>CM060371.1:209038551-210486232 GCA_030545235.1 Helianthus tuberosus | reverse complement strand
AGATTGCAGTTCCTCTAACTGCTCTAACTCAGAAGAAAATGCCCTTTTTACTGGGGATTCAAACAAGAGGAAGCTTTTCAACACCTGAAGCAGAAGCTTTGCGATGCGCCTGTTCTATCATTGCCTGAGGGTGATGATGATTTTGTTGTGTATTGTGATGCATCGAAATTGGGTCTTGGCTGTGTTCTTATGCAAAGGAACAAAGTCATAGCCTATGCATCAAGGAAAATTGAAGATACATGAGAAGAACTACACCACTCATGATCTTGAGTTGGGTGCAGTTGTCTTTGCTCTAAAGATCTGGAGACACTATTTGTATGGTACAAAATGTGTGGTTTCACAGACCACAAAAAGTCTTCAGCATATCTTCAACCAGAAAGAACTCAACATGAGGCAACGACGTTGGGTTGAGCTTCTAAAACGATTATGATTGCGAAATTCGCTAACCATCCTGGTAAGGCAAATGTCGTAGCTGATGCATTGAGTCGTAAGGAACGTACTAAACTTCATTGTGTACGTGTTCAATCTGTTATTCAAGCTCGATCCGACATTCAAGCACGCATTTCTCAGTCTCAACAATCTTGTGTTTCACAAGGTTTGATGGATAAGGAATTTCCCTATCACATAACACCTGCTCTGGAACTAAAGGACAATGGATCATATTACTTCATGGACCGTTTGTGGGTCCCAAGCCAGGATGATCATTCGTACCTTGCTTATGGATGAAGCCCATAAGTCTCGTTATTCTATTCATCCGGGCTCAGATAAAATGTATAAGGATCTTCGTATTCATTATTGGTGGCCTGGTATGAAGAAAGACATTGCCTTATACGTATCCAAATGCCTTACTTGTCTTAAGGTTAAGGCTGAACATCAGCGTCCTTCTGGTTTATTGGAGCAACCAGAGATCCCAGTTTGGAAATGGGAAAACATTACTATGGATCTTGTTACCAAACTCCCGCGCACAAAGAAAGGTCATGATGCCATCTGGGTAGTCGTTGATCGTCTTACAAAGTCAGCACATTTCTTGCCAATCCGTGAGGATTTTCCTGCTGACCAGACTTGCTCAAATCTATGTAGATGAAATTGTGGCTCGACATGGTGTTCCTTTGAACATCATTTCTGACAGAGATGCTCGTTTCACTTCTCATTTTTGGAGAACCATGCAATCTGCTATGGGAACCCAACTTAATCTGAGCACAGCTTATCATCCGCAAACGGATGGTCAATCTGAGAGAACAATCCAGACTCTGGGAGGATATGCTAAAGGCTTGTGTGATCGATTTTGGTGGTAGCTGGGATTCACATCTTAAATTGATTGAATTCTCCTACAACAACAGTTATCACACTAGCATCAAAATGGCTCCTTTCGAAGCTCTCTATGGTCGAAATGTCATTCACCAGTCTGCTGGAATGAGATTGGCGAGGCTCAACTTACTGGACCTGCCCTCATTTTAGAGACAACTGACAAGGTCAAGAAAGTTCGTGATAACCTTCAGGCAGCTAGAAGCCGTCAGAAGATTTACGCGGATCCAAAACGCAAAGCCTTGGAATTTCAAGTCGGTGATCGAGTATTACTTAAGGTCTCACCTTGGAAAGGTGTGATCAGATTTGGAAAGAAAGGAAAACTTGCACCTAGATACGTTGGACCATTCAAGATCGTCGAAAGAATCGGAAAGGTAGCCTACAGACTAGAGTTACCTCCTGAACTTGAAATGTTCATCCAACTTTTCACATATCAAATCTCAAGAAGTGTACAGCTGATGAGAACTACTCCATACTGCTTGACGAAATTCGTGTTGGCAAAAACACTGAAATTTGTTGAGAAACCAGTGGAAATCATGAACGTGAAGTCAAGTGGCTTAAACGCAAGCGCATTCCTTTGGTCAAAGTTCGCTGGGAAGCTAAGCGTGGACCTGAGTTTACTTGGGAACGCGAAGATCAAATGAAAGCGAAATATCCACATCTTTTTCCACAAGTTTCCTCTAAATAAATTTCGGGACGAAATTTCCACAAGTAGGGGAGACTGTAACAACTGTGCTTGTAATCACTATGAACAGTTTCTGTTATCAATAAAACAATGTTATTTTATCCCAATGTTTGTTTTGTTATGTTTTACATTTTTCATGTTTTGACTTTTGTTCAATTTCAAACTCTACATCGCTTTCTGGAGAGTTATACGCAAACTAGTGCGTAAACGTACTCAGTTTAATGCGAGAAATACTCCCGGAACATCAACATATACTCAACATACCTTAAATAACCTTTACATAACTTAGAAATAAGTTTTGAAGGCTTTGGTATGGCAAAAACAAGTTAATTCGTTTACAGGGACTAAATATGACAAACTGCGAAAGTATGTCAATTTGAACTGTAACGAACATTCCGGAACATAACCATAAGTTAAACACACCTTAAATATCCTTTACATAGCTTAGAAATAGGCTTTGAGGGGTTCGGTGTGCTAAAATAAACTTTTGGATCATTCAGGGACTAAAAGTGTCAAAAAGTGCACAAGTTTGCATTTTCGCGCATAACTTACGTTCTGAATACATCTGGACATCCAAAAATTTATGTGAGCATGATTATATTATATTTTAGTGTTCGCCTTAAGAAAAATCCATTCGTTGCGTCATTTGGATCGTTTTTCGCGCTTGTGCGCATTCCGTCGTAATTAAGCGAACATCGCGTTCGTACGACCAAACGAACCATCATCCGGCATATTTTTGAGTATGTTTTGAGTTCCCTATACTTTAACTACATTTTAGAGTCTTAAAATGAGGTTAACGGGGTTCAAACGCATCGAAAAAGGGCTTAAACACGTGCAGGGACCATTGCTGCCATTTTTCAAACTTTCTGATTCAGGGGAGGCAGTCGCGTAGCGCGAGCCCTAAGGCTCTACCCGTCGCGCTACGCGAGTGAGTGTTCTGGCAGATTCAATGTTTCTAATTACAAGTTGCAACCAATTAATCCTTAACCACATGTTTTGAGTTGATGTGTCACAAAGTTAAGGAGCATATGTGGCTCCATAAACCTTTCAACAAGTGTACGGACTAGATCTTTTCCCCCTTTTCCAAGAAACGATCTCAACGGTTCACCGAAAACTATAAATACCCCACCCCCCTTTGTTCATAATCACTAGAAATTTGATTTGAGAAACTCTAAGTTGAAACATTAGTTTCATACCTGAGATTTTCGAATCGAGTTAGCATTCGGGGACCCTTCGTAAGTATTCTTTCGTTCTTTTTCCTTATTTTACTGCTTTTCGAGTCAGAAAGTCAAACTTTGTTTGACTTTCAGCGTGACCAGTAATGGTCAATGCGAAGTTCGTTAGAACTTCGCAACGTGAGTGTAATCACGTTGGTCATAGTCCCTTGGGACTATGCCCACTGATTACCACGTTGTCTAGAGTCGTAGGGTAGGCGATCTAATAAATCGCCTATACCTTCGAACTCGACCCAGTTTGGTCGATCATTAGGATCCGACCAAACACAGTAGGTGACCATAGTAGGTAGGGAATAACCTTCCGAGGTTATACCCTATGGTCACATCGTTTAAGTAGTTGTATGAATAGGTAGTTTATATGCCTTAGGTAAATTACCAGAATACCCTTTTTCATGTATAATTGGTAATTAAGCATATGTAACCTAAACCTTTGTCACATAACTGATTTATTAACATGTTTAGGCATATAATACTTGTCATAGGACTAGTTAGGCGGTCCAAACGCGTTTCAACGCGCACGATGCGTTAAAGTAGCATAAGCTACCTAAACGGATCATAATGGGTCAATAAGACTTAGGTTAAGTTTCATTTAGCATGTAGGCTTTGTTAAACCATATCACGTGAGTTCCTACACTCATTTGGTTTACAAACCCTAATGCTACCCAGTCTTCCGATGTAGGTCCGGTTTATTAACATAGTTACCTATATTAGGTGCCGTTTGATTCCGAGATCTATAGCATTATTTGGTGGTTATCTTTTGACAACTGAGCAATCTCAAGTGAGTACATAGACCCCTCTTTTACTGTTTTCCAAACTGTTTTGGGGTGGAACACATGTGCCTACTTGTTACTTTCATGCTTTCCTGTTTTCACATCATATGCATGCTATGTTCGTTAGTACATTATAGTACATGATTTCATTACATCTTATGCTAGGTGTGCCCATTGTGTGCATTACTTAGTACATTGTTTTACATGACATTTCCTGCTAGGTGTGCCCATTGTGTGCATTACTTAGTACATTGTTTTACATGACATTTCCTGCTAGGTGTGCCCATTATGTGCATTACTTAGTACATC
This sequence comes from Helianthus tuberosus, assembly GCA_030545235.1. Taxonomy (NCBI): domain Eukaryota; kingdom Viridiplantae; phylum Streptophyta; class Magnoliopsida; order Asterales; family Asteraceae; genus Helianthus; species Helianthus tuberosus. The sequence continues at coordinate 210,481,928 of CM060371.1, read as the reverse complement.
GTTTTACATGACATTTCACGCTATGTATGTTCATTTGATTACATACTTAGTGCATTGTTTTCACATGCTTACATTTTGGTATGACATTTGGTTTGTTTACATGGGACAATACATTCATTAACATTAGCTACGCCGTTCGTTAGTAGGTAGTGGTACCATAGGAATTGACAACTCCCGTTCCGGACATCCCAGGGAAAGGGGACAGAAAGGAATGACCGAATTCGTTGACATTAAGACAGATAGACCTTTAATTTGTTTAAAGGGTTTATCACCACAGTCGCCAGGCTTGGATGTATGCATTTTCACAATACCGCATAAATGTTCATATTAAATAGTTGCATGCATTTACACAAAACATAGCTTTGATTTAAACCAAGTTTTACTTCAATACTTTGTTTTTGTGCATATGGTTTAGTTGAGACATTTCACTTGCCATACATGACATTTTGACATAGACATTTGACATGGATATTTGACATAGACATTTGACATTGATATTTGACATAGACATTTGACATGGATATTCGACATAGACATTTGACATGGATATTTGACATAGACATTTTGACATGATTTACCTTTGACACAAACACTTTTGACATTGGTTTTACATACTACATGATTTACATCTTGACATGAACACTTTGACATATTATTCAATACATTTTGACAATTGGTTTAAACATAGACTTCTTACATTGGTTGGTTTGGTTGATTAAGTGATTAAGTAACGATGCGTGTGTAATATGATACAAGCATGGTGGATACGCCGCTGGTACTTCCTATATATAAGTGTTTGTATGGTATTACATGTCGTAACGTTATTTGAATCATTTCAATATTGAGACATAGAACATTTTATACAAATAACATATTTTTCACAAGACATTGATTTACAAACAACTTATCTTATACAAACACATTTTTACATGGTTATTTATTTAAACCTGACATTTACTTATACATATCATTTGATCTTATTGTTTTCAAATGATTTACAAGACAAAGCAAATTACAAGGTTCATGACTAAACATTTTTCTTAAACATAAGTCATGAATCCTATTTTCACAAACCTATGTATCTCACAGGCATTTTTATGCTGACGTACCTATTTTCACATGTGTTTTCAGGAGCTTTTCCGTAAGATGTTGATCTTGATACTAGGGCGGACCTGTGCCTTAGAGACTTTAAAAGAAGATAGACTATGTTTAATTATGTTCTGAACTCCTTAATTCCTGTTTAAGACAATGTAACACCTTTGTTTATAAATAAAATACAACTTTGTATGCCATGGTTATGAAACAATTAATTCTGTTGCAACACTCCCCGATGTTTCCGCCACGCTTTGTATGATATACGTGGTCGGGGTGTGACAGAAGAGTTGGTATCAGAGCCAATGGTTATAGGGAATTAGGTTATTAGTAATGATTTGACCTAGACTATAACTTTTCTAGGAACCTAACACAAGTTATCTTGTGTTTAGATCTTAAAACATGTACATCACCTATCCTTAGGTGATTAACAAAACAAGGAGCCAAAAATTTTTTTCCGAAACGATTTTTGAAAAACAATCATCTGTTTTTGAATAAATTTTTACAAGGTTTTGAACCCTCAATTGTAAGGTTTTAAACCCTCTGTTATATGGTTTTGAACCCTTTTCAGTATTGGTTTTTGGCCTTGTGCCTTCTAATTTTCAAAAATCCCGTCAAACGTTTTGGGTTTTAAATAATGTGAACATGTGCAAACTGGAAGGGTGAATGCCTGTATTCTGAGTTTTCTGTCTAGGCAAGCACTTCGTATACATCTCAACCAGACGCGAGACCAGTTGTGCTTACCTGGGAATTCTTGGGATGAGTGTTCACTTATAGGCGAGCATGTCTTCATTATACATTATTTTTGATCCATTTACTTTGATTAGTCACTGTGAGTCGTTTGTTTGCTTTGTGATACGGACGAATGACCACCATCTATGTTGTTGGCAATTCTTGTTTTTATCATCTCATTCTTTTCATCCAATCATCTCACTCGTTCCTTTTCATGTTTTTCCTCTTTTAGAATGCCTCCTCGACGCGAGAACCAGATAGCTACTGCCGAACTGGCAGAAATTATTGCGCAGCAGATGGCTGCTCAATTCCCAAATCTCTTTGCTCAATGGCAACAAGCCAACAACAATAACAATGGTCCGTGCAAATACAAGGATTTTAATCAGGCTAAACCACTCAAGTTTAGTGGTTCTGAAGGAGCGACTGGGCTTCTTCAGTGGTTTGAGAGCATAGAGAATACTTTTCGCCTCGTGCAGTGTCTCGAAAATCGCAAAGTCGAGTTTTCTTCGAGCGTATTTCAGAAGAGGGCTTTGACATGGTGGAACGGGGTTATGAGGGACCAAGGTGCAGAAGTTGCTCTCGCACAGACATGGGCTGAACTTAGAGCCCTTATGATGAGGGAATTCTGTCCTCGTCATGAGCAGCGAGCGTTGGAGAAAGAGTTTGATGTTTTGAAGCAAGATAGTGGTGAGCACAGGGCTTATACTGATCGGTTTGAAGAGTTGAGTTTGCTTTGCCCGACTATGGTTACCCCACTTGACAAGGCTATCGAAATATACATTGACGGCCTACCTGACTCGGTACAAGACATTCTTACTGGTAGTGAACCTGCCACACTCCGTCAGGCGATCGAGTTATCTGCGACATTGACTGAGTCGCAGATCCGGAAGAACAAGTTACACCGGAAGGGTGACAAGGGCAAAGAACAATCGGCTGACAAGGTGGATAGCAAGAAAGGTCAAAACGGGAATGGAAAGAACTCTGGTTCTTCAAAGAGGGCAAAGAAGCGTAAGGCTTCCCAAAACTATGCTGTCACTGCCCAAGCAAACCAGGCAGCTCCCAACCAACCCGCACAGCCGCCAGCAAAGAAACCCTATACAGGGAATGCACCTTTGTGCAATAGATGCAACAGTCACCACCAGCCGCAATTTCCATGCCGTTTCTGTACTAACTGTGGGAAGTCAGGCCATCTTGCCAATGTTTGTCGGTCTGCTCAAAATCCCGCGGTTCAGAACCCGGCTCAACAAGTTGCACAGCCTCCTGCTCAGCAACAGGGTCAAGCTGCAAGACCACAATACCCACCAGGTGCTTGTTACAATTGTGGGGATCTGACCCACTACAGGAATCGGTGCCCAAGACTGGCGAACCAGAACCAGAACCAAAATCAGGCTCCGGCTCGAGGCCGAGTTTTTAACATGAATGCCCAAGAGGCACAGGCTGACGATAATGTGGTGAACGGTACGTTCTTTATTAATAATCAGCCTGCATCTGTTCTTTTCGATTCTGGTGCCGATAAGAGTTTCGTGTCTTTGTCTTTTGAGCAAATGCTTCGCGTGTCTAGAACGAAACTAGGCAAATCTTTGACAGTAGAGGTTGCTAGTGGTGAACCCATTATTCTTGATTCTGTTCTTCGCAACTGTCAGTTGAATCTTAACGACCATCTTTTTCCTATTGACCTCGCGCCTATGCAACTTGGAAGCTTCGACGTTATTGTGGGAATGGATTGGTTATCCAAGCATCACGCAGAGATAGTTTGTTCTAAGAAGATTGTTCATGTGCCGCTTTCGTCAGGCGAAATTCTGCAGGTTCAAGGTGAGAAGCCTATCGGTGGTCTCAGACTCATGTCTTGTTTCAAAGCTCGGAAGTATCTGCAGAAGAACTATGTGGCTTTCTTAGCACATGTTACAGAAGATAAAGGCAAGGGTAAGTCTATTTCAGATATTCCTGTCGTTCGGGATTATTCTGAAGTGTTCCCTGAAGATTTACCTGGTCTACCTCCAGCACGCCAAGTCGAGTTCCGCATTGATCTCGTACCTGGTGCAAATCCAATTGCTAGAGCTCCATATCGTCTTGCACCATCCGAGATGCAAGAGTTGTCTAAACAGCTTCAGGAGCTCTCTGACAAAGGTTTTATACGTCCTAGTTTTTCACCTTGGGGTGCTCCCGTTCTTTTTGTAAAGAAGAAGGATGGATCCTTTAGGATGTGTATCGATTATCGTGAGCTTAACAAGCTTACCATCAAAAATCGATATCCCCTACCTCGCATAGACGACCTCTTTGATCAGTTACAAGGCGCTTCTTATTTTTCGAAGATTGATCTACGTTCCGGGTATCATCAACTTCGGGTGCAAGAAGAAGACATTCCGAAGACAGCGTTCCGTACTCGTTATGGGCATTATGAATTCACAGTCATGCCATTCGGTTTGACTAATGCTCCTGCTGTTTTCATGGACTTAATGAATAGGGTCTGCAAACCTTATTTGGATCAATTCGTCATTGTTTTTATTGATGACATCTTGATATACTCTAAGACGCGAGCTGACCACGAGCAACATCTTCGTCTTACCCTAGAACTCCTAAAGAAAGAACAACTTTTCGCCAAATTCTCCAAGTGTGAATTCTGGCTTAAAGAAGTTCAATTTTTGGGGCATGTTATCAACGAACGAGGTATTCATGTAGATCCCTCCAAGATCAGTGCGATCAAGGATTGGGATACACCTACTACTCCTACTGAAGTTCGTTCTTTTCTTGGTCTAGCGGGTTATTATCGCCGCTTCATTGAAAACTTCTCTAAGATTGCAGTTCCTCTAACTGCTCTAACTCAGAAGAAAATGCCCTTTTACTGGGGATTCAAACAAGAGGAAGCTTTTCAACACCTGAAGCAGAAGCTTTGCGATGCGCCTGTTCTATCATTGCCTGAGGGTGATGATGATTTTGTTGTGTATTGTGATGCATCGAAATTGGGTCTTGGCTGTGTTCTTATGCAAAGGAACAAAGTCATAGCCTATGCATCAAGGCAATTGAAGATACATGAGAAGAACTACACCACTCATGATCTTGAGTTGGGTGCAGTTGTCTTTGCTCTAAAGATCTGGAGACACTATTTGTATGGTACAAAATGTGTGGTTTTCACAGACCACAAAAGTCTTCAGCATATCTTCAACCAGAAAGAACTCAACATGAGGCAACGACGTTGGGTTGAGCTTCTAAACGATTATGATTGCGAAATTCGCTACCATCCTGGTAAGGCAAATGTCGTAGCTGATGCATTGAGTCGTAAGGAACGTACTAAACTTCATTGTGTACGTGTTCAATCTGTTATTCAAGCTCGATCCGACATTCAAGCACGCATTTCTCAGTCTCAACAATCTTGTGTTTCACAAGGTTTGATGGATAAGGAATTTCCCTATCACATAACACCTGCTCTGGAACTAAAGGACAATGGATCATATTACTTCATGGACCGTTTGTGGGTCCCAAGCCAGGATGATCTTCGTACCTTGCTTATGGATGAAGCCCATAAGTCTCGTTATTCTATTCATCCGGGCTCAGATAAAATGTATAAGGATCTTCGTATTCATTATTGGTGGCCTGGTATGAAGAAAGACATTGCCTTATACGTATCCAAATGCCTTACTTGTCTTAAGGTTAAGGCTGAACATCAGCGTCCTTCTGGTTTATTGGAGCAACCAGAGATCCCAGTTTGGAAATGGGAAAACATTACTATGGATCTTGTTACCAAACTCCCGCGCACAAAGAAAGGTCATGATGCCATCTGGGTAGTCGTTGATCGTCTTACAAAGTCAGCACATTTCTTGCCAATCCGTGAGGATTTTCCTGCTGACAGACTTGCTCAAATCTATGTAGATGAAATTGTGGCTCGACATGGTGTTCCTTTGAACATCATTTCTGACAGAGATGCTCGTTTCACTTCTCATTTTTGGAGAACCATGCAATCTGCTATGGGAACCCAACTTAATCTGAGCACAGCTTATCATCCGCAAACGGATGGTCAATCTGAGAGAACAATCCAGACTCTGGAGGATATGCTAAAGGCTTGTGTGATCGATTTTGGTGGTAGCTGGGATTCACATCTTAAATTGATTGAATTCTCCTACAACAACAGTTATCACACTAGCATCAAAATGGCTCCTTTCGAAGCTCTCTATGGTCGAAAATGTCATTCACCAGTCTGCTGGAATGAGATTGGCGAGGCTCAACTTACTGGACCTGCCCTCATTTTAGAGACAACTGACAAGGTCAAGAAAGTTCGTGATAACCTTCAGGCAGCTAGAAGCCGTCAGAAGATTTACGCGGATCCAAAACGCAAAGCCTTGGAATTTCAAGTCGGTGATCGAGTATTACTTAAGGTCTCACCTTGGAAAGGTGTGATCAGATTTGGAAAGAAAGGAAAACTTGCACCTAGATACGTTGGACCATTCAAGATCGTCGAAAGAATCGGAAAGGTAGCCTACAGACTAGAGTTACCTCCTGAACTTGGAAATGTTCATCCAACTTTTCACATATCAAATCTCAAGAAGTGTACAGCTGATGAGAACTACTCCATACTGCTTGACGAAATTCGTGTTGGCAAAACACTGAAATTTGTTGAGAAACCAGTGGAAATCATGGAACGTGAAGTCAAGTGGCTTAAACGCAAGCGCATTCCTTTGGTCAAAGTTCGCTGGGAAGCTAAGCGTGGACCTGAGTTTACTTGGGAACGCGAAGATCAAATGAAAGCGAAATATCCACATCTTTTTCCACAAGTTTCCTCTAAATAAATTTCGGGACGAAATTTCCACAAGTAGGGGAGACTGTAACAACTGTGCTTGTAATCACTATGAACAGTTCTGTTATCAATAAAACAATGTTATTTTATCCCAATGTTTGTTTTGTTATGTTTTACATTTTTCATGTTTTGACTTTTGTTCAATTTCAAACTCTACATCGCTTTCTGGAGAGTTATACGCAAACTAGTGCGTAAACGTACTCAGTTTAATGCGAGAAATACTCCGGAACATCAACATATACTCAACATACCTTAAATAACCTTTACATAACTTAGAAATAAGTTTTGAAGGCTTTGGTATGGCAAAAACAAGTTAATTCGTTTACAGGGACTAAATATGACAAACTGCGAAAGTATGTCAATTTGAACTGTAACGAACATTCCGGAACATAACCATAAGTTAAACACACCTTAAATATCCTTTACATAGCTTAGAAATAGGCTTTGAGGGGTTCGGTGTGCTAAAATAAACTTTTGGATCATTCAGGGACTAAAAGTGTCAAAAAGTGCACAAGTTTGCATTTTCGCGCATAACTTACGTTCTGAATACATCTGGACATCCAAAAATTTATGTGAGCATGATTATATTATATTTTAGTGTTCGCCTTAAGAAAAATCCATTCGTTGCGTCATTTGGATCGTTTTTCGCGCTTGTGCGCATTCCGTCGTAATTAAGCGAACATCGCGTTCGTACGACCAAACGAACCATCATCCGGCATATTTTTGAGTATGTTTTGAGTTCCCTATACTTTAACTACATTTTAGAGTCTTAAAATGAGGTTAACGGGGTTCAAACGCATCGAAAAAGGGCTTAAACACGTGCAGGGACCATTGCTGCCATTTTTCAAACTTTCTGATTCAGGGGAGGCAGTCGCGTAGCGCGAGCCCTAAGGCTCTACCCGTCGCGCTACGCGAGTGAGTGTTCTGGCAGATTCAATGTTTCTAATTACAAGTTGCAACCAATTAATCCTTAACCACATGTTTTGAGTTGATGTGTCACAAAGTTAAGGAGCATATGTGGCTCCATAAACCTTTCAACAAGTGTACGGACTAGATCTTTTCCCCTTTTCCAAGAAACGATCTCAACGGTTCACCGAAAACTATAAATACCCCACCCCCCTTTGTTCATAATCACTAGAAATTTGATTTGAGAAACTCTAAGTTGAAACATTAGTTTCATACCTGAGATTTTCGAATCGAGTTTAGCATTCGGGGACCCTTCGTAAGTATTCTTTCGTTCTTTTCCTTATTTTACTGCTTTTCGAGTCAGAAAGTCAAACTTTGTTTGACTTTCAGCGTTGACCAGTAATGGTCAATGCGAAGTTCGTTAGAACTTCGCAACGTGAGTGTAATCACGTTGGTCATAGTCCCTTGGGACTATGCCCACTGATTACCACGTTGTCTAGAGTCGTAGGGTAGGCGATCTAATAAATCGCCTATACCTTCGAACTCGACCCAGTTTGGTCGATCATTAGGATCCGACCAAACACAGTAGGTGACCATAGTAGGTAGGGAATAACCTTCCGAGGTTATACCCTATGGTCACATCGTTTAAGTAGTTGTATGATAGGTAGTTTATATGCCTTAGGTAAATTACCAGAATACCCTTTTCATGTATAATTGGTAATTAAGCATATGTAACCTAAACCTTTGTCACATAACTGATTTATTAACATGTTTAGGCATATAATACTTGTCATAGGACTAGTTAGGCGGTCCAAACGCGTTTCACGCGCACGATGCGTTAAAGTAGCATAAGCTACCTAAACGGATCATAATGGGTCAATAAGACTTAGGTTAAGTTTCATTTAGCATGTAGGCTTTGTTAAACCATATCACGTGAGTTCCTACACTCATTTGGTTTACAAACCCTAATGCTACCCAGTCTTCCGATGTAGGTCCGGTTTATTAACATAGTTACCTATATTAGGTGCCGTTTGATTCCGAGATCTATAGCATTATTTGGTGGTTATCTTTTGACAACTGAGCAATCTCAAGTGAGTACATAGACCCCTCTTTTACTGTTTTCCAAACTGTTTTGGGGTGGAACACATGTGCCTACTTGTTACTTTCATGCTTTCCTGTTTTCACATCATATGCATGCTATGTTCGTTAGTACATTATAGTACATGATTTCATTACATCTTATGCTAGGTGTGCCCATTGTGTGCATTACTTAGTACATTGTTTTACATGACATTTCCTGCTAGGTGTGCCCATTGTGTGCATTACTTAGTACATTGTTTTACATGACATTTCCTGCTAGGTGTGCCCATTATGTGCATTACTTAGTACATCGTTTTACATGACATTTCACGCTATGTATGTTCATTTGATTACATACTTAGTGCATTGTTTTCACATGCTTACATTTTGGTATGACATTTGGTTTGTTTACATGGGACAATACATTCATTAACATTAGCTACGCCGTTCGTTAGTAGGTAGTGGTACCATAGGAATTGACAACTCCCGTTCCGGACATCCCAGGGAAAGGGGACAGAAAGGAATGACCGAATTCGTTGACATTAAGACAGATAGACCTTTAATTTGTTTAAAGGGTTTATCACCACAGTCGCCAGGCTTGGATGTATGCATTTTCACAATACCGCATAAATGTTCATATTAAATAGTTGCATGCATTTACACAAAACATAGCTTTGATTTAAACCAAGTTTTACTTCAATACTTTGTTTTTGTGCATATGGTTTAGTTGAGACATTTCACTTGCCATACATGACATTTTGACATAGACATTTGACATGGATATTTGACATAGACATTTGACATTGATATTTGACATAGACATTTGACATGGATATTCGACATAGACATTTGACATGGATATTTGACATAGACATTTTGACATGATTTACATTTGACACAAACACTTTTGACATTGGTTTTACATACTACATGATTTACATCTTGACATGAACACTTTGACATATTATTCAATACATTTTGACAATTGGTTTAAACATAGACTTCTTACATTGGTTGGTTTGGTTGATTAAGTGATTAAGTAACGATGCGTGTGTAATATGATACAAGCATGGTGGATACGCCGCTGGTACTTCCTATATATAAGTGTTTGTATGGTATTACATGTCGTAACGTTATTTGAATCATTTCAATATTGAGACATAGAACATTTTATACAAATAACATATTTTTCACAAGACATTGATTTACAAACAACTTATCTTATACAAACACATTTTTACATGGTTATTTATTTAAACCTGACATTTACTTATACATATCATTTGATCTTATTGTTTTCAAATGATTTACAAGACAAAGCAAATTACAAGGTTCATGACTAAACATTTTTCTTAAACATAAGTCATGAATCCTATTTTCACAAACCTATGTATCTCACAGGCATTTTTATGCTGACGTACCTATTTTCACATGTGTTTTCAGGAGCTTTTCCGTAAGATGTTGATCTTGATACTAGGGCGGACCTGTGCCTTAGAGACTTTAAAAGAAGATAGACTATGTTTAATTATGTTCTGAACTCCTTAATTCCTGTTTAAGACAATGTAACACCTTTGTTTATAAATAAAATACAACTTTGTATGCCATGGTTATGAAACAATTAATTCTGTTGCAACACTCCCCGATGTTTCCGCCACGCTTTGTATGATATACGTGGTCGGGGTGTGACAGAAGAGTTGGTATCAGAGCCAATGGTTATAGGGAATTAGGTTATTAGTAATGATTTGACCTAGACTATAACTTTTCTAGGAACCTAACACAAGTTATCTTGTGTTTAGATCTTAAAACATGTACATCACCTATCCTTAGGTGATTAACAAAACAAGGAGCCAAAAATTTTTTTCCGAAACGATTTTTGAAAAACAATCATCTGTTTTTGAATAAATTTTTACAAGGTTTTGAACCCTCAATTGTAAGGTTTTAAACCCTCTGTTATATGGTTTTGAACCCTTTTCAGTATTGGTTTTTGGCCTTGTGCCTTCTAATTTTCAAAAATCCCGTCAAACGTTTTGGGTTTTAAATAATGTGAACATGTGCAAACTGGAAGGGTGAATGCCTGTATTCTGAGTTTTCTGTCTAGGCAAGCACTTCGTATACATCTCAACCAGACGCGAGACCAGTTGTGCTTACCTGGGAATTCTTGGGATGAGTGTTCACTTATAGGCGAGCATGTCTTCATTATACATTATTTTTGATCCATTTACTTTGATTAGTCACTGTGAGTCGTTTGTTTGCTTTGTGATACGGACGAATGACCACCATCTATGTTGTTGGCAATTCTTGTTTTTATCATCTCATTCTTTTCATCCAATCATCTCACTCGTTCCTTTTCATGTTTTTCCTCTTTTAGAATGCCTCCTCGACGCGAGAACCAGATAGCTACTGCCGAACTGGCAGAAATTATTGCGCAGCAGATGGCTGCTCAATTCCCAAATCTCTTTGCTCAATGGCAACAAGCCAACAACAATAACAATGGTCCGTGCAAATACAAGGATTTTAATCAGGCTAAACCACTCAAGTTTAGTGGTTCTGAAGGAGCGACTGGGCTTCTTCAGTGGTTTGAGAGCATAGAGAATACTTTTCGCCTCGTGCAGTGTCTCGAAAATCGCAAAGTCGAGTTTTCTTCGAGCGTATTTCAGAAGAGGGCTTTGACATGGTGGAACGGGGTTATGAGGGACCAAGGTGCAGAAGTTGCTCTCGCACAGACATGGGCTGAACTTAGAGCCCTTATGATGAGGGAATTCTGTCCTCGTCATGAGCAGCGAGCGTTGGAGAAAGAGTTTGATGTTTTGAAGCAAGATAGTGGTGAGCACAGGGCTTATACTGATCGGTTTGAAGAGTTGAGTTTGCTTTGCCCGACTATGGTTACCCCACTTGACAAGGCTATCGAAATATACATTGACGGCCTACCTGACTCGGTACAAGACATTCTTACTGGTAGTGAACCTGCCACACTCCGTCAGGCGATCGAGTTATCTGCGACATTGACTGAGTCGCAGATCCGGAAGAACAAGTTACACCGGAAGGGTGACAAGGGCAAGGAACAATCGGCTGACAAGGTGGATAGCAAGAAAGGTCAAAACGGGAATGGAAAGAACTCTGGTTCTTCAAAGAGGGCAAAGAAGCGTAAGGCTTCCCAAAACTATGCTGTCACTGCCCAAGCAAACCAGGCAGCTCCCAACCAACCCGCACAGCCGCCAGCAAAGAAACCCTATACAGGGAATGCACCTTTGTGCAATAGATGCAACAGTCACCACCAGCCGCAATTTCCATGCCGTTTCTGTACTAACTGTGGGAAGTCAGGCCATCTTGCCAATGTTTGTCGGTCTGCTCAAAATCCCGCGGTTCAGAACCCGGCTCAACAAGTTGCACAGCCTCCTGCTCAGCAACAGGGTCAAGCTGCAAGACCACAATACCCACCAGGTGCTTGTTACAATTGTGGGGATCTGACCCACTACAGGAATCGGTGCCCAAGACTGGCGAACCAGAACCAGAACCAAAATCAGGCTCCGGCTCGAGGCCGAGTTTTTAACATGAATGCCCAAGAGGCACAGGCTGACGATAATGTGGTGAACGGTACGTTCTTTATTAATAATCAGCCTGCATCTGTTCTTTTCGATTCTGGTGCCGATAAGAGTTTCGTGTCTTTGTCTTTTGAGCAAATGCTTCGCGTGTCTAGAACGAAACTAGGCAAATCTTTGACAGTAGAGGTTGCTAGTGGTGAACCCATTATTCTTGATTCTGTTCTTCGCAACTGTCAGTTGAATCTTAACGACCATCTTTTTCCTATTGACCTCGCGCCTATGCAACTTGGAAGCTTCGACGTTATTGTGGGAATGGATTGGTTATCCAAGCATCACGCAGAGATAGTTTGTTCTAAGAAGATTGTTCATGTGCCGCTTTCGTCAGGCGAAATTCTGCAGGTTCAAGGTGAGAAGCCTATCGGTGGTCTCAGACTCATGTCTTGTTTCAAAGCTCGGAAGTATCTGCAGAAGAACTATGTGGCTTTCTTAGCACATGTTACAGAAGATAAAGGCAAGGGTAAGTCTATTTCAGATATTCCTGTCGTTCGGGATTATTCTGAAGTGTTCCCTGAAGATTTACCTGGTCTACCTCCAGCACGCCAAGTCGAGTTCCGCATTGATCTCGTACCTGGTGCAAATCCAATTGCTAGAGCTCCATATCGTCTTGCACCATCCGAGATGCAAGAGTTGTCTAAACAGCTTCAGGAGCTCTCTGACAAAGGTTTTATACGTCCTAGTTTTTCACCTTGGGGTGCTCCCGTTCTTTTTGTAAAGAAGAAGGATGGATCCTTTAGGATGTGTATCGATTATCGTGAGCTTAACAAGCTTACCATCAAAAATCGATATCCCCTACCTCGCATAGACGACCTCTTTGATCAGTTACAAGGCGCTTCTTATTTTTCGAAGATTGATCTACGTTCCGGGTATCATCAACTTCGGGTGCAAGAAGAAGACATTCCGAAGACAGCGTTCCGTACTCGTTATGGGCATTATGAATTCACAGTCATGCCATTCGGTTTGACTAATGCTCCTGCTGTTTTCATGGACTTAATGAATAGGGTCTGCAAACCTTATTTGGATCAATTCGTCATTGTTTTTATTGATGACATCTTGATATACTCTAAGACGCGAGCTGACCACGAGCAACATCTTCGTCTTACCCTAGAACTCCTAAAGAAAGAACAACTTTTCGCCAAATTCTCCAAGTGTGAATTCTGGCTTAAAGAAGTTCAATTTTTGGGGCATGTTATCAACGAACGAGGTATTCATGTAGATCCCTCCAAGATCAGTGCGATCAAGGATTGGGATACACCTACTACTCCTACTGAAGTTCGTTCTTTTCTTGGTCTAGCGGGTTATTATCGCCGCTTCATTGAAAACTTCTCTAAGATTGCAGTTCCTCTAACTGCTCTAACTCAGAAGAAAATGCCCTTTTACTGGGGATTCAAACAAGAGGAAGCTTTTCAACACCTGAAGCAGAAGCTTTGCGATGCGCCTGTTCTATCATTGCCTGAGGGTGATGATGATTTTGTTGTGTATTGTGATGCATCGAAATTGGGTCTTGGCTGTGTTCTTATGCAAAGGAACAAAGTCATAGCCTATGCATCAAGGCAATTGAAGATACATGAGAAGAACTACACCACTCATGATCTTGAGTTGGGTGCAGTTGTCTTTGCTCTAAAGATCTGGAGACACTATTTGTATGGTACAAAATGTGTGGTTTTCACAGACCACAAAAGTCTTCAGCATATCTTCAACCAGAAAGAACTCAACATGAGGCAACGACGTTGGGTTGAGCTTCTAAACGATTATGATTGCGAAATTCGCTACCATCCTGGTAAGGCAAATGTCGTAGCTGATGCATTGAGTCGTAAGGAACGTACTAAACTTCATTGTGTACGTGTTCAATCTGTTATTCAAGCTCGATCCGACATTCAAGCACGCATTTCTCAGTCTCAACAATCTTGTGTTTCACAAGGTTTGATGGATAAGGAATTTCCCTATCACATAACACCTGCTCTGGAACTAAAGGACAATGGATCATATTACTTCATGGACCGTTTGTGGGTCCCAAGCCAGGATGATCTTCGTACCTTGCTTATGGATGAAGCCCATAAGTCTCGTTATTCTATTCATCCGGGCTCAGATAAAATGTATAAGGATCTTCGTATTCATTATTGGTGGCCTGGTATGAAGAAAGACATTGCCTTATACGTATCCAAATGCCTTACTTGTCTTAAGGTTAAGGCTGAACATCAGCGTCCTTCTGGTTTATTGGAGCAACCAGAGATCCCAGTTTGGAAATGGGAAAACATTACTATGGATCTTGTTACCAAACTCCCGCGCACAAAGAAAGGTCATGATGCCATCTGGGTAGTCGTTGATCGTCTTACAAAGTCAGCACATTTCTTGCCAATCCGTGAGGATTTTCCTGCTGACAGACTTGCTCAAATCTATGTAGATGAAATTGTGGCTCGACATGGTGTTCCTTTGAACATCATTTCTGACAGAGATGCTCGTTTCACTTCTCATTTTTGGAGAACCATGCAATCTGCTATGGGAACCCAACTTAATCTGAGCACAGCTTATCATCCGCAAACGGATGGTCAATCTGAGAGAACAATCCAGACTCTGGAGGATATGCTAAAGGCTTGTGTGATCGATTTTGGTGGTAGCTGGGATTCACATCTTAAATTGATTGAATTCTCCTACAACAACAGTTATCACACTAGCATCAAAATGGCTCCTTTCGAAGCTCTCTATGGTCGAAAATGTCATTCACCAGTCTGCTGGAATGAGATTGGCGAGGCTCAACTTACTGGACCTGCCCTCATTTTAGAGACAACTGACAAGGTCAAGAAAGTTCGTGATAACCTTCAGGCAGCTAGAAGCCGTCAGAAGATTTACGCGGATCCAAAACGCAAAGCCTTGGAATTTCAAGTCGGTGATCGAGTATTACTTAAGGTCTCACCTTGGAAAGGTGTGATCAGATTTGGAAAGAAAGGAAAACTTGCACCTAGATACGTTGGACCATTCAAGATCGTCGAAAGAATCGGAAAGGTAGCCTACAGACTAGAGTTACCTCCTGAACTTGGAAATGTTCATCCAACTTTTCACATATCAAATCTCAAGAAGTGTACAGCTGATGAGAACTACTCCATACTGCTTGACGAAATTCGTGTTGGCAAAACACTGAAATTTGTTGAGAAACCAGTGGAAATCATGGAACGTGAAGTCAAGTGGCTTAAACGCAAGCGCATTCCTTTGGTCAAAGTTCGCTGGGAAGCTAAGCGTGGACCTGAGTTTACTTGGGAACGCGAAGATCAAATGAAAGCGAAATATCCACATCTTTTTCCACAAGTTTCCTCTAAATAAATTTCGGGACGAAATTTCCACAAGTAGGGGAGACTGTAACAACTGTGCTTGTAATCACTATGAACAGTTCTGTTATCAATAAAACAATGTTATTTTATCCCAATGTTTGTTTTGTTATGTTTTACATTTTTCATGTTTTGACTTTTGTTCAATTTCAAACTCTACATCGCTTTCTGGAGAGTTATACGCAAACTAGTGCGTAAACGTACTCAGTTTAATGCGAGAAATACTCCGGAACATCAACATATACTCAACATACCTTAAATAACCTTTACATAACTTAGAAATAAGTTTTGAAGGCTTTGGTATGGCAAAAACAAGTTAATTCGTTTACAGGGACTAAATATGACAAACTGCGAAAGTATGTCAATTTGAACTGTAACGAACATTCCGGAACATAACCATAAGTTAAACACACCTTAAATATCCTTTACATAGCTTAGAAATAGGCTTTGAGGGGTTCGGTGTGCTAAAATAAACTTTTGGATCATTCAGGGACTAAAAGTGTCAAAAAGTGCACAAGTTTGCATTTTCGCGCATAACTTACGTTCTGAATACATCTGGACATCCAAAAATTTATGTGAGCATGATTATATTATATTTTAGTGTTCGCCTTAAGAAAAATCCATTCGTTGCGTCATTTGGATCGTTTTTCGCGCTTGTGCGCATTCCGTCGTAATTAAGCGAACATCGCGTTCGTACGACCAAACGAACCATCATCCGGCATATTTTTGAGTATGTTTTGAGTTCCCTATACTTTAACTACATTTTAGAGTCTTAAAATGAGGTTAACGGGGTTCAAACGCATCGAAAAAGGGCTTAAACACGTGCAGGGACCATTGCTGCCATTTTTCAAACTTTCTGATTCAGGGGAGGCAGTCGCGTAGCGCGAGCCCTAAGGCTCTACCCGTCGCGCTACGCGAGTGAGTGTTCTGGCAGATTCAATGTTTCTAATTACAAGTTGCAACCAATTAATCCTTAACCACATGTTTTGAGTTGATGTGTCACAAAGTTAAGGAGCATATGTGGCTCCATAAACCTTTCAACAAGTGTACGGACTAGATCTTTTCCCCTTTTCCAAGAAACGATCTCAACGGTTCACCGAAAACTATAAATACCCCACCCCCCTTTGTTCATAATCACTAGAAATTTGATTTGAGAAACTCTAAGTTGAAACATTAGTTTCATACCTGAGATTTTCGAATCGAGTTTAGCATTCGGGGACCCTTCGTAAGTATTCTTTCGTTCTTTTCCTTATTTTACTGCTTTTCGAGTCAGAAAGTCAAACTTTGTTTGACTTTCAGCGTTGACCAGTAATGGTCAATGCGAAGTTCGTTAGAACTTCGCAACGTGAGTGTAATCACGTTGGTCATAGTCCCTTGGGACTATGCCCACTGATTACCACGTTGTCTAGAGTCGTAGGGTAGGCGATCTAATAAATCGCCTATACCTTCGAACTCGACCCAGTTTGGTCGATCATTAGGATCCGACCAAACACAGTAGGTGACCATAGTAGGTAGGGAATAACCTTCCGAGGTTATACCCTATGGTCACATCGTTTAAGTAGTTGTATGATAGGTAGTTTATATGCCTTAGGTAAATTACCAGAATACCCTTTTCATGTATAATTGGTAATTAAGCATATGTAACCTAAACCTTTGTCACATAACTGATTTATTAACATGTTTAGGCATATAATACTTGTCATAGGACTAGTTAGGCGGTCCAAACGCGTTTCACGCGCACGATGCGTTAAAGTAGCATAAGCTACCTAAACGGATCATAATGGGTCAATAAGACTTAGGTTAAGTTTCATTTAGCATGTAGGCTTTGTTAAACCATATCACGTGAGTTCCTACACTCATTTGGTTTACAAACCCTAATGCTACCCAGTCTTCCGATGTAGGTCCGGTTTATTAACATAGTTACCTATATTAGGTGCCGTTTGATTCCGAGATCTATAGCATTATTTGGTGGTTATCTTTTGACAACTGAGCAATCTCAAGTGAGTACATAGACCCCTCTTTTACTGTTTTCCAAACTGTTTTGGGGTGGAACACATGTGCCTACTTGTTACTTTCATGCTTTCCTGTTTTCACATCATATGCATGCTATGTTCGTTAGTACATTATAGTACATGATTTCATTACATCTTATGCTAGGTGTGCCCATTGTGTGCATTACTTAGTACATTGTTTTACATGACATTTCCTGCTAGGTGTGCCCATTGTGTGCATTACTTAGTACATTGTTTTACATGACATTTCCTGCTAGGTGTGCCCATTATGTGCATTACTTAGTACATCGTTTTACATGACATTTCACGCTATGTATGTTCATTTGATTACATACTTAGTGCATTGTTTTCACATGCTTACATTTTGGTATGACATTTGGTTTGTTTACATGGGACAATACATTCATTAACATTAGCTACGCCGTTCGTTAGTAGGTAGTGGTACCATAGGAATTGACAACTCCCGTTCCGGACATCCCAGGGAAAGGGGACAGAAAGGAATGACCGAATTCGTTGACATTAAGACAGATAGACCTTTAATTTGTTTAAAGGGTTTATCACCACAGTCGCCAGGCTTGGATGTATGCATTTTCACAATACCGCATAAATGTTCATATTAAATAGTTGCATGCATTTACACAAAACATAGCTTTGATTTAAACCAAGTTTTACTTCAATACTTTGTTTTTGTGCATATGGTTTAGTTGAGACATTTCACTTGCCATACATGACATTTTGACATAGACATTTGACATGGATATTTGACATAGACATTTGACATTGATATTTGACATAGACATTTGACATGGATATTCGACATAGACATTTGACATGGATATTTGACATAGACATTTTGACATGATTTACATTTGACACAAACACTTTTGACATTGGTTTTACATACTACATGATTTACATCTTGACATGAACACTTTGACATATTATTCAATACATTTTGACAATTGGTTTAAACATAGACTTCTTACATTGGTTGGTTTGGTTGATTAAGTGATTAAGTAACGATGCGTGTGTAATATGATACAAGCATGGTGGATACGCCGCTGGTACTTCCTATATATAAGTGTTTGTATGGTATTACATGTCGTAACGTTATTTGAATCATTTCAATATTGAGACATAGAACATTTTATACAAATAACATATTTTTCACAAGACATTGATTTACAAACAACTTATCTTATACAAACACATTTTTACATGGTTATTTATTTAAACCTGACATTTACTTATACATATCATTTGATCTTATTGTTTTCAAATGATTTACAAGACAAAGCAAATTACAAGGTTCATGACTAAACATTTTTCTTAAACATAAGTCATGAATCCTATTTTCACAAACCTATGTATCTCACAGGCATTTTTATGCTGACGTACCTATTTTCACATGTGTTTTCAGGAGCTTTTCCGTAAGATGTTGATCTTGATACTAGGGCGGACCTGTGCCTTAGAGACTTTAAAAGAAGATAGACTATGTTTAATTATGTTCTGAACTCCTTAATTCCTGTTTAAGACAATGTAACACCTTTGTTTATAAATAAAATACAACTTTGTATGCCATGGTTATGAAACAATTAATTCTGTTGCAACACTCCCCGATGTTTCCGCCACGCTTTGTATGATATACGTGGTCGGGGTGTGACAGCTGAGTCCTTACGAGGATCGAGGCAGCGACTAGAACAAAAGGAAGACGGTGCCTACTATGTAAACGGACGCATCTGGGTTCCACTTTATGGCAACCTACGCGAGCTTGTGATGGATGAAACACATAAGTCTCTTTATTCAGTACATCCTGGTTCGGATAAAATGTACCATGACCTCAAGACTACGTATTGGTGGCCTGGCATGAAAGCCCACATAGCAACCTACGTCAGTAAGTGCTTGACTTGTGCGAGAGTCAAGACTGAATATCAGAAACCATCAGGCCTACTTCAACAACCAGATATACCTAAATGGAAATGGGAGCAAATTTCCATGGATTTCGTTACTGGCCTGCCCAGATCTCAACGCGGAAACGATACCATTTTGGTAATCGTGGATCGACTGACCAAGTCTGCACATTTTCTGGCTATCAAAGAAACGGATAAGTTTTCTACTCTTGCAGACATTTACCTAAAGGAAGTGGTATCAAGGCACGGAGTGCCAACCTCCATCATTTCTGATCGTGACGCGCGTTTTACTTCTGAACTATGGCAAGCTATGCACAAGTCCTTCGGCTCATGTTTAGATATGAGCACCGCTTATCACCCATAGACGGATGGATAATCTGAACGCACCATCCAAACCCTTGAAGACATGCTTAGGGCATGCGTAATCGACTTCGGCATTGGCTGGGAAAAACACCTTCCGCTAGTGGAGTTTTCGTATAACAACAGCTACCACACCAGCATCCAGGCCGCTCTGTTCGAGGCATTGTATGGACGGAAGTGCCGATCACCTCTCTGTTGGGCAGAAGTTGGTGACAGTCAAATCACTGGCCCAGAACTTGTAATAGATACAACCGAGAAGATTGCTCAGATACGACAACGAATGGCGGCAGCTCGTGACCGTCAGAAAAGCTATGCTGATAAGAAAAGAAAGCCACTCGAGTTCTAGGTTGGGTATCGAGTGCTACTTAAAGTCTCACCTTGAAAAGGTGTAGTTCGTTTTGGAAAACGAGGCAAGCTCAATCCGCGCTATGTCGGACCGTTCGAAATCATTGAGAAAATTGGCAAAGTCGCTTACAGGTTGAATCTACCTGAAGAACTCAGTGGAGTTCACAACGTATTCCACGTGTCAAATCTGAAGAAGTGTCTGTCAGATGAGACCCTCATAGTTCCTCTCAAGGAGCTCACAATCGACGACCAGCTGCGATTCGTCAAGGAACCAGTAGAAATTACTGATCGAGATGTTAAGATTCTCAAGCGCACCAGGATACCTTTCGTTCGAGTTCGTTGGGATTCCCGTCGTGGCCCAGAGTATACCTGGGAACGAGAAGACCAAATGAAACTCAAGTACCCCCAGCTGTTTAAGAAAAACTCAACCACTACTGAGGCTGAAGCTACTGCAGAATTTCGGGATGAAATTCCAAATCAACAGGGGGATGATGTGACACCCCAGGAAAACCAGGAAAACAACGCAACTTAACTAGCTTCCTCAGTAACCACGTGCTAAATTTCGGGACGAAATTTTCTTAACAGGGGGAGAATGTGACAACCCTCGTAATTCCATGTATTCCGTACAATTTATTAATGATAATTAAAGTGCTTGACGACTGTGTGGAATTACTTAACTGCTCTCTGATTACTGGGTTATACTTACACGTGCTTGTTAACATACTAGTAGTGTACAGAAAAGTTACTAAATAGTCCGTTATATTTTCCTGAGTGTTGAAAATTAAAAACGTTACAAAAATATATATGTAGAACACTTTACGGATTAATTAAGCACTTTAACGGAACAACACCGAACCGAACAACCGGACTTTACCCGGAACACAAAAATATTGTTAAACACATTGTTTTTATTTTTCTGAGCTAGTTAGGGTCCCCGAACACCCTAACACACTATACATTATACAACACACCTTAACACACTAACTTAACACTTAACCTTCCTAACTAAATCCAACTAGATTGCAACTAAACCATTTGAAATCCAACAAGACCCATGGGGACGGTTACATGGGGACTTACACACAAGATTTCTTTGAATATTTAATTAGATTATGTGTGGTACTAATGAAGCATAAGACACATTGGGTATTAGCATATTGGAGGGTTATATAATTAACCTTAAGATCATCACCTTCTCTCATCACAACACACTTTCAAACACACCCAACTTGCTCTCTTCCTCTCCTCTTGTTCAGCCGAAACCAAGCACACCCACCATCACCACCTTCAAGCTTCTTTCAAGCAATCCAAGAACATCCCAAGGTGTTAGAGATCCTACAAGCAAGCTTGGTGTGCTCGGAAGTTGAAGGACCGCTCTCGTTTTCTTTTATCCACCACTTTTCTACTCTTGAACTTCCCTAGTCTTGAACTAGTGGTAAGAACTTAGATCTTTGCTTCTTACATCATGTTTAAGTGGTTAAAGATGTGTAGCGATCAAAATGATAAGAAACTCTAAAGAACCTTAAACAAGTCTTGAACATAAACTAGTCTAGTGATGAAGTGATGTTAATATGATGTTGTTATGATCCTTGTTGATTTCCTGATGATTTGCTGGTTAATATTGATGTTTGATGTTGTTGTGATCACTAAACATGTTAACGGAATCAATCGAACACGAGTTAGAAAACTAAAAGCTGAAAAACAGCTTCTGTCCAAGCTTTTACAACCAACTTCAGTTGGCTGTAAGCAGGTCATAATTTAACAAAAACTTGATTTTCTTGAGTCTATAATGTGTTATTATGAAATAAGGTTCTAATGGCACTGGAATCATAATTTTTGGACTTCGTTTACTATTTTTAAAGTGTCGTTTTGTAACAGCAGCTAGAGCTGCATTTTTGCTGCTGAAAATATGCGTTTTGTTTTCTGCCATAACTTGAATTCTGTGTAGAGTTAGATCACTAATTTTTACTGTAGATGACCACCGATGTATTTGTAATTATCTCACTGGAATTTCGTAAATTGGACTCTCGATGAACTTTTAATAAATTATTCCGTGGACTGCAATAAGAAAAAGATGAATCTGATTGCAGTCCGGAAAATGAATTTTTATAAAATATTGGTGACGAATTGGATCCCGAGATTTTTAAAAAATGATATTTGGATCGTTTAAGACATTCTGTAAAAATTTGAGAATTTTTGGAATAAGATAACTATTTTATTAAAATCCCCGAAAATAGCTCAGTGTTGAATATAAAAGCTGAAACGACATAAGTAGTAATTTGCGTGTCTAAATGTCGGGTAGGTTATCTGAGAATGATCTAACATGTTATATGTGTTATGTGCATTATCGTATGTTTGTTTATGAGTGGGGAATGGATGGGAAGTTTATATGGGCATGAACCGTTAAAGTGATGCATGTTATGTGATAGATACGTGTAGGAACTTTGTGCTCTATTTGAAAACCACTAAATGACTAACTGGTAAATTATACTAGGACGTGATTGACCGACCTTGACTGTTAGCTATTTTTGAGAGTCAAACCGAGCAACCGAGGTGAGTTCACACCCTTACTAAGGCATGGGATTCCCGGTGGTTGGGAATGGGATTGAATAACTACTTATACTATCAACACTACTAGACTACTTACTACGGTCCTCGGATTGGGAAGGGCACTTACGTAAAACCTACGTAAACTCATACTTACTACTGTCCTCGGATTGGGAAGGGCACTTACGTAAAACCTACGTAAACTCATACTTACCATTGTCCTCGGATTGGGAAGGAAACTTATGGATACGACTAGTCTAGTAACATACAAAATGGGAAGCCCCCACTAAATATCGTAAAGGTTTGGGAATCAAGGATAATGGGTAATACATGGTTATGAAACGAACTTACGATTTCTGATATGAACTCATTAACTGAACAATCAACTGTGAACTCGCTCAACTTTGTTGTTGATTTGTTGTTACATGCCTTGCTGGTCGATAGGTACTTATGGAGCTTGCGCGAGGAAGAGGTCGTTGTGGAATAGGGACTGTTATGTCCCGTGCCTAATAAATAAACTTTATGAACTTAAGGAACTTATGTTTGGTCGTTAAATTTATGAACTATGAACTTATGTTTTGGTTTCACGTTTTATGCTTCCGCTGTTTAAATCTGATCTTGGTTAACTTAAAGTCGGTTTACTTTCTTTTGGTCACCAATCGTATTGTGGTTGGTTTTATTTACTTAATTGTGTCGTTCAATATGATTGGTGGCTCGATCCTGGTCATGTCACGCCTCCAAGCGGTGACGCTCCGCATGGTGGATTTTGGGGGTGTGACAGAAGGGATTTTGGTTGCCTTGTTGGTTGCTAGGGTGTTTGCACTCACGCTTAAAATGACCCTTTTCACCGCAATTAAAGCATGTGACAACACCCTTGTCAAACCCGTACTTGGTATCCCTTTTGCTTTCCAAGCTGGTTCTCCCCGTTATGCTCATATAATCATTTGCCCTTCTCACAGCGCTAGCAAACGCCCACTTAATGTCCATCAACTCCATCTCATCTCTGTCTATCTGCTGATAATCTTCATTGGTCAAATTAGTGTTTCCAATTTGACCTGCGACTAATCCATTCTAGGCATTAACCATAGTGGTAAGAATTTCCATGTGATCCCGTGCAGCTTCTACACTCACTTTGGAAAGATTTGGAATATCAGGTTTGTTACCATAGAAGGCTTGTTGTGGTTGGGCTTGGGCTTGAGGTGGTTTTGGAAAATAGGCAGTTGGATCAAATTGGGGTTGAGGTGTGGCAACTTGAGGTTTCGAAAGATAGGCATTTATATCAAATTGGGGTTGAGGTGTGGCAACTTGAGGTTTCGGAAGATAGGCATTTATATCAAATTGGGGTAGTGGTGTGGCAACTTGAGGTTTCGGAAGATAGGCATTTATATCAAATTGGGGTTGGGGTGCTGCAACTACTCCTCCAAAATAGGAATTTGGGTCGAAAGCATTTGACACAAAAGCTGTTTGTATCTTTGGTTGTTGGCTTGTACTAGCAGCAGGAGCAATCCCTCCAAAGTACATCTCTGGATTTTGAGGGACAGGAATTAGTTTAGCTTTTCTGATTTCTTCTGCATCCTTGTTCTCCAGCTTTTGAACAAACTCATAGATACTGATAGTATCCAATACACCTGTATGCTTTAACAACTCAATGAATGGGCTCCACTTTGGTGGTAGAGCATCAGCAAACCGTGCGACTATTTCCTTCGAAGATACAACAACCTTGTAAGAAATCATTTCACTAATTAAATGATAAAAACGAGTTGTCATCTCATTCAGTGTTTCAGTTTGCACAAACATAAACCCTTGAAACTCCTTCTTTAGTAAATCATGACGCGTCTTCCGTATGGCCGCATTTCCTTCTCCTCTTGTAACTAGGATGTCCCACAAGGCTTTGGTGCTGGTACAATGGGTGAATTGATGATAGATATCTTTGTGCAATGCTTGCGTAAGAATAGCAAACGCTTTCTTTTCAAGGTCATACGCCTTCTTGTCATTTTCAGCCATGGTCGCCAAAGTCGTAGCATTTGATCCGGCTTCCTCAAGAGCGATGTTATATGTTGTGGTGAAACACGTCCATAACTCGGTTTTTTGACCTAAAACATAATTCTGAAAACGACCTTTCCACGATGGATAGTCGTTCATGTGGTTGAGTTTTGGTGGACGGTTATTGCTACCCGTTTCACTTTCGCTCATGAGCAGGTTTTGGATACTGATGTAACAATCCTAAATAAACCGACACCCTCGATTAATTTCCGATACCCTAATATATTTTAAAATATCCCAAAATGTCCCAAAATACACCCCATACGCGAAAACGGGCATCAAATACATTAAATAGTATTAAAAATAATTAAAAATCTGATTATTAAGTTGAGGCGGGCCGCGTAGATCCCACCCCAACCCTTACGCGGGCGGTTTAAAGGATTAAAACCAGATTTCTTTATTTTTAAGTTGAGGCGGCCCGCGTGAACCCCACCTCAACCTTACGCGGGCCGCTAGAGGCCAAAAATGTGGCGCAGCCCTGGGCCGCCACCTGGCCCAACACCCGGCAAGCCTACATAGTGACCCAGCTAAGCTACATGTTGACCTGGGGTCAACGCGGGCCGCGTAGGCCCTGTCTGTGTTTTACGCGGGCCGCGAGAAAGACATAATTCAGCACTATATAAGCAGGCCATCGGGTTTCAATCAGAATTCGTCCATCTTTCTTTTCTTTCTCTCAAATCTGAATTATAGGCATAATACGCGGGTATTATACCCCCCTAAATAGCGAAGGTCTGCTCCGTTGTAAGTATTATAACCCCTGGATACGTATTAGATACGCTGCCCGATTGATCTAGGGTTCCGTAATGGCTGTCGTGGTTCTGCCCGACGTAGTCATTGGAATGCCGTCTCGGGGAGGGTATTACTAATGTTAAAATGGGTTATTATACTAACACGTGTGCTTTTGTGTAAATTATAGATCGTCACCAGGAAACCCTTACGAAAAATCTAAGACAGCAATGTGAGTAATCTCCTTTTTGTTAACAATTTTTACAAAACCTTAACTATTTTATAATGCAATTTAGCAGTGATTGAGTCTTTGTAATTCTACGATTACTGCCGGTATGTTGGGGTTTTGTATACAAAATGTGAGTAACGTTACCATTGGACGAAGAGTTAGCCAATGTGTAATATGACCCACCAGTCAGGATTGACAGTACTGAATGAGTAATTGGGTAGATATAAACATTGTAATCGCCCTCAATACTGTTAAGTTTAAATTAAATAAATGTTTCTTGATTAAACTGGGATTCACTCACCAGTATTTCCCACTGACAAATGTTTTTAAAACGCGTTTCAGGTAACACAATGTGAAAGCCAATTAGAAGCCAGCTGGACAGCACTGAAGGCTTGGAAAAGTGGCTATAAAAGTTACCTAAATAAAGAAGGGGTTTTAATTCAAATAAAATGGGATTATCCCTGTAAATCAGCTTGTAATAAAAACTTGGGTTTCATCCCAATATGTTTATTTATATATAAATTGTGGTTTTGCTCTGATAAACATTTCCTAACTACGGTCCTGATGAAAATTTCCGTTGCCAAATTAGACAATACGAGATACCACCGAAACTGGCTCGCGGCCACCCGTTCCCGGGAATCAGGGATCGGCGGTTGCGACAACTTTGATTTTGATTTGCCACGCACGCCCATTGACTAGCCGAAATTCTTTCTTGTGGCATTAAAGACTTAACCCATGACATATCAGGGACCGTGCTAATGCTCCAATCTAATGGATTTGTACTCATATTTGATATATGAACAATTGTCCCTGAATAACAACTTGAAATGAAACTGTTAAGATATGTTTGCAAAGCTTCTGTTTAAAATCACAAGTCTGTCCGACGAACTCCTTGATGACGAACTTAGAGATTTTGTCCAGTCCAACAAGAACAACCTTTGACGAAGTTACCGATTTCGTCGAGAACCCCTTAGAGACTTTGTTTAAAAGAAACCTTTGACGAAATTAGAGATTTCGTCGAGAACAAGAGTTTTTGTCGAGAACAACAGATTTTGTCTAAAAGGAATTTCGTCTAATAGGGATTTCGTCACAAATGTAAGTTCGTTGACAACGGTTACCAGCTGTTAGATTTTTTCAAAATAAAACTTATCTCTTCTGACAAAGTTGGTGACACAAAGTCAAACACCACCTTACTTACTTTTCTCATTTATGAAGCTTCCTTTTTCAACAACCATCATCACAATGTTCACTATTTTCAAACCACTTGCATTTTAATATTCATAAACACAAAAATCACTTTAATTCAAACAACAATTTAGATCAAACATACAGATCATGCAAGAACAGTTATGAAGATAATGAAGAACACTATGAATATCCGACGAACTTGATGAAGATTCCAGCCATACTTTCACCGGAGAAATTCTCCGAGCACTATTTTGCTTAAACATTCAACCAAAAGCTAACTTGTAGACAAGCAATATAACTGGTTTTCAATAAAAATTATAGCAAAATAAAACAATGTAAAACACTGATTTTTAATAAAATTTCCAGAAAAGATAATTTTTCAAATAAGAAAAATTTCTGAAAAAGATGAACACACGTGTTTCAAACAATAACAATGTTTGGTTTTAAACAAGGAAAAGAGCCAAGGCTCTGATACCACTTGTAGGTCCGTTTTTCTCGGAGGATCCGATACGAAAACCTATTCCCTGTTTATCACAAACACGATCGCGGGTGCGGAATCCCCGTGACGGTGCAAACCGAAGAAAGTAGATAAATAACAACAAGTAACCAAAGATTAACTTTGATTAAATGGATGAGAACATTTACAAACATATACACACAATGCTTGTACAATAAACTCTCACAAGTCTCTCAGCTCTCGTGGAGTCTCACACTGATCTCATAACTAAACTGATAACAACTTAGCTATTTATACTGACCAATGACGAAAACCCATGCGACGAAAACCATGTGTGACGAAATCAGGGATTTCGCCACACACACATATGACGAAGACAAGGGATTTCATCACACATATATTGACGAAATCACCAAGTTCGTCATGCATGGTATTACGTACACATGTTTCTCAAACATTCAGATTATAAAGCTTTAGTCAACATGTGACATCATCATGATGATGTGTCAGCGGGAAACGCTAACGGCTCTTCGTGCTTCGCGTGTCAAACTCTGGGGTGTACGATGGAGGAATGTCGCTACGTCGGGCTTGAGCCGAACCTAACCGAGTCGAATCGAACCGAGCCGAGTCGCGTCCACATAAAGTGTATCAACAATTAACTATTTTATTTGCGTAATCTTTTTTATAAATGTAGTTCTGTTTTTTTTATTATTTAGCTTTGTTTTATGTATTTTATTTTAATTAAAAAAACTTTTATAATTATTATTAAGTATTTTTAAATTAGTTTGACTCATTAAATGTTTAAAAACTAAAATTATTTAATTGTATTTTAAAAGTATATAAAAAGATTTGAGAGATGAGATATTACGTATTTAAGAGAAGAGGTATACAGCAACTTCTTTATATTGATTCTTGGCTCAGCTCAATTAAGTTTCTCGGCATTTACCATTTTAATTTATATCAACTTATTTAGTGCATCTTGTTTAGTTTTGAGCTCAATTTCTTCTATGTATCTTTAACTTGACTGCATTTTGCTAAATATTGATCGATTTTCTACCTAACTGGCATTAAGCTCCACCGCGTTGCGGTGGGGGTGTAAAACTGTTTCAAATAGGACCAATGTCACACCACCGTCAACAACCAACATGTATTAATGTGAAGAAATTAGATCGTAACGTAAAACACAGAAAATAATAACTAAGTTAACTTAGTACCCGCTAGTTGCGACCAACCTGTTATGTTAAACGGGAAAACAACAACGTAAAAACGTTGAACCATACACGTACGTTGCGTCGTATTTACTCGCAAATTAGAACGAAGTGTTAAACGAAACTTAATAACGTTGAACCACACACGCACGTTGCACCGTGTTAACTCGGAAAATTTAGAATGAAACGTTAAACAAAAAAATTGCGAAATATGATAAGTATAGGGACCAAAGTTGAAACCAAAAAATGTGAGATTAAATTGAAAAAAATGAAAACTTTTAGGTTAAAAATGAAAAATCAAATAAATTTTGGACTAAAAGTGGAATATTAACTTTTTTTTTTGAAAATACCCCTAAGCCTTGTGTACAAAACCACAATACATATACATGTTGAAAATTTTTAGTATCTAAATATGATTTTGGGGTCATTGTACTACAGTTTGTACATTTTAAACTCAATTTTTGTTCTCGGTCGCTATCAATCCCCCTTTTAAACCATTATTTACTACATCTTGATTGATCTTAAGGTCAATCTAATTTTGGGTTTTGTTTATCCTAATGATTTTGCTGAGTCTGATTAGTTATGAGTTCGATGTTTGGGCTCATGGCTTTATAGCCTAGTGGCATCTTGAGGGTAGAATAAGGATTTGGGACCAATAGGTCCTGAGTTCGATTCTCACAAGGGGGTTTTTTCCAATAGTTATTGGGTTTCCTCCTGAATTGGTGTATAGCAATTGTGCCTAGTGGAAATGGGTATGATCGGGTAGTTTCACTAATGACACAATGATACTCTAGTGGTTCGTCAGTGATCCTAATTTATCAAATAAAAGAATTTATTTATCTTGATCAAGGTATGAAAATGAGATAAATTAGATAATGATCTTTTCATTCTTGTTTAATAAACGAAATTTAGCCACTAATTTAATCTACATAAGAAAATAAATAGATTTGTTATATATAAAAATCATTTAGTAAAATGTTGGTGGTGGTGGTGGGTGGTGGTTGATGGTGGTGGTGGTGGTTGTGGTAGTGTGTGATGGTGGTGGCTAATGGTGGTGGTTGTTGATGGTGGCGGTGAAAGTTGAGATTATATAAATCTAATAACTAAGTTTGTACCACACAAGCAACAACATTAACTAATAACTAGGTTTGTGCTACGTAATCTGTCACGTCAACAAAGAACTAACCCAGTTAGAAAATGATTGATGGAGGTCAAATTCTTATATGTTGGGATTGTTAGACTACACGGTATGGCGGTCGTCCCCCTACCGTCTTGGCCCGGCGCCGGTCCAAACACCGCCCCGCCCCCTACCGTCTTCGTCCTCTCCGTCACTTTTGAGACGATGAAGCCGCTCCCCCTCTCTCACACACCTAAACATACAATATATACATATACATTTTAGGTCCATACCCCCATCCTCTTTGTCCCATCATCACACTCATCCTACGTGTATCCTACGTGGCGCATCATCCTCCAAGGAAGGACCATCACCATACCGCATAGCCTTAGAGAGAATTTTTGAAGTTGAGATTAATAGTTACCAATGGATGAAAGAGATTATTAAAATCCAATAACTAATTTTCATTTTCAATACATACAAACACAAGTTTGATGATGTAAGCGGAAATAGTGAAATCAATTGGTTGGCCAAAAGTGGCGGCCAGCTTTATGTTTTTTTTTTCTCTTTTGCATAAAATAGTTATTTATAGGTCCTGCCAAATTACGATTTTATCCCCTGTTTAAATTTACGATCTTGCCCCCAGTTAGAAATTAAATTTATGCTTTGCCCCAAGCTTAAATTTACGATTTTGACAGCTAAAAATTACGATTTTGCCCTCAGTAAAAATATTACGACTTTGCCCCCGCTTCAAAATAAAAAAATGGTTTTGCACTCAGTTCAAAATATTATTTTACCCCGATTTTAAAATTACGATTTTACCAAAGCTAAAAATTGCAATGTTGCCATAGTTTTTTTTTGGGCAAAACTATGGTAGTGTTTTATTTTAGTTGGTTTACTCAATTTAGTTTTTATTTGTGCCAAACAGCTGCCTAGCACTCGCTAATTGGTCCTGACAAATTATTGTTTTGCCCACAACTCTAAATTACACGCTTGCCATCATTTTAGTTATTTTTTATCATAACTATGATAGTGTTTTTCTTTATTTGGTTAACTCGATACATCTTTTTTTATATCGTGTTATAAGTAGCATATATAACTAACCGAAATAAATGCGTACATGTCATTAAACTAATAAATTTTTGGTTTAGCGCCACGCAACGTGGGCGGCGCATAACTCTAGACGGCAATAGTTCTGCCATCCAATTGGTGGAAAATGTGCGGCTGCCCTATTATTTTTTTCATGTTGGTATAATATAATATAATTATATTGCCCCCTTTTAAAAATTAAGATTTCGTCTACAGTTCAAAATTACGTTTTTGCCCTCAGTTTAAAATAAATTTATGTTTTTTCCCTAGCTAAAAAATACGATTTTGCCCTTAGTTCAAAACTACGACTTTGCCACATTTCAAAACACAATTCTGGTTTTGCCCCAGCTAAAAATTACGAATTTGCCCTCAGTTTAAAATTATGAGTTTGCCCTCTTTTAAAAACTTATGATTTTGCCCATGGTTAAAATCTGTATTCTTGCCATCGTTTTAGTTTTTTCTTTTCAAAACTATAGTAGTTTTTATTTTACTTGGTTGATTCAATTTAACTTTTTTGTCAAGCAGGTGTCGCTCATTGTTTATGACAATTAACTTTTTTGCCCCCAACTCAGGCTTGCCATTTTTTTTTAGCAAAACTATGGTAGTCTTTTGTTTTAATTGGATGAGTCGATTTAATTTTTTTGAGATCGTCTTATGAGTAGTATGCACAGGTAACTAAAATACATGCGTACATATTATTAAACTAAGAAATATTCGGCTTAGCGTCCCGGAACGCGGGCGGGGCATCCAACTAGTTTGAAACAAATTCGAAGTTATACATTAATTTGTGTTTTTTTATAAAGAAAATTATCTCCCATAGATAGTTCTAGAAGAAAGTAGTATAATTAGAATTTTAAGAGGTAAATAGATAAGAAGTTACTTGACAAATTTCCTCCACATTGGGCAATAAAGGGCGTTCATATTGATGGTGACATCAATATTTGTGAATTCATAATAGAGGGCAATTATTTGAGATTTTGAGTGGGTGACTCATACATGAACAAATAGACAAGAGAAAACGATTATAAATTTAGTACGTTGACCCTAGTCATTGTAATGTTTTAGAACAACTATTTTTTATATTGCAATAATTTTTTTCTATATATCAGGAACTATAACTTTTTTAAAGATGACCGATGGAGGAAAAATAGGTGAAAGGTGGGACTGACATGGGGAATATTCAAAGGTGAGACTGACAATGGCCAATGACGTGTAGTTGAGATTATTACAGTCTAATTCCCCTACTATTTTACACCCTATCTAACTCATCAATATCACTGGGCTGTCCCAGTGGATGACGAATTTGTTGCTTAAGTATAACTCATATAAACTACGTCACTCGGTTAATTGGTTTTCAAGTAACATCTAATAGTAGAAAGTATAAGTTTGTATTCATATTAATCTTTCTTTTTGTTTTTTGACGTTGCAACTACAATAATAAATCAAGCCAGAGTCTTTGCATATTTCAATTATTCAAATGAATTATTCATATCCATGATTTTTCTTCGATACAAAAACCGATAGTTTACAATATATTTGCAAGCAGGGGCCATTTAATGATCTTTCTTGATCAATTACTCTGGATATGCAAAGCCTTAACTAGGACTTTATAGGTTTTACATTTTTCAAAAAATAATGCCTCACAAAAAAATATTCTATAAAAAGTACCCGATAGGAAGTTTCACTTGTGGGGCAAATCAAATTTATTATTTGAGATATTTCATTCAAACTTCGAAGAAATGCATGTTACCTGGGGCATTATACATTCAAATAATTTAAGCAGTTGAGTCACATGGACCACTTAAAGTTACCATAATTAAATAAAAAGTAATAGCTTTCTTTCTAACTTTGATTTGTTGGATGTTTAATCTTTTTAACTTTGATTTGTTGGATGTTTAATAAAACATATTAGTATTACAATTTTTATTTAACATGATAATATGATAGCCTATTGGTTAATGGTTTACATATTTAAGTTATGGTGTTTTAACGTCTGAAATGATTGTATCGTTATTCAAGTCATAATGTTTTAATTGGAATAATAATACAATCATCCCCAGATGGAGTTAAAACATCATGACTTGAATAGTAATAAATCATTACAGATGTTAAAACACAATAACTTGAATAGTAATACAATGGTTCTATGAAGATCAGTAAGATACGTTGAAAATCAAATTATCTCTTAAAATAATCCCAAAAACGGTCATAATCTATTTTATCTCTAAATTGGTTTTTGAAGTTATTTACCTTAGGGATTTTTACATATTTCCCCCTCCTAAGATGACTTATTACGTATTTCCCCAAATAAAAAAAAAAACAATTACATATTTCCCCTCCCTAACCCATATATATTACATATTTCCCCTTTTCATTAAAAACTCTTATTAAATGACTATTTTACCCTTAATGAACTATTAAATGAATATTTACATATTTCTCATTTCTAATATCATCAATCAATTACATATGATGACCTTATTCCTTCTCATCTCATCTGGTCTTCTTAGAGAGCAGGGTAAGACATATACTCGTATCACATTTAATTTGTGTAAAGTTGCTGTCTAGTGGACACTTTAGACACTGCTACTATGTGTGCTCTCAGAAGATTATTCTTGTAGAAGGTCTGAAACTTGAAGACATAGAAGCAGGGATATATAATGTTCATTGCCTACTGTTAAGGTTATTAGGAGCAGAGGGGTCTCCCATAAGATGTATTCTCATCAAGTGATATCATGCATGCACTTCATAAATACACTTCATTTTCTTCATTTTTAACTGATTGTCATTGAAAACGTACTAACAGGGATATACATAATGGATTAATAGGATGAGTATTTCTTGGAAAATTATGTCAATGCTAAAAAGTCTTTTCATATTTGGTCTAAAGCGTGTATTACATGCATGATACATACAAAGAATTATGTTATTTAGTCCATTTGTGAAGCAGCTCATATCCAAGCAACTTCGTATACGCATCAATCATAAATAAACAGCGGAAACATATAGCATAGAGCAGGTTGGAAGATCCCCCCAGAAACCAACTTTGGATAATGTTTGGTGGGTGTTACACTATGTGATATCCACTCGTAATTGTATTATAAAATTCAAATTTGCTAAAACAAAACATTTTTACACATCACTTCCACGAGACCTACATACCTAATTGATTGATGATATTAGAAATGAGAAATATATAAATAGGGAGAAGATCATGCGAGAACCACCTCTTATTGCGAGAACCGCGAGAACCAATGTGAACACACCAAAAATGCCTAAAAATAGCTAAAAATCACACAAAAAAAATTTTTTTGATTTTTTTAATATTTTTTAGGTTAAAATCGCTACTTTTCGCACCCAAAAAAAAAAAAAAAAAAAAAAAAAAAAAATTTTAAATTTTTTTTTTTTTTTTAAAAAAAACATTTTTTTTTTTGGCTTCTAAAAGTAGCGATTTTAACCTAAAAAATATTAAAAAAATCAAAAAAAAATTTTTGGATTTTTTTTTTATTTTTTTAGATTTTTTTTAGATTTTTTTAGGTTTTTGGGGGGTTTAGTTTTTAGCATTTTAGCTTGGGGGGGTTTAGGTTTTTGGGGGGTGGGGGAGGGGGGGGGTGGGGGGTTTAGGTTTTTGGGTGGGGGGGGGGGTTAGGTTTTTTAGGGTTTTTTTAGGTTTTTTTAGCTATTTTAGGTTGTGTTCACATTGGTTCTCAAGGTTCTCACAATAAGGGTGGTTCTCGCATGAGCCCCTCCCTATATAAATATTCATTTAACAGTTCATTAAGGGTAAAATAGTCATTTAGTAAGAGTTTTTAATGAAAAGGGGAAATATGTAATATATACGGGTTAGGGAGGGAAAATATGTAATATATACGGGTTAGGGAGGGGAAATATGTAATTGTCTTTTTATTTGGGAAAATACGTAATAAGCCAGCTTAGGAGGGGGAAATATGTAAAAATCCCTTTACCTTATTACTCTCAATCCATAAAATTAAATAATGTCACGTATTGTTTCCATAATATTTCTTACACTTCTCACAAACTTCACCTTTTTTACAAGAACTTAAACGTGTGTGTACATACATACATACATGCATGCATGCATGCATGTATGTATGTAGTGGCGGCTATGATGGTGTGCGGGGAAGACCTCCGCACAGGGTTTGTGATTTCGAGTGGCATGTATTTTTTTTTAAATCTGAAATATATACGTTAATTTTCTTTATTTTTCAATAGTGAACCCAAACCAATTCCAATATATGCCCATTTACAAATCATTTTTATGGGTTAAAATTTAGTCAACTTGACATTAGGTTTATTGAGCTCATTACTAATTTGATTTTAAAAAAATAATAACAATAATAAGGGCACATTTTTTCGAGCTCGAACATGATACATTAATTTTCAGAGACGCCACTATACACTTAAAATTCAGAATCTTAACATGGTTGCTTCTATATACCTTGTTGATGGTTTTTTTCTCTTCTTTCCTTTTTCAAAGGTTTAACGAAAGGGATGAGTCAAAAATCATTATTTTGAAAGGGGCATGGGGGAGGGAGGTTAAACTTGTAAGTTGTAAGGGTAAATTTGACACCTTGAATGAGTTTAACGACAGTTACTAAGGATAACTAGGATTGCATTAAAGTCACTATCATTGTAATTGTAATTTTAAAAAAGTTGAACCAATGATTCAAAAGTTGAACCAATAATGCAAAAGTTGAACCAATAAGATGTTAGAGGCCAAAAGAGTTTAAAAAAAGACATTGAGGGCTCAAATGTTAAAAAATATATTTTTAGACTAAAATGATAAAAGTGATACAACAAAAGGGCCAAAATCATAATTTAAAAAAAGTTAGAACCAATAATGCAAAAGTTTAACCAATAATGTAAAAGTTTAACCAATAATGTAAACACATGTACTATATCATCACTTTATAAATATACAATACAATCCGTAAACTAAACACTTCAAAGTCGTCAAGTCAACGCAGCTCCAAGGAATTAAAATTTTCGACGTTTTCAATTTACGGGTTTGTCTTCTTCATATTTCCTTTTCTTTTTCGTTGATGAATTAAGTTTTAGTTCATACTCTTTAGTTTTATTTGATCTTCCCCTGGTATTTCCGTGTTTGTGGCTTTGTGTGAAATCGATTGTAATTTTCATTTGTTGGTTACAATAATCTGGAGAAGTTAAATCTTGATTATCGAGGGAGATATAGAAGAAGTATTTAATTATCTTTAGATTTACTTATCTGTTCCACCAAAGGTCATTTGGTCCGGTGGTATTTGTTGGTGTAATATGTGCTCTTTCGCGGTTTAGATTGAGGGTTCAAATCAGGCAGTATAGGGGTGTTCGTCAGGTTTCTGGATTTTTGAGTCGGGTTGTTC
Source organism: Helianthus tuberosus (assembly GCA_030545235.1). Classification (NCBI taxonomy): domain Eukaryota; kingdom Viridiplantae; phylum Streptophyta; class Magnoliopsida; order Asterales; family Asteraceae; genus Helianthus; species Helianthus tuberosus. The sequence goes on along the minus strand of CM060371.1, from coordinate 210,445,792 downwards.
AGGTGTTTGCTAGAAAATAGTGACCCAATAACCGACCCGTTTTGATGTAAAATAAAAAATAGAATGTTTATTTTCACAAAATATCATAAGATATATCATGGTGTTAAAAAATATTATCATAATTCAAACATCATTTTCATTTAACAATATTGTATTCAAATCGTATATATAAAAAAAGACAATCAATGTTTTAGCTTGGGTTTCAATTTTCGGGTTTTTTGGGTCGGGTTGTTCGGGTTTTTGGTTGGAAAAAGTGACCCGATAACCAACCCATTTAAGGTTCGAGTTATTCGGGTTCGGGTTTTTTCGGTTGTTCTCTAATTTGGGTTCGGGTGGCTTCGAATTCGGTTCGGATTTAGGATAGGAAAGGACAACCCTACTCCAGTATACGGGTTAGATGACTTTAATAGTAAAAAAATTTTTTAATGGTTAAACTTGTACATCATAGAGACAGAACCTTTGATCTCCTATTATCCTAAATGTTATTTAACTAACACCATTTGTCTATTCCTAAATATATTAGGAATAGCTAGAAAGTCGGTGTTTTTTACCATTTGCCCTTCAAATGTAAAACTTTAATTTTAACCCTTGTAATATTACTTTGTATTTACACCTTTAACCTTTTGAAAATTACAATTTTATCCTCTTTACTATTGCTTAGTTTTACAATTTTTATAACTATTTTAAAATTTACATTTTTAACCCATGCATTATTACTTTATTTTACACCCCGTCAACCTTTGAAGTTTGTCTTTTTATCCCTCAAATTTGAATTCCGACACCACCCCTCAACTTTTTAAACTTTGCTTTTTTATCCGTTAAACGCTTACTCCATTTTTAACGCCACCACCATCTCAATTTAAACTTTGTGTTTTTACTTCTTGCATAGTTATCCTCTTAGGTTTTAAACTTTACGTTTTTACCGTTGTGCACTATTACTCCATTTTTAACGCCACCACCCCCCTCAAGTTTTAAGCTTTGCATTTTTTATCCTTTCACTCTTACTCCATTTTTACCGCCACCACCCCGTCAAGTTTTAAACTTTACGTTTTCGCTTCTTGTATTATTACTCCATTTTTATACATCCTCAACTTTGAAAATTTCATATGTTTAATGCATCACATAATGCTTGGACTAATCCATTCTATGTTTGCAATGTACCCGAGCCGCACGGGTCTAATTCCTAGTTTATAATTAAAAGAAGTTTGAGATTATTTGTAAAGGTTATTGTAAAATATATTAAAAATAAGTAAAAAGTAATGTTTTTTATTTGTCTTTCTGAAAACCAATTGTATAAATGGTGTTTGAGATTGCTTGTTAAATAAAATTTTCCATTCGTAGCTCATAATTGATCGTATGCATGTATTTTGAAATAGATTGGAGTGCTATAATTAATTGATTTGTTGATTAAAGTTATGGATACGCATACGCATGAAAATCGTAGACTTACTTTAGGCTTTAAAATTATTTATTTTGTTATTGTGGTTTTAAGTTTTAATAATTTGTTTCTTAATGGTTATACAGATTGTTTGGTCATCATCTTATAAACTGAGTAATTTACCTAAAAAAATAACTAACATAAAATGTAGGTTTATAAGTAAAAAAAAAAGCCTAAGTAACAGGTTCATTTTTTTATATACTAGTTTTTTACCGTGCCGCGCGTTGCGGCGGCAAAGCCACTTTTGTGACTTTGTTTTTTTACTTTGTTACACACATTACGTTGGTGGCATTAATGTGGTTAGGCATAAATAAAAGGACCATATACACATCTAGTATAAACGATAAATATCTTGCTCCTCCAAGTTCACCAACTGCTCAGTGGTTTATGAAATGTAGATTCCAAATGAAATTAAAGTAGGCTTCAACTTAATAAGATATAAAATTAGACACATATCTAAAGGAAATAAAACAAACAATAGGGGTGCACAAACTAAAAACAAATCTGCAAAAACGAACCAGGTGAGTGTCCCTACTATTCGCAGCAAATATATCGATGCCTACAAACTTATTCATGTCAAATTAATAACACATACCTGTCGGCGTTGTGAATCGTCTGACCACCCCCTTGTCCGCTATAACGGATTACCGCCCCTCCGGTAATCTCGTAAATTGTTAACAACCTGCACAACATATCAACCAACATTTAAACAAACAATCAATAAAATAAACAAATCAAAACAAAAAAAAAACATCTAACCAACACTTACAAATAATCACTTAGCAACCATCCTTGCAATGAAGTCCTCATACTTAATCTTCCCATCGGATCCAACATCCACTTCCCGGATCCACTCATCAAACTCCGCGGGTTCAAGTTTCTCCCCAATACACGTCAATATATGTTTCAGATCCGCAACGACGGCGTATCCAGTACAGTTCTTATCAATAACCTTGAACGCGTCACGAAACTGCCGATCGAACGGCTCAGGTTTCAAGTGCTTCAACATCAAGTCAAGGAAGTTTGGTTGTAATTTCTACACAAATAACATATTAGTTGTCACTTGTCGTTTATATCCTTTATTAATTACTTGATTCCATTCACTTTAAAGTGGGCAGAAACCCTCTTTTCCATAACTGATTTCTTTTTGAAAGGTAAACTTCATCAAAATGACACCAACCCGGAAACCGGGCGGCCAAAGACAACGATTACATAATTACAGCAAAGAGCTGGGTTCGAGCCTCATAAGAGGCAAAAAGGATTTGATTTTAAGGGGGTAAGATTTAGCCGTTAAAAAAAAAACATAATTACAAATTTTCCATAACTGAATTAATCTAACCGTTTATAACCGTAACCGACCTGTTAAGAACATCTAAACATCCATTATACCTCACCCCTTCCACAACTCTTTATAGGTCACTCAAGTATCAATTTGTTTTCATTTATCATGATTATTTCCAAAAAAAACTTGCCCAAATTAATAAAATGACAGACAACCTCTATTTTCATAAAATTGGAAAATGAAGCTTCAAACCGAAGATTTCAAAAGCTGGGAAAGTCTCACAAATTCACAATGGTTATTTAGCAAAAAAAATCTATAGTAACTATGAGTAGGAAACTAAATATATTAAAAAATAAAAATGGTAAAACAGGCCAAGAAGAGGGTACCTTATCAGCAGCAGTGACAACAGAAGCAACATTATCTTTGTTGAAGTTCTGCAAGCCTGAAATGATCTGCAAAACCAACCAATTTCGTTCAAATTTCAAAACCCACCAGCTAAATTGTTAGAAATCACAGAAATGAAGAACCTTGAGTGCTCTTCTTTCACTGAATGATTTTAAGACTGTTTCTTTAGGGGTGGAAAGAGAAGCTCTGGTAATGAGAGAAGAAGAACGTTTTAGAGGCTGAGAATGAAGAGAATTGGGAATGGATTTCAATTGGGTGTAAGAAAGGAGAGAATTGGGTGCGCAAATTGAAGAACTCATCTCTGTGTTGAAGAAATTGGGAGAGGAGACTTGATCGTATGATCGAACCACCATCGCCGCTGTACTTGTGCACCGACCTTTCTTTTCCACCACCACCATCATCAAATCGTCACTGCTACCGTGACGATGGCACAACCACCAACCCGCGACCACCACATCACAACCATCTGACCGCTGCCTTCACCACATCACAGCCACCTGACGGCCACCACCACCTAACCGCCGTCACAACAACACCATCACCTAACAACTTCCGCCGAAACCTAAAGGGAGATTTGTGCTAGGGTTTTGGATCTGAGTGATATGTTTCGACTGAAATAGAATTGAGGAGAAGAATGGCATTACGGTAATTATGAGGAAAGGGCATTATTGTAATTTGGTGGGTGCACCGACATTTCTCTATAAGATTATATAAATATCTGGAGGTCATGTTTTTGTTTGAGGATCATACATTTACTTTATTTTGATGAAAATCACACACACTTTTTTGTAACAAACTGAAACTACACTCAACAAACTCACATTCAGCATACACTCATATTTAAATGAATACTAACAGAGATACAAAAGAGTGAACGGCTTGAACACAAGGATACTTAAAGTATATCATATTAGCTCAGTTATCTCAATTTACAACTTACAATATACCTACTATATCTAGGGAAGGAAATACTCTAGTACTACTTGGCCACTTGTATATCTAGATAAGATAAGATGCAGTCCACTTGTTCAAATAACATTATATTAGGCCGGAGGGTGTGGGGGCGCCACCCAGGCCCTATCAGCATCTATAGCGCCCCTAGGCGCTATACACCCACACCCATCGATTTAAGAAAGGGCGCTATTGTTAATCGAAAAACATGTATAGAACATAGAGGATCAAAAGTGGCTAGGATTTATTCAATAGAAAGCATTGTGTACAAATGAAAAGAAAATAAACATTATATAGCCGGGCTACGGGATTACTAGCTAACGGGCCAACGCCCAAAATAAACTAATAAACTAAACTTTCTTTAGTACACTAACATCCCCCCCCCCCCCCCTCAAACTCACAATGCAACAGTAATGAGCATTGAGAGTTTGTCACATAAGAATCGGAACCGAGATGTCGACTGAGCCTTCGTAAAAATATCCGCGATCTGCAAGGCTGATGGAACAAAAGGAAGCAAAATTGTCCCACGTTGTAGATGTTGACGAGTAAAATGACAATCAATCTCAATATGTTTTGTCCGCTCATGAAAAACAGAATTCTTTGCAATCTGCATAGCACTTTTGTTATCACAATGTAGAGGAGTAGGCTGAGAAATGTTAATTCCCATATCTGCAAGAAGCCAACGTAACCAAACAATCTCACATGTAGTCACAGCGATAACACGATACTCAGCCTCAGTAGAAGATCTAGAAACAACATCTTGTTTCTTACTTTTCCATGAGATTAGCGAATCTCCAAGGAAAACACAGAAACCAGTGGTGGATTTACGATCATTAGGATCACTATCCCAATCAGCATCACTATAGGCACGCAACTCAAGAGAAGATGTCGAAGGAAACAGGAAACTCTGAAACTGAGTCCCACAGAGATATCTCAGAATACGAAGAACAGCTCCCCAGTGAACAGAAGTAGGAGCAGTAACAAATTGACTAACCACATGAACGGCATGAGCTATATCAGGGCGAGTAACTGTAAGATAAACCAAACTGCCTACAATAGTACGATATAGGCTCGGATCAGATAAAGGAACACCATCAGTAGGAGAATACCGTGCATTGGTTTCAAGAGGAGTGTCTACAGTTTTGTTATCAGTAAGCCTTGCCCGCTTAAACAAATCAGAGATATACTTTTTCTGAGAAAGGAGGTATCCTTTCTGAGACTGTGCCACCTCAATACCCAAAAAATACCGTAACATGCCCAAATCCTTCATAGCAAAACGATGAGCTAAATCACACTTCAGGGACTCAATACCTTCATAATCATCTCCTGTAATAATCATATCATGCACATATAGAGACAGAAGAATGCGTCCTGCACTCGTACATCTAGTAAACAAAGCTGAATCATGATTACTAGGAACAAAACCAAGGGAAGTAATGACTGTAGAGAATTTCTCAAACCAGGCACGAGGGGCCTGTTTGAGGCCATACAGAGCTTTCCGAAGCCGACAAACTTCACCGGGCTGATGAGCAATTCCCGGGGGAGGAGTCATGTAGACCTCCTCATGGAGATCACCATTCAGAAAGGCATTCTTGACATCCATTTGACAAATCTTCCACTGATGAACAGATGCAACAACTATGAGAGTACGAACGATAGTCATTTTTGCCACTGGGGAAAATGTCTCCTCATAATCCATACCATACTTTTGAGAGTATCCTTTTGCTACAAGTCTGGCCTTATATCTTTCAACAGACCCATCAGACTTCGTTTTAATCTTATATACCCAACGCAACCAATTGTATGTTTGCCAGGTGGTAGCGGAACCAAATCCCACGTCTGTGTCTGATGAAGAGCACTGAGCTCTTCAGCCATAGCATCCTGCCAAAGAGGATTAGAGACAACCTCTCTATACGATGCTGGTTCAGATAGATGATGTATATTTGCGATAAAGGAAGCAAACGAAGCCGAGTAAGTAGAGTAGGCAAAATCTGGTAGCTTGGTGGACTTACATTCACAAGTGGACCTCCTTAGAGGTGGAGCTGTGTCAACAGATGAAGGAGTTGTCTTAGGTATAGTTGGACCTGAAGTTGTGTCTGACGAAGTGTGGGTGTCTTGACTGACCCATCAGGTTCTACTAGCCCATCAGGTTCAGTAGATGTAGACGGAACATCAGACGATGTTGATGCATCAGTGTCACAAACAAAAGGATCAATATTCAGGAGATCTGGCTTCGTTACATTGTGCGATGTGGATGGAATAGAGTAGAATGGAATATGCTTGAGGAAGATAACATGTCATGAAACATATAACTTCTTGCTTACAGGATAAAAAAACGATACCCTTTCTGTCTAGTGCCATACCCTTTCGAACCACTGGCATAACCTAAGAATACACATAAGGTTGCCTTATTTCACAATTTGTCTCGTTCAACATTGGATGGAACTTACAAATCTCCCAACAATGCATGAAATGGAAGTCGCTCCCCACATTTGATTTGAATGCAACCAATGCATTTGTCACAATGTCGGCTTCGGTTTCACCACTTTTTGGGTTTTGCTTTGCTTTATTTAAAAAACCACTATATTTTGTAAGTTGGCCGCTAATCTCGCTCCACTTCGATGATAAGCTATCGTTTTCACGATAAGCCTCCCTTCCCAATTCTTCATGGAATGCTCTACTAACCGCTTCCCACAAATGGGTTCGATGTTGATAATTTCCTATTTTAATAAAAACAAAATTTAATTGTCACACCCCGATTTCCACGTGTCACCGGTGGGCCCGGTGGGGGAGTATCGTGACGTGGTTGGCAACGTAGTAGTCAAACAACACAATATAATAATGCACAGCGGAAGCAATTTAAAAATAAAATACAACCGAATTTATTTATTGTAATCAAAGTTACAATATCCGGTGATTATCCACAGTACTGATCGAAACAAAATAACATTTATGGTTCAACAGACTTCTGGCATCCTAAGCTTGCGAGACTTTTATTGATGCTTAGGAGACAATCCAGCCAAATTTCGTTTAGTACCTGCATTCAGTCTTTTTGGGAAAATACGTCAGTTTACACTGGTAAATACATTCAACTGACTCATTTTGGAAAAATGATTGAAAATTGGTTTGGATGCACGTGGCATAAATCATTTTATTTAACTTGGGAGAATTATTTAATATGATAATCTTGTGAACGAATTACATGTTACTTATGCGTTTAGTAGCCCGGAACGTATCCGGGTTAAAGATCAATAGACACACCACTTTAAGTGAGTTATACACGGGAGTACGCCTACACCCCGTGCTCAGATCGTGGCCATCTCGTAAGATGATGCCAGGGATATCCGGGACATGGTCATTAACCCCCCCAAAGGCTGTAAAGTAAACACATCTGTTTAAAACGAGCCGATCAAATTATTCAAGTACCCACTAAGCGTGGAGATTTGATGCCCGATCAAGCGGTACGCTATGTACCGTAACCCAAGCCCGTATAGGGAAAATAAGTTAAAAGTATTTACCTGATGCAAGTATAAATCACAACAATCAGAATGCACGTAGCTTTTACTGTTTCTCCTAATCTGGAACGAAGGTTTAATATAACCTATTAGAATTCCAACGGGTCTTTTTATTAAGCTTAAGCTTAGACCGGCTAGTTTCAAGATACGGTTCGTACGCACGATTAAGCGAAGACCGGATAGAATGTGATTCAGACCCGACAAGTTCGAAGACTTGTTTAATATGGGTTTATTATTCACATTCTGGATTTTGAGATAAAACCGTTAAGGTTTGACCCGTTTCGGCTAATTTATGTAAACTTGTTACATAAACCGAACCGTACGCGTAATAAGCGTGACGGGTATTCGTGAGAGCTATATACAGGTTTCCTAAGTTAATTATGTCTCAAATATGTTGTGACATCAGTAAGGTGTCTTTCGTTATGCCCGAAACGTGTTTAAACACAAACTAGGCCCCGTAGGGGTATTTTGGTCAATTAAAAGTTTATAAAAGAGTTTAAGTGACAACCTGAGTTACAGGTCTGATGTAATCAGCAAATATACTCAAATTGCTAAGTTACATCAGTAGGTTAAGGCATGTATGTGAAACTTATCATTTTTAACCAAACTAGGCCCCGTAGGGGTATTTTGGTAATTTCACATAAGCCGAAAAGCTCAAAACCGAAGTCTGAGTTTATCAACCTTTGCTTACTGTTAAAATATGATAATTTGCCTCTTATATCAGTAGGTATCAACCCGGGTATGTCCAATGAAATTTTAAAACATACTATGCGTTAAAAACGCTAATTTAGGCGATTAAAGGCCATTACCGGGTTCGATACTTAAATCTGACATTTCTATATTTTCAGAAGGCTTAAAATAATTTATTTATCATAATTAATCAGTAGCAAAAGGTTTGGAATCGTTTAGATGTGTAAAACTCATTTTATGGCCCGTAAGGGCAAAGCCGACAATTACCGAATTAAGCCTACGACTATGAGTTATGCTCAGCCTCAAATTAATTAAAAATCCCTAAATAATATATCATATCAGTGGGTAAAAGATTTGATACCAAAAAGTATGTTTAACTAGGCTATACGCTAATTACGCCATTATGTTAACATAAAGCATTAGTTTTGCGACAATGAGCATAACTCTTAATCTACAAGTCAAACTGATGTCAAACTTTGCATGCAAGTCTATATATCCGTATTTAAGGTTTCTACACTTTTACATTTTCATAAATCACGTCTTAAGGTAATAAGGGCATAACGGTCAACATACGAGCAATTAACGGGAACATGCATATTAATTGGATAACTAACGAACCAAGGTGTGTAATCACAGAGGGTTGTTCTAACATGTAACCTAGTCCAATTAAAGCTCTAAGTCATTTCTAAAATATGACTAAACGGGTCAGAACTGAAAGTCAAAGTGAAAGTCAAACTATGTGACTTTCGGTTCCGAACCGGGTCTAAACAGGAAATAGTCGGGTTGAACATGTTTAGACATGTTCTTACACTTATTACTAAGTTATAACAATGATCAAACAGGTTACAAATGTTCTAGATAGCTAATTATGCATAAATGACATTTTAAGCATTATGTTGACTTTTTAAGTAAAGGTTTGACCCGACATTTGACCTGTTTAGGATGGTGATCAGGGGAAACCCTTTTGGGGTTTTATTACCCACACAAATACCATCCTATAACTACTTTTAATTCGAGATATGACTGAGCCATTATTGACTAATCTCGAAGTCAAACCGTAATTACGACGGTTTGACTTTTAGCTAATTAACCTAGCTAAACTCAATTAGGGAAGGACAAGAATACTTACTGAAGTCCTATGCACGAGATATGATCACTAGGAAGCAAGCTTGAGCTCCAGAAATGATCCCACAATGCAGGAGAAGGTGTGAGGAAATGTTGTGAAGGAATGAGCTTTATATAGTGGGTTTACACACCACAATGTATTGACACAAGGGTCTACACCCCTCGACAATTGTTCAACACATGTCTCTAGTATGTAGGGGGTGCCTAAGGGTCGTTTACAAGTGAGAAAAACCGGTGGAATAGGTCACAATCGCGCATAACAGCCAACAGAAGGTTTCTGGTCGCTGGCAACATGCTTACGGACCGTAAAGGTTTTGGCTTACGGTCCGTAAGCCTCTTGTCTGACGCGGAAAAATGTTGTTCTTTGGCGTTTTGAAGGGGCAACCGGGTATAAATGACTTGTGGACTTATTATTTACCATGTGGGACTTCAATTATCAGTTGCATACCCTACCATTTCAATTTGTTTCACTTTGAAGCCAAAAACAAGTACCGAAATTTAAGGTTTACCATTCTTTTCTTTGTGGGATCTTATCATGCACTTCCGATTTATTATTTGCAATCCACTTCTGGAACTTGGACATAATAGATGCTTAATATATAAAACTTTGGGTCTTGGGATTTATAAATGAGGTGTTCAGAGGTAAAACTTTAACATGACGCCACTTTTAAATCCTGCCAAAACATCTTTATTTAATCTGGGTTCACAACGTGTTTTCGTCATACATGACACGTGTCGTCATCTTATTAAACACGAAATTTTGAGGTGTTACATCCTCACCCCCTTAAAATAAATCTCGACCCGAGATTTACTGAAACAAATGAGGGTATTTTTCTTTCATGGTGGATTCAACCTCCCACGTGAATTCGGGACCCCTACGGGCATCCCATTTGACCTTTACAAAAGGTATATGCTTCCTTCGAAGCTTCCTTACCTGTCGATCTTCAATCGACAAAGGTTTTTCAACAAATTTTAAGCTCGCGTCAATATGCACATCTGTATGTGGCATGACATGTGAATCGTCAGCGGAACACTTCTTTAGATTGCAGATGTGGAACACATTGTGAATTCCACTGAGCTCTTCTGGTAAGTTCAACTTATAGGCAACTGACCCGACACGTTCAATAACCTCGAAAGGTCCTATGTATCTCGGGCTTAGTTTGCCTTTCTTACCAAATCGCATCACTCCTTTCCAGGGTGACACTTTAAGTAGGACTTTGTCACCTACTTCGAAGTGAAAATCCTTACGACTTGGATCCGCGTAACTCTTCTGTCTATTCCGGGCAGCTTGGAGATTGTTACGAATCTGGACAATCTTGTCCGTCGTTTCGAACACGATCTCTGGTCCTGATAACTGGACTTCTCCAACTTCCGCCCAACAAACTGGCGATCTACACTTTCTACCGTATAATGCCTCAAAAGGCGCAGCCTTTATGCTGGTATGGTAGCTATTGTTGTAGGAGAATTCGATCAAGGGTAGGTTCTTATCCCAACTACCTCCCAAATCGATCGCACATGCACGCAGCATGTCTTCCAGCGTTTGAATAGTACGCTCACTCTGACCGTCTGTCTGAGGATGGTAAGCCGTACTAAAGTTCAAACGTGTGCCCAAAGATTGCTGGAAGCTCTTCCAAAAATGTGACGTGTACCTAGTATCCCGGTCAGAGATAATAGCTACAGGTATGCCGTGTAGGGCTACAATCTTATCGACGTATAACTGGGCTAACATATCGGAGCTATAAGTCTCCTTGATGGGTAAGAAATGAGCTGACTTAGTCAGTCGGTCAACTATAACCCATATCGTATCATTTCCTTTCCTCGTCTTGGGTAACTTGGTAATAAAATCCATAGTTACCATTTCCCACTTCCACGTAGGAAGTTCAGGCTGTTGTAGCAAACCTGACGGTTTCTGATGCTCGGCTTTGACTTGCGCACATGTCAAGCATTTTGCTACATGGGCGGCTACAGACTTTTTCAAGCCTATCCACCAATAATTTGCCTTTAAATCCTGGTACATCTTATCAGCTCCAGGATGAACGGAGTATTTGGAACTATGGGCTTCTTGGAGGATGACATCACGAAGTCCTCCAAAAATTGGAACCCATATTCGTCCGTTTAACCGTAAAATTCCGTCCTTGCTAAGAGTTAACTGCTCCTCAGTTACTCCTAACCTTTCATTAGGATAGTTAGCTTCCAACACAGCTTCCTTCTGTGCAGCTAACACCCTTTCTATCAAACTGTTCTTTATTTCCATGCGCTTGGCATTGATTCGAATGGGCTTAACCCTTTCCTTTCTGCTCAAGGCGTCAGCGACTACATTCGCTTTGCCGGGATGGTACTTGATTTCACAATCATAGTCATTCAAGGTTTCCATCCAACGGCGTTGCCTCATGTTTAATTCTTTCTGATTAAACAGATGCTGGAGGCTCTTGTGATCAGAATAGATCACAAACTTGATTCCATAAAGATAGTGCCTCCACAGTTTTAGTGCGAACACAACGGCACCCAATTCCAAGTCGTGGGTGGTGTAATTCTTTTCGTGCACCTTTAACTGTCGTGATGCATAGGCAATAACCTTGCCTTTCTGCATAAGCACACACCCCATGCCAGTGTGTGATGCATCACAATAAACTACAAATTCTTCAGCGCCTTCAGGTAAGGTAAGCACAGGAGCGTTGCTCAACTTTTGTTTCAAAACATCGAAGGACTCTTGCTGCTTAGGGCCCCAAACGAACTTTACTTTCTTCTTGGTCAAGGAAGTTAGGGGTGCAGCAATCCTTGAAAATTTTTCAATGAAACGCCTGTAATATCCTGCCAAACCCAGGAAGCTACGAATCTCTGTAGGCGTTTTTGGCTCTTGCCAATTCATAACAGCTTCAACTTTAGCGGGATCCACTTGGATACCACGCTCACTGACCACGTGTCCAAGAAATTGGACTTCTCGTAGCCAAAATTCACACTTAGAGAATTTGGCATAGAGCTTCTCCTGATGTAGCAGTTTGAGAATACAACGAAGGTGTTTCTCATGGTCAGCTTGATTCTTAGAATAAATAAGGATGTCATCGATGAAGACGATAACAAATTTATCTAAGTAAGGCTTGCAGACGCGATTCATGAGATCCATGAATGCGGCTGGTGCATTAGTGAGCCCAAAAGGCATCACTAGGAACTCGTAGTGGCCGTAACGAGTCCTAAATGCAGTCTTGTGAACGTCTTCATCCTTTACCTTCAACTGATGGTATCCTGACCTAAAATCTATCTTCGAGAAGTAACTTGCCCCTTCAAGCTGATCGAACAAATCGTCGTTTCTGGGCAGAGGATACCTATTCTTGATCGTGACTTTATTAAGCTCGCGATAGTCGATGCACAGACGCATCGACCCGTCCTTCTTCTTGACAAACAGGATTGGCGCTCCCCAAGGAGATGAACTAGGTCTGATGAAACCTTTGGCCAGCAATTCATCTAGCTGCGTCCGCAACTCCTTCATTTCTGTGGGTGCCAATCTGTATGGTGCTCTAGCAACTTGTGCCGCTCCAGGAATGATATCGATCCTGAATTCGACTTGTCTATCTGGTGGTAAACCAGGTAGATCTTCAGGAAACACTTCTGGGTATTCAGAGATGACAGGGATGTCTTCTAACTTCGGTTTGGGCTCATCAATAATCACCTGTGCCATGTAGATGACACACCCCTTCTTCAAACACTTGGAAGCCTTGAGCATAGTCACGTGCTCAGGTAGTCCATACTGGGTATCTCCCCGAATGGTAAGTGACTCACCAGACGGAGTCTTTATCACTACTTGCTTCATGTTACAGACAATTTGGGCCTGGTTATGAGATAACCAGTCCATACCCAGAACTATGTCAAAACCGGCTAACTTAAACGGAAGTAGAGACAGAGGAAAAGAATGGTTCTTAATGGATATAGCACATCCATCTAACACAGTAGAGACGGTTTCTATGGTACCATCTGCTAACTCTACCTCATAGTTTGCGTTTAAGGTTTTGACAGGTAAATTCAACAATTTACAGAACTTATGATCTACGAAAGACTTATCTGCGCCTGAATCAAAAAGTACTCTTGCAAAAACATCATTTACAAGGAATGTACCTGTTATGACATTATCGTCCTGCACAGCTTCCTTCGCATCCATTCTGAAGACTCTGGCATTAGTCTTCTTAGCTTCCTCAGGCTTCTTATTGTATTTCGGGCAGTTGGTTTTGATGTGCCCCTTCTCATTGCAACGATAACACGTTGCGTCTTTCATCTTTTTGCAATCCAGGGTTTTATGGTCCGTGGACTTGCAAATTCCACAAGCAAAGGATTTTGACTGAGTCTGAGAGCTCGACTCCAGTCTGCACTTTCCATAGTGCTGTTTCTTGCAAGTTTTACGCCTGGGCTTCTCATCAGACTTATGCCCATCCTTCCTCGATTCTGATCCCTTCTTGTTATCACCGTTCCCACGGTGTTTCTTGTTCGACCTTCGCGAACCATCATCTTCACGCTTCCTCTTCTCGGCATCCTTATTCCTCTGCGATCTCTGTCAGACCGCATCCAGAGTGAGGGATAAGGAAAGGTCGGTTACAGACCTGAAGGTAACTGGCCGAGAAGCTTTTACACTGGCCTTGATCTCGGGTTCTAAACCACCAATAAAGCGAGCGATCCTTTTTGGCTCCGGGGTTACCAAGTAGGGAACCAACCTGGACAGCGTATTGAAGCTTGTCAGGTAAGCTTGGCAGTCGAGGTTCTTCATCACCAATGATAGAAAGTCATATTATATCTTCTCCACCTCATGTTGAGGGCAGAAATTATCTTTGATTAGGGCAATGAATTGATCCCACGTCATGCTATACAACGGGATCTTTTCGGAGGCCTCCATCAGAGATCTCCACCATGCCAATGCTTCACCTTTGAAGGACTGTGACACAAACTTAACTATATCCCCTTCAGCGCACCCGCTGATATCCACCACCGTGTCCATTTCATCCAGCCAAGTCATACAGTCGACGGCCCCCTTTTCCCCAGTAAAATCCCTGGGTTTACAAGACACGAAGTACTTATAAGTGCAACCCTTGTTACGGGGTCCCTGATGCAGTATCAATTGCTGAGATGGGTCACTTTGACGGTTGGTGGACTGACGGTCATCACCATCTTTCTTGGGTCCGTCCTTTTTGGGAGGAGGCTTGTTATGAGCCTCTGAATGTGTCCTGGTCTTTGAATGTGATGCAGAGTGGGTCCTACTTCGAGTACCACTGTATTCCTCATACTGTCTCTCCAAAGCCTGTGTGATAGCGCCGTCTATGATTGCTTTTAGTTCAGCACCCGTTAACGTAATCTGGGCGTTCTCATTCGGCTCCACAGGATGGCTATTTATTTCATTTGAGTCAGCCATTTGAATTGAACTGTTGCAGAAAACAAGGACAATATTTTATTTGGGAGTTTATTATGGAATTACCCCTTAGGGTAATTCGTTAACCATGGTAACAGAGACCACATGTGGTTAACTTATTAATCGCATTAATTTAGGATTTCAATCAAAATTTATCCTAAACATAAACAATAACAATATATATTAGCACATAAGGCTTGGTCACATGGACAATTTAAATTATAAGCTATGATTTCAGAGAATCAAGACCTTTAAGGTTTGAACCTAGTTCATTACCCTTATCAGACAGGGAGTCATAGCTACCACTGTCTTTTGGCTCATATAAAAGTGAGCGGGGCCCGTAGGCATCATATTACCAAGTATGGTAAAATATGATCATCTTAATTGATGATCTAGACCCAGGATTTAGAGATCATTAAACTGGGTTTGGAATCTTCTAAAGAATCCTTATATATATATAAATGACATGTGATTTTAACGAATCACTTCTGCCAGGAGTGTTAACATGTTTTAAGACGTTAACAGGGATTTGAATCTTTTAAACAGGTCTTACCATTTTGGCCCGGTCTTATATTTGACACGTGGCTAGGTTTCACACTTTAAGATCCTTAATTAAATAATTACATAGGCAGATTAATTTAAAAGGAATGATTTTAATTTATTTATTTCATTTATAAAGTATATATGCACAAATGGCAAATCATGAAATTTATAAAAACAAACATTCCATTTATTTATTCAAAGCATTACACACTTGCCCTAAACGGGTCTTTCATAATACAAACTTACCCACACAGGGGTGAAATAGATACTTACCCTCGTAGGGGTTAAATAACACACATGCCCACGCAGGGGCTAAATATCACACATGTCCACGCAGGGACTCATACTAACAATACACCCACGTAGGGGTTCAAACAAACAAGCATGCCCACGCAGGGGCTCAAAGCAACATAACAAATACACCCACGCAGGGGCTCAACAGTAAATACAGGGGAAAATAACTGTGGAAGGATTCAACGATTCTTCTTGTTCTTTCCCTTGATCAAACCAACCAACCCTTGAAGGAACGTCTGTCTTTCCCTACGATCCTCGTGAGCTTCCCGCTCAACTTGCGCCAACCTATGAAGAATTTCCTCCCTTTCTGGGGGAGAAAACCGTGGTGGCTGCGATTGCGTCCTGATAATGGGTCTAGGAGGTATAGGGTATCCCTGAGGCGGGTAACTCACCTCCCATGGATCCCCAAAGGGTCCTTGGGCGTTATAGTTCGCTGCTACCATGTATGGATCAGCCTCCCCGTAACCATAGTTGTGATGCGTTGGGGGTTCGAACGGGTTGTATCCCATGCCACTCGTATACGCCGGGATTGGGTTATCAAATCCCATTGGCGGTGGTTGTAGTACAGCAGGGTTGGAGGGTCCACCAAATTGCGGGTCCTCCTGGTGCGGTGGGTAGTGGCTAGCACTCGACTGACGTGGGGAGCTAAAATGAAGGTCCCCTGATCGCACCGACATGCGGGCACCGGTTCTCCTACGCCTTGGCGGTTGAGGAGGTGGCGGTTGAACTGGTGGCGGTGGAGGTGGTGGCGTAACTGCCACAAACCGGTGATCCTCGGATGAATCTTGATGATGCGGCTGCGGCTGTGGTGACTGCTGCGGCTGTTGTTGCCCATGAGACGACGAGTGGTGTGATGGTGTATAATACCACGGGTGCTGATTAAAGAAGGCTTGGAAACTGTCTGGACCACCATAGGGTGATCCGTGAAACGAAGATCCGTCTGAGATCTCTATCGGGTGGTTCGGAGTGCCACTCGCAGGCATGACGGGGTCCGTATCCTCGTCCATGTCGTCAGCTTGATCACCAGAGAAGTGATCGTCTGGACCTAGTGGGTTGAAACCCACGGGTTCTTGCAGGTAATCGGCCGGATTAAACTGGCCTCTAAAGATAGGTGTGGGGTCCCCATAGGAATGATGGGACAAAGACCTCTGCAGTGGTATGTATGAGGGCAGAGGGTTATTAGGCTCGTCTTCCGATTGAGGTCCATATGAATTGCGGACCGGAGGGGTAGAACTGTGCGAAACAGATCGTCTCGCTGGTTCGAACAGGTTTCTCCTGTTCCGTCGTGGATTCTCGCTTTCTGTCGCAGTTGGAGCTCGTGTATTAGACGGCCCTGGTTCATGGTCGTTGGGGGCGGCTACCGGCCCCTTTCCGCGTCCTCGCGTGCGCAAGAATCTCGGAGGCATCTTTGTTATTCCTGTCAATAAAGCATGAGATAACAATAACAAAAGTATAAAATTTAAAGGACAAAACAAAACCGAAAAGGTGGAATTTGTCCTATGTTATAAGTCTAGACTCGAAGGTTTAGATATGTGCAAATTGTGTAACTGAGATTAAACACAAAAGGCTAGTGTTTAATTCGCTCAGTGTTGGCTCTGATACCAACCTGTCACACCCCGATTTCCACGTGTCACCGGTGGGCCCGGTGGGGGAGTATCGTGACGTGGTTGGCAACGTAGTAGTCAAACAACACAATATAATAATGCACAGCGGAAGCAATTTAAAAATAAAATACAACCGAATTTATTTATTGTAATCAAAGTTACAATATCTGGTGATTATCCACAGTACTGATCGAAACAAAATAACATTTATGGTTCAACAGACTTCTGGCATCCTAAGCTTGCGAGACTTTTATTGATGCTTAGGAGACAATCCAGCCAAATTTCGTTTAGTACCTGCATTCAGTCTTTTTGGGAAAATACGTCAGTTTACACTGGTAAATACATTCAACTGACTCATTTTGGAAAAATGATTGAAAATTGGTTTGGATGCACGTGGCATAAATCATTTTATTTAACTTGGGAGAATTATTTAATATGATAATCTTGTGAACGAATTACATGTTACTTATGCGTTCAGTAGCCCGGAACGTATCCGGGTTAAAGATCAATAGACACACCACTTTAAGTGAGTTATACACGGGAGTACGCCTACACCCCGTGCTCAGGTCGTGGCCATCTCGTAAGATGATGCCAGGGATATCCAGGACATGGTCATTAACCCCCCAAAGGCTGTAAAGTAAACACATCTGTTTAAAACGAGCCGATCAAATTATTCAAGTACCCACTAAGCGTGGAGATTTGATGCCCGATCAAGCGGTACGCTATGTACCGTAACCCAAGCCCGTATAGGGAAAATAAGTTAAAAGTATTTACCTGATGCAAGTATAAATCACAACAATCAGAATGCACGTAGCTTTTACTGTTTCTCCTAATCTGGAACGAAGGTTTAATATAACCTATTAGAATTCCAACGGGTCTTTTTATTAAGCTTAAGCTTAGACCGGCTAGTTTCAAGATACGGTTCGTACGCACGATTAAGCGAAGACCGGATAGAATGTGATTCAGACCCGACAAGTTCGAAGACTTGTTTAATATGGGTTTATTATTCACATTCTGGATTTTGAGATAAAACCGTTAAGGTTTGACCCGTTTCGGCTAATTTATGTAAACTTGTTACATAAACCGAACCGTACGCGTAATAAGCGTGACGGGTATTCGTGAGAGCTATATACAGGTTTCCTAAGTTAATTATGTCTCAAATATGTTGTGACATCAGTAAGGTGTCTTTCGTTATGCCCGAAACGTGTTTAAACACAAACTAGGCCCCGTAGGGGTATTTTGGTCAATTAAAAGTTTATAAAAGAGTTTAAGTGACAACCTGAGTTACAGGTCTGATGTAATCAGAAAATATACTCAAATTGCTAAGTTACATCAGTAGGTTAAGGCATGTATGTGAAACTTATCATTTTTAACCAAACTAGGCCCCGTAGGGGTATTTTGGTAATTTCACATAAGCCGAAAAGCTCAAAACCGAAGTCTGAGTTTATCAACCTTTGCTTACTGTTAAAATATGATAATTTGCCTCTTATATCAGTAGGTATCAACCCGGGTATGTCCAATGAAATTTTAAAACATACTATGCGTTAAAAACGCTAATTTAGGCGATTAAAGGCCATTACCGGGTTCGATACTTAAATCTGACATTTCTATATTTTCAGAAGGCTTAAAATAATTTATTTATCATAATTAATCAGTAGCAAAAGGTTTGGAATCGTTTAGATGTGTAAAACTCATTTTATGGCCCGTAAGGGCAAAGCCGACAATTACCGAATTAAGCCTACGACTATGAGTTATGCTCAGCCTCAAATTAATTAAAAATCCCTAAATAATATATCATATCAGTGGGTAAAAGATTTGATACCAAAAAGTATGTTTAACTAGGCTATACGCTAATTACGCCATTATGTTAACATAAAGCATTAGTTTTGCGACAATGAGCATAACTCTTAATCTACAAGTCAAACTGATGTCAAACTTTGCATGCAAGTCTATATATCCGTATTTAAGGTTTCTACACTTTTACATTTTCATAAATCACGTCTTAAGGTAATAAGGGCATAACGGTCAACATACGAGCAATTAACGGGAACATGCATATTAATTGGATAACTAACGAACCAAGGTGTGTAATCACAGAGGGTTGTTCTAACATGTAACCTAGTCCAATTAAAGCTCTAAGTCATTTCTCAAATATGACTAAACGGGTCAGAACTGAAAGTCAAAGTGAAAGTCAAACTATGTGACTTTCGGTTCCGAACCGGGTCTAAACAGGAAATAGTCGGGTTGAACATGTTTAGACATGTTCTTACACTTATTACTAAGTTATAACAATGATCAAACAGGTTACAAATGTTCTAGATAGCTAATTATGCATAAATGACATTTTAAGCATTATGTTGACTTTTTAAGTAAAGGTTTGACCCGACATTTGACCTGTTTAGGATGGTGATCAGGGGAAACCCTTTTGGGGTTTTATTACCCACACAAATACCATCCTATAACTACTTTTAATTCGAGATATGACTGAGCCATTATTGACTAATCTCGAAGTCAAACCGTAATTACGACGGTTTGACTTTTAGCTAATTAACCTAGCTAAACTCAATTAGGGAAGGACAAGAATACTTACTGAAGTCCTATGCACGAGATATGATCACTAGGAAGCAAGCTTGAGCTCCAGAAATGATCCCACAATGCAGGAGAAGGTGTGAGGAAATGTTGTGAAGGAATGAGCTTTATATAGTGGGTTTACACACCACAATGTATTGACACAAGGGTCTACACCCCTCGACAATTGTTCAACACATGTCTCTAGTATGTAGGGGGTGCCTAAGGGTCGTTTACAAGTGAGAAAAACCGGTGGAATAGGTCACAATCGCGCATAACAGCCAACAGAAGGTTTCTGGTCGCTGGCAACATGCTTACGGACCGTAAAGGTTTTGGCTTACGGTCCGTAAGCCTCTTGTCTGACGCGGAAAAATGTTGTTCTTTGGCGTTTTGAAGGGGCAACCGGGTATAAATGACTTGTGGACTTATTATTTACCATGTGGGACTTCAATTATCAGTTGCATACCCTACCATTTCAATTTGTTTCACTTTGAAGCCAAAAACAAGTACCGAAATTTAAGGTTTACCATTCTTTTCTTTGTGGGATCTTATCATGCACTTCCGATTTATTATTTGCAATCCACTTCTGGAACTTGGACATAATAGATGCTTAATATATAAAACTTTGGGTCTTGGGATTTATAAATGAGGTGTTCAGAGGTAAAACTTTAACATGACGCCACTTTTAAATCCTGCCAAAACATCTTTATTTAATCTGGGTTCACAACGTGTTTTCGTCATACATGACACGTGTCGTCATCTTATTAAACACGAAATTTTGAGGTGTTACATCCTCACCCCCTTAAAATAAATCTCGACCCGAGATTTACTGAAACAAATGAGGGTATTTTTCTTTCATGGTGGATTCAACCTCCCACGTGAATTCGGGACCCCTACGGGCATCCCATTTGACCTTTACAAAAGGTATATGCTTCCTTCGAAGCTTCCTTACCTGTCGATCTTCAATCGACAAAGGTTTTTCAACAAATTTTAAGCTCGCGTCAATATGCACATCTGTATGTGGCATGACATGTGAATCGTCAGCGGAACACTTCTTTAGATTGCAGATGTGGAACACATTGTGAATTCCACTGAGCTCTTCTGGTAAGTTCAACTTATAGGCAACTGACCCGACACGTTCGATAACCTCGAAAGGTCCTATGTATCTCGGGCTTAGTTTGCCTTTCTTACCAAATCGCATCACTCCTTTCCAGGGTGACACTTTAAGTAGGACTTTGTCACCTACTTCGAAGTGAAAATCCTTACGACTTGGATCCGCGTAACTCTTCTGTCTATTCCGGGCAGCTTGGAGATTGTTACGAATCTGGACAATCTTGTCCGTCGTTTCGAACACGATCTCTGGTCCTGATAACTGGACTTCTCCAACTTCCGCCCAACAAACTGGCGATCTACACTTTCTACCGTATAATGCCTCAAAAGGCGCAGCCTTTATGCTGGTATGGTAGCTATTGTTGTAGGAGAATTCGATCAAGGGTAGGTTCTTATCCCAACTACCTCCCAAATCGATCGCACATGCACGCAGCATGTCTTCCAGCGTTTGAATAGTACGCTCACTCTGACCGTCTGTCTGAGGATGGTAAGCCGTACTAAAGTTCAAACGTGTGCCCAAAGATTGCTGGAAGCTCTTCCAAAAATGTGACGTGTACCTAGTATCCCGGTCAGAGATAATAGCTACAGGTATGCCGTGTAGGGCTACAATCTTATCGACGTATAACTGGGCTAACATATCGGAGCTATAAGTCTCCTTGATGGGTAAGAAATGAGCTGACTTAGTCAGTCGGTCAACTATAACCCATATCGTATCATTTCCTTTCCTCGTCTTGGGTAACTTGGTAATAAAATCCATAGTTACCATTTCCCACTTCCACGTAGGAAGTTCAGGCTGTTGTAGCAAACCTGACGGTTTCTGATGCTCGGCTTTGACTTGCGCACATGTCAAGCATTTTGCTACATGGGCGGCTACAGACTTTTTCAAGCCTATCCACCAATAATTTGCCTTTAAATCCTGGTACATCTTATCAGCTCCAGGATGAACGGAGTATTTGGAACTATGGGCTTCTTGGAGGATGACATCACGAAGTCCTCCAAAAATTGGAACCCATATTCGTCCGTTTAACCGTAAAATTCCGTCCTTGCTAAGAGTTAACTGCTCCTCAGTTACTCCTAACCTTTCATTAGGATAGTTAGCTTCCAACACAGCTTCCTTCTGTGCAGCTAACACCCTTTCTATCAAACTGTTCTTTATTTCCATGCGCTTGGCATTGATTCGAATGGGCTTAACCCTTTCCTTTCTGCTCAAGGCGTCAGCGACTACATTCGCTTTGCCGGGATGGTACTTGATTTCACAATCATAGTCATTCAAGGTTTCCATCCAACGGCGTTGCCTCATGTTTAATTCTTTCTGATTAAACAGATGCTGGAGGCTCTTGTGATCAGAATAGATCACAAACTTGATTCCATAAAGATAGTGCCTCCACAGTTTTAGTGCGAACACAACGGCACCCAATTCCAAGTCGTGGGTGGTGTAATTCTTTTCGTGCACCTTTAACTGTCGTGATGCATAGGCAATAACCTTGCCTTTCTGCATAAGCACACACCCCATGCCAGTGTGTGATGCATCACAATAAACTACAAATTCTTCAGCGCCTTCAGGTAAGGTAAGCACAGGAGCGTTGCTCAACTTTTGTTTCAAAACATCGAAGGACTCTTGCTGCTTAGGGCCCCAAACGAACTTTACTTTCTTCTTGGTCAAGGAAGTTAGGGGTGCAGCAATCCTTGAAAAATTTTCAATGAAACGCCTGTAATATCCTGCCAAACCCAGGAAGCTACGAATCTCTGTAGGCGTTTTTGGCTCTTGCCAATTCATAACAGCTTCAACTTTAGCGGGATCCACTTGGATACCACGCTCACTGACCACGTGTCCAAGAAATTGGACTTCTCGTAGCCAAAATTCACACTTAGAGAATTTGGCATAGAGCTTCTCCTGATGTAGCAGTTTGAGAATACAACGAAGGTGTTTCTCATGGTCAGCTTGATTCTTAGAATAAATAAGGATGTCATCGATGAAGACGATAACAAATTTATCTAAGTAAGGCTTGCAGACGCGATTCATGAGATCCATGAATGCGGCTGGTGCATTAGTGAGCCCAAAAGGCATCACTAGGAACTCGTAGTGGCCGTAACGAGTCCTAAATGCAGTCTTGTGAACGTCTTCATCCTTTACCTTCAACTGATGGTATCCTGACCTAAAATCTATCTTCGAGAAGTAACTTGCCCCTTCAAGCTGATCGAACAAATCGTCGTTTCTGGGCAGAGGATACCTATTCTTGATCGTGACTTTATTAAGCTCGCGATAGTCGATGCACAGACGCATCGACCCGTCCTTCTTCTTGACAAACAGGATTGGCGCTCCCCAAGGAGATGAACTAGGTCTGATGAAACCTTTGGCCAGCAATTCATCTAGCTGCGTCCGCAACTCCTTCATTTCTGTGGGTGCCAATCTGTATGGTGCTCTAGCAACTGGTGCCGCTCCGGGAATGATATCGATCCTGAATTCGACTTGTCTATCTGGTGGTAAACCAGGTAGATCTTCAGGAAACACTTCTGGGTATTCAGAGATGACAGGGATGTCTTCTAACTTCGGTTTGGGCTCATCAATAATCACCTGTGCCATGTAGATGACACACCCCTTCTTCAAACACTTGGAAGCCTTGAGCATAGTCACGTGCTCAGGTAGTCCATACTGGGTATCTCCCCGAATGGTAAGTGACTCACCAGACGGAGTCTTTATCACTACTTGCTTCATGTTACAGACAATTTGGGCCTGGTTATGAGATAACCAGTCCATACCCAGAACTATGTCAAAACCGGCTAACTTAAACGGAAGTAGAGACAGAGGAAAAGAATGGTTCTTAATGGATATAGCACATCCATCTAACACAGTAGAGACGGTTTCTATGGTACCATCTGCTAACTCTACCTCATAGTTTGCGTTTAAGGTTTTGACAGGTAAATTCAACAATTTACAGAACTTATGATCTACGAAAGACTTATCTGCGCCTGAATCAAAAAGTACTCTTGCAAAAACATCATTTACAAGGAATGTACCTGTTATGACATTATCGTCCTGCACAGCTTCCTTCGCATCCATTCTGAAGACTCTGGCATTAGTCTTCTTAGCTTCCTCAGGCTTCTTATTGTATTTCGGGCAGTTGGTTTTGATGTGCCCCTTCTCATTGCAACGATAACACGTTGCGTCTTTCATCTTTTTGCAATCCAGGGTTTTATGGTCCGTGGACTTGCAAATTCCACAAGCAAAGGATTTTGACTGAGTCTGAGAGCTCGACTCCAGTCTGCACTTTCCATAGTGCTGTTTCTTGCAAGTTTTACGCCTGGGCTTCTCATCAGACTTATGCCCATCCTTCCTCGATTCTGATCCCTTCTTGTTATCACCGTTCCCACGGTGTTTCTTGTTCGACCTTCGCGAACCATCATCTTCACGCTTCCTCTTCTCGGCATCCTTATTCCTCTGCGATCTCTGTCAGACCGCATCTAGAGTGAGGGATAAGGAAAGGTCGGTTACAGACCTGAAGGTAACTGGCCGAGAAGCTTTTACACTGGCCTTGATCTCGGGTTCTAAACCACCAATAAAGCGAGCGATCCTTTTTGGCTCCGGGGTTACCAAGTAGGGAACCAACCTGGACAGCGTATTGAAGCTTGTCAGGTAAGCTTGGCAGTCGAGGTTCTTCATCACCAATGATAGAAAGTCATATTCTATCTTCTCCACCTCATGTTGAGGGCAGAAATTATCTTTGATTAGGGCAATGAATTGATCCCACGTCATGCTATACAACGGGATCTTTTCGGAGGCCTCCATCAGAGATCTCCACCATGCCAATGCTTCACCTTTGAAGGACTGTGACACAAACTTAACTATATCCCCTTCAGCGCACCCGCTGATATCCACCACCGTGTCCATTTCATCCAGCCAAGTCATACAGTCGACGGCCCCCTTTTCCCCAGTAAAATCCCTGGGTTTACAAGACACGAAGTACTTATAAGTGCAACCCTTGTTACGGGGTCCCTGATGCAGTATCAATTGCTGAGATGGGTCACTTTGACGGTTGGTGGACTGACGGTCATCACCATCTTTCTTGGGTCCGTCCTTTTTGGGAGGAGGCTTGTTATGAGCCTCTGAATGTGTCCTGGTCTTTGAATGTGATGCAGAGTGGGTCCTACTTCGAGTACCACTGTATTCCTCATACTGTCTCTCCAAAGCCTGTGTGATAGCGCCGTCTATGATTGCTTTTAGTTCAGCACCCGTTAACGTAATCTGGGCGTTCTCATTCGGCTCCACAGGATGGCTATTTATTTCATTTGAGTCAGCCATTTGAATTGAACTGTTGCAGAAAACAAGGACAATATTTTATTTGGGAGTTTATTATGGAATTACCCCTTAGGGTAATTCGTTAACCATGGTAACAGAGACCACATGTGGTTAACTTATTAATCGCATTAATTTAGGATTTCAATCAAAATTTATCCTAAACATAAACAATAACAATATATATTAGCACATAAGGCTTGGTCACATGGACAATTTAAATTATAAGCTATGATTTCAGAGAATCAAGACCTTTAAGGTTTGAACCTAGTTCATTACCCTTATCAGACAGGGAGTCATAGCTACCACTGTCTTTTGGCTCATATAAAAGTGAGCGGGGCCCGTAGGCATCATATTACCAAGTATGGTAAAATATGATCATCTTAATTGATGATCTAGACCCAGGATTTAGAGATCATTAAACTGGGTTTGGAATCTTCTAAAGAATCCTTATATATATATAAATGACATGTGATTTTAACGAATCACTTCTGCCAGGAGTGTTAACATGTTTTAAGACGTTAACAGGGATTTGAATCTTTTAAACAGGTCTTACCATTTTGGCCCGGTCTTATATTTGACACGTGGCTAGGTTTCACACTTTAAGATCCTTAATTAAATAATTACATAGGCAGATTAATTTAAAAGGAATGATTTTAATTTATTTATTTCATTTATAAAGTATATATGCACAAATGGCAAATCATGAAATTTATAAAAACAAACATTCCATTTATTTATTCAAAGCATTACACACTTGCCCTAAACGGGTCTTTCATAATACAAACTTACCCACACAGGGGTGAAATAGATACTTACCCTCGTAGGGGTTAAATAACACACATGCCCACGCAGGGGCTAAATATCACACATGTCCACGCAGGGACTCATACTAACAATACACCCACGTAGGGGTTCAAACAAACAAGCATGCCCACGCAGGGGCTCAAAGCAACATAACAAATACACCCACGCAGGGGCTCAACAGTAAATACAGGGGAAAATAACTGTGGAAGGATTCAACGATTCTTCTTGTTCTTTCCCTTGATCAAACCAACCAACCCTTGAAGGAACGTCTGTCTTTCCCTACGATCCTCGTGAGCTTCCCGCTCAACTTGCGCCAACCTATGAAGAATTTCCTCCCTTTCTGGGGGAGAAAACCGTGGTGGCTGCGATTGCGTCCTGATAATGGGTCTAGGAGGTATAGGGTATCCCTGAGGCGGGTAACTCACCTCCCATGGATCCCCAAAGGGTCCTTGGGCGTTATAGTTCGCTGCTACCATGTATGGATCAGCCTCCCCGTAACCATAGTTGTGATGCGTTGGGGGTTCGAACGGGTTGTATCCCATGCCACTCGTATACGCCGGGATTGGGTTATCAAATCCCATTGGCGGTGGTTGTAGTACAGCAGGGTTGGAGGGTCCACCAAATTGCGGGTCCTCCTGGTGCGGTGGGTAGTGGCTAGCACTCGACTGACGTGGGGAGCTAAAATGAAGGTCCCCTGATCGCACCGACATGCGGGCACCGGTTCTCCTACGCCTTGGCGGTTGAGGAGGTGGCGGTTGAACTGGTGGCGGTGGAGGTGGTGGCGTAACTGCCACAAACCGGTGATCCTCGGATGAATCTTGATGATGCGGCTGCGGCTGTGGTGACTGCTGCGGCTGTTGTTGCCCATGAGACGACGAGTGGTGTGATGGTGTATAATACCACGGGTGCTGATTAAAGAAGGCTTGGAAACTGTCTGGACCACCATAGGGTGATCCGTGAAACGAAGATCCGTCTGAGATCTCTATCGGGTGGTTCGGAGTGCCACTCGCAGGCATGACGGGGTCCGTATCCTCGTCCATGTCGTCAGCTTGATCACCAGAGAAGTGATCGTCTGGACCTAGTGGGTTGAAACCCACGGGTTCTTGCAGGTAATCGGCCGGATTAAACTGGCCTCTAAAGATAGGTGTGGGGTCCCCATAGGAATGATGGGACAAAGACCTCTGCAGTGGTATGTATGAGGGCAGAGGGTTATTAGGCTCGTCTTCCGATTGAGGTCCATATGAATTGCGGACCGGAGGGGTAGAACTGTGCGAAACAGATCGTCTCGCTGGTTCGAACAGGTTTCTCCTGTTCCGTCGTGGATTCTCGCTTTCTGTCGCAGTTGGAGCTCGTGTATTAGACGGCCCTGGTTCATGGTCGTTGGGGGCGGCTACCGGCCCCTTTCCGCGTCCTCGCGTGCGCAAGAATCTCGGAGGCATCTTTGTTATTCCTGTCAATAAAGCATGAGATAACAATAACAAAAGTATAAAATTTAAAGGACAAAACAAAACCGAAAAGGTGGAATTTGTCCTATGTTATAAGTCTAGACTCGAAGGTTTAGATATGTGCAAATTGTGTAACTGAGATTAAACACAAAAGGCTAGTGTTTAATTCGCTCAGTGTTGGCTCTGATACCAACCTGTCACACCCCGATTTCCACGTGTCACCGGTGGGCCCGGTGGGGGAGTATCGTGACGTGGTTGGCAACGTAGTAGTCAAACAACACAATATAATAATGCACAGCGGAAGCAATTTAAAAATAAAATACAACCGAATTTATTTATTGTAATCAAAGTTACAATATCTGGTGATTATCCACAGTACTGATCGAAACAAAATAACATTTATGGTTCAACAGACTTCTGGCATCCTAAGCTTGCGAGACTTTTATTGATGCTTAGGAGACAATCCAGCCAAATTTCGTTTAGTACCTGCATTCAGTCTTTTTGGGAAAATACGTCAGTTTACACTGGTAAATACATTCAACTGACTCATTTTGGAAAAATGATTGAAAATTGGTTTGGATGCACGTGGCATAAATCATTTTATTTAACTTGGGAGAATTATTTAATATGATAATCTTGTGAACGAATTACATGTTACTTATGCGTTCAGTAGCCCGGAACGTATCCGGGTTAAAGATCAATAGACACACCACTTTAAGTGAGTTATACACGGGAGTACGCCTACACCCCGTGCTCAGGTCGTGGCCATCTCGTAAGATGATGCCAGGGATATCCGGGACATGGTCATTAACCCCCCAAAGGCTGTAAAGTAAACACATCTGTTTAAAACGAGCCGATCAAATTATTCAAGTACCCACTAAGCGTGGAGATTTGATGCCCGATCAAGCGGTACGCTATGTACCGTAACCCAAGCCCGTATAGGGAAAATAAGTTAAAAGTATTTACCTGATGCAAGTATAAATCACAACAATCAGAATGCACGTAGCTTTTACTGTTTCTCCTAATCTGGAACGAAGGTTTAATATAACCTATTAGAATTCCAACGGGTCTTTTTATTAAGCTTAAGCTTAGACCGGCTAGTTTCAAGATACGGTTCGTACGCACGATTAAGCGAAGACCGGATAGAATGTGATTCAGACCCGACAAGTTCGAAGACTTGTTTAATATGGGTTTATTATTCACATTCTGGATTTTGAGATAAAACCGTTAAGGTTTGACCCGTTTCGGCTAATTTATGTAAACTTGTTACATAAACCGAACCGTACGCGTAATAAGCGTGACGGGTATTCGTGAGAGCTATATACAGGTTTCCTAAGTTAATTATGTCTCAAATATGTTGTGACATCAGTAAGGTGTCTTTCGTTATGCCCGAAACGTGTTTAAACACAAACTAGGCCCCGTAGGGGTATTTTGGTCAATTAAAAGTTTATAAAAGAGTTTAAGTGACAACCTGAGTTACAGGTCTGATGTAATCAGCAAATATACTCAAATTTCTAAGTTACATCAGTAGGTTAAGGCATGTATGTGAAACTTATCATTTTTAACCAAACTAGGCCCCGTAGGGGTATTTTGGTAATTTCACATAAGCCGAAAAGCTCAAAACCGAAGTCTGAGTTTATCAACCTTTGCTTACTGTTAAAATATGATAATTTGCCTCTTATATCAGTAGGTATCAACCCGGGTATGTCCAATGAAATTTTAAAACATACTATGCGTTAAAAACGCTAATTTAGGCGATTAAAGGCCATTACCGGGTTCGATACTTAAATCTGACATTTCTATATTTTCAGAAGGCTTAAAATAATTTATTTATCATAATTAATCAGTAGCAAAAGGTTTGGAATCGTTTAGATGTGTAAAACTCATTTTATGGCCCGTAAGGGCAAAGCCGACAATTACCGAATTAAGCCTACGACTATGAGTTATGCTCAGCCTCAAATTAATTAAAAATCTTTAAAAATCCCTAAATAATATATCATATCAGTGGGTAAAAGATTTGATACCAAAAAGTATGTTTAACTAGGCTATACGCTAATTACGCCATTATGTTAACATAAAGCATTAGTTTTGCGACAATGAGCATAACTCTTAATCTACAAGTCAAACTGATGTCAAACTTTGCATGCAAGTCTATATATCCGTATTTAAGGTTTCTACACTTTTACATTTTCATAAATCACGTCTTAAGGTAATAAGGGCATAACGGTCAACATACGAGCAATTAACGGGAACATGCATATTAATTGGATAACTAACGAACCAAGGTGTGTAATCACAGAGGGTTGTTCTAACATGTAACCTAGTCCAATTAAAGCTCTAAGTCATTTCTAAAATATGACTAAACGGGTCAGAACTGAAAGTCAAAGTGAAAGTCAAACTATGTGACTTTCGGTTCCGAACCGGGTCTAAACAGGAAATAGTCGGGTTGAACATGTTTAGACATGTTCTTACACTTATTACTAAGTTATAACAATGATCAAACATGTTACAAATGTTCTAGATAGCTAATTATGCATAAATGACATTTTAAGCATTATGTTGACTTTTTAAGTAAAGGTTTGACCCGACATTTGACCTGTTTAGGATGGTGATCAGGGGAAACCCTTTTGGGGTTTTATTACCCACACAAATACCATCCTATAACTACTTTTAATTCGAGATATGACTGAGCCATTATTGACTAATCTCGAAGTCAAACCGTAATTACGACGGTTTGACTTTTAGCTAATTAACCTAGCTAAACTCAATTAGGGAAGGACAAGAATACTTACTGAAGTCCTATGCACGAGATATGATCACTAGGAAGCAAGCTTGAGCTCCAGAAATGATCCCACAATGCAGGAGAAGGTGTGAGGAAATGTTGTGAAGGAATGAGCTTTATATAGTGGGTTTACACACCACAATGTATTGACACAAGGGTCTACACCCCTCGACAATTGTTCAACACATGTCTCTAGTATGTAGGGGGTGCCTAAGGGTCGTTTACAAGTGAGAAAAACCGGTGGAATAGGTCACAATCGCGCATAACAGCCAACAGAAGGTTTCTGGTCGCTGGCAACATGCTTACGGACCGTAAAGGTTTTGGCTTACGGTCCGTAAGCCTCTTGTCTGACGCGGAAAAATGTTGTTCTTTGGCGTTTTGAAGGGGCAACCGGGTATAAATGACTTGTGGACTTATTATTTACCATGTGGGACTTCAATTATCAGTTGCATACCCTACCATTTCAATTTGTTTCACTTTGAAGCCAAAAACAAGTACCGAAATTTAAGGTTTACCATTCTTTTCTTTGTGGGATCTTATCATGCACTTCCGATTTATTATTTGCAATCCACTTCTGGAACTTGGACATAATAGATGCTTAATATATAAAACTTTGGGTCTTGGGATTTATAAATGAGGTGTTCAGAGGTAAAACTTTAACATGACGCCACTTTTAAATCCTGCCAAAACATCTTTATTTAATCTGGGTTCACAACGTGTTTTCGTCATACATGACACGTGTCGTCATCTTATTAAACACGAAATTTTGAGGTGTTACATTAATATATTACAAAGTTATATAAAAAATAACCATTAATAAAAACAAAATTTAATATATTACAAAGTTATATACAAAATATTTAAGAATACCTAAACTTGGATGTTGAGATTGTTGACACCAAGCCCTCGCCAATGCAAGTTCTTCATTAACGACCCATTTTTGTTGTTTTCGTTTGACGGTTTCAAGTGCTTTCTCCGCCTCGGTTTTTTTTCTTATGGCTTCTCTTTTTGGGAACTATTGAGGCGGAAGGACCATCATTGGGTGGTTGAGTTTCGGGGACGGTTTCGGTTTGTGAAAGGTCGATGGAGGTTGGTGAAAGGTTGATGGGCGTTTGTGTAAACGGGGTAGGTATCGAATCATCGGTGTGTGGGAAGTTAGTATACAAACGATTCCCAAGATACGATGCATAACTCGCTTCAACGGGCATAGAAGAGTGTATGAAAAATGGACGAGGCATTGGACGATTGGGTGGTGGGCTAGGATTATTTTCTTGGAATGCAAACGGGTTGTTCGGGTCATAAGCACGGTTATGAGGATGCATTTTTTCGTTTTGTAGAAGGAGAATTGAAGATGATTATAGAAGATGTGGTTGAATGTGGTAAAAAATGGAAGAAAAATGTGAGTTTTATAGTGAAAAAATAATTTTTTTTAACATAGCCGTTGGCCAACGGCTAGTTTGGTTTGGCCATTGAGAGACCGCCATGTCAGCTTGCTAGACCCGCTCCACGCCCGGCTTCAAACCCAAGCCCCAAGGGCCACGTCCCAACCCAAGCCCACCCGGAGTGGTGGCTTGGGCGTTTTCCCCCAACCCAAGCCCCATACCCCATAGTCTAAATAGATAAGAAGTTACTGAAGATATTTCCTCCACATTGGGCAATAAATGGCGTTCATATTGATGGTGACATCAATATTTGTGAATTCATAATAGAGGACAATTATTTGAGATTTTGAGTGGGTGACTCAATACATGAACAAATAGACAAGAGAAAACGATTATAAATTTAGTACGTTGACCCTAGTCTTTGTAATGTTTTAGAACAACTATTTTTTTATATTGCAATATTTTTTTTCTATATATGAGGAACTATAACTTTTTACTTGTGTACATCAAATTTATTATTTGAGATATTTCATCCAAACTTCGAAGAAATGCATGTTACGTGGGGCACTACACATTCAAATAATTTAAGCAGTTGAGTCACATGAACCACTTAAAATTACCATAACTAAATAAAATGTAACAGCTTTCTTTTTAACTTTGATTTGTTGGATGTTTAATAAAACATATTAGTTTTACAGTTTTATTTAACATGATAATATGATAGCCTATTGATTAAGGGTTTGCATATTTAAGTTATGGTGTTTTAACATCTGAAATGATTGTATTGATATTCAAGTCATGATGTTTTAACTGTAATAACAATACAATCATCCCCAAATGGTGTTAAAACACCATGACTTAAATAGCAATAAATTATTACAGATGTTAAAACACCATAACTTGAATAGCAATACAATCATTTCAGGAAGCTTAGTTATTGAGTTATTGATTCGTAGAAAAAAAAGTTATCTCATAAAATAACTTCTAAAACGGTTATAATCTATTTGATCTTTAAATAACTTTTTTTTTCAATAGCAAACACATACCAATTCTAATATACGGCCATTTACAAATCATTTTTTTATGGTTTAGCTTTAGCAAACTTGACATTAGGTTTATTCAGCCATTACTAATTTAATTTTAAAAAATAATAACAATAATAAGGATACATTTTTCGAGCTCGAACATGATACATTAATTCTCAGAGACGCCACTATACACTTAAAATTCAGAAGCCTAAAATGGTTGCTTCTATATACCTTGTTGATGGTTCTTTTTTCTTTTCTTTTTCAAAGGTTTAACGAAATAGATGAGTCAAAAATCATTAGTTTGAAAGGGGCACGGGGGAGGGAGGTTAAACTTGTAAGTTGTAAGGGTAAATTTGACAAGTTGAATGAGGTTAACGACAGTTACTACGGATAGCTAGGATTGCATTAAAGTCACCATCATCGTAATTTTTAAAAGAGTAAATTACCATTTTGGCCCTTTGGTTATATCACTTTTATTCTTTTAGCTCAAAAAAATCTTTTAACATCTAAGGCTCCAACATCTTTTTTTTCTAACTCTTTTGACCCCTAACAATAACCCCGTCCATTTACTTTTAGGGACCAAAAGAGTTAGAAAAAAAAGATGTTAGAGTCCAAAAGGGTTTTAAAAAAGACGTTGAGTGCTCAGATGTTAAAAAAATATTTTTGGACTAAAATAGTAAAAGTGATATAACAAAAGTCCAAAATCATAATTTAAAAAAGATAGAACCAATAATGCAAAAGTTGAACCAATAATGTAAACACATGTACTATATATCATCACTTTATACAATCCGTAGACTAAACACTTCAAAGTCGTCAACGCAGCTCCAAGGACTAAAATTTCCGACGTTCTTAATTTACGGGTTTGTCTTCTTCATATTTCCTTTTCTTTTTCGTTGATGAATTAATAAGTTTTAGTTCATACTCTTAGTTTTATTTGATCTTCCTCTCGTATTTCAGTGTTTGTGTGAAATCGATTGTAATTTTCATTTGTTGGGGTTACAATAATCTGCAAATCTGGAGAAGTTAAATCTTGATTATCGAGGTAGATATAGAAGAAGTATTTAATTATCTTTAGATTTACTTATCTGTTCCACCAAAGGACTTTTGGTCCTGTGGTATTTGGTGGTGTATTATGTGCTCTCTCTCTCTCTCGGTTGAGGTTGAGGGTTCAAATACTACAGTACAGGGGTGTTCTTTAGGTTTCTGGATTTTTGAGTCGGTTGTTTGGGTTTTTGCTAGAAAAAAGTGACCCAATAATATCTGTTTAAAGTTCGGGTTGTTTGGTATGGGTAGCTCGGGTTAGCTCGGGTCGGGTTTAGATGTAAAATAAAAAATAGAATGTTTATTTTCACAAAATATGATCAAATATATCATGGTGTTAAAAAAATATTATCATAATTCAAACATCATTTTCATTTAACAATATTGTATGATAATATTAAAAGTCTCAAAACTTAATGTTTCAAATACAAAACACTCTAAATCAAATCGTATCTATAAAAAAAGACAATCAATGTTTGGTTTTTATTCAGGTTTCGAGTTTCGGGTCAGGTTGTTCAGGTTTTTGGTTGGAAAAAAATGACTCGAATAACCAACCCATTTAAAGTTCGAGTTAGTCGGGTTTGGGTTATTCGGGTTCGGTTTTTTTCGGTTGTTCTCTAATTCGGGTTCGAGTGGCTTTGAATTCGGTTTAGATTTCGGATAAGAAAGGACAACCCTACTACAGCATACGGGTTATGTGACTTTAGTAGTAAAATATTTTTTTTGAATAGCTAAAGTTGTACACCATAGAGATTGAACCTACGATGTCCTATTACCCTAAATGTTATCTAACCAACACCACTCGTCTATTCCTAATTAGGAATAGAATAGAATATTTAGTTGTCCAAAAATAAAAATAAAAATAAAACTAAGAAGTAAAATAGTGTAAATACAAATAATACAATAAATTACCAAGTTCGTAATGGGTTTATAACCAATTTATAATTAAAGGAAGTTTGAGATCACTTGTAAAGGTTATTGTAAGACTATCCACATTCATGACCCAACTCAACCCAACCTTTAAATGAAAACACAAGCTAAGTCCACACCAAGCACGCCGCACACCCCTATTTATTTCAAACCTTGCTTGGTTAATTAACCGAAATTAACCAAAACCAAACCATAATTGACTTCGTAACTATAGAATTCCATAATCGAAGCTAGCGGTTATGGTTATGGCTAATGGTAAAAACCGAACCAAACTAACCCATGCACACCCCTAGCTAGAAACAAGTTGACTCCATAACTCAAAGTGATCACAAACCCAAACGCAACCCTGAAACTTAACAAAGTGATCACAAACCCAAATGCAACCTGACTCCCCCTGAGCAACAAACTCAAGTTGTCGCGCAAATACTCACAGTGACCGATAAGCGAAGTAACAGAAATGTCGACAGAGTTTCTGATATATAGGAAAAACCGAGCATCAGTTTCGAGGCACTGATTTTTAGTATCATCTTTAGGATGATCGAAAGTGAGATGAGAAACCTTCCCAACACTTGGTAAATAAATACGAACAATTTTGCTCCATTCAAAGAAATTCGACCCGTCAAGTTTGTTGTCAATGAGTCGACTACGAAGAATACCAAAGAGTTGTTAGCAATACGTGAGTCACCATTGGTTTCTTTCTTGACAGCCATTCTAACATTTGAACTTAGCTAAGAGAAAAAAAATGAAAAGCAATTTGATAAACCAAAGATCAGAACAAGAATCAGAAACATGAAATCTAGAAAGCTTGACCAGAAATCGGAAGTCAAAGTTAGAAATCTGGAGGTTTGACCAGAATTAAAGTCAAAGTTAGAAGTCAAAGTCAGAAATCTGAAGGTTTGACCAGATGTAAAGGTCAAAGTCAGAAGACAAACTAGAAATTTGAGATGTCATACCAGAAATCTAGAAATCCAATGTCAGAAATTCGAAAATATTCTAAGTGTAACAGAACTCTGACACGGAAATGTTAATCAGAACAGGAGTCTGATGCAAAATGGTTCATGAGAATACAAATTTTATGCAAAACTGAAGTTGTTTGAAACCATACAAAACTGTTACCATAAGCTGATGCACAGCTAATGCATAATCTGATGCAAAACTGTTACCGGCTGATCGATTGAAACTAGAAAGTAAGTTCAATGATGATGGACGTGAGATGAAGTGGTGACTTAAAAATGGGTTTTCTGATTTGGTATTAAGTGGGTACAACTTCTTAAAACATAAATTTCAAATGGCTCTCACAGATTAGTTAGCATGCTCTGATACCATGTAACACACTGAAACTACACTCAACAAACTCACACTCAACACACACTCAGATCTAAATGAATACTAACACAGGTACAAAAGAGTGAAAGGCTTGAACACAATTATCTCAATTTAGAACTTACAATATACCTACTAAATACTCTGGTGCTACTTGGCCACTTGCATATCTAGATAAGATAAGATGCAACCCACTTGTTCAACTAAGATTATATTATTATATTATCATTTTCTAACATTTTTATTTGTTTTTACTTTGAGACAGTTACTTATGTGGTGACGACTAGACATCGCCGTTGTCTTAAGAATAGATATTTTTAGAGTTCATTTCATGAGCTAAGTGGTGTAAATTTGATTTCTTGTAAGTATGCGGTTGTAGTCTTTGATGTTTCCTGTGCTTTTGGCGTAGGTGTTTTTTTTAATGAAGTTTTAGGCTTTCAAAAAAAAAAAAAAAAAAAAAACTAGACATGGACTTTATTAAGTTTGCTTGCAAAAAGCCAATGCATCCTTCGCCGCCTTTCTTAACTAAAAGAAATAGGTAAACAGTATTATAATAATATGATGTGGTTTTGAATTTATCCTAATAGTATATAAAAATAAAAGTTGTAAGAAGTAAAATAGTGTAGGGTAGCATTGTCATTGTGTTTTGTGTTTTGACCATTGGCTAGGAGTCAATTATACAAATATACAACAAATGATTAAATCCGAAGATGGTTTTACAAAACATATCACATTAATCGTATTTTCATTTGGTTTCCATTTATTATACAGATACAGGAACACATAAAAATGGCAGCTTCATCATCTTCATCTCATGCAACACCGACCTCTTCTTCTCGATCATTTAAATATGATGTATTTCTTAGTTTTAGAGGAGAAGATACCCGCAAGACTTTTGTGGATCATCTTTACTCTGCCCTTAAACAACAACTGATTGGCACATACAAAGACGATGAAACACTTCCTCGGGGTGAATCCATCCGTCCATCTCTCTTCAAGGCTATCGAAGAATCAAAAATTGCAGTCATAATATTTTCCAAAAACTATGCAGAGTCTTCATGGTGTTTGGAAGAACTTGCACATATTATGAAATGTAAGGATGCGAGAGAGTTAATCGTTATGCCGATTTTCTATGACGTGGATCCCTCGGATGTGAGAAAACAAAAGGGGGTTTTTGGAAAAGCATTTGCTCAACAAGAAGTAGAAAACATAAAGAAAGCTCAAGTATGGAAAAACGCACTTGTTGATGCAAGTAACATTGCTGGATGGGAACCTAAACACATTGCTAACGGGTATACTTCTTCCCTTTTTATTTGGAGTATGTATCTTAACGTGTTTTTACAACTCAAATGTACAAGTAGCATACAAGTTTTGGGTGATAACTACTGAAATTATTATTCTTTTTACGTCCATATGAGTTGAGCCTAATGTTTATGTGGCTTGGGCTTGACTTGTATTAAGGAAGTTTAAACTTGAACTTGTTGGCCTAAATCATACATAATTAAGGAAGTTTGAACTTGAACTCCCAAATCTTACAATGATATTAAAAACAAGATGAAACAAGAATGAATTTCACAATAACCTCAATTGAATTACATAGAATGTGATGTTTACAATTGAAATACTAAACCCTATATATACACACACATACATTGAATCGGCACCATCTAATTGCAACCCTTTAGAATCGAGATGCCTCTTGTCTGGAGACATTCTAAATCAATGTGACTATTGAGGAGCGATACATCTGTACGTCGCTTCTCAATTTGGTGGGTATTCGGTTTTAGACTTAACACAATTGATCCTTAGATATTTACATAAATTACAATTACAAACTAAACATACTATTTACTAATTACACAATGACCCTTGGACTTACATGTAAGGGATTAGTAGCATCATTCCCCCTTTTAATCATGAACATCTTTAAGTTGTAGGTCTTGAACTCCTAGTGGTTCCCTCATAGTAATTAACTTGATCCTTGCTAATGCCTTTGTTAGTATGTCTGTGCTTCGAAGTTTACCACTAATATGCTTCACACTCATGCGCTCGTTCGCCATACATTCTTTGAGGAAATGATAGCGTGTGTCTATGTGCTTGCTCCTCCCATGAAAGATTGGATTTGTCATGAGTGCTATAACTGAAATGCTATCCACCCCCCAATGTTATCTTTTCTTTCTTCCAACAGTTATATCACTAAGCAGCCTGTTCAACCATAGTGCTTGGCATGTTGCCGGTGTGGCTGCCATGAATTTAGATTCACATGATGACAATGCTACTATTTGTTGTTTCTATGTGCTCTAGGTTATAGGTGATTCTCCAAGATTGAATACCAGACAAGTCTTTGCCTTGGTCTTTGCTAACACCATAACTGCTATCGCTATAACCTGCAATCTTGCATCCTCCTTGCTTCTTGTAGATAATCCCATGCTCGTTTGTTCCTTTGATGTTGCGTAACACCTGTTTAATTGCTTCAAGTGATGCTCCTTTGGTTCTTGCATGAATCTACAAAGCAATCCAACTTAGTAACTTAGATCTGGTCTTGTGTACACTAAGTACCTGATACAACTAATCAGGCTTATGTAGCGTGTTGTATCTACCAGATCTCCTTCTTCAGATTTTGTTAACTTTGTTCCTGGTTGCATAAAAATCTCCATTTCATTATTGTTCAACAAATCAGCATCCTTCAAGATCTTGTTTATGTACCTTGTTTGCTTTATTGCAATTTCACCACTTGCTTGAGTATCTTCTATTCCGAGATATTAAGCCAACAATCGTAGATCCGCTTATTTCAAACTTCTCATCCATTTGGGATTTGAAGTGATATATCTCTACCTTTGGAGTTCTTGTGACTATTAAGGCATCATCATATATCTCTACTTTTCTTTGTATAGGTGGCTTGTTTTAATGTGCACTTCCATATGTTGATGCTTCCTTATAATTCATGGGTTATTCATCAGCTAGTAGTAACTCATGTGGTTCTAGTTCAATTTCTAGTGCTTCATCGTAAACTTCCTTAAGAGTTCAATAGCATAGAGGCGTATGATTGCACGGTCTTGGTGAATTTCTTGAACCTGGCGTGTGAGTGAACCCGTCTTCTGAAATTCGAACAATAAGAGTATGTAGGTGGCTCGACTTGTGAATTATGTGAGTTTGCTGACTCTTGTACTGCTTCTTCTTCTTCTTGACTAGTCCCACCAGTACTAGGCACTACGCCTTTGAGGTACCAATTCTTGTAATTCCTGTAAATCATCATTTTCTTCTACTGCAAAATCCGTCCATTTTGGATCCTCGGTACCCACTTCTTTCATTTAACTACCCTAGTACCATGGTTGTCCTTCCCTGAAAATTACATTTCTACTTACGCAAATCTTGTTATTTGTCAGATCATACAACATGTACTCCTTTGATCTATTTTCTATTCCAAGATATACCATGGGTATGCTTCTATTATCTAACTTCTTAAGTTGGATCGGTAGTACCTTAGTGTAAGGTCCTAACACGTTTTAACCAAATGACGCAGCGGAAATACAGACTTAAAAATTTCTTTCATTTTATTCATTCTAACATACTTGAGAATACGTTAAATCATTCTTTTACATTAAATACATTAGTCCTTTCTATGAGTTGCATAAACCGGACACACTTATATCAAATTAAGAGTCCACAAACATTCGTACAATCCATGTCTTGACTCAATCTTCAACCGCTTACACTCCATGATGAGACCTATAATTCTGTACAACCGGCAGACACCACATATAATCACATCGTTAGCAACCGATAACATCTTACGTAAGTTTTAAACATGCATAATTAGGCGTCAACATCTCATGCTTTCGCTTATGTTAATCCATTCGTCCATCCATTCGAACACCATCGTTGGATTTCAGTGTCAAACCTTCAACTTCCATTATTAGTATACCTGCACTTCCATTTCATTCTCTCTAGAAAAAACGGTTAGCATCATTAGATTTCATTCATATGAATAAGTCCACGTATACGCATAAACAAGTCTCATTCGTTTGTGCATATAATTAAGTTCCAATTCATGCATACATACCTTTCTATTCGTACACATACCTATAATTTACATCTTACACAATATAACATCCAAGTCCTAAACACACACGTCTAATACATGTAAATCACATACACATAAATCTCCACCCTTACGTGTTCATAGACATACTCTCCTACGAGTTCCAATTACTTTCATCAGTCAAACTCATACCCACATGTATAACTACTTATTTCATCTTTAAGCACGATATCAACTAGTAAGTTCCTTTCTTACTCATACTTGATGGAAACCCTTTCTAAACCACTTTCGACTCATTTCCACTAAAACTTACCTTAGTACTACCATTGATTCATTCATTCTTACATAGCACTCAATAATTACCATACAACAATACATTGTAAAACTAAAGGAGTAAGTCCGGAATTAACTTACCTTACGCGTCCGTATCTGCGTTCTCTTACTTGTGTCCTCTTGACCCGTTAGCCTTTCGTGCTTCCATCGATCTTGTCATGCGTCCTAAACTTTCATGTCATTGCATTCACATTCCCATTAGCATATAATGATTGTACATATGAACGATCATATCAAATTCATATTTCATATTTGGCTTTCATTAGTCAATTCAAATAAGCATAAGGCATACTCCCACAATGACATCTTTTCAAACTCATATAATTCATCACAATTCTACAACTTGCACCATGACCCATGCTTAGCAACCCAACATCATCCCAACATAATCTCCACATGGACTATATCTAAAACGCATTTCTCATGTTAGTTTACTATCAATTACGTTATTATCACATTCTATACATGTTTACCCATTACTTGCATACATTTCACATATTATTGTCATTTAGACATTTCATCAAACACTTGGTGTGCGTACTACTTTCTAAGCATAATGTACAAGTATTTCATGATTTTCTTCCTACTTATCACTTTCATTTATCAACACAAGTAAACGTCATACAAATTCCATACCATACTCAATCTATATACAAGTACACATCACATACTACACATATTTATGATTAAGTTCATACTATTTCGTGGATTAAACATAAACCCATTTAGCTAGGTGTGCTAATTCATCCAAACACTTAAATTATAGCAATTTACTCAGAATCTTCACTTAGGGTTTGTTCCTAAGCAAGCATACATCACTAATTTGGCCATAACCTCTATGATTCATACATAAATCACTACTCGTGATGTTCATCAAGATTTCTCAACTTCATTAAACATCAAAATTCGACATACCTTATGATCCCCTAGCTTGGGTGATCGTTAATTAATGTTCCTTTATGAGTTTGAGCCTCAATTCATCCTTCAATTTGATGTTATATGATGAACTAGGGTTTTGGCTCCTTGGAGCCTTCTCCTGATCGTCCAGAACACACACGAAGTGTGTGTGTGTTGTGTGTTGTTTTCATTTAATAAATCAACTTTCAAGTTATCCCACTTAAGTCCCTCGTGTTTGCCATCTTATCTCGTTTTTCCGTAACTTTATTCCTTACTCTTAAAAGTTAACATTGCATTTAACTAGGTTAATTTATTCCTAGTTAACTTAGTGGGTTCGGGTAGGTTATAACCCGTTTTATTATATTAACGTGGTTTAATTACCAAACCCGTTTTTGGGGTGTTACACTTAGTGTATGTTGTGCACCCATATATCTTTATATCTTCAAGATTTGGCTTCCTTCCCTTCAGTGCTTCATATGGGTCTTGTTTATCAACGCCTTGTTGGAACCTTATTTAGTACGAATATGGCATGTCGTACTGCTTCTCCCCAAAAGTTATGTGGCATGCTCATTGCCTTTAACATGATTTGAGTAGTAGATAACATCGTCCTATTTTTTCTTTCAACTACTCTGTTTTGTTGGGGTGCGTATGGAGTTGTATGTTTCCTTGTAATGTTGTTATCTTTGCAGTACTACATGAAATTATTTGACGTGAATTCCCATCCCATGTCTGTTCTCAACATCTTTAACTTGGTTTGTGTATTAGTCTCCACCCTTTCCTTAAACTTGTTTAAAGTACTAAATTCTTGATCCTTGGAAAATAAGGAAATAGGCCCACATGTAACGTGTACAATCGTCTACAAGTATGAATATATACTTCTTCCTAGCATATGTAAGTATGGGTATTGGACCACATAGATCTTAATAAACTAAATCCAGAGCGTTAAAGGATCTGAATTTAGCATGTTTAGGAAATGGAATTTACTGTGTTTTCCTAATAAGCATGCCTCATAGATTTGACTAGCATGACTTATCCAAGGAACTACCTCAACCAAGTTCTTACACGCCATATCTTTTATTGCATAAAAAGGTAAATGGCCTAAACCTTACATCACATAACCATGCTTCATCTTTAGTGTTTGACAACAAGCACATTGGCGTCCCAATCTGCAAGTTGATGTACAACTTGTTCCTCAATCTCTGGACCCTCATCAGAAACTTTGATTCTGATCTTGTAATAGCAGTAAGTCTCATCCCTGCATCCTATCTCTATTAACTGCCCAAGGCTCACTATGTCGCTTTTCAAATGTGTAATTTAATAGACTTGAGGGATGATTGCATTCCTATAGTACTGAACATTTTCCTTTGCATAAGACCCATCACCGAACCATACTCGTGCACTAACCCGCTCATCAATTTCTCTAAAGTGGCTTCATATGCCTGTCATATGATTACTTGCACCGTTGTCTAAAAACCATAGGCTATTATGTGGTGTGGAATACTTCTTCGGTTTTATCTGTCCTTCATTCGATTGGACTACTTCTTGATTACCCTTCTCTTCAGTAAATGCCATCAGTAGCGTTGGTATTACATCTTCCTATAAAAGAAGAGACTATTCTTGTACACCATCTTTCTACAGGAAATCTTTCTTGAAGTGTCTGAACTTTTGACATTTGCAGCACTGATTTTATTTATGTCTCTTGTAAATTTCGTCCATCCTTTATTATTCTGCCTGATTTTGTGCGATGGGTCTTCATCTTTTGCACTTTGTCTATCTTTGTTGTTTTGCCACTTTCCTTGAGATGGATTAAACCTACCTCGTCCGCGATTTCTGAATCGCCTTCCTTTACCGTAATTGTTGTCGTGCTGCGAAAGCAACAATCTGTCTTGACTAATTCCTAGGCTTCCTTTCTTCAACTTAACCATTTCCTCAAACATCTTGAGTCTCCCAATCGCTTCTTCCAATGTCATGGTGTCCAGATCAGAGTATCGTTCTATGGAAGCGACAATCTGAATGAATCTGTCTAGCACGATGTTTAGCAATTTTCATACAAGAATCGATTATTTCAGAGTTGTTCCAAATTTGCTTGCCCTTGTAACAATATTTTTTATCTTTGTTGTGCATGTGTCTATCGTGGCGTCTTCTTCCATTTTCTACAACTCGAATTCCGTCATGAGTCTTTATGCACTAGATCTACACCAATGTGCCTTGTCCTTAACGTGTTCCAAAATTTCACCGCAATCTTGCAACTTGCCACTTGCAATACAACATCTTCCAATATTGCTTGGAACAAATAAGCGATTGCCGCCTTGATTTTCTTTGCATCTAGTTGTGTTCCTTCCGTAGGTTCAATCATTTCCCATAGTCTGTTTGCTTCCGGTATGGTTTTGATGTGTATAACTCATACTGTATAATTTGTAGGCTTTAAAATTGGACAGTAGCGTTGAGACAAAGACCCCAGTTCCTTATGAATTGCAGTTTGTTGATTCGAACCACTGGTGTTTGAGACATATTTTTTGATCGAATGATTTTCCCTTTGACAATATTTAATTCCACAACCCTCTATACATTCTGTTTCTAAGCTCAGACTATTGGAAAACCTTGATTCTTTCGGTACTCCATTTGGTTTCAAATCTTCATTCACGACCCACACCCCAATGGAAACTAACCAAAACAAAGCCTGAATTCGTGAATCCTTAAGAACGAAAAACATTACAAGCCTTACCCTTCGTTCTTTTCCCTGGTTCATTATACCCACAAGCCAAAAACCCGACCGTTGCGTTCGAATAACATAACAACCCTTGCAATTGAAACCCTAATTGGGATTTGCCTCCTGCAATCCTTGTGATTTTCGAATTCGATCAATTGATGAATAAATATCAAGATCCTAATACTCTCATACAAGTTGTTGGCCCAAATCTTACAACTATATTGAAAACAATATGATAATAACTTTTAATTTAATTGTATAGGATGTGACGTTTACTATTGAAATACTAAATCCAGTATATATTTATTGAATCTACACCATCTAATTGTTGCAAACCTTTGGAATTCAGATGTCTTGGCACCCATTCTGAATTGATGTGACTATTATGGTGCGATGCATCTGTACGTCACTTTTCAGTTTGATGGTTGTTAGAGCATTCACATCCCTTCCACCATTTTTACCCTATAATTACACTAAACAAATATATTTTCTCTCTCCTTTTATTTAAATAATATTTTTTATACTTTTATCATTATTTTTTCTTCTCCTCCAC
The DNA here is from genome assembly GCA_030545235.1 of Helianthus tuberosus. NCBI lineage: Eukaryota > Viridiplantae > Streptophyta > Magnoliopsida > Asterales > Asteraceae > Helianthus > Helianthus tuberosus. The sequence continues at coordinate 210,401,308 of CM060371.1, read as the reverse complement.
TCACAACTACTTTCAAAATACATTACAAAATTATAGAGGGTGAATAGTGTCCCCTAATTTTTTCTCTTTCCGTCACTCACAACCATTTTTATAACATAAAGAACACCCTCACCGAATTTAATGGAAGGGATGTAAGTGCTTTTAGGTTTTAAACTTAACATAATTGATCCCTAGATATTTACATAAGTTACAACTACAAACTAAAGTTACTATTTATTAATTATAAAATGACCCTTGAACTTAGATGTGAGGGATTAGTATCAATAGAACTTGACTCCTTTTGCTGATTTTATAGTTTAAATCGTTTCGGTCTAGCCTTATTTGCTAAACAAGCCTAAATGAGGCAACACTCTACTTGAGCTTGGCTTGTGAATTTACGAATTTTTGAACTGGTTATAATTTTTTTTAATCTCCAAACTGAATTCATAGATTAATACTTGTCAAGTTACATCAAAACAAAAGGTAGACGGGCAACAAGTTGCGCCACCACCCCTTTCCAAATTGCAAACCCTAATCTACCAAAGACAAAACCCTGCCCCTGAGGCTGAACAATTGCTGTGGATGATCCGTTGGACCCTGGTCAGGAATTTGATAGCTTTTTGCGCTAGGGAGCCAAATGTGTCAAAGACAAAAACATGTTGATTCTCTGCACAAGCTTTCGCGTGCTTATCAACTTTCTTCGATTCTACCTTTCTTGCTGCTTGTCCAGCTACAAACCCGTTCTCCCTTAAACCAACCGGAGGGGAAACCCTCGTGAGGTCCACACAAGCATGTTTTCCCCTAGCCAAACCAAAGACGAGCAGATCCGCTGGTCGTAGAGTAGATCTCCCTTTCATAGGGTCCGTAAGGAAATTCACAGGAGCCTCTTTCTTAGCCGAAATCCCAGCTCTTCTCAGGATGTCCCATAAAACATCCCGCATCCAGTCATACTGATATTTGAACCCGGAGAGCTCTTTACAATGCACTGCGTGTTTCAACAATTGTTTGGATCCTTGTTCAAGTGATAAATTGGAAGCAATAATTACCGGTAGGGTATTGTTGTCGCCAACGAAAGCATACTTCAAATGCTTTGGCAATGTCTTCAACTCGACTTGTGGAGGTGATTCAAGTGATGGCTTCAATTGAGTGTCAATATGATCCAGTAAATTCTCGACTTGATGTGTCCAAGTCGGCTTCAATTCCCTAGCAGCCATAACCTCCAACTCTTCTTCCGCATATTCCAATTCCAACTCTGTTTCTGCCAATTCCCTGTCACAAACAAAACACGTCTCTATAGTGCCTTCCCCACTTTCGTGAGGATGACACCCGTCAATAATGTCCGCCATGAAGCATTCATCATTGACTAGAGAATCAGATGCACGGGAAAAAGCATTTAATCGGACCTTACGATTTCCAAACGTGATGTCAACCGTACCATTTCTACCATCAATTAGTGCATTGCGGTCGCTAAAAATGGTCTACCGAGTATGACATTAGGTTGTTTATTATTTTCAATTTGCATATAATCTAAAACCAAAAAGTCAACCGGGTAATAAAACTCATCAACTTTGACAATGACATCACGCAAGATCCCCCGGGGTAGTTTTAACGTCAAGTCGGCCAACACCACGGTGGTGTCGGCTTGTTTCAATGGTCCGAAGTCGTATTGATCGTATAAACTTCCCGGTAGGATGCTAACACTTGCTCCCAAATCCAGCAAGGCTCGACTCATCTTAAATTCACCCACTTGAATGGGGATTAGAGGAGCACCTGGATCTCGGAGCTTCGGTGGAAGATCACCCGACAAAACGGCACTAACTTTTTCGGTTAAAGCTATCTTTTTCGGAAATTTATTGTGCCGTTTTTGGGTGCAAAGCTCTTTCAAATATTTTGCATATGCCGGAACCTGTTTGATTGCGTCTAATAACGGAAGATTAATTTTCACCTGTTTAAAAACTTCCCACATCTCATCCTGTTGTGGGCCCCGTTTATTAACGACTTTTGTTTCGGGGTTAATTAAAGCCTTAGGAAATGGGACGGTATTACCCTCCATACCCTTCTCCTTTTTGTCACCCGGTTCAATATCTATCACCCTATTATTTTTTTCAAGAGTGTCTTTTTTATTCTTTTTAGGGCTAATAGGTTCCGGTTCAACATCAGACTCATTTTCCTCATTAACTTCCTCCACGATACCCTCGACCAACTGTGGAGGAGTCCCAACCTGATTATCATAAACTTTCCCAGAACGAAGAATACTTGCCTGATTAATTCTGGCGTTAGACGAGCTATCTTGATGCTGTGGATTCTTCGTGGTATCACTAGGCAATCGGCTCGAATCTTTTCTCCCTTGTGCCATCTCGGTCGCCAACTGGGCGACTTGCTTTTCCAACGCTTGATGAGATTTAGCTTGCACTTCTTGGTCCTTTTTAATTTGCTTCAATATTTCCATAATCTCACGATTGGAAATCTCCTCGTTTGAAGTGTTTGCCTTTCCCTGCTCCTGTTGTTGCTGATAACTTCTTTGGTTGCCTTTGTTGTAATTTCCTTGATTAAAATTCTGATTATAGTTCGATTGACGATTTTGATACGGCTGGCTTGCTTGATTTGGTACCTGAAAATGAGGATTCAATTGATTAGTATTACTGTACCGAAAGTTTGGATGATTACGCAAACCTGGATGATATGTGTTTGAGTTCATATCATAATTCCTTTGATCTCCATACACCATGTTCACGTCCTCCTCAGCCGCTACAAACTGACCCGGGCATGCATCCAACGTATGTCCCACATCTCCACATAAATCACAAACCGGAAAGGTTTGCGCCGCATGCAATGCATCCCGTTCGCCAAGACCCTTAAACTTCGCTAACTGGCGTTCCAACGCCTCCTTTTCTCTCTCTAGCTGAGCAACCCTTGCATTAGAAGCTCCTGCACTTGATGGTGCCACAATCGGATATTTTTTATTCCTATCCGACTGTGCTTGCCTCTTTGAATCCCCTGCAACGGTATCCAAATACTCCCAATCCACATCCACATGATTTCTCAAAAAGGTACCCCCGGTGATAGCCTTAATATCTCGTCTATCCTCATTTGAAATCCCATCGTGGAAGGCGGTAATTAACTCCCATCTTTGAATACCGTGGTGAGGACAATTACGGATCAATTGATTGAACCGTTTCCAAGACTCGTATAGAAGCTCACCCGGTAACTGTTGGAATTCTCTAATTGCTGCTCTCCCCGATTTAGTTCTTTGCGGGGTATAATACTCATCTAAAAATTGTTGCTGCAGCTCTTGCCATGTATAAATACTAGCATATGGCAAAGATGTAAACCAATCCCTCGCAGCATCCTTTAGTGAAAACTGAAATAACACTAACTTAACCTGATCTGGCGTGAACCCGTGTCCAGCAATCATACCACAAACTGCCTCAAAATCCGCTATGTGTGCATATGGCTCCTCAGTACCTTTCCCGTGAAAGGTAGGTAGCATATTCAGAATATGTGGTTTTGCTTCAAACGAACATTCCACATTACCCGGTGCGACTGGCATCACTATTGGGGATGCATGCTCAGCAATGTGTGGTCTGAAGTGACTCTCAACCCCTCGAATAGTCGGATCCGGAAATCGAGGATCTCTTTGCCTTTGACGAGGTGCAACTGGTGCTCTATGAACCTGTGGCGGGGTCTGATAAGCATCTACTCCCCGTGGCTGTCTCTGTTGCTGATACACCGGTTGATTACGATTAAATGCCCGATTTTGGTACCCACCTGGATATCCCATATACCCATCGTTTACCTCCCACTCCTCATCTCCGTATCCATCATCCCACGTCTCTGTTCTCGCCCTATTGTCCACTTGCTCAAACATAGCACCCGACCGGTTCGGGTGTGGCACTAGATTCGGTTGATTCACGGTCCGCAAAGGATTGGGCTGTGGTGGTAGTCGGCTTTCTAGAGGGTAAAGTGGTTCACCAATAAAATGAAATTCTTCATTTGGAGCAGAGGTTGGTTGGGTGGTTGTGCTTGATGATGGTGCATTGGGTGGGGTTTGTTGTTGTGGTTCAGATGTAAATGGAGGTGGTGGCATCGGTGGCAATTCAGTAGTCGTTGTTTGTGGTGTTTGCTGTTGTGGGGTGGATTGGTTTTCAGATGGATTCATGGTGGTTTGAATGGCTTTTCCTTTCAAGGCTGAACGAAGAAGCAGATTTTGGCGTGCGGTTTTTTCAATTTCGGGATCAAACAAGAGCGGGGAAGATCTTCCTGAAAACCTAGTATGCATGCAAAAAGATCACCTGCACACAAGTAGACAAGAAAGCAAAGCGGAATACCGAACAAGACAAAAATAAACAAAAAGAAATATTTTTGGGTTTTTATATTTTTTCAAGAACAATAAGAAAAAACAACTACTGCTAAACTAACACTAAGCGCACGAACTCCCCGGCAACGGCGCCATTTTGATGACTGTCGTAAGGGTCAATCAAAAACCTAAATAAGCTACGTAGATAGCGTAAGTAGGGTATCGTATCCACGGGGAATTTGTGGTCAGTGTAGCGTTTTTAACTAAGAACTAAATTAACTAGATTGGGGGTTTTGTGAGTTTGATTATAAAAACTAGAAAGCTAATTAATAAAGTTGTAATCAATATGAGAAAGAATAACCTCTACCCGGAATCCCAATTACCCGTTTAACATCAAAACCTGTTTACCGATTCAAAACACCACATAGACATGGCCTCGGAATTAATGAATCTGATTAGTTATCAAGGATAGTTTTTAAGATTCACTATGCAACCTAATAACCCGTTTAATTGTATCAACTACCCACCAATTTACTAACCCGCTAACAACGCAAGTAAGTTGCTAATACGCTTAATAAACGACAAGTAATTCAAACACAAGAAACGTTTACCAAGAATCCAACACAAGTGGTCAAGCTGTACCAGTTATACGAATCCGCAAACAAGATTTAATGCAAAACTATGTAAAAGTTCATCCGGGTAGAAGTTATCAGAGGTTTAGCCGCGCATCGTAGTCATCACTGCTTCAAGATTTGTTAGAAATTGATCGGACATGAAGGAGTTGCTTGGAAGATCGAAGAATGTGAGAAAAATCGCCCAGAATTGCTCTGAACTCGTTCGTGGCGGCTGCTGAGTGACTCCCCCTGTTTCCGTGTGAAAATAGGTTAAAAAAAACAAAGTTTCTCCGCTTAAACCTTTCGCGCCACGCGCCAGTATCTCCTCACTCCCTCGCGTGGCGCGAGGGAGCATGTTTTGACCGTTTTGTTGACTTTTGTATTTCACGCCACGCGCCAGTATACATAGACTCCCTCGCGTGGCGCGAGGGAGCATGGTTTTCAGCAAACCTCATTTCTTGCTCCGTAGTGCCTCGTAACATCCGTTTTCCAGCTTGTATGATCATTATACTGCATTTAAGCACCGTTAAGCCTGAAAAACCCGAAAACCAATAAGTACAAATATCAATATGAATAAACACACTCAAACACTTAAAACCGACACAAAACTATACATAATATGACGTGTTTGTACCCGCACATCAATCCTCGATAATGAGTGTTTCAATAAAAGAAAAGTTTTGAAATAGAACCATTTTTTTTACTATCTTATATTTTATTAATAATTAGTATGACGAAAAACACTATCAGTCTCATGAGATTGAATACTATTATACAATATATAAATAAAAATTATTTTATGTTATTATATATGTAAGTGTGTCTAGTCTCATAAGATTAACTGTGCTTTTAGTTAAGCATGGTTATCTGTATTGTGGTCACTTTATTAGATTGGTAGATATTTTTTATTTTGATTTTTTTTACGTTAAGATGGTTTAGGAGTATCCTTTCACATTTGTGGGTTAAGTTACATCTATGTGATTTAACATTCATATATATCTAATTTGCAGGCATGAGTCAGTAATCATCAAAGAAATTGTTGAAACTATTGTTCACAGATTGTCCCCCTTAAATTCAGAAGCTAATGAAGATCTTGTTGGGATGACGACCCGCATACAATATTTGAAATCACAATTAGAAATTGGGTCAGATGGTGTGCGCATGGTTGGGATATGGGGGGTTGGTGGAGGTGGTAAGACTACTCTTGCATCTTCGCTCTATATGGGAATCTCTTGCTATTTTGAAGGTCATCACATTATTGAGAATGTTCGGGAGGAAACAAGCAAACATGGTTTAAAAAAATTGCAAGACAATATTTTGTCAGCTTTTTCCAAAACAGATGTGAAAGTACACAGTATCGTGCAAGGAAAAAACATGATAAAAAGTATGTTATGTCGTAGAAAAGTGTTGCTACTTCTTGATGATGTCGATGAACTTGGTCAACTGGAAGCGTTAGCCGGATCACATAGTTGGTTTGGTAGTGGGAGCCGAATACTAATCACAACTAGAGATGCACATTTGCTAAGAACCCACAAGGTAGACGAGGTCTGTCATGTCACATTATTATCAGATGACGAGGCAATGCAGCTCTTTAATAAACATGCATATAACAAAAAAGAACCGGTGGAAGATTATGAGACACTTTCATTAAGTGTGGTTTCTTATGCTGCTGGGCTCCCATTGGCACTTAAAGTTTTAGGTTCTTTTCTATTCGACAAAGATAAGAAGGGGTGGATGAGTACCTTGGATAGACTAAAAGATATTCCAGAAACTGAGATTGTGGAAAAGCTAAAAATTAGCTATGATGGACTTAAAGATGTGGAAAAAGAATTATTTTTAGATATTGCATGTTTCTTCAGAAAGTGGGATAAAGATATGGCAATGGAAATACTTGAAGCTTGTGATTTTCACCCCGAAATAGGGATAAAGGTGTTGATACAAAAAGCTCTCATAAGTATTGTGGATGGTAGGCTTGATATGCATGATCTAGTTCAAGAAATGGGACATTACATTGTTAGAGTGAAACATCCTAACAATCCGAACAAACATAGCAGAATTTGGAAAAGTGAAGATATCAATAACTTGTGTTTGGGGGATGCAACAGTGGTAAATGTTAAGCTTCTCAAATATACATTGTATTGTATGTGAACAGTTTATACACAATCCGTACATATGTAATTTTCTTCTTTGTTGTAGGAAAATGACCAGATTGAAGCCATAAAATATCATGATTCTGAACATAGTCATGATCTTCGGCGTCCATTACAATTTTATAAAATAGTTTCAAACTTAAAGAAACTAAGGTACCTTATGGTGTCGATGACCCCTACGGATGAGTATGTCAAAGGGCCTACTTTTCTTTCAAATGAGTTGCGGTTAATTGATTATCGTGGGTTTCCTCTAAGAAGTCCATTTCCCGCCAGTTTCCAACCAATGAAACTTGTTGTTCTAAAACTGGAAGTCAACTTTCAAAAAGAACTTTGGAAGGGTTGTAAGGTAATGCATTTGATTGAACATTTAAAAATAGTATATTGTATTGAGTGAGCGTTATACAGATTGAAAAACAAAGGAATAATGGATTTTAATAATCTCAACTATTGCCCGTTGGCCGGCAACGGTTCCAACTTCAAAAATTCCCACTGGCGGTACCATCTTTTCACATATTGGCCTTCAATGGACCCTGACTAACAGAACCCTAACGCCGTTAGTCTCCAGTCACCGGAAAAACGTTTTTGGTCGAAAATAGGTACATAAAGGTCTGATCTATGGTTACAAACAGGTTTGGGACGAATACTCTGAGTTTTCCGGCCAAAAAGTTGAGTTTTTCACCCAAAAAGGAGTTTTCCGGCGACCTTAGTAATTGGGGCTTTTACTAGAAAAGATTCATAAAGGTCCGTAATAAGGTTACAAAGAGGTTTGATACGAAAAGGTTGAATTTTCCGGCCAAAAAAGAGTTTTCTGGCCAAAAACGTTTTTCCGGCGACCGGAAACTAACGGTGTTAAGGTTCTGTTAGTTAGGAACCATTGAAGGCCAATATATGAAAAGATGGGACCGCTAGTGGGATTTTTTGAAGTTGGGACCGTTGCTAGCCAACGGGCAATAGTTGAGATTATTAAAATCTATTATTCCAAAAATAAAAGGTAACTGATAGATGGATTATTTGTAATTATATATGAGAATGAAAATGCCAACAAGAAAAAAAAAGTTATAAAAATAATACAATTGCCCCATTTTTTGCTAATTAAAATTTCCAGCAGAAAATACAACTTATTAAATCATACTAACTGTAAAATCTGACATCAACTTTTGTGTACTTTATAGCATCTACCACATTTGAAAGTTCTTGAACTCGTTGGGATGTTGAAGCTATTCAGAACACCGGATTTTGATGGACTCCCGTGTCTTCAAAAGCTGACACTCTTCTACTGTCCTAAGTTAGAAGAGATTCACCAATCACTTGGAAGTCATAAAAGTCTTCAATATGTAAGGGTAGAGAAATGTCACAAGCTTAGAATGTTTCCAACAATTGTCCACATGGAAAACCTCAAAACTCTAGAAATAATTTATTGTCGTAAGATTGTGAAGACAAGGCGTCAATTTCTACGGAGCTTACCAAAGCTGGATCTCTATACATGTCATTTCAAATATGCAGAAATCCCGTCGAGTATTATTGAGTTATCCAACTTACAAGAGCTTCATCTAGAGCACAATGATTTTTCACGATTAGATTTCAGCCTCTCACAACTTACTCAACTCAAACTCCTCAACCTGTCGTATTGTGAAAAGCTTCTTGAATTGCCTGAGCTCCCATCAAGTTTAACTATTCTCAACGCAGAGGACTGCAAGTCAATTACAACATTTGGGGATTGTCACAAGAACTGTAGATGGTTATGTCAAGTGTCACTTAAGTATGGGAGCATCATAAGTGATGGTCACAAATTACTAGAATCCATGCTTGATGTATGTTTGGCAATTGAAAACCACTATATGGTTCTGCAACTTACAGGTGCAAAGATTGCAAAGGGGTATACCCCTCTACTTAGAGGGAATAGATGTACCCTGCAACTACCAGAGAACTGGTGCAATGACTATTCTGGTTTCTTAATGTGTGCCATTTTCCCCAGTTATTACCATGGTATATCTGTAAGGATAAGTAAGAGTGATGAGACGAATGATATGGATTCTCAAAATGATGTGTTTTGGGAGGAGAGTGATCCTTATAATCGTCTTATTATATGTACATGGATGGTGTATGTTTCATTTGGTTCATTGAGACAAAGTGTAAGGTGGGATCAAACATACAAAGCTCTTTCATTTGACGCTAGAGAGGGGTGTAAAGGTTTTGGAGTTAGGCTTGTTGACAAGAAAAGTAGAAGTGGTATAAAGGAAACACCAACAATTTATTCTTCTGGTTATACACCTACCTTGAATATTGAACATGACTCAAGGTCGGCTCTAAGTATGTACTTTTCTATGCCCCGTACTTTGCAAGATGTAATATAAACAAAGTGTATCAATATCCACATTTTACTTCCTCATGTTTTATACTTTTTACCAACAAATCTGTTATGGTTGTAGTATGAAGTATATTGATTTCGCGAGAAGGCTTTGATTTTCTTTTTCGTCCTATTTATTATTTATGTTTGTAAATTAATAGTGCAACATTATTTATAAATGTATATTAATAGTGCAACATAAGTCTACAGGTGGCCATTAATTTATCCCACTTATAATTTTATTCTAGTGGAATTTCTCGCACGTTGCGTCGGGAATATGGTTGTTATCGATTCGAATCATTATGATACTGGTACAATACTGACACTCATTATGAGCCTGGATGGTGTGGTTGGAGCCCCCTAGGGGCTTTATCAGGCCACGTAGGATCCACGTCAGCCATGGAGCCCCCCTTTAATTTGCAGGGTGTGAATGGAGCCCCTATTAAACAAAATTAAAAAAAAAATTGATTGGTTTACAAGTTGTGGGCCCCACCTGAACACTTTAACCCTCTCGTTACAAGTTGTGGGCCCCACTTATGGCGCCCCCCTCTTAAAATGGAGGGTGTGGTGATGGAGCCCTTAGGGGCGCTATAGTGGCTGAGTTGGTGGGGGTGGCGCCCCCACACCCTCCAGCCTGTCAAGTTAACAACTGAAAGGTAGAACACGAAAAATAAAGTCGTTACATGTACAAAAGAATATTAAATGTAAAAATATTTTATATTGAAACGTAGACTGAAATACACACGTCGCACTCGGTATTCGGTTAGTATTGATTCTATTTATTATAGGATTGATATAGTATCAGCACTCGATATATCAACTGAAAAATTAAACTTAAAAAATAGAGTCATAATATGACCAACTGAAACATAAAACCAAAAAAAACAATGGTATTAAATAATTTGTTCTTGAATCTCCTATATAGTCGGTGGTTTAGTTGAGAAATATCAACATGTTGAAAATATAGCAATTCAAATGGTTATAACAATTCAAATGCTAGTGTTAGTTCTTTATTTGTTTTGTCTGGATATATGTGAATTAATTGGGCTTGAAGCTGTACGCACCGGTATTGGGCTTGAAGTTGTACACATGGGTATTGGGCTTGAAGCTGGTTCGGGGTATTCGTGGGCTGCTGTGATTATGCTGCTGTGTTCTTGGGCACTAAGTATTGGGCTGGACTTTGACATCAGAAGAAGCTGTGATGCGAATGGATCAGTTTTTTAGGCTACGTTGATAATATACATAAACTAGACAAGATTTCTCTCTCGAAGTTTCTTTCTCTTTGTCTTCAACGTTACACAATCGCATCGTAGAATTAGGATTTTCTTCATCTGAGTTTGTCGGTTAATTCTGGTGTAATCAGATCATTAAGTTGATGATCTGATCTTGTTTGTGTAGTTGTATTGAGAGTTCTTCGAGTGATATACAAAGATTTGTTGTAATAATTCATAATAAAGTTCTGTTAATACCATTTTTTGACACAACCGAAAGATTAATCCCAAAAAATAAAGTCATAATATGACCAATTGAAAGATAAAACCGGAAAAAAAAATCATGGTTTTAAATATCTCGTTCTCAAATAGGCTTTATAGTCGGTATTTTGGTTGAGAGATATAAGTTTTAGAGTAAATTGCCATTTTAGTCCCTGAGTTTTATCTCAAATTACCATTTCAGTCCAAATAGTTTTTTCTCTCCTCTGGGTCCCTGAGTTTTCCATTTTGTTGTCATTTTGATCACACCCTCTAACTTTGTTAAAAAATGTCAGTTGTCTCAAGGGTATTTTGGTCAGATTACATATATTTTTTGTTTTGTTGGCATTTTGATTCAAAACTAATTTTACATATAAAGAAATAAAATAAGAAAATAAATGTCATAAAAATATATTAAAAAATTATGTTATATTTTAAATATATATAAAAAAATACACACACATATAAATACATATCATTTCTTTTTAAGAAAAAACTAATCAAAACCCAATTCTATCTCTCTCTCTTCTCTCGCATCTCTCTCAGACGCCACCACCGCCCCACCATTCCCGACCATCATGCACCACCATGAGCACCACCGTGCACCACCACAACCACCGCCATTCACCACTACAACCACAGCCACTCACCACCATAACCCCACCCCTTTCACTCTCTTCACATGAAACCCTAAAATCGACCTTAAAATCTGCTAGTGGAGACCCTAAAATCGACCTTTAAATCTGCTAGTGAAACCCTAGAGTCGCCGCACACGGCGGCGGCGGAGACGTGGTTTATCAGCAGGTTCACAGAGAGGGAGAGGGAGAGAGAGATAGGTGCGAAAGAGCGAGATCGGAGAAAGAAAAAGGATCTGCAGCGGCGGCGGCTGAGCTTTCCGGCGACGGCACCGCCGTGTACGGTGGCAGTGGCGGTGTTTTATGTTTTCCGACGGGTTCTTCGGTAAATCACTTTCCAACTGTGTCATTTCTCTTAGCATTGATGTCGATGATGATGTGATTTTGTGAAGATGGTGACTGATTATGAAGATGGAGGTGGTTCCATGACGGGTCGGAAGTGGGCGGTAACCGGTGGTAGTTTGGTGGGGCTGTAAAGAGAGAGAAAGAGAGAGACGGGTGGTGGCAAGTGATGGATTAGGTGGTGGCATGTGATGGTGGTGGCGGTGATGGGTGTCAGCGGCGGTGATGGGTGGTGGCGGTGGTAGATGTTGACGGTGGTGGGTTGGTGTAGAGAGAGAGAAAGGGGGAAGAATGGAGATACAGTAAATGTGTGTATATATATATTGTTATATGTTTTTTTATAACATTAAATTGTTTTCTTTTATTTGTTTAATGTAAAATAAGTATTGGATCAAAATGACAAGTTGTAAAGTTTAAAACAAAAATGTCAAAAATACCCCTGACTAAAACTGGGGCTTTTAGACGGAGTTAGTCAATATGATCAAAACGGCAACAAAATAGAAAACTCAGGATCCAGAGGAAAAAAAAAACTATTTGGACTAAAATGGTAAATTTGGACAAACCTCAGGGACTAAAATGGCAATTTACTCTAAGTTTTAAGTTAGTTTTAAGTTAAAACTGAAAAAAAAAAACAAAAAACATTTAAAATTAAATGAAAAACGAGAAAAGAAAAAATAGAAAAAAAAGATAAAATGGAAAAGGAAAAAGAGCAGTGAAGTGTTTTGAGGGAAGTAGAAAAATGAGATAAAAGTCGTGCAGGCTCAGATACGAACTTCTAATCTAATGTATGAAACTCAAATAGACATACCACTCCACCAGCTTGACAAAATGTTATAAATTTGTGCATAGGTAATATATATGTAGTAATTACAATGTGAGAAATCAAAAAATAAGAGCCGCTTAATGCCATGTGGCATCCATTTATTGGTCCATCGATCTACCTACCAATCAAATGACAAAACTACTCATGATACATAGTTAATTACTAGTGGGAATGCCCGGGCGTTGCCGTTGCCGCAGGTAATTATGTTTTTTTAGGCGCACGTTGCATGGCCAATTTTACGTAATCTTTTTTAATACCAATTTCGTAAAACAGCTAAAGTATTTGAAATAGTGGGAACCCGGGCGTTCGGCAGAGTCGACAATACGAGGTGGTAACATGGTTGAAATCTTAAAGCAATAAAAAGAATCATATGTAAGTTGTGTGTGTATATATATAAGCACCTACACTTCGTAATGCAATGCCAGTACTTAGCAGACCTGGGTAAAGAAAATCACATAATGGTCAAGTTTGTTAGATTTTTTCAAGGGCTATAAAGCTATCAACTATACATAGCTGTGATGGGCGTATGAAGCGTAACGCCATTTGACACGTGTGATTCTTGCATCTATAACCATCAAGAACTTCACTCTCTTCAATATCATCTTCCTGGCACTTAGGTTTACATAGCTCCCAAGTAGCATTTTAGTCTTGGTTGAAAATCAAACAAGATCACAATTGGCCCTTTATTCACACAATAATTACAAAGAACTTGGGGGTAGCATTTGTCATCCAGATACTTAGAGGCCTGCACCAATTTGAGAAGGAAATGTGCATTACCAAGAGCACATCTTACGGAAAAAAAAGTCAATGCGCTATAAAATGAATCGAACCTCATGATCTGGTCAAGCTCAATGTTCAGAACTTGATTAAACTGCGATTCACTCACAGCATCCCTAAAATTAAGGAAAAAAATCTTAAAATTTCAATGCTCATCGTAATATCATGGGGAGATACGATATCAAATTAGAATTTACCTGACATGATTATCAGGCTATCTTTTATCATAGCTCACATATAAGTGAAGAAGTAACTCCCTGCCCGAAAATGACCCGTTTCAACAAGAGAACCATTAAATGAGAACCATATTCCTAATCAACTCATTCATAACTAAACGGGCTAAAATTTCCACCATTACCAAATATGTACAACTATAGTGTGCGTTAGGAAAATTATTACATGCTATAACATATATAAAAACCGAAAATTATGTACGAGAACAGATACCTTTATAGCAAAGAAAAGTTGAGCAACCCCAGATACCAATTCCTACCAACTAAGGGCATGACCTGACAAGAACATCCGGCCTACAAGATTCATAAAATTAAGCCAAATAAAAGTGAAAATACAAATTTTCAGCAGTAAAACCATGAGGTTAATATAATTTACTTAGTAATTGTCCCATCAACGGTCTGATATCACAATTCTTGCATTTCATTTCCACAAATAAATATGAGCATCAACCTACAAGAATTCAGCACAACTCACATAAAAATAATAATAAGGAATTGAATGTATAGAAGAGAATAAATACATAAAAAAAAAACCTTTTGAACTCCTAAAATGCGAGTCGAAAAAATAAACGAAACCATATTTTTCCCGTCTTTTCGTAATGCAAAAATAAGAGACGACAACATATCCAAGCGTAACCCGAGCCAATCCAATGCACCAGCAACATGAAACTTTGGTCGGGAATAATCGTCAATCAATTTCAAGCATGTGTCTTGTAATCTGTGTTCTTGATCAAAGCTTCTAATAGTCGTTGATCCAGATATTGTTTCAGAAAAGAAAAATGCTGAATGACTGGTGCTTTGCATACTCCAACCAACCGCGCCAGTTCTCGTGCTGAAGGCATGTAATATTGCTTCAAATACAATAAATACATGTCAAACCAAAATCAGAATAAAAGAATATTAATGATATCATCAAAAAACGAATGGTTTTTACGGTAAGTATTATTACCTGTAACCAGATGCAAATTCCAACTACGGGAAAGAAAACAAGGAACACGGCCTAAGCACCTAGTGACATAACCAAAATAATGCTGAAAAGCTGTATTATCACATACGCAAACGGGCCAATGAGACGATGCCCAAGCCAACCAGTAATTGCTGCCGATTTGAGATGATTCAAACATAATCTCGGCTAATAATATCAAAAGAGTAAGCGCCCCTCCGTAAGCAGTTGTAAGGTAGTTCCAATACGCGGATGAGCTAACTTTACCTCTTTCTCGTTCTTCTTCTTCCACAAGCTGCCTTTTCTTGTCTTCCACTAAATTACACCTGCTGGAAGTACCAATAATGATTGACCCATGTTTCTTAAATACCATCTTTAAGTTTGCAGGCTGTGTTTACAAAAGCGCGCTTAAAGCGAGCTTTAAGCGTGAAGCGCTGAAGCGCTGGAAACATCGCTTTTTTTGGTCTGAAGCGTTACATTACGTGAAGCGCTGTGAAGCGAGCTTTAAGCGCGAAGCGATGATGCTTTGAAGCAACGCTTCAGCCCAATCAGGTCACATTTGGGCCATTTTTTTAAGCCCAACAGTCTTTAAATGGGTTAAATGAGGCCTGTTTCTTTACCCTAAGTGTGTTTCGACTTTAATTTATGTTTTAACTATGTTTTTTATGTGTTAAGTGTGTTTTTTAATCATGTTTTTGTGTTTGTTATTGATTAACAAGTAGAATAGGTCATATTGATGTGTACAATATATATATATATATATATATATATATATATATATTTTTAATTTTGAGCGCTTCGTATACGTGAAGCTCTCGCTTCGGGCTTGAAGCTTCGCTTAAAGCTTTTGGAACCAAAACGCTTCGGAGCGCTTCGCGCTTTTTTAAACCAAGTTTGCAGGATCTACTAAACTTGTTCCTGGGCGGATCCCATCATCAATAGAAGTTGTAAGAACTTTTTTCGTCTTAGTTTTCTGGTCAACATCCTAGTTTTGATTGGAATGATCTTGCCCTTAAATCTTCGAGTTGCAAGTGCAACAACAACCTTCCTATGGTAGTGAAGTGTAACTTGATTTTGTTCGTGCCTCATTTTGCAAAAATGATAGGCAATATTTGATAAACCCTATTGGAAGAAGACGATCCGAAACGAAACCAAAAAAAACCGATTAAAACAAAATAAAAAATCAAAACTGAACTGAAACAAAACTGAATAAACCAACCAAACATAAACAAAAAACCGAAATCGAAACCGAAAAAACCGACCAAACCAAAACAAAAAAAAAGAAACCGAACCGAAACTCGTCCCGTGGGGAAAACGCGTGTCGGCCTAAAACCCATTGCGATCCGAAACCCGTCCCGTGCGGAAACCCGTGTCGGCCTGAAACCCAATCCGAACCGACCGTTCCGATCCAAAACCCGCCCCCGTGCCGAAACCCGTCACAACACATTTAAGGATGTAAACTTTGGGATTATGCAAGATATTTAAGTTACCTTTTCTAGTTTCAAAATTGACTTACATGATGAGTTCGAATGAGCATCCCCTAAAAAGAGAAACTTTTTCAATGTATGACTTTTACAGAGTTTGAGATATCTGCTAAGAATGAAAATAGTATTTAGCATACAGAGCATAACAAAATTATAAACTTTGAAGTAGGCACAATTTGAATAATATAAGTGATACATAAAACAATGTGACCCGCGAAAGCATGTAAGAGAGCACATGAACATTAACTTACCAGCGGTTCCAGCATTGGGTTCCCCTCGGAGACACATCATTAGCAAGTTCATTCATAAATCCTCATCTTTAATCCCTAAATTCAACAAACAAACCATATTTACAACATTAAGTTTTAAAAAATGACAAGAAAAGGCTGTTTTTAGTTTTGTAATTTACCACTAAAAGACTGAACATCCTATTAAGCAGATACATGAAAAATCCTAGTGAACATATGACTTCCATGAAAAGAGTGCTGAGTTTCATCTTCTAATTTATCTACATTACCCAGAATCAAATTTTCAACAACAAAAGTACCAATTCGGTTTCTAACACAAATTTACAAACAAATTAACCTAACTTGAACACCAAAACCCCCAAATTGCTCAAAAAAACAAACATGTAGCTCCGATTGGACGAAAACGAACAACAATTGAACAATGGACAAACAGAATCAACGTAATCACCAAATTATGACATACAAAATCAACACATCAACATGATTTATCAAGTATAAACAAATATTGAATAAGAAATAAAAAAACAAGCAAATTAAGCTTGTAAGACAACAAAATCGAAGCACCTAGGCTAGGATTACGGGTTACCTGTTTTTGAATTCTCGTAGGTGGATCTCAAATTAACTTGAATCTTTGTTTTCACCATCAGTACTGACATCGAACCCTAGATTTTTTAGACAATGTATCCATCTCACAAAATCTGGTCGATGGAGGTAAGAATTGAAAAATAGGTTAGGGGGAAGAAGAGATTCATCGCCAATGAAGGAAGCTTTAAGAATCGAAAATCAAGTTACAGGGGAGATGGGAACCGCCGAGTACCAAAAGGTCGCATTGGAATTCCATCCTTCAATGTACAGGATGCTTTAAAATTCCTGTATTGCCCCTAAGAATCTTAAAAATATTGAACAATTTCCTTTATGTACCCCTCTAAAATGGCTTCTAGTTTCTTGTACATCATGCTTTAAAATTTATATGTGGGGTAAAATTACAATCTTGTACATCTGAAATTTATATCTATCTATACTATAAAAGGAGCTTAAAGCATGACCTCACTTTGCTTATGTGTCATCTTCTTAGATATGCCACATTGGATGCCACATAGACTCCGCTGATGCCATAACGATGATGTCATAATTTCAATTTCCACCTTTAAAATATAATCTATCTATCTATCTATATATTTCAAAATTGAAAATAAGGTCAGAGTTTTTAGGAGGGAATTTCAAAAATCAAATTCTCTCTCAATCAAATATAGTCCAGCTCATTTTCAAAATTGAAAACATAATCTTCACACCTCTCTCTCTCTTCAACTCAGACGAACATCTTCGATCCGGTTGTCTGCAAGTAACATAAACCCAACTTCATCTCCACATATCTCTAATTTACTCAACAGGTTTGTGTACGTGTGTGTATGTAGTTTCTATTAATTCTTTTCTTCAATATCAACTCGGTAAATTGATGATGATGATTTCAGTTGAGTTTGTTGGAAAAATAGGGTTAAATCGTGATGATGATGAAGTAAAGAAGAAGATTTCAGCAGCATCAGCTAGGTCTCACACCAGACATTCCAAACCCAAATCTTCTTCTACTTTCTCTTCAGGTTTGCATCAATAGCCCCATCAATTTCATTCCATTCGTTGTTGATTTCATTCTGATTTTGCTTCTAGGGTTTGTGTTCTTGATCATAACATATGTTTGTAGAAATTTAGGAATTTGGAGTTTCTGTGATATGGGTTTTGCTTGAATTTGAGTTAAGATTGTGGGGTATTCAGTCAAACCTAAAAAAGATTTGATCTTGGCTATTTCGTTGATTAGGTCAATATTTTGTTCATGATTATTATTTTGATGGTGTATGATATTATTTGAAGATGAACGAATTGTTTATAGTATCAATTTAAGGTTACGAGAGTTACTGCAGTATATTAGTTGATATGATTTTGTTTTATAATTTGAAGATTCAGTTTCTTAATGTAAAATTTAGGAATCTCGATTGATTGATGCTGAATTTAGTGTGAGGTGTGAATTATACAGTTTAGTAGTCCGATTCGGTTTTGTTTCATGTGGTTATGGGGAGTATGTTGTTTTTCGGATTTTGTTTCTTAGAAATTGTAGCTTTGAAACAAGTGAATTGTTTTCTTAATGTTGAAAGCTACTACAATTATGCTGTGATGAGATTTGTTGTATTCTAGGCGTCTAACTGGTTAATTTTTCAGTAGTAGAAATGTGTTCCAAATGTACACCAAGACAGAGATAGGTCCAAGAATAAAAAAGCATGTGCCGAGAAGGCATAGGGGTAGAAATTTTGATCTCAGCCATAGAAGATATGTTAAGCCGAACAGTGAAAGTGCAAGGGATTCAAGGCGTGAACTTCTTTCATGGTACTTACATAGATTCCAAAGTTTTATTTATGTTGCTCATACTGTCATATATCTGTTTTAAAGGTGGCAAATTTGACCTGTTTGCTTATGAATTAGTCCATTTGGGTTGGATTTTATCTTTATAGGTGAATGAGTTCCGACCCGCTTATTTTGTCACCTCTAAGTTGTTTATTTGATGTAAATTAAAATATGTAAAAGCAATTGTATGATGTTTCAATTTGATTGCTTGTATAGGGTGGAAAACGAGTCTTCGGGGTGGTTATCAGCCAAATATTGTTCAGTAAGGTTGGAAATAAAATTTGAAAAGAGCATTTAACTTTTTCTAATAAAAAAGGATTTAGGAGGTTTTAAAAAAGAGCATTTACAAGTCTTCTAAATGTAAATACTACTGTTATGACAGTTAATTTAGGAGCTTTCAACTTTGATACAGGCTAATTTAATCCAAATTTGTTGTTTTCGACTGCATATTACTGAACAAATCTATACC
This sequence comes from Helianthus tuberosus, assembly GCA_030545235.1. Lineage (NCBI taxonomy): Eukaryota > Viridiplantae > Streptophyta > Magnoliopsida > Asterales > Asteraceae > Helianthus > Helianthus tuberosus. Next base: position 210,382,104 of record CM060371.1, on the reverse strand, counting down.
AAGAAAAAGTGGAGAAGGTATGACAGTTGTACGTATCATCTCATTTTAGCTCATTTAATCAATTGTTATATTTAAACCAACCTCACACTCTACTCTATTTGTCTTATATTGATTTTAGGTTGAATGAATGAGTCTAGGGGTGAGCTTTTTGTGGTTCCAACCTGCGAGAACCTTTGATTTAGTGATGAAAGGGGGAGAATTGAAAATGCTGGTAGGGTTGTCATGTGGGCAGGTAATTTTGGTTTTCTGTAAATGAATTGTGCCTTTTGTTATGTTCTTTTTATTGACTGAAAAGATAGAAAAAATTAAACCTTTTGTTCTTTTTATGATAAATCTTGGTGTTTGACCATCGTGTTAATAGAATTGGTGATTTTAGATCTTCTTATCATAAATTGCTAAATCAATCATAAGTTTATTGATTTTCCATTGTGTTTTGGATGTTTTTCGATTTGGGGTTAAAAAAGATTTGATTTTTAATATGCCCATGGATTATTGTTTAGGTAAAGCTATGGTAATTGTTGTGCAGCCTGCTAAAGATCCGAGAAAGAAGAAGAAAGAAGTGACGATGAAACGAACATTGATGATTGGGCTGTCAATACTTTCCTACGGTAAATATTATATAGATTGTTGCAATTGTTATTAAAACTGTTATTAATTTTTTTAAAACTCGCGTGTGCTATTAATTCTATTAAAACTGTTAAGAGGAGTTGTTTAATCGTCAGATTGGTTTATTTCTGGATGATGAAAATTGTTGATAATTTAAGGGGTATTGGATTTTAATAATCCCAACTTTCACTAATTGGCCGGTAATAATCCCAACTTCAAAAATAGCCTACAACACTCCCAACTTGTAACATTTTGGCCAGCAATGATCCTTGTCTAACTGGGTTATAACCCAGTTAGTTTTGAGAAGCGGAGAAGATTACAGGAGGTCGGAGATGATTGGTGGTGGTCTCGTTTGGTGGTTTCAGGGGTAAATCGGGTCGCCGGAATAAGTTGCAGGTCACCAGAGTTGGGTTTTTTGAACTTCTGAGCAGCGGAGAAGATTACAGGAGGTCGGAGATGATTGGTGGTGGTCTCGTTTGGTGGTTTCAGGGGTAAAACGGGTCGTCGGAATAAGTTGCAGGTCACCGGAGGTGGTGATGGTGCCACGTCAGCAGCCTAGTCAGCAAAAAACTAACTGGGTTATAACCCAGTTAGACAAGGATCATTGCTGGCCAAAATGTTACAAGTTGGGAGTGTTGTAGGCTATTTTTGAAGTTGGGATTATTACCGGCCAATTAGTGAAAGTTGGGATTATTAAAATCCAATACCCCATAATTTAAATTGTGTAGAGTTTATGTCATGAAATTAGGTATTTAGGTAATTTAAATGAGTTTTTCTATTTGCTCAAACTAATTGATGTCTCTTGCTTAGGTACATTGCATCTGATGTAAGACTGTTCACCAACTTCGATTTCATCTTAAAGGTATGAACCATCACATTCAAAACATTAAATATTATGAATCTTGTGTTTGTTGATTTTGACCATATTTGCCCTTTGAATCTAGCGATGGAGGTAGAAGACAGCTGTGTCATTACTCATGTTCAAGATAAGCTCTTTCGTGTTCATGTGAGCAAGAAGAGAGGAAGACACAAAGGAGGTGTGAAACATAGTTCAGATGATACAGGTTCAGGTGTCAAATCCGTATCATGTGAACTGTGTTTGAGACAACGTTTGTGTCTTTCTCTCTTCTTGCTCACATGAACACGAAAGAGGTTATCTTGAACATGATGTTATCTATTAAGGGAGCTTAGATAATGACATAGAATTGGCCACGTGTCAACTTCTCAGGTATGCTATGTAGTCCTCGCTGATGTCATAATTACGAAACGGTATCCTTTAGTGTTGTTTTCGCTAAGGTTTGAAACGGTATTGTTTAGTGTTACTCTACCTTCAAGGAAAGTCCTAAACCCTAAGGTATAATTTTAAATTTTGCCTTCAAATTCTTTCTAACAAAACAATAGAAACGTTGTTGATTATTTGATTTTTTTTTTCATTTTTTGTAGCTATGACAAGGTTTAAAGCTATTGAATGGCTTGAAAGTGTAGTTAGGCCATTGGAGATACCAAAACAACCATCAAACTTTTTGATAGGTCAAAGCTTCATGTTTCCAACAACTAATGGTTGTTCTATCGTAAAGACTTCTGGTATGTATCAAACGCGTGTACTTTATATTGTCATTCATGGTGTAAAACAATGTGATTAGAGTAGAAGTTCAACATTGCTATGTTGTAACTTAGTTTCAGTTTGAATCTTTTTGTGTGTTTCCGAGGGCTTTTTTAAGCAAGCTGCATAGTATAAACTCTAACTTTTGGGTGTTGTAGACTGTTTTAGGTTGATTTCTAGGATTATTTAGGTTGAAGGTAGCCTTCATTAGGGTTTTTATTGTCACCCGTGTGCTGTAAATTAGGACGAAAATCATCTTAAATGACTACACGGTTGTTTTTCTCATTTTACCTCAACATGGTTTCATAAAATTACTTTCTTGCCTGTTATACGTCTTTTTCTAATCTCAGGGCTATAAAATTATTTTCGTGTTCAACTTCGTTTGTTATCAAAATATGTTGTTAAATAAACGAACATATATTAAAAGATATAAACTTGAGTCTATAAGACTAGCATATTGATTGCTGCTCCCACCAATGGACCTTTCGACTTTAGCCCTAGAATATATACAACTACCAAACAATCTTGTATAAATTAACTGTCATGGAAGTAGTTAATCTTGTATAATGTGCACATCATGCTCAGATACAGGACAAGGCAGAATTGTTCTTTGAATTGTGTTCATCAAGTTTTTAATTAAATACCTAATTAAGTTTTGATTCTGCAGGATAGCTGGGAACGACCGGAAGTTGTGGTGGCTGTGTGACCGAGATATAATCGAATTGAAGTTTGTAGAAGTATTTTAATACATCAGCTTGAAAAGGTACTTAACTTTCGTTGAATTGAAGTTTTTTATAGATCTTAACTATTCATATGATCACCATCAAATGTAACTAACAAAGAATCAATAAAATGCTAATAAAACATTAGAATCAATTGATCAAACAACTACACTTGAGTCTGTAAGAGTACCATATTGAGTGCTGTTGTCCCTAATGTAGCTTTTGACTTTAGCCCCAGAATATCTACAAGTACCAAATAATCTTAATTTAATTAAAATTAAGGAAAAAGTTACCCGTGTTTGTTGAAAGTATTTCGCTTCCAAAATTGTTAAAGTCAGCACATAAATGAACATTAAACAGATCATCCATGGTACCAAACAACAATGTTAAGAAAAAAAATTTAGATGAAATATTTTCTAATTTATCGAAAATGGAAGACCGTCTCTTTATCTTCAAACTCATGAAAAGATGTAAAACTAAACTGTGATAAAAAAAAAACAATACTTAATAAATACTTCCTGTATTAAGAAAGTAGCAATTACATATAAAAAAGAAAACTAATCAGAGACATCTAACTCTAATTGCAAGAATCAAGGAACTTTAACTTCAACTCCATGGAGCACTGAACCTCTCTGTGTATCTCATTGATCTTTCTCATGAACTCCAGATCTCTTTCTCCACATTCTATATTACTCGCAATACATAGGTCACGAACGGAAGTAGTCGGCATTGCCCTCAAGTCCCTCGAAACTTGGTCTCTTGTCAGCAGACCAAGTTCCAGTCCGTTAAAACACCTCTTTAACTCTTGAAGAGTAGATCTATCAGCCAAGACTTGGTCTTCGATTTGTTTAATAAAGCGTTGCTTGAAATCGTCAGATTTTGCAGAAGTATATGACTCCATTCTAATATATTTATAAGAACAAAGGCAAAACAATAATAGTTGCACTTTTGTTTCACTGAATGAATCTGTTTTGATGAAAAAAAAAATTATTGGCAATGCTATTATATACTATATGTAACAGCCCAAAGGTCAGCTTTAAAGGCAAACTTTAAATTAACATTTATACTTAAAAACCATGTACATTTAATGATTTAAGAGTAAAAAACGTGTATATGAGAATTGCCTGTTCAGTTATCCTATTAAGCATTTTAATGCAAAACCTTTGAAAAATGAGTTTTCATGGGAAAACAAGTAAAATTAAATATGTAGAAAACCAAGGAACAAAATTGAAACCTTCAAAAAAAGGTTATCATAATTAGGAGATGTCTCTTCATTTTCTTTATCAAAGATTTTAAACACTATAAAGCATCATTATTATTTTACTTGAAAACATCAACACTTCAGTTTAAAAAAAAACAATCATCCTAAAACAAATTGTCCAAAAACACTTACATTCTTCCTAAATGGCAAGGAAAACCTTCTACCACTGGTCCGATACCACTGATCTTAAAATCGAATTTTCAACCTGGTCACTCCAAGAACAAAGAAACGCTGAAGAACTCAACCAAAAGGTTACTATTGTTAGTGATAAATATTATAAGCAAACCTGGAGTAGCATTGCACTGCTAGATGAAGTTGCCTCTTCTACTCCAACAGAATTTAAACAAAAAGCAGAAGAGTTTATTACAAATTTGCTGAAACAGGATCAGAAGACCTGTGATATGCTAGCAGATCTACAAATTAAAACAAAAAACGAGATTGCATGGAAGAAGGCGAGAGAACGAGATATTCTATTAAGTGTTAATTGTAATGTTTAATTTTTATTATTTTTCTAAATCATAATTATTTTTCTAAATCATAATTTTGTAATACTATGGTTTATTATTGAATATTCAAAGTTTCACTGCTTTCATAATTTTGCAATTTTAGTTTTACCAGTTTCTTTTATCCAAGATTGCTACTGGTTGGTTAAAATTTTGGGTTTATGACGTGTTGTTTCGTTAAAATTTGGTTAAAATTTTGGGTTTATGACGTGTTGTTTCCTGTTGTAGGCTTACCTCAAGTTATTGTTGAAGGGGAACCGATGGTCCGAGCATTAAATACCATTGAGTATCCTCTGTTATGGTTGCTTCCATATCAACTGAGACCTACACAGTAATTGGAATACAAGCATTCTAAGTTTGTTAATCTGATTATTGAAGGGAACCCATGGTCCGACCATTAGGTCGCTTTAGTTTTATTTGTGGGTGATTTTGTAAATGAATATTGAAATAAGTAACCCTATAATCTGAAAACAAGATTTGTAATGTGTACAGAATGTGCTAGGCGTTACTTCCAGTAAATGAAGAACATTTGACTGATGAAGCCATATGGGAGTCACTTCCTGTAAGTCACACTGCTTTTCTTATCACATTCAATTATTACATTTAATGTCCTAAAGAAGAAAATAGTAAAAAATAGAATAAAACAATTGTGTAGTTTTCTTGTGTTGGAAACTTAGTTTAAAAAAGCGCGCTTTAAGCTCGCTTAAAGCGTTAACCGTTTGGCAAAATGCTTTATTTGCTCTGAAGCGTCAAAACACGTGAAGCGTTTTGAGGCGACGCCTCGGCCCAATCAGGTGCAAAAAACGACGCTTCAGCATAGGGTTTTAGGTTTTAACGTTGTTTCAACATTAAAAAAAACGAATAGGGCGTGCAAAAAACGAACAAGGTCTTTATTAAAGGGTATAAGTGACATTTGATCAAGTTGAAAAACCTTGAACTTAACTTGGTGCATTTGTTCTCAGGTAAAGCATGATCACACAGTCATGACTAATGACCTTTCAGCAACGAAAAACATCAAATCAGACATGAAATATTTTCTTTGCTTTTTAAGGGGAACATAGGTGCTTCTCTCCTAGGGCATACAAAACACAGGTTATTGGCGGTAGCCCGCCATATTTAACATATAAAAAAACTTTATATGTTAAATGTGGCGGGCTTCCGCCAATAATCTGTGCTTTGTATGCCCTATGGAAACAATCTCCCCCCTAAAAAGCAAAGAAAACATTAGGAAAAAGCATTATGAATGAGGATGGCCTGAATCTACGTAAGTGGCAGGTTTATTATATTTACCGATTTCAAATTTTATTTCCAACCTTTTTGATTTAGGTTTTTTTGCAGAAATTGACAATGCAAGAAAGGCTGCACCAAAGCCAGAAACATTGTTTGGGTTTTCCTACGATATTGTACGAAAGGTTGCTGCTAAGTATACCAAGCATCCCCGGATCTTGGCATGAAAGTCATTAGGTTCAAGGTAATGGTTAGATTTTAAAACTGTTATTAATCATGAGCTAATTATAATTGTGATAAAGTTAAACCTTTTAGTTATGTTCATTCTAAAATGAAATTCATCCCAATTGGTCGCTAAGAGTTTGTAGAATATAAACTGATAAGTTAGCTCATGATAATGAATCTCTATCATAGGGTACATACTGAGATTATTGAATTTTGAGTAACATACCCCATATATAGCTTTAACATACTTTGTTATTATTATAAACATAGTTTAACATTAAGAATTGCTTGGAGTGTTAAGCGTATTATTTTGAACTTTTCGAACGAATTTTTATTCATTCATGTGCTAAAAACTTAGACTTTATTTGATGATGTTCATGTTGATGCAGATGTGTTTTTACTTTCAACTGGACTTAAAAATCAAGTGCATAAAAATGGTCATTGTGGAATGGATTTGATATTGCTTGGTGCTTATTTGGACAAAAAAATCAACGTATTTAACACTGGTAAATTTACAACCGCTTATTTATGATAGTCTCTGCTAACTTGAGTTCGTATTAACGATTAGATACTTCCTATTGAGTTTACTCTATAGGTAATGGTGTAGTAAAAGGAGATTTAATTATAATTGAAAAACTAACATAAGGACTTTGTTATAAAAGTGCAGCGAACCAGACCACATTGTCATGCGTCCTACGGTTTCTGGAGCAAATCCTTGTGTTGGGGCAGCAGCGATTTGGGTTGTTTGTGGCTGCGTGGGTGGTGCCTCGATGCTGTAAACAGTGGTCAAATAACATTGGATAGTAGGGGTAACGAGTACCATAACAAAACAACAAAAGGAATAGCAACAACATGCAATTAGGTGCAGTTTTGGGGCTGCTAATGGTGTCTAAACAACCATTATAAGCGATGGTTGCGGCTGCCAAAACAGTTCAGAAACAGGACGCCATGCCTAAATGATTCAGGGTCGGTTTTGGGGTTGAATCATAGTTTACAAATTGTGAGTTCGTAAGGTATTTTTAGGGTATGTTAAAGGTTAGTTCTATTGCATGTTTTATTCAGGGGCTAATTTGATATGTAATAGAAAAAAATATTCAAGTTTATAAACATGGAAGTGAAAACACCATGATCAATATTTCTCTTTTGTATGTGTTCGACTTCTTGACTTATTATTTAAGAGTTTGTTTTGATTTGAGGACAAATTTTGAAATTTTATACTTTATCACAATTTTTGTCATTTTCTTCTTATTAGTGATACTGATGTTTATGGCCACACCTTATATCCCACCTAGACATGAAAAAAAATACAAACTCAGTTTAAGAAATATAATTGTTTTGCTTTACTTAGAATGCCTGTGTGTTTATAGTTCATAAAAGATAAAAGATGACGCATGAACTAAAGCAAAGGTTCCTTAAAATCAGCTTTGCCTTTGCTGCTCGATATCAATTATAGTATCTATAGTTTGGCAGGGTATTCCAAGTGGTTTTAGGCGATCGGCGGCACAGTGGGCCATAAAATGACATTGTCGTTGCATATGGTAAAACTGAACAGATGTTTGATAAGTCAACAAAGGTTTAAATCCCTCCGGTTTGTCAACAGAGGTTTAAGGCCAAACATCTGTTTAAGGCCAAACATCTGTTTTAGTCCAAATATCTGATAGAGAAGGTCAAACATTTGTTTAAGGCCAAACATCTGTTTAAGCCTGAACAGATGTTTGGTAAGTCAACAGAGGTTTAAATACTTAGAAACAATCTGATGAATACGCATAATTGATCAAGGAAACCAATGGTATGCATTAATTTGAGTAAAATGCAATTTGCATCCCTGTGGTATGTCCCAAACATCAACTTGAGCCCCTAAAAACAATTTTTTGCATTCTGATCCCCTGTGGTATTAATTTATAACACTTTGAGTCCCTGCCGTCAGGTTGACTGTTAGAGGCAGGGGTAAGACCGTCTTTTTGCATATATTAATAACACTTTGCGTCCCTATGGTATGAGTGAAATATCAACCTGAGTCCCTAAATGTAAACTTGTATATTAAATGTGTAACAAATTATCAAAGCCTAAATTGTATATTAAATGTAAACTTTTTATACATACAACACAGAGACAAAACGTCATACCAACTTCGTAGAGTTGATGGAACTTACAGACTCGATAACAAAAGACCCGTCATACCAACTTCGTAGAGTTGAGGGAACTTACAGACTCGATAACAAAAGACCGTAACATACAATACATAGACAAAACGTCATACGACCACAAGCAATTGTGGATATTTACTGACGGGTGCACTTCGGGAAGTCTGATCCAGATATGAATGAATATAACTCCAGTCTATCTAATTACATATCTGCCACTTGGGTTATATTTATTCATATGAATGAATATAACCCCAGTGGTAGATATGTAATTAGCGAGCTCTGGAATTTCAAGGAAAATCGAAGAGCTCCACTAGGGTTATATTCATTCATATCAATCACTTCCTTATGTGCACCGCATCTTCTAGGAGGTTGTCAAGTGTTCTCGCCTTCGTAGTTGGTGTTTTTGCGTATCTTTACATCCGCAGCCATTCTGTACAACAAAACACATTCAAATGAGCAACACATTCGAATCTGATCCGATCAGTTCTTAACACTCAGTTGATACCCTAAACCCTAAACACATTCAAACCAAAACACATTCTGTACAACAAAACAAGAATCAAACCAAATCAAACCAACAAAACAAGAATCAAACCTAATCAAACCAAACCAAACCAAAACACATTCGTGACAACTAAACACATTGCAAACCTCTGTTTTGATCCATTTTTAACAATATACTCACTCAGTTGACACCCTAAACCCTAAACCCACAAGAATCAAACCAAAAATCCATTCAACCCTAAACCCACAAGAATCAAACCAAAAATCCATTCAACCCTAAACCCTAAACCCTAACCCCAAATAACACATTCAAATCATCAAATCAAATCCAAAATACCCAAATAACTGTTATCATCGAATCAAAATGAGGAACACATTCAATCCGAAACTGATCCGATCAAACACATTCAAATGAGGAACCCAAAATCAACCCTCTGTTTTTCAAAATCAACCCAAAATCATCGAATGGAACCCAAAATCAAACCCAAAAACATCGAATGGAACCCAAAATCAAACCCAAAATCAACCCTCTGTTTTTTCAAAATCAACCCAAATCATCGAATGTAACCCAAAATCATCGAATGGAACCCAAAATCAAACCGAGAATCAACCCTCTGTTTTTTCACAATATAAACACATAAACATATCGAATGAAATCAACCCTCTGTTTTTTCAGAATCAACCCAAATCATCGAATGTAACCCAAAATCAACCCAAAATCATCGAATGGAACCCAAAATCAAACCCAGAATCATTGCTCTGTTTTTTTCACAATATAAACACATAAACACATCGAATGACCAATATGAGGATGAAGATGAACCTGATCTGTTCGATGAAGATGAAGATGATCTGTTCGATGTTCGATGAAGATGATCTGTTGATCTCTTCGATGTTGATGATGATGATAGCTGTTGATGATGATGATGATATTGGGAGCTGTTGATGATGATGATGAAACATTGAAACTGGTGAATGGACTTTAAGTGTAGATATTAAAGGGTGGGGGGTATTATGGACTTTTCACATAGCAGGGACTCATGATCCCTTCCGTATATAATTCCGTATATATGATCCCTAGGTGTACACCCGTGTGAGCACACGAGTTTGTTTTAATAACGATCGGAACCAAATACTAAAAAACATATTATAATATATTATTTAAATTCTTTATGTTTAGTTACATATTATAAAACAATGTTAAAGACAATTTGTTTTAGTGTACATGTTTGATATAGAAATAAGGTAAATAATTGATAATATTTTGTCGAAAATGAAAGCATAACCTAATTTTATGTTGTCTAATAACTTCTTATATATGATGTTAATTTTTTTTGACACATTGTTAGTGTAAAACTCAGTAAAGGTCCATTGTTATTGTATAATTCAATAATACTAAAAACAGATTATAATATATGATTTAAATTCTTTGCAATTAGTTACATATCCTTATAAAACAATGTTAATGAAATTATGTGTTAGTGTACATGGTTGATATACAAATAATCTAAGTACTTGGTAATATGTTGTCTAAAATGAAAACATGAACTAATATGTTGTTTATAAAACATGGTTGATATACAAATAAGACATATTATAATATGTTTTTTAGTATTTGATTCCGATTGTTATTAGAACAAACCCGTGTGTTCACACGGGTGTACACCTAGTAATCTTAAAGAGAAATGTCGGTGCACCGACCAAATTACAATAATGCCCTTTCCTCATAATTACGGTAATGCCATTCTTTCTCCTCATTTCCATATCAGTCGAAACATATCACTCACAGTCGAAACATATCACTCACATCCAAAACCCTAGCACCTAGAAGTTTCCTCAATTGTCTTTACCACCCTCATCATCGCCACTCTGTTCTTCTTCTTCTGCTGCGTACAAACTCCATCAAATCTCTTAACTCTCACAATCTCCTTCACTTTTTCCCAAATCTAAACCCTAACCCTAGGGTTCAGCCATGAGCAGCGACACCGAAGAACGCAAACACCGTCGCACCTCCGACGACGAACCGTAAGAACCGTTCAAACGCCACAAGCACTGCCACCACCACCGTCGCCGCCACAACCGTCATCACAGTCGCAAGCACAACTACTCTGCCGCCGTTGCCGGTTAATCGGACGGTTGAGTATGATATGGAGGAAGGAGAGATTGTGGAAGAAGACGGTGGTGATGTGCGGCAACGGCAGCAGTACGACGGGCTCCGTACACCACCACCATCACTGCTACTACTACCGGCACGAAGTGTATGTTTATTTAATTTTTATTGCGTTAACTTTTTTTAAGATAATAACGAGTTGTAAGTTGCTTAAAATTTGTTCTTTTAATTTTTGTGTTTTTAATTTCATTAAAGTTGAATCCTTTTAAATATTATACTAACATCAAGATTTTTAGTTTTTAGTTTATTTGTTTTAGTTGAGTAATGAGATGTGTATTCATATGTTGTTAAGAAGTTATTTTGAATTATTATTAACGCCGTAGAGCTGGTTGTGGTGGTAGATATCAGAGTTGAGTCGGCCGTTACCGAAGTTGTTGTCGTTTCAATCGGAATCGTCTTCTAAATTTGCATCTGATGGATCAGGATCAGCCACTGTTTCTCAGGTATATTGATTTGTTGTTTATAATTGTTCATGATTTTGTACAAGTTTGCTGATCAATTAGCGGTTTTGGAAGTTATGGATTGAATATTTGTTATATTGATTAATTAGACATTAATTCATTGTGTTTTTATTATTTATGTACGGTGTGGGCCTGTCAGATGAGGATCTTAAGAAGCCCCAAATTGGTATTTCGTCTGTTTGGTATGAAGGGAACACGTGTAACATGCATTTGTTGAGTCTTGCTGAGGCTGTGAAACAAGGGGTTGAAGAAGCTGTGATGATTGGGTTCAGGTTTAATACTATTGGGGTTAGTGATGCTATTTCTATGGGGATTAGAAGGATGGGTTATAGTCTTCAGTCTAGATATTTGATTGCTGATAGTATTGAAACTATTATGTCTGCTTAGTGGTATGATGCCAATATTTCTATCCCTGGTTTTGTGTATATATCTCAACTCCTACTATCAGATTATGGCTGACAAAAACAAGTTGTAACAGGTGGGGTTACTAGGAAGCTTAACAATGTCAAAAACACGTCACGTCACGCGTGGGCACCACACGTCTCGCTAGAAGCCAGGTATGTTGATAATCGAGTTGTATATATTCTTTAAAGATTTATGTTTATCGTCTTATAAATCATATTTAATGTGCGTATCAGATTGCAGAGTGGTTTATAAACGAACGCTTATGTGCGCCTTTGAAAACTGTGAATCTTCACCGGAACAGGCTGCAAATTTTTGGTTTTGGTTTGGCTCGATCCACTTTAGGTGAAGAAAGCCAAGAATGCGATGTTGAACCAACGCTATGTAGCGCGCCGTAGCGCGCCGCAACGCGCGCGCCGGGATTGGGATAAGAAGAAGATGAAGAAAGGGCCTGATTCTGATTTATCTGGTTAGTGTTTACGTAATTCAATCACTGATATTAATGTTATTAGGATTTGATATGATTTGTTGGGTACAAAATTAGGTCTTGAATTAGTTCAGACTTTATTATTCTGTATACATTAGAATTAGTTAAGATATCATACATTTTGAGGACAGTTCACTCCAAAATCTCTCTTTTTTTTTAAAATTTTTTCCTCAAGTTCATTTATAGATATTCACCAAATAAAAATATCATGTCCTTTATGCAAGGTAGCTAGCTACACATGTATGTTTAACTTGACATTTTTATCTCATTCTTATGATTTTTATTCGACGAACAGGTGGAGCATATACTGAATGACCGATTACTACAATTTGTCAATATAGACATGCTTGACGTCAAGGTAAATTATGTCTCCACACATGTCTCTCTTTTAGGATGTTTATTCACGTAGATTTTATACTGGTAGCCATTAGCAGGGAATACAATCAAGTGCCATAGAGGTTACGTATATCTCTATGACGTTTCTTTACATACTGTTGTTAGGCATGCATCTTGGGTTAACAAGTCATTCATGACTTGATACAATTTTGCTCTCAAGATATCAGTTATATAGTTCAATTTGAACTTTTATGAACGTAGATAAACATCCAGTATAAATACGAATGACTTTAACTTTCGACGCCGTCGCAACGCGCGGCGGGTCAAAATCCTAGTGCTTTATAGAGATGTATAGAAGGTATATAATAATATAACTTGCAAGATTCCCCCGCGCTTCACGACAGGAATTCGGTCAATATCGGTTCGTTCATTAAGGTACTGTGTAAAACCTTATATCGATTGAAAACAATAAAAGCGAATATCGATACCGGTACCGAGATTGTTTAGTTGAAATCCATTTCAGTTGTTTGTGTTTTATGTTTATTATTTTCAACATTGTGCGCAATATAAATTTTATTGTTTGTGCTTACCATAAACTGACGTCGTATCGCTACCACATACTGAACCGAACCGGAAAGTATCGGTACCGGTATGTATTCATTCTTAAGGTGTCGTGTTATATTTTATAACGAATATCGTGCCGCTACTATAGTGAATTGAATCAAAACCGAACGAATATCGTATTGCTACCGTACCGTACTGAACAAACTGATACTTTTATTCATATTTATGGTTTCCGAATAAATATCAGTACCAGTACCGTGACAGTCTGAACGATCGATATCGTTCGAACAATATTGTGCTGGTACCGGTGTTTTTTTTATCGTTTTCAATCGATGTAAACACGTGTTGATTTCTATGTATGGTATGGGTATTGTAACGAACCGAACAGTTGCCCATAGTAACATACCATCACAACACGCGGGTAAATAACCTAGAATGTGAAAAAATAAATAAACATTTTTTTAAGTTAACAAAAGCAAGTTATTACTAAAAATAAATCGAATATAAATAAAGTACTAAAAAATAAAAATCGAATTCATAAAAGTTATCAATTGCTATTTATCACTAAAAAATAAATTCGAATAATAGATAAAATAGAAAACAAATACTCAAAAATTACAAATAACTAATTCATGGGCACTTCAAATTAATATGTATATATGTAAAATAATATTTATAAAGAGTTAATTACTGTTTTCGTCCATGTGGTTTGTCAAAAATCACTATTTCAGTCTATTAGTTTAAAAATTGCAATTTCAGTCCCTGTGGTTTTACTTTCGTAACCATTTCAGTCCACCTCGTAACCATTTCAGTCCCTGTACTTAACATAATAATGGATTGATATGGTTACGAAAGTGAAACCACAGAGACTGAAATGGTTACGAAAGTGAAACCACCGGGACTGAAATCACAATTTTTAAACTAATGAACTAAAATAGTGATTTTTGACAAACCACAGGGATGAAAACAATAATTAACTCATTTATAAAAGAGTAAAACAAAAATTCAAAAATTAGAAATCACTATTCATAGGCACTTCAAATTAATATGTATAAAAATACAGCGTGCGCGCGTTGCGGCACACTAAACCAAATAGTTCTTGGTGTGATAACATGTACGATTTACGTTACAACTCATAAAACGATTGTGTTAAACCGAATCATTACATTATATTACAACTCATAACCCGAATCACTTTTGACCCAGCATTGATTTGGGTTTCTATCACAATCATTACATCTTCTATTACATCTTTGCAATCATATTAAAGATTGCTACATAAAGTTTTTTCTTAATATTAGGCGAAAGAGGTACATGTTTCACAGCAACAACACTATCTTTCAATATCCCCTTGAAAACACATATAACACTACATTTTCCTACTTATGATTCTTTTGTAAACCCTCCTATAACTTTCTCTGGTTCACTGTAGCCGGAGAGTCGAGCTCTTCGGATCTTTAGTTCATCTAAATCGAGACAACTGTAGTGACAAAAATCTTTCAATTTTCTTATCAGTGTAAGAACAGTTTGAAGAGCACTCTTTTGTGGTGCAGTTTGAGCAGGGCCAAGTCAACATTGACTTGACCCCAAGTCAGCATTGACTTGACCCCAAGTCAGCATTGACTTGGCCCTGGTTCATGCACGAGATGAGTCTGGTTCATCCGTGGTTAGCCGTGTAGACCCATTTTCTCCAAAAAAAAAAAGTTGATCGTGATACCTGCTCTATGAGTGATTCAATATTTGTTTTCTAACCCAAAAAACGGATTAACCAAAACCTAATTTTGAGATTCAAATTTGGGTTCGGGTTGACTTGGATTAAAACCCAAATTGGTGAATATTGTTGCTTCAGAACCAATAATACGTTGAGAACTGTATAATGCACTTGTAAACCAAAGAAAGATGGCTAAAAATGATACGAGGCAAATAGGCCGAACAGTATAAATCACCTAAGTCCTCTTCTTAACGCACAGAAGTTAAAACCTTTTGTATCCTTTCATTCAAAAAACTAGACTATTAGCAAATTTATTTTGTTTTGTAACCATACTTCAGTTTAGCTTTATTTACGGTAAAGGAGGTGCTATTACTTATAAACAACACCAACCTACCAGTTTCCCCGCCAAAACTGAACATAAAAGTTTGGCCGACATTGATCCTTTTCTAACATAGGTGCACTTAAATCAATTAAGGAGTCTCTATGTGTAATTGAATCTATTGAGGAGACCAAATTCTTATATGTTTGAAAAGGATCAATGGCAGCCAAACTTTTACAAGTTGGGATTATTGGAGAGGATTTTTAAAGTTGGGATTATTATCGGCCAACAGGTGAAACTTAGGATTATTAAAATCCAATAATCCTATTATATTTACCCTTTTGAAACACTAAATATATCAAATTTACTCTTTTTACAGTCTAGTCAGTAAATGGTAATAACTATTAACTGCGCTTAATATAAAATGACATAAAAGATGGTTTTTCTTTAACTACCTATGTAGTTAAGTAGAATTGTAAAGTTTGTTCTTATTTCAATCAGTTCAGCAATTTAATTTAATAACGACAATAAGTACCTTTTTGGAATCTTATTTTAGAATGTCGACATTTGTTGATATACATATTTGCTTCATGCCCTGACGAAGTAAACTGCATGCAAACCTACAGCAACCAAGATAAGGTATATGGTTAATCTTAAAAAAATAGTTTTACACAAGGGGCAATTTCATACTGTTTTTTTTTTCTCTATATATATATAGGGTAGGGATATGGTAAAAAGTGTATAAAATGTGAGAAGGGTAAGAAGTGTTTTAAACCATTGGATATTTGATCTAATGGTTGAGATCAATAGGGTATAAAATGTAAATTGTGTTTTAATTAGAAGGACCTTATGTAAAATTAAAGGGCAATAGTGACTTTTCCAACGTTTCAAATATGGTAACCGTTTCAAAAACCCCCATCAATTTCCTATAAATCAGCGAATTTATGGTAACTGTTTCAAAACCCCCATCAATCTCCTAAAAATCAGCGAATTTCTCGTACTGAAATAAATTCTTCGATTTCCTTCACAACAACTTTTTATAACACTATAAAGAACAGTATATTACATGATAAAACACTATAGGAAGATATAACACTATCTGTTTACTGTAAGACACTATACATAAATAAAACACTATTGATGGGGGATAAAACACTATGAAAAGGAACAGTATATTACATGATAAAACACTATAGGAAGATATAAGACTATCTGTTTACTGTAAGATACTATACAGAATAAAACACTATTAATGAGGATAAAACACTATGAAAGGAACGGTATATTACATGATAAAACACTATAGAAAGATATAACACTATCTGTTTACTGTAAGACACTATACAGAATCAACAATATTGATGGGGATAAAACACTATGAAAAGGAGATTAAAGATACCTGTACATAATATAACACTATTGACTGGGGAATATAACACTATAACAAGAACTTACCGTAAACAATTAAATGTATAGAACAAATCGAATTCGAATTCGAATCACATCCCTAATATATCGCCTGATATTTTAGGCAGTTATCTTTGGAAATCAATTAATTGATAAGAATGGACAATTACTAATATACCCTTTTGAATTAATTAAGATAAGGGACACTTGTCATTCCCAAATTATTTCTCACACTTCTTACAAAAGTTGGACTTTTTACAGGATCCTCTACCTATAAATATGTAATTCTATATATTAAAAAGTCATAAATAAGCTAAATATCTTATATATATACCATTTTAAAAAGGTATAATATTTACCTGTGCCATAGTAGCATAAATAAAATCAGTTACATACAGTTTGTGTTAAACGAAGATAACATTATCCATTGAGATGATTCATAGTAAAAACTTTTGAAAGTTAATCCTAAAACTCGTGTGTGTTGAAAGTTGAAGGGCCAAAGTGAAAGATTGACATAATTAGTTTTAATTAAAGTTTGATTTATTTTAAGTAATTATATTGTGATTGATTTAGGAAAGGTTTTATTGTCTTAGAGAGCAAGTTTAGTAGTACTATAAATAGTGGTCTAGGTTATTGTTTTTATTTGTCCCTCTTCTTTATAAGTTCGTAACTTCTTTTGATTGAATAGATAGAGTCGTGGGTTTGTCTTCCCAATATCTCGTGTTCGTTTATGTTGATACGATTGTTTGAACCGTCTGGGCCAACAATAACATCGTTTTCCAAATCGGTCATTCAATAAAACAGATTGTTCTAAGCAGCTTATATGATTTTATTCACTATGGAGCAGGTCAATATGATATATTTAGGGGGTGTTTGGGATTACTTATTTTAGTGACTTGTAACCTTATTGACTTTTTGAAAAGTTAAAAGGTGTTTGACATGAAATTGTTATGTGAGCTGAAAAGTCAATAAGTCACTCCATTGTGACTTATTAACTTTTTCAAAAAGTTATAAGTTGTTTTGAAAAGCTAAACCAAACATGTCTTTAGAGTTTCGAAAAGGTAGATACAATATATGAAATTAATCATTCACAAAAATACTCAAAATCAACTTTCATTCACGATAATCAAGTTAAAAAGGACGAAAAACATTACCCTATGTTGATTGCATTTATCCCCTGTTAATACCCATATCTTAAGACCAGCTTGTGCTAATTTATCGATGCATTGAGGCACCTATACATGTAAAAAGAATTTAGAACTAACAAAATAATTAATAGTTAAAACTAACGAGTTTTTAGGACCCGCGCTTTGCGGCGATACCGTCAAACCAAACCAAAAGTAGAAGTAAAGACGTTGAGCCACGCACGCGCACTGCAAGATGTTAACTCGCCAAATTTAGACCGAAACATAAAACATTATTATAGAAAAGAATAAATAAGTCGAAATGATAACAAAACCCATGTAAAAAAATTGGGAAAAATTACAAGTTTTGTCCTTTATCTTAATACCACTTATCAGGCGGTGTCTTTTTTAACGAATTTTGACAAGTTTTGCCCTTTATAAGGAATTTTGTTGCACGTTTTGTCCTTTAGGCTTAACTCAGTTAGATTTTCTTGTTAAATCTTGTCACCCAAGGGTATTTTAGTGTTTTTACCCATTTATTTAATATTATTTAAAAGAATAAAACAAAATATTTTAGGGTTGACTCTTGAAATAAATGGGTAAAAAGGCTAAAATACCCTTGGGTGACAAGATTTAACAAGAAAATCTAACTGGGTTAAGACTACAGGACAAAACGTGCAACAAAATTCCTTGTAAATTAAGGACAATACTTGTCAAAATTCGTTAAAAAGTACACCGCCCGATAAGTGGTATTAAGATAAAGGACAAAACTTGTAATTTTTCCAAAAAAATGACGTCGAAATGACAATACGAAGAAACATTTTTTAGTCGAAATAAGCAAGACATAAGATTATATAAACACATCTAGATGTAAACCTTAGATTTAATAATAAATGAGAGATAATATTCATTTAACAAAATAAATAATAGCAACATGTATATTGATAATTGCAATTTTTGTAAGAAATATTGATAATTTCATATTATCATATTTAATACACCTAAATTAGTATATAGTATATGTTTAAAAAACTCACTCGTATAACTCTTTTAGTTATAATTAAAATAAAAATATCTAATACACAATAAGAACTATAATTAATCAAAGAACATTTAGTTTATACTTTTTAATTAATTAAAGTTTCTAGATATTTTATATCTATGTTTTGAAATATATCAACATATTAAGTTATTATATCTATATCTATACTATATAATAAAAGAAACCATTTGAAGGACACATGTCGTTATATGAAATGGTCTCAATTTTATTTTTCTGTTTAATTAAATATTTTTATGAAAAATTGATTTTTAATAATATTAAATTTAAAATTTATAGAAGAGATTTAGGATTTTTTTTTTTTAAACTAGATCCACGATATAATCTGATTGATTGTATCAATATAAATATCATATTCATGTTCAATAATCTTAGACTGCGGGGTATGGTGGGGCGGGGGTTGGGCTTGGGTTGGGGCATTTGTTGACACGTGGCTTGGGGTGGCAGACATGGGGCGACCCACATTAAACAGGGTATGGTGGGGCGGGGGTTGGGGGCGTGGGTTTGGTGGGCTTTGCTGAGCTGACCCGGCTGGGCTCTTTGTATTTGTTTTTAATTAAAGAAAATTACATAAAAATTAAAGAAAATTACATAAAAAAATTACATAAAAAAATTTCCTAACGTTTATATTTGTTTTTTATCTCTTCTCTCGTCTCCAAGACTATTTCCAACTCGTCACCCTTTAGGTGATCAATCGGCTGGGATAGAATTTTCAAATCCTCCCGTCTTTGTCTCTGGGCTTCTCTAGCGGCATCTCTAGCTTCTTTGCTCTTCCGAATTTCGGCCCTTTGTTGTTGGAAGACGTTGAATGTATCCATCTTGGATGAAATGTCATCCAACTGGTCGCTGTATATTCCTCTATGCAAGAGCGAACTCCCAGCTGAAGGTGATGCCGTAGCAGATCTTGATTTTTGAGCACGCCTTTTTGTGGCATCTCTTCCATACTCAGGCCGGTTTGGGCTTGGCGAATCATCAAAAAGGTCCTCAATCTCTTGATCTTGTGCATCAGATTGGGTTTGGGACGAGGCCCTCGACCTTTTGGAAGATGTGTTGCTTTCGCTACCACTGGGGATATTCGCCCACTTTGGATGAAACTTACAAATCTCCCAACAATGCATGAAACGGAAGTCGGTCCCCACATTTGTCTTGAATTGAACCAATGCATTCGTCACAATGTCGGCTTCGGTTTCACCACTTTTTGGGTTTTGTTTTGCTTTATTTAAAAAACCACTATATTTTGTAAGTTGGCCGCTTATCTCGGTCCACTTCGAGGATAAGCTATCGTTTTCACGATAAACCTCTTTTCCCAATTCTTGATGGAATATTCTACTAACCCCTTGCCACAAATAGGTTCGATGTTGAGAATTTCCTGTTTTTATAAAAACAAAATTTAATATATTACAAAGTTATATAAAAAAACATTAATAAAAACAAAGTTTAAGAATACCTAAAGTTGAATGTTGAGATTGTTGAAACCAACCCCTCGCCAATGCAAGTTCTTCAGGAACGGTCCATTTTAGTTGTTTTCGCTTGATGGTTTCAAGTGCTTTATCCGCCTCGGTTTTTTTCTTATGGCTTCTCTTTTTTATGGGTTGGGGTGTGGAAGGACCATCGTTGGGTGGTTGAGTTTCGGGGACGGTTTCGTTTTGTGAAAGGTCGATGGAGGTTGGTGAAAGGTTGATGGACGTTTGTGTAAACGGTGTAGGTATCGCATCATCGGAGTGTGGGAAGTTTGTAAACAAACAATTCCCAATATACGATGCATAACTCGCTTCTTGGGGCATAGAAGAGTGTATCATAAATGGACGAGGCATTGGACGAATGGGTGGTGGGCTAGGATTATTTTCTTGGAGTGCATACGGGTGGGTCGGGTCAAAAGAACGGTTATGAGGATGCATTTTTTCGTTTTGTAGATGGAGAATTGAAGATGAATGTGGTAAAAAAAATGGAAGAAATTGTGAGGTTTATAGTGGAAAAATGAAATTTTATTATTATTTTTTTTTAAGATAGCCGTTGGCCAACGGCTAGCCCAACGGCTTCTTTGGTTTGTCCAATTAGAGCCCGCCATGTCAGCTTGGCCAGACCGCCCCACGCCCGGCTCGAAACCCATGCCCCAAGGGCCACGCCGAAACCCATGCCCACCCGGGGTGGTGGCGTGGGCGTTTTCCCCCTACCCATGCCCAAACCAAATAAGTACTTTTTTAAAACGGATAGTTTTGACCGGAACCAAATAGTTATTTTTTTTAAGACAGACCGTTTTTACCCAACCCAGTTAGACACTTTGACTCAGTACTTTTTTAACACAAACAAAATTGATACTTTCTTTAAAATGACTTGTTTTGATCCAAACCCAGTTTCACCCAAACCAAATTGACACTTATTTTTAAAAAAGACTATTCTGACACGAACCTGTGTGAGACGAACCAAATTTATACTCTTTATAATGGACTGTTCTATTCTAACTTGAACCAAGTCGAGACCTTTTAAACGACCTATTTACCCCAAACCCAGTTTGACCCAAACCAAATCGGTAATTTATTAAAACAGATGGTTTTGACCTGAACCAAATAGTTACTTTTTTTAAGACGGACCGTCTTAACCCAACCCAGTTTGACACTTTGACATGAATAAGGAGAATAGGGATAAATACATTTGACTTTAATTCATTACCTCATAAGCTTCACATAGGAAGTCCTAGACGCATAAGGCTCCAATTCGGCAATGATATCTGAAATAAGTTCGTTGTATATTCTTATATAACAAATTTAATTAATTAATATCTAAAGAAGATAAAAACACAAAAAAAGTAGGCCAAAAACAAAGTAACTTACTTATAAACATTAAGCATATCCAAAAAAAAATTAGAGTTATTTGTGGTAAGAAACATGTTCCAAGTGCACTGGCAGCACTTGTGTTTGTCTGCATACACCAAAACACTCACATATAAGAACGTATTGTATTGTATATTCTAATCAGAGATTTATAAGGATATTAATAGATAAAATATTTACATCTAGATCCCTCTAATATATTAATCTATATAATATCATCTAATACTTACTGAACCAGGAACTCTCGAGGCCACTTATCAACATAGCGGCATACCGGCATTACCAATGACATCTCGAGGCTATATTCTTTCTGCTTAAGTACTTTTGTGTCTCTTTCCATTTTATTATCAACCTACAACGTCAAATTTTAAATTTCAAAACATGACAATTCAATAGCACAATGTGTTGAGCCAAATGCATGAAGACCATAAATTCATTACTCAGGTTTGAACACGTGAGTCAACAATTAATCAGCATGACAACATGGCCAAAAGTCTGGCTATTTTTCTAGAATTAATGTAATAATGGAGAACAAATAATCAAGTAATACGGATCAAGTTGGGCCAATTGTCAAACCCCATCTTTGATTACAAAACTGTATTCATTGTAGACACAGCAATATGACATACGTTATGTAAAAGAATTTACACATTAGGCAGCTTGAACCGTTTAACATGTTCAGCTAATTTTCATACTTTTACTTATTTGTCTTATTGACCTGCTTCAATATAAAAACGCACTGCCCCTTTTCGAGACACTATTTGACCATTATCAATAAGATATATCTTTCCATGACCCATTTGGTCCATTGTCAGTTTCTTTTAAGATCAGATGTGCATTGTGTGTTATACTTTTTCCGGTTTGACCTATTCTCAATAAAATATAACCCAAGTTGACTCGCTTCCAAATAAATAGTTTAAGATCCTGTTTTTGTAAGACTCGAGACACTTATGTATAGGGATGAGCTCGGTACCAGCCAGTACTGAACCAATACCGGTACCGAAAATCCACAAAAGTGGGTACCGGTACCAAATATACCAGGGGTACGGTTCAGTTACCGGTATGTGAGGGTAAATACCGGTACCGAAAATGTTCAAAGTAGGTAACGAATCGGTACCAAAAATGTCAAAAGTCGGTACCAAATCTGTACCGAAAATGTACCCAGTTCGGTAAATTCGGTACCGGTACCATTTGTTCATCCCTCCTTGTGTATAAATTTAAAGATGTGATACATGTTCTTGAGCAAACTGTGTGGCCAATGATACGACATCCTCGCCTTTGAAGGTTTAATTACATATTTGCTTGAAGACGCTCAACCCTACTCCCATCTTCCAACTGATTCCTTGCTAATTAAAACACACTGATAAGCAAAAGAAAATTAGAGATGGCAAAGTCAAAAGGCATCTAGTGAAGAAGTCAACAACATAAATTTACAAAACTTGTCAGACCATCAATACCGATTACATTCTCCTTTAAAACACCCATCATTAAATGAAGTATATCTCCACCATTAGAATGGCCTGGTTCATCCCATGCTTTTCCCCAGGTGTATCACTAAATTTACTAAGCTCATTCCATAAGCTATTATTCCAGCCTTCCCATTCTATTTGCAAAAGATATTGGAAAAGAATGCGTATGTGATATGATTCAGAATTTAGAACTTTTCATAGAAGATAAAAGATATTAATGTGATATACCTTGCGAGGACTGTAGTCATGGGCTTTACGCCTAGAGTTATGTGAACTGCTACAAGTAGCACCAGTACTTCCATTTTCTTTTGAATTTTTTTTGTCTACCATGGTTTTTGACTTTGAAGGAGATCCAGATTCACCATTTATCACTACCTTGGTAGGATTCAATATAATGACTCGTTGACTTCTGTTTGATAAGTTGATTCATCAGTAGCCGAAGATTCTAATGGTGACTTTTTTGTAAATCGCTAAGGTGGCCACTTTGTCTGCTGACACGTCTTCAAACGTGTCTTCTTTTACCTCAGCAGTTGTAATAAAGATCTAATTATAAAAGATGTTAGTGAATACGATTTTTGCATCGACAAAGTATGTGATCTCATTTGCATCGACAAACAACACAAATGCAGGTTAAATTACGAACAAAACAACACTTAAATCAATGATAAAAGCTGCAAACCGATTGCAATTCAACACAGTTCACATATCATAAATCACAAACAACACAAATGCAGGTTAAATTACAAACAAAACAACAACAGTACCTAAACCTTTCAAAACCGTTCGTATAACAATAATGTGCCCTAGATCTGAAACCATAACCAACAGAACAAAGAAAAGGAGCGTGTACCTTCATTATGAGCATCGGAAGTAGTTGCAGATTCCTCGCGAGTGCCACAATTGCCCATGGAGATCAACAGAATGGTTGTGCTAGCAGTGTGTCATTCCTGAAGGTTCGATTGGTGAAGTTGTTGTGAGTAACCACTGGGTGTAGTTCCCGATGAGCGAGTCACAGTGAGTCAGTTCACACTTGACTCAACCTCTATCTATCACACCTCTAAAAAATGACCTTTTGAAAAAGAGGTTTTGGTTACCTAGCGCATTGTTCAATGGTTGCTGGTTGTTGCACGTCAGCGGGTGAGGCTGATTTGGTGGTGGTGTGATGCAATGACGGTGGTGGAACAAATCTAGATCAACCATAAATTACCTCGATGAATTGCACAAAGCAACAAATACATATACTAATGAAACAAAAAATCCCTCCACCATACATCAAATAGAATGAATCAAAGATTTAAAATTGAAAATCAAAGTTAAATTTTGAGTGAAAGTTGAATGGTAAACAAACCTGGTCTCTTAGAAATCGTCATTAGAAGTTGTATTTGTGAGATCTGCTTAAAAGTTAAGAGGATTCTTTAAATTGGTGTTCAATACAAGAGATAGAAAAAAAGGAGAGAGGCGTGAAAGATAGGGAATTGAGGGAGAGAGTAGAGATTTGAAAATCAAAACCTCTTTTTCAAAATTCAAAAGCATGGATCTATAAAGAGATAGAGTAGAGGGAAGGAAGAAGAACACAGGAAGAGAAAAGAAAAGATCAATACGGAAGCGTGTATGTTTGGGCTTTTTGTGTGGATTATAGGTTTAAGAGTTAACTGCCATTTTCGTCCCTGTGGTTTGGTCACTTTGGCCATTTCAGTCCATTTTTCAAAAATGCGCCATTTTCGTCCCCGACGTTCTGGAAAAGTGCCATTTCAGTCCAAAAATCATAACCCAGTTAAGTCAGTTAGTAAATAAGGACTGATTGTGTAAATTTGTAACATAAAGGACTGATTGTGTAAATTTGTAACACCACTACCACTAGCCCTGCCACCACCACCACTCCGCTGCCACCACCACCGCCACCACAGCCACACCGCCACCACAGCCACACCGCCACCACCGCCACCACAGCCACCACCGCTACCACAGCCACTGCCACCACCACCACCACCACCGCCACCACATTGATCCGAAACACTTCAGATTCAAAACTCCATATCTTCATCATCGTCATCAGCTACTTCCATCACCGCCTATCATCTACATCATCATTGTATCTCCACAACCTACAACATCATCGTTCATCCGAATTCAGGCAGATTCGAAACCGGCACCGGAACCTGCAACTTCACCGGAACCTGCAACTTCATCCGAATTCAGGCAAATCGACCACTTTGAAGATAAAAACGAAGATCCAATCATCGTTTATGAAAGATCCAACTTCACCGGAACCTGCAACTTCATCCGAATTCAGGCAGTGGCTGTGGTGGCGGTGTGGCGGTGGTGGCGGTGGTGGCAGTGGCTGTGGTGGCGGTGGGACTTTTTAAAGACCGATCATGGCTAGATTTCTGGTTGCAATTGGTTATTCGTCTCCTCGTTTAGTTCGTTTGTTCATCGGGGTTGTGATTTTTCTGGTCATGGGTGGTGCACGATGGTTTCTGATGGTGCATGATGGGAGACGGTGGTCTTGGGTGGTGGCAAAATGAAGATGACGGCTGGAGTTACATAAGTTGTCGATGAGATACGATGTCGATGTCGATGACGGTGGTTCGGAAACGAACAACGGTCGTTCTTCATTGAGTTTGTATTACGTGTACGGATTCTGAACTGCTCGACGGATTTTGATTTCCGTTGATAAACTGTGTATTGATTTCCATATTCAAAGGCGTTAGAATCGGCAAGTTATGTAGTTGGGATGTTAATTCCTCTTATGGAGATTTATTTGCTGTAATTAGTGACACTGCCTCAGGTTTTAATGCTCATACTATGTATATAACATTCACTGTATTTATATTTATACAAGAAGGTGATTAGCATTAAATAGATGATTATAATATGATTTTTTTCTTAATTTGTCATTCCCTTTTAAAGATTTAACATATAACGATTTGGTTAATTTGTAGATATACGCTACTGTATGAAAAAGGATATATGTACTCGCTGTCATCACCTCCGTTCACCACCACCACTTCTGTCATCACCTCCGTTCACCGCTGTAAAACCGATAACCTACAACTCATCTTCATCAATCATCATCACAGTCGGAGAGAGAGAGAGAGATAACGACGAGAGAGAGAGAGAGAAGGAGGCGGGAGAGAGTGGTGGTGGTGGCAGTGGCTGTGGTGGCTGTGGTGGCTGTGGCTGTGGCTGTGGTGGCGGTGGTGGTGGCAGCGGAGTGGTGGTGGTGGCGGTGGTGGTGGTGGTGGTGGTGGTGGTGGCAGCGGAGTGGTGGTGGTGGCAGGGCTAGTGGTAGTGGTGTTACAAATTTACACAATCAGTCCTTTATGTTACAAATTTACACAATCAGTCCTTATTTACTAACTGACTTAACTGGGTTATGATTTTTGGACTGAAATGGCACCTTTCCAGAACGTCGAGGACGAAAATGGCGCATTTTTGAAAAATGGACTGAAATGGCCAAAGTGACCAAACCACAGGGACGAAAATGACAGTTAACTCTAGGTTTAATGAACCAAGAGCTTATTTGACCTTTCTTCTTTTGTAAAACTCTTAAACATAAAAATTGAAAAATCTATGAAAATTACACCTAGGATTTTATGAAAGGAGGGGGCTTGAAACGGTGACACATGGGATTTTCTAACTTTGCTTTATTGTATAGTAAGATATATTCTATTAATTTTGTATATTTGTTAGTTTTTTTATAAAAAGACTAAACTAGCCTTGTATGATATAATTTAAAAGAAAAATTTAACTAGGTTAGGGCTAAAAAACATAACGTACAGGATTTTGAAACATTAAGTATACAACTCATCAATTTTAAAGGCAAAGGACACCGCCAGCAATTTGGTACAAACATAAAGGACAAAACTTGTAATTTACTCTTAAAAAATATATATAAACTAGGTGTAACACCCGCCGCGTTGCGGCGGGGTGCACATTCACATATCGTAGAAGCCGAAAAGACTATTCGGTGTTTGTTTGATTTGTAACGGCATTGGCATCGCTGATCCCGTATGAGTGATGACTTGTAACACGATCTGTGATGTATAAGTCATCATTATCAGCTCCTCCAGCAGACGAATCAGCACCCTGCACCCGCTGCTATCCTGGATGTTGCTTCAAGGACGCGAAACTCATTAACTACAGGTTCAGCAAAACTATACAACGTCAATTCAGCATACCAATGGTCCAAGGCTTAAACCAATTCAGTGGCAAAAACCAAAACCTAATCTATTGAACAATGCACATGAATGAAACAGCCAAATTATCTGTCCCTTTACATGTCTACAATAACAATGCACATGAATGAAACAGCCAAATTATCTGTCCCTTTACATGTTCTGTAAATGTGCAATAGGGCCTTATTCAACAAAACACAAATTACTCCACTAGTCCAGTATAATGTCAAACTTAAAACATATCTGAAATCTAACAGAATCACAGTAAACTAAACTCCTTATACAGTTCCCTTACTCTTTCTGTGTCAAACATTGCAGGTATACTTAGATCTACAATTATCCCAAAACTGATAACTCAATCTCAATGTCAGCATAACCTACACTAGTACAGCAACAATACAATTCAAATTAAAACTCTTCATCTCTGCAATTAGAAACCGAATCCGAGTCCATACGGTATCCGATTGCAAAACCTAAGTATAAAACCACAAATTCAACGTCTAAAAACCCTACATTAAGCTAAACAACACAAGCATTGTACTAAAACGGTAACGAAAACCTAATCTATTGAATCGAATCGGATATACATACAGATCTGGTGATCTACATCTACAAATCAATGTAAAAACTATAAGAAACAGTAGAAAGTACATGGGTTCACCACCACAGCCTGCAAAACCCAATTTTAGGGTTCACATTCTTGAGCATCATATTTACCCTAAAATACATGGGTTTTAACTCTCAGATGAGCCTTGGCTCACCATCGCCGAGCAAACAACTAATAAAACATCAGAAATTCAAGAGAGACAGAGAGATTTGCGAGAACCGACAGAGGGGAACACACAAAGAACATCAAATCCAACATGTAAAGATATATGCGAGAGATGAGAGAAAAACATCATCACCTAGTAACCATCTTCGTTACGTCGTCCCCCCGTCTTCCGATCTATGCCGCCGAGATTAAACCCACAGGCGACACCACCACCATCATCATCACTGACGATGTGCGGCATAGCCAGCTCCGCCGCCATCGGTCTACTCTTTCTTGCGTTTCTCTCGATCCAGTTGTTTCTGTCTCTTTGGATCCGGCTAGGGTTGTGTGTTTTTGGAAATAAATTGATAGCAACTGATATGTGCTGAGGGTGGAAATCAAGGAAGACAAACTTCAGTGGTAAAAACCAAAAGTTGAAGAAATCCCTGGCGCAAAGGGGCGATGTAATTTGATATATATAATAATTAGATGACAACTAATATGCTATTTATATTTTTTTTAAATATAATAAATTTTCAAACATACAATCTATTATATATAAAACCTAAAAGTTTGTTTTAGTTTCGGTTTGGTTTATTTAATTCGAGTTTATTTATTTATATACGTATCATCACAACCGATCATAAAATTAGTGGCCTCAATCAATTGTCTAGATCATAAAAGTTTATCCAAACTAACTCACTCATATAACCAAATCACAAGAAAGTTGTTTCTAACGATTCACATTTTGTTAGGCTCTTTCGACTCCGTTATTTTTATTATTTCACTTTCTTCTCCTTCAAT
The DNA here is from genome assembly GCA_030545235.1 of Helianthus tuberosus. Classification (NCBI taxonomy): domain Eukaryota; kingdom Viridiplantae; phylum Streptophyta; class Magnoliopsida; order Asterales; family Asteraceae; genus Helianthus; species Helianthus tuberosus. The sequence continues at coordinate 210,353,232 of CM060371.1, read as the reverse complement.
TCATACATATTTAATCATTATTCATTAATAAAAAAAAAATCAATGGTTAAGATAATAGAAAGTCAAAACGCTAAAAACGCGTTGTTGAATGTTGACTTTGGAGATATGCATGCATGTGGGGCACTTAATGACATTTAGGCCACTGGGGGTGGCAGCGTTGTTTTTCCGTGATGGGATTTTCAACGCGTGAAAAACAGGAAGATACCACCGCCATCATTAGTTCAACGCGTGATACAATAATGAAAACCCGATTCCGTGATTTTTTTAACGCATGATATATGTTAGTTGTGAGGGTAGTTGTTGGTTGAGAGGAAATTGTTGGGTGTGGTGATGAGTGATGACCACCGCCACTAAAAAAGGTTGTGAGTGATGGAAAAATGGTTGCTGACATGACGGAACATGATTGGATATTGTGAGTGATGGAATTCTATCACTAGTGACCACCCCCTCCCCTTATCTTGGTAGTAGTGATAAGATAATATTATGCATATATATTAGAGTCTTTAAACCGTGATAAATACATTAGCTAAACTATAATACGCCTCGTGGCCGGTGGCCTTTGTAATGTAAACTATTACTAGGTTACCACCATACCGAAATGCAATGTTATGATATGGTTTCCAAATTATACTTCTGATTTCAGTGAGATGCAAGCAATAACTTTCTTATTAATGGACAGATTTGGAGTGGAACAAATGGACCAGCTTCGAGGTGTTGAATTAGATCAAGTTAATGTAGCGGAATTTGATTTTAATTGTGCTTTCTTTGGTGATGTATACACAATAGGTAGTTGGCTTAGTAACCATTATTTCTTTATTCTCGGTTTGGTTGTAAACTCTTGGTGATGAATGAATTTGTCTTTTGCCGTTCAAAAAAAAGATATAGCCTATAATCACTCGACCAAACAGTCAAATCTGTTAGAAACAGAATTATCCAAGAGAAAAATATCAGGATAGTCCCTGTGGTTTGGTGTTGGTGAAATTTCACCTATAGTCCTCACCTTTCTAAAATTACAGCCTTAGTCCTCAACTTTTACACACCCGTGTCTCAGATAGTCCTTAACATGTATGGGGTTAGTTTTTCGTGTTAGGTAGCTGTGAATTGACTATAATACCCTTAATATAAAACAAAATAAATTAAGAGTAAATAGCAAGTTTTGTCCTTTATCTATATATCAAATTTCAGACGGTGTCATTTGTCTTTAAATTTGACAAATTCTGTACTTATTGTTTCAAAATCTTACACAAGATGTCCTTGGCTGTTTGGCAACTTCTGAATAGTTAAGTGCTGAACCAGTAAGAGATCTGAACTATTAAGTGTTGAACCAGTAAGAGGTCTGAACCATTAAGAGCTAGCACAATGCTTAACCATTCAGAGGCAAATGTCTGACCAATTCAAATTTGAGGTCTGAACCATTAAGAGCTAGCATAATGCTTAACCATTCAGAGGCAAATGTCTGACCAATTCAAATTAGAGGTCTTAACCATTCAGACTCTGTATAATACTTAACCATTCAGAGGCAAATGTCTGAACCATTCAGACATCTGCTCACGAAACAAACAGTCTGAACCATTAAGTGTTGAACCAGTAAGAGGTCTAAACTATTGAGCCTCGTTAAGAGGTAAACAAACAACCCCTTTGTTTTTTCTGTTAAGTCAGATAATACAAGGGTATTTTGGTCTTTTTACTCATTTATTTAAATAAAACATATCAAAATTAATATTAATTAATATGAGGTATATACACCTCTCTTTCCACCGAAGTTGTTACCATGTCATCTAAGGCCACCCTCTGCAACTCCCAGTCGAACCAGCCATCTAACGCCGCCCGCTGCAATCCCCGTTACGTTTTTGTTTTACAGATATTACAACTCCTCGTCAAACCAGTCAGATTACAAATCCCTCTATTTTCTTCAAGATTCAAAATTTTCTCTTAGGGTATCACTCTACCATAAACATCACCTACAATTTGGTTCTCACCCATTCCAATCGGTGGTGAATTAGGATCCAATAGTGCATGGCGACGATGGGTGGAAATGGTAACTGGTGGTGGTTCGATGGTGGTGAAAGAGGGTGGTGGTTGGTCGTTGATTGTTGATTGTGGAGCAAGGTGTTCGGGTGGTGGTGGGAAGCGGTGGGAGATGAAGATGGTGGGGTTTAATTTATGGTGGCAGATAATTGGTTGTGATGGTGGTTTTACTTTTACGGAGAAACTACCAATTAGACCCGCGCGCGTTGCGGCGCGAGTACATTGCAAACATCAAATAGATTAGTCCAAGCGTTTTGTGATGCATTAACCACATGAAATTTTCGAAGTTGAGGAGGTATAAAAATAGAGTAATAATACGAGTAAAAACATAAAGTTTAAAACTTGACTGGGTGGTGGCAGTGAAAATAGAGTAATAGTGCAAGGAGTAAATACGCAACGTTGAAAACTTGAGGGGCGTAATGGCGTTAATAATGGAATAATAGTGCAAGGACGTAAAACGCAAAGTTTAAAACTTGAGGGGGGTAATTGTGCAAGGAGTGAAATCACTGTTTAAAAATGAGGGGGAGGTGGTGGTAAAAATGGAGTAACAATGCAAGGGGTAAAAACACAAAATTTAAAAGTCAAGAGGGGGGTGTTGTTGGAATTCAAACTTGAGGGTTAAAAAGGCAAATTTCAAAGGTTGAAGAGGTGTAACATGAAGTAATAGTGCACGGGTTAAAGATGCAAATTTTAAAAATTGTAAAATGAAGCAATAGTCTAGGGGTTAAAATTATAATTTTTAAATTTAAAGGGTGTAAATATAAATTAATATTGAAAGGGTTAAAATTATATGTTTTTAGAATGGAGGGAGTTAGGTGGTAGATACCACCGACTTTCTCTTTTAATAGATATAAGAATATATCATTTTCTAATAATTTTATTTGTTTATGTTATTATATGACGATTTAATGGGAATCGCAAAAATATATAAATAATCTGAGGATAGATAGGGAAACACATCATGTCTCCATTCATTTCATTTTAGTAAACTTACATCACCTAAACCTCTTTTCGTTTGGTAAACAACACACATCACGTAAATCCTCTTTTCATTTGGTTTCTACTAACCATAAAGCTTAGAGCACACAACACATGGCGTCTTCGTCTTCGTCTCGTGTCTCCGCCACTTCTTCCAGATCATCTTATTATGATGTATTCCTTAGTTTCAGAGGAGAAGACACTCGCAAGACCTTTGTAGATCATCTCTACACGGCACTTGTAGATCGGCAAATCCGTACTTACTAGGACGATGAAACGTTTCCCCGGGGTGAATCCATCGGTCCATCCCTCTACAAGGCTATCGAAGAATCAAGGATTGCCATCATAATATTCTCTAAAAACTACGCAAATTCTTCATGGTGTTTGGAGGAACTTGCATATATTATGAAATGTAAGGATGAGAGGGAGCTAATCGTTACGCCAATTTTCTCTGACGTAGAACCCTCAGAAGTGGGAAAACAAAGAGGGGAATTCGGAAAAGCATTTGACCAACTTGTTGACAAAGCTCAAGTCTGGAGAAACAAACTTGTTGAGGCAAGTAGCATTGCCGGATGGGAACCAAAGAACATTGCCAATGGGTACTTTTCATTTTCTTTTTATTTGAAGCCACTATTTTTAAATATAAACTCAATTACAGATGTACCATATTTATTTATATATGTGATACTTAATACACTCATTTGTAATCTCTGAGTCGCACGGAGTATAATTTTTCTCAAGTTCAGACTTAGCTCGTTTAAATTAAGAGATCTCAAGCTAGAGCTCAACTTGTTTTTTGAGAGTCACAATTTCTTTCAAACCAAAAAACTTACTATTTTATATTGCACCATGTACAAAAATTAAGTTGATTAGGCCCATTTAGGTTAACCAATCCTTTAGACTTAAAAGGTTACCCATATATGCTATTTTAGAACGACAATTCGTTACCTTAGTTCATGAAATTCTAATTTTAAATTCACAATTGCCACCTTGCAGCTACACGAAAATTCCATCCTGATTTACATTTGTTATTTTATATAAAGATCATAAATTCATAAGTCAAAATGACCATAAAAGGTGATTTAATATTGAGCTTTTGAATGATGTGGTGGTTCTTTTTCACTTTAAATAACTCAAATTTAGTTATCACTCATTCTTCGTGTCAAAGGGCTTTGTTGTTTAACGATATCAAGTGGTGTTTTAAGATGTTTCTCCTAAAGTAGTTGTGGGTTTTATTCCCATGGTAGACATTGATTTAGATTTAAAAGTAGATTTAGAGAGTGTGAGTTAACCATTCTTACAAAAAATAAATAAATAAATAAATCCTTCCCTTTCCATGTCTGTGGGCTTGTTAAATTACATTTTTTTTTGGAGTTAATGCTAGTACATGTATATTGAACATGACTCTCTGTATTTTTTAATGATCTCCCTGGTAACATGAATGATATGTTGAATCATTTTCTCCACGGATTTTACTTGTTAGCATTGCTTTATAGTTCTGTAAATGTAAATTAATATTACAGGTTAAGCTATGGAAAAGATCAAATAGGAAGTTTATTTTGGCTAGGAAGTGTAGGAAGCAATAGGATTAGGACATGTGACAACATTTAAAATAAAGAAAAAGGGTATTTTAGTCAATCCAACCCTTTCTTCTTCCTTTTCAAAACCCAGTAACTTCAAAACCCACCATTTTCAAAACCCACCATCTTCAACCATTTCTTCACTTTCTATCTCAATAATCACTACATTATAGTGCGATTTTCATCACAAATCAATGATTCAAACACCCGATCAACGTGTTCTTCAGCTTTTTTGAAGAAAACCCAGTTTAATTTCATACAAAATCTCGTTTTTCCGGTGATTTTGAAGATAATCACTCGATCCGTTCGATTTGAGTGCTGATAAGTGTTTCAGTCATTCAAAATTCGTCAATTGTTGAAGAAATCACTTCGATCCATGTAAGAAATTCCTTAATTTCATTTTTACGATCTGGGTTTTGATTTAGTCATTGCGTTTTACGATCTTGGCGGGGGTCCGGGGGCAGCGCCCCTGGTAGCGGGGTCCCAGGGGCTGCAGCCCCTGGCGGGGTCCAAGGGGCAGAGCCCCTGGCTGGGGTTGAATTGCTGTAATAAAAATGCATCAGAAAAATTAATTTTCTGTAAATTGCCTCTGGAAACTGCATTGGTTCACACAGTTCACAGCACAGACAATTCACAGCACATACAAAACTATTGTCATGGTTCAATGCGTTTTAGAGAGAACACTTTCTTTGGTGTTTTTAGGCCATTACGTTTTAGAAAAACACATTCTTGAAGTGTTTTTGGTGCATTGCGTTTTAGGTAAAACACTTTTTTAGGTGTTTTCAGTCCATTGCGTTTTACAGAGAACACTTTCTTTTGTTTTTTAGGCAATTGCGTTTTAGAATGAGTCATTTTTAAGTGTTTTCTAGCCATTGCGTTTTACAAATAAGACATTTGTTTGTGTTTTTGGTGCATTGCGTTTTAGGTAAAACACTTTTTTATGTGTTTTCAGTCCATTGCGTTTTAGAAAACAAAAATTTTAAGTGTTTTCTGGCCATTGCGTTTTAAAAATAAGACATTTGTTTGTGTTTTTGGTGCATTGCGTTTTAGGTAAAATACATTTTTATGTGTTTTTAGTCTATTGTGTTTTATAAAGTACATTTTCTTTTGAGTTTTTAGGCTATTGCGTTTTAGAAATAAGACATTTCTTTGTGTTTTCTGGCTATTGCGTTTTACAAATAAGTCATTTCTTTGTGTTTTTGGTGCATTGCGTTTTAGAAAAATGTCATTTTTAGGTTTTTTTTCATTGCGTTTTACGCAACTGGGTTTTAAAATTTTTCTTTTGAAAATATAGCAATAGTATACTCGTTTTAAAGATAAAAAAACGCTTGTTTTTTTGGTGCAATTTTTATAAAAAAAATAATGTCGTATGAAAGAGTTATTAACGTTTAAAAAATGGGGGGGAATTGGAGGAAAGAGAAACTATTGGCTTGGATTGACTAGAATGCCCCTAAACAAACTCACGCGCCTCTTTTCTTCCTTTCAATTTCCCTGATTTAATCTTAGCCCTTGATTAACTAAATGGATGGTCAAGATCACTTCCTAGCATTCCTAGCCAAATAAACTTCCTATTGTATCTCCACCCATAAAATGTAAACCTACTGTTGACATTTAAAAGAATATAGGATATGCTATATTAGTTAGAGAATATTGGATTTTAATAATCTTAAACTTCTTGAATCAAACATACTTTCAGTCTCGATCCTATTCACTTGGTTGCTTGTAATAATATTAAACAATACTATCATCAAGGTTATTATTACGGTACCTTTTCACAACATTTTGATGGAGCTCATATTGTTATTCCAATCATCGATTATTGTTGGTAAATCATTGATTAAAAATATTAAGATATAGAATGAATTTGTAACGATGGTTTGACTAATACAAAACTCCAATTATTAGAAACTTAATTAATTTATAAACCTAAGTTTAATAAAATTCTTCCAAGTCCCAAAGTCCAAACACACTCTTTGTGGGCCATATAGTCAACTTTAAGATGGACTCTTTGTTTTCTTTATATCGCAAAATGGGCTGGGAGATAGACGGCCCACCATGTAATAAGATCAACCAAGTTTTGGCTAACGACTAGAAGAAACCCTCTATCTCAGCCCACTCAAAAGAAAAAAAGAGCAGACTTGTCAACAGCACAAGCATTTTTTTTTTCAATTTGAACGGCCAATGAATACTATAAAAGCCCGGTCATCGGACAAACCCATTAATGAAAGGCCATCCACGCCCTGCGAACACGGACAACGTTGGTGACCAGGCCCGTCCACCATTCCAGAGGAAACCCACCGCCTGAAGGCCCACTTTGGTAAAACCTCTGGCCCACCTGGAAAATATTGCACCAAGTGAGACTCCATCCCATGACCTCCAAGCGTTTAAATTATTTTATTGGTCTCTATTATTTAAAACCCTCTACAATTTAATTGTTTTATTTATTTTTCATTATCATTATAAAATTATATTATATTATCATTTAGTTTTAAATGTAACTTATTCTATCTATAGAACCATCTGGCATAAGGTAAGGAATGGAGTTTGTACTTGTTGTGTTACGGCTAATACTCGGTAGAGTTGAGTAGTTTACGGTTCCAAACTGTCAGAACCAGGGAACCGAATCGGAACCGCCAGATCCGAACCTTATTGTTGTATTTCGGGTCCAGTTCCGTTTCTTAAATTTGGGAATAAACGGTTCTGGTTCGGTTTCGGTTATAACCGACGGGTCTATTTAAAAAAAAGGGTAGATGCACGATACCCCTGACCGCGGAAGGGATCCCCCTTCCCAAGCTAGCGACCCGACAACGCTGCCTGGCGGTGAAACCCCTGCCAACTCAAGGGGAACTGAAGAGCCTGTTGCCAGGATTCGAACCCAAGACCTCATAGATCCTTGAGCCGGTTTAAGGTGGGGGTCGGTGGCCACTGGGCTGTCACCCAATGGTTAACGGGTCTATTTAAAGAACCACTAGAACCGGTTTGGGTTAAAATTTTATATAATATATTCAAAAACCCTATTAATTTATTTAAACTTTAAATATGATATTTAAAAAATGTTTCTAGGATTAAAGAATATAAAAATAGTTTTAAATAATGTTTAAGTGAAATTTTTGTGATGGTTAACTAAATCTTTTTTAGTTAATTTTTGTTTTTTACATTTGTACATTTGCGTTTCATGGTTTGAAACATTTTATTGTTGCTACTTTTCTTTGACTGGTTCAAATTATGGATGTTGCAACTCTTAGTTATATGTTTTAAATGGTTTGATTGTTTTAATTGTTTTTATATTGTTGTTAGTTTTAGGATTTAATTGACAATCGGTTTCGACGAGAACCGTTTACGCGAGAAACCTTTAACCCGGTTCTGAATCGAACCGGAACCGTTAAAATACGGCTTGGTTCTGGTTCTTAAATTTAGCATTAAACGGTCCCGGTTCGGTTCGGTACGGTTCTGAACCGTTGCACACCCCTAACACTCAGGGAAATGGTTCCACACAAAGGTGTAGGCATGGGTGAGAGTGTGACCTCCAGTTCGTCATAAGATAGGAAAACTCTCACTCCTTTGTTTCTTTCTTCTCGGACATACCCATTCAAAAGCTCCCTTAGTTGTATGAAATTGTTTCTTACTCCTTGAGGAGTTATCTCCAATGTTTCCACCGGTAAGAGTATTTCACTTGGCGAAGATGGAGTTACTCGTGTATGAGGAGGTGCTTGAAACTATAGAACATCTTGAGACGACGGTTCGACCCCTGGTCCGTCTGTTCTTGTCGAACAGCTACCTACCCATAGTGTAACTGGAGGGCTAGAGGCAGGTAGTGAACTCTTGGGGTTATCTGTCGGAGGGGGATCCTTTCCAGCCATAAGAAAGGTGGTAACTTAGGAACAGAGGCTGAACTACCGATATTTCTGTTCTAAGTAACACAGCCACACGATGGGTGCCACTTGTTAAAACAACAAGAGTATGGCAGGGGGAAGGTCCAGGATCCACTCCGACATATAGCTTCTTGATCAGAATCTACTCACAAAATATCGTTTAACGCGAGAGGTGGCCTCCCGTGTTTGAACTCCGACGTGAGAATCAGTAAAGAGTTCTCTAAGAGTTAAGCATAAGTGGGAGGGAATAGTTTTTAAAAGAGAAAGTGAAGTGAATATACCCTTTGTGGCTGCATGAGACTCCTTTTTTATAGGCAGAGGTCTTTGCCATAAGGAGCCTCCTTTACAACTCATACCTTCTATTTGTAGTAAGTCTTATCCTCTAGTGAGGTTGCTTGCACAAGTCTCCTTCCGCATTGGTAAATATCAGATTTGTGTATCTCAAATCAATGCTACTTTATTCACTTTTGGGAAAAGTCTCATCACTTTCACGTTGCAGGTTCGAGATGTGATGTGCGTACAGTAACATGAGCTTTCAGCTGCCGGTCATCAGTGTAACTGCTTCCAGCTGCTAGTCACTGGTGTAACTTTATTTTTTTTTAATTTTTTTTTGAACGGCTAATTTTTCCCCTTACCTAATTCTACCTCCTAAGAATTGAACCTTGGTCTTCCCACAACTTCACAAGAAATAATTTTAGTTTAGTGCGTATTTAGGGTCGTAAGTCGAGCGGTCTTGACCACCACTTTGACTTTCGAACCCGACCCGTTTGGTCGATCTTAGGATCCGACCAAACACATATTTGTGACCATAGTTGTATAGGGAATAACCTACTGAGGTTATACCTTATGGTCACGTCGTTTGGTTAGTTATATGATAAGTCGTTTCTATGTTCTTAAAAATGACCAAAATGACCTTTTTGCGCATAACTCCATTTTAAGCATAAGTAAACCAATTTTTGACATACAAACTCATTTTACAACATTTTGAAACATGTTTTAGCATCTAAGACTTATCATAGGACATGTTTGACCAACCGATCTTATATTTACGCAAGTGACCCGTTAAAGTAGCATAAACTATCTTAATGAGTCATAAGCGGTCAAAAGCACTTAGGATCCTTTCCAAATCAGAATGTTTTTTCATTAATTTGGCTAACAAAAACCTATGTACTCACCAGGTTTTATGCTGACTCTCATTTTCACATATATTTCAGGTTTTCATTATTCAAGCATGCTACACAAAGGAACGCATCTGGGCCTTAGACTTCTTTAAACAAAAGACAATTTCATGTATTTTGTGTATTGTAAAACAATATTAACAATAATGAAACAATTTAGTACCAGTGGTTGTGAGCAATTTGTAACGTGACTCCCCGATATTTCCAAAGCGTGTTGTTGTATTACGCGATTGGGGTGTTACATTATAAATTATTTTGGAGATACACCCAATTAAGCTAATTGGCCTGTAATCATTAAGAGAGATAGGATCCGTACCTTTTGGAATTAACGCTAGAAAAGACGAACCACACCCTCTATTTATGATGCCATCCTCATGAAAGGTGCCCATGATCTTCACCAAGTCTTATTTAAACAACTCCCAATAGTGTTTAAAAAATCAAAAATTAAACTCGTCTGACCCGAGGGCTTTATCACTATCACAGTCCCACACTGCCCTCTTGATTTCATTAGGATTAAAAGGACAGACCAAAGTACTACCTTCATCGTTCGAAAGTTGGTTTAAAAACGGAACCCCAAAATTCAGTCTTTGTAACATGGGTTCCCGAAATTTATAGGCAAAAGACTTTCTCGCTTCCATTTTTTTTCCGGATCCATTACCCATTTCCCATTTAGGTTCAACCCATTCAAACGTTTATCAATATTATTTTTATTTATAAGACCATGAAAAAACGTTGAGTTCTCATCTCCCTCCACTGCCCAATTAACCATTGATTTCTGTTTTAAATCATTTATTTTAGCTAAAAGAATATCATGTAGTTGTTTTTTGCAATCCGTCCACTCAAGTTTCTCAACATCACTAAATGGACGTTGTTCCAATACCCCCTCTAAATCTCGTAATTTTGTTTCTATTTGCCTACTATGTGCATTTACCCTCTCCTTATCAGCGCACAACCATGCCCTTATCCCTTTCTTTACTAATTTTAGTTTATCTATAAGCACAAGATCCGGGGGACCAAAAAAATAGAATCTTGTAGAGCCTGATTTACCACCCCATCTAACCCATCTCGGCCAATCCAAGAGTTACAAAAACAAAATGGGAGGTATGGGGTAGGACCATAAAATGATGCTCCACCAATTTTCTTGCTCTTATAATAGATTGGTATTTGAACCCCCTCTCCGTCCACAATAAGTACTGCACCTATAGCCTTGTCAGAAGCGGACATGTACATGTTGAGCGGTTCATTTAGACGTGGTGCGGTGAGAGTGGGTAGCTGAATCAAACACTCCTTTATTTCTCGGAACGCGCGTTCTGCTTCAGCTGTCCACTAGAACTGGTATTTTTTAAAGCAGTTGCACAAGGTGCTGATAAAAGGAAACGATTTGGCCGCATGATTGGCCAGGAATCTGTTAAGCGCAGCCAGCCTACCCACTAAGATTTTCATTTCTTTTATCGTAGACGGCGATGCCATGCACTCGATCGCTTGCACCTTTTCTGGGTTAACCTTGAACCCATCTTTTGTAATGATGAACCCAAGGAATTTTCCTTCTTCCATTCCAAATGAGCATTTGCCCAGGTTGAGCTTCATGTTTATTCTTTGCAGAGTTTGGAATGTCCTCTCAATATATTAGAGCATGGTATCCTCCTCCATGCTTATGACGACGAGGTCGTCCATGTAAATTTTGAAACTTTTGCTGATTTGTTCACCAAAAGTGTCCATCAATTTTTGATAGGTTGCGCCTGCATTGTGCAACCCAAATAGCATTTTCGTGTAGCAAAAGTTTTCCATGGGTGTGCGAAAAGCCGTTTTATCTTCATCCTCTAATACCATTTGTACCTGATGGTACCCTTTATAGCAGTCGAGGAAGCACTTCCATCTGAATGGTGCGTGGTTGTCAACTTTCTCATCGATCTCCGGAAGTGAGTAGCAATTCTTAGGGAAGGCTTTGTTAAGGTCTTTTTAGTCGACGCACATGCGCCAGCCCCCGCTTGCTTTTTCTACCACGACCGGGTTTGCGAACCAGGTTTGGTATTTGACTTCCGCATAATCCCTGCGGCGAGTAGTTCCTGGACCTGCTCGGTCATTGTGCTATTCTTTGCGGGTCCCAGATTGCGTCTTGCCTGGACCACAGGCTTGATACCTGTCATTGTATTCAAGCAGTGCTGCGCAATGTTGCGTGGGACTCCTGTCATGTCTGCAGGAGTCCAGGAGAATATGTCTTTGTTCCTGTAGAGCAACTGCTTCAGGTGCGCTTTTACGTTATTCGAAAAGGCGTGGCCCAAGGTGACCGTTTATTCGGGGTACTTTGCGTTTGGTACCCATTTCTCCGGTTCTATGCTGGGGGTTAGCCATGCCGCTTTAGCTGGACGCAGTTCATCCATGGACATAACTTCTCTACGGGCGTAGACGATCGCGATCCCCCTTTCGGTTGGAAAACCGATTGTTGAGTAGGGAGTGGATGTGATCATATTGAAGTCGCCCTGTGACTCTCTGCCGAGAAGCACGTCATATCGGGAGGTATGGGGTAAGACCATAAAATTAACCTCCCCTGTCTGCGTGTGCCTACCATCTGTTAGGCGCACCGGAAATGTGATTTGGCCGAGGGGGAACACTGTTTCCCCGGCAAACCCGGCCAAAGGGTAATCTACAGGCTGCAACTGGTCTTTGTCCTCCTGGTCAAACTGGTTGAAGCACTATTTGTATATGATGTCGGAGGTAATGCCCGGGTCTATAAATAGACGCTCGGTGCAGTAATGTGCTAAGCAGCCGGTGATTACGAAGGCGCGCCTGTCGCGCGGTCCGTCTCGAACTCAGGGGAAGACTACTTGTTCATCGTGTCAGTCTTCGTCTTGCCCCCTCTTCGCTGCCTTATGCGGTTGCATATGGCCCCCACTGATCATGTGGGTGGTTGCCATATACTTAAGTATTCTATCTGAGGGGCCCTCGTCGTGAGGGGTTATGCGCTAGTTTGCTTCGGCGCATTTGGCAACAGATGTTGCAGCTTCCTCTCTTTGAGGGCATGTTTGATCTCCAGCCGGAGACTAAAAAAATTGTTAGTGTGACCACTGTCTTTGTGGAAGTCACAATACTGGCTGATGTCGTACCCTTTTTTGTACTTCATCGTTAGGGCGGATTTCAAGTTGCATTCTTCTGTAAGAAGAACGTCCCTTGGTGACTTTGTGAGCTCAGACCATTTCTGTTCCCAAGTCTCCTTTTTTGGTGTCTTTTAGTCCCTTTGGGCATTAATCGTCGATCTGGCGTCTGGCTGGGACCCACGCGGATCCTATGATTTGGAATCGTGGTCGCGGTTCCACGAGCTCCTGTTGCACTTGTTGTTGTTGTTGCGCCTGGTTTTTTGTCGAGAGGATAGCCCTTCTATGGGAGAAGGGCGATCTTTGCTTGTGTTGGGCCTTAAGGACCGCTCTGTTTGGGCGTATATCTTCACCGCCGTCATAATGTTGTCCCACTTTTTTGGCAAGCCTTCCTTGCCCGAGATATTTGTAATCATCTCATCGTTTTTTACCGCCTTAATGAAATGAGCGCGTGCAAGCGCGTTTGGTACCTCACCGATCTCAAGGCACTCTTAGTTGAAGTGGGTAACGAAAGCTTCCAAGCCTTCATTATTGCCGCGCCAAATATTCATGACGTCACAGGTATCCCGTGCGTGACGTCGTTGTTGGCTGAACTGCGCAAGAAATTTTTCTTGCAAGTCTTCGAATGACGCCTATGAGCCTACTGGCAAAGAATCAAACCAGGCCACCGTAAGGGTCTGGACAAACAAATGGCACCACAAGGGGTGCGACCAGCCGCCGACGAGACCGACGCTAGTGAATATGGTCATGTGGTGATCGGGATCCAACGACCTAGTGTACTTGCCCACGCTGGGCGGAAGTTTGGCTCTCGAGAGTGGGGCCAAAGCAATCTCCTTTATGAATTTGGAGTTGCCGGCTGCAGACTTCGGTCTGTAGACCGACCTGTAATCGTGCTTTGCAGCACGATCATAAGTGGTGTGGGGTTGCGGTTAGGAGTAGTCGTCTTGGTCCCCTGACCGGCTATAAGCTGTCTGCGAATCCCCGCAATATGTATGGTCGTCGGGTCAATTCTGTACGCGCCGTCGTTAGGATGCGGCCCAAGACGAGTTAATATTCTGGGCCCCCGGCGACTTGTTGATTCTCCTCTGTGTTGTTTGGGTGGGCCTAGGCACTGATGCACGGAGGTCCTAACTCGGGATCCATAGGTTGAATCCCCTTCTTGCAGCATATGGACACTCACATAAGAGTCTCCATGCGGCCTTTGCCTTTCCCTAGATGTGGGATGTGTTGGTGTTAATAGGGCCGGTGTAGGCCCTCCGGACTGCTGCGTGCTTGCGCAGGCCTGTGCGTAGGCTGCATTTAAGAGAGCCTGCTGTTGCACGTACCAGGAGTGAAGATCGACTCCTGGTGGTAAGATTGGTGCAAATTAGGAAATCTCTGGCATATTCGCCGAGGGATTACCCATATGTGTGGACGTGCCAATGTGGCCTGTTGGTTGGCTAGGGGGAGTGTCACACCCCAACCGATGGCGGAATCATCGGGGCGCGGCTCTAAGCGAATCAGATTGCTCAAGAGAATCCATAACGACTAATTTAGTGACAATATTTAACAAGTTTAATATCCCATACTATTAAACAAATATTCCAACATAAGTCATAACATATTCAAGTCCCTCAAAAAAAAAAAAAAAAAAAAAAAAACAAATTCGACAACTTAGATTTTTGGGAGAGTTTCTAACATTCCTATCCATTTGCAGCTAAACAATCCATCAACCTGTCACATACGTTAAAATAAAGTCAATACAATAATGTAAAGGTGAGTACACAAGTTTGCATAAGTATAGTATAAAAGCGTTTACGCATAACCAACATGTAGCACGTAAAAGGCGAATCAAGTAACTATCAACAATGATACAAGCTAACCACATGACTGCGAGTAGAATATGCGCGACACGTGTTCACTGTAGTGGGTACGTGAAGTAAAGTATGTGATCCTTAACAACCCCTGACTAAATAGATGCCGAGTCCAAACTTAGTACTATCGTTGCCAAGGGCGGTAGGGCAAGTCATCACTGTGTAACATAGCAACAAGTATTCAACTTAGTACTATCGTTGCCAAGGGCGCTAGTGCAGTTAACGTTTATAAAGTGTTTAAGTGTTGTGCTTTTTATAGAGAACGTATGTAACACCCAAAAGTGCGTTAAACGAAATGGGTTCGAGTATACTCACAGTGCGTGCTTAGAAAGTAAACACGGTCTGGATTGGATTGAAGGGAGCGCCGAATCAGCCTGTGTACGGGAACAGAAGCGTAAGTCTTCCTAAATGCTGAAACGGTCGAAATCGGAGTGTCGAGTGGAATACAGAGCGGGTTAGATATCCAACAGTCCATTCAGTCGGATGGACAAGGTCCATTCGGATGGATAGGCTTTCTCCATTCAGACGGATGGACATAGTCTATTCGGTCGGATGGGCTTAGTCCATTCGGACGGATGGGCTACCTTGTTGGAAAAAAATCTAATGTAATAACTGGTGTTTTATTTCACACCCCGACCCGCAGCGGAAAGGTACGGGGCATGATGATTGCCCATAGCTTATGACACTATTATAAGTTTAATATTTAGTCACACATAACATAGAATTCAAATATTAATGTCAAGTTACAAAAACAAATAAATACAAGCAACATATCATAGCCGGTTTATTACTAAGGCAATCCTACATGTCTTCATCTCAAAATCCGCCCATCCTTGTGTACCTGTATCACGCGTAAAAGAGTTTTGGGTCAACAAACATGTTGGTGAATAGATTTGGTTTTTATTTAAAAACATTTTTGTTTTATTAATTTTAGAAAAACCTTATTTTATAACATGCATTATCAAATGTGAAACTAGGTCTTTCAATATAACAAGAATTCAACACATATCTCATAAACAACACAAACATAACAATATTAGTAACCAAAGACACATAGAGATTCAAGCCCCGAAAGGCGAATCTGCGAAACAATGATGGCGATACCGAGTTCAACCCATGGCCGTGGGAAACCGGTCAGCCAGGTGGATCCACGCGAAACCTGTGACACAAAGCGAGTAACACATAGATACACGTATAGAGAAACAATAGAAATTAGCAACAAGTGACACATAGAAACACATCGAATAGCATGTTATCAAATTAAATAATAAATTTGAAATCGAGCACGAGATACACCCCAAAAAGAGTTAATGGAAAAAAGGGGAAAAAAGTCGAATCTACTCACAGGTTGCGTTCCTGCTTAGTCTTGTGAAACACCGCACGACAAGAACGGATTATATCTAAAATGATAATCACCCTAAAATGAATAACTGAAATCCTAAACAAACGAATAGTATATAAATTTTAGGAAATCGGGTTCTCCTATTAGGGGACTTATATGAGTTTTCAAAATAATATACAAATCGGTATTTTTTACAAATTGTCATGATTATAATCGTTATAGTAATAACAATTTAGTATGTTATCATAATCGTTAAATGTTACCAATTTTGATAAATTAATAGAATTAATCTAACAAAAGCGTACCTTAGATTTCATGGTTATCACTTTTTTTTTTTAATTTAAAATAATAAATTTTATAGAGAAATTCTATTTACTTAAAAGAAAATCCATTGATAAGATAATTAAAATTATAGAAAAATTATATAAGAGTCTGAAAACAATTATAGAACCTAATACAAAATTAGTAAAAATATTTATAGAATTTATTTCTGATAAACTTGTATTTTAGAATAATTAAAACATGTATAAATCCAATTTATATTCATGAATTCCCAAAAAAAAAAAAAAATTAAGGAAAAATTATAGAAATATTTACTGAATTTATTTAAAATTATCTTGTATTTTTATTTGATTTAACTAGTGATTAAGACATAAATAATTCTTCAAAATTCCAATTGATATCTAAAAATTCCCAAAATTTACACACAATACACTAGTATGATATATAACAATATTATACTTTCAATTTCATCAAAACATGAAGAACCCTAATTTCAACTAAAATTAAATACGGATATATTAGCCTTCTATCACTGAAATTGATAGAGGGCTTTTGTAGAGCACAAAAAACTAAGAAAGTGGAGCTTTGGAATCACCTGAAAACGTTGAGAATTGAAGGAGATATCGTCCGCACAAGTTACAAGCCCTAGAATGTTCTACGACTAAATTCGCGATGTAGAGAAGATGAAATGGAAAAACTTCAGTGGGGTTTTGCTTGGAATTAGTAAGAGATTCGAGTGGTACCAGTTTTGAGGGGAAATTTTACGGTTTGAGAAAATCCACTTTGATGTTCTCACGTTCATTAACCGAGTTAACTGAGTTAATTATTTCCCTTAGAACCATTAACCGAGTTAACTGAGTCTCGCTTATAAACCTCCACTTTTATTCCGGTTTTAGTCCAACGCAAAACGTGACGATTAATTACATAATAAATTATTATTATTATTATTATTATTATTATTATTATTATTATTATTATTATTATTATTTGTTATTGATAAAGGTCCTGTTTTACAATCCGGGTCGGATTTCAGAGGTCCGATTTTGACAGATGTTACATTTTAAAACCGAAGGAAAAAGTTTTGGAGTGGTAACAGAGTCTATCCAGACGGATGGACATGGTCTATTTGGATGGATGGACTGTGATTGTTTGTGATCCATTTTGGTTAAAATTGTTGAAGTTTTGTTTAAAAATATTTTAATGGATGAAGACAGATGCGATAACAAAATCAAATCAACAGGAAATATCAGGTCAAGTCAATTCGGACGGATGGGTATAGCCCATTCGAACGAATGTGCTGTTCTTGACGAGAATTCATGTTTGATCTGTTAACCCGTCATCTTCTTTGGTGGAAACTAACCCTAATAGCCGGCTCTCAACTATGAGAGGGGTCGAGAGTCTGACGGATTCCTTATTCCACCAATATTGCATAAAAATCGAAGAGGAGTTCGAAAATAAGTTGTAAAATGTTATAATCTCAAGAACTTTGATACAATCTCGATTGGGTGATGCTCTACAGTAGTTTGCCTAGGCAAAAGGAGTGGAAACCATCCTCGAGGTATGTAGAATCAATGATTTGAGAAAAGTTAGAGTGTGTGTATGTGATTATAATACAAGAAGATGGAGTAGGAGTGAAATGGAGATTGAAAGAGAATGCTTACAACAATTCTTGATCGCAACCGGAATCTCTGAGAGCGTTTGAGAGGACTTAGAAGAGTTGAAAATGAAGACACAAGGCCTCTATTTATAGTTTAGGGGTGAGGTCTACTTATACCCGATGCGCTATATCCGGATGGACTCCATCCGAACGGATGAGCTCCATCGGACGGATAGGCTCCATTTGGATGGAAGGCTCATTCGGACGGCCGAGTTTTGTAGGTTATTAGTTTCCAACTTCGATTCGTTTATGGGTGGTATTAAGTGTTGCGTTGCGTTTTATCGTGATAAATCGAGTTGTGCGAGTAGTGTTTGAGCGTTTTGAGCGATGTAACAACACATATAACATATTTAACATATAAACACACAATTAGCACAAATATTATAAATAAATCAGCGTTTCGAGTTTGCGTTGCGATAAGCGTTCAAGTAATAAGCGTTTAAATGTGGTAACTGCGATAAATAAACGATATAAAATGTGTTTTAAATGTAATAACCCATAGTAATGATCGAATCTCGAAGTACAAGCGTTTACGAAAAGGAATAACGGTCAAATGGGAACAACCGAAAAGTCGGGTTGTTACAGGGAGTATTCCCTGTTTTCCCTGCACTTAGTGGGATGAAGGGTTAGCCCACGACAATATTCTGGTGATCGGACATGATCTTAGAAAAGTAAAGAGAAGTGTCCTCTAATCCGTCTACTGCACAAGGAAAACACAAAGTGACTCGTAACAAGGAGGATGGGGTGGGGGGTGCTCCTTGTCATCACTATCCGGCTTGAGGATAAATATTTTTTTGAGCGCAAAGTGTGTGTTTAAGAAGTATGTGTGAGAGAGCAGATTAGCGTTATCTTAAACCTGGTTCAAGATGGGTATTTATAGCCGAAGAATGAAGGAGAGGGCCGCTTGATGGGCCTAGGATCCGACTCACAACGTGTAGCCTTTTTGTAGGCGTGTCAGGAGCGCAGGTCACAAGGGCGTTGGACGCATGCTGAGGTGCTGCCACGTCCTGCTGGGGTTGTCAGTCTGTCTACCAGCTTTATGCATGTGGGTCGGGCAGCTGACCGCTGTCAGTGCCCAGGTGTGCCATTTGCTAGTTTAGTCACTAAAGTCAAAGTGTCAGTTCCACTTGTATCGATAATAGGATGCGGTTTTGAGCCGCATCACCGTGTGCGGTAACCGGAGTGATTATCGCAGCCCTTGTGGAAAATAGTCGTTCTCATACACAAGGTGAGTTCTTACCTTTCCCCGAGCGGAAAAGCAAACCGGGTTCGCGTGTGCCCACACGAACGTAATCGAGTCCTTGTTGGTTGGGGTAATGAGGTGGGTGATGGTCACTCGTGCCCAAGCCTGGTGCGGGATTTGGGACCATACCCCTTCAAGTCCCCCCAGTACAATGTTGCTTCCACACACAAATTGCAAGTGGGTGGAATGCGGGACTTAATGGTCGAAAGGGTGTTCCTGAAGTCGGGTAGGATAAGATTCTAAGTCGAGTCCTTTGTTCTTGCTTTATATAAATCAATCGGTCGATTGATTATTGATTCTGGAGCGGGTTGAGTAGATTCATTTAATGACTATGCAGAATCGGTGAGTAAGTTCAGGCTGATGCTGATGCATCGTATAGTTGTTGCGGTTCAGCGGTAGTGTGGTCTAAATTTTTTTGATATCATCAAACATGATCGCCACCTGTTAGTTCTTCGAACCAACTTTTGAGATGGTGACGGAAGATGAGTATGAACCCGCAATCTGATTAGAACCCTTACATCTGCCGGTGTAAGTGTATTCAGCACCTTGTTGATGCATCGTATAGTTGCTACGGTTCAGTGGTAGTGTGCAAGTGTATTCAGCACCTTGTTCATTAATTGGACATGAAATGGTGATCCCTCTTTTGTGGGGCGTTCGTGTTTGTCAATTGGTCGTTTGTTTTCAAGGTTCCGCATTTGCTTTGCGGTTACCTTGTTGATGTTGATTCCTAGTTTGAGCACTTTGATTTAAGCTTCCTTACGACAGCACAAGCCGTGAATCGTCAGTCATGCTTGCTCAAAAAATGAGAGAACTTGTTTTGAAAACAATTGGTAGATAAACAAGATCATAAGCAAACTTGTTATCCCTAGTGTTGATCGTGGGAACGTAACGGGTAGGTGAACAAAGTCCTAAGCAGACTTGTTGCCACCATTGTTGAGCTTCCTGTTCTCCAGTTCACAATGACTATCAAAAGTCTGCATGAACAGCCTCGGAGACTTGGCGTCAAGCTGCTTCATGCTCATGAACTGGTCGTTCGTTTGAGTGTCCTCTCAATATATTAGAGCATGGTATCCTCCTCCATGCTTATGACGATGAGGTCGTCCATGTAAATTTTGAAACTTTTGCTGATTTGTTCACCAAACGTGTCCATCAATTTTTGATAGGTTGCGCCTGCATTGTGCAACCCAAATAGCATTTTCGTGTAGCAGAAGTTTTCCATTGGTGTGCGAAAAGCCATTTTATCTTCATCCTCTAATGCCATTTGTACCTAATGGTACCCTTTATAGCATTCGAGGAAGCACTTCCATCTAAATGGTGCGTGGTTGTCAACTTTCTCATCGATCTCCGAAAGTGAGTAGCAATTCTTGGGGCAGGCTTTGTTAAGGTCTTTGTAATCGATGCACATGCGCCAGCCCCCGCTTGCTTTTTCTACCACGACCGGGTTTGCAAACCAGGTTTGGTATTTGACTTCCCACATAATCCCTGCGGCGAGTAGTTCCTGGACCTGCTCGGTCATTGTGCTATTCTTTGCGGGTCCAAGATTGTGTCTTTCCTGGACCACAGGCTTGATACCTGGCATTGTATTCAAGCAGTGCTGCGCAATGTTGCGTGGGACTCCTGTCATGTCTGCAGGAGTCCAGGCGAATATGTCTTTGTTCCTGTAGAGCAACTGCTTCAGGTGCGCTTTTACGTTATTCGACAAGGTGTGGCCCAAGGTGACCTTTTATTCGGGGTACTTTGCGTTTAGTACCCATTTCTCCGGTTCTATGCTGGGGGTTAGCCTTGCCGCTTTAGCTGGACGTAGTTCATCCATGGACATAACTTCTCTACGGGCGTAGACGATCGCGATCCCCCTTTCGGTTGGAAAACCGATTGCTGAGTGGGGAGTGGATGTGATCATATTGAAGTCGCCCTGTGCCTCTCTGCCGAGAAGCACGTCATATCGGGAGGTATGGGGTAAGACCATAAAATTAACCTCCCTGTCTGTGTGTGCCTACCATCTGTTAGGCTGTAACACCTCGAAAATTCACGTCCTATAATGTATTGACACGTGTCATAAGCTTGAACGTGTGAAAGAATACTCTAGAAGGACTAAAGTTGACAAACATGGAAAGTATGTGAATATAAGGGTTCAAAATGTCAACAATGGATAAATATACCTTACAATAACCCTACACGATGTTTATAACCTTAAACGAATAAATCATGGATCATACGAAGCTAAATGTGAAAGAAAGTGAGGAATTACAAACTACAGGGGCTACATGTGTCAACATGTTTAAAGTATACCTCTGAGTGACCTTTTAGCAAACCCGAAGCTTTGTAACGATTAATTATGCTCACTAGAATACATGATAAAAATTTCACCAAGTTTTGTTATCGTATGAGAAAGTTATGATAAAATTCGTATAAGAAGGGTATACTTTATTGAGTTTTTACTTAGTTTTAGCTCTTTTTCTTCCCCTTTAGAAAAAGTCAAAGTTTTGCGACTTCCTGGAGCATAAGAGCAGACCCAAGTCATCCCTAGTCGTGCATTAGACTTTGGTAAGTACCCTTGGTGTTCCTTAATTGAGTTTTTACTTAGTTTTAGCTTAAAAGTCAAACCGTCGTAATTACCGTTTGACTTAGCGATTAATCATTAATGGTCCAGTGATTAGTCGAATTGAAGGTAGTTATAAGTTGGTAATTATGTGGGCATTAAACCCTTAAAAGGGCACCCTCTGATTCCCGCTCTAACTAGACCATTTGTCGGGTCAAAGTTGATTAGAAAAAGTCAACATAATGCTAATCTTCAAATTAACGCATAATTATCAATGCAGAAGGCATGTAACCTATTTTATCATACATATAACTTAGTAATAAGTGTAAGAACATGTCTAAGCATGTTCGACCCGACAATTTTCTGTTTAGACCCGGTTCGGAACCGAAAGTCGCAAAACTTTGACTTTTGCTTTGACTTCAGTTTTGACCCGATTTAGTACGATTTGTAAATGCCTTAGAGCTTCCTTAGGACCAGGCTACATGTTGGTATAACCCTCTGTGGTTGGTTCATTGATTATCCGATTCGTTTACATGTTTCCGTTAATTGCCTAATGTTGACCAATATGCCCTTTTGACCATAAAACGAGAATTTTGGATATGTGAAAGGACAATAATATTTGTTACTAATTTATAAATATGTCCCTAAATTTTCACATCAGTTGGAGGTCTAGATTAAGAGTTATGCTCATTAGCATAATTAGAACGCCTTTTTGTAATTAAACGGCGTCATTAGCATAAAGCCTATCTAAACCCAATTTTTGACACCAAACCTTTTACCCACTGATGTAAAATAATATTTTGGTATTTTTAAAGATTTTTAATTATTTTTAACCTGCCCATAACCTAAGGTTATGGCCTTGATTCGGTAAATACCGATTATACCCTTTTTGTGCATAAAATGAGTTCTACATAATATTTTGACACCAATCCAATTGATACTGATTTTATATAATAAATAAAGTATTTTGAACTTTATAACCTGATCTGAAAACTTAGATTTCCTGTATAACCCAGAAATCGCTTAAAATGGCTTTTTAAGCGTATTAAACGCATAGTTTGGGTTTAAAACCATTTTGTCATAAAAGACTTATTACCAATTGATATGACCTATTAAAATAAATTATTTTACTGATGTATTCGGACCCGAATCTCAGAAATTCATTTAATCTCTTTATAATCTTTAAAATGACCAAAATACCCCTACGGGGCTTAAATTAAGGTTAAACTCGTTTTGGGCATAATGGAAGGTATCCTACTGATATCACAACATATTTAAGGCATATTAACTTAGGGAACCTGTAAATGACTCTCATGGTTACCCGTTACGCTTATTGCGCGATCGGTTCGGTTTATGTAACTAGTTTGCATAAATTAGCCGAAACGGGTCAAACCGTATCGTTTTTATCTCAAAATCCAGAATGTGGTCAGATTACCCACATTATACAAGTCTTCAAACTTGTCGGGTCTAAATCACATTCTATTCCGGTCTTCGCTTAATCATGCGTTCGAACCGTATCTTTCCTTAAAACTAACCGGTCTAAGTTTAAGCTTGATTAAAGACCCGTTAGGATTCTAATAGGTTATTATAAACCTTCGTTCCAGAATAGGAGACCCAGTAAAAGCTACATGCACTTGCTAATTGTGATTGATACTTGCAAAGGTAAATACTTTTAACTTATTTTCCCTTATACGAGCTTGGGGTACGGTATATAAAATACCGCTTGTTCCAGAATTGAATCTTTAATCGAATAGAGGTTAAAATCATTGATATGCTCCGTTTTGAAATGTTTTGTTTGCTTAAAGCCTTTGGGGGGTTAATGACCATGTCCCGGATATCCTTGGCATCATCTTACGAGATGGCCACGACCTGAGCACGGGGTGTAGGCGTACACCCGTCAGTGCATAAATAAATAAAGTGGTGTGTGTTAGTGCATTATGTGTCTATCGCCTCCGTCAATCCAAGCAGTAGCGAGAAACCGAAGAAATCAAGCTTATATTGTAATATTTAGATAGAATTAGCAAGGTGGCATTTTGGTAATTAATGAGAAGTCTCATTAATTCCAAGGGGTATATATAGGAGAGTTATGTCATAGTTTAGAAGACTTTTTGCCTATTTGGGGGTTTAGGAGATCTAATCTTAGAGAGAGAAAGTCTAGAGAGAGAAAGTTCTCTCACGTGATTCTCGGCTTTGTACACATCATCTTATTCAATAGAATCACGTTATTAGTACGTTCTTGTGTGTTCGATCACACACGTTCACGGATTCCGCACGTTGAACGTGTTGTTACGCAATCGTACGGTGTCAAAACCGATCCTACAAGTGGTATCAGAGCAGGAGCTCGATTGCGCTGATCAAACACATAGATTCGTACCAGATTTCATTGATTTCAGACCTGAATTTCATTATTTCTTCATCATCTACTCATTTTTCACGATCTGAACGGTTTTTCGTCAAATTGAACAGGATTTTATGGTCGAAAATTCATGATTTTTTGATATGTTGTGCGAAAATACTTGATTTACAACCCTACCAAATTTCAGATTCAAACTCCTAGCCGTTTAGGAGAAATCGAAAGTTTAAGGTCCGATTTTGTATCAAACAGCCAGGTTTCGCTTGAAAAAGCACATTTTGCTTGAACATTTCAAGCGAAACCTCCTTAAAATTGTGATCTCGCTTGAAACACTTGTTGGTTTCGCTTGAAAACGTACATATAATCAGGTTTCGCTTGAAAGTAATGAGTGGTTTCACTTGAAAAGAACATATAATCAGGTTTCGCTTGAAAAGTTCTTTGTTCGCTTCAAATAGTTGAAAGCAGTTTCAAGCGAAATAGTTAGCTCGCTTGAGTTGATCGCTTGAAGAGGTGTTCGCTTGAAATTGTATTACCTGATTAGTATTCTGTGTGAAAAGTGACTGAATACACATTTTCGGCCCAATCATATTCACATAAAAATTGATGATGTCGGTTTAAGTGCTGCATGTAATAATATTCATCGGACAAAGTAAAATCAATCAATTTTGTTGAACACTTGATGTATTCACGAGATTTCAACCATGTGTGCATGTGATTATTAATTGTTGTCGGACTAGTGGTTTTTGAGGCCCAATCAAAATTGTTAGCTTTAATTGAACAATTAATTGGAAATTGATAGTTGTTTTATCGATTAAAGGGATATTGGTCGATTCAATAGGTGTTAAAAAGGTTGTTGGGTTTTGCAAATGTTGCATGTAATCTAGATACTATAATCAAGTGACAATTAATTGATGTTGCCGGCAAGTTGATAATTGTTTTGATCGAAAAGGTTTGGTCCAATTGAGTAACAGTTAGTAAAAGTGAGGCCCAATCAAAAAGTTTTGAAAGATTAAAGGTTTTGTCGGCTTTTGCATGTGAAGATCAATCAATTTTGCATGTGCTGAATCCATTTTGTGCATTAAATCCATTGTGACATCAAGATAACTTTTAACATGTGTTCGGCCCAATCATAAAAAACAACATTTAAGATCAATCAGTTTTATCAGCTCTTTCATTCAGTGATTATACCTGATATACATTGAACGAGTCCACGAATCTTTGACACGAGTCTTAGATTGATTTCATCAAACGTACACTGTTACGTATTCACTCTGTTTGAACTGATTGTTTGTTTGTTTGTTTGCAGAATATTCCGAGGTAATTCAAGGTTATAAAATCATGGCAAAATCTGAACCTATTCCGTGGAAAGACAACAGAAATGAAGAACAAAAGTACAAACACAGAAAGCAGTTAGCTATAAACAAAATGATCAGAATATCTGGTATTTTTGATGAGGCAAAAAGAGAAAAAGATGGGATCCAGACCGAGAGTGTTATCTTGACCCCTATGGAAACATTGTTGTTGATCATAAAACTCTTGATTTGGAAACCATAATCCAAGAGTATAAAATTGAAGATGATTACTGGCAGAAGAAATGGTGGGGAGATGAAGAAGAGAAAAAGAAAAAGAAAGAGTTAATAAATGAAATAGAAAGAAACTCAGAAAATATAAGTTTGGTTGAGTTTCTTGAATTAATCAAAATGATTAGAAAAGGAACACAGAAGACGGAGAAAGAAGGAAT
Organism: Helianthus tuberosus; assembly: GCA_030545235.1. Taxonomy (NCBI): domain Eukaryota; kingdom Viridiplantae; phylum Streptophyta; class Magnoliopsida; order Asterales; family Asteraceae; genus Helianthus; species Helianthus tuberosus. Next base: position 210,327,494 of record CM060371.1, on the reverse strand, counting down.
GACAAAGAATGAAGAATCAGAGAAGGATGAAGCTTCAAATTGTGAAGTTGGGTGCTCTAAATGTGATAAATTTGAAGCTGACAATGTCAAACTCTTGAAGGATACGGAAAGTTTGACATTGGAAGTCAAAAAGATGAAGGATGAGAAACAATTTGACGATAAACAGATTCTTGTGATGCAAGAAAATTGTGAGAAGCTGAAATCTGAAAATGTTAAACTGTCAAGTGATTTGAACAGTTTGACATTAGAAAACAAAGTTTTTCAAGATAAAATCAAAAGTTTTGAAAATGAAAAAGTAAAAATTGAAAAAGAATTTCAAATTCAAATAAAGATTCTTGAAGATGGGAGATCTGTTTTTAGCAAGAACAATATTGAAAAGCAAAAGGTAATAAATTCCCATCGTCAGACGATTATTCGGCTTGAAAAAGAAGCTGAATGTGATAGATAGAAAATCAAAGATTTAGAGAATAATTTGAAAAGTTTTGTGACTTCTGCATCATATGTTTGTCCAGAACCGATCAATTCTGTTCCAATAAGTGACAATGTCACAAATTTTGACAAAGTCAAAATTGAAGATTGCGATGACAAAGCTGATGATGAAATAGAAAAAGAAAAGAAAAGAAAAATATTTTTAGAATTACAAGAAAAATTTCAAAATACTATTTTGCAGTCTACTGAAATAGGTGAATGCTCTAAGCAAAAACCTGTTAAGAAGATTGTAGAACAGAAACAAAAAGTTAAAAATTTGAAAAATTTTCAAAATGAAAATAAAAGCTCATCAGTTCAATCATCCAATCATTATGAAAAATTACAAAAAATTAAAAATCAAAACTAAAAGAAAGTTGGTAACCAGTGGTGCAGGTTTGACCACAGTGCTCAAATGCCAAATCAAGGATACAAGAGGAGACATGAGTACCACAAGGCAAATCAATGCTTTGATCTAAGTGTGTGGTATGAAGATGGTGTTTGGTATGAAAGTAGTAAGAGGTATGATAACAGAGTGTGTTACACTTGTGGATTTCAAGGACACATTGCTGTTAACTGCCAAAGTCAGAGATTCGAAACAAGAAGGTGCTATGAATGCCACATCAGAGGACACATTGCCAGAGATTGCCCAATGAGATCAAAGGGAAGACCGAGGGTTGATTCTCAGAAATTGGCAAAGAAACCAGTCAATGTCAAGCCCAAAGAACAGAAAGTTCAAGAACCAAAAGTTCAAGAACAGAAAGTTCAAGAAAAGAAAGTGAAGCTTTCACAAGGGCAGAAAGACAGACTGAGGAAGAAGAGAAAGAAGGCAAGATAATACTTGGAGAAGATTTTGTCCTCGGATACAACAAGAAAATTAGATAAAAGTTCTGATAAATCGTCTTGCTCTCCAAAAAATGACAAATCAAGCAAAAGGAATTCATCAGATACAAATCTGAGGACAGAATGGAGTGTTAAGAAAGAAAAAGTTCTTGGCAATGAATTTGTTTCTTCGGAAACAAAGGAGCCACGTGTTGGTGATGAATCTGACTCTTCAAAGTCAGACAAGCCACATTCAGGCAATGATTCTGGTTCGTCAAAACTAGAAGAGCCATCTGTTGAGGTAAAAACTGTCAAACCCAAGGCTGGTCAGGCTTGGGTGAATCTGTTTAAATGAAAAACCTGACTTGCCGGAGTTCCCAGGTTGGTAAGTGTGGAACAGGAATCGGCATATTTCTTGAGAAATTCACAGGTTGATAACTGTGATATTTCGAATTACAAAAGACTAATCAAGGACATTAAGTTGTACTTGATTTATCTTTCCGATAAATGGATAAAGGTGAACAATGTGATGAAAGAACCCCGAGTTTGTAAAAAGACAAACAAAACTAGTTTTTCGGAAAAACCATTTTGATTAAAACAAACTTAAGTGTTTTGAAATCATAATGGGAAAATAGTTTGTTGTCAGGGGGAGTTCTGATTGTTAAGCCAAGTGAATGGCGAATTGAAGCGATTTGATATCAGTTTGTCACTTTCCTTGTATAGTTTGTTTTCAAATTTTCATTTGAAAATCAAAATTGAAACATATTTTGATTTTAGGGGGGAGAAAAATAAAAAAAAAATTAGAAAATTTGAAAATGCCAAAAACATTGAAAAAGCTAAAATGAGTTTTGTTGAGAAAAGAGGAAATGATAGTAAATCAGTGGACTATCACAGCATGCTATAGAAATGTAATGTCAAATGTGATAAGCGATCTCACTAACGATGTGACGATAGGCTCAGCTAGACTAATAGATTTGCGATAACGATACAAACTAAATGAAAAAGCCTAGTTCTAGTGGGAAACATGGTTGAAAGCATAGTACTTAGTTTTGTCCTTCGTAATTGTGTACCTACTCAGTAATCGCTGAATGTCGAAAGACATAAAAACTGGTTAAGTCTGTGATCTTTCACAACTTTGCTGAAAAGTCGCTGTGATTGTGCATTTTATTTTGCAAAGATTTAAACTTGTTTTATTTCTTTATTTTGTTTAAGCATTGGACATCCTCTGCGTATACGTGAGTATCGAACTGGATGTTATTGCCTAAACGTTCTGCTTTATTTTCTTTGGTGTTTCGTTTAAGCTTTGGATCACCTCTGCGTATACGGAAGTATCTACCTGGTGGTTAAAGCCTAAACAACTTCAACTTGTTTTATTTTCTTATTTTGTTTAAACATTGGACTTTCTCTGTGTATACGGAAGTATCAACCTGATTGTTAATGTTTAAACATTCTGCTTTATTTTTGCACAAATCACAGTTGATGAAAGTTTAAAGGCATTACTTGAGTTAGTGTATTGCATGATGAGGGGATATGCTGAGATCGTGGGGTCCATAAGAATTTAGTGCAAAATTAATATACCTTAATCGTATCGGTAAGCATTTCGAAAGTTTTTAGATTGAGTTTAAGAGGACAACTATATCGTCAATCTATGTGAATCGTTTAGAACTTAAAATGATTAAAGCTTAACGGTGCTATTGATTTGTCTCATAAACTGATATGATCCTCTTACACAAACTCACAAAAATATTGTTTGTATATATTTGTTTACTATATTTCATTCAAAAACAAAAATCCAAAAAGATTTTAGTGTGTTTTAGCATAAAGTTTTGAAAAATACAAAAAGATTTTCGACAACTGATGTTGGAAAGCGGATTTTCAAAATTCCAAGTGCTAAACATGATGAACTAGAGGGTTGGGAGAATATGTTGAAAAATTTGAATGTTATATACAAATGTTTTGAAAGATTGTGTAATTAGTTAATCAAGGTCATTCACTTGAACTTGATGTAACTATACAGATTGATGAATGAATGATTTCTACCAAGTAAGTTTCTTAAATATAAGTGTTATAAATTTGTGAAACTTATGTTATGGGTAGAGGATTTGCAGGTTAACCAGGTTTCAAATCCTGAGCATATGCAGAATAGAGCCAGGAATTAATCCTGAATTTGTGAACTTGTGAAAGCCAGACTACGATCCCGACAGCTGAGTCTAAGGGGGAGTCTGAAGACGAGCTCAACGCAAGAGGAAGCGTGGATTCAAAGAGCCAGATAACTATTTTGGAGGAGCTTGTATACGGAAAGCCAGGCGTCGATCCCAAAAGCACGGAAGCTTGACGAAAGGGGGAGCCTGAAAGAAAAAGAGTCTAAGAAGAAGGGGAGCAACGGAAGCTCGAAAACAGATCCACGGGGATTCTGTTCGTGAAAGAGAAAGACAAGACGCTACGAGATTGACTATGACAATATCCAAGGGGGAGTCTGTTAGTGCATTATGTGTCTATCGCCTCCGTCAATTAGAGCAGTAGCGAGAAACCGAAGAAATCAAGCTTATATTGTAATATTTAGATAGAATTAGCAAGGTGGCATTTTGGTAATTAATGAGAAGTCTCATTAATTCCAAGGGGTATATATAGGAGAGTTATGTCATAGTTTAGAAGACTTTTTGCTCATTTGGGGGTTTAGGAGATCTAATCTTAGTGAGAGAAAGTCTAGAGAGAGAAAGTTCTCTCATGTGATTCTCGGCTTTGTACACATCATCTTATTCAATAGAATCACGTTATTAGTACGTTCTTGTGTGTTCGATCACACACGTTCACGGATTCCGCACGTTGAACGTGTTGTTACGCAATCGTACGGTGTCAAAACCGATCCTACAGTGTGTCTATTGATCTTTAACCCGGTCTACGGATCGGGCTACTGAACGCGTAAGGAACATGTAATTCGTTTACAAGTATTATCTATAAATAATTATCCCAAGTTATAAAAAGTTTGTGCCACGTGCATTCAAATCAATTTTATTAAATGTTTTCAAATGAGTCAGTTGATTGTATTTACCAGTGTAAACTGACGTATTTTCCCAAAAAGGTTAAGTGCAGGTACTACGCGAACTAGGCTGGCTTTCTCCTAGCGTCCACAATAAGTTTCGCAAGCTTGGATGTCAAAACTGTTGAACAATGTTTCCTATTTATTTTGATCCACCTGTGGATTATTTTTCAACTGTTGTGATACTTGATATTACAATTATATTCGGTTGAAATATATCTATCTTTTGCTTCCGCTGTGCATTTAAATATTGTGTTGTTTGACTGTAATGTTACCAACCACGTCACGATACTCCCCACCGGGCCCACCGGTAATACGTGGAAATATCGGGGTGTGACAGGTTGGTATCAGAGCCAACATTGAGTGAATTAAACACTAGCCTTTTGTGTTTAATCTCAATGACACAATTGCACATTCCTAAATTTTCGAGTCTAGACAAAGAACATAGGAATAATCCAAATTTGTTTTGTTTTTATCTTAACTTTGTCCTTTATATTTCTTGTTGTATCTTTTATTATTTTGACAGGAAATATGCCGCCAAGATTTAGACGAGGAGGACGAGGCAAGGGGCCAATCACCGCCCCTAACGATCATGATGCCGTGCCTTCACACCGGCGAACTCCTTCCACTACAATGAGTGCCGATCCGCAAGGAAACAGGAGGAACCTTTTTGAGCCCGCTAGACAGTCTGTTTCGCACAGCTCAATGCCTCCCTACCGTCACTCTTTTGGGCCGCACTCGGAAAATGAGCCCGATAACCCACAACCTTCATATATACCTCTCCAGCGATCCCTTTTGCATCATTCCTTCGGCGACCCTACTCCTGTCTTTTAGGGCAGGTTCAACTCGGAAAATTATATTCAAGAACCAGTGGGTTTTAACCCATTGGGACCGGAGGACCACTTCTCGGAAGATAATGCAATGGACATGGACGAGGACACGGATCCCGTCGAGCCTGCAACTGGAACACCCAACCATCCCATCGAGATATCTGATAGATCTTCTTTCCATGGATCACCCTACGGTGGTCCAGACAGTTATCAAGCGAGGTTTAACCAGCACGAATAGTACTTCACACCTTTTCACCATTCGTCACCTCACCAGCAGCAGCAGGATCCCTCTGGGGATTCACGTTTCGTGGCAGTCACGCCACCACCTCCACCGCCGCCAGTTCATCTAGCACCTCCAGAACCACCAAGGCGTCGGAGAACAGGCGCAAGAATATCCGTGCGAGGAGGGGATTTCCATTTTAGCACCCTCGACACTCCAGTGGCAGTCATTATTCACCACTGCATGAGGACCCACAACTGGGTGGGCCCTCAAACCCAGTTCCAGAGGTGAACTCAGCACCAGTTGCACCACAGCCGCCACCGATGGGTTTTGATAACCCGATTCCTGCATACGCCGGTTCAATGGCATACAACCCGTTTGAGCAGCCGGCTCACACCAACTATAATTACGCTGAAGCTGACCCATACTTGGTAGCAGCCAATTACAACGTACTTCACCCGGAAGGACCGTATGGAGCTCCTTGGGGAGTGGGGTACCCAACTCATGGGTACCAAATACCTGCTAGACCTCTGATTTGGCAACAATCGCAGCCGCCACGGTTTTCCCCGCCAGAATGGGAAGAAATTCTTCAAAGATTGGACCAAGTCGAGCGAGATTTCACAAAAAAAAAATGGGAAGAAATTCTTCAAAGATTGGACCAAGTCGAGCGAGATTTCACAGAGATCGCAGGGAACGACAAGGTTTCCTCAAAGGCTTAGCAGGCTTGCTAAAGGGGAAGAAAAAGAGGGATCATTAAATCCCTACATGTATTGTTGTATTTTCTATTTCAATCAAGTCCCTGCGTGGACATTTATCTGTGTATTTAGTCCCTCCGTGGACTTGTCTTTTTAGTCCCTGCGTGGACATCTATTCTAGTATTTGGTCCCTGCGTGGACTTGTATTTTAGTTTAACCCCTGCGTGGGTTAATTGTCTATTAAAAGTCCCGTTTAGGGCGATATGTACTCTTTTAATATTAATGGAATGTTAAGTTTATAAATTTCATTTTTTGCCATTATATGCATAAAAATATTATACATGAAATAAATAAATAAAAAATTATTCCTTTATAATTAATCTGCCAATTAAATATTAAATAAAAATCTTAAAGGTATAACCTAGCCTGCATGTCATTATAAGACTTGGCCAAGATGGTAAGACCTGTTTAAAAGATTCGGATCCCTGTTAACATCTGAAAACATGTTAACGCTCCTGGCAGACGTGATTCGTTAAAAATCACACACGTCATTTTTATAAAAGGATTCTTCAAAAGATTCCTAACCCAACTTAATGATCTATAAATCATGGGTTTAAATCATCAATTAAGATGATCACTTATTAAACATCCATTAGTGATGTAGTGCCTACGGGCCATACTCATTGTCATATAAGACAAAAGACAGTAGTAGTCTACGACTCCCTGTCAGAGAAAGGTAATGAACTATGTTCAAACCTTACATGCCTTGATTCTCTGAAATCATGGCTTATAATAAAAAAAATGTCCCTGTGACTAGGCCTTTTGTGCTAATAATACTGTTATTATAATTAGGATAAGTTATAGTAAAATCCTAAATGAATGTGAGTAACAAAATTAACCAAATATGGTATATGTTTACCATGGTTAATGAATTGCCATAAAAGAAAATTCTATAATAAACTCTCAAATAAAGTATTGTCAATATCTTATGTAACAGTTCAAGATACATGGCGGACTCGGATGAAATTAATAGTCGGCCAAAGGAGAATCCTGACGCCGCCAGGTTCAATGTGACTAGCGCAGAGCTCCAAGCATTAATCGACAATGCTGTTACAAAAGCCTTAGATTGTCACACCCCGACCACGTAGAACATACAAAACGTGGCGGAAACGTCGGGGAGTGTTGTAACAGAATTAATTGTTTCAAATCCATGGCAGTTGAAGTTTCGTTTTAATGATTAAAAGTGTTACAATGTCTTAACAAACAAAGAAATACAACATAATTAACTAGTCTTGCATCTTTTATTGTCACTAAAGCCCAAGTCTGCCTATGTGTATCTTGATCATCTTATGCAACAGCTCCTGAAAACACATGTGAAAATAGGTACGTCAGCATAAAAATGCCTGTGAGATACATAGGTTTTGTGAAAATAGGTTTCATGACTTATGTTTGAGAAAATGTTTAGTCATGAACCTTGTAATTTGCTTTGTTTTGTAAATCATTTGAAAAACGATAAGATCAGATGATATGTATAAATAGGAGAATAATGTATGGTTAAATGAATAACCATTGTAAAATGAGTTTGTATAAGATAAGTTGCTTGTAAAAAAAAAAAAAACAATGTATTGTGAAAGTATGTTATTTGTATAAAATGTTATATATCTTAAACTGAAATGATTCAAATAACGCTACGATATGTAATACCATACAAACACTTATATATAGGAAGTACCAGCGGCGTATCCACCATGCTTGTATCATATTACACACGCCTCGTTACTTTAATCACTTACTAAAACCAAACCATCAAGATGTAATGTTTAACAATTGTAGAAATGTTTATGTATGGTCAAATACGGTTCACACGGTTCACAGATACAAACGGTTCACAGATACAAACGGTTCACAGATACAAATGGTTCACAGATACAAACGGTTCACAGATACAAACTGTTCACATAGTCAAATGTTTACAACGGTTCACATCGTCAAATGTTTACAACGGTTCACATAGTCAAATGTTTACAACGGTTCACATAGTCAAATAGTTATAAACGGTTCACATCGTCAAATGTTTACAATGGTTCACATAGTCAAATGTTTACAACGGTTCACATAGTCAAATAGTCATAAACGATTCAAAATGTAATATAATGTGTTCATATGCTGGATGAGTATATGCAACAAATAGTAATGTAAAACAATGTACTAAATACGCACACAATGGGCATACATAGCATGAAATGTAATGTAAAACGATGTACTAAGTACGCACACAATGGGTATACCTAGCATGAAATGTAATGAAATCATGTACTATAATGTACTAACGAACATAGCAGGTGTATGATGTGAAAACAGGAAAGCATGAAAGTAACAAGTAGGCACATGTGTTCCACCCCAAAACATTTGGAAAACAGTAAAAGAGGGGTCTATGTACTCACTTGAGATTGCTCAATAGACTTTAGATATCCACCAAGCAAAGCTAGAAGATTACGGAATCAAACGACACCTAATATAGGTAACTACGTTAATAAACGGACCTGAACGGAGGATCGGGTAGTATGAGGGTTTGTAAACCAAATGGGTGTAGGAACTCATGTAATATGGTTTAACAAAGCCTACATACTAAAATGAAACTTATCCTAAGTGCCTTTGACCCGTTATGACCCGTTTAGGTAGCTTATGCTACTTTAACGCGCCGTTTGCGTAAAACGCATTTGGATCGCCTAACTAGCCCTATGACAAGTAAGATATGCCTTAACATGTTTAATATTGTTATTAAATCAGTTTAGATGGCAAAAGTTATGTTACATAGGCTTAAAATGAATTTTAGTTCAAAAAGGGTATTTTGGTAATTTACCTAAGGCATAAGAACTACTTATCATACAACTACTCAAACGATGTGACCATAAGGTATAACCTCGGAAGGTTATTCCCTATACTACTATGGTCACCTAATGTATTTGGTCGGATCCTAATGATCGACCAAATAGGTCGGGTTCGAAGGCATAAGCGATTGATTAGATCGCTTACCCTTACGAACCTAAACAAGCACAAATCTAAAAGTGACGAGCTAAACATGCTAGGACATGTTTAGTTAAGTTAGAAAACAGGTTTGGTATCAAAACAAACGGTTTTGATACCCTAGAGTAGTTTGGTTACAAAATACGCGAGTACACGCATTTTGCCCGAAACTACGACTCGTCACTGAGCCTAGATAACGTGGTAATCTGTAGGTATAGTCACTAGGGACTATAACCATCGTGATTACGCTCACGTTATGAAGTTCAAACGAACTTCGCATTGACCATAAACTGGTCAATGCAGAAAGTCAAACACAGTTTGACTTTAAAGCATAAAAACGAAAGAAAAGAACGAAGGAGTACTTACAGAAGGTCCCTGCAAGTATTAAACCCGATTCACTCTCAGGTAGGAAGCACAAACACTTCCACTTAGAGAGCTTAGAATCAGATTTAGGTGTGAGGGAAATGAGCAAACATGGGGGGGGGGTATTTATAGGAAAAGTAGAGCCGTTAGGATCGTTCGTCAAAAAACGTGCCTCGATCTCAACCGTCCAAGTGTGCCCCTAGTTTCACTAAACCATTAGAACTCATAGAAATGGCCCATGGTATTGTAAAAACCGTTTGCAAGTGGTCTTGGAGTGTATGACAGCTGAAAACAGGCTGTTTGCAACATTCTGCTGTTCTGGGCACTGCTTGCGCACCGTAACAATTATATTGTTGCGGTGCGCAAGGACCTAGTTTGGCAGAATGTCAAATTTGGTCCCTGCAGCCCGTTTAAGCTATTTCCGACACGTTTAAGGCTCGTTAACCCCATTTCAAAGCTCTAAAATGAAGTTAAAGTATAGGGAACTTAAAATGTGCCCAAAAAATCTCGGATGTCGGTTCGTTTGGCCGTACGATCGCGATGTTCGGTTAATTACGACGAAATGCGCATAAGTGCGAAAAACGATCCAAATTGCGCGACGAATGGATTTTTCTCATGCCAAACACTAAAATAAAATATTTTAGTGCTTACATAAATTTTTGGATGTCCGGATGTATCCAGAACGTAAGTTATGCGCAAAAGTGCAAACTTGTGCACTTTTTGACACTTTTAGTCCCTGAATGACCCAAAAGTTTATTTTAGCACACCGAACACCTCAAAGCCTATTTCTAAGCTATGTAAAGGATATTTATGGTATGTTTAACTTATAGTCATGTTCCGGGATGTCTGTTATAGTTCAAATTGGCATACTTTCGCAGTTTGTCAACTTTAGTCCCTGTAAGCGATATAACTTGATTTCGGCATACCAAACCTTCCAAAACTTATTTCTAAGTTATGTAGAGGTTATTTAAGGTATGTTAAGACTATTTCACTATTCTGGAGTGTTTGTTGCATTAAACTGGTTATATTTACGCATTAGTGCGCGTATAACCTTCCAGAAAGCGATTTAGAGCTTGAAATCGAACAAGAGTTGATATGTGCAAAAGATACACATATTTATACAAGTCCCAAGTATGAAATACAATATTTCATTGGTTTGGTATTTGTTTGATGGTCGCAGTGACACAGGTGTCACAGTCTCCCCTACTTAAGGAAATTTCATCCCGAAATTTATTCGTAGAAGTCGGTCTGTGACTTTGTGTTAAATAACCATCAAAGATATGTAAAGCATAATTTTGGTATTTTCCTCAACGGATATTTTTCAGAAGCGGAAATAAACGAAACGGAGTCATTTTCTTCAACGGGTTCTTCGGAAATGGAAAATAAAGGATTTTTAACTAAACGGATATACATTTCCCTCAACGGATATTCTTCAGAAGTGAAAACGAATGGATGATTCATTCTTCCTCAACGGATCCTTCGTCAGAAACGGGAATGAAGGAATAATCCACGGATATTCATTTTTTTCTCAATGAATATTCTTCAGAACGAAAATGAACAAACGGGGTCATTTTCCTCAACGGTTATTCCTCAGAATTTGAAATGAAGAAATAGTCAACGGATATTCATTTCTTCAACGGATAATCTTCAGAAACGAAAATGAACTAACGGAGTCATTTTCAACGGTTGCTTCCTCAGGTACTGAAATGAAAGATTTAACAACGGATATTCATTTCCTCAACGGATAATCTTCAGAAACGAAAATGAACTAACGGAGTCATTTTCAACGGTTGCTTCCTCAGAGTTGGAAATGAAGGATAAACGGATATTCATTTCCTCAACGGATAATCTTCAGAAACGAAAATGAACTAATGGAGTCATTTTCAACGGTTGCTTCCTCAGAGTTGGAAATGAAGGATAAACGGATATTCATTTCCTCAACGGATATTCCTCAGAAGTGAAAAATGAATAGCTAGTTCATTTTTCCTCAACGGATGCTTCATCAGAATTGGAAATGAATTGGGTTTACTTAGATATATGATAGAACTTGCTGTGATTTCTGTGCACTAAATTCCATAATTATGTATGCATCCATAATTACGTAATTCCTTGCACAGTCCGCACAGTTCGTTTTGTAATGTTGTGGGGAAGGATATCAAACTTGTGATGAGGGTGACTAGACTACCATAGGGTCCTTTTAATTAGATTGACAGAGGATCTTCTTAATTAGGCCACCAAGGAGTCCTTTCATCTATATCATCACATAATATTCCTAACCAGATTTTTTTTGGATCGATCAGTTTAACCAGACCACTAAAGGGGTCTAATTGTGAAGTAGTACTTTATAATCCAAGGGACTTAACTACAGCGTAGAAGTCCATTAAGGATTTTAGGTAGTACCTTTGGGTATCCTACAATGAATCTCTTGTACAAGGATATGTAAGATTCTACGAGGATTTGGATAACATAATTTGGATCACATGACACAAAAAAAAAGGAACACATAAGCACATAATCACATATTTGTTCAATTGTTATTATCTTGTTATTGATTGCTATTAACTTGGCACCTCGTACTTCGTTTCTCTTGGAAGAAACGGGTACTTAGGATTTTCGTGGAAAACGCAAGAGATCATACAATGGAAGAAATTTGGGGGTAGTCTGTTCTTCAAGGAATATGGTTCCTTGATTGTTGGTATTGTAGAGGATATGTTTATACATGCAACCACATAAACATATTAAAATGTAAATGAAAGATTTATTTATAACAACAATGACAACAACTGTTTCATAGATCGTGATAACAAAAGAAAATAATACACATGGCTCGATTATTTTCTAAACAGCGTTATCTTCTGTCAGTCAGATACTCATCCCTGCGCTGGATTTGCATTAGCAAGCTTCGGGCAATTCCTACGAAAATGGCCCATCTCGCCACAGTTGTAGCAAGACCCCAGTGGAAAACGAGCTTGAGCAGGATTGTTGTTAACTTGATTTGGTGCAGCTGCGGTTGGGCAAACCCTCGCTCTATGACCTATAAGTCCGCAAACTTGGCATGTGCGGCACTTCACACCAGCATGATGATGTAGGCCACATTGGTTGCACAAAGGTGCAGTTCCGTTGTAGGGTTTCCTGGCAGGGGGTTGAGCTGGTTGGTTGGGGGCGGCTTGATCATTGTGAGTAACCATGGCGAAGTTCTGAGAAGTCTTTCACTTCTTTGACTTCTTAGGGGATCCTGTCTGTTCATCCATGGTCTTTGATTCCTCGATTGGTTTCGATTCCTCGACCGGTTTCTTGTCACCCTTTTGGAAAAGCTTACGTTTCCTGATCTGATTCAGTCAAGGTTGCGGCTAGCTCAATGGCCTGTCTAACTGTAGTAGGGTTGCTGCCAGTCACAATGTCTTGTATTGAGTCAGGGAGGCCATCAATGTACTTTTCTATTGCCATATCCAAAGGCGTGACCATGTTTGGGCATAACAGACTTAACTCCTTATATCGATCAGTGTATGCTCGATGTTCACCGCTGTCTTGCTTAAGATCGTCGAATTCCCTTTCCAATGCCCTGATCTAACTGTAGTAGGGTTGCTGCCAGTCACAATGTCTTGTATTGAGTCAGGGAGGCCATCAATGTACTTTTCTATTGCCTTATCCAAAGGCGTGACCATGTTTAGGCATAACAGACTTAACTCCTCATATCGATCAGTGTATGCTCGATGTTCACCGCTGTCTTGCTTAAGATCGTCGAATTCCCTTTCCAATTCCCTGATCTCGTGACGAGGACAGAATTCCTTCTTCATAAGGGCCCTAAGTTCAGCCCATGTCTGTGCTAGAGCAACTTCTGCACCACGATCTCTCATAACCCCGTTCCACCACGTAAGGGCTCTCTTCTGGAACACACTCGAAGCAAACTCGACCTTGCGATTGTCAGGACACTGCACGTGGCGGAAAGTATTCTCAATGCTCTCGAACCATTGCAGAAGCCCAGTCGCTCCCTCATAACCACTAAACTTGAGTGGTTTCGCCGAGTTAAAACTCTTGAAATTGCATGGACCATTGTTGTTGTTGTTGGCTTGATTCCATAGAGCAAAGAGGTTTGGGAATTGAGCAGCCATTTGCTGCGCAATGATTTCTGCCAGCTCGGCAGTCGCTATCTGGTTCTCGCGTCGAGGAGGCATTCTAAAAGAGGAAACATGAAAGGAAACGAGTGAGAGAATTAGACGAAAAGAATGAGATGAAACAAATCTGATGAAAGCAAGGGTAGTGGTCATTTGTTTCTTACCACAAGGTAAACAAACGACACATAGTGACTAATCAAAGTAAATGGGTCAAAAATAATGTATCGCGAAGACATGCTCGCCAATAAGTGAACACTCATCCCAAGAATTCCCAGGTAAGCACAACTGGTCTCGCGTCTGATGAGATGAATACGAAGTGCTTGCCTAGACAGAAAACCCAGAATACAGGCATTCACCCTTCCAGTTTGCACGTGTTCACATTATTTAAAACCCAGAACCTTGACGAGATTTTGAAAACTCAAAGGGGTTCAAAACCATATAACAGAGGGTTCAAAACCTAGTAATCAATCATCCTAGAACAGATGATTAGTTTTCAAAGCGGTTTTGAAATTTATGTTCTTGTTGTGGTCGTCGCCTAAGGATAGGTGACGGTATTGTTTTATGACTAAACGCAAGTAAACTCACGTTAGGGTCCTAAGAAGGTTATAGACTAGGTCAAAGCATTACTAATAACCTAATTCCCTATAACCATTGGCTCTGATACCAACTCTTCTGTCACACCCCGACCACGTAGAACATACAAAACGTGGCGGAAACGTCGGGGAGTGTTGTAACAGAATTAATTGTTTCAAATCCATGGCAGTTGAAGTTTCGTTTTAATGATTAAAAGTGTTACAATGTCTTAACAAACAAAGAAATACAACATAATTAACTAGTCTTGCATCTTTTATTGTCACTAAAGCCCAAGTTTGCCTATGTGTATCTTGGTCATCTTATGCAACAGCTCCTGAAAACACATGTGAAAATAGGTACGCCAGCATAAAAATGCCTGTGAGATACATAGGTTTTGTGAAAATAGGTTTCATGACTTATGTTTGAGAAAATGTTTAGTCATGAACCTTGTAATTTGCTTTGTTTTGTAAATCATTTGAAAAACGATAAGATCAGATGATATGTATAAATAGGAGAATAATGTATGGTTAAATGAATAACCATTGTAAAATGAGTTTGTATAAGATAAGTTGCCTGTAAAAAAAAAAAACAATGTATTGTGAAAGTATATTATTTGTATAAAATGTTATATATCTCAAACTGAAATGATTCAAATAATGCTACGATATGTAATACCATACAAACACTTATATATAGGAAGTACCAGCGGCGTATCCACCATGCTTGTATCATATTACACACGCCTCGTTACTTTAATCACTTACTCAAACCAAACCATCAAGATGTAATGTTTAACAATTGTAGAAATGTTTATGTATGGTCAAATACGGTTCACACGGTTCACAGATACAAACGGTTCACAGATACAAACGGTTCATAGATACAAACGGTTCACAGATACAAACGGTTCACATATACAAACGGTTCACAGATACAAATGGTTCACAGATACAAACGGTTCACAGATACAAACTGTTCACATAGTCAAATGTTTACAACGGTTCACATCGTCAAATGTTTACAACGGTTCACATAGTCAAATGTTTACAACGGTTCACATAGTCAAATAGTTATAAACGGTTCACATCGTCAAATGTTTACAATGGTTCACATAGTCAAATGTTTACAACGGTTCACATAGTCAAATAGTCATAAACGGTTCAAAATGTAATATAATGTGTTCATATGCTGGATGAGTATATGCAACAAATTGTAATGTAAAACAATGTACTAAATACGCACACAATGGGCATACATAGCATGAAATGTAATGTAAAACGATGTACTAAGTACGCACACAATGGGCATACCTAGCATGAAATGTAATGAAATCATGTACTATAATGTACTAACGAACATAGCAGGTGTATGATGTGAAAACAGGAAAGCATGAAAGTAACAAGTAGGCACATGTGTTCCACCCCAAAACGTTTGGAAAACAGTAAAAGAGGGGTCTATATACTCACTTGAGATTGCTCAATAGACTTTAGATTTCCACCAAGCAAAGCTAGAAGATTACGGAATCAAACGGCACCTAATATAGGTAACTACGTTAATAAACGGACCTGAACGGAGGATCGGGTAGTATGAGGGTTTGTAAACCAAATGGGTGTAGGAACTCATGTAATATGGTTTAACAAAGCCTACATACTAAAATGAAACTTATCCTAAGTGCCTTTGACCCGTTATGACCCGTTTAGGTAGCTTATGCTACTTTAACGCGCCGTTTGCGTAAAACGCATTTGGATCGCCTAACTAGCCCTATGACAAGTAAGATATGCCTTAACATGTTTAATATTGTTATTAAATCAGTTTAGATGGCAAAAGTTATGTTACATAGGCTTAAAATGAATTTTAGTTCAAAAAGGGTATTTTGGTAATTTACCTAAGGCATAAGAACTACTTATCATACAACTACTCAAACGATGTGACCATAAGGTATAACCTCGGAAGGTTATTCCCTATACTACTATGGTCACCTAATGTATTTGGTCGGATCCTAATGATCGACCAAATAGGTCGGGTTCGAAGGCATAAGCGATTGATTAGATCGCTTACCCTTACGAACCTAAACAAGCACAAATCTAAAAGACACGAGCTAAACATGCTAGGACATGTTTAGTTAAGTTAGAAAACAAGTTTGGTATCAAAACAAACGGTTTTGATACCCTAGAGTAGTTTGGTTACAAAATACGCGAGTACACGCATTTTGCCCGAAACTACGACTCGTCACTGAGCCTAGATAACGTGGTAATCTGTAGGTATAGTCACTAGGGACTATAACCATCGTGATTACGCTCACGTTATGAAGTTCAAACGAACTTCGCATTGACCATAAACTGGTCAATGCAGAAAGTCAAACACAGTTTGACTTTAAAGCATAAAAACAAAAGAAAAGAACGAAGGAGTACTTACAGAAGGTCCCCGCAAGTATTAAACCCGATTCACTCTCAGGTAGGAAGCACAGACACTTCCACTTAGAGAGCTTAGAATCAGATTTAGGTGTGAGGGAAATGAGCAAACATGGGGGGGGGGTATTTATAGGAAAAGTAGAGCCGTTAGGATTGTTCGTCGAAAAACGTGCCTCGATCTCAACCGTCCAAGTGTGCCCCTAGTTTTACTAAACCATTAGAACTCATAGAAATGGCCCATGGTATTGTAAAAACCGTTTGCAAGTGGTTTTGGAGTGTATGACAGCTGAAAACAGGCTGTTTGCAACATTCTGCTATTCTGGGCACTGCTTGCGCACCGTAACAATTATATTGTTGCGGTGCGCAAGGACCTAGTTTGGCAGAATGTCAAATTTGGTCCCTGCAGCCCGTTTAAGCTATTTCCGACACGTTTAAGGCTCGTTAACCCCATTTCAAAGCTCTAAAATGAAGTTAAAGTATAGGGAACTTAAAATGTGCCCAAAAAATCTCGGATGTCGGTTCGTTTGGCCGTACGATCGCGATGTTCGGTTAATTACGACGAAATGCGCATAAGTGCGAAAAACGATCCAAATTGCGCGACGAATGGATTTTTCTCATGCCAAACACTAAAATAAAATATTTTAGTGCTTACATAAATTTTTGGATGTCCGGATGTATTCAGAACGTAAGTTATGCGCAAAAGTGCAAACTTGTGCACTTTTTGACACTTTTAGTCCCTGAATGACCCAAAAGTTTATTTTAGCACACCGAACACCTCAAAGCCTATTTATAAGCTATGTAAAGGATATTTATGGTATGTTTAACTTATGGTCATGTTCCGGGATGTCTGTTATAGTTCAAATTGGCATACTTTCACAGTTTGTCAACTTTAGTCCCTGTAAGCGATATAACTTGATTTCGGCATACCAAACCTTCCAAAACTTATTTCGAAGTTATGTAGAGGTTATTTAAGGTATGTTAAGACTATTTCACTATTCTGGTGTGTTTGTTGCATTAAACTGGTTATATTTACGCATTGGTGCGCGTATAACCTTCCAGAAAGCGATTTAGAGCTTGAAATCGAACAAGAGTTGATATGTGCAAAAGATACACATATTTATACAAGTCCCAAGTATGAAATACAATATTTCATTGGTTTGGTATTTTTTTGATGGTCGCAGTGACACAGGTGTCACATAGATAGGCAGTATAGTGAAGCAAGCGGTACTCGAAGTAGGACCCTATCTGCACCGCATTCAAAGCCTAAGACTCATTCTGAGGCTCACAGCAAGCCACCACCCTCTAAGAAGGATGAACCAAAGAAAGGTGATGACGATCGTCAGTCCTCAAATCAGCAAAGTGCTCCATCTCAAAAGATTGTCTTGAATCAAGGACCCCGTGATAAGGGTTGCTCCTACAAGTATTTTGTTTCATGCAAACCTAGGGATTTCACTGGGGAGAAAGGAGCTATTGACTGTATGACATGGTTGGATGAGATGGACACCGTGGTTGATATCAGCGGATGCACTGATAAGGATGTGGTAAAGTTTGTGTCTCAATCGTTCAAAGGTGAGGCCTTAGCCTGGTGGAGATCGTTGATACAGGCTACTGGGAAGACTCCACTGTACAATATGTCATGGGAACAATATATTACCCTCATCAGGGAGAACTACTTTCCTCAGCATGAGGTAGAAAAGATTGAGTCGGACTTTCTGTCTTTGGTGATGAAGAATCTGGATTGCCAAGCTTACCTTATGAGCTTTAATACAATGTCAAGGTTGGTTCCTTATCTGGTGACCCCGGAACCCAAAAGAATAGCTCGTTTCATTGGGGGTTTAGCCCCAGAGATAAAGGCAAGTGTAAAAGCCTCTCGGCCAGCTACATTCAGGTCTGCAGCTGATATATCCTTGTCCCTCACACTGGATGCGGTCAGGCAGAGATCGCTGAGGAACACGGATGCCGAGAAAAGGAAGCATGAAGATGACAATTCACGACGGTCAGATAAGAAGCACAGGGAAAACAATGACCACAAGAAAGGGTCTGGTTCTAAGAAGGATGGGCATCAATCTGGAGATAAGCCCAAGTGTAAGATTTGTCAGAAGCACCACTTTGGGAGGTGCAGACTTGACTCAAAATCCCAATCTCAGACGAGACCTTGTGGGATGTGCAAATCTTCGGAACATAAAACCCTAGAGTGCAAGAAGCTGAAAGATGCAATGTGCTACAGTTGCAACGAAAAAGGGCACATTAAGACAAATTGCCCAAAATATGCAAAGAAAGCTGATGAAGGAAAGAAGACCAATGCTAGGGTCTTCAGGATGGATGCAAAGGAAGCTGTGCAGGACGACAATGTGATCACAGGTACCTTCCTTATAAATGATGTCTATTCAAGAGTACTTTTTGATTCAGGCGCTGATAAGTCCTTCGTAGATAATAAGTTTTGTGAATTGTTGAAATTGCATGTTAAAACCTTAAGTGTGAAGTATGAGGTGGAATTAGCTGATGGAACCATAGAAACCGTCTCAACTGTGTTAGATGGATGTGTTATATCCATTAAGAACCACTCTTTTCCTTTGTCCCTACTTCCCTTTAAGTTAGCCGGTTGTGACATAGATTTGGGTATGGACTGGTTATCTCATAACCAGGCCCAGATTGTCTGCAATAAGAAGCAAGTGGTGATCAAGACTCCGTCTGGTGAATCACTTACTATTCAGGGAGATACCCAGTATGGACTGCCTGAGCAAGTAACTATGCTCAAGGCCTCTAAGTGTCTAAAGAAGGGTTGTGTCATCTACATGGCACTAGTGACTATTGACGAGCCAAAGCCTAAGATTGAAGACATCCCCGTCATTTCTGAATACCCAGAAGTTTTTCTTGAAGAACTACCTGGTTTACCACCAGATAGGCAAGTAGAATTCAGAATCGACATCATCCCTGGAGCAGCACCTGTTGCTAGAGCGCCTTATAGATTGGCACCAACAGAGATGAAGGAATTGAGGACACAACTAGATGAATTGCTAGCCAAAGGGTTCATTAGACCTAGTTCGTCTCCTTGGGGAGCGCCAATCCTGTTTGTCAAGAAGAAGGATGGATCGATGCGTCTATGCATCGATTATCGCGAGCTTAATAAAGTCATTGTCAAGAATAGGTATCCTTTGCCCAGGATCGACGATCTGTTCGATCAATTACAAGGGGCAAGCTACTTCTCTAAGATTGATTTAAGGTCAGGCTATCATCAATTGAAGGTTAAAGATGAAGATGTGCACAAGACTGCATTTAGGACTCGTTATGGTCATTACGAGTTCCTAGTGATGCCTTTTGGGCTCACTAATGCACCAGCCGCATTCATGGATCTCATGAATCGTGTCTGCAAACCTCACCTAGATAAATTCATCATCGTCTTCATCGATGACATTCTCATTTACTCCAAGAGTCAGGCTGACCATGAGAAGCATCTTCGATGTATTCTGGAATTACTTCAGCAGGAGAAGCTCTATGCCAAGTTTTCTAAGTGTGAATTCTGGCTTCGTGAAGTCCAATTCCTTGGACATGTTGTCAGTGAGCGTGGTATCCAAGTAGATCCCGCTAAGGTTGAAGCTGTCATGAATTGGCAAGAGCCGAAGACGCCTACAGAGATTCGCAGCTTCTTGGGATTGGCAAGATATTACAGGCGTTTCATTGAAAATTTTTCAAGAATTGTTGCACCCCTAACCTCTTTGACTAGGAAGAAAGTAAAGTTCGATTGGGGTCCTAAGCAGCAAGAATCCTTCGATATTCTCAAGCAGAAGTTGAGCAATGCTCCTGTGTTGACATTGCCTGATGGAATAGAAGAGTTTGTGGTTTATTGTGATGCATCACACACCGGGATGGGACGTGTGCTTATGCAGAAAGGCAAAGTCATTGCCTATGCTTCACGTCAATTAAAGGTGCATGAAAAGAATTACACCACCCATGACTTGGAGTTGGGTGCCGTTGTATTTGCACTGAAGCTATGGAGGCACTATTTGTACGGTGTCAAATGTGTGATCTATTCTGATCACAAGAGCCTGCAACATCTGTTCAATCAGAAGGATTTGAACATGAGGCAGCGACGATGGATGGAAACTTTGAATGATTATGATTGTGAGATAAGATACCATCCTGGCAAGGCGAATGTAGTCGCCGATGCCTTGAGTCGGAAGGAAAGGGTGAAACCCATCAGAATCAATGTCAAGAGCATTGAAATAAAGAACAGTTTGAATGAAAGGTTGTTAGCTGCACAGAAGGAAGTTGTGTTGGAAGCTAACTATCCTAAAGAAAAGCTAGGAGTAACTGAAGAACAGTTATCCCAGGGCAAGGACGGAATCCTGAGATTAAATGGACGAATATGGGTTCCTGTTTATGGAGGACTTCGGGATGTTATCCTCCAGGAAGCCCACAGTTCTAAATACTCCATTCATCCTGGAGCTGACAAAATGTACCAGGATCTGAAAGCAAATTTCTGGTGGATAGGCTTGAAGAAGTCTGTAGCTGCCTATGTAGCTAAATGCTTGACGTGTGCGCAAGTCAAAGCAGAACATCAAAAGCCGTCAGGTTTGCTACAACAGCCTGAACTTCCCGCGTGGAAGTGGGAAATGATGACGATGGATTTCATCATCAAATTGCCAAAGACAAGGAAAGGAAATGATACGATATGGGTGATAGTAGATAGACTGACTAAGTCAGCACATTCCCTACCCATCAAGGAGACCTATAGCTCCGACATGTTAGCCCAATTGTACGTGGATAAGATTGTATCTCTACATGGAGTACCAGTAGCTATTATCTCTGACAGAGATACTAGATACACGTCACATTTTTGAAAAAGTTTCCAACAATCTTTGGGCACGCGCTTAAATTTTAGTACGGCTTACCATCCTCAGACGGACGGCCAGAGTGAGCGTACTATCCAAACTTTGGAAGACATGCTTCGTGCATGTGTAATTGACTTTGGTGGTAGTTGGGATAACCACCTGCCATTAATCGAGTTCTCATATAACAATAGCTACCATACCAGCATCAAGGCTGCGCCTTTCGAAGCCTTGTACGGTAGAAAGTGCAGAACGCTCATTTGTTGGGCGGAAGTTGGAGATGTCCAACTGACAGGACCGGAAATAGTCTTTGAAACAACGGACAAGATTTTCCAGATTCGTGACCGCCTGAAAGCTGCTAGGGACAGGCAGAAAAGTTACGCAAATCTAAAGCGTAAACCTCTGAAATTCGAGGTAGGTGATAAAGTGTTGCTCAAAGTATCACCCTGGAAAGGAGTGATGCGATTTGGTAAGAAAGGTAAGTTAAGCCCGAGATAAAATTACCTGAAGAGCTCAGTGGTATTCACGATGTATTCCACATCTGCAATCTGAAGAAGTGTTTCACTGATGAATCACTAGTCATACCACATACAGATGTGCACATAGAAGTGAGCTTGAAGTTTGTTGAAAAACCTGTGTCGATTGAGGATCGACAGGTTAAGAAGCTTCGAAGGAAGCATGTACCGATTGTAAAGGTTAAATGGGATGCCCATAGAGGTCCCGAATACACTTGGGAGGTTGAATCCACAATGAAAGAAAAGTACCCTTATTTATTTCAGTAAATCTCGAGGTCGAGATTTCTTTTAAGGGGGTGAAGATGTAACACCTCGAAAATTCACGTCCTATAATGTATTGACACGTGTCATAAGCTTGAACGTGTGAAAGAATACTCTAGAAGGACTAAAGTTGAAAAACATGGAAAGTATGTGAATATAAGGGTTCAAAATGTCAACAATGGATAAATATACCTTACAATAACCCTACACGATGTTTATAACCTTAAACGAATAAATCATGGATCATACGAAGCAAAATGTGAAAGAAAGTGAGGAATTACAAACTACAGGGGCTACATGTGTCAACATGTTTAAAGTATACCTCTGAGTGACCTTTTAGCAAACCCGAAGCTTTGTAACGATTAATTATGCTCACTAGAATACATGATAAAAATTTCACCAAGTTTTGTTATCGTATGAGAAAGTTATGATAAAATTCGTATAAGAAGGGTTAAAAGCGTCAACGATGAAGTTTATGACTTTTCGGGTGATAACAAAGTTAACCAAGGACTTAACAAAGTGGGTAGAAGTCTTGAAACCCTTATAAGTCAATTTGGAGGGCTCATAATGCAAGAAATAATGTCAAAAAAACTTTTTATGGACCAAGGACCAAAACACAAAAATCAGAAAAATAAGATTTGATCAGAGGGGGCGTCGCGCGACGCGAGGCACCCTGGGGGGGGGGGGGCTACGCGTGACGCTAGGGGCCCTCTGATCCGAAAACTTTGGGCTAGTGTCTCCTAGATGCATTGTAACCGACTTAAAACAGATATTTTCACTCCATGGGCGACCCCTAATAATTCCTAGGCACTTAGGGACACTTGTGGGTGATCCATGATCAGTTGTAGCTTTGGTTGTCAACAATCTAGTGAGTTTTAAGCACTATAAAAGGCCCTCATGTTGCAACATTGTGATCACACCTTCCATCTGCATTTTTGGAGCTTCCTGGAGCATAAGAGCAGACCCAAGTCATCCCTTGTCGTGCATTAGACTTTGGTAAGTACCCTTGGTCTTCCTTAATTGAGTTTTTACTTAGTTTTAGCTTAAAAGTCAAACCGTCGTAATTACCGTTTAACTTAGCGATTAATCATTAATGGTCCAGTGATTAGTCGAATTGAAGGTAGTTATAAGTTGGTAATTATGTGGGCATTAAACCCTTAAAAGGGCACCCTCTGATTCCCGCTCTAACTAGACCATTTGTCGGGTCAAAGTTGATTAGAAAAAGTCAACAGAATGCTAATCTTCGAATTAACACATAATTATCAATGCAGAAGGCATGTAACCTATTTTATCACACATATAACTTAGTAATAAGTGTAAGAACATGTCTAAGCATGTTCGACCCGACAATTTTCTGTTTAGACCCGGTTCGGAACCGAAAGTCGCAAAACTTTGACTTTTGCTTTGACTTCAGTTCTGACCCAATTTAGTATGATTTGTAAATGCCTTAGAGCTTCCTTAGGACCAGGCTACATGTTGGTATAACCCTCTGTGGTTGGTTCATTGATTATCCGATTCGTTTACATGTTTCCGGTAATTGCCTAATGTTGACCAATATGCCCTTTTGACCATAAAACGATAATTTTGGATATGTGAAAGGACAATAATCTTTGTTACTGATTTATAAACATGTCCCTAAATTTTCACATCAGTTGGAGGTCTAGATTAGGAGTTATGCTCATTAGCGTAATTAGAACGCCTTTTTGTAATTAAACGGCGTCATTAGCATAAAGCCTATCTTAACCCAATTTTTGACACCAAACGTTTTACCCACTGATGTAAAATAATATTTTGGTATTTTTAAAGATTTTTAATTATTTTTAACCTGCCCATAACCTAAGGTTATGGCCTTGATTCGGTAAATACCGATTATACCCTTTTTGTGCATAAAATGAGTTCTACATAATATTTTGACACCAATCCAATTGCTACTGATTTTATATAATAAATAAAGTATTTTGAACTTTATAACCTGATCAGTAAACTTAGATTTTCTGTATAACCCGAAAATCGCTTAAAATGGCTTTTTAAGCGTATTAAACACATAGTTTGGGTTTAAAACCATTTTGTCATAAAAGACTTATTACCAACTGATATGACCTATTAAAATAAATTACTTTACTGATGTATTCGGACCCGAATCTCAGAAATTCATTTAATCTCTTTATAATCTTTAAAATGACCAAAATACCCCTACGTGGCTTAAATTAAGGTTAAACTCGTTTTGGGCATAATGGAAGGTATCCTACTGATATCACAACATATTTAAGGCATATTAACTTAGGGAACCTGTAAATGACTCTCATGGTTACCCGTTACGCTTATTGCGTGATCGGTTCGGTTTATGTAACTAGTTTGCATAAATTAGCCGAAACGGGTCAAACCGTATCGTTTTTATCTCAAAATCCAGAATGTGGTCAGATTACCCATATTATACAAGTCTTCAAACTTGTCGGGTCTAAATCACATTCTATTCCGGTCTTCGCTTAATCATGCGTTCGAACCGTATATTTCCTTAAAACTAACCGGTCTAAGTTTAAGCTTGATTAAAGACCCGTTAGGATTCTAATAGTGTAAGTCCCGATTAACCGGATCTTTCAATGATATCAAACATAATCTTGTGAGAGTGCGGAAACCAATCACAAGATGATTCATGATAAACTGAAAAATATGAAAAACAAGAACACCGAAATAACTTTTAACTCACACACGTTTCGATTACTTTAACAAGTAAAAACGTCTGGTATGAGTACACCACAATCAAACGATCGCCTTCCTCTCTAGCTCTCTAGAATTGTAACAATGAGGTTCAAACCTAAAAATAAGTTGAAAACTTGTTTATATACATGGACAAGCCCAGTTCCCTACATGGGCTTCCCTTGGGCCTGCTTGGCCCACATGGCCTAAAGCTTGGCCCAAATGACCTATAAAGGTCCACAACCTAACATAAACTAACCCAGTAAAGCCCAGTTCGTAACCATAACTCGTTGTATGAATTTGATGCGTCAGTCTCACACTTTAGGGCCTAACAATCTCCCCCTAGACTGATGCCATCAAATTGTCTTCATAACATGAATTCAGCAACGTCTTCAACGAAGTCTATGGTTGTCTCTATGCTGCAGATGTTGTGGAAGTTCTTGACTTCTGAACTCTCAGCACTGGGTCTCTTTTCTTCAGCTCTTGTGGTTAGCTTCATATCAGGATCTCGATCAACATCTTCTTGAAAGTCTTTGTTAAAAAGAATGTGAGAGGAGGATTCTCAGCAGCTCTTTTCTTCTTCAATCTTTGTCTTTCAAACAGGTTCATGGTACTTCTTCAAATGTACTTTCACTGTCAGACGGCGTTGCGTATCCGATTCTTCTGACTCAGGTACGTCTTGTTGTTGTGCTGCTCCATGCTTCGTCAACAGCTAACAGCATCTCAGTCTTCAACAACCCCTGTTCTTGATTGAAATCAAGTTCTGCACATACTCACAAACTTATAAGCAAACATTTCTTATGCAACAGGGAGAGTACCACATGAACACTAGGTACATGAAATTTCACAATTTAAATTCTTTTAACTTTTGATGATCAGTCAAATCTTCAAGAACGGTTACATTTTTAATTTTAAGAAAAACAAATAAGCACTCTATTTTTGGATTTTTTATTTTATAGAAAAGCAAGACACTATTTTTGTATTTTTGAATTTTTCCAATTTTTTAATTTTTTTTAATATTGAGAACTAAAAAACAAATAAAAACTCAAAATATAAACAACTACCATAATATACAATTACAATTGCAATGGGATCAAAATTCGTTCTCAGGCAGACTAAGGAACACTTTTCAGTACGAGCCTAATCAATCTGGTCTATGCGATTGCCAATATGTTTGTCCACTTAAACTTTAACGCTCAACTTTCAATTTTTTAACTTCGTGATATGCTTTAGGTAATATTATACAATTATACCCGTGTGTCCCATTCCAAGGCATACCCCCGCGATCAAGGTAAGCACCACGATTCATCGTAGCAGGTGAGTATACTGATGTCATCCTTTAAGATATCCTGACTGTGTCCAGGTCTGCATATAATCTATTTTATCATGTTTTGATTTCTTAATAAAAAACACCCAAATAAATACTAATCAAATCCTGGAAATATAAACAGCACACTCTATCATGCAAGTATCTTCCCTACCACATATTTCACAAGTCCAATCCAGATTTCTGAAATCTTAACTGGGAATAGATTGAGAAGAGAACAGAATAGATCTTTTGCAGAGATGGTATAATATACAGATCAAATGAGTTTTTCTCAGTTTGATATAGGTTTCTTGGGTTTCTTTTGGGCACTTGAGGGCCTCTTTTGGGTGTATTAGATCTATAGCGCGACAACGTACAGCTAGGTCAGCATGTATCTGGATGCAGCAGAAGTTGTCGTTGCCTAGCACCTCCAGGTCAGCATATATCTGGATGCAGCAGAGGAGGTACACGACTTTTTCAGAGAAGATTTGAGAATCAGATCAAAATTGTGTGTATCGGGACAACATACAGACATTCAAATAGAAATGAGCTAATTCTAAGTGACTTTCTTTCCTGGGGTCATGTACAATTTTAGTTCTGAACAGAAGGACAGTCAAGATATCCCCGGATGATTCAACAATATAAAGACCCGAAACCTCAGATGTTGGCTATCTATCAACGCAAGATTTAAGACCATAAAATCATACGCCGTTGGTAAGTTACCCACATGGTACATAGTTCGTTATGTTTATATCACTTAGTATCTTTTATCATTTGAGCGTCAAGCCTATCGACATATCGCAGTAGATCCTAGTTTTTCAGCTATGGCACCTTACATGTGTTAGTCAAAACCCTTTAACACGAACATTTATTTCACTTCCCATATCATGCAATCTGTCTTTTTTTCTTTTTCATTTTCTAATGTTTTTGTATTTTTCTCATTTTCTCCCCCTAAAACAATACATATTTACAGCAAACTCTTTTTGTATTTTCTGAGTTTTCTCCTCCTAAACTCTATATCTATCTATATATTCCTCTCCCCCCCTAAATTTGTGCATAAATCTTGTATTTTTGCGCAAATTTACCATTTACTAGAGAAAGGACACATTTTATACAAAATAATGAACTAAGAAAGAGAGAAAATATTTTTGCTTAACCGTTCTGTCATCAGATTGAAGACTAATCAAAATTCAAATCAAAGTACTGAATTTAAACGGTACCTTTTGCTGATCATTTCTTACTTCTTTTATCTCCTCCAAAGGAAACATATCATCTGTAAAAAAAAATTTGAACTTTTTGCAACAGTGAAATGTTACCCGTTTTTATCTCTGGAACAACCGCTATCAACATTCCAGAGATTGTCAACAGCTCCTCCTTAGTTGTTCCTGAAAAGTAAGGAGATTAGTAAGACATGGGTACCCAGGCCATCGTGGTCCTGGGATTTCCTGAAAAGTCCCCTTTCGTTTCAAGGATTGGAGACGTTGCTGCCTTGGATTTGGGTTTCCAAATCTGTTTCTGTTTAACAAACGTGTTTGTTGCCGTCGGTTGAGCAACTTTAGCTGTTTCAGATTTGTTAGTTTTAGAAGCACATTTTTGTTCCTGAAAAGCTTTGCGTTTGTTTTTGGCAGCGTTCCAATCCCCATCAGAAGGTTTAACCTTGGGATTCACATTCTTCATTGCCTTAGGTGATGATACCTTCATAGGCTTAGAATGATTGTTATCCTTTGGTGTAACCCTCTGATTTTGCATATAGTAGGGTACATAGGGACGATGTGTGCAATTTCGAGCAATGTGACCAGCAATGCCGCAATTAAAGCATGTCTGTCTCTTCATGTAGAAAGCATTCTGATCAGTTGGATTTGCTCTTGCAGGCCCTGAAGGACGAACCGGTCCTCTCTGTGCTTGTTTGTGTTGCACATTTCCTGCAGACGAAGATGAATTTGGGTGCCTGTACTTGTCGTTTGCAGGGGCCTTCTGTGGTGGCGATTTCCTATGATTCTTCTTGGTTTCCTTAGACTGCAAGTCTTGTTCAGAAATCTCACCAGTCTTTCTGAAACCTTTGTTAGCACAGTCAAATGCATATTTCTCACATTTGCCATTACAGACTGGCTTAACAAAGACATTTTTCACATCACGGGCCTTTTGAGGACTATTACTGCCCGTTGAGGACTGTGGAGAGCCTGCTTGTCTTTGATGTTTAGGCCTCTTCTTTCCACGTCCTTTACTTGCTTGCTTCGGCTCTTGTTGCTTGATCTGAACCTTTTCATCACTAACAGAAGGCTCAGATTGTTCAGCTTGCGTACTTGGAGCCTTGTTCACATCAGTTTTCACTTCATCAGCTTTGGTAGGATCCGAGACTTCTGGTTTATCAGATGAAACACCAGAAACTTCAGCAAAAACTTCAGCTGAAACATTAGACAAATTTTCAGCACAGGACGGTTCTGCACATGACGCCTTTGAGCTGAATCCACTAGAATCAACTGATTCCAATTTCTCAGAATCAGCTACTTCCGATGATTCACATTTGGAATCAGATGGTTCAGCTGGCTCATTTGTTTCGTTTGCCGATTTAGTCTCTGTTACGCAAGCATCAAGGTTTTCGCCCAAATCATCAGGCCTGAAATTAATCATAGAGAGAAAAACCTTAAAAAAATCAAACGTCGAAATAGAGTCTGGATTAGGTTCATTTATTAAATTTTCAGAAGAATCAGACTCTGATGCTTGTTCATCCCCAACTACATTTTCAACTTTTACTTCAACTACTTCATCTGCAGGGGAAGACGAAGCATTAGGATCAAAAGTACCCTTTGAAACAAAATTTACCGAAGGACTCGCTCGTTTATCAAAAGGTCTGCTGTTGATTGATGACTTATCAGTTTTAGGACCGTAAGCCATCTTGTCCTCATTCATCAATTCCTCCTCAGTCATGGGTAAGTATGTGTAGTTGTCATTATATGGAGGAGGAACTTGATTGAAACCCAAACCACGCCCTTTATTTTCCTTGTATGCGAGCTGTTGATCACACAAGTTTTTGACCAATTTGCTGGAAGAATCATACTTTTTAATGTTAAGTTCGTTAATTTGATATCTTTCTCTGATATCTTCCAGTTCTTTGATCAAAATGCATACCTTCTCCTGTGCCTCTAAGAAATGGGCTGTTTTTACACTTACATCATCCTTAAGTTTGATGATGTCTTTTCGCTGAGCTTCAATTTTATCTTTATAAAGCTTTTCATTCTTTGATAAAGTAAAATTTTTATTTTTTATGTCGTTGTAGTCTTGAATCAACTCAGCGTTGTGTAACCGATATGCCTCATTTCTTTCTCTACACTCAGGAGTGCAAAAGACAGAAAGTATCTCTTCACGATCACGAGTAATTTCTTGAGCCAGGGGTTTGTTAAACATAAAATGCTGAATTTTGTGTGGATGAGCAAACTGCAGCAGATGTGTTGCCTTGAGTAGACTGTTTGTCAGCATTGTCATATGATTTGATGATTGAGATCAGCTCATCCGGCTTCATTCTGTAACAATCGGTTGTCACTATTATCTGATTAACATTGGTAAACCAACTACAGTTTGCCTGATCTGGAATCTCTTTTATAGCGTCCAGAAGCTTTCTGTTGCTCATGCGAGTAGACACCACCATCTCTGCCTTCTCCATTTTAGAGAGCAGTTCAGCAAACTGGCCTGTAAGTGCTTCTATAGATTCACCATATGAGTATCTGAATCCTTGGAGTTCCTGCTCAAGCACCTCTCTCTTAGAAGACATTTTTAAGATGTGATTTCTCAAAAATGTGATCTTTTAACTTCAACACAAGCCCAAAGCGAGAACCTGTGTACTCGCTAACTCAAACCCTTTGCAGGCGAAAGAACCCGTTTTCTGAACCGCACCTCAAAAATCTGTCAAAACCGTTATCACAAACAAACAACCCCCCCCCCCCATTTTTTTTAATTAATCAAATTTTTTAAGTTTTATATATCTATATATATTAGAATTATAAAACTATTATTATTATTATAATAATAAAAACAAAAAACAAAAACAATCTCTTCTTCTTCGTGAAACGATCAGAACCCAAATCCTAGTTCCCTTTTCAGCCGCCAGGGTGTTGATGATTGACGATGAATGTGTGCTGAACGGTGAAGATGTGTGATATGAAGACGGAGGATGGGGTTGAAGAGGAACAAGTGGAAGAAGACGAGTACGATGACGATGAAAGTTAATACAGTGATGATGATGAACGTTATGATTGGCAGTGATGAACGATAATTATGGATTGACTGACGGTGATCGTAATCAGACGTTGAAGTGGATGTGGTTGTCGCCGGAGAAGAAGACCGGAGACTTGAAGAATATGGTGGAGGTGGTTGTCGCTTGTTAACGATGGTGATGTATGCCAGACAGCAGCTGACTCGAGACTGTGAAATGAGATGACTCGAGACTATGAGATGGAG
This sequence comes from Helianthus tuberosus, assembly GCA_030545235.1. Lineage (NCBI taxonomy): Eukaryota > Viridiplantae > Streptophyta > Magnoliopsida > Asterales > Asteraceae > Helianthus > Helianthus tuberosus. The sequence continues at coordinate 210,296,870 of CM060371.1, read as the reverse complement.
ATTGCGACTCAGAGGGTTGATTGACGAAACCGTGGTTGCGACTCGAGACAGTGGATGTTGATGACTCGAGATCTCAGTTGCGACTCAGAACCGTGGTTGCGACTCGAGACTATGAAGATGATACCAGGAAGACGATGACTCGAGACCTTGAAGGTTGTTGAGTCGAGACCTCACAGAAGGAAGTCGAAACCGGCAGTGATGATGACTCGAGACCAGTAAAGATGAAGTCGAGACCGTGGAAATGATGACTTCAGTTTGGTGAGTCGAGACCTGCACTCTGTTTCCTTAAAAATTGGAGTCGAGACCAGTTGAAATTGCAGCCTTGAGTCGAAACTGTGAGGATGATGATGGTTGATTAAACTGATGGCGAAACGGAGGCGGCGCGTTGGTTGTGCGGAGGAAGAAGGTGACCGGTGTACTTTTAGAGACCGAGACAAATAATGAAGTCCAAAAAGATGGAAAAATAAATCTCGAAATTACGAAAAATAAAAATTGCGCACGTTTGAACAATTTTGAAAAATGATTCTGAGATTTCAACTTTACCCACCAACTTTCCTTAAAAAAAAGGATTTATTGTATTTCTTTTAAAAATAAATGATATAATCAAATCTGTTAAGTTTTTAAAGAATACAATTTAATCTTTTTAACACAATTTCGAAGGATCAAAACACCAAAGTATAGCAAAACTTTAACAAAAACTGATAGAGCACTATGAAGAACGCGAAGAAAACAATGAATGTTCTTGATGTTTTTTAACAAAAATTTCAAAAACTTGAATCTTTGATATCACACCGAGCCTAGAAACAGGTTCTAATGGCTCTGATACCACTTGTAAGTCCCGATTAACCGGATCTTTCAATGATATCAAACATAATCTTGTGAGAGTGCGGAAACCAATCACAAGATGATTCAAGATAAACTGAAAAATATGAAAAACAAGAACACCCAAATAACTTTTAACTCACACACGTTTCGATTACTTTAACAAGCAAAAACGTCTGGTATGAGTACACCACAATCAAACGATCGCCTTCCTCTCTAGCTCTCTAGAATTGTAACAATGAGGTTCAAACCTAAAAACAAGTTGAAAACTTGTTTATATACATGGACAAGCCCAGTTCCCTACATAGGCTTCCCTTGGGCCTGCTTGGCCCACATGGCCTAAAGCTTGGCCCACATGGCCTAAAGCTTGGCCCAAATGACCTATAAAGGTCCACAACCTAACATAAACTAACCCAGTAAAGCCCAGTTCGTAACCATAACTCGTTGTATGAATTTGATGCGTCAGTCTCACACTTTAGGGCCTAACAAATAGGTTATTATAAACCTTTGTTCCAGAATAGGAGACCCGGTAAAAGCTACACGCACTTGCTAATTGTGATTGATACTTGCAAAGGTAAATACTTTTAACTTATTTTCCCTTATACGGGCTTGGGGTACGGTATATAAAATACCGCTTGTTCCAGCATTGAATCTTTAATCGAATAGAGGTTAAAATCATTGATATGCTCCGTTTTGAAATTTTTTGTTTGCTTAAAGCCTTTGGGGGGTTAATGACCATGTCCCGGATATCCTTGGCATCATCTTACGAGATGGCCACGACCTGAGCACGGGGTGTAGGCGTACACCCGTCAGTGCATAAATAAATAAAGTGGTGTATCTATTGATCTTTAACCCGGTCTACGGATCGGGCTACTGAACGCGTAAGGAACATGTAATTCGTTTACAAGTAATATCTATAAATAATTATCCCAAGTTATAAAAAGTTTGTGCCACGTGCATTCATATCAATTTTATTAAATCTTTTCAAATGAGTCAGTTGATTGTATTTACCAGTGTAAACTGACGTATTTTCCCAAAAAGGTTAAGTGCAGGTACTACGCGAACTAGGCTGGCTTTCTCCTAGCGTCCACAATAAGTTTCGCAAGCTTGGATGTCAAAACTGTTGAACAATGTTTCCTATTTATTTTGATCCACCCGTGGATTATTTTTCAACTGTTGTGATACTTGATATTACAATTATATTCGGTTGAAATATATCTATCTTTTGCTTCCGCTGTGCATTTAAATATTGTGTTGTTTGACTGTAATGTTACCAACGACGTCACGATACTCCCCACCGGTAATACGTGGAAATATCGGGGTGTGACATAGGCGCACCGGAAATGTGATTTGGCCGAGGGGGAACACTGTTTCCCCGGCAAACCCAGCCAAAGGGTAATCTACCGGCTGCAACTGGTCTTTGTCCTCCTGGTCAAACTGGTTGAAGCACTGTTCGTATATGATGTCGGAGGTAATGCCCGGGTCTATAAATAGACGCTCGGTGCAGTAATGTGCTAAGCAGCCGGTGATTACGAAGGCGCGCCTGTCGCGTGGTCCGCCTCGAACTCAAGGGAAGACTACTTGTTCATCGTGCCAGTCTTCGTCTTGCCCCCTCTTCGCTGCCTTACGTGGTTGCCTATGGCCCCCACTGATCATGTGGGTGGTTGCCATACACTTCAGTATTCTATCTGAGGGGCCCTCGTCGTGAGGGTTTATGCGCTAGTTTGCTTCGGCGCATTTGGCAACAGATGTTGCAGCTTCCCCTCTTTGTGGGCACGTTCGATCTCCAGCCGGAGACTAAAAAAATTGTTAGTGTGACCACTGTCTTTATGGAAGTCACAATACTGGCTGATGTCGTACCCTTTTTTGTACTTCATCGTTAGGGCGGATTTCAAGTTGCATTCTTCTGTAAGAAAAACGTCCCTCGGTGACTTTGTGAGCTCAGACCAGTTCTGTTCCCAAGTCTCCTTTTTTGGTGACTTTTAGTCCCTTTGGGCATTAATCGTCGATCTGACGTCTGGCTGGGACCCACGCGGATCCTATGATTTGGAATCGTTGTCGCGGTTCCACGAGCTCCTGTTGCACTTGTTGTTGTTGTTGCGCCTGGTTTTTTGTCGAGAAGATAGCCCTTCTATGGGAGAAGGGCGATCTTTGCTTGTGTTGGGCTTTAAGGACCGCTCTGTTTGGGCGTGTATCTTGACCGCCGTCATAATGTTGTCCCACTTTTTTGGCAAGCCTTCCTTGCCCGAGATAGTTGTAATCATCTCATCGTTTTTTACCGCCTTAATGAAATGAGCGCGTGCAAGCACGTTTGGTCACCGATCTCAAGTTACTCTTAGTTGAAGTGGGTAACGAAAGCTTCCAAGCCTTCGTTATTGCCGCGCCAAATATTCATGACGTCACAGGTATCCCGTGCATGACGTCGTTGTTGGCTGAACTGCGCAAGAAATTTTTCTTGCAAGTCTTCGAATGACGCCTATGAGTCTACTGGCAAAGAATCAAACCAGGCCTTTACGGTTCCCGTAAGGGTCTGGACAAACAAATGGCACCACAAGGGGTGCGACCAGCCGCCGACGAGACCGGCGCTAGTGAATATGGCCATGTGGTGATCGGGATAGAACGACCCAGTGTACTTGCCCACGCTGGGCGGAAGTTTGGCCCTCGAGAGTGGGGCCAAAGCAATCTCCTTTATGAATTTGGAGTTGCCGGCTGCAGACTTCGGTCTGTAGACCGACCTGTAATCATGCTTTGCGGCACGATCATAAGTGGTGTGGGGTTGCGGTTCGAAGTAGTCGTCTTGGTCCCCTGACCGGCTGTAAGCTGTCTGCGAATCCCCGCAATATGTATGGTCGTCGGGTCAGTTCTGTACGCGTCGTCGTTAGGATGCGGCCCAAGACGACTTAATATTCTGGGCCCCCGGCGACTTGCTGATTCTCCTCTGTGTTGTTTGGGTGGGCCTAGGCACTGATGCACGGAGGTCCTAACTCGGGATCCATAGGTTGAATCCCCTTCTTGCAGCATATGGACACTCACATAAGAGTCTCCATGCGGCCTTTGCCTTTCCCTAGATGTGGGATGTGTTGGTGTTAATAGGGCCGGTGTAGGCCCTCTGGGCTGCTGCGTGCTTGCGCAGGCCTGTGCGTAGGCTGCGTTTAAGAGAGCCTGCTGTTGCACGTACCAGGAGTGAAGATCAACTCCTGGTGGTAAGATTGGTGCAAATTGGGAAATCTCTGGCATATTCGCCGAGGGATTACCCATATGTGTAGACGTGCCAATGTGGCCTGTTGGTTGGCTAGGGGGAGTGTCACACCCCAACCGATGGCAGAATCATCGTGGCACGGCTCTAAGCGAATCAGATTGCTCAAGAGAATCCATAATGACTAATTTAGTGACAATATTTAACAAGTTTAATATCCCATACTATTAAACAAATATTGCAACATAAGTCATAACATATTCAAGTCTCTAAAAAAAACAAATTCGACAACTTAGATTTTTGGGTGAGTTTCTAACATTCCTATCCATTTGCAGCTAAACGATCCATCAACCAGTCACATACGTTAAAATAAAGTCAATACAATAATGTAAAGGTGAGTACACAAGTTTGCATAAGTATAGTATAAAAGCGTTTACGCATAACCAACATGTAGCACATAAAAGGCGAATCAAGTAACTATCAACAATGATACAAGCTAACCACAGGACTGCAAGTAGAATATGCGCGACACGTGTTCACTGTAGTGGGTACGTGAAGTAAAGTATGTGATCCTTAACAACCCCTGACTAAACAGATGCCGAGTCCAAACTTAGTACTATCGTTGCCAAGGGCGGTAGGGCAAGTCATCACTGTGTAACATAGCAACAAGTATTCAACTAATCATATATATCATGTGTGACAACCGGTGATTTACAGCTCTTAATTGCGTGATTAACAGGTGATTAACGCGATAATAAATAGTGTTTATAGCACACATTAACTTAATTAGGCCTTTGGAGTGCCTAGGAACGTTTATCCGACTTTACAGTACGCGTATGGAGATTCGCGTGGAATCTGCGGAACATCAAACGACAACGAACTGAAACCGTACGGAATACTGACACCGCCGACAAATATGGACGTTACACGAATATTTTATGCTTATGGAGTTTGGGTCGCGATATCGGGTCTCGTAGGAATTACGGGCCACTTACACATGAGATGGGCTTGTAGGCCCTGGGCACAAGCCCAAAACCCAAAACCCACAAGCCTAAAACTACACCTAATATATTAAATCTTGTCAAGATCTCTACAAAATCTGCTAAAAATCTATAAAATCTATGCTAAATCTCTACATAAGATTATGTCTCAAAATTTAGAAACACAAGATCTTTTCAAGATCTCACCAACATCTTTATAAAAAGGGGTCATTTGTGAAGACATTCTATACTCTCACACACAAAGGAAAATGTCAAATACTCTCATCTTCTACCCTCTCCCTCACTCTTGATCTACTGCATATACACACCAACATATACCATATACATATTTGATTTTCTTTGAAAATCTTACAAAGACTCCATGAAGAAGTCATCTACACCAACATCCAGAAAACTCATTTCTCAAACAAACACCCACCCCCACATCCCTCGGTTCCCTCTTGCCAGGCGACACCCCCTCGATCCAGAAACGGACCGCCACCACCACCACCACCGTCCGGTGGTGGCACGACTACGAGACAGAATAGAGAGACTGGAACGAAGAGAGATGAGCTGGCGGCAGTGGAGGTGTCTGCGGTGGTCCCCGACGGCTCCTCAGCAGTGGCGAGGGCGTGGTGGGTGCCGATGGGTTGTCAGATCAAGCGCAGAGAGACATAGATCGAGAGAGATTAGGTTGGAATCGGTGAGCCGACGTCGCCGGCGACAAACGCCGCTCACGACGGCGGTTCTGTTCCTTCTGACGAGTTCTTTTCGGTAAGCGCCTCACAACTTTCTATTTTCTGTTGAAATCTTTCAAGAACCGAGTGTCGTAAGTAGGGGATGTTTTTGTTTCTTTTCTGATGATGTTGATGATGATAGTGTTCGTGGCGGTAGTGGAGGTGATTCTTCAGGTTCACGTCAAGATTTGGTTTGGGTTACTCAGATTCACGTTGGTTACGGTTCAGTTTTTTGGGTCCGTTTTGGTTCGGTTTGGGTCAGATGGTAGTTCGGGTCAACACCCGGTCAACGCTGGTCAACAGAAGTCAAACATCAGTTTCGGTCAACGGGTCGGGTCAACTCAGGTCAACACAGTTAAAGTGGGTTAACTCAGTGTTCGGTTCACACGGTTCGCATTGGTGTCGGTCAGAATTGTTCGGGTCAGATTTAAAGCGGGTCAACTCGGTCAACTCAGCCACACGTTCGACGAATCGACGGGAGAATTTGGTATATTATAACGACGCGACCTTGTTTAAAATTTCTTATATATATTACTGTTTTAAATCATGAAAACGAGCTCCATACCGAATCAACAAATATTAAACGTCATAATGAGAATTTGATGTTTTTCGTGTCATATATTTTGTATATAAAATGTGTAGTTGGTTATTGTTGCATTGACTATTGTTGAATTTTGAAAATTATAACGACAACTTGTGTTGTCGGGGCGTCAAAAACAGAGGAAACTCTGCCCATTTTTCGAGAAAATCCGTAAAAACAACACGCGTTTTATTATATAACGAAAACCAATCGGATTCAAACGACTTTTATAAAACTAGATGCAAATGCATGTTATTTCGACGACACTTTATAAAAAAACGGCTATAACGCGAACTATTTTATAAGATAAATATAATAACCTTTATATTTATTTTCAAACTCCTAAAGCTTGATGATTCTTTTATAAAAATAATATCGTTTATATATTTATTTCGAATACCAAACAAACATGATTTCGTCTTATAAAATAAATATAGTTTTTATATTTATTTCAGATATCGTACAACACGAATTCGATTTATAAAACGAATATAGTTTATACATATATTTCAAATGTCAAACAGCATGAATTCGTTTTTACAAAAATAAATATAGTTTGTATATTTATTAAACAATACGAATTCTTTTATAAAAATAAATATAGTTTTATATTTATTTTAAACTTCAAGCGACTCGTACTCGTTTACAAAAAATATAGTATATATTTATTTCAACATCGAACGACTCGATGATACTTCTATAAAATAAATATAACTTTTATATTTATTTCAAATGCCTAAACGGCGTACTATATATCAACATACGACTTCTCAAAAAACGAGCTAACAAGTATAACTTCTTCGCTTCTTTTAAGTTAACAACGTACCGTCAAATCATTCGATTAACGACTCGGTAGAGCTCGGTGACACGTGGTTTAGTTATCGTGTTCATTTAGAAACTTATTTATATATTCCATGTTAGGAATATTGTAGAATGCACGTTAGCAAGTCAAGTCCTGGAAACGACACCACAAAGTCATTTTAAGCTAGCTTTGCACAGGAATATTCAGGTGAGTTCATAACCCCACCTTTTACGGTTTTACATTTTTCTAAATGTTTTCGGGGTGGAAAGACACGCACCTTTTGCAAAGCATACAAGAATTACATATTTCTAAACCATTTTACAAGCAAGTTTTAACTGACACAAATGGTTTACGAAAAGCTTATGTTTTATACCGGTTTTTCAGACAAGCGTATTTTTCGAAATGTGCATACATACGAATTCTAGTTTTCTAAACTACGGGAAAATACAAATACAAGAGTTTACAAGTACATGAGTAATGGTATGATGAATACAAGAATTGAGAAATGATACGAGAAATGACACGAGAAATCGTGTCACGAATAGGGTACCATAAGCACCATTAATCAACAATATACCTAGACCGCAGAACAAAAGGTTAGATCTAACGGGTTTCGGGCAGCCACACTCTCGGTGAGAACGAGTACCGAGTAGTGCTTTTGTGTCTCAGAATCGATAACTAGAAAAATGCCTATGGTTTGGTTGCTTCCTCTGTCGTGTCACATGTTAATGGCCTTGCAACCCATTAACAACAAGATACATACAGAAATACTTGATTTATACAAGATACATACAGAAATACTTGATTTATACAAGATACATACAGAAATACTTGATTTATACAAGATACATACATAAATACTTGAGTTATAAAAGATACATACAGAAATACTTGAATTATACAAGATACATGCCATGTTTTCATACAAAGTTTTCGTATAACATGACAAGAAAATGATTTTAAATTCGTTTTCTCAACAATACTTCAAAAACCGGTTATTCGAAAAGATTTATTTCAAATCTTTTACAAACAAACTATGAACTCGCTCAACTTTATATTGATTTTTCGCATGTTTCTTTCTCAGGTTACTACTCAGAAACTATGGCACGGTTGGAATAGGAGAACTAGGTGGAGTCGAGTACTTAGTGGGCGTTCGCATTCTAAAAGTCTTAGCTTATTTGCTTCCGCTATGCAACGAAGATACCAGTCCAATCAAACCAATGCTCTGATATTTCGGGGTGTGACATCATGCTAGTGCGGTTAACGTTTATAAAGTGTTTAAGTGTTGTGCTTTTTATAGAGAACGTATGTAACACCCAAAAGTGCGTTAAGCGAAATGGGTTCGAGTATACTCACAGTGCGTGCTTAGAAAGTAAACACGGTCTGGATTGGATTGAAGGGAGCGCCGAATCAGCCTGTGTACGGGAACAGAAGCATAAGTCTTCCTAAATGCTGAAAAGGTCGAAATCGGAGTGTCGAGTGGAATACAGAGCGGGTTAGATGTCCAACAGTCCATTCGGTCGGATGGACATGGTCCATTCGGATGGATGGGCTTTCTCCATTCAGACGGATGGACATAGTCTATTCGGTCGGATGGGCTTAGTCCATTCGGACGGATGGGCTACCTTGTTGGAAAAAAAATCTAATGTAATAACTGGTGTTTTATTTCACACCTCGACCCGCAGCGGAAAGGTACAGGGCATGATGATTGCCCATAGCTTATGACACTATTATAAGTTTAATATTTAGTCACACATAACATAGAATTCAAATATTAATGTCAAGTTACAAAAACAAATAAATACAAGCAACATATCATAGCCGGTTTATTACTAAGGCAATCCTACATGTCTTCATCTCAAAATCCGCCCATCCTTGTGTACCTGTATCACGCGTAAAAGTGTTTTGGGTCAACAAACATGTTGGTGAATAGATTCGGTTTTTATTTAAAAACGTTTTTGTTTTATTAATTTTAGAAAAACCTTATTTTATAACATGCATTATCAAATGTGAAACTAGGTCTTTCAATATAACAAGAATTCAACACATATCTCATAAACAACACAAACATAACAACATTAGTAACCATAGACACATAGAGATTCAAGCCCCGAAAGGCGAATCTGCGAAACAATGATGGCGATACCGAGTTCAATCCATGGCCGTGGGGAACCGGTCAGCCAGGTGGATCCACGCGAAACCTGTGACACAAAGTGAGTAACACATAGATACACGCATAGAGAAACAATAGAAATTAGCAACAAGTGACACATAGAAACACATCGAATAGCATGTTATCAAATTAAATAATAAATTTGAAATCGAGCACGAGATACACCCCAAAAAGAGTTAATGGCAAAAAGGGGAAAAAAGTCGAATCTACTCACAGGTTGCATTCCTGCTTAGTCTTGTGAAACACCGCACGACAAGAACCGGATTATATCTAAAATGATAATCACCCTAAAATGAATAACTGAAATCCTAAACAAACGAACAGTATATAAATTTTAGGAAATCAGGTTCTCCTATTTGGGGACTTATATGAGTTTTCAAAATAATATACAAATCGGTATTTTTTACAAATTGTCATGATTATAATCGTTATAGTAATAACAATTTAGTATGTTATCATAATCGTTAAATGTTACCAATTTTGATAAATTAATAGAATTAATCTAACAAAAGCGTACCTTAGATTTCATGGTTATCACTTTTTTTAATTTAAAATACTAAATTTTATAGAGAAATTCTATTTACTTAAAAGAAAATCCATTGATAAGATAATTAAAATTATAGAAAAATTATATAAGATTCTGAAAACAATTTTAGAACCTAATACAAAATTAGTAAAAATATTTATAGAATTTATTTCTGATAAACTTATATTTTAGAATAATTAAAACATGTATAAATCCAAATTATATTCATGAATTCCCAAAAAAAAAAAAATTAAGGAAAAATTATATTAAAATTCCCTGGTGTTCATATACTCTGAAATACCCAATAGAAATATTTACTGAATTTATTTAAAATTATCTTGTATTTTTATTTGATTTAACTAGTGATTAAGACATAAATAATTCATCAAAATTCCAATTGATATCTAAAAATTCCCAAAATTTACACACAGTACACTAGTATGATATATAACAATATTATACTTTCAATTTCATCAAAACATGAAGAACCCTAATTTCAACTAAAATTAAATACGGATATATTAGCCTTCTATCACTGAAATTGATAGAGGGCTTTTGTAGAGCACGAAAAACTAAGAAAGTGGAGCTTTGGAATCACCTGAAAACGTTGAGAATTGAAGGAGATATCGTCCGCACAAGTTACAAGCCCTAGAATGTTCTACGACTAAATTCGCGATGTAGAGATGATGAAATGGAAAAACTTCAGTGGGGTTTTGCTTGGAATTAGTAAGAGATTCGAGTGGTACCAGTTTTGAGGGGAAATTTTACGATTTGAGAAAACCCACTTTGATGTTCTCACGTTCATTAATGGTGATAATACTCGAATTAAATTGAGCGGTTACAAGCTGATATGAAACGATTTAGTGGTGTGTATTTTCATTCTCCATAATTACGAGTTTTATGAGACTAAATTGAAGGCCAAGCATCAAGTAACGAGTGAAAAATGATCGGGTCAGGTTGTGTTTGTTCCGGACCGTGTGGCTGAAAGAGAGGGAGGAAGAAGATGACGCGTCCTATTCGTTTATATATATAGCAGACATCCTAAAGTCATCACAAAACTGTTGTGGTGCAGTTGGTTATCCCGTCACTTGTTAAACAGATGGTCACGGGTTCGGGTCCCCACCAGTTCTTATGTTTATTTCATTTTCGAGTTAATTACTATTTTCGTCCCTGTGGTTTGTCAAAAATCACTATTTCAGTCCATTAGTTTAAAAATTACGATTTCAGTCCCTGTGGTTTCACTTTCGTAACCATTTCAGTCCACCTCCGTTAACCCCATCCATTTATTCTGTTAAGTACACGTGAATTGACCATAATGCCCTTATTAATAAAAAAACAAAAAGATATATAAATGAGTTAATTACTGTTTTCGCCCCTGTGGTTTGTCAAAAATCACTATTTCAGTCCATTAGTTTAAAAATTGTGATTTCAGTCCCCGTGGTTTAACTTTCTTAACCTTTTCAGTCCAGTCTCCTATGACCGTCTTTTTTACCGTTAAGTTTTTAATGAAATACCTAAATTACCCTTGTGTTAATTAAATATGGACTTATATGATTTTATTATTGGATTTATATGATTTTATTGTTGTATGACATATGGACTTAAATTGGATTGTAGGGTTCGACCCACCATGTCCAGGTAAGCATTATTTTTCAAAGTTATTATGTTAATTGATGCTGCTAGGAAGATATTAATTGGGGTGGGGTAATGGGTCGCCGGACATTAAGAGGGTGGGGTTGTGATGCCGGAGAAGATGACCGGAAATTTTTGCCGGAAATGAGAGCAGGGATGGAGTGGGGTGGGGTAGCGTGGGGTTGTGTTTTAACAAGTGGGTCCTAGAATACAATCTTTTAAATTTCCATGGTTTTTTATTTAATTAACACAAGGGTAATTTAGGTATTTCATTAAAAACTAAACGGTAAAATAGACGGTGTTAGGAGACTGGACTGAAATGGTTACGAAAGTTAAAACACAGGGACTGAAATAGTGATTTTTGACAAACAACAGGGTCGAAAACAATAATTGACTCATTTAGATATCTTTTTGTTTTTTTATTAATAAGGGCATTATGGTCAATTCACGTGTACTTAATAGAATAAATGGATGGGGTTAACTGAGGTGGACTGAAATGGTTACGAAAGTGAAACCATAGGGACTGAAATCACAATTTTTAAACTAATGGACTGAAATGGTGATTTTTGACAACCACAGGGACGAAATAAGTAATTAACTCTTTCATTTTCTGATTATGTGTTTTAGTTTAAGGTTTAAATAACTAAAGCTAAGCATGAAAGACTTGCAGATTAGTGGGGTTGGTGCTTGCTTGTTGATCGCAGATACCCGGGTTCGACCCATGAATCAAGCGTTTCCCACCTATTCTTTTTTTGTTTAAGTTTCAAAAATCTGCAGTTTGGTCCCTGTACCTTATAACTTCCATTTAAATGACAAACTGTTCCCTAAAATCTTACACACACTATTAACTTGATTAACCTAACACTAACTCAGTTAGTAAGTTTCTTTTATAAACTAACCAATAAACTAACCTAGTTAATTAAAATATATACTAATTAGCTAGTTTTACTAACCTAGTTAGCTAACCCGTTTTAAATATATAGTTTCCATAAATTACAAAAATAACCCCTTAACATGTAACTTTAATATCTTGACGATTTTGATCCTTTTAAGTTAAAAACTTGTTTTAGCCACCAATTTTAACGTAGTTAATTATTTCCCTTAGAACCATTAACCGAGTTAACTGAGTCTCGCTTATAAACCTCCACTTTTATTCCGGTTTTAGTCCAACGCAAAACGTGACGATTAATTACATAATAAATTATTATTATTATTATTATTATTATTATTATTATTTTGTTATTGATAAAGGTCCTGTTTTACAATCCGGGTCGGATTTCAGAGGTCCGATTTTGACGGATGTTACATTTTAAAACCGAAGGAAAAAGATTTGGAGTGGTAACAGAGTCTATCCAGACGGATGGACATGGTCTATTTGGATGGATGGACTGTGATTGTTTGTGATCCATTTTGGTTAAAATTGTTGAAGTTTTGTTTAAAAATATTTTAATGGATGAAGACAGATGCGATAACGGAATCAAATCAACAGGAAATATCAGGTCAAGTCAATTAGGACGGATGGGCATAGCCCATTCGAACGAATGTGCTGTTCTTGATGAGAATTCATGTTTGATCTGTTAACCCGTCATCTTCTTTGGTGGAAACTAACCCTAATAGCCGGCTCTTGACTATGAGAGGAGTCGAGAGTCTGACGGATTCCTTATTCCACCAATATTGCATAAAAATCTAAGAGGAGTTCGAAAATAAGTTGTAAAATGTTATAATCTCAAGAACTTTGATCCAATCTCGATTGGGTGATGCTCTACAGTAGTTTGCCTAGGCAAAAGGAGTGGAAACCATCCTCGAGGTATGTAGAATCAATGATTTGAGAAAAGTTAGAGTGTGTGTATGTGATTATAATGCAAGAAGATGGAGTAGGAGTGAAATGGAGATTGAGAGAGAATGCTTACAACAATTCTTGATCGCAACCGGAATCTCTGAGAGCATTTGAGAGGACTTAGAAGAGTTGAAAATGAAGACACAAGGCCTCTATTTATAGTTTAGGGGTGAGGTCTACTTATACCCGATGCGCTATATCCGGATGGACTCCATCCGAACGGATGAGCTCCATCGGACGGATGGGCTCCATTTGGATGGAAGGCTCATTCGGACGGCCGAGTTTTGTAGGTTATTGGTTTCCAACTTCGATTCGTTTATGGGTGGTATTAAGTGTTGCGTTGCATTTTATCGTGATAAATCGAGTTGTGCGAGTAGTGTTTGAGCGTTTTGAGCGATGTAACAACACATATAACATATTTAACATATAAACACACAATTAGCAAAAATATTATAAATAAATCAGCGTTTTGAGTTTGCGTTGCGATAAGCGTTCAAGTAATAAGCGTTTAAATGTGGTAACTGCGATAAATAAGCGATATAAAATGTGTTTTAAATGTAATAACCCATAGTAATAATCGAATCTCGAAGTACAAGCGTTTACGAAAATAAATAACGGTCAAATGGGAACAACCGAAAAGTCGGGTTGTTACAGGGAGTATTCCCTGTTTGCCCTGCACTTAGTGGGATGAAGGGTTAGCCCATGACAATATTCTGGTGATCGGACATGATCTTAGAAAAGTAAAGAGAAGTGTCCTCTAATCCGTCTCCTACACAAGGAAAATATAAAGTGACTCGTAACAAGGAGGATGGGGTGGGGGGTGCTCCTTGTTATCACTATCGGCTTGAGGATAAATATTTTTTTGAGAGCAAAGTGTGTGTTTAAGAAGTATGTGTGAGAGAGCAGATTAGCATTATCTTAAACCTGGTTCAAGATGGGTATTTATAGCCGAAGAATGAAGGAGAGGGCCGCTTGACGGGCCTAGGATCCGACTCACAACGTGTAGCCTTTTTGTAGGCATGTCAGGAGCGCAGGTCACAAGGGCGTTGGACGCATGCTGAGGTGCCGCCACGTCCTGCTGGGGTTGTCAGACTGTTTACCAGCTTTATGCATGTGGGCCGGGCAGCTGACCGCTGTAAGTGCCCAGGTGTGCCATTTGCTGGTTTAGTCACTAAAGTCAAAGTGTCAGTTCCACTTGTGTCGATAATAGGATGCAGTTTTGAGCCGCATCACCGTGTGCGGTAACCGGAGTGATTATCGCAACCCTTATGGAAAATAGTCGTTCTCATACACAAGGTGAGTTCTTACCTTTCCCCGAGCGGAAAAGCAAACCGGGTTCGCGTGTGCCCGCACGAACGTAGTCGAGTCCTTGTTGGTTGGGGTAATGAGGTGGGTGATGGTCACTCGTGCCCAAGCCTGGTGCGGGATTTGGGACCATACCCCTTCAAGTCCCCCCAGTACAATGTTGCTTCCACACGCAAATTGCAAGTGGGTGGAATGCGGGACTTAATGGTCGAAAGGGTGTTCCTGAAGTCGGTTAGGATAAGATTCTAAGTCGAGTCCTTTGTTCTTGCTTTATATAAATCAATCAGTCGATTGATTATTAATTCTGGAGCGGGTTGAGTAGAGTCATTTAATGACTATGTAGAATCGGTGAGTAAGTTTAGGCTGATGTTGATGCATCGTATAGTTGTTGTGGTTCAGTGGTAGTGTGGTCTAAATTTTTCTGATATCATCAAACATGATCGCCACCTGTTAGTTCTTCGAACCAACTTTTGAGACGGTTACGGAATATGAGTATGAACCCGCAATCTGATTAGAACCCTTGCATCTGCCGGTGCAAGTGTATTCAGCACCTTGTTGATGCATCGTATAGTTGCTACGGTTCAGTGGTAGTGTGCAAGTGTATTCAGCACCTTGTTCATCAATTGGACATGAAATGGTGATCCCTCTTTTGTGGGGCGTTCGTGTTTGTCAATTGGTCGTTTGTTTTCAAGGTTCCGCGTTTGCTTTGCGGTTACCTTGTTGATGTTGATTCCTAGTTTGAGCACTTTGTTTTAAGCTTCCTTACGACAGCACAAGCCATGAATCGTCAGTCTTGCTTGCTCAAAAATGAGAGAACTTGTTTTGAAAACAATTGGTAGATAAACAAGATCATAAGCAAACTTGTTATTCCTAGTGTTGATCGTGGGAACGTAACGGGTAGGTGAACAAAGTCCTAAGCAGACTTGTTGCCACCATTGTTGAGCTTCCCGTTCTCCAGTTCACAATGACTATCAAAAGTCTGCATGAACAGCCTCGGAGACTTGGCGTCAAGCTGCTTCATATTCATGAACTGGTCGTTCGTTTGAGTGTTCATTTAAATAAATAGGATTTACTTAAAACTAGAAAGAACACTAAAAGCAGTTGTTCTTGGCATTACATCCCGCGGTGCGTAAATGGACGCTGTTGGACCTGGCGTGGTGTTGTGTTGTGGTCCACCACTTTTCGTGCGGTCATAGTGAAAGTTGGCCTTTTGACCGCGAGGAGTGTGTCCTGTTTTGTGGGACCGCGTTGTGGTCCACCTTCTTGTGTGTTGTAAAGAACAAGGATGTGGATGTGAACCGCGGGTGCAGTAGGTTATGGTGTATATTTCCCATAGCCACCATTCCTACTGTGACAAATCGATCGTGGTTCCGAATGCGGTTATTTCCCATAACCACCATTCCAATAGTGAGAAATCATTCATGGTTGTGGTCGAAACCGGGCAGCCAATCGAAGCTGGTCTATAGGGAAAAAGACCAAGGTAATCGCTTTCTGCCATGTTTATTTTGTAATTTGTGTCGTTGTTTCTAGTAATGGAAATGCGAATTCTCAGTGGTACGCTTCTGGCGGTCGTTTGCGGAAGATAGTGAGGTAAAAATTTATGTGGAAAAGTGCGCCGAAGGGTGATATGAGACCACCATTGCGAGCTTCCTGGTCCTAGATCCGGCCGCGCTTAATGCACCTCTGCCACAAGGGCTAGGTAATGTATCAACCTGTTTGTTGTATTCTAACCTTGCGGTCTGTGATACCTTTAGAAGAATTTATGTTTGTAGCAGGCAAGCATGGTGCTCTAGGAGACCACCCCGGAGCCTCGGGTGGTGGTAAGGCAGTTGCGAAAACCGCGACTGCGGTAGTGGCCAAGGCCGGGAAGGCCAAGAAGGCAGAAAAACCTGTTACCATGCCAGTAAAGCAGATTACATCAGGTACCTTCCACCCCAGAAAAACCAAATCTGAAGATTACATCTTAGTGTCTGATACTCTTGAGGGCTTGGACATATTAGGGTCTTCCTCTTGCGCGGGTTGCGTAGCTGCTAGTACAGGGCCCATCATTGGGCAGAAGAGGAAAAGTGAAACCGCACCAGCGGGTGCAGAAAAGAAGGCGGCATTGCGTCAGGTCAGGACGGCGTCACTTATTACGCGTCTGCCAAAACCTTATATGGGTATGTTCTCATATTTGTTTGAAGTTTGTTTATGTTGAACTTTCCTGATAAGTGTTTCTTATCTATTGTAGTGGCTGTAAAACCAGTTACTCCTACTCCTACTCCACCGTCTTCCCCGCCTAAGGTTGCAGGTGAAGAGAAGAAGTTGGAGGGTGGACCTGAGGTTCAGGTACTAAGTAGTGAGGAGACCCCCCTGTTAAAGGCTCAGGGCTTTTGTTTGAATCCGTCGCGGGTGAGACAGGTGTCTTTCATGACACGGTGGACTCATCCGGTAATCTGATAGATCTCACCACCCCGCGGGGGTCTGGTGGAGCTGAGGGGGACAAAAGGCAGAAGTCCTCCGTTCCAAAAAATGTATCCAGCTCCGACACATCCGACAAGGGGAGTGTTGATCAGCCTCCGATTCAGCCAACTGAGACGCCGCTGGACTACTACTACTACTACCGCACATACTCCAAAGTGTGTGAGACGTCCATTCCCCCTTGGAGTATTTTGCAAGGGGATGTGATGTAACATTTCCATTTTTTATATATTAAAATAAAGTATATAAAACTTATATTATTAAATGGGTAGATAACGAGTAAGTTGACTGGTAGAAATATGAGGTATATAGGAACCGTTTAATAATTATAATAATAAAAATACGTTATAATTAACCTTACTCCGTTTTTAATGAAACTTAAGTCAAAATGTAGATAAAAATATTCTCGTTCCAATGACATATTCATCGTTTAATAAAACATCATATTTTAGAAGTTACAAGCGATAAATGAGTGAAGCAGCTGAATTAATTATAAAGATATGTGTACGTGTGATGATAAAGATCAGAGAAATGCGTGACCTCCAAGCTGAAACCTTAGTATAAATAGAGGCTGCCATTCATGTATCACCCTGAAAATATAAATTTTTATATCATAAATTAAATGTCAGTTATAAACAAGATAAAGTAACTAGGAATAAATAACCTAGTTAATCACAAGTCTTGTAGTAACAAGGAAAACATGGTTAAAAGCACCCTTTATAAACCTGGGTGAAGTTGAGGGGCTAAAATGATGAAAATGAAAAATGGGTTTTATTAATTAAAACTGAAAACACCAAAACATACACCTTTTTTTGTGTTCTGGTCGTACAAACCACAGGAGCCAAGAAGAGCTCTCAAGCTCAAACCCTAGTCTTGCAAAATTGACCAAATTAAGAAGGAAATCCAAGTCTAAATCGAAAACTGAGCTCAAATTAGTGATCACCCGAGTGAAGGGATCACTAGGTATGTCGAATTTCATCTTCTAGTTACATCTTGAATTCTTGATGAACTTATGGAGTCGAAATCTGAACTTGAATGTTTGATGTTTGAATGAAATTATGATAAATTCATGGTTAGGAATGAACCCTAATCAATAATTTGATGCATTGACGTTCATATATATGAAATTGAGAATCACCCACTTATGTGTTAAATGGGTTTTGTAGGATGATGAAGAATACTAGAATCTTGATCATGAAATAAGTGTTATTGATTTTTATGAAGTAAATCTAGGTGTTGTTATGCATGCTAGATGTAATGAACTTGAAAATGATGTTTAATCTTGGCTAAATAGTTAGTCATGAACTTGATTGTTAATTGTATAAAATCATGCTCACTATGTGTTTGATATAATGCCTAAAAGAAAGCTAAATGTTGAAATTTTGGATAAAAAATGCATATTTGAATGCTAAGGCGAATTATGCGTTATGTGATATGATTAGAGTTCTAAACGGGTTGTCGGTTGAACTCTATAGGCAAAGGAATTGAATCTTCAAGCGGACAAGCCGAAGCGGATATGCGCTTGAAGGGAACACTCTAAAGGTACGTAACTATGGTTACGTTACATTATGCTTGTACAAAGATCATAGTTTCGTTGACTTTGAATTAGCATTATATGTGAACTTGGTATGTCATTGAAGTGACGAAGCTCACAAGACAAACAAAACAGGTCAAAATAATGTGTAGAATATGTTTGGTTTGTTGTTGAAGTGATGGTCTTCACTTGACAAACAAACAGGTCAAAATTGTGTTTTAAACGGTTGTGAAAGAAGCGACATGAGTGTCGCAATTATGGATGGGTATTATAAACGCATAATCCGAGAAACGGATACGCTAAATCTGGTGAACGAGCCCTTGAATATAGGACATTAGTTTAGAAAAGTAATCTTGTCAAAATTATTCAAAATGCAAGCTTGAATCATTGATATCAAGCATGACGTTAATGCGTACGCAAACCGTATGATGGGAGCGGTACGTTATTGGTTGATAGCCCGGGAATGGGTAAGAATACTTAGAAATAATTATGAATGGCTAACATGTAGTGTAACATGTAAAACAAACGGGTCGAATAATCGAAAAAGGAGTTTATAAGCCATTCGCTTATAAACCGGGTTTTAATATGAATAAAAATGGTAAATAGGTCCATATTATTATTACAAACGCATAGGAAAAAGAATCATGTAAAACGGACTTGTAGAATAAAAGTTATGGTGAGTTGAAGTTTGATTTTTTGTAAAAATGGAGCTGGGCGAATATGCAGGTCCAGAGAGTGGACTTGCTGGAAAATCACCTCCCCCGCGGCACACGAGGGAGTACTGCGGATCAGGCGCGACACGCTGGGCCTGTCGCGACCCGCAAATGAATCAAAGAAGTCTCTCGCGTGGCGCGAGAGACCTAGATCTGAATTTTTATTTTTGTTTTCGTTTATTTGATATTGGAACTTAATTATACTTGTTTCTATGCTATCAAAACTAACTTTTAAGTTGGTTTTGACATTAGGTGGTGATACTAAGCTCCCGGATGGCGATCAAGCAACGAACAAGAACCGAACACACATCCGAACAAAGCTTCCGCGTTAATATATTTTGTTTTTAGTCAAATATGAAACATGTAAACACTTGATGCTACATTTTGAATGTTTTAAACTAGTAGGGATGTTAACTTGAATACTTTAACCATGTATGAACGTTAACTTAACAAAGTTTTTGCAAGGTCGTATTTTTATCTAAAATGCATATTTAGTATTAAATTCATGTTAATTTGAAACGGGTCTTACAATTCAACTTTCACATTTGCTCTTTTCCTTTCTTTCTTTCTGTCTCGCCCTCTCCCTGTCTCTTTATAATCTATTTTTTTCTTTAGTATTTCACCTATACTACTCCAAAGCCCTGCCCCGTTTTAAGTGTTTTAACCCATGATCACTGATTCGATCCCATGTCTGATTGATCTTGATCCCAGTAACGGATGTCAAGGCGCTGCCTGATTAAGACTATGCTTTGTAAACTACGTTGAGGTTCTGATCTCGTGATGTATTGATAAAGTTGAATTTGGGTTATTATATTAACACGAGTGCATTGTATATTTTATTAAGAGCTCAGTAGTTATACCAAAGATTATACCAGGAGGCATGTAGTTAAACCCTAAAGTTACAAAGTGAGTCATTCTTCTTTTTCTCACATTATTATGAACCATTTTATTTAAAATGCTTTACAAAACCCTAAATGTTTTCGGTTATAATTACATTAATTAAGTTTTTATATTCCGAAATTACTGTAAGTATGTGAGAATGCTTTCAAAACCCTATTTTCTATACAGTATTTGATATATATTAGGTAATTGTCACCAATACAATTGTATATTTATATACTATTTTCATAATAAAATTTAATGACAATATAGTGTATTTAATAAATGTATACTAAGGTATACATTGTGAAATTTTAAATATTATATTTAATATTTAAAATAGCATATTATAAACTATAAACCTTAATGTATATCATAATAAAATTAAACGATATATGTCAATTATATATTTAACTTTTAATATACTAAGATATATATTGTGAGATTTTAAATATTATATTTAATATTTAAAATAGTATGTTATAAACCTTAATATATATAATATATAAACCTTAATGTATATCATAATAAAATTAAACGATATATGTCAATTATATATATTTAGCTAAGATATACACCGGGAATACATTATTTCAAAACCCGATATGTGGGATTTGGTATACATTATTTAAGCGTCACTAGTTGAAAGAATGATTAACAGTGTTATGACCACATACACTAGTTGAAAGAATGATCGACAGTGATACGACCACAGTAACTAGTTGAAAGAATGATCAATAGTGTTATGACCACAGTCACTAGTTGAAAGAATGATCGACAGTGATACGACCACAGTAACTAGTTGAAAGAATGATCAACAGTGTTATGGCAACAGTCACTAGTTGAAAGAATGATCAACAGTGATACGACCACAGTTACTAGTTGAAAGAATGATCAACAGTGATACGACCACAGTCACTAGTTGAAAGAATGATCAACAGTGATATGACCACCGTCATGGGAATCACCTACTGACAAATACCTTTGAATAATAGTAAGATATAATATATACATTATTTGATAACCTTCACTATTGGACGAAAGTTAGCCAATGAGTGATTTGACCACTGTCACATCGGAACTGCCACCATGTGACAAACACTGATTGAGTTTTTGGTAGATATAAACAATGTAATCTCCCTTAATATTGTAAAATATAACAATGTGTCATTTTATAAAATGGAATGAACTCGCCAGTATTTCTTGCTGATAAAATGTTTTCAAAACGCTTTTCAGGTAACTTGCTGTAAAGATAATAGAAGCCTGCTATGGAACACTGAATGCTGAAATAAAGTGGCTATAACTACTTGAATAAAAGAAGAAATTTATATTTTAGTTATTAGCATTTATTCCTATAAAAACATTTGAATGAAATACGGGTTTTGGCGCATTTGTTTAATATTAAAAGTTTGGTGTTTTACAAACTTTGAAATTATTTCCTTAGTACGATCCTGATGAAAAAAAAATTCGTTGCGTATTTAATAAACACTGGTACCACTTGACTGGTTCACGGCTCCCGCTCCCAGGGTGGGGTCGGGGTTGTGAGATGTGATGACAGACCCTTCCCTTTGCAGGGAAGTTTTGAACGGTGTGCGGACCCCAGCGGAGTTAGCACAGTTAAGGGCAGGTGGGCATGATGGTTTATATCAGCAACATGCCCTCATTTAATTGGGGGTTCCCTAACTGGGAATGTGATCCTCCATGATTGGTACTCTCTTGCCCGGAAGGAAGAGGAGTACGATCATTTAAAAACCGAAGCTGCTAAAGCCATGGAGAAGTTACGAGTGTCTGAAGAGCGTTTGTTGAAAGAAAAGGCTGACTTCGAGGCCTAAAATGAACGGAGGAGTGACAGGTTCGGTCTTTAACTCATCTTCTATCTAAAGAGCGCAAGCTTTGGAAAGAGGCTTGTGCTAGAGAGAATGAAAAACTTTATCGTCTTCTTAAGGAAAATACGAACCTGAAGCCGGCGAATGCCTCCCTTGTTAAAAAAAGGCCGCGGCTGTTGCGGCAGTGAAGGATGCTAACACAAGCCGGGAGGCCGCGGTGAAGGTCTTTGAGGAGGCTAATGTTGGCCATACAAGAATGGCGAAGACCATAGAGGAGGCCAAGCTTGCGTATGCGGCGTTGGAGATATGTAATATACTTGGTCCTTTACTTGTATCTGATTAAATATGAAAATGCCTTCTCATTTTGCAAGTTGTTTGTAAGCAGGAAGATTCTCGCAAGGAGCTGCAAGCTCGCGAGGCAATCTTGGCGGATGTGAACGGGTGCTTGGTAGAGGCCAAAGTGCGGGCAACTAAGTCTGAAGAAGAGAGGGATGACCTGGCAACAATGAATGCCAACCTTGTTGCTGACCGCACGTGGATGCGGAACTTTGGTGTTGTTAATGTAAGTGCCTTGTCATTTTTCTGTTCATTGTCTTTGCCTTAGTATTAAATGACCATTTAATTATTGTTCGCATGTTGTGAATGCAATGTTGGACGCACCGGAGAATACGGATGCAGTTGCTGAGGTTGTCGGTTGTGAGCGGGAAGCTGGATATAAATTTGGCTATACTGAGTGTCTTACTCATGCGAATGTCGTATATGCGAAGAAGTTCACCGATGAATGGTCTGTCCTGCGCGGGGTTGACATCGAAGCAGCAATGAAAGCCATAGTTGATGCGTATGTTGGTCTTATTGTTCCTGCCCTTGCTCAAATTGAGGAATGCTTTGCTGCAGATGACTATGTTGACCGTCTGCAAACATTGTTTGAGCCTAAGGAAAGTGCTGAAGGCAAAGGCGGCGCAGGTGTAGATTAGGTTGGGCCTGCGTGCCCCTGTTTCTTTTTCCTGTTTTGACTTGCATAGTTTTGGATTTTTTGTAACTACAACAACTAACCCCTTATGCATCCAGCCGATGCATAAGTGTGATGAATAGATGACTTTTTGGCTCTAAAGCATATAAGTAATTTTTTTTACTGTTTTACCTTATGTGAGTGTGAGTGTGTCGAACTCATTTATCATTTCAGGCCAATTGTTAAGGCACGTGCAAATAATAGGTTGGTATGTTTGCCTCTTGCGCATCCAGCTGGTGCGCAAGTATGTTTGATGTGTGACTAATTTGGCTTTAAAGCGCGAGTGAGTCGAACTTTTATTATTTCCGGCCAATTGTTTAAGGCACATGTAAATAATAAGTAAACTGTACACCATTGTCACAGCGCAAGTAATGGTCATTTCCCCATGTTGCCCGCAAAGGGCATAGGAAATGTTGTAAGGTGAAACCAGGAAATACTTTTTTGTGTGCGCCCAGCCGGGTGCATGGCAATGTTTCTACTTATAACTATTACAATATTTTCATGTGTTAGCCACTTTGTGTGGGTATTGCAAATGAAGATCAGCCAATATGTTTTTGTATATACCGCAAAGTGTAACATGCATTTGTAATAGAATGGTAGTATAAACAATGAAGTTATGAAAACTATTGTTTATTGATGAACGTATGGCGCGCGGGCCATTTGAATGGAATACACAAGAAGCAAATTACAAGCTTACATATTACAGTGTCTAAGCTGTTGTGCATTCTAAGTCCTTGGGATAAGGTCACCTGCTCACATTTTCAGTTTGTATGCGCCTTTGCCCAAGACCTCATGTATGAGGTAGGGGCCTTCCCATTTGGGGGCAAGTTTGCCTGGGCGCTCTGCGTTAGAGGCTTCATTATCGCGAAGGACATAGTCTCCGGGGTTGAACGTGCAGATTCGCAAGTTCACGTTGTAGTATTTTCCTAGCTTGGATTTATATTTAGCCTCATTGATGTCCGCGTTTTCGCGCCTTTCTTCCAAGAAGTACAAATCTATTCTGCGTTCCCAGCTGTTGTCAATGTTGTTGACAACCAGCATTCTTGGTGAAGGGAGAACAATTTCGGCAGGGAACATCGCTTCGGAGCCATAGACTAGGCTGAAGGGTGTATCGCCATAGCTTGTCTTTGGCATCGTCCTATGCGCCCATAGGATGCTCAGGAGTTCATCGACCCAACCTCTTCTGGCTGTTCTCAACCTTGCCTTAATGCCCTCTACTAAACTTTTATTGATGCTTTGTACCTGGCCATTCCCTTGAGGATGTGCCATGGAAGAAAAGATATGCTTGATGTTTAGTTCTTTTAGCCAATTTTGGGAATCTTCTCAGGCAAAGTTGGTGCCTTGTCGGTTATGATGCACATTGGTAAACCGAAACGACAAATGATATGTTCCCAGACAAATTTACGTGTTATCATAGCGGTGGTAGATGCTAAAGGTTTTGCTTCAACCCATTTAGTAAAGTAATCGACTGCCACTATGATGCACTTAACCACACCTGGTGCGTCTGGGAAAGGTCCTACCACGTCTATGCCCCGTTTTTGAAAAGTCCCATGTGGTGGTGACTGGGACCAGATTGTTCTTTGGGTGCAATGTTTTGGGTGTGTGTCGCTGACAGTTTAAACACTTACGCAAGACTTTAACAGCATCTAGGTGCATACCGGGCCAGTAGTGTCACACCCCAACCGATGGCGGAAACATCGGGGCAGGCACTGAGCGAAACAGATTGTCCAGAAGTTTCCATAACAATTATCACTACCAATTAATTTAAAGTAACATGTCCCATACCATGTCTTAAAAGGCAAACAAATTATTACAGACAAATCTAGCCAAGTAGTTCTGTTCCGACAACTCAGATTTATACATAGTACAGACAACCATTTGTTGGTTTCTAGGACTCTTTCCTAGCCTTGATTTCCAAGCAAATAGACATCCTAAGCACCTGTTACATACGTTAAAATAAAAGTCAATACACATAGTGTAAAGGTGAGCATACAAGTTTGGTAATAGCATATAGAGTTCGAAATCGTTTACGCATAACCAGCACGTACACATAGTGAAATGAAGCATGTTAGTTATCGACATAGATCCATCGATATCAATGACTGCGGGTTGACTGCCCGAGGCAGTTCGCAATACATGATTACCACCATAATCCATGCAAGTAATTGTCCTTAATAACCCCTACGAACAGGTGCTGAGTCCAAACTATAGTACTATCGTTGCTAAGGCAGGTAGACAGCATTCCATGTGTAAACATAACAAACAAGCATTCATAAGCCACGTATAACATGCGATAACGGTTAGCGTTTAAATAGTATTGAGTAGTGTGTTCATTGTGATTTGAATATTTGTAACGTATGTAACACCCAAAAGTGCGTAAAGCAAAAAGGGATCGAGTATACTCACAGCGGTTGATGGATTGAAGGGAGTGCTAGAGAGTAGGGTTAGCCTGAATAAATTGATAGCATAACGATAAGAGACGCGTAAAACGATACAAGTCTAGTGCGCGGGACTGGAAGACGCCGGTAGCATTTAGAGTGCGGAGTTCGTCAGGGCAACCGCTCTGTCGTAGAGTGACCTCAATGGAATCAAAGCATTGGAACAACGCTGTAGGGCCTTCCTCCCCAGTGAATTCCTTTGGCCCACAAGACTTGAACTGCTTGAAACTGAAGGCAGCTTTGGGGGTAGCTTTAGGAGCTTCGACTCTGGACTCTTCAAACGATTTGCTCACATTCTCGTATACATCACTCACGGCTTTTGCTACTTGTTTAGCGATGATAACAGCAAGACGTTTATCTCTTTGTTCTGGGCGAGAAAGTGGTGTGAGACGGGATCCTGATGATGGTCCAGTTGACATTGTCTGCAACAGACATCGTCATAGGTCTCAGACACATCATAATCGAATCTCACCTCACACGTCTAGTATCACTAAAGCTCAGGAATACAACGAAACATGTATCACATAATCACAGATTCATATAAGCACATAAGCACGTAGGGCACAGAATCACAGAAACACATAAGCACGTAGGACACAGAAGCACAAAAAGCACATGAGCATGTAATTCACCAGATGCAGTCAGAATACAGAAACCTATTATTCAAAGGTTGCGAGTGTTCGAAATTAGCGATCGCGAATAACTTGTCGAGTCGTATAGTATAAGCATGTAGCATAGCATAAGGTCGTCTATATTTTAGCGATTTGTCAGCGTATTGAGATAGAAAGCAAATCCGGGTCGTGCGTGTCGATTGAAGTGAAAGCAAAAATCGAATAATCCTTCCAAAATTAAACATATAGACAGGTAAACACATGTATAAACACATAAAATCGACGAATTATCAGAGTCAGCAGTCGCGGGCTCAGAATCGAAACTCATAAAAATCGAGAAATAGATCGTCTGCGGCTATTAGACATCGACTAACCAAAGTGATTCAACTATTCACAAGGACTTGTTGTGCACATTTGACCTTCAGGACGGTGCTTTTGCCTCGATTCTTAGGCGTTTGACTCGTATCCCGTTAGTCATGTCACAACTTTAGGTCGTTGGAGTCCGTCGAGACCTTGGTGAGAGTTTTGTATAACCAAGTAAAGGTCGGAACAAGTCGTCAAGGTTAGGGTTTCACCCATGGCTTAACAACTTCGTTCCTGTTTTGCTAAAAATTGAGACAAAAATCCGCGTTAAAGTATGGATTTCACTCCTGGTTCAACGTAAATTCTCGCGTTTTATAAATAAATACAGATCGAATAAGCAGTTTAATCAAGAGTTTGCGGTTTTCACACCTAATCTCGACCAAATCACTCGTTTAAGTTCGAATAATAGTGTGCAGTGATAGTGTAACGTGCGCGAGAATAACGAGAAGTAGCAAGGAAGCTTGTACATAATCCCTACTGGATACGCACAAGTCGGTCTGTTGGTTCCTAACTATAGACTAGGTCATTTCTAAGACATCGACCCGGACTAGGTCGACTCTTGCCTAATTCCCTATAATTATGGCCCTGATACCAATCTGTCATACCTTAACGATGGCGGAAACATCGGGGCATGGCACTGAGCGAAACAGATTGTCCAGAAGTTTCCATAACAATTATCATTACCAATTAATTTAAAGTAACATGTCCCATACCATGTCTTAAAAGGAAAACAAATTATTACAGACAAATCTAGCCAAGTAGTTCTGTTCCGACAACTCAGATTTATACATAGTACAGACAACTATTTGTTGGTTTCTAGGACTATTTCCTAGCCTTGATTTCCAAGCAAATAGACATCCTAAGCACCTGTTACATACGTTAAAATAAAAGTCAATACACATAGTGTAAAGGTGAGCATACAAGTTTGATAATAGCATATAGAGTTCAAAATCGTTTACGCATAACCAGCACGTACACATAGTGAAATGAAGCATGTTAGTTATCGACATAGATCCATCGATACCAATGACTGCGGGTTGACTGCCCGAGGCAGTTCGCAATACATGATTACCACCGTAATCCATGCCAGTAATTGTCCTTAACAACCCCTACGAACAGGTGCTGAGTCCAAACTATAGTACTATCGTTGCTAAGGCAGGTAGACAGCATTCCATGTGTAAATATAACAAACAAGCATTCATAAGCCACGTATAACATGCAATAACGGTTAGCATTTAAATAGTATTGAGTAGTGTGTTCGTTGTGATTTGAATATTCGTAACGTATGTAACACCCAAAAGTGTGTAAAGCAAAAAGGGATCGAGTATACTCACAACGGTTGATGGATTGAAGGGAGCGCTAGAGAGTAGGGTTAGCCTGAATAGATTGATAGCATAACGATAAGCGACGCATAAAACGATACAAGTGCAAGCAGTTCGATCGGATGGTAATCCGGTCGGACAGCCAATCGTGTGGATGACAATCCGTTCGAATGGTTATCCGGTCGGATGACTATTCGAGTGGATTGTTTCTTCCTATGAGAAGGACGTGTTTGTGTATGGTGGCTTGACTTTTGAAGTTTTCGTTGTAGCATTTTGAAAAATCAAAGTATCTCTACCTTTCAGGTCAGTCGGTCGGATGGTTGTCCGATCAGACGGCAATCTGATAGGTTCACATTTCAGCGAGAACAAGTTCACAGCAGGGCGGTCACTCGGTCGGATGTCCATCCGTCCGGGTGGCAACCCTATTACTGAACATGCTGAAAATTGTTTAAGTGTTAAGGTCCAATTGTCTCATGATTCGGATGGCTGTCCGATCGGATGGTAGTTCGGTCGGACAACAACTCGTTCAACAATCAGACATAAATCATTGGCAAAATTGTTAAGTGTGGACCCAAGGTGCAAGTTGTTCGGACAACCGGTCGCTCGGATGGCTGTCCATTCGGACAGCAGTCCGATCGGACGGCACTCCGTCCTGGTTGTTCCGTTTGTCTTACACTTGGCCGTTTTGATTGTTTGTCGTGTTATCAAGAGGTGTTGATATCGTGCTAACCAACAGAGTCCCATCCTAAGCTCTAGTGACCCGTCTGAGCAGGAATCACCCAAATTCGGTTAGTCCACCGGTTTAGGATGATAGTTCTTGGTTAACCCGAAATTGATAATCTCGTGGATAGAATACGGATCTTGAACCATCACAACCATAAGATTGAGTAGTGAGTCGGCACAAGCTCCGATCCTATCGGTTTTAAGTTCATTGAGTGCAAAAGAGTTGAAAAACCATCTTTCAATCCTTTTTCTTGTGAATATGTCTAGATCTATGAAAGATCTTTGTTAGTTGTTGTGGAAATCGGCTAGATCTAAGATGTTCTTGGTGGATTGAGGCCAAACATGAAGTTCTTCAAGAACACATGATGACGTCATCCTAGAACACCTTGAATCTTGATGATTTCACGGTCAAAAGTTAAGATTCAAAAGATAGAAAGGTGTAGGAGTGCATGTAGATTAAGAAAGTACAAGATTTAGGACGAGATCATACCGAAATCGAGAGAAATCGAAGGAAAAGCGAGGAACACGAGCTGGTCAGACGTCACTTGCCAAAAGTGGAAAGAATGAAAGTGACAAGGGGTATTTATAGGATTCCCAAAATGGAAAGGGGTTGGTCGGTCGGATGGCATCTCGCCCGGATGGCAGTCCGGTCGGATGTCATCTCGATCGGATGGCAGCTAGTCACCTCGATCAAGTGGCAGCCCAGTCGGATGGCACTTGGTTCGAGTGTTCGGTGCAACGATTTTTGCTGTTTCGATTTTGATTGCGAGCGTTTCGATGCGATAGAGTTTCCTAGTTAAATTACTTTTAATCCCAACTGTTCATATCTCGCACTATCTTTTCTCCACCAATTATCATACCATTTCGATTGCGATTGAGTTCGATTGCGTTTCGATTGATTCCCACATAAACATAAGTAAACATGCACAAGTAACACATAAAGGGCACACACACATATATACCGTATCCAAAACGTATAATTCAAGTTGTGATTTGTTTCTCGATTCGATGTCGATTTGATTAGCATAGTTTGATTATCGTTTAGTTAACTTTATCGCATTGTTACTTCCTATAGTACACAGTCGTAAGTCGATTAGATAGCGAATAACATACGTCGATTACTGTGATTATTGACACTTACTCCACATAATACAGCTAAAATAAACACATAAAAGAAATTACTACAAGTCAAGTTGTGCGATTGGTCGTTGACTTTGACCTTGATTTTGACTTTCGAAAACACGGGGTGTTACAAATAGTAGCCAACGTTCTTGATTTTGGCCACCACCATGCGTGGTCCTACGTGGATACCACATACTCCTTCATGAATTTCTCGGATTAGGTATGTGGTATCTTGAGGATTGACGCATCATAGGAGTCGCCCCAAGTATGACTTGTGGTATAAGATACCATCTCCCATTTGATAGTGGCACGCTTTGTATTGCAACTTGCGTGCTTCTGCTTTGGTTTCTAAGGCGATGCGTGATTGCAGGTACCTTATAATGGGTGTCAACCAGGATGTTGTCCCGTATTGGATGACGTGGACCTAACGCAAGGGTAACAAAGGATTTTTAAGGACTTCAATGCGGATATCCTTGGCCAGGTGTTGGAACCTGGTTGATGCTAATTTGGAGAGTGCATCAGCCGGTTTATTTTCACTCCTGTTAATATGGACAATTTTGAAGGAGGTGAATAGTGATATTAGTTGCTTGGCTTGTTCGAGGTAGAGGATCATGATGTCCCCCTTGGCAGTGTATTCCCCGCTTATCTGTCCCGCAACTAATAAGGAATCGACGTGTGCTTCTAGATGTTACACGCCGAGTTTGATCGCTAGCTGTAATCCTGCGAGTAACGCTTCGTATTCAGCCTTGTTGTTTGTACTTTTGAAGTCGAGGCGTATAGCGTAAGTAAGTTCTTGGTTATCAGGGCCTAATAGTCGGTGACTTGTGCCTTCACTGTCCTCGTTGGACGCACCATATGTATACAGTGCCCAGATGTCTTTGGAGGATGGTGGAGGTGCGGGTGTCTGTTCTTCTTCTAATTCGGTGATGCGGTTCGCCAGCACTTATATGGCGAAATCAGCTAAGACTTGCCCTTTGATTACATGTCTTGGCTTGTAAACTAGGTTGTGCCCACCTAGTTCGATAGCCCACTTGGCAAATCGGCTTGAGATCTCAGGCTTAGAGAGGATTTGACCGATTCTGTAGTTGGTGAAGACAGTGATAAGATGCCCTGCAAAGTATCGACTATAACAACCCTCCTGAAAAATTTTCTAACGCCCGAATATATTTTAAAATACCCCTATATGTCTCTAAATATACCCCGTATATGAAAACCGAGCCCAAAATATGAAATATCATTAAAATAATTTAAAAAAACAAGAAAAATGAAGTTTACGCGTGGCGCGTAAGCCATCTCTTGAGCTTACGCGGGCCGCGACAGCTCTAGGGTCAGGCGAGCCCCGGTGTTGACACGTGTCAGCAATGTGTTGAACCTATTCGTGAACCGGATCACCTATGGCCTAGAACCCCTAGTACGCGGGCCGCGTAGGCCTAAGCCTAACTTTACGCGGGTCGCGAGAGAACCAATTTTCAGCCCTATATAAGAAGGCATCAGGATTTCGTTTTCCGTCGCTCATTTCTTTTCTTTTTTAATGAATTTCTGAGAAGTAGGCATAATACTCGGGTATTATATCCCCCTAATTAACGAAGTTCTGCTCCGTTGTAAGTATTATAACCCCAGTTACGTATTAGATACGCTGCCCGATTGATCTAGGGTTCCGTAACAACTGTCATGGTTCTGCCCGACGTAGTTGTTGGAATGCCGTCTCGGGAAGGGTATCGTTAACATAAATAAAGGGTTATTATACTAACATATGTACCTTTGTGTAAATTATAGATTAACACCAGGAAAATCTTAAACGAAGCTTAAGATAGCAATGTGAGTTTATCTGTTTTTTGTAAACCTTTTTGTGAACTGTTTTACAAAACCTTAAATGCTTTACAATATGATTAAGCAGTGATTGGGTCTTTGTAGTTCTTCAATTACTGCCGGTATGTTGGGGTTTTGTATACAAAATGTGGAACACGTTACCATTGGACGACGAGTTAGCCAATGTGTAATATGACCCACCAGTTAGGATTGACAGTACTGAATGAGTAATTGTGTAGAAATAAACAATGTGATCGCTCTCAATACTGTGTTAATATATAAAACTCTTCTTGATTAAACTGGGATTCACTCACCAGTATTTCTCGCTGACAAATGTTTTTAAAACGCATTTCAGGTAACACAATGTGAAAGCCAATTAGGAAAAAGCCAGCTGGAGAGCACTGACGGCTTGGAAAAATGTGGCTATAAAAGTTATCTAAAAGACGATGTTTTAAATTCAATAAAATAGGGTTTATCCCTATAAACGTACTGTAATAAAGAAACTTGGGTTTACCCATGTGGCTATTAATATAAAATATGGTGGTTTTACTCTGATAAACATTTCCTAACTACGGTCCTGATGTAATTTTCGCTGCCAAATTAATAAATGATACCACCACAAACGAATGTTCGCGGCCGCCCGTTCCCGAGACATATAAGGGGGCGGGGGTTGCGACAGATGGTGGTATCAGAGCTAAGCCACTGATTCAGTCACAGAAGTGTTCTGCTGACATCAATGTATTATTTAAATTGTTAGGAAATTAATTATGAAAATACAAGGTCACGATTAAGAATCCATATTTGTTAAAAAGAAGGATGGATGTTAGTGCAGTATGTGTCTATCGCCTCCGTCAATCAGAACCGTAGCAGAAAATGAAAAATACTAGACTTTATGATGTAATAGTTAGTAAAAAGGGCAAGGTGGCGTTATTGTAAATAAGGAAAACCTCCTTATAACCTTGTGCCTATAAATAGAGCCTTAGACTTAAGAATTAGGACTTTTGCCATTTAGAGCATTTGGAGAGCTAGAGATCTAGAGAGAGATTCTAGAGAGAGAAAGCTTGTCCACGTGATTCAGGTTCTTGTACACTATCAAATCTATCAAAGAATCACAGTTTATTTTACTGTTCGTGTGTTCGGTCTCACTCGTGCACGGATTCCGCACGTCGTACGAGTCGGTTCGCAATCGAAACGGAGTCAAACCGGTCCTACAATGGATCAATGCGTATGTGCATTGACTACCGTGAATTAAACAAGGTCACAATTAAGAATCGCTATCCATTACCAAGAATTGATGATCTGTTTGATCAGTTACAAGGAGCACGATTTTTCTCTAAAATCGATTTAAGGTCAGGATATCATCAATTAAAGGTACAGGAAGAGGACATTCCTAAGACCGCTTTCAGAACAAGTTATGGCCATTATGAATTTACTGTCATGCCATTTGGTTTAACCAATGCCCCAGCTGCATTCATGGACATGATGAACCGAATATGTAAGCCATATTTGGATAAATTCATAGTTGTCTTTATAGATGAAATTCTCATTTACTCTAAGAGTAAAGAGGAACATGCAAAGCATTTTCAAGCACTTCTATGTTTATTAAGAAAAGAAAAGCTTTATGCTGAATTTTCGAAGTGTGAGTTTTGGATAGAAAAGGTACAATTTCTTGGACATTTAGTTAATCATGAAGGAATTCATGTAGATCCCACCAAGTTCGAGGCAATAACCAATTGGAAAACCCCTGAATTACCAACCGAGGTTAGAAGTTTCTTAGGATTAGCTGGTTATTATAGAAGATTTATTCGAGATTTTTTCTAGAATAGCCATTCCCTTAAATAAATTAACCTGTAAATCCATTAAGTGTGAATGGGGACCAAAACAAGAAGAAGCATTTAGAATCTTTAAGCAAAGATTAACCCATGCACCCATACTAGCGTTACCAAAAGGAACTGAAGATTTTGTAATCTATTGTGACGCTTCTAAATTAGGTTACGGATGTGTGTTGATGCAACGTCAAAAGGTTATAGCTTACGCTTCCAGACAACTTAAGAATCATGAAGAGAATTATTCAACTCATGATTTAGAATTAGGAGCTATAATTTTCGCCCTTAAGATTTGGAGACATTACCTATACGGTAGTAAGTTTACTATTTTCACAGACCATAAGAGTTTAAGGTATGTTTTCGGGCAAAAGGAATTGAATATGAGACAAAGACGCTGGATGGAAATGCTTAGTGATTATGATTGTGATTGTGATATTCAGTATCATGCAGGAAAAGCAAATGTAGTTGCTGATGCTTTAAGCCGAAAGTATCATGAACAGTCAAAAAGAGTACGTTCTCTTAAATTAAATCTACAAGTAGATTTAAATGATCAAATTAGAAGGGCACAAGACTCAGTAATCAAGGATGATACTGAGAAGTTGAAAGGAATGATTAAGGAATTAGAACAAGGAACATATGGAATTTGGAGATTCCATAAGAAAAGAATGCGGATACCTAAATTAGGAAACCTACGTCACCGCATATTAGAAGAAGCCCATAAGTCAAAGTATACGATGCATCCAGGAAGTGATAAGATGTACCAGGATTTAAGGAAAAAATTCTGGTGGATAGGAATGAAGAAGGATATAGCAGCTTATGTTTCTAAGTGTTTAACCTGTTCAGAAGTCAAAGCTAAACATCAGAAACCCTCAAGCTTATTGCAACAGTTAGAAATGCCTGTTTGGAAATGGGAATTAATAACAATGGATTTTGTTACTAACTTACCCAAAACAAGAAAATGTAATGATACAATCTGGGTGATTGTAGACAAGCTAACCAAATCAGCTCATTTCCTACCAATGAAGGAAACTTTCAATATGGAACAATTAGCTAAATTATATGTAAATGAAGTCGTTTCTTTACATATAATTCCTCTATCAATTGTTTCTGACAGAGATAGTCGTTTTACCTCACATTTTTGGACAAGTTTCCAAAAAACAATGGGAACCAAGTTGAATCTAAGCACATCTTATCATCTTCAAACAGACGGACAAAGCGAAAGAACAATTCAGACCATGGAAGACATGCTTAGAGCTTGTGTAATTGATTTCGAAGGTAATTGGGACGATCACTTACCATTGATAGAATTTTCTTATAATAATAGTTATCACACAAGTATCAATGCTGCACCATTCGAAGCACTTTATGGACGAAAGTGCCGAACGCCAGTCTGTTGGGCAGAAATTGGAGAAAAGCAACTATCTGGACCTGAGATAGTACAAGAAACAACAGACAAAATCATTCAAGTCAAGGAACGACTAAAAACAGCACGTGATCGACAAAAGAGTTATGCTGGTAACAGACGAAAGCTGTTGGAATTTCAGGTAGGAGATAAAGTGTTATTGAAAGTCTCTCCTTGGAAAGGAGTGGTAAGATTCATCAAGAGGGGAAAGCTAAGCCCCAGGTATGTTGGACCTTTTGAGATTATTAGAAGAATAGGACCTGTAGCCTATCAGCTACAACTGCCAGAGGAAATGGTAGGTATACATAATGTATTTTATGTATCTAATCTCAAGAAATGCTTAGCTGATGAATCACTAATAGTACCTCTTAAGGGTATAGAGGTAAATGAACAGTTAAAATTTGTAGAGAGACCTCTACAAATTGAAGATAGGAAAGTTAAGAATCTCAAGCACAAAAGATTAGTTCTGGTTAAAGTGAAGTGGGACTCCAAAAGAGGACCAGAATACACATGGGAGCCTGAATCTGAAATGCAAAGGAAACATCCACACTTGTTCCAGTAGACCTCGAGGACGAGCTCAAAAACAAGGTGGGGAGGATATAACAACCCTTCTGAAAATTTTTCTGACGCCCTAATATATTTTAAAATACCCCTACATGTCTCTAAATATACCCCGTATGTGAAAACCGAGCCCAAAATATGAAATATCATTAAAAATAATTACAAAACAAGAAAAATGAAGTCTACGCGGGGCGCGTAAGCCATCTATTGAGCTTACG
Source organism: Helianthus tuberosus (assembly GCA_030545235.1). NCBI lineage: Eukaryota > Viridiplantae > Streptophyta > Magnoliopsida > Asterales > Asteraceae > Helianthus > Helianthus tuberosus. The sequence goes on along the minus strand of CM060371.1, from coordinate 210,261,464 downwards.
CGGGCCGCGACAGCTCTAAGGTCAGGCGATCCCCGGTGTTGACACATGTCAGCAACGTGTTGAACCTATTCATGACCCGGATCACCTATGGCCTAGAACCCCCTAGTACGCGGGCCGCGTAGGCCTAAGCCTAACCTTACGCGGGCCGCGAGAGAACCAATTTTCAGCCCTATATAAGAAGGCATCAGGATTTCGTTTTCCGTCGCTCATTTCTTTTCTTTCTTAACGAATTTCTAAGAAGTAGGCATAATACTCGGGTATTACATCCCCCTAATTAACGAAGTTCTGCTCCGTTGTAAGTTTTATAACCCTAGTTACGTATTAGATACGCTGCCCGATTGATCCAGGGTTCCATAACAACTTCGTGGTTCTGCCCGACGTAGTTGTTGGAATGCCGTCTCGGGGAGGGTATCGTTAATATAAATAAAGGGTTATTATACTAACATATGTACCTTTGTGTAAATTATAGATTAACACCAGGAAACTCTTAAACGAAACTTCAGACAGCACTGTGAGTTTATCCGCTTTTTGTAAACCTTTTTGTGAACTGTTTTACAAAACCTTAAATGCTTTACAATATGATTAAGTAGTGATTGAGTCTTTGTAGTTCTTCAATTACTGCCGGTATGTTTGGGGTTTTGTATACAAAATGTGGAACACGTTACCATTGGACGACGAGTTAGCCATTGTGTAATATGACCCACCAGTCAGGATTAACAGTACTGAATGAGTAATTGTGTAGAAATAAACAATGTGATCGCTCTCAATACTGTGTTAATTGATAAAACTCATGTTGATTAAACTTGGATTCATTCACCAGTATTTCCCACTGACAAATGTTTTTAAAACGCGTTTCAGTTAACACAATGTGAAAGCCAATTATGAAAAAGCCAGCTGGAGAGCACTGACGGCTTGGAAAAATGTGGCTATAAAAGTCATCTAAAAGACGATGTTTTAAATTTAATAAAATAGGGTTTATCCCTATAAACTATTGTAATAAAGAAACTTGGGTTTACCCATGTGGTTATTAATATAAAATATGATGGTTTTACTCTGATAAACATTTCCTAACTATGGTCCTGATATAATTTCCGCTGCCAAATTAATAAATGATACCACCACAAACGAATGTTCGCGACCGCCCGTTCCCGGGACAGATAAGGGGGCGGGGGTTGTGACATCGACGCAGCCGCCTAGAGACATGTACCAGTGCAAGGACCAATTCCCTATAATGGAGTATCTTGTCTTCGGGTCATTGAGCATCTTACTCACATAATAGATTAGTGTTTGAACCCCCTCTCGGTCCACAACGAGTACCGCACCTATATCTTTGTCGGAAGCGGACAGGTACATGGTGAGCGGTTCATTTAGACGTGGTGCGGTGAGAGTGGGTAGTTGAATCAAACACTCCTTCATTTCTCGGAACGCGCGTTCTGCTTCAGCAGTCCTGTCACACCCCGATTTTCGGTGGGCCCGGATGGGTACAATCGTGACGGTTGGATAACAGTTATCACAGTATAATAATATGTAGCGGAAGTATTGGGTTGAAATTATTAAAATAAAGCTTGAATGTATAAAAGTATTACAAGTGTTCGATACAAGCCCACAGGCAGGATCCAAATAAACAGAGCTTTAGACATCATAGGCCTTAAGCATCAGGAGTGCAAATTCCTTAGCCTTCATTCTAGCCGACCCGTATTCCCAGCCTATTATAAGGTTCGGTACCTACTGTTCAATCTTTTGAAAATACGTCAGCCAAAGCTGGTAAATACAATTAACTGACTCTTTGGAAAAATAGTTTTTCGAAAAGAGTTTTATACATATAGATAACCCATAGGAGATCCTTTAAATATATCTTGGGATTATTCTTGTTACGAGATTATATACTTGATTAACCCATTGGGTTGTCCGGACATGGTATCATTAATCCCCAATTATGATAATTATCAAGTAACGGATTAAACTGTATTCTTACATTTTTGCACAAACATAGGCGACTTACTTATGTAATAACCGTCCCAAGAGGCATATTTGCCATCCCAAGTTTACACTAAAATAAGTCAAGAGTATTTACCTTTTTGCTAGCTTCCAATCAACAAGACTATATTTGGCAAAGAGCCGCAAGTCTAAGTATTATTGATTATCTGGGGGTACTATAGTCTGGAATGGACAAATTTATTATCTGTTAGAATTGTTAGGGGTCATTTTCTTAACATACGTATCCTGACCAATATCCTGCCTTTGTTTGTTTGTTTGTGATCAGGATGCTGGAAAAGGATATTGCTAACATCTTGGGCGATATCCTGAGGCTTATTGAATTAACCACATGCAGGTTAAGGGCTGAGGCTTGCTAACGGTCAAGAGGACTTCTTCTCCTCAAGACTCGGACGAATTTGTTGAGAAAGAGACGTTGAGCCCGAAAGACCAGGTCTACAACGTTCCAAGAAGGAATATTCGGTGGATCCCGCGAGTTTAGGGTAGTTAGTTATTTTATCTTTACTATAAATAGATGAGGTCGGATCAGCTTAGAACACAACAATTCACACTTACACTCTCGAACACTTTCACTCTCTAGCTAATTACAAACACCACACTTGTATTTCATTTTCATTGTAACACCTAGTCGATCCGTACCACATCTCGCACTGTATCCTGATTTTTGAAGCAATTGAAGAACAAGGCAGCTGCGATTGTCAGCTCCCGAGGTTTTATGCCGGCGATCTAGATTGATCAAGGGCTTTCCTCGTACATCTCGTGTCATTTCCTTTACTTTTTTCTCATTACTCGCTCATTGTTTGATCATAGATACAGCTCAATATCCTGAGCCGTATCCTGAGTACTGTTTTTCCGAATAACTTAACAAGTATACAGGTGTGGATCTTTGCAGGATACAGGTGTGACATCAGCACTTACCAGGGAACTTCAGAAGTTAAAGGACATGATATCTAGTGTACCTGGGGTGGTCCAACCGATCCCGGAAGTGTCTCAAGACAGCCACAAGATATCTCGTTTCGCGTATCCTATCTGTGATGCTGAGATCCCAAAGAGATTCCAAACCCCCAACATGAAGCTTTATGATGGGACTACGGATCCTGAGGAGCATATTGCCCAGTATAGGGAAAGAATGGAGATTAACCCTATCCCTCCGGAGCTCAAGGAAGCGTGCTTGTGCAAGGGATTTGGTTCTACTCTAACAGGATCAGCCTTAAAATGGCTGTTAAACGTTCCTCCTCACTCAATTACTTCATTTGCTCATTTGGTTAACTTATTTAACAGTCAATTTTCTTGTAGTCGGAGTTTTGAGAAACTAACCAGTGATCTTTACAGGATATCTCAAGGGCCTCAGGAATCCTTGAGGGATTATGTGAACAAATTTAGTCGAGAATCCTTGGATATCCCACATCTTGATGTTGCAACAGCTGTGCAAGCTTTTAAGATGGGATTACAAAAGGATTCTCAGTTTTATCAGGATCTTGTAATGAATCCCTGCAGGAATCTCGATGAAGCTCGTAACAGGGCTTTGAGATATATCCGTCTGGAAGATGACAAGAAGATGCAAGAGAGGATGAACTCATCCAACACTTATGAATCGACTAATAGGAAGTCAGAATCCTCATTTAAGTCATATCGGCCTAAGCCATATGGTAGAAATGAAAACAAGAGAGTGAATGCTGTCGAAGATGAGGATCCTGAAGAGTATCCTGAGTTGTCTGAATATTGCTTTTCTGTTAATATTCCTGAATTGATGTATGCTATGCAGGGTCTAGGAGACAAGGCTAGATGGCCTCGAAAGAATCAACAAAAGGCTGACTGGAAAGATAAGTCAAAATGGTGTGCTTTCCACGAAGATTTCGGACATATGACTGAGGATTGCATTGCTTTAAGGAAAGAAATAAGCTATCTTCTAAGCAAGGGATATCTGAAAGATCTCTTAGGAAAAAAGAAGAATAAGGGTCAGGATAGTGACAAGGATCCTGAACGAGCAGCATCACCACCCTCGGATGCCAAGATAATCAACTTCATTTCGGGAGGATCCGACATTTGTGGGACCTCGTATTCGGCAGCAAAGAGACATGCAAAGGAAGCTAAGGCCGAAAGGGGAGACAAACCTGTCAGGATGACTACCCTCACGACTGACAAAGTGATCACTTTTGATGCAGATGACAGGGATACTGTCCAGGATCCTCACCATGATGCTCTGGTAATAACGTTATATGTGGCTAACCATTTTGTACGCAGGATATTGGTTGATAATGGCAGCTCCGTCAACATAATCCAACTAGAAACTCTGAAGAGAATGAATGTATCTCCAATGGATATCACTTCAAAGTCTACCGTGCTTGTTGGGTTCAGTGGAGAGGCTAGAAACACAGTGGGAGAGATAAAGTTGCCAGTATACGTTGAAGGAGTCAATTCGATACAACGTTTCTGTGTGATGGATTCTCTATCCTGCTATAACATCATATTGGGAAGACCGTGGATTCACGATATGAAGGCCGTGCCATCGACATATCACCAATGCATCAAGATACCTACCCCTTGGGGAGTGGTCAAAGTTGATAGTGATCAGCAGGAGGCGAAAGAGTGCTACTCATCCTCGATGAAGTCCTCAGTGAAATCTAGTGCAGCATAGCAATTAAAGACGCGGGCCCAGGATATTGTGGAGGATCTGGAGCAGGATGTGAAGAAAGTTATCCTGGACCAGGATAACCCCGATATTTCGGTGCTCGTAGGAACCAATATCCCTCAGGATATTGAAGAGCAGTTAATTAACTTTTTAAAATGCAGGATGTCAACATTTGCATGGAAGCATGAGGATATGACAGGCATATCCAAAGATATTATCACTCACAAGCTTGGAATTGATAAGTCATTCAAGCCTGTGCAACAAAAAAGAAGGAAGTTTGCTCCTGAGCGGAACACGATTATCCAGGAGGAAGTTGAAAGATTATTAAAGTCAAGAATGATCAGAGAGGTTAAGTTCCCAAGGTGGCTAGCAAACGTGGTTGTAGTACAGAAGAAGAATGGGAAATGGAGAGTTTGTGTAGACTACACAGACTTGAACAAAGCCTGTCCTAAAGACCCATTTCCCCTTCCCCATATTGATGCAATGGTAGATGCCACTGCCGGGCATAAAATGCTGACCTTCATGGACGCATCCTCAGGATTTCAACAGATCCAAATGGAGCCTTCTGACCAGGAGGATACCGCCTTCATGACGCCAACAGGTATTTATTGTTATACTGCCATGCCTTTCGGTTTGAAAAATGCAGGTGCAACGTACCAGAGATTAGTGAAGATGATGTTCAAAGATAAGCTGGGGGACACCATGGAGGTATATATTGACGATATGGTGGTGAAATCTAAAAAGTCTGAGGATCACCTCCAAGATATCAAGGGAGCATTTGATATCCTGGATCACTACAACATGAAGCTAAATCCTGCTAAATGCCATTTCGGAGTGGGGGCAGGGAAGTTTCTTGGATATATGGTGACAAAAAGGGGGATAGAAGCAAGCCCAGAGCAGATCAAAGCTATCCTAGACATAAAATCACCCTCAAATATGAAGGACGTACAAAGATTAACAGGCCGGGTAGCAGCTCTAAACAGATTTATCTCAAGATCCTCAGAAAAATGCAAAGACTTCTATGATATCCTAAAGAAGAACAAAAGATTCGAATGGGGGGAAAAGCATGAAGCAGCCCTGCAGGATTTAAAACGGTATCTTTCAACCGCACCTCTATTGATGAAGCCCGAAAATGGTGAACCACTATCCCTGTACCTTGCTGTGTCAGGGAATGCTGTAAGTGCCGTTCTTATAAAAGACCATGAAGGTCAGCAGTATCCTGTTTATTATGTTAGTAAAAGTTTGTTAGATGCTGAAACTAGGTATTCTCATTTAGAAAAATTGATATTAGCTCTAGTCATGGCATCAACGAAACTTAGGCATTATTTCGAGACACATAGGATACATGTTAAAACAAATTATCCTGTCAAAAATGTGCTTAGGAAACCAGAGATGTCAGGCAGGATGGCCAAGTGGTCAGTAAAGTTGAGTGCTTATGATTTAGTATATGAACCTAGAAGTGCCATAAAATCTCAGGCTCTAGCTGACTTTGTGGCTGACTTTAGTAGTGACATTCAGGACGAGGTAGACCTAGAGGTTCAACAGTTAGGAGAATCCTCAGGATCCTGGACATTATATACTGACGGTGCATCTAATGTAAGAGGAATAGGATTAGGAATACTACTAAAATCGCCACAGGGGGACATATTACCCCAGGCTATTAGGTGTGAATTTCCTGCTACTAATAATGAAGCAGAGTATGAGGCTTTAATTGCAGGATTAGAGTTGGCTAAGAGCATGAGTATCAAAAATTTGCAAGTGTATGTTGACTCTTTGTTAATTACTAACCATTTTAATGGATCCTATGCAGTTAAGGGTGAGAAATTAATCGAATATCTCGATATTCTCAAAAAATTAGCAGGATATTTCGATGTTTTTATACTTGAACAGGTACCAAGGGAGGATAATGCTGAAGCGGATGCCCTAGCAAATTTGGGATCATCGATCAGGATACCTGAAGGGACGCAAATACCGATATTACATGTCTTATATCCTGCAACGAATCCTCAGGATAAAGGAGTAGCTAGTATACAGAATCCTGGAGCAGAACATCCTAAGGAGGATCCTGAATCCTGGACGGCCCCAATCATGAGATATCTCAAAGAAGGACACATCCCTGGAAATGAAAATCCTAAGGCATTTAGGATGAAGGTATCACGATTCACTATTATAAATGATATTTTATACAAGAAATCTCTTGCAGGACCGTATTTGAGATGCTTGGAGGATCCTGAAGCCAAAGAAGTACTTCAGGATATACATGAAGGGGATTGTGGTAACCATGCTGGGGGCAGATCATTATTCTCAAAAGTATTAAGGACAGGATATTATTGGCCAACAATGAGGAAGGATGCAGCAGAACATGCTCGAAGATGTGACGCATGTCAAAGGCATAGTAACATACTGCATCAACCGGCTGAACCATTATATCCTATTGTTTCCCCTTGGCCATTTATGAAGTGGGGTATGGATATAGTGGGAAAGCTACCAAAAGCTCCGGGAGGAAAAGTCTTTATGCTAGCAATGACGGATTATTTCTCTAAATGGGTTGAAGCAGAAGCATTCGTTCAATTCATAAGTAAGAGGACTACAGACTTTTGCAAGAGTTGGGGAATCAAAATGATTACGTCTACTCCGGTACATCCTCAAGCAAATGGACAGGCAGAATCCTCAAACAAAATAATTGTCAATAACTTAAAGAAAAGGCTTGGAGCCAAAAAAGGAAGATGGGCAGAAGAATTACCCTTTGTTTTGTGGGCTGATAGGACGACGGTAAAGAATGCAACCGGCCAAACCCCGTTTTCCTTGGTATTCGGAGCGGAGGCGATGATTCCAACAGAAATGACGATACCTACTGCAAGATCTATGCTGCAAAATCCTGAACAGAACCCTGAAGTCTTATGTCAGGATTTGGATACTATAGACGAAAAAAGGGATGCTGCAAGGCTAAGGATAGCAGCATATCAACAGAGAATATCCAGGGCATATAACAAGAATATTAGAACCAGAAGATTTAAGATTGGAGATTGGGTGTTAAGAAAGGCTTTTCAGAATACTACTAATCCTGCCGATGGCAAGTTAGCCCCAAAATGGGAAGGACCATATGAAGTTGAATCTGAAGCAGGGAAAGGAGCATATAGACTCAAGAACATGGAGGGGGATATGCTACCGAGATCTTGGAATGCTATACACCTTAAGCTCTATTTCAAGTAAGTTAGAATTTAATTTCTAACTCAGAATGGTATGAATTCTATCTTTTTTAAATATGTTTTGGTTTAATTTACCCTTTGAAACTCAATACTGACTTAAGCATCGGAGGGGTGTTAGCCAAGCTAACACCCACCTTAGTTTACAATTGTTTTGCAAGATATGTTTCAGGATATAGCTCCAGGATATGTGCTCAGGATAACTCGAAAGACTAGAGGATTGGCCCCCTCTCTCACGTTTAAGGGATACTGGTCCCTTCATAGGTTTAAAGGTATTCACCTTTCTTCCGAATTGGGTTTAAACACCCCGCCTGGAGCGCAAGTTATTCAGGGATAGTTCAAGGTGGCGGGACCAGTCCATGTAAAAGTGGCTGACAATTTCGTTACCATTGGCTATATCCTGAATCCTAAAGGTATATGAGGATTGATCACCCTCTCTCACGAAAGGGTATTTTCATACTCTCTAAGGTTTAAAGGTTTTCACCTTTCTAAGTCTTGGAGTTTATACACTCCCGCCTGTAGCGCATGAAAAATTGGGATTTTCCCCAGGATACAAAGGATTTATCTCCAGTACATCCTTGGGTTATACCCTCGGGACGTGAAAAATTGCTTATGCCATGAAAACTGACATTAAGTAGATGTCTAAGATACTTGAAGACATTGTACACAGGGGACATCCCTGCCAAGATGGTGGTGTAAAGCTAAAAGAATGAAGTTTACGACTAACGCACTAAGTACCTTGCACTGGGGACATCTTCATTGGAAGAATTGCAAAGGGATTGAAGTTCGGTAATAGGTTTATATCCTATGTCTGGTATGATCTTTCCTTTGTAAGCCTCATTTAAGTTTTTAGTAACATTATGTTAAGTATCCTGGCATATATCCTCAAAGTCCTTTTAAGGATATTTGATTAGGATGTTTGAAACTAGTATTGACTTGGAACTTTGATCATCATCAAAACTTGGTTTTGAAGAGATAAACTATTTTTTACTTTCTAATGAAATTTTTATAAAGAACGTCTGGAAGATCTATTTAATAAAAGGCTTCTGCAGTATGTTTCTGAGCATACTGGTCAGGATATTTTGTAAAATAACAATATGAAATTTTTACAAAGCTAAGACTTATACTAAACAATGCAAGGTAACAGAAAATAAGTCAAAAGATGAAATTATTCTTGATGCAGTCAATACTGGTTGAAAACCGAAGGTTTCATCCTGAAACCCAGGACCCATCCACCTTCGGTTATCAAATTGTTTAGAGACAGAAATGAAAATTATTCATAAAGACGTAAAATTGTTCAAATGATTTAAAGAAAATAAGCTCTAGGGGGTGTTGCCTTCTTGGTCCATAGCGTTTTCAGCGACATCCATCTTGGGACCCGTCTCAACATTTTTCTCAGCATCGGTTGCCTTTTCAGCTGCTTTAGAAGGTTCATCGACGGTTGATTTGGAAGAGGTACCGCCAAGATTCTTCAACTTGGTCTCCCAAGCACCAACGTCCCAAGAAGGGCATTCGAAGCCTAATGTTTTGGCTTCATGAGCCATCTTCAACCTAGCCTGGAGAAGAGAAATGACGACGGAACTTTTGAGGCTTTCTCGGTAGCTGACCATATCCCGTTCGTACTGCACATGGGCAGCTTCCAGGTTGGCTTGGGCTTGAAGAGTAGCCTTGTTGAGAGCAACTTGGTGTTCCTGGGTCATAGCTTTGTATTTCTCCTCGTAATGACGAGACTTGGCGGCCGCGATCATGCCTTGGTCAGAGATTGTGATCTCTGCTTCCTTTAGCTTAGACTCAAGTGTTTTGTTAAGCTTGCAGGATTCTTGATATAAGTGAACCAAACGCTCAAGACCCTACAAAGGTAAAAGGACAGGGATCAATATTATTAAGTCTTTGAAAATAGTCTAAATTGCAGGATATGATATAAAGATACTAACCTGGTTGAGAAAAGAAGTCATAAAACCACTAGCTTCAATGAATCCATGCTTTTCATAAGGAAAGGTGTCAGAAATGACGGGGGAATCGGGTTCTTTCCTTTTGCGAGAACTTGAACTCCGAGGTTTGGTAGCCGGAGAAGGTTTGGGAATGATGATGGCTTTGGAGCTGCTGGGTTTGGATGTAGCAGTGGTCTTAGAGCCTGGTTCTTTCTTGACTTGGATCTGGTCAGAATAGCTATCCAGTTCGTCAAGATCGAAGACTTCAGGGATCTTAGCTGGTGCTGCGTAAAGGGAAAAGTTTTACTCTTTATCATTATATTGTTTTGACTAATTATTTTGAAAGGAATTCTTACCAGACATCTCGGATGATGAGTACTGACTTGAACTCAGAATGTGTGTGGTAAAAGTCCTGTCTATTGCAGGTAACCGGTAAACGGTATTGATTCTCTCTTCTGACTCAGCGGTAGGAGGAGCAACTTCCTTAAAGTTCACTGCATAAAGGTCAAAAAGAAGAATATTAATAGGGGATAACAATTAAATCGTCTATAAGGATATTTATGATCCTACCGGTGGTTAACCACTCCACCGGAAGGTTGGCACCCTCAGCAATGGAATCTCGTTTGACAAAGAAGAATTTGCGTTGCCATCCGTCTTCGTTTTTGGTGGCTTTGAGAATCAGGGGTTTGCTGGAGGTTGAAAAAAGCAAGAACCGGCTAGAGCCGTGGGATCGGAGGCGATAAGCAATAGGTAGATCCTCGATGCGGAGGTCAGAACAATGGAGGTTTTTGATTTGGTTGAGTACAATTAGTACTCTCCAAACCATGGGCATGGTTTGAGCAAAAGAGATGCCAGTAATACGAAAGAATTGCATCATGAATTCAGGAAAAGGGTATCGAAGACCTAGTGAAAAAGGATATGCTGGAAAACGGATCCATTCGGTAGAAGAAACATCCGATCGGATTGACCGATCAAATGGCCTAAAGACTGTGCTGTCAGGGAAAGCGCCGGAGGCTCTTAAAGCTGCAATATCTGCATTGTCAAAAGCGCAGATCTCCTTCTCGGGGTTTTTGAGAAGATTCTGCTGGGTGAAGGTCTCGGCGGCCATTGCTAGAAAGATGAAGTAAATTGACAGGAAGAAAAGCAGAAATGGAGATTTACCTGAAGGGTCTGTTGAAGATATCTGCTTTTCAAACAAGAAAAGGGAAGATATAGGAGCATCGTGGATCTCCATGGAGTAAAAAACGCGTTGGAAGTTAGGATGAGATCTTGACCGTCGCTTCATTTTAAATGCCTTGAGTTGTGGGATAAGATTTTTGAAATATATCCGTTGGATTGGTATCCCAGCTGATATATTTGGGGACAATTGTTAGGGGTCATTTTCTTAACATACGTATCCTGACCAATATCCTGCCTTTGTTTGTTTGTTTGTTTGTGATCAGGATGCTGGAAAAGGATATTGCTAACATCTTGGGCGATATCCTGAGGCTTATTGAATTAACCACGTGCAGGTTAAGGGCTGAGGCTTGCTAACGGTCAAGAGGACTTCTTCTCCTCAAGACTCGGACGAATTTGTTGAGAAAGAGACGTTGAGCCCGAAAGACCAGGTCTACAACGTTCCAAGAAGGAATATTCGGTGGATCCCGCGAGTTTAGGGTAGTTAGTTATTTTATCTTTACTATAAATAGATGAGGTCGGATCAGCTTAGAACACAACAATTCACACTTACACTCTCGAACACTTTCACTCTCTAGCTAATTACAAACACCACACTTGTATTTCATTTTCATTGTAACACCTAGTCGATCCGTACCACATCTCGCACTGTATCCTGATTTTTGAAGCAATTGAAGAACAAGGCAGCTGCGATTGTCAGCTCCCGAGGTTTTATGCCGGCGATCTAGATTGATCAAGGGCTTTCCTCGTACATCTCGTGTCATTTCCTTTACTTTTTGCTCATTACTCGCTCATTGTTTGATCATAGATACAGCTCAATATCCTGAGCCGTATCCTGAGTACTGTTTTTCCGAATAACTTAACAAGTATATTTCCAACACACTATCTAGCACACTACCTCACTAAACTAATTTGATCACTTAATTACTTCGGTAATTTTTGACCAAAACAAGAATGTATAGGGGCCAAAGGTAGTTCCTTTAGATATGACCCGATACTTAAGAATAGGCTTGCTAGATTAAGCGTATTCTGAATAGAATGTGGTTTAAACCCCACAAGCACTAGGACTTGTATAATATGGATAAACATTGTACATTCTGGATTTTGTGATCAAAACGGTAAGGTTAAACCCTTTTCGGTAAACTTATGTAAACTAGTAACGTAAGTATAACCGTACTCGTATAAGCGATGACGGGTAACCGGATGAGTCATGAACAAGTCCCATATGCTAATATACCTTAAACAAGTTATAATATCAGTAGGATATCAACTTGTATGCCCGTTAAGGTTTTAAAATCAAACTATGCCTCACATGGGCGTTTTGGTAATTTTACAACTTATAAAAGGAGCTTGCGAGTAAACTGATGTCATGGTTATAAACATTTTGTAAAAGTGATTAAATTATGATATCATATTAGTAAGATGTCAAATATATGTGTGGTTTATGCTTTAAGACCAAACTATACGCCGTAGGGGCATTTTGGTCATTTCACACATAGTTTTGAGGACTTATTTGGGATTCTGAGTTTAGGACTTATACCTATTGTAAAAATATTTAAAATGATTTATGAAGTTAGTAGGTAACAAGTCTTGGTTCATAAATATGGTTTAAAACCATACTAGCGCCTAAACGGTGTTAAAGTCATTAAATGCCGATTTATGCGATGGTTTATGAAATATGATGTTATGACCAGCTTTGAATAGCTAAAATATTTTATTTGTCACAACAAATCAGTAAGCAATAGATTTGGTTTGAATATTATGCTCAAAAACCCATTTATACTCCATAAGGGCATTATCGTCATTTATCGGCATTGTATACGAACTTGTGGTCAAACTCAGTTCATAATTTGACTTAAAAATACCAATAATTCCTAAATATGATATCACGTCAGTAAAAAATGAGTTTTGTCAAGAATTTATGTTTAAAAAACTCATTTTAAATGAAAACGGGCATTTTAGTCTTTTTAAAAGCATAGTTTACGATCATATGTGTAAACTCAGTTTATGACCAGATTATAAACATCAAAATATGTTAAACATGTTAACATATTAGTACCTAAATCATTTGCATGCTTATTTATTTTTAAAACCTCATTTTTAAACAAATGGGCATAATAGTCAAATTACGACATAAATACGAAACATGTGCATAAACACATATTACTAGTCCGATCGTATAATATAACCTTATAGGGTTATACTGCATTATATTACGATCATAACGGAACCTAAAATCAGTAACATACTTGTCTAATTCGGTTTATAACCAAAAGTCAACGTAAGTCAAACTACACGACTTTCGGTTGCGAACCGACCCTAAAACTGGAATTGACGAGCCGAACATGTTTACACATGTTGTAATAATTATTAACGAGTTGTTTAAGTGATAAAATATATTTTAGAACATTTCTAAATTCATATCGTAGTTATTTTTAAAACTGACCCGTTGAGTTTTTAATATACTATTACGTTGACTCGTCAATTGACCAAGCAAACGTGATTCTTAGGAGTTGCCCTTTTAAGGGATTAACACCTACCTATATACGATCACATAGGCATGTTCGTTGAGAACAATGGCTTGACCGTTTAAGGTCTAACTAAAAGTCAAAGTGTTATTACGATAACGCTTGACTCTTGGCTTAAAAGCCTATAAAACGGAAACTAGTGGCTAAGGACACTTACAAAGGGTCCTAGCTTGAATTTTAAACTGAGGTGGAGTCCCCTTTATGCCAGGAGTCTCCAAGAAAGTAAGAGAATGAGAAAATGAGAGGTGCAAGGAACAAAGGTGAATGAACACCTCTATTTATAGTAGAACAAGACACCCTAGGATCATGCCATGTGTTAGGGGTCTTCTAAGATCACCCCATGTGTCTTTCCAGGTGTTGAAAACCATTAAAAAGCTCAAGGTTTCGAGTTATGAGTGTGAAGGTGGTATGTGTGGGCTGCAAGAAACAAACCTGCAGCTTTCAAGAGAATTCCCTCGAAATGAAAACGTCGCGTCGCGCCACCATGAAAGGGGTTTGCTGTCGCGCGACGCTACCACACATACCAGCTTTCAAAAATGTCAACTTTGGTCCCTGGTCCTCCATAACTCTAAATTTCTTTCATTTTTTACATAATAAGCCCCTCTAAGCCACTTTAATTTTATATTTGATACTTTTGGCCTTCAAGATAGGTTATACATATTCCCGAGAGTGTATTCAAACGTCGTTAAGCTTCGGGTTTCGTTAAAAGGTCTTTCAGAGATAAGAATTAACATATTGACACTTTTAACCCACCGTTACCGAAACTTTTGAGTTTATCGCAAACGGTTTCGATTATCTAACAGGTGGCTTAATATGAGAATATGAATACCGTATAATGTCACTCAGAGGCTTAGTTTAAGCATGTTGACACGTTCAGTCCTTTCATATTCAAGTTTTGATTGTTTGGTGATAATAGTCCCTCCTAGTCAATGTTTGACATAATTGGGATTAGGGACACGTGTCGATACATTATTAGACATGGTTTTACGAGGTATTACATCCTCACCCCCTTAAAAGAAATCTCGACCTCGAGATTAGCTTAGAGCAATACGGTTAGTTCCGTATCATAATAGGAGGTTTCAACCTCTCAAGAGTATCCTGGGCCACAATGGGAATCCCATTCACATTTACGAGGTAAACTTGGAACTTTCAAATTCCATGGTCCATAATAGACAAGGTTTCTCAATAAACCTTAAGCTCACATTTGAACGTCATGGCGAAACATGACAAGTGCTTATCAACTAAGCACTTTGCTAGAATTTTCCAGAGATTAGAATATATTTCATATCATAATTCGGTACTTTAGACAACAATACTCCATAAGGAGATTCGATGTTGTCTTTATATAGCTTAACTTGTCGGAATTCAAGAATTTTCCTTAATTGACAAGAAGCGTTAAATTAGTAGATTTGTCGCCTACAATTTACATCGCGTCATTGCCGCGATTTATTTTAGGTAACTGGGAGATTAGATCCGTTGTCACCATTTCCCAATTCTATGTGGGATTTTCCAGTTCATATAGACCACAAATGGTCTACCGAGTTCAATTCACTTGCGAACATTCTAAATATTAAGCTTCCCAAGTGGCTATGGACTTTTCATGTCCATCCACACAAAGGTCTTCAGCTTTCGACTTTAATTCGTCAGAATCTACTTGTGTCATGTGGATGACACACCCTTCATTTAATTACTTGGATACCTTAAGCATAAAAGCTTCTTCGGGCAATCCATGAAGTTTGTTCTTCAAGAATGGTGAGTAAATCACCAAATAGGATTTTTAATTTTGATAAGTTTCTTATTGTAGACGAAGTGGATTTGGTTTTTGGACTAACCAATCTATGTCTAAGAACATATCGAATCCCGTATGATTTATATATAAAAGATTTATCAAAGATAAGTTGATTCGAGAAGGAGATATCATAAGTGATACCATCTAGATTGGTCACTTGATTTTATAATTAAGCCTTGAAAAGGCAGAATTAAAATTTTATTAAATTTACAATCGATGAAGCTTTAACTGGCTCTAGAGTTTAAAACAAGTTTCTAGTAAACAATTCATTTACGGGAAATGGATACGTATAGATTTGTCTTGAACTGCTCCTGCTGTAGCAGATTGGAAGGCTCAAGCATTGCCTTTCTGGCCATTAGTGGACTTGTTTTTCCCATCAATCACCCTCTTTGGGCAGCGGGTCTTTATATGCCCTTTCTCGCCACATCCATAACACGTGGCGTCTTTCAAGTCTTTGCATTCATGAGACTTGTGATCCATCTCCTTACAGATGCCACAACCCTTGGTCTGCTCATGGAAACATTTTCCGAAGTGTTGCTTCCCGCAGGTTTTACATTTAGGTTTTGCCTCATTCGGCTTGGACTGATTATAATTCGAACCAGTCTTGCCCTTTTGGTAATCCTTACTTGGGATATCATCACGCTTTCGTTTATGATTCTCCTCGGCCTTAATCGTCCTTGCTCTTATCTCATCTTCAATAAGAGAAAGAGCCAGATCCACAGCGGATCTAAAAGTTGCAGGTTTGGAGGATTTAACCATCCCCTTGATTTCTGGAACGAGTCCTCCAATAAATCGCGCAATGCGCTTAGACTCGGGGGTAATTAAGTACGGCACAAGTCTTGATAAGGATTTGAAATCAGATAAATAGGCTCGACACTCGAGGCCTTTCATGGTCAGCTTTAGAAAGTCAGTTTCAACTTTCTCCACCTCGTGAGGTGGGCAATAAGTCTTGCGGATCAGTTCCATGAACTTTGACCAACTAAGGTTGTACATTGCAACCTTGCCAGTGGATTGGATTAGTGTCTTCCACTAAGTCAGAGCATCCCCCTTGAAGGATTGGGACACATATTTAATAGTGTCCTTGGTGGCACAACTGCTTATATCAACGGTTTCCATTTCATCCAGCCACTTTAGAGAGCATCAATTGCTCCAATCTCTCCTGTAAAGTCACGGGGTTTACAAGAAACAAAGTATTTATATGTACACCCCTTCTTAGAGTCTTGAGACACAGCTTTCTTTATACTCTTGATATTCTGCTTAGTTTTAGTTGAGGAGAATTGAGACCTTTCAGTCTTATGAGTATTAGAACGGGGTTTAGTAACAGAGTTCTCTTTCTGTACTGATGGCTCTGGCCCTTTAAATGTGGCCATAAATCCAGCCAGGGCTTTACCGAATTCCTCGGCAACTATAGATCAAAGACGATTCTCTTCGTCATTACGGTTCTAGTGCTCTAAATCGTCACCACTGTTTTTTCTTACTTGCTTTGCCAATACCCAGGCTCGCTATAAGTTTGTCTGAAAGATAATAAAGCCATCAGTAATTCTTCGAGAACTAAATAGCAAATTAATTTATTTGCATTAGATCTTACAGATCTATAAGTTTATATATCAATTTCATTAGTCCTGCTTACCACAAATGGGTAATGGACTTAGCCATATAACTCATTGGCTTATCACGAAGGACATTTAAATATAGCACATTGTCTTGTCACGAAAGACATGAAAGATATGGCACAAAGGCCTGTCACAAAGATTGTGAAAGATATGGCACAAGGCCTTGTCACGAAGGACATGAAAAATATGGCACAAAAACCTCGTCACAAAGGACATTGAATGATATGGCACTAAAGCCTTGTCACAAAGGATAATTAAAATATATATGAGTCGTGATCTCATTTGATGAATGGGCTTTAAGGTTTGAACATAGTTCATTACCTTCGGATAAGGGGTCGTAGACCACTACTGTCGTCGCAATTGATGATATAATATGGCCCGTAGGCGGTTCGATTGACATCACAAAGGATGTTGAACTAATGGTCATCGTACTTATGATATCAGTCATGATCGCACTTGATCATATAGACTGTGAGGTTCAGGCATAACCCTCTATCTTTGACAAGGGACCACGATGGTCACAACTGTCATTGCCTCAAATGGACAATATAATATAGTCTGTAGGCGAAACATCACTAGGGATGTTTAAGTATGATTATCATGTTGATGATATTAGTCATGATCACATTGATCATATATACTATTAGGCTTGGGTATAACCCATTACCTTGAACAGGGAACCATAAAGGTCACCACTATCATTGTCTTATCGACAATAGGGTAAAGTATAGCCCGTAGGCACTTCATCACTAAGGATGTTAATAATATTATCATCATACTGATGATTTTAATCATGATTGCATTGATCATATAGATTAAGAGGCTTGAGCATAGCTCACCACCTTTGATAGGGAATCATAAAAGATTACAAATGTCTTTGTCACAAATGGACAATATAATATAGCCCGAAGGCAAAACATCATTAAGGATGTTAAGTATAATCATCATATTGATGATTTTAGTCATGATCGCATTGATCATATGGACTATTAGGCCTGAGCATAGCTCACCACCTTGGACAGGGGATCATAAAGATCACAATGTCAATGTCTCAAATGGACAATATGTTATAGCCCGTAGAAAAACATCACTAAGGATGTTAAATGATATGATCATCGTATTTGATGATATTAGTCATGATCACATTGATCATATACACTATGAGGCTCGGGTATTGTTAGGGGTCATTTTCTTAACATACGTATCCTGACCAATATCCTGCCTTTGTTTGTTTATTTGTGATCAGGATGCTGGAAGAGGATATTGCTAACATCTTGGGCGATATCCTGAGGTTTATTGAATTAACCACGTGCAGGTTAAGGGCTGAGGCTTGCTAACGGTCAAGAGGACTTCTTCTCCTCAAGACTCGGACGAATTTGTTGAGAAAGAGACGTTGGGCCCGAAAGACCAGGTCTACAACGTTCCAAGAAGGAATATTCGGTGGATCCCGCAAGTTTAGGGTAGTTAGTTATTTTATCTTTACTATAAGTAGATGAGGTCGGATCAGCTTAGAACACAACAATTCACACTTACACTCTCGAACACTTTCACTCTCTAGCTAATTGCAAACACCACACTTGTATTTCATTTTCATTGTAACACCTAGTCGATCCGTACCACATCTCGCACTGTATCCTGATTTTTGAAGCAATTGAAGAACAAGGCAGCTGCGATTGTCAGCTCCCGAGGTTTTATGCCGGCGATCTAGATTGATCAAGGGCTTTCCTCGTACATCTCGTGTCATTTCCTTTACTTTTTGCTCATTACTCGCTCATTGTTTGATCATAGATACGGTTCAATATCCTGAGCCGTATCCTGAGTACTGTTTTTCCAAATAACTTAACAAGTATATTTTCAACACACTTTCTAGCACACTACCTCACTTAACTAATTTGATCACTTAATTACTTCGGTAATTTTTGACCAAAACAATTTGGCGCCTACCGTGGGGCAAGTGGTGCTCTCTTTACTAAAAATTTTTGTCAAATCGCTAATCGGTTTTCTATTTTCAAAACTTTTTGCCACATTGTCCATAATGGCCTCAAGATCAAACATGAGTTCCTCTACTGTGTCTGCTAAGACTTCTGCTACTACCGGTTCGGTGCTTCCACCACCTCCTCCAAGGATGCCAGCCTCTACACAATCTCAAGATGTTATCCCAACTCGGAGTGTCCAGGGATCTGCTCCCGTTTTAGCTTCTAATGATGAAATTTTAACCTTATTTGGAAGTGTGCAGGAACAAGTGAGGCAGCAACAGGAAACAAACCAAATGCTTTTGAGGGAAATACAACTCCTGAAGGCTGGCTCGAGCAGATCTGCGGAGGACAATGTCACTCCGTTACACCCCAGAGCGTTGAACTTTAGTTCAGCTGTATATACCGAGGATAATAGGGGGAATATCGTGCCCAGTCTTCCTCAGAATCATACTCCTGAAATACCCTCCTTGGTCAGGATGTCAACCATAAGGAGCTCAGGATATGCTTCGGGATATGGGCAGAATCCTCCAACTGGTAACGTGTCTAATAATAATAATACTCATGCTGCTAACAGTGGTGGATCTTTGCAGGATACAGGTGTGACATCAGCACTTACCAGGGAACTTCAGAAGTTAAAGGACATGATATCTAGTGTACCTGGGGTGGTCCAACCGATCCCGGAAGTGTCTCAAGACAGCCACAAGATATCTCGTTTCGCGTATCCTATCTGTGATGCTGAGATCCCAAAGAGATTCCAAACCCCCAACATGAAGCTTTATGATGGGACTACGGATCCTGAGGAGCATATTGCCCAGTATAGGGAAAGAATGGAGATTAACCCTATCCCTCCGGAGCTCAAGGAAGCGTGCTTGTGCAAGGGATTTGGTTCTACTCTAACAGGATCAGCCTTAAAATGGCTGTTAAACGTTCCTCCTCACTCAATTACTTCATTTGCCCATTTGGTTAATTTATTTAACAGTCAATTTTCTTGTAGTCGGAGTTTTGAGAAACTAACCAGTGATCTTTACAGGATAACTCAAGGGCCTCAGGAATCCTTGAGGGATTATGTGAACAAATTTAGTCGAGAATCCTTGGATATCCCACATCTTGATGTTGCAACAGCTGTGCAAGCTTTTAAGATGGGATTACAAAAGGATTCTCAGTTTTATCAGGATCTTGTAATGAATCCCTGCAGGAATCTCGATGAAGCTCGTAACAGGGCTTTGAGATATATCCGTCTGGAGGATGACAAAAAGATGCAAGAAAGGATGAACTCATCCAACACTTATGAATCGACTAATAGGAAGTCAGAATCCTCATTTAAGTTATATCGGCCTAAGCCATATGGTAGAAATGAAAACAAGAGAGTGAATGCTGTCGAAGATGAGGATCCTGAAGAGTATCCTGAATTGTCTGAATATTGCTTTTCTGTTAATATGCCTGAATTGATGTATGCTATGCAGGGTTTAGGAGACAAGGCTAGATGGCCTCGAAAGAATCAACAAAAGGCTGACTGGAAAGATAAGTCAAAATGGTGTGCTTTCCACGAAGATTTCGGACATATGACTGAGGATTGCATTGCTTTAAGGAAAGAAATAAGCTATCTTCTAAGCAAGGGATATCTGAAAGATCTCTTAGGAAAAAAGAAGAATAAGGGTCAGGATAGTGACAAGGATCCTGAACGAGCAGCATCACCACCCTCGGATGCCAAGATAATCAACTTCATTTCGGGAGGATCCGACATTTGTGGGACCTCGTATTCGGCAGCAAAGAGACATGCAAAGGAAGCTAAGGCCGAAAGGGGAGACAAACCTGTCAGGATGACTACCCTCACGACTGACAAAGTGATCACTTTTGATGCAGATGACAGGGATACTGTCCAGGATCCTCACCATGATGCTCTGGTAATAACGTTATATGTGGCTAACCATTTTGTACGCAGGATATTGGTTGATAATGGCAGCTCCGTCAACATAATCCAACTAGAAACTCTGAAGAGAATGAATGTATCTCCAATGGATATCACTTCAAAGTCTACCGTGCTTGTTGGGTTCAGTGGAGAGGCTAGAAACACAGTGGGAGAGATAAAGTTGCCAGTATACGTTGAAGGAGTCAATTCGATACAACGTTTCTGTGTGATGGATTCTCTATCCTGCTATAACATCATATTGGGAAGACCGTGGATTCACGATATGAAGGCCGTGCCATCAACATATCACCAATGCATCAAGATACCTACCCCTTGGGGAGTGGTCAAAGTTGATAGTGATCAGCAGGAGGCGAAAGAGTGCTACTCATCCTCGATGAAATCCTCAGCCAAACCTAGTGCAGCATAGCAATTAAAGACGCGGGCCCAGGATATTGTGGAGGATCCGGAGCAGGATGTGAAGAAAGTTATCCTGGACCAGGATAACCCCGATATTTCGGTGCTCGTAGGGACCAATATCCCTCAGGATATTGAAGAGCAGTTAATTAACTTTTTAAAATGCAGGATGTCAACATTTGCATGGAAGCATGAGGATATGACAGGCATATCCAAAGATATTATCACTCACAAGCTTGGAATTGATAAGTCATTCAAGCCTGTGCAACAAAAAAGAAGGAAGTTTGCTCCTGAGCGGAACACGATTATCCAGGAGGAAGTTGAAAGATTATTAAAGTCAAGAATGATCAGAGAGGTTAAGTTCCCAAGGTGGCTAGCAAACGTGGTTGTAGTACAGAAGAAGAATGGGAAATGGAGAGTTTGTGTAGACTACACAGACTTGAACAAAGCCTGTCCTAAAGACCCATTTCCTCTTCCCCATATTGATGCAATGGTAGATGCCACTGCCGGGCATGAAATGCTGACCTTCATGGACGCATCCTCAGGATTTCAACAGATCCAAATGGAGCCTTCTGACCAGGAGGATACCGCCTTCATGACGCCAACAGGTATTTATTGTTATACTGCCATGCCTTTCGGTTTGAAAAATGCAGGTGCAACGTACCAGAGATTAGTGAACATGATGTATGGTGACAAAAAGGGGGATAGAAGCAAGCCCAGAGCAGATCAAAGCTATCCTAGACATAAAATCACCCTCAAATATGAAGGACGTACAAAGATTAACAGGCCGGGTAGCAGCTCTAAACAGATTTATCTCAAGATCCTCAGAAAAATGCAAAGACTTCTATGATATCCTGAAGAAGAACAAAAGATTCGAATGGGGGGAAAAGCATGAAGCAGCCCTGCAGGATTTGAAACGGTATCTTTCAACCGCACCTCTATTGATGAAGCCCGAAAATGGTGAACCACTATCCCTATACCTTGCTGTGTCAGGGAATGCTGTAAGTGCCGTTCTTATAAAAGACCATGAAGGTCAGCAATATCCTGTTTATTATGTTAGTAAAAGTTTGTTAGATGCTGAAACTAGGTATTCTCATTTAGAAAAATTGATATTAGCTCTAGTCATGGCATCAACGAAACTTAGGCATTATTTCGAGACACATAGGATACATGTTAAAACAAATTATCCTGTCAAAAATGTGCTTAGGAAACCAGAGATGTCAGGCAGGATGGCCAAGTGGTCAGTAAAGTTGAGTGCTTATGATTTAGTGTATGAACCTAGAAGTGCCATAAAATCTCAGGCTTTAGCTGACTTTGTGGCTGACTTTAGTAGTGACATTCAGGACGAGGTAGACCTAGAGGTTCAACAGTTAGGAGAATCCTCAGGATCCTGGACATTATATACTGACGGTGCATCTAATGTAAGAGGAATAGGATTAGGAATACTACTAAAATCGCCACAGGGGGACATATTACCCCAGGCTATTAGGTGTGAATTTCCTGCTACTAATAATGAAGCAGAGTATGAGGCTTTAATTGCAGGATTAGAGTTGGCTAAGAGCATGAGTATCAAAAATTTGCAAGTATATGTTGACTCTTTGTTAATTACTAACCATTTTAATGGATCCTATGCAGTTAAGGGTGATAAATTAATCGAATATCTCGATATTCTCAAAAAATTAGCAGGATATTTCGATGTTTTTATACTTGAACAGGTACCAAGGGAGGATAATGCTGAAGCGGATGCCCTAGCAAATTTGGGATCATCAATCAGGATACCTGAAGGGACGCAAATACCGATATTACATATCTTATATCCTGCAACGAATCCTCAGGATAAAAAAGTAGCTAGTATACAGAATCCTGGAGCAGAACATCCTGAGGAGGATCCTGAATCCTGGACGGCCCCAATCGTGAGATATCTCAAAGAAGGACACATTCCTGGAAATGAAAATCCTAAGGCATTTAGGATGAAGGTATCACGATTCACTATTATAAATAATATTTTATACAAGAAATCTCTTGCAGGACCGTATTTGAGATGCTTGGAGGATCCTGAAGCCAAAGAAGTACTTCAGGATATACATGAAGGGGATTGTGGTAACCATGCTGGGGGCAGATCATTATTCTCAAAAGTATTAAGGACAGGATATTATTGGCCAACAATGAGGAAGGATGCAGCAGAACATGCTCGAAGATGTGACGCATGTCAAAGACATAGTAACATACTGCATCAACCGGCTGAACCATTATATCCTATTGTTTCCCCTTGGCCATTTATGAAGTGGGGTATGGATATAGTGGGAAAGCTACCAAAAGCTCCGGGAGG
The DNA here is from genome assembly GCA_030545235.1 of Helianthus tuberosus. Lineage (NCBI taxonomy): Eukaryota > Viridiplantae > Streptophyta > Magnoliopsida > Asterales > Asteraceae > Helianthus > Helianthus tuberosus. The sequence goes on along the minus strand of CM060371.1, from coordinate 210,237,966 downwards.
AAAAGTCTTTATGCTAGCAATGACGGATTATTTCTCTAAATGGGTTGAAGCAGAAGCATTCGTTCAAGTAAGAGACCAAGAAGTAGTATCCTTCATCAAGAGAAATATCCTGACCAGATTCGGAGTACCAGCCGAGATAATTTGCGACAATGGTTCTCAGTTCATAAGTAAGAGGACTACAGACTTTTGCAAGAGTTGGGGAATCAAAATGATTACGTCTACTCCGGTACATCCTCAAGCAAATGGACAGGCAGAATCCTCAAACAAAATAATTGTCAATAACTCAAAGAAAAGGCTTGGAGTCAAAAAAGGAAGATGGGCAGAAGAATTACCCTTTGTTTTGTGGGCTGATAGGACGACGGTAAAGAATGCAACCGGCCAAACCCCGTTTTCCTTGGTATTCGGAGCGGAGGCGATGATTCCAACAGAAATGACGATACCTACTGCAAGATCTATGCTGCAAAATCCTGAACAGAACCCTGAAGTCTTATGTCAGGATTTGGATACTATAGACGAAAAAAGGGATGCTGCAAGGCTAAGGATAGCAGCATATCAACAGAGAATATCCATGGCATATAACAAGAATATTAGAACCAGAAGATTTAAGATTGGAGATTGGGTGTTAAGAAAGGCTTTTCAGAATACTACTAATCCTGCCGATGGCAAGTTAGCCCCAAAATGGGAAGGACCATATGAAGTTGAATCCGAAGCAGGGAAAGGAGCATATAGACTCAAGAACATGGAGGGGGATATGCTACCGAGATCTTGGAATGCTATACACCTTAAGCTCTATTTCAAGTAAGTTAGAATTTAATTTCTAACTCAGAATGGTATGAATTCTATCTTTTTTAAATATGTTTTGGTTTAATTTACCCTTTGAAACTCAATACTGACTTAAGCATCGGAGGGGTGTTAGCCAAGCTAACACCCACCTTAGTTTACAATTGTTTTGCAAGATATGTTTCAGGATATAGCTCCAGGATATGTGTTCAGGATAACTCGAAAGACTAGAGGATTGGCCCCCTCTCTCACGTTTAAGGGATACTGGTCCCTTCACAGGTTTAAAGGTATTCACCTTTCTTCCGAATTGGGTTTAAACACCCCGCCTGGAGCGCAAGTTATTCAGGAATAGTTCAAGGTGGCGGGACCAGTCCATGTAAAAGTGGCTGACAATTTCGTTACCATTGGCTATATCCTGAATCCTAAAGGTATATGAGGATTGATCACCCTCTCTCACGAAAGGGTATTTTCATACTCTCTAAGGTTTAAAGGTTTTCGCCTTTCTAAGTCTTGGAGTTTATACACTCCCGCCTGTAGCGCATGAAAAAATGGGATTTTCCCCAGGATACAAAGGATTTATCTCCAGTACATCCTTGGGTTATACCCTCGGGACGTGAAAAATTGCTTATGCCATGAAAACTGACATTAAGTAGATGTCTAAGATACTTGAAGACATTGTACACAGGGGACATCCCTGCCAAGATGGTGGTGTAAAGCTAAAAGAATGAAGTTTACGACTAACGCACTAAGTACCTTGCACTGGGGACATCTTCATTGGAAGAATTGCAAAGGGATTGAAGTTCGGTAATAGGTTTATATCCTATGTCTGGTATGATCTTTCCTTTGTAAGCCTCATTTAAGTTTTTAGTAACATTATGTTAAGTATCCTGGCATATATCCTCAAAGTCCTTTTAAGGATATTTGATTAGGATGTTTGAAACTAGTATTGACTTGGAACTTTGATCATCATCAAAACTTGGTTTTGAAGAGATAAACTATTTTTTACTTTCTAATGAAATTTTTATAAAGAACGTCTGGAAGATCTATTTAATAAAAGGCTTCTGCAGTATGTTTCTGAGCATACTGGTCAGGATATTTTGTAAAATAACAATATGAAATTTTTACAAAGCTAAGACTTATACTAAACAATGCAAGGTAACAGAAAATAAGTCAAAAGATGAAATTATTCTTGATGCAGTCAATACTGGTTGAAAACCGAAGGTTTCATCCTGAAACCCAGGACCCATCCACCTTCGGTTATCAAATTGTTTAGAGACAGAAATGAAAATTGTTCATAAAGACGTAAAATTGTTCAAATGATTTAAAGAAAATAAGCTCTAGGGGGTGTTGCCTTCTTGGTCCATAGCGTTTTCAGCGACATCCATCTTGGGACCCGTCTCAACATTTTTCTCAGCATCGGTTGCCTTTTCAGCTGCTTTAGAAGGTTCATCGACGGTTGATTTGGAAGAGGTACCGCCAAGATTCTTCAACTTGGTCTCCCAAGCACCAACGTCCCAAGAAGGGCATTCGAAGCCTAATGTTTTGGCTTCATGAGCCATCTTCAACCTAGCCTGGAGAAGAGAAATGACGACGGAACTTTTGAGGCTTTCTCGGTAGCTGACCATATCCCGTTCGTACTGCACATGGGCAGCTTCCAGATCGGCTTGGGCTTGAAGAGTAGCCTTGTTGAGAGCAACTTGGTGTTCCTGGGTCATAGCTTTGTATTTCTCCTCGTAATGACGAGACTTGGCGGCCGCGATCATGCCTTGGTCAGAGATTGTGATCTCTGCTTCCTTTAGCTTAGACTCAAGTGTTTTGTTAAGCTTGCAGGATTCTTGATATAAGTGAACCAAACGCTCAAGACCCTACAAAGGTAAAAGGACAGGGATCAATATTATTAAGTCTTTGAAAATAGTCTAAATTGCAGGATATGATATAAAGATACTAACCTGGTTGAGAAAAGAAGTCATAAAACCACTAGCTTCAATGAATCCATGCTTTTCATAAGGAAAGGTGTCAGAAATGACGGGGGAATCGGGTTTTTTCCTTTTGCTAGAACTTGAACTCCGAGGTTTGGTAGCCGGAGAAGGTTTGGGAATGATGATGGCTTTGGAGCTGCTGGGTTTAGATGTAGCAGTGGTCTTAGAGCCTGGTTCTTTCTTGACTTGGATCTGGTCAGAATAGCTATCCAGTTCGTCAAGATTGAAGACTTCAGGGATCTTAGCTGGTGCTGCGTAAAGGGAAAAGTTTTACTCTTTATCATTATATTGTTTTGACTAATTATTTTGAAAGGAATTCTTACCAGACATCTCGGATGATGAGTACTGACTTGAACTCGGAACGTGTGTGGTAAAAGTCCTGTCTATTGCAGGTAACCGGTAAACGGTATTGATTCTCTCTTCTGACTCAGCGGTAGGAGGAGCAACTTCCTTAAAGTTCACTGCATAAAGGTCAAAAAGAAGAATATTAATAGGGGATAACAATTAAATCGTCTATAAGGATATTTATGATCCTACCGGTGGTTAACCACTCCACCGGAAGGTTGGCACCCTCAGCAATGGAATCTCGTTTGACAAAGAAGAATTTGCGTTGCCATCCGTCTTCGTTTTTGGTGGCTTTGAGAATCAGGGGTTTGCTGGAGGTTGAAAAAAGCAAGAACCGGCTAGAGCCGTGGGATCGGAGGCGATAAGCAATAGGTAGATCCTCGATGCGGAGGTCAGAACAATGGAGGTTTTTGATTTGGTTGAGTACAATTAGTACTCTCCAAACCATGGGCATGGTTTGAGCAAAAGAGATGCCAGTAATACGAAAGAATTGCATCATGAATTCAGGAAAAGGGTATCGAAGACCTAGTGAAAAAGGATATGCTGGAAAACAGATCCATTCGGTAGAAGAAACATCCGATCGGATTGACCGATCAAATGGCCTAAAGACTGTGCTGTCAGGGAAAGCGCCGGAGGCTCTTAAAGCTGCAATATCTGCATTGTCAAAAGCGCAGATCTCCTTCTCGGGGTTTTTGAGAAGATTCTGCTGGGTGAAGGTCTCGGCGGCCATTGCTAGAAAGATGAAGTAAATTGACAGGAAGAAAAGCAGAAATGGAGATTTACCTGAAGGGTCTGTTGAAGATATCTGCTTTTCAAACAAGAAAAGAGAAGATATAGGAGCATCGTGGATCTCCATGGAGTAAAAAACGCGTTGGAAGTTAGGATGAGATCTTGACCGTCGCTTCATTTTAAATGCCTTGAGTTGTGGGATAAGATTTTTGAAATATATCCGTTGGATTGGTATCCCAACTGATATATTTGGGGACAATTGTTAGGGGTCATTTTCTTAACATACGTATCCTGACCAATATCCTGCCTTTGTTTGTTTATTTGTGATCAGGATGCTGGAAGAGGATATTGCTAACATCTTGGGCGATATCCTGAGGTTTATTGAATTAACCACGTGCAGGTTAAGGGCTGAGGCTTGCTAACGGTCAAGAGGACTTCTTCTCCTCAAGACTCGGACGAATTTGTTGAGAAAGAGACGTTGGGCCCGAAAGACCAGGTCTACAACGTTCCAAGAAGGAATATTCGGTGGATCCCGCAAGTTTAGGGTAGTTAGTTATTTTATCTTTACTATAAGTAGATGAGGTCGGATCAGCTTAGAACACAACAATTCACACTTACACTCTCGAACACTTTCACTCTCTAGCTAATTGCAAAAACCACACTTGTATTTCATTTTCATTGTAACACCTAGTCGATCCGTACCACATCTCGCACTGTATCCTGATTTTTGAAGCAATTGAAGAACAAGGCAGCTGCGATTGTCAGCTCCCGAGGTTTTATGCCGGCGATCTAGATTGATCAAGGGCTTTCCTCGTACATCTCGTGTCATTTCCTTTACTTTTTGCTCATTACTCGCTCATTGTTTGATCATAGATACAGTTCAATATCCTGAGCCGTATCCTGAGTACTGTTTTTCCAAATAACTTAACAAGTATATTTTCAACACACTTTCTAGCACACTACCTCACTTAACTAATTTGATCACTTAATTACTTCGGTAATTTTTGACCAAAACAGGTATAATCCACCACCTTATACAGGGGACCATAAAGGTCACATCCGTCATTGTTTTAACTGACCATGCAGTATTATGAGTCTTCTCCTTCCACATAGTTGGGAATTGATGGAGATTTAGAACAATTATCGTCACAAAGTTGACGATGATTTTCTCCTTTCCACACAGTGGGGAATTAGTTGGATTTGTGGAATAAGTTTTCGTCACAAAGTTGATGAAGATTTTCTTCTTTCCACACAATTGGGAATTTATTGAAGATTTAGTGATACGTTTCAGCCAACGTATTTATATGGTTCCTCTCCTTCCACACAGTTGGGATTAGTTGGAGATTTGGAGCAGATATCGTCACAAAATTGGACGAGAGCTTTCTCCTTTCCACGTAGTTGGGAATTTAGTTGGAGATTTTAATGATACGTTTCAGTCAACGTATTGAATATGAATTTTTTTCTCCTCATTTGGAGATGCGTCTCAGTTGACGTTGAAAATATAAGTCCCTTTCCGTATTGGGAGTTTTGGGAATACGTCGCAGTTGACGTTTCAGTATAAGTCCCTACCCACATTGGGATAATTGGGAATACGTCGCAGTTGACGTTTAAATATAAGTCCCTCTCCACAATGGGAGATTTGGGGATACGCCTCAATATAGTCAGCGTATGTGATACGGCTCGATACAGTCACCGTTTAAATATATGCCTTTCTCCTTATTGGGATATTGGAATACGGCTCAATATAGTACAGAGTATATGATACGGCTCAATACAGTCACCGGTTAAACATATGCCCTTTCTCCTTATTGGGAGATTTGGGGAAGATTAGCATCATAGATGGATGAACTTTCTATCTCCTTCCCACACATTCGGGAATTAGTTAGAGATCTTAGATAAGTGTCGTCCCATAATTGGACGAAAATCACTTAAAGATTTTTAAGATTATATGGGTGTGAGAGAATCAGTTTTCCACTTCTATCACCTTTTTCAACCACTACCATTGGTGGGAAATTTAAGACAGAGTCTTTCATCATGGTCTTATTTATTAGTCTTAATTACATAAGAACTAGTAGACCGAGTATATTCAAAAGAGATTTATTTGCTTGATTGCTAGCGGTCCTTCGACTAATATGTCTTCACCCAATAGAGTTGGCACTTTTAGTCGTTCTCCTTAATTGGAGTCTCCAGGACACGTCTTATTAGACATTTTAATTATATGCATTTCTCCTTAGTTGGAGATTTGGTATACACCTCAATATAGTACAGTGTATACGATACGGCTCAATATAGTACACCGTTTAAAATATACCCTTTCTCCTTATGGGGAGATTCGGGAATATGCCCCAATAAAGTACAACGTATATCATACAGCTCAATAAAGTACACTGTATATGGTACGACTCAATAAAGTACACCGTTTATAAATATACCCCTCTCCTTATCAGGAGAATTGGGGATACGCCTCAATAAAGTACAGCGTATATGATACAACTCAATAAAGTACACTGTATATGGTACGGCTAAATAAAGTACACCGTTTAAATATATACCCCTCTCCTTATCGGGAGAATTGGGGATACGCCTCAATAAAGTACAGCGTATATGATACAGCTCAATAAGGTACACTGTATATGGTACGGCTCAATAAAGTACCCCGTTTAAATATATACCCCTCTCCTTATCGGGAGAATTGGGAATACGCCTCAATAAAGTACAGCGTATATGATACAGCTCAATAAAGTACACTGTATATGGCACGGCCCAATAAAGTACACCGTTTATAAATATACCCCTCTCCTTATCAGGAGAATTGGGGATATGTCGTCTCATATTTGGACGAACATTTTGCACTTTTTCAACCACTCATTGGTGGGAACATGTGCTTTTGGCCTTCATTTATCGCGCAATCAAGATATTTGTTTGATAAGGTAAGAGCAATAAACGTGACCTTCATATTATTAGAAGGAAAAATCATAAAATGGGCTCCATAAAATCAATGATTCTTATTATGCCAGTAATATCGCCATATGATATTAGATGCTTACTATTGCCGATATCAGTACAATATGACCGTTGGGAGATCTTAGTGGTTCCATACATTAAACCGTCATACTGGGCAGACATGAAAGCAATCTATGGGACGCACTAAGATACTGCCAATTATTATACGGTGCTTCCATTAAACTAAGTTTGGCATTCGTAGTTGTTAAAAATCAATGAAATAGAAATCATTGTCGTATTCCAGTTTGAGGAATTGCTGGCGAGAGTTGCCGAATTTATATAATATAATATATACCCGGATGGGATTGAATTAATCGAGCTCGAAGGCTCGAAATTATATACTTTAAGCATGAATCAGAGAAAGTGAACCCATGCTCTGCTTATTCTATAGAATGAGAGAACATTTAAATCAACGAATAGAAATTTTGGTTCAAAGTGCACAGATGACATTGCCATGATACGGCTTTGCATAATTGTTGTTGTTTCAATCAGCTGGTGAGATATCAACGGAATGTCTATCTGATAAGTGGTAAAATACACATATTTGTCCCGTGTAAATTGTATAATTTTTGTATAGATTTTATTTATTTTATTTAGTTTTAGTATTATATTATATTATTTTGTGCTTTGGCAGGTCCTGGTGCAAATGGAGCGAAAAATAGTAATAAATAAATAACTAGCCAGTTAAGTAGAGTAGACCGCCAGGGACCGTATGAAAATTGCAGTTATTTTCTGTGAGTGGGCCAAGGCCGCTATCTCTATTTTTTAAGTCAGAGGGGCTAAAGTTCAAAAGGATAAAAGTTATTTAAAAAAAGAGCACAAAAGATGGGGACAAATATGGTCATTTTGTTGAAAGTTGAAATTAATTCTATATGCTATATTACAAAGTTAAAAAGGTTGGGTTGGCAAACTAATTTTTATTGGTACAATTTTTATTTGTCAATTAATATTTATTGGGCCAACTAAAGGAATCATAATTAAAGTTTGGGTTTTAATGGAGTGGCAAGTGAAAAATTTTGGGAGTTTTGGATCTGCACGGTACGAACTATTATTATAAAAATACCACCACTCCCATTTTGGGCCGCTAAAATGCAACAGAATTAAGCCCATTGGTGGACGAATGGGAAAAAGAAAAAAGGCTGCAGGCATTGTTTGGAGTAGGGACTGTTATTGTTTTCAAGATATAAAATAAAATCTCTAATTAGAGATTATTATTCTGGACGGCTACAAGATCAGACGCAAATTCGAGGAAGGAACTCGAGACGGCTGGGACGCACGAATCAGGGAGCAAAGGACGAATTTTAAAGGACTTTTGGCAACGTTGTTTTGCGGGAATCGTCGGGATCGAGCGGGAGATTTGGAGAACAAGAGATTACCGGGTTTTGTTATCCGACTCTTTTAGTTTTCTTATTTTCTTTGTTTTGTCGATGAATTCTTGTTTTGAACCTTGTTTATTCTTTTCATTCTTGACTATGATTCTTGGCCAATGTTGTAGAAGGCGCTAGGCGCTAGTCAGGCGGTGAGGTACAGCCTAGGGATTAATCGGGATTAATAGGGATTAATCGGAATGGGAATTTTTATATGTAATTTTTCAAATTTATATATATACACACAATAATATAAAAATAATACTTCAAAATTCACATAAATACTTCAAGTTTCAAATAGTATGGTTCAAACATAAGCAATTAAACTTAAACATAACAAATCAAGTACTTAGAAATTCAAAAACTAACATATATTTCAAATACTTCAAAGATCATCAAGCAAGTCACAATTCACATCATCTTCTCCGTATTGGTCAATGATTTGAACACCATCTGACTCGTATTCAACATCTTCACCTCCTGTTGCTGTAAATCAGAAACAATCAAAGATTCGAACCCACATTATAATTTATAATAATTTATAACCTACTGTTGTTGTAAATCAGAAACAATCAAACAAATGATAACAAACAATCGAAACAATCAAAGATTCGAAGCCGTAAATCAGAAACTTACCTTGAAGGCGGAGCTGTGGATGAACTCGGAGCTGCTGCTGGTGTGCGGCGGAGCTGTGGATGAACTCGGAGCTGCTGGTGGTGTGCGGTGGTGTTGTGGATGAACTCGGACTCGGAGCTGCTTGTGGTCGACGGTCAAAGAGACAAAGACTCAAAACATATATCGCCTGAAGTTCAAATAGGTTAAAAAGGTCAAAAATAGGTATAATGGGCTGTAATATATTGGGCCTGATTTAAAATATGGGTTTAAAAGGTCAAAAAGTGGGTTTAATGGGCTGCAAAAGAGTGGACCGATTAGTCCGATTAATTCCGCCTAAGACCGATTTTTACCGACTACGACCGACTTTGACCAAAACCGATTAATTCCACCGACTAGGTAAAAATTAGTCAGTAGTCAACCGCCTAGCGCCTAGGCGCCGATTAATCGGCCGCCTACTGCAACCATGTTCTTGGCTAAACACTTTTAACTACCTAGGTTATGATGATTGTTTAATAAAGTTTGGATTTTTATTCGTTAATAATGTTGGTTTATGAATTATCTTGAAAAGTAAACGACTTTGGATTCTTGATTTGGTGTATATGTGTATCTTGTATTAATTTTCAATTAGTTGCTTGTTTCACATGAATCTTGATGAATGTCTTTCATAGAATAGGTTCGTGTTAATTAGCTAATCTTACGGGTTTGGGTAATTTTTGGGTAAATCGGCCGATAACCTTAGAAACGGTAATTAAGAAATTATTGAAACTTGATATTCTACTAATCTTGTCGCTGTAAGGCTCGAGGTTATTAATAGGTCTCGGTTTGGTATATAACTAGGATTAGGTTTTGTAAGAAATCGGTCTTAGTTCTCTAATCATACTCGTGTCTATTAAACCAAGTTAAAATCCATAGTTGCCTTAGACTTTCGCGCTGTAAGGTAGATTGTCATAATAGGGCACTGTTCAAGAAGTTAGAAGACTTTAAGGAAATCTAACAACCGGTAGTCATAACAGCCTTGTAGAGTCTCACAAGTTTCTTCCTGAGAAGGGTCGGGAGGTCTTAGTAGGGATTTCTTAGGGTTTATCATTAAAAGATCCCGGTTCCATGCCACGTTAATTCCGAATAGAAATCCATTCCTATTTGAACGTGAGTCTAGCCTAGGTAGCCTTCATCATCACTGAATAAAACTTTCGTCCAAAGTCGTGTCTAGTTAGTCTAGTTAATTAGTTTAATTTAATTGCATTTTTCTAGGATTTTTAGAAACCCCCCAATCAACAGTTAGAGTCCGTGTCAGTCTAGGTCTAGACAGAGTCTAATTAGCGTAATTTCATTGAGTCTCGTGGGTTCGATACTCGGACTTACTTAGGCTATACTGCATTGACCGGTACACTTGCCGGTGGTGTGGTCTAGGTTTTAGAGAGTCTGTTTTTATAAATTTAAACTTAGAGTGTCTAATTTAGGGTTAAAATTAGTTAGTTTAATCAGACCACTTATAGCACATCACTATCAAATATGATAAACTTCAGATACATGATATTAAGATATCATAAGAATATCAAAAGATATATCATCAGATGACGAGGTTTGTCATCCTCGTATCGGAGTCATCATCTCCAAAGCATATGTAGTTCACCATGTGGAACTTCAAGCTACACAAAGGTAGAGATCATTGAGTCCGCGACCCATCACAGATTCTTCATCTTGCCCGTGACATCTTGGCGGTATAAAATCAATAACTACTATGTAGATTAAGAGTAATGTTATATTCAGGTCTAGACTCGGAGTTTTTAAAGGAATTTGCATTTGTGATATTTGAGATTAGACACTAAAGGATAGTGTCTAATTCACTCAAATTATAGCTCTGATACCAACCTGTCACACCCCGATTTCCGGTGGGCCCGGATGGGTACAATCATGACGGTTGGGTAACAGTTATCACAGTATAATAATATGCAGCGGAAGTATTGGGTTGAAATTATTAAAATAAAGCTTGAATGTATAAAATTATTACAAGTGTTCGATACAAGCCCACAGGCAGGATCCAAATAAACAGAGCTTTAGACATCATAGGCCTTAAGCATCAGGAGTGCAAATTCCTTAGCCTTCATTCTAGCCGACCCGTATTCCCAGCCTATTATAAGGTTCGGTACCTGCTGTTCAATCTTTTGAAAATACGTCAGCCACAGCTGGTAAATACAGTTAACTGACTCTTTGGAAAAATAGTTTTTCGAAAAGAGTTTTATACATATAGATAACACATAGGAGATCCTTTAAATATATCTTGGGATTATTCTTGTTACGAGATTATATACTTGATTAACCCATTGGGTTGTCCGGACATGGTATCATTAATCCCCAATTATGATAATTATCAAGTAACGGAATTAACCGTATTCTTACATTTTTGCGCAAACATAGGCGACTTACTTATGTAATAACCATCCTAAGAGGCATATTTGCCATCCCAAGTTTACACTAAAATAAGTCAAGATTATTTACCTTTTTGCTAGCTTCCAATCAACAAGACTATATTTGGCAAAGAGCCGCAAGTCTAAGTATTATTTACCCAAGTCCGATTATCTGGGGGGGGGGGGGTACTATAGTCTAGAATGAACAGATTTATTATCTGTTAGGGTGTATACGGGCCAAAGGTAGTTCCTTTAGATATGACCCGATACTTAAGAATAGGTTTGCTAGATTAAGCGTATTCTGAATAGAATGTGGTTTAAACCCCACAAGTACTAGGACTTGTATAATATGGGTAAACATTGTACATTCTGGATTTTGAGATCAAAATGGTAAGGTTAAACTATTTTCGGTAAACTTATGTAAACTAGTTACGTAAGTATAACCGTACGCGTATAAGCAATGACGGGTAACCGGATGAGTCATGAACAAGTCCCATATGCCAATATACCTTAAACAAGTTATAATATCAGTAGGATATCAACTTGTATGCCCGTTAAGGTTTAAAAATCAAACTATGCCTCACAAGGGCGTTTTGGTAATTTTACAACTTATAAAAGGAGCTTGCGAGTAAACTGATGTCATGGTCATAAAATTTTTGTAAAAGTGGTTAAATTATGATATCATATCAGTAAGATGTCAAATATATGTGTGGTTTATGCTTTAAGACCAAACTATACGCTGTAGGGGCATTTTGGTCATTTCACACATAGTTTTGAGGACTTATTTGGGATTCTGAGTTTAGGACTTATACCTACTGTAAAAATTATTTAAAATGATTTATGAAGTCAGTAGATAACAAGTCTTGGTTCATAAATATGGTTTAAAACCATACTATACGCCTAAACGGTGTTAAAGTCGTTAAATGACGATTTATGCGATGGTTTATGAAATATGATGTTATGACCAGCTTTGAATAGCTAAATTATTTTATTTGTCACAACAAATCAGTAAGAAAAAGATTTAGTTTGAATATTATGCTCAAAAACCCATTTATACGCCATAAGGACATTATCGTCATTTATCTGCATTGTATAAGAACTTGAGGTTAAACTCAGTTCATAATCTGACTTAAAAATCCCAATAATTCCTAAATATGTTATCACATCAGTAAAAAAATGAGTTTTGCCAAGAATTTATGTTTAAAAAACTCATTTTAAATGAAAAAGGGCATTTTAGTCCTTTTAAAAGCATAGTTTACGATCATATGCGTAAACTCAGTTTATGACCAGATTATAAACATCAAAATATGTTAAACATGTTAACATATCAGTTCCTAAATCATTTGCATGCTTATTTATTTTTAAAACCTCATTTTAAACAAAAGGGCATAATAGTCAAAGTGCGGTATAAATACAGAACATGCGCATAAACTCAGATTACTAGTCCTATCATATAATATAACCTTATAGGGTTATACTACATTATATTACGATCATAACATAACCTAAAATCAGTAACATACTAGTCTAATTCGATTTATAACCAAAAGTCACCGTAGAAGTCAAACTACGCGACTTTCGGTTGCGAACCTAAAACTGGAATTGACGAGCCGAATATGTTTACACATGTTCTAATAATTATTACCGAGTTGTTTAAGTGATAAAACATATTTTAGAGCATTTCTAAACTCATATCGTAATTATTTTTAAAACTGACCCGTTGACTTTTTAATATACTATTACGTTGACTCGTCAATTGACCAAGCTAACGTGATTCTTAGGAGGTTCCATGTTGAGGGATTAACAACTACCTATTTACGATCACGTAGCCATGTTCGTTGCGAACAATGGCTTGGCCGTTTAAGGTCTAACTAAAGGTCAAAGCGTTATTACGATAACGCTTGACTCTTGGCTTAAAAGCCTATAAAACGGAAACTAGTGGCTAAGGACACTTACAAAGGGTCCTAGCTTGAATCTTAAACTGAGGTGGAGTCCCCTTTATGCCAGGAGTCTCCAAGAAAGCAAGAGAATGAGAAAATGAGAGGTGCAAGGAACAAAGGTGAATGAACACCTCTATTTATAGTTGAACAAGACACCCTAGGATCATGCCATGTGTTAGGGGTCTTCTAAAATCACCCCATGTGTCTTACCAGGTGTTGAAAACCATTAAAGAGCTCAAGGTTTCGAGTTATGAGTGTGAAGGTGGTATGTGTGGGCTGCAAGAAACAAACATGCAGCTTTCAATAGAATTCTGTCGAAATGAAGGCGTCACGTCGCGCCACCATGAAAGGGGTTTGTTGTCGCGTGACGCTACCACACATACCAGCTTTCATAAATGTCAAGTTTGGTCCCTGGTCCTCCATAACTCTAAATTTCTTTCATTTTTGACATAATATGCCCCTCTAAGCCACTTTAAGTTTTATATTTGATACTTTTGGCCTTCAAGATAGGTTATACATATTCCCGAGAGTGTATTCAAACGTCTTTAATCTTCGGGTTTCATTAAAAGGTCTTTCAGAGATAAGAATTAACATATTGACACTTTTAACCCACCGGTACCGAAACTTTTGAGTTTATCGCAAACGGTTTCGATTATCCAACAGGTGGCTTAATATGAGAATATGAATACCGTATAATGTCACTCAGAGGTTTAGTTTAAGCATGTTGACACGTTCAGTACTTTCATATTCAAGTTTTGATAGTTTGGCGATAATAGTCCCTCCTAGTCAATGTTTGACATAATTAGGATTAGGGACACGTGTCGATACATTATTGGACATGATTTTACGAGGTGTTACATCCTCACCCCCTTAAAAGAAATATTGACCTCGAGATTTGCTCAGAGCAATACGGTTAGTTCCATATCATAGTAGGAGGTTTCAACCTCTCAAGAGTATCCTTGGCCATAATGGGAATCCCATTCACATTTACGAGGTAAACCTGGAACTTTCAAATTCCATGGTCCATAATGGACAAGGTTTCTCAATAAACCTTAAGCTCACGTTTAAACGTCATGGCGAAACATGACAAGTGCTTATCAACTAAGCACTTTGCTGGAATTTTCCAGAGATTAGAATATATTTAATATCATAATTCGGTACTTTAGACAACAGTACTCCATAAGGAGATTCGATGTTGTCTTTATATAGCTTAACTTGTCGGAATTCAAGAATTTTCCTTAATTGACAAGAAGCGTCAAATTAGTAGATTTGTCGCCTATAATTTACATCGCGTCATTGCCGCGATTTATTTTAGGTAACTGGGAGATTAGATCCGTTGTCACAATTTCCCAATTCTATGTGGGATTTTCCAGTTCATATAGACCACAAATGGTCTACTGTGTTCGACTCACTTGCGAACATTCTAAATATTAAGCTTCCCAGGTGGCTATGGACTTTTCATGTCCATCCACACAAAGGTCTTCAGCTTTCGACTTTAATTCGTCATAATCTACTTGTGTCATGTGGATGACACACCCTTCATTTAGTTACTTGGATACCTTAAGCATAAAATCTTCTTCGGGTAATCCATGATGTTTGTTCTTCAAGAATGGTGAGTATATCACCAAATAGGATTTTTAATTTCGATAAGTTTCTTACTGTAGACAAAGCGGATTTGGTTTTTGGACTAACCAATCTATGTCTAAGAACATATCGAATCCCGTATGATTTATATATATAAAAGATTTATCAAAGACAAGTTGATTTGAGAAGGAGATATCATAAGTGATACCATCTTGATTGGTCACTTGATTTTATAATTAAGCCTTGAAAAGGCAGAAGTAAAATTTTATTAAATTTACAGTCGATGAAGCTTTAACTGGATCTAGAGTTTAAAACAAGTTTCTAGTAAACAATTCATTTACGGGAAACTATTACTTATAGATTTGTCCTGAACTACTCCTGCTGTAGCAGATTGGAAGGCTCAAGCATTGCCTTTCTGGCCATTAGTGGCCTTGTTTTTCCAGTCAATCGCCCTCTTTGGGCAGTGGGTCTTTATATGCCCTTTCTCGCCACATCCATAGCACATGGCATCTTTCAAGTCTTTGCATTCATGAGACTTGTGATCCATCTCCTTATAGATGCCACAACCCTTGGTCTGCTCATGGAAACATTTTCCGAAGTGTTGCTTCCCGCAGGTTTTACATTTGGGTTTTGCCTCATTCGGCTTGGACTGATTATAACTCGAACCAGTCTTACCCTTTTTGTAATCCTTACTTGGGATATCATCACGCTTTTATTTATGATCCCCATTTTGGTTGGAAAACCGATTGTTGAGTGGGGAGTGAATGTGATCATGTTAAAGTCGCATTTTGGCTCTCTGCAGAGAAGCACATCATATCGGAAGGTATGGGGTAGGACCATAAAATTAACCTTTTTTGTCTGCGTGTGCCTACCATCTGTTAGGCTCACTAGAAATGTGATTTGGCCAAGGGGGAACACTGTTTCCCCTGCAACCCCCGGCCAAAGGGTAATCTACAGGCTGCAACTGTTTTTTGTCCTCATGTTCGAACTTATTGAAGCACTGTTCGTATACGATGTCGGAGGTACTGCCCGGGTCTATAAATAGACGCTCGGTGTAGTAATGTGCCAAGCAGCTGTTGATTAAGACGGCACGCCTGTCGCGCGGTCCGCCTCAAACTCAGGGGAAAACTACTTGGTCATCGCGCCAGTCGTCGTCTTGCCCCCTCTTCGCCACTTTACGCAGTTCCCTATGGCCCCCACTAATCATGTGGGTGGTTTCCATATACTTCAGTTTTCTGTCTGAGGTGCCCTCGTCGTGAGAGGTTATACTCTTAGTCTGCTTTGGTGCATTTGTCAACAGATGTTGCAACTTCCTCTATTTGAGGGCATGTTCAATCTCCAGCCGTAGACTAAAACAATTGTTGGTAGTGTGACCACTGTCTTTGTGGTAGTCACAATACTGGCAAAGGTCCTGCCCTTTTTTAGACATCATCGTTAGAGCGGGTTTCAGGTTGGATTCTTCTGTAAGAAGAACGTCCCTTGATGAATTTGTGAGCTCGGTCCAGTTCTGTTCCCGAGTCTCCTTTTTGGTGCCCTTTGGTCCCTTTTGGGCATTAATCGTCGATCTGACGTCTGGCTGGAACCCACGCGAATCATACGATTTGGAGTCGTGGTCACGGTTCCACAAGCTCCTGTTACGCTTATTGTTGTTGTTGTTGTTGTTGTTGTGCATGGGTATCTTGTTGAGAAGATTGTCGCGATCTTTGCTTGTGTTGGGCCTTAAGGACCGCTCTGTTTAGGCGTACGTCTTGATCGCCGTCATGACATCGTCCCACTTTTTTTGGCAAGCCTTCCTTGCCTGAAATCGTTTTAATCATCTCGTCGTTTTTTACCGCCTTGATGAAATGAGCACTTGCAAGCGCGTCTAATACCTTGCCAATCTCGAGTCACTCTTTGTTAAAGCGGGT
The DNA here is from genome assembly GCA_030545235.1 of Helianthus tuberosus. Lineage (NCBI taxonomy): Eukaryota > Viridiplantae > Streptophyta > Magnoliopsida > Asterales > Asteraceae > Helianthus > Helianthus tuberosus. The sequence continues at coordinate 210,221,309 of CM060371.1, read as the reverse complement.
AACGAAAGCTTCCAAGCCTTCAGTATTGTCGCGCCAGATATTCATGACGTCACAATTATCCCGTGCATGACGTCGTTGCTGGCTGAAGTGCGCAAGAAATGTTTCTTGCAAGTATTCGAATGGCGCTAGTGAGCCTACTGGAAAAGAATCAAACCAGGCCCTTGCCGTTCACGTAAGGGTTTGGACAAACAAATGGCACCACAAGGGGTGCGACTAGCCGTCGACGAGACCGGCGCCTGTGAATACGGCCATGTGGTTGTCGGGATCCGACGACCCAGTATACTTGCCCACGCTGGGCGGAAGTTTGGCCCTCGAGAGTGGGGCCAAAACAATCTCCTTTATTAATTTGGAGTTGCCGGATGCAGAATTCGGTCTGTAGACCGACCTGTAATTGTGCTTTGAAGCACGATAATAAGTGGTGTGGGGTTGCGGTTGGGAGTAGTCGTCTTGGTCCCCCGACCGGCTGTAAGCTTTCTGCGAATCCCCGCAGTATGTATGGTAGTCGGGGTCAGTTCTATATGCGCCGTCGTTGGGATGTGGCCCAAGACGGCTTAATATTCCTGGCCTTCGGCGACTTACCGATTCTCTTCTGTGCTATCTAGGTGGGCCTAGACGGTGATGTGCGGAGGTCCTAGACCGGGATCCATAGGTTGAATCCCCTTCGTGCAGCGTATGGACACTCATAAAAGAGTCTCCATGCGGTCCATGCCTTTCCCTAGATGTAGGATGTGTTGGGGGTAGCACCTCGTATTGAATAACACACGGTGCTGGTGTAAATGGGGTCGGTGTAGTCCCTCCGGGCTGCTGCGTGCTCGCGTAGGCCTGTGCGTAGGCTGCGTTTAAGAGAGCCTGTTGTTGCACGTACCAGGAGTGAAGATCGACTCCTGGTGGTAAGATTGATGCAAATTGGGAAATCTCCGGCATATTCACCGATGGATTACGCATATGTGTGGATGTGCTAATGTGGCCTGTTGGTTGGCTAAGGGGACTATTCCCTGTTTGCCCTGCACTTGGTGGGATGAAGGGTTCCCCTATGACAATATTCTGGTGATCGGACATGATTTTAGAAAGAAAAAAAAAAGTGAAGTGTGCTAAAAGGAATAGCGGTGGGCGCCAATGGTGAAATAGTGGCTAACCAGGGGTTAGTCCAGTAGTCTCGTCGAGTAGGGTTAATCCCTTCTTTCCTCGATCAATGGCCGAGTCGTCCTCAAATCCGTCTCCTACACAACGAAAACACACTATGACTCGTAACAAGTAGGATGGGGGGTAGGGGGTGCTCCTTGTTACCTCTCTCTGGCGTGAGGATAAATATTTGCTTGACATCAAAGTGTGTGTTTAAGTAGTATGTGTGAGAGAGCAGATTAGCATTAGCTCAACCTGGTTCGAGATGAGTATTTATAGCCCAAGAGTGAAGGAGAGGGCCGCTAGACGGGCCTAGGAACTGACTGGCAACGCGTAGCTTTTTTGTAGGTGTGTCTGGAGTGCAGGTCACGAGGGCGTTGGACGCATGCTGAGGTGCTGCCACGTCCTGCTGGGGTTGTCAAACTGTCTACCAGCTTTATGCACGTTGGCCGGGCAGCTGACCGCTGTCAGTGCCCAGGTGTGCCACTTGCTGGTTTAGTCACTGAAGTCAAAGTGTCAGTTCCACTTGTATCGACAATAGGATGCGGTTTTGGGCCGCATCACCGTGTGCGGTAACCGCAGTGATTACCGCAGCCCTTGTGGAAAACAACCGTTCTCATACACAAGGTGAGTTCTTACCTTTCCACGAGCGGAAAAGCAAACCGGGTTCGCGCGTGCACGCATGAACGTAGTCGAGTCCTTGCTGGTAGGGGTAATGAGGTGGGTGATGATCACTCGTGCCCAAATCTGGTGTGGGATTTGGGACCATACCCCTTCAAGAGTCAAAATTACGTACCGATGTAGATAGAGAAATAGGGTAGTGATCCGACTCGCATCTTGCTAAAACCATCACCGTAGAGTCCGGCCGCCGGTTCCAAAAAGACGATGAGACAAGGAATATATCTAACGGCCGGCCACCGGTTCCCAAAAGATGATGAGACAAAGAATTTTCCTGCCCCATCGGATACTCCATCAGGCCGTTGTATTCAATGAGTTTAACGACAGATACTAAGGATAATTACGATTACATTAAAGTCACTATCACTTTATAAATATACAATCCGTAAACAAAACATTTCAAAGTCGTCAACGCAGCTCCAAGGAATTAAAATTTCCGACGTTTTTAACTTACAGGTTTGTCTTCATATTTCCTTTTCTTTTTCGTTGATGGATTAACTTTTTGTTCATACAACTAGTTTTATTTGATCTTCCTCTCGTATTTCAGTGTTTGTGGGTTTGTGTGTAATCGATTGTAATTTTCATTTGTTGGGGTTACAATAATTATCTTTAGATTTACTTTTAGAAGTGTTTAATTATCTTTAGATTTACTTTTCTTGATTATCGAGGGAGATATAGAAGTGTTTAATTATCTTTAGATTTACTTTTCTGTTCCACCAAAGCACATTTGGTCCAGTGGTATTTGCCTTTGGTGCGTTAATACGTGCTTTTTCGTTGTTGAGATTGGGGTTCAAATCAGGCAGTATAGGGGTGTTCTTTAGGTTTCTGGATTTTTGAGTCAGGTTGTTTGGGTTTTTGCTAGGAAAAAGTGACCCAATAATCGATCCGTTTAAAGTTCGGATTGTTTGGGTATGAGTTGTTCGGGTTAGCTCGGGTTGGGTTTAGATGTAAAATAAAAAATAGAATGTTTATTTTCAAAAAATATGAACAAATATATCATGGTGTTAAAAAAATATTATCATAATTCAAACATCATTTTCATTTAACAATATTGTATGATAATCAATGTTCGGGTTTTTATTCGGGTTTTTTGGGCAGGTTGTTCAAGTTTTTGGTTGGGAAAATGTGACCCGATAACCAACATAGAGATTGAACCTACAACTCCCATTACCCTACATCTTATCTAACCTACACCACTCGTCTATTCCTAATTAGGAATAGAATATTTAGATGTACAAAAATAAAAAAACTAAGAGGTAAAATGGTGAAAATACAAATAATACAATAAATTACTAAGTTCGTAATGGGTTTATATCCAATTTATAATTAAAGGAAGTTTGAGATTACTTGTAAAGGTTATTGTAAAATATATTAAAATTAAGTAAAAAGAAATGCTTTTTATTTGTCTTTCTGAAAACCAATTGTATAAATGATGTTTGAGATTGCTTGTTAAACAAAGTTTTTCCAATCGTTGCTCATAATTGATCGTATGGATATATTTTGAAGTAGATTATTATGATGTTGCAAATTTAGAGTGCTATAATTAATTGATTTGTTGATTAAAGTTATGGATACGCATACGCATGAAAATCGTAGACTTACTTTAGGCTTTAAAACTAATTATTTTGTTATTGTGGTTTTAAGTTTAAAAAATTAGTTTCTTAATGGTTATACAGATTGTTTGGTCATCATCTTATAAACCGAGTAATTCATATATGATAAAAAACAAACTAAATGACAAACTAAATGAACAGTGAATTTAGTTTGTTTTTTATCATATGGGGTATGGGGCGGGGATGTGGCGTGGGTTGGGTACAAACGTTCAAGTCATCACCCTGGGTGGGTTTGGGTTTCGGCGTGGCCCCTTGAGCGGGGGTTTCATCCCGGGGGCGGGGTTGTGGCGTGGGTTGGGTACAAACGCCCAAGTCACCACCCCGGGTAGGCTTGGGTTTCGGCGTGGCCCCTTGGGCGGGGGTTTCGGCCCGGGCATTGGACGGGGCTATCAAGATGACATGGCGAGATCTCATTGGCCAAGACAAGTAGCCGTTTGGGCTAGCCGTTGACCAACGGCTATGTGTATATAAAAAAATTTATTCACTATAAATACTCACACTTCTATTCATTTTTTACCACAACTACTCCACCTCTTCTATAATCATCTCTATCTTATTTTTAAAAAAAATTCTCATCCAAACCTAGCCCAGCATCCAATCGTCCAATTGCTTCCTTTTTAATACACTCCACGATGCCGGATATGGCTGGTTACGCATCGTTTATCTCGAATCGTTTGAAGAATGATGTCGGTCGAAAACACCAATGCCTTTCGCGCAACGCGCGTCATTGAAAAACACTAGTTTACCTAAAAAGATAACTAACATAAAATGTAGGTTTACAAGTAAAAAAAGCCTAAGTAGCAGCTTCATTTATATATAAATAGGGACGGGTTAAAATGAGAAGCACCTTGAGTTGTACGAACTGTGCGAATTAGGCCATCCAAAAGGTTTTTCCAATTTTTTTTTCTCAAAAGTCATAAAAAATCACTTGTTTCAAAAAAAAAAAAATTTTAAAATGTCGCATACACACATTTACATGAGGTGTAAAAAAATATTTATCTTTGTACAAAATTTACAACGGCTCTTAAAAAACTTGCATCAGTCAAAACTATCAACTCGACAATTTTTTTTACTTTTTTTACAGAGATGTTTAAAATATTTTCATCTACGTTTGTGCGAAAAAGTTTTGGCCCAACTCGCGTGGGAAGTATGAGTTCTCACGGTTCTCACAACTCATAGTGGTTCTCATTTGAACCGAACTCTATATATATATGGAGGTCATGTTTTTGTTTGAGGATTGTACATTTACTTTATTTTTATGAATATTAAAAGTATTTTTGTAACAAACTAAAACTACACTCAATAAACTCACATTCAACCTACACTCAGATCTAAATGAATACTAACACAGATACAAAAGAGTAAAAGGCTTGAACACAGTTGATACTTAAAGTATATCATATTAGCTCAATTACCTCAATTTACAACTTACAACATACCTACTGTATATAGGGAAGGAAGTACCCTAGTACTACTTGGCCAATTGCATATCTAGAAAAGATAAGATGCAGTCCACTTTTTCAACTAACATTATGTTATTATATTATCTTTTCTAAAACTGCCATTCAAGTTGGAGCATAGACGTTAATCATGCCCAACTTGTTACAAACATAACAAATTATTCTTCCAATGCACTGCTTTAGTGAAATTCTGAACATTTCCAAATACGCATAATTGGTAGCAGAACATGAGCAATAGAGCCACCAAAACTAGCTAATTGGCAGGAGCGTAACAATACATTTCCAAAGAGTAACGTAAATTGTTTGAATCTTCAAACCAAAAACAACATATCATACAAGATGCAGAGAAACAACCCAATCAAACGGAGTTATAAATGGGAACCTGATGTCATCAATAATAACTCACATCATATCTTCTACAGCAACATTAACCCAACATCCAACAGAACAGTAGCTTCTTTGGGCAACAACAAACCGACAAGTAGCAACATCACAATGAATAGAATATCGAACTGAATGTAGACAAACGACCCAACCAAAACATATTAGATGAATTGGCGATGGTGAAACAATGGATAACAACTTCAGATATAAATCGAACCACACAAATTTGGACCAATGAAGTGTCAATCTTCAGCACAAACAGAGTGGCACAACGAAAGTCCAAAGGAATCTAGTAGCGCAAGTAACCCACCATACATAGATTACACTCATCACTTATTAAAGTAAAAGGTAACCCAACTCGATTCCCAAATGATCATACAAGAAATGATCACACATAAAACGCTACATATCCCCCTGAGCAACATCATGTGGTTGCTCAATACAATGATCACATAAGTGATTGGATCACTTGTGGTTTGGATACAAGACTCCCCTTGAGCAACGACATGGTTGCTCACTTCCAAACACAAGTACGAATATACCCGACTCTCCCAGTTACCAAGACGATCACATATGGTTGCACGTAACACACACAAACACGAATAAAGGCAGCTTTAGAGTCCAGGATCCGGCGAGTTTGACAGAGTTTTAGCCCCGAAATAATCGGTTTGGTGGATTATTATTATTATTAAGAAAGGAGTAGAAGCAAAGTAGGCACCGAACAAGTTAATTTAAACTGGTTTCTATTCAACGTTTGAAGCTACATAACCGCGAAACCAACTGGATAGGGTTTCCCCTATGGGAACCAAAACTTGTCCAAATGTGGAGACCTCATCCCTATTTATAGGCGTAGTTTATCCGCACATACATGTAATCACGGATGGACTTATCACAGATGAGCACCTGGGACGGATCAACTCATTCGTGCGGATCTACAAATGTAGATCTGTGTGGACCTGTCATGATGTCCATTCGTACGGATTGACTCCATCCGCACGAATTTACATTTACAATACAAAACCTTGTCCGTTTTCACACTAATCTATACAATATTCAACACACGCTCTATCTAGCCTATTCGCATAGTGGCGGACATACACAATATGCACCAACAGATTCCCCCTTGGCTGTCACTGTCGAATATTGTCTTTGAAAACTTAGAGCCGTGTTTTGAATATTATGCAACTTCAATCAGGCATCTTGAAATCTTCAATCGATTCCCCCTTGATTGATGATCCGGGTTTGCATTGTCTATCTTATGCACAAATTCCCCCTGAAATGAATCTTCAGGTCTTTGTTTGCACAGTTCACGACTCCTCCTCTGATTTGCTTAACTGCAATCTTCACGAATAATCATCAACTTGAAACTAATCAATGCAGCTTGTCTGTTTCAGCTTTAACCACATCCGTGTTCGGTTTTTAATATATCATTTCAGCCCCATCGAGCATTCCGCCTGCTCAATCATCTTATCTTCAAAAACCCAACCGACAATTGATAGAAACTTCAAACACTACACCGATAACCTTCAAGTTTATGAATATCCATGAAAATCTAAAATCGCGTTTTCATGATCACCTTTAAGCACATTCCTGAATGATAGATCAGAATAAATGGTAATCTCCACAATCAGCAAATCTTCATCGGATAACAAATCATCTGGTAATGCATTCAGATCTCAGAAGCTTTCATCCATGATCAGATTCACATTCCCGAACAATCCAGATCTCAGAATATTTCATCCACGATCAGATTCACATTCCCGGACAATCTGAAGTCGAAACCACCCGAATACTGTTGCATTGTCACGAATTTCAAAAATGCCGGAATTTCAATATATTGTATGAAATTTTTGTTCCCCCTCATTTATGCAAATTTTGACTTCTTATCACTGAATTCCCCCTCAAATCGAGAAATTCAGTCTTCTTTTATCTCTGAAAAACTTTACTATACCAAAAATATGACATTTTTGCCCCAAAACAACAGTTTTTCATCATTGCGGATTTTACTTTACGGCCCATTAATAGTCAGATAACCAAGATGATAATCATTCTGCACTAGTATCATGACTACCCCACTAATTTCCACAATCTGTGATCGCATCATCAAATCTATTCGCTGAAGCCCCAGATGGTGTCCCCGAACAACCCAACTTGGTCGTTAAAAACTCGAAAAAAATTCAATCACCAATTTTTTTTTGAAGACTCATCTCGTCATTGCGATCAAAAAATAATTTTTTTTGCTCATTCGTACGAATGGAGTAGGTCCATCCGTGCGAGTTGGATAATTCTGGATCAAATGACATTTTAGTACCAATGCTTGATTTGTGCGAATCAGGACAGTCGGTTCGTACGAACCTGGATTGCCGGTTCGTGCGAACCTATGCATCCGTTCCAGAGTTTAAGAACATTTCCAATCAAATTTTTCGATCCAGAATCTTTATTTCTATGAATTTCATGATGAAACTTCACAGGATTGTGCAAAAATCAATCACGAACACAATGATGTCTTCAATTTCAAATTCCAACCGTGAATCGACCTTCAATTTGATGTTTATTCGATATTATACGTCAAAACTCCCTATAAGCCCAAAATTCATGAGCGTAGGTGATTCAATCAACTGTTGGATCGACTGAATCGGTACCGTAGCTCTGATACCAATTGAGAGTCCAGGATCCGGCGAGTTTGACGGAGTTTTGGACCCGATATAACCGGTTCGGTGGATTATTATTATTAAGAAAGGAGTAGAAGCAGAGTAGGCACCGAACAAGTTAATTTAAACTGGTTTCTATTCAATGTTTGAAGCTACATAACCACGAAACCAACTGGACAGGGTTTCCCCTCTGGGAACCAAAACTTGTCCAAATGAGGAGACCTCGTCCTATTTATAGGCATAGTCCATCCGCGCATACATGTAATCACAGATGGACCTTATCACGGATGAGCACCTAGGACGGATCAACTCATTTGTGCGGATCTACAAATGTAGATCCGTGAGGACCTGTCATGATGTCCATTCGTACGTATTGACTCCATCCGCACGAATGTACATTTATAATACAAAACCTTGTACGTTTTCACACTAATCTATACAATATTCAACACACGCTCTATCTAGCCTATTAGTACAGTGGCGGACATACAAAATATGCACCAACACAGCTTGACTCCCCCTGAACAACATTCTGATGGTTGCTCAAAACACGGACACTGTCAAAAATAGGGGTGAACAAATTAATCACCATAACCAATAACTGAACCATAACTGACATAACCGATGGTTATGGTTATGAAATTAAGATTAACCAATCAATCAGTTATGGTCATCGTTATGAAGCTTTGGTTAATCGAAATAACCAAAAGGATCTTGATGTACATGCCCCTTGTTCTGATGAAGAGCTAAGGTGTTATGATCGTAATTTTTTTTCTTGAAATTATCTTGGAATATTGGATTTTAATAATCCCAACTATTTGTCGTTGGTCGCCAAGAGTCCCAACTTTAAAAATAACCGCTGACTGCCCTAACTTTTAACATATTTGCCTCCAATGGACCCTGACTAACAGAACCCTAACGCCGTTAGTCTCCGGTCGTCGGAAAAGCGTTTTCTGGCCGGAAAACTCATTTTTGGCCGGAAAACTCAACATTTTCGTCCCGAACCTCTTTGTAACCTTACTATGGACCTTTGGGAACCTTTTCCTAGTAAAAGCCCCAATTATTAAAGTCGCCAGAAAAGTCCTTTTTCGCCGGTAAACTCAACCTTTTGGCCAGAAAACTCAACATTTTCGTCCCAGACCTGTTTGTAACCTTAGATCAGACCTTTAGAAACCTTTTTCTAGAAAAAAAACAGTTTTCCGGCGACCCGAGACTAACGACGTTAGGATTCTGTTAGTCAGTGTCCATTGGTGGCCAGTATGTCAATAGTTTGGACTGCCAGTGGTTATTTTCTAAGTTGGGACTCTTGGCGGCCAACGACGAATAGTTGGGATTATTAAAATCCAATATTCCAATTATCTTAATAAAAACAATCGCACATCAATATTTTAACCAAAACCTGTAGTCTTGGTTATCTTGTAAATGAAAACAAAAGCTAAGTCCAAACCATGCACGCCCCTAATGCACACCCCTATTTATTTCAAACCTTACTTGGTTAATTAACCGAAATTAACCAAAACCAAACCATAACTGACTTCGTAACCGAATAACCATAACTAAAGTTTGGTTACGGTTAAGGTTAATGGTAAAAACCGAACCAAACTAACCCATGTACACCCCTAGCTAGAAACAAGCTGACTCCATAACTCAAAGTGATCACAAACCCAAACACAACATGACTCCCCCTGAAACTTAACAAAGTGATCACCAACCCAAATGAAACCTGACTCCCCCTGAGCAACAAACTCAAGTTGTTGCGCAAAACTACACACGAACTCAAGAGGGGATCGGACTAGAGGTAAACCCAAATGGTTGCTTAAAACCAAACATCAACTTATGATGCACAAATCCTTCACAAAAACAATACTTAGTTGATCACACGGCGGGTAGATCCCTTATTAAATTCAAAAAGACACTTATTAAATTACTCGAATAGAAATTAAATAAGCGGTTACTCAAACGACAACAAGACAATACACACCACGGATCCCTTTTTTCATTTTCCTTTTTTTTTTCTTTTCCTTTTTTTACATCCGCAAACTTAGATTAGATTGCTGCCTCAGAATTCTCCTCGGCCGATTAAAGCACTATTTTGAGTTGAAGGTGCAAAAGATGGAATTTCTTCATGACAAAGAATACGGCAAATGTCTCTTGAATAGAGGGAATATCAGATTCATTCAACAACTGGGATCAAATAGCATCAAACTCCGGTCGTAGGCCGGTCAAGAAACTCAACACAACTATTTGCCCCCGTTGAGTTTGCAATACCCACACATCAGTGCTAAGAGGGAGAAGAGAGTTGAACTATGCGTACGTCTTCTTGAATTTCATAACATAAGCAATTAGTGATTGATCAAGTTGCTCCCCTCGATGAAAAGACTTACAAACATTGTAGATTCTAGACATGTTACTTTGCCCAGAATATAGAAATTCCAGGTAGTCCATTAACCCTTTAACATACTCACTGTGACCGATAAGCGAAGTGATATAAATGTTGATAGAGTTTCTGATATTTAGGAATAACCAAGCATCAATTTCTAGGCACTTATTTTTAGTATCATCTATAGGATGATCGGAAGTGAGATGAGAAACCTTCCCAACACTTCGTAAATAAATACGAGCAATTTTGCTCCATTCAAAGAAATTCGACCCGTCAAGTTTGTTGTCGGTGAGTCAACTACGTAGAATACCAATAGTGTTGTTAGCAATACGCGACTCACCATTGGTTTCTTTCTTGTCAGCCATTCTAACCTTTGAACTTAACTAAGGAAAACAAATGAAGAGCAATTTGATAAACCAAAGATCAGAACAAGAATCAGAAACACGAAATCTGGAAAGTTTGACCAAAAATCGAAAGTCAGCGTAAAAAATCTGGAGGTTTGACCAGAATTAAAGTCAAAGTCAGAATCCGGAAGTTTGACCAGAATTAAAGTCAAAGTCAGAAGTCAGAGTCAGAAATCTGGAGGTTTGACCAGATGTAAAAGTCAGAAGTCAAACTAGAAATCTGAGAGGTGAGACCAAAAATTTGACGTTAGAAATTTGAAAATACTGAGAGCCCAGAAGTCTATATGATAGTCAAACTAGAAATCTTATGAAAAATTTGATGCGAATCAGATTAGCAGAACCGAAATCTGATACTTTTTTTTTAAAATGAACCAGCAGAGTGTTCAAAATAACAGCAGGTTCAAAACAGAGAGTTCTAGAGTTCTTGCGGGTCTGAGTATAATCTGATGCAACAGGAAGGTTCTTCATTCGTGACGAGTTTGATAGATTTAGATCTGAACAAAAAAATATTCGGCTTAGTGCCCCGCGATACGGGCGAGGAAAAACTAGTTACAATACAAAAGTTGACAAAAAATGGCTAAAGTTGAAAAGGAAGCCTCGGTTTGGAGGACCTTTAAGTCGCTGAAGTCGTATAAGTGGGATGAAGACTTTTGAGATTTAACTAAACTATTGGGCCAAAAGTTGAATTGGGCTGAAAATTATCATTATTCGGTTTAACGATAATGTAATCAAATTTGGGCTGCTCTTATAAATCCTAGGCTAGATATTAACTGCAACTAAGGCGGGTCAAACTACAAATTATCGATTTTAAGTTATTCGGGTCAACTGCGTTGGTTCGCTCACGTCACGTTTATTTATCGAATCTGTTCGTTTATCTATCCAAATTCAACCGAATCGATCCGAAACTTGTATACAGTTACCATACAATCACAATCACTACATTTTTCTCTTATTTGCTTGGTTTGCTCTCCTTATTCGATCATGGGTCTTGTGAGTGTAAACGAGCCGAGCTACTCGCAAACTACTCGAAAACATTTCAAAAAAGAAAAAAAAAACCTCACACGAGCCGAGCTTGAATGAGCTCGAGCCAATGCCTGAGCTTAAAATAAGCTTGTTTAGTAAACAAGACTGAATCCAAGCTTTAGTTATCGAGTTCGTGCCGGCGCATGAGCCTATTATTTATTTCATTTTTATTTAATACATTTTTATATGAATATAATTTTTATTTATAAAATCATGATAACAATAACTAATTAATAAATATATATGTACCTATATTATGTTATATAAAAACTAGTAAAATGTAATTATATTTAACAAATAATAAACGAGCCGAGCTCAAGCTTGAAAATCTACACACGAGGTGAACTCGAGCTCGAGCTCTTATGTATAAGTTAAACGAGCTCAAGCTCGAGCCTCGAACCTAGGTGAGTTCGAGCTCGACTTGTTTACCCCTAGGAATGGCAAGGAAGATAATGAAGAGTGTGCATAAAAGTAGAGTTGACCAGGTGCTTTATGTGTGGAGGATAATTCTCGACCCGAGCATGTGTATGATAAATTTCAATATGTGTAGGATAATTCTCGACCCGGGCTATGTAGGATAAATTTCAATATGTGTAGGATAAATTTCAAAACGTGCAGATTAAATTTGATGTGTGTAAGCAAAAACTTTTAGGCCAGAGGGTGTGGGGGGCGCCATACCCGCCACGTCACCGCCTATAGCGCCCCGGGCGCTATACACCCACACCGCCCAAATTAAGAAGGGGCGCTATAGAGGGGGCTCCATGGTGGTAACGAGAGAGAAGGGGCTTTATCAGGTGGGGCCCTCACATTCATCCAATCAAAAAAAAAAAAATTTATTTTTTTTCTCTATAGCGCCCCTAGGGGGTTATACCACACCCTCCATATTAAAGGGGGCGTTATATAGCCCACTTGGCTGACGTGGCGCCTACGTGGCGCTGAGGTGTCCTTTATAACCCCCAAGGGCATCCATCCCACACCCTCTAGCCTAAGTGTGAGGGATGATAGTCTTTATGACTAATTAATTAGTCAAAGATAATAATAAATGCGTTGAAAGAAAAACTATTTAATGTTTTACATTTATATCCTTTGTTCTTTTTCTTCTTAATTTAATTTTCTTTTTAAATGAACCTTTCCCTTTAGAGAGTTTTAATTAATAGTGTAATTATTTAATAGTTCTAAGTATCCTAGTCTAATAGTTGATCATCTGAGCATGTATGTGGTTGACAACAATTAGTGATTTGAGTTTATTTTTCAGAACAATAAAATTAGAGAGCAAATTCCAAGAATTGTATTTGTGTTTTCTGTTTATTATATACTCAAATCTTTTAAATCTCAACTAGCTAATTACTCAATCAACTTAAATATCCATAGATGATACAGGCTTTAGCAATGAAATCACATATTTATTCAACGTAATAAAACACACACAAATACACAATACAATTCTTACATAACTACCTTGGAACTCATCCGGAGCTGATCACTTATGAAAGCTTAATTCACAGCCTACTGACGAATAAGCGTAGCTCTTCCACGGGCACATACACAACATCCATACGAACGCCCAATTCTCTAAGTTTAACAATGCCTTTATTTAGATCAAATATCACTTGGCTGCTCCTCTTTTGGGTACTTTTATCAGTGCTCCATAGACCAGTCTTACAGTAAAGTGCAAAATCTTCACAATTGTTGTCCTCCAGATCATACTCCACATACCCATTTTCAAACAGATAAGTGGCCCTATGTATGACTTCTTCTGGTCGATCTGATCTTGCGGTTGTGCATGTTCCGCGTCTTAATTTGAAAGCAACGAACCACTTATCTGCTTGATATTTATATCGGCATAGTGATCCATTTTCGATGAAGCAATCTATGCAAGACATTCTTACTCCACTACCAGCTACTTTTGCTGACCCACAATACGACATCCTGCAACGAGTTAATGAGCTCGATGATGAAGATGAAGTAAGAACGCTTCCATCCATTCTTGGGTCCACGAAATGAATAATCTTACCATCTCCGACGTAGATTCCTGCACATGCATACATATGTTTCTTAATACAAATTAAATCTATAGCAACCGCAAATGAATAAAAGAAACACAGAAACTTGAACTGACCATGGTGATTGTATAATAGTACCATCCTCCAAACATATACATGCATGGTCTCCTTTCTTGAGCTGGGATCGTTCGATTTCCTGGAAAAATAGATCCATCTTTGTTAATTTAAAATGCTTTCAAAGTTGTATGCATATATATAGTACGTATAAACGGGAAAAAGAAATGAAAGTGCCTTTCAAATCCTGTGATCTAATTATTCTTCTAGTGAACAGTCGATAAGAATCCATACACTTGGGCCCGTGTGTTTTAGATCATGACTCTGTATTAAAAATAACTTGCAGCTTAGGGTTTTAATATTTATACGCAGGCACCTTTTGATGTTTGTATCGGGTGTTTAGGATCGAGATTGAGAAAGTTTGTATGAATTCAGAGATGCATTAGTTTTAAATGATACGTTTGTTAAAGTATTTATAGTTACCAAAACGGTGGTGTGTTACATACAATCGCCACCATCTTAGTCTAATTCTATTATTAATACAAATTTCTAATAATTCAAACTTAGGTTAAATCAAGTAATTAGGCTCATCTCCATGAACTTGAATCTTGGTAAAGCTTTTGTGAGTGTATCGGCTCTTTGCATTTCTCCACTTATATGTTCAACGTGAATTTGTTCATATTTTGTGCATTCTCTGATGAACACAGTGTTCTTCATGAGTAATACGGCTGACTTATTATAAACTCGTAGTGTTACTTTCTTTGGTTCTTTTCCTGTAAGTCCACTTGGTAGTTCTTGTAGCCATAATGCTTGACATGATGCCGATGTAGCTGCCTGAATTCTGATTCACAAGATGATAATGCTACTGTATTTTGCTTGTGACTTGCTCATGTAATAGGTGCATCATTGTAATAGAATATTGTTCCAGTAGTTGTAAGATTAAATATTTATTTATTTATATTTAATCTAGTAGCCAACGTTATCATTTATATAATATGGATCAAAATATATTAAAACCTATAATAAATTAGTTGGTAATTGTTGATGGGCCAGATTACCCTAATTAACTAATTGGGTTTCCCCTTGGGTGTATATAAGGAGATTACTAGAGATGGATTAGGGTTAGACATTCATAACATCAATACTAAAATCGCCCCTCCTCTCTCTCCATTACTACGAGTTCTTCAACCCTAAAGAACTCGGTACTACCATCAAGAAGATACATCCTAAAGGGGAACCAGACCAATCTGACGAACATGACGTCTACTTCCCTCTCTAGTGTGGTGACTGGCTAATCAGGTACACACCTCTTATTTTATTGTTCATGATTGAATTTACATCATTAGGGTTTATGTTTTACCCATGTTCTTATGATATAATCAACATGTGGTATCAGAGCAATGTTGATTATATCAACTCAATCATGTAATTCAATCGGATATTGATGGTTAATTTTTTTCTGAAGTAGTATTGATAAGCCGATGAGATATTCTAAGAAATAAAATCAAAGGGTGAAAATTTTTTCTGCAATAAGTCTTGTGCAGATATCAAATAAGTTTTAGAATGAATAAAATTGTTTTAATATTTATCAATCCAATTCATGTCTTGAAATTTGTGAAAACAAAATAATGACATGGATTTAACTACATGAATTTAATCGATGAAATTGGTTTTACCTTTTACAATTGTCTAGAATTTTGAGCTATCAAGATTCTAAAGTCAACAATTCATCATCAGCTTATCAATAAGGTTGAATTAATTCCTTTAGTGACTTTATTATTTATCAATTAATATGAATTTTGCCGCATATTGTATCAAGATCGAAATTTTTTGATTATTATTTCACTGATACATGTTATTATTGGATAATATTTAGAGAATAATTCTATCTCCTTAAATTGTCTAACTTTTATCTCCAAATTTCGTATAGATATTATAAATGAATGATTAATTTGGATAGATACATACTTTCATGTGTTCTTAGGAAAATTCGAAATTCCTTTATGTTTTGGAATATGATTTAGATTATTGAGTGTTTTTCCATGTTTTGATCTGTTTTTAACTCTTAGAAATTTTGAAAACTGTTATTAGATCAACAGATAAAAAATTTCGAAATATTTGATAAAATTAGATCAACACTAAAATAGGAAATTACATCTCAAAATCCCTAACAATTCGAATTTTCAGTTATTTTCACAACAACAGCTGTAACAGGAGTTTTGAGATAAATTTTAACGAACCGAGACCAAGATCTCGACTCGAGACCACAAGGTCTCGACTCGAAATCATAAGTGTTCTCAAATCCTTACAACTCGAGACAACGATTTTGACTCGAGACCATAAGGTTTCGACTCGAGACCACTAAGGTTTCGACTAAGGACTTCAATCTTCACAACTCGAGACCATGGTTGCGACTCGAGACCTCATCAAGCATTCGAGATCTCATAAAACACAGTAGTCAAGACCATGATTACAACTCGAGACACTGAGGTTGCGACTCGAGACCTTAATGAGTCGAGACCTTATAATGTTACAAGATGAGTCGAGACTTGACTCGAAATCTCACTCGAGACCTCATAACTGAGTCGAGATCTCACTCGAAACCTAAGACTAACTCGAAATCTCAACCCCATTACTTTATTAAGCTGTTAATGTGAACTAAAATGTTTTACAAAACCAAAATGGCTTAACTTGGGTGAGCTTCTGATGTATCACTTCTGGCCAAAGCTGATTTGATACATCTATTTATTGCTCAAGTATAATAAAAGCCATGTTGAGTATGCATTACAAACGTGAATGTCTTAATTTCTGGCCAAAGCTGATTTAATTCATTCATGTCTAGCATACTTAACAAGTGCATAACTAAATTGATTGTCTCATTTCTGGCCAAAGCTGATTTGTCACGATTACTTTGCACACATGCTTAAATGATTACACTTCTGGCCAAAGCTGATTTGTCTTCGTTTAAGTAGAACTTTAAATAAGTCTATTATTTTGATGTTAGTAATAGACATATCACAACCTCTTCATATAATGATCCTTATATCAATGATCCTTCATTAATTTTATGATTATTTCGTCTGCCTTATTTTTTAGTACCCATAATTTTTACTCACTATAACTTTCTTCTTTAAATCAATATCTCATCCACTCTAATTTCTAAACCTAATATGTTTTTGCTTTATTTAAGGTTTCTAGCTCTTAAATTAAATCCTTGATTATCTTTTAAGACACAATAATCCTATTGCTCTCTTCTGATAAAACACTATAGAAGAAAAGTTGAGCATGATGAATAGGACAAATCGAACATGATGTCTCTTATGATAATCAAAATCTCTCTAACATAAATGCTATCACTAAAGTTATTCCAGATTAAGTCTTTCCTAAGACTAATCTATAATTGTGGAATAATCACAAGAATTCCTAAGATGCATGTCTTCATTTAAAATTCTAAACTATAAAGTTAAGTGGTATATGTGAATACATTATAATGTACAATGCCATGACCCATAAAGTTAAGGGCTTACACATGGAAATAAGTACAATTTTCATTACATTACATACTAAGATTTTCACTTGTACAATTTGATGCCTTATAAATCAACTATAACACTCAAAAATACCAAAGTATAATGAGTGTGTTGATAAGCAACATATGTACAAAGAAATAAATGTTTGAAACTGGAAAATAAGATGTTATTCACCTTACAACCACTAAAACCTTCAAAGAGGATTGTTCTAAGGTCCATAGACAAATTACAAGTGCTAATTCCACCTCTAAGGTTCTTTAAGGGAAAATCTCACTGCATAATTTTGCCTTAGACTAGACATAAGCAACAAGACTATCCATTATTCTAAAGAACAGTTGGATAAATTAATTAGATAGTCACTTACTAATGATATCTAAGTCTGCTAATTTTAATATTCCTATTAACACATGATTAGTTGATTCTAGTTCTAAACGTTTCCTTACCAGAAGTCAACAAATAACTAACATGAGAGTTAGTGACAAAATTAAATGTTAAGACTATAAGAACCATAATAAGGAGTCTTCTAACAACGTTTTTCGATACCTTATATATATTCTGAAGATTAGTCAGAATATAGTATCATAATTAAGCAATGTTATGAAGGTTGTGAGGTTTGCATGGTCAACATAAAGTCACACTTACCTTAAACTCTCATCTTATTTGTTCTAAATATCTAGATTGAAACATTACTAAGATAACTAGATGATACCTTACACTTTCACAACTTTTGTCATCATGTAAATGAGAATTTGACAAAAGGAAAATGAGACTTATAAATTTCATCCATTATAACCGAAATTCATGAGAAATCATGACATGGTCAATGAGGATGATTTTCATCTAATCTTATTCTAAGTGAATTTTAAATCATGACGTTAAAACCCTAAATATTACTTGGCTTAAGGAATAAGTATGGGTCCATCATAAGTCATTGACATTCGTGGAACTTATTCCAAATGGAACATTCAGACATAATTCATTTATCATTTAAAAGACTATCAACTTGTATCTAAATTTTGTCGCATATGGCCCACGGTCTTAGAAGAAATCCATTCATATATGTACTTAATAAGATTTCTATTAGATATGTCCCTGAGTTTTCTTATGATACCTGGACATTAAAGAAATCAAATAAAGTCTAACATATATATGATAGGTTCCCACGTCACGTACCTAATTGAAACTTCTCTTGTAGTATTCTAGAGATATTAAAGATCAGTGGGAGCATTCAGTGTCTTAATAATAACTTGCAATAGTTGCAAGAGGTGGGGGAGAAAATTTTACATTGCCTAAATTTACACCTCTTGTACAAGACACCGCTCCATCACGACACTGTTCCATTAAAACTTGTCTCCTTAAAATCTAATGCTACTCTTACAAAAGTTTCATTGTTCCTTAATTGTGGGCACACTTAGATTTCTTACCTAAACTAACATAATCCTCAACAAGAGAAATCACAACGACTAACGTCATTAATTTGTTTTTCTCTATTAGAATTTTTTGGTCATTAAGTATTGACCCTAAGCATGCTGAGTTCCTAAAGATTTCTAAGGTCAGTGGGAGTAGTTAAAGTCCTTATCATGACTTGCAAGGAATACAAGAGGCGGGGGGAAGAGTGTCATTAAATTTTACTCCGAATTTAACTCCGATTACACCTCTTGTACACCATACTACACCAACTCTTATAGACTTAGAATCCTGAAAATGATAGCAACCTAACCAAGAGCTACTCCATAAAACTGAAACTTCTAATAAACCTAATAATCAACTCAGGAGGTCATCTAGGTTTAAAAGCCTACTAACTTTGATGATTACATAACCTCCCTAATGAAGTTGAAATGGATTTTGGAAAAGTTTACTGATCCAATCTCTTCTAATTAAGCCATTAGCGTCAATCAATTTTCTAAATGGAATAAAACAGTTTTCTAGTAAAACTGATTTTATGTGTTCGTATAACGTTTTGGATTTGATTGAATTACCTAAGAGTGTTCATAACTAAACCAAATCCTAATATAAGCGTTAAGACACGAAGAAGCTTGATTGATTGTCAAAGGTTGTACTCAGGAAGAGATAAATTATTAAAGAATCTTTATTACATATCTAACAAAAGATTTCTTTGAGGATCATCACTGTTCTAGTAGCTTATAATAGTTTAAAGCTACATTAGATGAACATTAAAAACAATTTTCCTTAACAATTGGATAACACATTTACATGTTCATAAAACAACCTAAAAGTTCCAAACTGAAGGTTAAAGAACAGTTTGTCTATAAGCCAATAAAATCCGTGTTTGGGTTAATGCAAACATCAAAATGTGATGAAATCTTAACGTAATTATTTTCATCAACAACCAAGTGGATTAATGTACCTACCTCAAGATGAGTGGGAGCAACTAAATTAAACTTGTCTACATAGATGATATTCTTTTGACAGGTATATGTTACATAAGTCAAAGCATTGTTAACACAAACTTTGATATAATAGATCTCAGAGATATCTCTTACATGATAGATATCATAACATGCCGAGATAGACCTAATGAGACATTAGTTTCGTTCCATAAGTTTAACCTTAAATGGGTCCTTACATATGTAACAAACATTAATGCTCTCATTTAGAGGATAATAGGATAAACGAGATTATTTACTTACGCTTCATTAATTAGAAGCCTTATGTAAGTTCAAGTCTATACTCGTTTAGATATTGCTCACATTGCAACACACTAGATATGTCTAGATTAACGTGAAGCATTTAATAGAGTATTACAATATCTTTAAAACAAACGAGAGGCTATAACTGAAAGAAGAAGTGGGAATTAAAACCGGTTTATTACTTTAACTTTGTGATATTCAAATATGATAAAATGTTATTTCGGGTATATCCTTATGTCAGCAGACAAACCTATCTCATGGAGAGTCATAATAAACTCATAATAACAACCTAAGTTATAACGACATAATATAGTCACTAAATGTTGTTGGAAATTTATCAGTGGACTCATAAGTTTATTAACTCATTATAATTAATATATTGAAGACTTATTGTGATAAAGTCAGCTACCATGTCTCCTTGAACAGTAACAGTTCGAGAGGTGCTGGATTAAATTTCGATACACAATTAATTATTCGTTTATGAACGAATTGAGGAAACTAAATATTTGTGTCGAATACATTCGTGATATGCTTAAGGATCTTATAACTGAAGGTCTATTACCCATAAGTCTTATTAAGAGAGCTCATAAGAGAGACGGGTTTTAATTGATGACCATGTACAACTGCATATCGTACTATGAATGACTAACTATTAATTAATTTTTCCTCATCAGTTTGATTTTGTATGTCTCTTACATATGTTCTACCGGTGTAATGACATATAGACAACTATAAATACAAATCAAACGTTAAAGGGCTTACTTATTTTGATCATAATTGTTTGGTTTTAAATTGAGGCTGTAGTATGATTAATGGGGGTCCTGAGTCGAATAATGATTCAACGGCTGTATTTCTCTGCTACGGTTCTTGGTTTAAAGCTAAAATGAGTATTAACTTCTGACCAGACTTATCTAATACTCATGATAAATGCTTATTCGGCTAAGTGGGAGAATGTAAGATTAAATATTTATTTATTTATATTTAATCTAGTAGCCAACGTTATCATTTATATAATATGGATCAAAATATATTAAAACCTATAATAAATTAGTTGGTAATTGTTGATGGGCCAGATTACCCTAATTAACTAATTGGGTTTCCCCTTGGGTGTGTATAAGGAGATTACTAGAGATGGATTAGGGTTAGACATTCATAACATCAATACTAAAATCGCCCCTCCTCTCTCTCCATTACTACGAGTTCTTCAACCCTAAAGAACTCGGTACTACCATCAAGAAGATACATCCTAAAGGGGAACCAGACCAATCTGACGAACATGACGTCTACTTCCCTCTCTAGTGTGGTGACTGGCTAATCAGGTACACACCTCTTATTTTATTGTTCATGATTGAATTTACATCATTAGGGTTTATGTTTTACCCATGTTCTTATGATATAATCAACAGTAGTTCCATTTCCATCACTAGGGTCTACACAATAACTACTACTACCACTAAAATTAATGATTTCTTTGTTTTTTTCCCTTGGTGTTTAAAACATGGCAATCAGTTCTAACACAACCATCTTCAACCTTCTCATCTCTCATATTCACTTTTACTTAAACTATCCGCACCTGAACCATAGTAATTAAATTTCTCAGAGTCACAAGATGGATTAGTGACATATGAGTCGGATGGTGAAAAATCACTGAACTCTTTGTATTATTGATTTCGACGTGGGAATTGGCATATCCATTAGTATTTGGCAGGATTTTCTTACAACAATAGTTACCACGCAACAATTGGGTTGCCACCGTATGAGATGCTTCTAGTTAGTAATGAATATTGATTTCGACGTGGGAGTAATTAATGTAACAGAAGTGGAAAATAAGAGAAGGGGGAAAAAGAGTGAAATAAGATAAGTAGGAAAAATAATTCTAGGCACATACTATTGTGATAAGTGAAGCATTCATTTAATTTTTTACGAGGTAAAGATATATTACGATTTGATTTGTATTTCTGAGCATTTGAATATTAACAAGAAAAAACTAGAACTTTCATTAAAAATTAGGAATTTTTTAAACTTCTTTTTAACATTTTATGATGGATTTTACAATAGAAATGCATCGTGAATATTGAATAAAAATCTATGGTAATATCCATCTTTAAAACAATTTCATATATATTTTAAGAGTCGTCACAAAATTCATCGCTAAATGGTCGTGGAACCTTATGTAAAATGTGGTGCGGAAAGCCGATGGCCTCTTGGCCTAGTGACACCTTATATTTTTCCTTAACAAAGTTGTGCGGGTTCAAGTCTAATAAGTGAATTTTAGGAGTTGATTGTAAGAGAACATGTATTCCTCGTAAAAAAAAATGGTACTTAAACCTGATGCTAAGTGGTCGTGGAACATGATGCAAAATCAATTCATGGTTTTTATTCATTTGGAAAGAATAATAAATCTTTTTGCTAAAGATGTCTATTCAAGTTAGTGGTCCTTGAACCAGAAGCGAAATCATTTGGAAAGAAAGAAAAAAATTATGGGAAAATTACCAAAATGTCACTTGACCAACCCAACTTACAAAAATATCACCCTCATGCGTCTATGGGCGGACTCATCCGGTATGGTAAGCGTCAGGCAGTAAACTTGAAGAGTCCATGAATGAGGAGGTTACATGTGTCCAACGAAGGTGATGCGTCGACGGCGGACGCTTCCGAATAGTCCACTGACGCTTCCGAATAGTCACTGACGCTTCCGAATAGTCCACTGACGCTTCCGAAGTGTCCGCCGTCGACGCATCATCTTTGTTGGACACATGTAACCTCCTCATTCATGGACTCTTCAAGTTTACTGCCAGACGCTTCCCATACCGGATGAATCCGCCGATGGATGCAGGAGGGTGACATTTTGGTGTAAGTTAGGTTGGTCAAGTGTCATTTTGTTAATTTTCCCAAAAAATAATCCTTTTCATTGACCAAGTCTATTCAAGTTTTCTTTTTTAACTCCTAATAAAGCACATCTCTCCTACATCTACTTCTGAAATCCAATTATTGCTCATTTTATAAAACTCGAACCCGCACCACTTTTGTGGTAATAAACACCTAATACAACTAGGCCAAGAGACCATGGGCAAAAGTCTATCCAATTAAGTTGGTTCTTTTTTAATAGAGTAAATTACAAAAATCGTCCTTTATGTATGTTATTTATTGCAAACTGTGTCATTTATCTTTAATAAGTACAAAAACCGTACTTGATGTTTGCAAACTCTTGCACATTATGTCCTTTAGCCCTAACTCAGTTAGTTTTTATGGTTAAATATGACCCATAAACCTCACATGAGGGTGTTTTGGTCATTTTACCTCAAAATACTAAAATAATTAATTATAAAAAACAATAAATAAAATAACTCTGTTTTAATATAAATAAATATATTCACAGACACATATCCATAGTCTCTCTCCCTCTTTCTCTCTCTCTACCCTACCAACACCACCACCACCACCACCACCTACTCCTACCACCACCACCCACTCTAGCCATTGCCACCCGGCCACTCCACCAGATGACAAAAATCCACTATCCACCACCACCAAAATCCCCTCAAAATCAGTACAATTGCTACTAAAATGACTCAATCAGAGGTCGCCGGAGTTCGTACAGTTGTTGTCGAAGTAAAATTGGATTCAGATAGCAGAGAATTACTCACGTGGGCATTGGTCAAAGCTGCTCATGTTGGTGATCGAGTCATTGCGCTTCATGTTTTGACAAATAATGGTAATAAGTGTGCTTAATTTGTAATGTGTGGTTTCTAGGGTTTTGAAATGTGTTAAGGGGTTTTGGATGCTGATGGGAAATCATCACTGCTGTCTCTTGTGAAAGCGTTTGACTATATTCAGGCTGTTTATAAAGGGTTTTGTAACCTCAAGCAGGTAAATTTTGTTTTGTTTAATTTAGGGTGGGGGGTTTGTTGATGGAAATTGAAGTGGGTTTGTTTGCAGGTGGATCTTAAGTTGAAGATCTATAGAGGTGATTCAGTTAGAAAGATTATTGTTAGAGAGGTGAAATACTCGAGTAGTTGTAGATTGTTTAAGCTTTCTTATAATTGTTCCGTGATTGCTGTAAATAATGGCAAAGTTGTGTTTCGACATAATTTCAACATCTGATGAAGCTTCTGGAGTGAGTGGTAGGAGTAGGTGGTGGTGGTAGGGTATAGAGGGAGAGAAAGAGGGAGAGAGACTATGTATGTGTCTGTGTATATATTTATATTAAAACATAATTATTTTATTTATTGTTTTTTTATAATTAGTTATTTTAGTATTTAGGGTAAAATGATCAAAATACCCTTATGAGGGTTTCATTAGGTCAGATTTAACCATAAAAAATAACTGAGTTAAGGCTAAAGAACATAGCTTGTAAGGTTTTGCAAACATCGAGTACGGTTTTTGTACTTATTAAAGATAAATGACACAGTTTGCAAATTGCAATAAGTAACATACATAAAGAACATTTTTTGTAATTTACTCTTTTTTAATATCATATTTTATATGTCCATTAAAAAGCTCATGTTTTGTTTAATTCAGCGGCAACACATCAGCAGTAACTCCTCTCATCAGCACTAACAGAGTTAGTACTGACGTTTGTAGTCAGCATCAAAATTGGTAGTCAACACCAAATTTGTGTTGATGTTGCTTTTTGATACTCATGTAGCACCTGCTACTAATGTAGCATTTGCTGCTGATGCAATAGTTGTTGCTGATACAGTATTTGCTGTCGATATAGAATTTTGCTACTAATGATTTATTTTGTTGTTGATGCATCAACAAGTTACTATTGATCGGTAGCAACATTAGTATTGTTGTTTAACCTAAGTTTTAGATTGAACTTATATTATTATTAGTTTACCTAAGTTGTCGCGATAACTTTATCACAACCACCGAACCATTGTGTCAAAGGGTATCCGTATGCACCCAACTTTTTAACTAATGAAAGTAGGGAATTAGTTTGAATTCTCTCTGATGAGAAACTGATGCGGGCCCAAGTGTGAAGGAGCGGACCATCTTGTATCTGGAGACCCAAGATCGTGTAACAAAAGGGGTTTCACTAAAATGGCTATAACTTGGGCTACGGGGGTCTGTTTTGGGCGTGTGACCAGACGAAACGATCGTGAGAACGAGCTCCATCTTGCTGCAAACGCCTATAGCGAGTTGGGTCATCGTTCAGGCCTAAAAACGCTTATTTCTTTGAGTTATTCATCTTTTTATGTTTTTTTCGGAGTTTTATGCATTTTGTTTTTGGGCTTGTGTTTGGCCCAAGGCTTTTTTGTGGCCTATTTCGAATTTCTGTCTTTATTTATACGTTTCTCTTGTAAGTTGGATGGTCAGACATCAATTTTGAATTTACTCAATTTTCACTTCAAATTTTGTGTCCTTTGGGTTGAATTTTGGGGGTTTGAAGAAGATCAACACGGGTATTCGCATAATCAACGTGTTTTGTTCTTCATTATCGTAACACACGCTACATCAGAAACCGAGGTTTGATGTCATGGTTAGACACATAAATCACCATAAACAAAAGGTTAGTGTTTTAAATCTTAGTCAGTTCCTATTTGCTACAATTGTTAGTGTTTTGCAAGTTGTAAAAGGTTAATTTGTTAGTGGTAGAAGAGTATACTGTTAGTGTTAAATCTATACCATATAATAAAAGAAACCATTTTGGGGACACTTGTTATCATATTAGGCCATGTTTTATAGATAAGTAGTATTTTAGTTTAATCTTTTCAAATTAATTATAGACAATCCTCCTACTAAATATTATTTAGTTTAATTTCTTATGGATAATTATTATTTAGTTTAATCTCCTTCTCATTTATAATATTATTTATTTAACTAATAGAGTAAATTACCATTTTGGCCCCTATGGTTATATCACTTTTACTCTTTTAGCCCAAAAATAATTTTTAACATATGAGCCTCCAACGTCTTTTTTTTCTAATCTTTTTGGCCCCTAACGTCTTTTTTCTAACCCTGTTGGCCTCTAACATTTAATGGATGGGGTTAGTGTTAGGGGCCAAAAGGATTAGAAAAAAAAGACGTTGGGGACCTAGATGTTAAAAAAAAAAATTTGGACTAAAAGGGTAAAATTGACATAACCCCAGGTGCCAAAATCTTAATTTACTCTAACTAATATTATTTATCATTTATACATTTACGAAGTTTTAAATAATGGGTTAAATTTATTGAGACTTCGTTAACAAATTTTGCTACAACAAAATAATCTATTTATATCAAGCTAAATTTTTATCTATACTATATTATATAATAAAACATTAATGTGTGACACATGTCGTTCATTGTAGGTATTTATTTTATGATTTTCTCGCCTCACTTCCAAACTTATCTTATATTAATTAAATAAATAAATGAATAATGAGCTAATATTAAATTTTATCCGACTTTAAATTTCGAATACCATTCTTCTATTTTTCTAATAAAATATTATCCGAAATTGTAAATTGTTAATTTAAAACATTTTAAATAAAACAAATTATTTATCACGAAAATCAAACTTTGTATTAATATATTTTTATTTTCACTATACAAAATTACATTTACTAACTTTTTATTATTATTTGGTATATAAAATTACATTTATTTAACTCGTGTAATAAATGAGGTTTTTTAAAGATGTATTATTTTATTATTTGGTAAACAATATTACATTTATTCAACCCGTGCAATACATGTGATTTTAAAGATATAATTTTTTATTTGGTATATAAAATTACATTAATTCAACCCGTACAACATAGTTCTTATATATATAACTTTTTATTATATAATATAAAAAATTATATTTATTCAACCCGTGCAATAAAGGAAGTTTTTAAAGATATAATGTTTTATTATTTAGTATATAAATTTATTTACTCAACCCGTGTAATACACGGGGTTATAACCTAATTGCTATATATAAAAATTTGGCATGATATTGAAATTACCGATATCTCACCACGATAACCGATATCAAGATATCCGATATTTTACCACATTAACTAGGGCTGGCAATTTATACACGAGACACGAATACACGACACGTACCTACACGACTTTAATAGGTAACAGGTAAGACCTTAACAGGTTTCGTGTACTAAACAGGTAGACACGAAATTACCTGTTAAGTACCTGTTAGTACCTGGTTATTTTTAAAATTAAATAAATAAATATATATATATATATATATATATATATATATATATAATATATAGTCCATTTATCCCTAACCTAATACTTAACCCTAATTCTTTCCAGCCGTCACTCATTCTCTTCTCTCAACTCTCAAGCCTTCCCTTTCCAGCCGATTCCTCCCGACTCCGAGTCCGTCACCGGCAGTCACCGCCCGTCGCCAGCCTTCCCTTTCACGCCGGCGGCCCGGCCATCACCCGTCGCCGGCCATCCATCGATTCTTGGTAAGTATCTGGAGCTCTTTTTCCTCTCACATTCATAGATTTTGTCACTTGGGTTTAGATTCGGCTTGATTTAGTTTATCTGGTTTTCAAATGATTTAAAATGGAAACCAAATCATACAATACCAGTTTCAGAAAATGCAAAACAAAACCGTTTGATGTTGTTTGGGTTTGGTTATTTTGGTCTGGTTTTTTAGTTATTTCAATTGCAGGTCGGTTTTTCGGCTTGATGCACACTCCTAAAAGTATATGAGCTTTGACATCATTAAGAAAAATATAAAATCATTTTAGTTATTTTTAATGGATAATATAGAATCACGATGATACTGAAGTTAGTAATTCAAATTTATGTTCATTTTTTTTTATTAACAACAATAATTTAGAATTTAAACAAGCACTACTTTTGTTGTGAGTGGGAGGAACAGTCTCACTAGTGTCGGTAATAATGATTATTTGTTTGATGCTAAAAACTGATATATTAATCCAAATAAACACTTGGGTGCACTCGCAGAATGATTAAAAAGAATCAACATGTAAGTATATTAATCCTCATTAAATCTCAAAGGTTTTTTAGCATGTTTATAGTTAAGGGTTTTCTTACGACTTGCGAGCAATATTATAGATTCTTCTTTTCTTTTCTTTTTCAGTCGCTTTAGCATGTTTATAGTTAGTATTTACTATTTAGGTAATTATGAGTGGCCCACAAAAGAAGGTGGAAAAGGCGAAGGATAAGAAAGCTAAAACAACGGTATGTTTGTTGATTCAACTATACTTATGTTGGTTCAAGTTTGGTTTTATTTTTGTGTAACTTTATGTATTTTTTTTCTTTATTCTTTCTAGACGGAGAGTGATTCTATCCATCGGAGTCGACATTTAGTGCAAGTGGAAGAGTGATTACCGAACATCGAAGTTCACTTAGTAAAGCTACCGTTGAGGCTCTAATATGCACAAAAGATTGGTTACATGGAGATTTTTGTAATGTCCATCTTTGCTTGATTTTAATAAGTTTTATACATGATATTATATTAATTTTATAATGTATATGTTTGTTTGTACTTTGTAGGTTCTAACAAAGTTAGTGTGGAAGAGCTCACTGAAGATATAATGTCACTTGACATTAGTTGTGAATCAAATGCTTCAAACTCGGTGAACAATCCTAAGGTACCAACTCCAAATCCTTCAAGTAGTGTTGCTAGCTAAAAACAATGAACAATCCTAAGGTACCTCACTCTAAAACTTTCTAATAATATTACTTGATAAAACTATATGAATATGAATCATTAACTACTTTGGTTGCTGACATGATCTTTTGACACTTTCATTTAGGGCGGGTTGTTTAGGAAAAAGTGATTCTAAAATTCTGATGCCAAGTGGCCGTGGAACATGATGCAACATCAATTACATTCATGGTTTTTATTCATTTGGAAAGAATAAAATATATTTTTGTTGAAGATGTCTATTCATATTTTTGTTAAAGATGTCTATTCAAGTTAGTGGCCCTTGAACTTGATGCGAAATCAATTCCATGGTTTTTATTCATTTGGAAAGAAAGAAAGAAAAAATTTCCTTTTCACTGAAGAAGTTAGTGATTACCACAATTATGTCATTATAATAGTTATCTATTTTTTTGAAGAAAAAAAATATGATAAATTACTTTTTGAGTCTCTGTGTGTTTATGGGTTTTAACTAGTTGAGTCAAAAAGCAAAAAGTTTAACGACCTAAGTCCCATAAGGATTTTCTTTAACCATTTGAGTCCAAATTTCTAACACTATTAAAATTATTATGTTAACTTTGGTTAAAAGACCAAAATACCCTTTTAATTAAAAAAACCATTTTATTTCTAAATATATATATATATATATTCTCAGGATCATCTCATAAGTGGTGACCAAATCTCCAGAACTTTCTCTCTCTCTACCTAAACCCTCTCCATCCTTCCACAACACCTCCACCCTCAACAACACTGTCGCCATCGCACCTCCACCGTCACCACCACCACTACACCGTCACCACCACAACACCCACCGCCGCCGCGCATACACACCATCATCCTCACCCTCCTCATCTCCGCCGACAACTCCGGTGACGTAAACACTATAGTTTTCGAAAACCCAAGACTTCGGCAAGCCTACATTGCCTTACAAGCATGGAAAACCGCCATATTATCCGACCCATTTAACTTCACCACCAACTGGACAGGTCCAAACGTCTGCTCCTACGGCGGCGTTTACTGCGCCCCATTCGCAACCAACCCCTCCATCTGTGTAGTCGCCGGAATTGACCTCAACCACGGCGACATCGCCGGTTACTGTCACGACCCCCGACCCACCCTGGACGGAATCGGGAGCCGCGAACAGCCAAGTGGTACCGGTGATTATTTTGAAAAATATTGCAGCGGAAATTTCATCAGGACCGTGAGTTAGGAAAAATATCAGAGTTTAGAAAACACCGGATTTTATTTATTAAATATATGGGATAAACCCATATTTTACAAAGGTAGCTTTAATAAGGAATAAACCCAATTACTTAAAACAATATTTCTTAATTTAATTTAATTAATAAAATAAGCCACTTCTTGATGCATTTCTGTGCCGTATCCTTCTCTTATTCCAATCTATTGTAATTACCTGAAACATGTTTGAAAAAGGTTTTGTCAGCGGGAAATACTGAGTGAGTTCATTCATTTTACTAAAACAACGCGTTTGTTATAATTTACAGTATTAAGAGAGATTACAATGTTTATTTCAACCAAATACCCACAGTATTTGTCACTCGACTCGTTTCGGTGACTGTGGTCATATTACTATTGAGTCCGTTCACCCAATAGTAACGAGTATCATTAATTAGGTTCGCCCACCTAAAGTGATAAAAACAGTAGTAATGTGCACAATACCCCACATACCGGCTGTAATTTGGTGATTACATAAACTTAATCCCTGTAATTATAATCTTGAAAATAAACATACTTTTGTAAACAGATTTGATAAAAAGAGAATGACTCACATTATATGCAGATTCATACGGGCAAAGTTTAGTCTACAAATAAGCCTTGATATATTGCAGATTTATACAGGCAGAGCTTAGCCTATTGATTTAGCCTTGTAACCTAGTGCACACGAACTAGGTAATTAATTAATACAGCATTTACGATAACTCACGAGATTAAAACCCTCACAACGAATGACAAAGTGCAATCACTTAAACATCCATCGGATTCACAACGAATGACAGAGTATTCCCCGAGTTCAGGTGGTACTCAAACATCCTGTCGGAATCACAACTAATGACAAAGGATAGCGCTTAAACATCCAGTCGGATAGTTTAAATCGATCGGACATTGAATCGTAGCAGCAATCAAGTTAATACCATGTATCGTAGCAGCACCCCGCTATACTAATTAGTGATTTCGAGACTGTTTCTATAATAACTCAACGTACAAATTGAATTTGATCGTCGAACGAACGCCAGAAATCAAGTGCCAATGCCTGGTATTTATACACGAAAATTGACAGGCTTACGGACCGTAAGACTCAACCCTTACGGTCCGTAAGGGACACAGAATCTTTATAGACTTGCCACGTGTGTGTGTGGGCTAGCTGAGTCGACGGAATATTAAAATTCGAATTTGACAACGAGATATAAAGATAATCGTCGAGTAGGGAATACCCCCCTGAGTTTTAGGGGCCCTGATCCTGATTCTGATTGTTCTGAAATTTTTAGGGTTTATGTAAAATTACTTGGGTGTCTTAATTAGGGTTTCTTTTTAGACAAAATATAAATAATAATAAATATAATAGTTTTGGTGAGAGTTGTTATGATTTGGGACATTTTTGAATATAATTATATCATAAAGAAAAAGGGAATAAAATAGTGAGAAAAGAGAATGGACCCACTTTGTAACTTTAGGGTTCAACTAGAAAGTCTCCTGGTATAAATTTTGGGTATAATTTCTGAGCTATATAAAAATATATAATGCACTCGTGTTAAGTATAGTACCCCTCATTCAACCGTGTCCCGTTGTCTCGAGACCGAATCCCAACAACTTAGTCGGGCAGAGCCCTGACATAAGTTATGAGGCTCAGATCAATCGGAAAGGGTAGCGGTGATCGGGAGTTAAAACACTTAAAACGGGCATGGCTTTATTATTATTATTATATGGGAAAAATAAAAATAGATATATATAGAAAGTGAGATCGAGAGATGAAAGAATAGAAATGGGGCAATTGTATAGTATGCCTACCATTCTATTTATAGCCAAGTTCAAAACTTAACTTCCAAGTAAAAAGAATCTTGTTTATTGTACTGACAACACGTATACATAAACATTAAATTATTTTATTTACGTTTTGGACACGTACGTCCACTTCCCTTTTCATATATTTTTGATTTTATAATTATTATTTAATTATTCTAGAGTTAAATGCCATTTTAGTCCCTGTGGTTTGGGCCATTTTGCCAGTTTAGTCCAAAGGTTTCATTTTTAACCTGTGGGTCAAAAAAGGTTTCACAGTTGCCATTTTAGTCCACTGGGTTAACTTCATCCATTTTTTCTGTTAACCAGAAGGCCATTTCGGTCATTTTATATGGCTGAATTGTCCTTTTAGTTAACAGAATTACATACAAAATGACCGAAATGGCCTTCTGGTTAACAGAAAAAATGGATGAAGTTAACCCAGTGGACTAAAATGGCAACTGTGAAACCTTTTTGGACCCACAGGTTAAAAATGAAACCTTTGGACTAAACTGGCAAAATGGCCCAAACCACAGGGACTAAAATGGCAGTTAACTCATTATTCTATTATTTTACGTACATAAGATTTCAAATTTTATTATTTTATTAATATATATATTATAATTAATTTAACTGCTCCACTTATTTGGCGCTTATAACTTCTAAAATATAACTTTGTATAAAACAATAAATATGTCTTTGGAAAGAGAATATTTTTGTCTACATTTGGGTCTAAGTTTCATTAAAAATAGAGTAGGTTCAAAATACAATATATTTTTATAATTTAATTATTATATAGTTCCTAGGCCCGTCTAGGAACTTCATATTTCTAACCGTCGACTTACCCGTAATAAACCCGTCTAATAATATAAGCTTTTATATACTTTTATTTTATTTAAAAAGGTCACCCATATACAGGCCAATTAATTAATATAATATTTCAACCAACTATATAAAATAGTGTTTAAAACTATTTGGGTTGAATATTTATATTAAAAATAAACTAGTTACTAGTGGTTAATAAATTTAACCAAACCTATAATTTTTATATAAAAATAGGGATGTTACATTCTCCCCACCTTGTTTTAAATCTCGTCCTCGAGATTTGGGTTATGATATTTCTTTTAGACTTATGTAATATTTTAGTCAATAAAAACAATATTAAGATAAATGACACAGAATCAAAATATCTAATTTTGTGAATATGATTTGTACAATAAGTAGGACTCAATGGTTCAACTGAATTAGTTCAAGAAATCGATGACAAACGAATGAGATGATATGATATAATTTCCAAAGTGACTAGGTTCAAACCAAAAGATATATAATCAATAGATATTTTAAAATAAATGTGAAGGACTTTTAGAATCAATAAATTTCTTTGTCAACAGAAAGCTTACTTTGATTGGCAACTGAGGAAGACTTAGAATCGACAGGTTTCAAATGAAATAAAAGCATGAAAAATGATTTGTCAAATATTTATGATATGAGAAAATCAAAGTGTTGAGATGAGTGAATTGCAAAGATACACCAAAAGACAATAGAGTTAATGTATTATTGTTTAGAGTTCCAAGTTGTTTTAATTGTGAAACAATGTGATAGTACACTATTAGTGACTATATTTTTCATACTATGTCCTAGAGATTAAAATATAATAAGAACAAGTTGTTTTGGCATGACCAACTATTATATTATATTTGTAAAGCAAATGTAATATTTACACATTTTTACTATATGTAAATGGTCACCACTTTTAAATAAATATTTATTTTAGTATTTTACTATACTATGTAAAATAACTTATATTTACCATGTAATATATATTACAAAACACCGCAATGAAGTTATTACAGAATATTTTAGTATTATTATTTTGTAAAAGAAATCACTATTATTTATAACGTTAAATGAAAGTTGTAAATAAAGGAGTAAAAATATTTATTGTACAAAAGTATTTGTAAAATATTTTGTAAATATATAACACTTAATGGGTCGATTTTATGTGATTACGTATTTTCAGTTTGAAATCATATAACGTTGTGAATATATTTACAAATGTTGTAAATAAGTGAAAACATGGACTATTCTTATATAGTACAATGTTCCTCTAACCCAACGTAGTTGATGACTACATATTATTCTTATATGGTCATTTTATTGCCAGAGTGTTATGGTACATAGTTACCACAAAATAATTTTATTCGTCTCTCTAATTCTTGTATTGTTTTATGTCTTCTCCTTACAGTAAAATATTTTTTTATATATATATAATTAAAATTTACTAAATAAATATGATGACTTAATTTATATATATTAACTAGTCATTATCGTTGGTGGATATTGGTTAGTGCTGCCTTGTTTAAGCATAGGTGATCAGTTCATGCCTAACTAAGGCTAGGCTATCCAATACCTACCTCTGATAATAACCCTAGTATCTAGAAATAATATTAACACTACTATTATTAA
Organism: Helianthus tuberosus; assembly: GCA_030545235.1. NCBI lineage: Eukaryota > Viridiplantae > Streptophyta > Magnoliopsida > Asterales > Asteraceae > Helianthus > Helianthus tuberosus. The sequence goes on along the minus strand of CM060371.1, from coordinate 210,187,255 downwards.
TATATTATTACTAATAATAAAATTATTAATAATAAATAATTTAAACATAAACTTTAAATGAGAGTATACCTCAAACATAATTTTTATATATATAAAAATATAAATTCTTCACCTTAATGGTTTAATAAAATTTATTGACTCGATATCAAAGAATCATAGTTTTGCAATAATGCAGTTCACAGTGCAAAAAGCAGAATGATATTTGAGTTTGGATAAAATAACAAATCAGAATGAAGCCCTCCAGTGGTCTTCATAAATCAAACGAACCACATGCGCAACAAACAGTGCATGTGTAACGTATGGATTTACCAAGAAATGAAATAGATCAATATTTGCTATTATGAAAGAAATCCTCATGGTATGATGACATTTAAGGGAAGTAGAAACACGAAAGTCAACTTATTATATGCAGAATTCAGAATTTCAACGAAAGAAATATAAGAACTTCTATCTGGAATTTCGAGTAATAATCGTTGTTAAGTGACATTACCAGGGAATGTCGAATAAAATGAAATAGGGAATTTGCAAAAGTATATGTCTTCTTTTGTAGTGCTAATTTATGACTCTGATTAGACTGTGCACCGATGGTTGTGAAATATTGTTCCAACGTACCTTAGCGAAATTCATGTCGTTTGTAGGATCTCGTGGTAAAGTGCTTCTTTTTTATTAATAGTTCTTCTACTGACGAAATTAGCATTGGTGTTATCGTGCCCAATTTATATTTTCCAAAGGTCTTGCTTTGAAAGTCGTGTGTTATACTTTAACGTCTGTGGACGTATAATTTAAGTTTCATGTGTTTTCTTGTGCATTAGCACAACTTTACATGCTTCTTACTTGTGTTAATAATTTAGAGTAAATTACAAAGTTCGTCCTTTATGTATGTTAGTTATTACAAGGTATGTCCTTTATCTTTAATAAGCTCAGAAAACATACCTAATGTTTGAAAAACCATTCAGGTTATGTCCTTTAGCCATAACACAATTAGTTTTCATAGTTAAAGTTGACTAAGTCAACCCCACATAAGGGTAATTTAGTCATTTTACTCCCTCACTCTACCTGCTCTCTTTCAATCTCTCTCTACATAAGGGTAATAAAGTTGACTAAGTCTACATAAGGGTAATAAAGTTGACTAAGTCTCTCTCTCACCTACCCCACCACCACCACAACTCACCTGCCACCACCATCACCACCACCACCACCGATCTGCCACCACCACCACTGCCACCGATCTGCTCTCTCTCAATCTCTCTCTACAACTACATCCTCATCCTCGACGGCGCCTCCCCCTCTCTGAACGGATTGCTCGAAAACATCCCAACACTGACTCGAACTTGAGCCGTCGTGACACGAAACCCGAACCGGAAACTGTTTGGTTATCGTGGATCTTTTGCTCAACGGTAACTATCTTTCTGGTAAAATCCCGAAATCGTTAGCCAAGTTAACCAACCTCACCACCTTAGATTTATCCGGCAACCTATTTTCCGGCGGGATTCTCGGAATGCAATGTCCGGTTCAAAGATTCAAGAAACGATCGAATTTTGTAAACATTTGGGCTTTGACTTCGATCGTGATTGGAACCGTACTGATAACAATCTTAATTTTCGCAAAGGTACGGATGAACAGAATCAAGAAGACGAAAGATTGTGCAGATAATGATACCCGCAAGTTAAACAACAGCCCACTTGATCAAAATCTGTATTTGTTGAGTAGCAGCAGATCAAAAGAGCCATTAAGCATTAATATAGCCATGTTTGAACAACCCCTTTTGAGGTTGACTTTAGTTGACATTCTAGAAGCCACCGATAACTTCAGTAAATCCAACATCGTCGGAGACGGTGGATTCGGAACCGTTTACAAAGCCCAATTATTAGACGGGAAAACCGTGGCGGTCAAGAAATTAAACAAATCGAAAACGCAAGGTCAACGTGAGTTCTTGGCGGAAATGGAAACACTAGGGAAAGTCAAACATCGGAATCTTGTTTCGTTACTCGGTTACTGCTCGTTTGGGGATGAGAAACTGCTGGTTTACGAGTATATGGTTAATGGGAGTTTGGATCTTTGGTTAAGAAACCGAACCGCAGGTTTGGGAATCTTGGGTTGGACCAAACGGTGAGTTGTGGTGGTGGTGGCAGATCAGTGGTGGTGGTGGTGGCAGGTGAGTTGTGGTGGTGGTGGGGGTAGGTGAGAAAGAGAAGGAGAAGAGGTTAATAATGTTTGTATGTATATAATTCTAAAATTGTTTTATTTATTGGTTTTATAATTATTTATTATAATATTTAGGATAAAATGACTAAATTACCCTTATGTGGGGTTGACTTAGTCAACTTTAACCATGAAAACTAATTGTGTTATGGCTAAAGGACATAACCTGAATGGTTTTTCAAACATTAGGTATGTTTTCTGAGCTTATTAAAGATAAAGGACATACTTTGTAATAACTGACATACATAAAGGACGAACTTTGTAATTTACTCAATAATTTATGATAACGTATTGGAAATTCTTATATTTTTTTATGGCGTCCCAACTTAAAGGGTTTCCATCGTTTAGATTGTCGCACGAGTTACGTGGTAAATGATCAAACGAAATAATGTTTGATATCGAAATTATAAATATATACGAGAGATTCCTAATAAAGAAATCTATAATTATTATTGGCACATATGCTTGTGCTTTATTCCAAATTGTCAATCCTTATGGTTTTTGGACTTCCTTATAGATATACATATCTATATAATCATATATTTCACATACTGTAATATACATACCCTTCATAAGGTCAATGTATTTAACAGATTCATTTTTCCAAAAACAAGTCAGATATCAGATCATGATACTATTTAGGGAAATCTTGTCACTTGTTTGACATATTATATACCCCGCCTTATCCGATTCGCGCCGGAGAGGTAATCTCAGTATATCCGGACAAGCTGGAGAGTCTGCTACACCATACCCAGTCTTGCCGGAGAAAATTTTCTATTTCCCATAAATAGTATATTTTAAGATTTTAAAAGTGCCTCTTTTATTAGGGCTTTTATCCAGAATCAAGGAAATTTGTATTTCCGTAACATATCTTATTCTAGCCCAAGTAATATCAATAAGCAAGAATTAATAGCAATTAAGTGCTATTGCCTGCAATGTTCTAATCGTCATTCTTACGGCATACCAAAATTCATCATACTTTATTTACACAAGTACTTAGCTTATCTTGAAGCTTATCCTAAGGCATCTTTTCTTAAGTTCAAGTCTAAATGCTATCATGTGTGCTACCAGTTAATAACAATCTCCTAACTCTTTTATATAAACTTAGGTATTATTGTCACAACACCTAAAGGCTTAAATCAGTGGCTCTGATACCACCTTCTGTCACGACCCCCGACCCACCCTGGACGGAATCGGGAGCCGCGAACAGCCAAGTGGTACCGGTGATTATTTTGAAAAATATTGCAGCGGAAATTTCATCAGGACCGTGAGTTAGGAAAAATATCAGAGTTTAGAAAACACCGGATTTTATTTATTAAATATATGGGATAAACCCATATTTTACAAAGGTAGCTTTAATAAGGAATAAATCCAATTACTTAAAAAATATTTCTTAATTTAATTTAATTTAATTAATAAAATAAGCCACTTCTTGATGCCTTTCTGTGCCGTATCCTTCTCTTATTCCAATCTATTGTAATTACCTGAAACATGTTTGAAAAAGGTTTTGTCAGCGGGAGGGAAATACTGAGTGAGTTCATTCATTTTACTAAAACAACGCATTTGTTATAATTTACAGTATTAAGAGAGATTACAATGTTTATTTCAACCAACTACCCACAGTATTTGTCACTCGACTCGTTTTGGTGACTATGGTCATATTACTATTGAGTCCGTTCACCCAATAGTAACGAGTATCATTAATTAGGTTCGCCCACCTAAAGTGATAAAAACAGTAGTAATGTGCACAATACCCCACATACCGGCTGTAATTTGGTGATTACATAAACTTAATCCCTGTAATTATAATCTTGAAAATAAACATACTTTTGTAAACAGATTTGATAAAAAGAGAATGACTCACATTATATGCTGATTCATACGGGCAAAGTTTAGTCTACAGATAAGCCTTGATATATTGCAGATTTATACAGGCAGAGCTTAGCCTATTGATTTAGCCTTGTAACCTAGTGCACACGAACTAGGTAATTAATTAATACAGCATTTACGATAACTCACGAGATTAAAACCCTCACAACGAATGACAAAGTGCAATCACTTAAACATCCATCGGATTCACAACGAATGACAGAGTATTCCCCGAGTTCGGGTGGTACTCAAACATCCTGTCGGAATCACAACTAATGACAAAGGATAGCGCTTAAACATCCAGTCGGATAGTTTAAATCGATCGGACATTGAATCGTAGCAGCGATCAAGTTAATACCATGTATCGTAGCAGCACCCCGCTATACTAATTAGTGATTTCGAGACTGTTTCTATAATAACTCAACGTACAAATTGAATTTGATCGTCGAACGAACGCCAGAAATCAAGTGCCAATGCCTGGTATTTATACACGAAAATTGACAGGCTTACGGACCGTAAGACTCAACCCTTACGGTCCGTAAGGGACACAGAATCTTTATAGACTTGCCACGTGTGTGTGTAGGCTAGCTGAGTCGACGGAATATTAAAATTCGAATTTGACAACGAGATATAAAGATAATCGTCGAGTAGGGAATACCCCCCTGAGTTTTAGGTGCCCTGATCCTGATTCTGATTGTTCTGAAATTTTTAGGGTTTATGTAAAATTACTTGGGTGTCTTAATTAGGGTTTCTTTTTAGACAAAATATAAATAATAATAAATATAATAGTTTTGGTGAGAGTTGTTATGGTTTGGGACATTTTTGAATATAATTATATCATAAAGAAAAAGGGAATAAAATAGTGAGAAAAGAGAATGGACCCACTTTGTAACTTTAGGGTTCAACTAGAAAGTCTCCTGGTATAAATTTTGGGTATAATTTCTGAGCTATATAAAAATATATAATGCACTCGTGTTAAGTATAGTACCCCTCATTCAACCGTGTCCCGTTGTCTCGAGACCGAATCCCAACAACTTAGTCGGGCAGAGCCCTGACATAAGTTATGAGGCTCAGATCAATCGGAAAGGGTAGCGGTGATCGGGAGTTAAAACACTTAAAACGGGCATGGCTTTATTATTATTATTATAGGGAAAAAATAAAAATAGATATATATAGAAAGCGAGATCGAGAGATGAAAGAATAGAAATGGGGCAATTGTATAGTATGCCTACCATTCTATTTATAGCCAAGTTCAAAACTTAACTTCCAAGTAAAAAGAATCTTGTTTATTGTACTGACAACACGTATACTTTAACATTAAATTATTTTATTTACATTTTGGACACGTACGTCCACTTCCCTTTTCATATATTTTTGATTTTATAATTATTATTTAATTATTCTATTATTTTACGTACATAAGATTCGAGATTTCAAATTTTATTATTTTATTAATATATATATATTATAATTAATTTAACTGCTCCACTTATTTGGCGCTTATAACTTCTAAAATATAACTTTGTATAAAACAATAAATATGTCTTTGGAAAGAGAATATTTTTGTCTACATTTGGGTCTAAGTTTCATTAAAAATAGAGTAGGTTCAAAATACAATATATTTTTATAATTTAATTATTATATAGTTCCTAGGCCCGTCTAGGAACTTCATATTTCTAACCGTCGACTTACCCGTAATATACCCGTCTAATAATATAAGCTTTTATATACTTTTATTTTATTTAAAAAGGTCACCCATATACAGGCCAATTAATTAATATAATATTTCGACCAACTATATAAAATAGTGTTTAAAACTATTTGGGTTGAATATTTATATTAAAAATAAACTAGTTACTAGTTACTAGTGGTTAATAAATTAAACCAAACATATAATTCTTATATAAAAATAGGGATGTTACAATTACCTCCCGTCGGAGCTCGGCCTGTTAACCGATCTAGCCCTGTTCCACATCAACTCAAACCGGTTTTGTGGAACCGTTCCTACAAGTTTTAAAAACTTGACATTACTTTATGAGTTAGATATAAGTAACAACCGGTTCGTTGGAGAAATGAGTTTTTGATGGTGAATTGATGCTATGTTTTTTTAATTTGATTTGCTAATGTATTCATTGTGGCAGAGGTGCAAAAGCAGGAAGATTAATTGAATTGGGTCAAAATTTGAGATGATGGGTTTTTTTTTTACAGGTCGTGTTCATCAAAGGAAGAATTGAGTTTGAGCAGTGTTTGTTGTCTGTTGGGGTTGGGTTTTGTAGGGTGTTTATTCTTTTCTTGTCTGAGTTTTTGGGTGTGTATCGGTTCTGTTATGTTGTTTGTGGCTGGGGCAGTTGGTGGTGGTTGAGGGTGGTGGCTGGGGATGTTTGTTGGTGGTGGCTGTAGAAAGGTAGAGAGAGAGAGATGGTGGTGGTGGCTGGAGAAGGGTAGATAATTTATTTTCATATATATTATATAGAGTTAAATGTCATTTTAGTCCCTGTGGTTTGGGGCATTTTGCCACTTTAGTCCAAAGGTTTCATTTTTAATATTTGGATCCAAAAAGGTTTCATCATTGCCATTTTGGTCCAACTGACTTAACCCCATCCATGTTTCTTAGTTAGTCAAGGGGTATTTTTGTCATTTTGCCTATTAAATGTATTGAAACTCAAAAATATATCTGCAACACCCTGCAACAGTATTTAACTCAAACATATATCTGCATAAAATGTATTCAACTCAAATCTGAATTTGAAACACATACTCTCTCTCTATACCTTCACTAACTGCCGACCACCATCACCGGACCACCACAACTATCACCAAGAACCGACCACCACAACCATCACCACCACCCGACCACCATGGAACCCGCCACTACATGTAACACCACGGAAAAACGTGTCCAATTATATATAGACACGTGTCTTAAACTCCAAAGGTGTGAAAGATTTCGTTTGAAGGACCAAAGTTGTCGAACAACGAAACAATGAAACCACAGGGACTAAAAGTGTCAACATGCCAAACTTGTGCCTCTGAATGACCTTACACAATGAATATATTCTTGAACGAGAGATTGATTGGATATGAGAAGCCGTTTATGAAAATAATCGGAAGATTATTATATTACAAGGGTTAAACGTGTCAACATGTCAATTCTGACCTCTGAGTGACCTTTTAACGAAACCGAGGCTTCGAAATATTCAAATATACTCTTAAGAATAAGTGGTATAAATTTCACGTGGTTTCGATATCGTTAAGCATGATTTCAAGACTTTGGGCCAAAAGTGTAAACTTGACGAAATTTGCTTTCATGGTGATATTTAACGAACCCGAGCCTAACGGGGTTTGTTTATACATCCTTGGGCCCCAAGAAAATAATTACAAGGGTCTCTATGGCCAAAAATAAAGTTAAAAAGGGTTAAAAACGTTAAGGGGCTGATTCTCCCAGCTTTGAAACCTGTTTTGCCAGTATTACCGGTCCACGCGGCCCGCGTAAAACTCTCTTAAGTCTTACGCGGCCCGCCTCAGGATGCCCAGATCAGACAGAAACTTGCAGGTGCGGGTTTGGCCTGTTACACCGCCTTAGTCTAGGTTATATCGACCTAGGGAGCTGTAAGTCGGTTTAATTCAGTAGCTTGGACACCTGGGTCGATCTCAGAGCATCATATTACACCTGGAAGTGATCTAGCTTCAAGAAATTGGCTATATAAAGGAGCTAGTTCATGTGTTCTTGACACACATTTGCAACATTTGCTACATAACCACATCTGGAGCTTGCTAAGGACAAGGTGAAGAATTTGAAGTGTAGAAAAGTTTGCTAGGACCTTAAGTAAGCTTCTAATTACTTGTTTAGTTGTTTAATTTAGCTTAATTACACTAAAGTCAAACTTAGCGTAAAATTAGTTTGACTTTCATTTTAATTACATATGGCTTAACCACTGATCAAATTGAAAGTGGTTATAAGTCCACATTAGTGTAGGTGATTAACCCTTAAAAGGGCACCTCCTAATTATCTCGTTTGACTGGTCAATTGTCGGGTCAAAGTAATTTGACAAAAAGTCAAACTGGGCAGAATGTTTGAATATGATTAAAGTTAATAAACTAGAGGTTCTAAATTATATTTTAACATTCTAATAACTTGGTAATTAATATTAAAACATGTTTTATTAGTCCTAACCCGACAATTAATAGTCTAAGGTCAGTTTATAACCGAAAGTCGCAAAAGCTTGACTTTTGCTTTGACTTTCAATTCTGGCCCGTTCAAGCTTAATTCTTCTATGTTTTAAGCTTCCATTAGGACCACATTACTTAGTAGTATAACCCTCTAGAGTTATATTGCATGGTACCTAGTGGTTTGAATTATATGCACTTGATCGTAATTATGCTTAATAATGCCATAAACACCCTTTTTACATACAACTGAGATTTTTAACAATGTGATTGGATTAACACCTTTGCTACTGATATTTAGACATGTCCTAAAAATTTGACACCAATTGGAGGTCTAGAATGGGAGTTATGCTCAATAACGTAATTAAGGGACTTTTTATTATTTAAATGGCGTAATTAGTATAAAGCCTATCTAAACCCAATTTTTGACACCAAACTTCATACCTACTGATGTGAAATAATATTTTGGGAATTTTAAAGATTTTTAATTATTTTTAGACTGAGCATAACGTAGAATTATAGCTTAATTTCGGTAAATGTCGGTTTTACCCTTTTCATGCATAAAATGAGTTTTACATAACTTTTTAGTGCCAAACCTTTTGCTAATGATTTTGTATAATAAATAAAGTATTTTGAACTTTGTAAACTGATCAAAAACTCAGATTTACTATTTTAACCCGAATACCCCTTTAAACCGACTTTTAAGCGTTTTTAGTACATAGTATGGGTCAAAACTATATTGGACATATAAAACTCATTACCCACTGATGTTTTAAGTTAATTTATATAATTATACAGTAAGCTAAAGTTTCTAAACTCAGAAGACTATTTTTGACCTTTAAAGCATATGTAAAATTACCAAAATGCCCCTACGGGACATAGTTTGGATATATAAGATAATTTTCACATATATAAACTATCCTACTGTTATAACATATAAAAATACATACTTTTACTGATTTAATCAGACCTGAAACTCAGTAGCACAATTAAACTCTTTTATGGGCATTAAAATTACCAAAATGCCCTTATGGGACTTATTTTGGTTTAAATTACTTTTTGGGCATATATGTTAACATCTTACTGATGTATTAACATATTTTAAGCATAATAATGATTAAGACCTGTATATAATTTATTTGGTTACCCGTTACGCGTTTACGCGTTCGGATCGGCTTATGTGACTAGTTTACATAAAATAGCCGAAACGGGTCAAACCTTATCATTAAATCCTCAAATTCCAGAATGTGTTTAGTTTACCCATATTATACAAGTATCCAAGCTTGTCGGGTCTAAACCACATTCTATTCCGGTCTCCGTTTAATCTAGTGTTTAGAACCCTAAGGTTTCTTTCTAGCTAGCCGGTCTAAGTCCTTAACTAAAGTAAAGACCCGTTAGCATCCTAATAGGTTAATAAAACTTCTATACAGATTAAATAGCTTCCGGTAGAAGGTGCCTTCGAAAAGCTTTAAGATTTTTACTGCTAGCATCAGGTAAATACTTTTAACTGATTTTCCCTATACGGGCTTGGGATATGGTATTATAATAATACCACTTGGTCGGGTATGAAATCATTTAATCGGATTGTGATTAATAAATTTACATAACCCGTTTTAATCTGTCTTGTTTGATAACATAAGTATTGGGGGTTAATTCAACCATGTCCTGGATATCCTCGGCTCATTTCATTTGAAAATGGCCACGACCTATGCGCGGGGTGTAGGCATACACCTGACAGATGCAAATGCTAAATATAAACCCACATGTTGGGGATAACTCCTTTGTGGGTTCTATAAGTGGTGAGTCGGTTAATCACGACCGGCTTCCAACCGGCCCCAATTGTATGATAAACATATAAATCTGTATACAAGATTATATTTAAATAATTGTCCCAAGTTATAAAAGATTTATGCCATGTGCACCTAAATCAATTTTCTTAAATATTTTCAAAAGAGTCAGTTAATTGTATTTACCAGTGTAAACTGACGTATTTTCTTAAAGACTGATTTGACAGGTACCTCTCGAAATAGGCTAGATCTATAGGGTGTCTTTAGAGGATCTTGCAAATCCATAAGATGCCTGCAGTCTGTCATTTTGTTTCTTTGTATTTATTTATGATCCGCCTGTGGATCTTATTACATTCCAGTCTGTACATTCATATACTCGAACACTCAGACAGTATGGTTTGTAATAGTTTATTCACCCAGACTTCCGTTGTGCTATTATATTGTGTATATTGACTATGATGATATCAACTACGTCACAATACTCCCCGCCGGGCCCACCGGTAATATGTGGAAATATCGGGGTGTGACACTACAACAAGACCAGATCCAGAACCCGCCACCACCACCACATTCCGTCACCATCACCACCACCCTCATAACCTATACATTACTGCAACTACCACCACATTCGACCACCATTTTGACTATGAATTACCCCCATTTCGACAGTTGATTTGTGCATCGAAACCCTAGATCTGGGTCAAATCATCACCGGCGACGGCTAGGTCTTTTAAGCCGGAACCCTAGCCGCCAACCCTCGGCTCTCTCTCTCTCTCTCTCTATCTCTCTCTCTCTCTCTCGGTTCAGAGTGGTCTGTTTTCTTACCACCTAAACCAGATCCATCAAAACGAACATAAAAAAACCCTCTTTTACCCCTGCAATATTATTATTCACCACATGACTCTTTTTGCATGCATTTTCTTCCAAATCTTGGCCTAACCCAGGTAACCCAAGTCTTAACTTAGTGGCTTTGAGGTTAAGAACATTCTTGTTGTCACTTTCAGATGAAATGTTCAGAGATATGGATGGTTTTTCCATTGAAGAAGCTTCTGATAAGCCTGTGTAATCGTGTTCAAGTAGTGTAGACATTAGTGAAGGTTAATGATTTGGAAGACTAAGAGGATGTTGAAAGTGGAGATAGTTGTGTTAAAGAAATTGATTTTTAAGGTGTGATAGTTAAAACACAACTATCTGCATGAACCTAGATTTTTTGAAAGAAACATGGTATAAAGACAGAGGGAGGAGGGAGAGACTGAAAGTATCTTTGAAAGAAACAGGATATAAACTTTGATAAAAATAAATAATTAATAAAAATAATAGAAAAAATGACAAAAATACCCCTTGACTAACTGAGAGGCATGGGCGGGTTAAGTCAGTTGGACCAAAATGGCAATGATGAAACCTTTTTAGATCCATATGTTAAAAATGAAACCTTTGGACTAAACTGGCAAAATGGCCCAAACCACATGGACTAAAATGGCATTTAACTCTATTATATATTAAATGTAAAAGTTAATGCATTAAAGACTTGTTCCTTGTACTCATGTGCATACAAAACTTGTACTTTGTGTGTAAATGACCAAATTACCCTCATAGTTAACAGACTTGGTGGATGAAGTTAGAAATTTGGACTCAAATGGTTAAAGAAGATGCTTATGGGGACTCTACTCGTTAAACTTTTTACTTTTGGACTCAACTAGTTAAAACCCATAAAACACATGGACTCAAAAAGTAATTTACCCAAAAAAATAATATGGAAGATTACATGCATTAGAAGTAAACTTTAGGTGAATTTTAGTTTTCTGATTTTACCGATTTCACCATTGAGTTCAAATGGAGACTTATTTTGTTTTTATAATTTGTGCATGGTAGTTTCATTCTACTAGCAACTAGCAAGACTATTGCAGATTTATATACCTAAATGAAGCCTTATTAATCATACAAGAAAACGCTTCCATGCCAATGAGGAAAAGAAAGGGAGCTTTGGGTTTGCCTTGATGAATACCGCGTCCGAATTGAAATTCAAAGGTTAGAGAACCGTTAATCAAACGGATGATCTTGCCAAAGCTAGAATGGCCCATATCCATTTGCGCCACTTAATCGGGAAGTTCATTTGCTCCTAAATAGACTCCAAAAACGCCCAGTTGATGTGATCGTAGGCTTTCTCAAAATCTATTTTGAAAAGCAACATAGACGGTTTTTTCATCTTAGACCAAGCAATTAACTCGTTAATAATAAGGGGGATGTCAATGATGTTGCAGTTCCTCAAAAAGGCGGATTGATTCTCCGAAATAATAGAATCCAACACTCTCTTAAGTCTTCCGGCCAATACTTTAGAAATCACTTTATTGATACACCCAAGCAAATTTATGGGTCTAAAGTCACTCAAAGCAAGCAGGTCTTTTTTTTTTTTTCAGAATTAGGGCGATAAAAGAAGATGAACATCCTTGAGAAATTGCATCAGTCTCGAAAAAATGGTGTAACAGGCTACTCCTAAACTCTCTCATTTAAATGCTGTCAAGAGAATCTTTAGATATCTTAAAGGCAAACCTAGACTTGGCCTTTGGTATCGTAGAGATTCTCCATTTGATTTGTGTGCTTTTTCTGACAGTAATTTTGGAGGTGTAGGTAGGGATATGAAGTCAACATCAGCTGCCATGGGCGGACTTAGAATGTTAGAAGGGGTAGCACGGGCTACCCCTCAACCCCATCTCTGTAGTGTAAAAATACACCTTAACTCCGTTTCCGTAGAATAAAAATACCCCTCAACTTCGTCTCCGTTATACAAAGGATACCACTGGTTTAAAAAATAAAAAAGTGGGATACCCCAAATTTTTGGGCTAGTTCCGCCACTATCAGCTGGATGCCAGTACCTGGGTGATAGACTCATTTCTTGGCAATGTAAGAAGTAGCAGACTGTGTCGCTATCAATTGCAGAGGCCGAATGTGTAGCTGCTTTGGCTTGTTGTTCCCAGGTGATATGGATCCAACACCAACTGATGGATTACGGTTTGAATTTCTCTCAGACTCCCATTTATTGTGACAATGATGCAGCAATCCAAATAGTGAAAAATCCTGTGTATTTTTCAAAAACTAAGCACATTGTCATAAAAATACATTTTATACATTACTCGTACAAAATCGGTTGATCGAGCACTTTTTTTACCCCTAAGTCCTAACATTCATCTCTCCTAAATCTACTTCTAAAATCCATCTATTTATTGCTCATTTTATGGAACTCGAACCCGCACTACTTTTATCGTAATAAACAGCTAGTACAACTAGGCCAAAAAAACCATACCATGTGTATCGGTTTGGGTTCGAGTATGAAAGTGGTTCTTCGGAAACCAAGTATTATAATACCCTATTTTCAGGTATTGGAAACACTAATATAGAGGTGGAGAAATAAACCAGGTATTACAAAAAGGCATTTTCGAGTGTTCTTTTAGAGCGTTTTTCTTATACCAAGTCTAGGGGGTGAAGAAATATATTAAAAAGCAAAAAAAAAAAAAAAAAAAAAAAAAAAAACTAGGCGTATTTGACGTTCTAGCGGCTCTATAGCCATTGGAAACATGCAGATCTCGGAAAAACACACTAACAACGGTAATAACCAGTTAATACCTGGGTTAGGGTATAGAACCGGTTCTCGACATAAATTGGGTATGAAGCAGGTACGGTTCCACCTCCGGTTCTCGGTATAAAGGTGCAAATGTATACCCTATGTGTATCATACAGGTAGGGTCCGTACCGAGTTCGGCACCTAAGTACCGGTTCGGGTTGGGTACGGTTCCTACCCGAAAACCAGGTACAACCGGATATTTAAAAAATGTGTATTTTTTTACCATTGGAACGGGCAATATAGCCATTTTTTACCGTTGGAACAAGTGTTTTTTTTTTGTTTTTTGTTTTTTGTTTTTTTTTACTATTTTAACCCTCCCAATCAGGAATAAATAGGCATTGAATTGTTTAAGTTTCATGTTTCATATAAATAAAACATAATGTCAATAAAACAAAAAAATCATCATTTGTTTAGTGTTAATACTTTAGAAACAAATGGAAATGCTTCCATCAATGTCCAATGCAACTTTATTTTAGTATTTAATTCATCGTATACATTGTGTTAGTCGTGCTCTTCATCAGAACTATTTTCCATGAGCCGATGCATCGTCGGCGAGTTCTTCATTGGATACGCCTGAAGATAGTCAATCCTCCACCTTTTAATCGTGTACTTTTCCTTCAAGTGTAATTTCAATTTCGATATTTGTCTTGTCTTGTGTACGATCCACTGCATCCAAATGATCTTTTAGGAAAATGCACATCTTCTATCGACTCGGGAGTGAGTCTTGTTCTTTGTAATGACAATACCCTGCCACTAAGAGAAAAAAAAAAGATTCTAAAGCAACCGTAGAAGCTTGACGATTAATAAATCACGGCTATGGCGGATAAAATCGAAAATTCAGTTTCCTTTCCTTTCCACCAAACCAAAATATCAAACTTGTGATAATCTTTGGTAGGAATATTTCGTACATCATTCGATGCACTGTACCTACCGAGCTCACTTGTTGGGGTGTTACCCCTTTGATGTTTAGCCGTCAGATCATGAACAACATTCAACATAGTCATAATCGGGTCCCAGACCAAGCTATTACAAGTACTTGAGCTCAATTCCCGAGACATGTTTATGTTTGTGGTCGGCCCATATTTATTCAAAATAAGAGTAAATTACAAAAATCGTCTTTTATGTATGTCACTTATAGCAAATTGTGTCATTTATCTTCAACAATTACAGAAAACGTACTCTATGTTTACAAACCCTTGGAAGTCACGTCCTTTAGTGTAACACCTCGTAAAATCACGTCCAATAATGTATTGACACGTGTAATAAGCCCTAATAAAGTCAAACGTTGAATTTGAGGGACTAATTTTGCGAAAAATCAAAAAACTTTGATTATAGAAGGACTGAAAATGTTAACGTACTTATTATAAGCCTCTGAATAACGTTACACGGTAATCATGTTCACAAATGAGCCACTTGTTGATCAAGAGTAGCCATTTGTGTAATTAATTGAAAGTTTACGCGATGAAGGGTTAAAAGCGTCAACATGTTAATTCTTACCTCTGAGTGACCTTTTAACAAATTGATAGCTTCATGATAATTGATTAGACTCTCGGGAATGCCTAATATTGGCCGTATAAGGTTTTTATGCCTTTAAGTGACGTTACGCGCAACTTTGTAAGTTTAAGGGGTTAAAAGTGTCAATATGTTTAATTATACCTCTGAATGACCTTTTAGCGAACCCGAAGCATCGTGATGTTTAATAATACTCTCAAGAATGACTAATATAGATTAGATGAGGCTTCGATGCTATTAAGCGATGATATGCGCAAGTTTGCGCATTAAAAGGACCAAAAGCGTCAACTTTTGAATCTACGCCTTTTGGTGAACATTTAAGCGAACGAGAGTGTAGAAATATTTAAACACATACTTGGTAATACCCATTATGGGCCTTGGAAGGCTTGGATATCATTAAACGACATTTCGCACTACTTTGTGCGATTAAAGGACTATTTGCGTCAAACTGAAAAAGTATACCTATTCGTAGGGTATCGAACCTTCCGAAATATGATCATAAGTTAAACATGCCCTAAATATCCTTTACATAGCTTAGATATAGGCTTAGAGGTGTTTGGTGCGCAAAAATAAACTTTTAAGTCAAGCAGGGACTAAAAGTGTCAAAAAGTGCACAAGTTTGCATTTTCGCGCATATCTTACGTTCTGAATATATCCGGACACCCAAAAATTTATGTAACCACTAAAATATATTATTTTAGTGTTCGGCATGATAAAATTCCTTTCGTCGCGTAATTTGGATCGTTTTTCGCGTCCGTTCGTGTTTCGTCGTAATTAGCCGAACAACGGGACCGTACGACCAAACGAACCGACCTCCGACATATTTTTGAGCATGTTTCATGTCCCCTATGTTTAAGAATCATTATAGAGCCTTAAAAATGGCTTAACGAGCCTTAAATGTGTCAGAAATGGCATTTAACATGTACAGGGGCTGATCTGGTCAGTTTTGAAAGTCAATTTTGATTGGAAAACATAACAGGGACTGATATGGTCATTTCTGGAACTTAAATCAAGCACATATAAAACACAGGGGCTGAAACTGCACATCTGCCAAAGTATCACTGATCCGGGCCATTGCTTGGCGTGCCGCGAAGCCCACTTGGGCCTCCTACGCGGGCCGCGAGGTCACAGTTCAGCAGCAGCAGTTTTTGGCTGCTGTTTTGGGCTGATGTTTGTACTTCTCACAATCAAAACCATTTTATCATACTATGGGCTGCTACCTGATTTATAAATCCACTTTACACATGTTAGAATCTGGTTATAACCTCCCGACACTTGTCACGATCCTACGAGACCCCGAAAACTATAAATAGGAGGTGGGTTCACTTGTTAATTCACACCATCTCTTCATAATCTGCTTGCTCTCTATTTTTTGGGGAATCTTGAACTTCTTGAGAACCTTCTTTAGTCCATTGGACCCTTTGTAAGCTTCCTTAACCTCTCTTAATTCAGTTTTAGTTAGTTTAATGGCCCAAAGTCAAACCGTCGTAATTAAGGTTTGACTTAGTGATTAATAAAAAATTGTCGAGTCAATTCTCGAATTAAAAGTACCTATGAGTTGGTAATTATGTGGGTAATAAACTCCTAAAAGGGCACCCTCTGATTCCCGCTCTAACCAGGTCAATTGTCGGGTCAAACTTAATATAAAAAGTCAACATAAAGCTAATTTTCAAATAAACACATAATTAGCAATGTAGAAGCCATGCAACCTGTTTTATCACTCATATAACTTGGTAATTAATGTAAGAACATGTCTAAGCATGTTCAACCCGACAATTTTCAGTTTAAGCTCGGTTCGGAACCGAAAGTCGCAAAAGTAGACTTTTGATTTGACTTTCAGTTCTGACCCATTGTAGCATAGTTTAGAAATGACTTAGAGCTCTATTAGGACCAGGTTATAGATTAGTGTAACCCTCTGAGGTTATACAACTTGGTTCATTAGTTATTCGATTCATGTGCATGTTTCCGTTATATGCCTAAATGTTGACCATAATGCCCTTTTGACCTTAAAACGAGATTTTTGAAAATGTGAGAGGACAACAACCTTTATTAATGATTTATAAACTTGTCCTAAGAATTTGATATCAGTTTGAGGTCTAGATTAAGAGTTATGCTCAATAGCGTAATTAGAAAGCTTTTTATTAATTAAACGGCGTAATTAGCATAAAGCCTATCTAAACCCAAATTTTGACACCAAACTTTTACCCACTGATGTAATATAATATTTTGGGATTTCTGAAAATTTTTATTTATTTTTAAGCTAAGCATAACATAGGGTTCTTGCTTTAAATCGGTAATTGTCGGTTATGCCCTTTTCTTGAATAAAATGAGTTTTACATAATATTTTGATACCAAACTTTTTGCTACTGATTTTATAAGATAAATGAAATATTTTGAACTTTATAAACTGATCAAAAACTCAGATTTCCTATTTAAACCCGAAAATCGCTTAAAACCGACTTTTACGCGTTTTAAGCGTATAGTATGAGTTAAAACTAATTTTGGCATATGAAACTTAATACCTACTGATGTTTTAAGTAAATTTATATATTTTAACAGCAAAGAAAAGTTTTAAACTCAGATTCTCTAATTTTGACCTTTTAATCTTATGTGAAATTACCAAAATGCCCCTATGGTGCATAGTTTGGTTATAAATAGTGAAGGGGTAAGGTCCCAAAAACCTCATAAAAAGGATTTGAGACCATACCACAAACTAACTTTTCTAGCCTTTTGACCTTGCGCGGCCGCGCACTGGTCCTACTAAAGGAAGAAAGGAATCAGTAACTTATAGTCGCGCGCCCAAAAGATAAACATAAATCTTTGCGCCTTCTCCCATTCAATAAAGGATTAAAAAGCCTTTGTACAATACTTCCGCCACAACACCCAGACTTGGATATTATTTTACCCAGACTTGGGGTTTATTCGCCTGTGTCCACATAGTAAGGTGTCACACTGGATTATGGCAGTAATCTTCTAGAAAGAAATACAATCGTGCACCACCCAGACGGTTATAACCGTCTGGACACGTGTCGTCACCAGAAGCAATTCTGAAATCACAACAAAGGCATGCAATCGGGGAGTAATCTCCACTTAATCTCTTTCCACGTGGCAATCCCCTAGCCACAGATCAAACCACGATCCGTGTGCATTCACTTCGGATCGAGGTTAATTAACGTCAGATCAAAGAAATCAAACGGAAGAAAAATAACCGCTACGGCGTTAAGCATTTTCCGTTATCTTTTCAATAATAGGTTTTCCCTCCCAAAACTCCCGGTTATAAATAAGAGAACTGTTCAGGTATAAACTCAGACTACTCTCACTCTTCAAATACTTATCTTCTCCGATACCAATACTTATTCTCACGCCGGAGTCGGGTCAAGGAGAGAACCTTCTTCTCCCCTTGGCGAGGCTAACGGTGTTCTTTTTTGCAGAGCTACCGGAGAAGTTAATCCATTACAACTGAATCAACCGAGAGAGAGCTAACCCTTTATGCGGATTCAAACCCCCTAACTATCTCGGTTCCGACCATTTAGTTAGTGTTTCTTCATTGGCGCCCACCGTTTTCTCAGTTTTTCTAGTCTCTACCTCGTTTCGATTCAGTTCATTCTGTTTTCTGTTTTTGCACATGGCAGAAAATTTGTCATCTCACCGACAACCTGGTCCTCGACCAAACGTCGGAAACAATTTACAGCTAGATAAATCTCCAGAACATTGGTTTAGCAGATGCCAAGCTGCTATAAACACAATCGTTGTTCAAATCGTCAGATCTGATTTGTCAAACATCAGATCTAACAAAGAAATTGATACCTCAGAATTGGATCCACCAACACCACATAGGGAGGACATCCAATTCAGCCGATATAGCAGTTATCAGAGACAAATACACATGGTTCAGGGAGGTCCATCACGAAGACCAAATAAACGAAACTATGATCAACATTGGAGAGAACAGCAAGTAGTGTTCCCCGTTGTTCCTGGGGGCCCCCAGGAAGAACGAACAGTGATTATCACTGGTATTTTCGGTCATTACCGAACTGACTATATGTTCATAGATCCAGGAAGCTCGATGGACATCATATACGAGCAGTGTTTTAAGCAGCTTGATCCAGAAGACAAAGCACGTTTAGAGCCGGTCGATTTTCCCCTCACCGGATTCTGTAATGAAGCTGTATTTCCATTAGGGCAAATCGTTTTCCCGGTGACCTTATCCGATGGCGAGCACTCACGAACAGTTTCAGTTAATTTCATGGTCATGCCGGCAACATCACGACATGATGTCTTGCTCGGGCGAAGGTCACAAAGGGAATTTAGCATGATCACTTCCATTCCACACGCTGCTTGTGGATTCCCGACAGAAACTGGAGTTGCAATACTTTATTCAAGCAAAGAAGTCATGTTCGTAGATGACGAACCACCAGCAAAAGTAGCCAAACCTTCGGCATCAAATGAACCAGAGAAATGGGTTCTAAACAACGAATACCCAGAACAGACCATTCTGTTAGGACCAGCCATTTCACCAGCAACACGCATACAATTAAAAGAGTTATTGTCTAACAACAAAGATATATTCGCCTGGTGCCCAGCAGACATGACTGGAGTCCCACGCGACATCGCGCAACATTGTCTAAACATCAAGCCATCAGTAGAACCTGTTGCTCAGGGGAGGCGCAGTTTCAGTGAAGAAAAAGCAAAAGCAATGGACGAGCAAGTAGCAGAGTTACTTAACGCGGGCATCTTGCGGGAAGTAAAGTACCATACATGGGTAGCCAACCCAGTAATGGTGCAGAAACATAGCGGCGGGTGGAGAATGTGCGTTGACTTCAAAGACCTGAATAAAGCATGCCCAAAAGATTGTTACGCGCTTCCAGAGATAGACAAGAAAGTCGACTCTCTAGCGTCATTCAGATGGAAATGCTTTCTTGACTGTTACAAGGGTTATCATCAGGTCCAGATGAAAGAAGAAGACGAAGACAAAACGGCGTTCCGCACAGATAAAGGCATTTTCTGTTATACCAAAATGCCGTTCGGCCTGCGCAACGCAGGCGCAACTTATCAACGCCTAATGGACACAATTTTCAAAAATGACATTGGCAAGACTGTCGAAGTATACATGGATGACCTCGTCATCATGAGTCATGAGGAAAAGCACAATGCTTGATAATATCCAGCGCACATTCGACTCCTTGCGCAGCGTCAGTCTAAAACTCAACCCAACTAAATGCTCCTTCGGCATGGAAGAAGGGAAATTTTTGGGATTCATCGTCACAAAAGATGGTTTTAAAGTAAATCCAGAAAAGGTGCAGGCTATTCAGCTAATGCCGTCACCCGCAACAGTTAAAGAAATGCAAAGGCTCGCTGGGCGTTTAGCGGCTTTAAACAGATTTTTGGCTAATCACGCGGCAAAGTCTTATCCATTCATCAGTACGCTACGAAATTGCGCAAAGAAAACTGACTTTCAGTGGACATCTGAAGCGGAAACCGCATTCAAACAAATGAAAGAATGTTTAATTCAGCTGCCAACATTGACAGCCCCAAAGGAAAAAGAGCAACTAATTTTATATCTATCTGCCGCGGAAGTAGCGGTCGGTGCTGTATTGATGGTAGAACGCGAGAACGTCCAGAATCCAATCTATTACATCAGCAAAATGCTTACCGGCCCGGAAACTCGGTACTCAATGATAGAAAAGCTAGTCCTAGCGCTAGTACACGCATCCCGACGTCTACGCAGGTATTTTTCGGGTCACGTCATCACAGTTCTTACCAATTACCACCTAGGCCAGATCTTATCCAAGCCCGACATAGCGGGACGACTGGCCAAATGGGCAATTGAACTGGGAGGTTACAACATTTTTTACAGACCAAGACCCGCGATCAAAGGGCAAGTGTTAGCAGACTTCGCCACTGAAGTTCCTATCGATAAAATACAAGAATGTGAGGCAATCCAGAACCCAATACCTGTTTTCGATGACAGAGTCTGGACCTTACACACAGATGGTGCTTCCAATGACGATGGAGCAGGAGCAGGTCTCCGTTTAATCAGCCCAGACAACCACGAGCTCACGTACGCTATACGATTAGATTTCAAAAGTACGAATAACGAAGCCGAATATGAAGCCTTCTTGGCAGGTCTTCGCTTAGCGTTAAAAATGGGGGCAAGAAATCTTGAAGCTAATGTCGATTCAAAACTGGTAGCCGAGCAAGTTAATGGCAATTACGATGCAAAAGAAGCAATGGCATTGTACCTTGAACAAGCGCGGATGTTAATCAACCAATTTCAAACATTCAAAGTTAATCACATAAACAGAAGCGAGAACAAACATGCTGACGCGCTAAGCAAGCTAGCTGCTACCAGCTTTCAGCACTTAGCAAAGGAAGTACGCATAGAGGTATTATCCAACCCTTCCATTCATCTCAAGCAAGTAAACGTTATAGAAATGGGAGATCCATCTTGGATGTCTCCGATTATCTTGTACCTCCAACACGGAAAGCTACCGGAAGGAAAGGCAGAAGCTCGGAAAATACAGCACAAGGCGGTAAATTATGAAATGGCGGATGGCGTCCTCTATCGGAAATCATTCATGGGCCCATTACTACGCTGTGTCAATAAAACAGACGCCCAATACCTTGTCAGAGAAATCCACGAAGGATTATGCGGGATACACGCGGGACCGCGCATGGTCGTGGCAAAAATAATGAGTGCTGGATACTACTGGCCAGGAATGCACATGGACGCAGTCGACCTGTTAAGAAGATGCGAGGCATGTCAACGCCACGCACCAAAGACACTCCGACCTAAAAATCCACTAATACCTGTTACTTCCGCCTGGCCATTCCAGCAGTGGGGCATCGATCTCGTCGGTCCATTTCCTGACGCGCCAGGTGCGGTAAAATTCATCATCGTCGCGGTGGATTACTTCACAAAATGGGTAGAGGCTAAAGCTTTGGCCTCAACAACAGCAATGGTAATCCGTAAATTTATATGGGAACATATCATTTGCAGATTCGGATTACCATTGCGCATTATTTCCGACAATGGTACCAACTTCGCCGCAGAAGATCTTCAAAAATGGTTCAAAGAAATGAAGATCGAGCATAACTTCGCCTCCGTTGCGCATCCTCAAGCGAATGAACAGGTAGAAAGCGTAAACAAACAGATCGTTGACGGCATAAAAGCGCGACTCGGGACAGCGCGCAGAGGATGGGTTGACGAACTTCCCAACATCCTCTGGGCGCATCGAACAATGCCAAAGACCAGCACAGGCGAGACTCCGTTCAGTTTAGTCTATGGATCTGAGGCCGTCATTCCAGCCGAGATAGGTTTACCATCACCGCGCATGATAGCTATGGAAAGACAGAACAACGAACAAGAAAGGAGAATGGATTTGGACCTTCTCGAAGAAAGGCGCGAGAACGCCGCCATAACAGAAGCAAGGTACAAATCTAAGCTCGAAAAATACTACAATGCGCGCGTCCGCGTTTGCACTTTTGTCCCCGGTGATTTTGTCTTGCGCGACAATGAGGCGTCAAACGCTGAAAAGCCAGGCAAATTAGCGCCAAGATGGGAAGGACCATACGTCATTAACGAGGTCCTAGGCAAGGGAGCATATACCCTAAAAAGGATCGATGGGACCCTAGTTCCCCGCACCTGGAACGCACAACAGTTGCGCAGGTGTTACATATGATCTAAGCCTTCAAAAGCGGAAAGAATATACAGGCAATGTCTTTCTTTATTATATGTTACAAAGCCTTGCGCTTTTTATCAATACAAACATTATTCCTATTACTGTTTATTACAAATTGCATGTAATTTTTTGGGTTCGCGCGAAAACAATATGGTCAAACATTGTATACCTCATGAACAGTCTAAAAAAAAAAAAAAAGAGAAAGGGCAAGCTGCTACGCCTTTTAGACAAATGTTCAAACATGAGCACAATACCATCTCTCATTCGCCTTACCTATCCAAAAAAGCAATTAAAAACATGCAACATATTGTAATTCAAACACGTACGAAGAAAATACATTTTATCACCAAGTGTAACAAAACACTTCAGAAACAAGATCATGACAATGATCTTCACAATTTTAGTTCCAGAAACTAAAATAGTCAAAAAACCTTGCTTCTACAAGATAGCAAGATGATCAAACAATCAATAAACACCGATCACACCCGTGATCTTCAAAAGATGAGTTCATACTAACGGACTTATATACACAATCAAAAGACAGGACGAAACAAAACCTAACCAACTGTAGGTTCGTCTTCAACATCCATCTTCACCGGAGGTTTCTTCCGACGACGCTGGTACACCAACTGACAAATACTCGGACGGAGGGATGGGAAACGAGTCATTAAATCTTCAACCGACAACACGACGGCCTCATTATCAACCTCCGGCGACTGAAGACCAACGTCAACAGACCTGACAGCAGACATCATCTTACCAGTTCCGGTAAGCAGCGGCGATGGAGAATCGGCAAGTAACAAAAGAGCTTCAGCAGCTTCTCGAACCCTTAAGATATCCGAAAGGCGCCGGGAACGAACGGTACTTTTTCCCTTCATCTTCTCCAAGTGAATGCTAAAAGGAATCCCAATACATATATATATATATATAAAAACTCAACCTCGGAAAATGGGAACCCTGCTCATCATTAGTTATCAGAATTATATCACTTACGGCGCTACAGGAGCCAGGGTCACATCCTCATTAATAAGGTCTGACAAGCGCCATTACGAAATTCAAGTACGAAGAGAAAAATACCCACTCTGATTGCTAGTTGACGTCATCACGTGTCAGAGCATGATTACAAAGATTTTTCCTTTTTCCAACAGGATAAATCTTCTCACAGAAGCTTTCTTATTTTAAACGCGCCCAAAAACATTTCCCTCTCATAAGTCCAGTACTCCACTTACTTGCATAAGTACAAAACACTAGACTGGGGGGACTTGAAGGGGTAAGGTCCCAAAAACCTCATAAAAAGGATTTGAGACCATACCACAAACTAACTTTTCTAGCCTTTTGACCTTGCGCGGCCGCGCACTGGTCCTACTAAAGGAAGAAAGGAATCAGTAACTTATAGTCGCGCACCCAAAAGATAAACATAAATCTTTGCGCCTTCTCCCATTCAATAAAGGATTAAAAAGCCTTTGTACAATACTTCCGCCACAACACCCAGACTTGGATATTATTTTACCCAGACTTGGGGTTTATTCGCCTGTGTCCACATAGTAAGGTGTCACACTGGATTATGGCAGTAATCTTCTAGAAAGAAATACAATCGTGCACCACCCAGACGGTTATAACCGTCTGGACACGTGTCGTCACCAGAAGCAATTCTGAAATCACAACAAAGGCATGCAATCGGGGAGTAATCTCCACTTAATCTCTTTCCACGTGGCAATCCCCTAGCCACAGATCAAACCACGATCCGTGTGCATTCACTTCGGATCGAGGTTAATTAACATCAGATCAAAGAAATCAAACGGAAGAAAAATAACCGCTACGGCGTTAAGCATTTTCCGTTATCTTTTCAATAATAGGTTTTCCCTCCCAAAACTCCCGGTTATAAATAAGAGAACTGTTCAGGTATAAACTCAGACTACTCTCACTCTTCAAATACTTATCTTCTCCGATACCAATACTTATTCTCACGCCGGAGTCGGGTCAAGGAGAGAACCTTCTTCTCCCCTTGGCGAGGCTAACGGTGTTCTTTTTTGCAGAGCTACCGGAGAAGTTAATCCATTACAACTGAATCAACCGAGAGAGAGCTAACCCTTTATGCGGATTCAAACCCCCTAACTATCTCGGTTCCGACCATTTAGTTAGTGTTTCTTCAAATAGTAAATTTCACATATATGCAATACCCTACTGATATAACTTATTAAATTAAGTATTTTTACTGAATATATCAGACCTGAATCTCAGATTCATATTTAATCTCTTTTATAAGCTTTAAAATGACCAAAATGCCCCTACGGGGCATAGTTTGAATTTAAATTCGTTTTGGGCATAATGGAAGGTATCTTACTGATATCACAACATATTTAAGGCATATTAACTTAGGAAAACCTGTTCATGACTCATTCGGTTACCCGTTACGCATTATTCGCGTTCGGTGCGGTTTATGTAACTAGTTTGCATAAACTAACCGAAACGGGTCAAACCTTATCATTTTTATCTCAAAATCCAGAATGTGTTTAGTTTACCCATATTAAAGAAGTATACAAGCTTGTCAGGTCTAAATCACATTCTAATCCGGTCTTCGCTTAATCTTGCGTTTGAACCGTATATCTTTCTTTAAAACTAATCGGTCTAAGCATAGGATTAATTAAGACCCGTTAGGAATCTAATAGGTTATTAAAAACCTTCTTTCCAGATTTAGAAGCCCAGTAAAAGCTACCTGTACTTGCTTGGTTGTATACGGCTGGGATAAATTGTATAAATTTGCTCAGGTAAATACTCTTAACTTATTTTCCCTATACGGGCTTGGGATACGGTATTATAATAATACCGCTTGGTCGGGTATGTAGTCATTTAAATCGGATTGTGATTAATGCATTTACATAACTCGCTTTAATCTGTATTATTTGGTGTATAGCCTTTGGGGGTTAAATGACCATGTCCCGGATATCCTTGGCATCATTCATGAAATGGCCACGACCTAAGCACGGGGTGTAGGCATACACCTGACAGTTGCATTATGTAAAAACTGGTAATCCACTTAAAGGAATCAACCTTGTGGGCATTATACCTGTGGTGTATCAGTTAATCTTGTCCGGCTTTTCTAACTGGCCCTAACGGACGACAAATAAGTAAAACTGTACACAAGATCATTTTTAAATAATTGTCCCAAGTTATAAAAGATATTTTGTGCCGTGTGCATTCAAACTAATTTTCTTAAACTCTTTTCAAAATGAGTTAGTTAATTGTATTTACTAGTGTAAACTAACGTATTTTCCAAAAAGGTTAAGTGCAGGTACTAGACGAAATAGGCTGGCTACTCCTGGCATCATTAATCAAGTCTTGCAAGCTTTAGATGTTAAAGTCTGTTGAACAATGATCTTTTTATCTTTTGATCCGCCTGTGGATCCTTTACAGTCCGGTTGTAATACTTTGATATTACTATTCATTCGGTTTGTAATGTGATTCATCTTTTGCTTCCGCTGTGCATTTAAATTGTGTTGTTTGACTATGATGATATCAAATACGTGGAAATATCAGGGTGTGACATTTTGTCTTAACTCAGTTAGTTTTTATGATTAAATCTGATCAAATGGACCCATAGGAGGGTATTTTGTTCATTTTACCCTATTTACTCAAATTAATAAATTAAAACTCCAACCCACTCTTTCTCTCTCTTCCAGATTTATCTCTATCTCCCTCCCTCCCTCCCTCTCTCTTTACTAAAATCAAGATCTTCAGATCTTCATCTTCTCTATTTCTCAAAACCTCAACCCTAGAACACCATAGCCCCAACCCTAAGCCACCCTCATGTTTGTCTGATGTATAAGGGACGATGTGACTAGGGTTCTGCCGCTAACCATAGCGGTGACGAGTTTGACGACCGTAGAGGCATTATCTTGTGAGATTTATGTTGTAAATTGGCATATGCTCTGTTTTTACTATGTTTCCCCTCTGCTTTTGCCAAATTAATCACATTTTCTAGAATAAAATAAACAAAGTTATAATACTATCATCATTGTTAGAATGTGAGTCATGGGTATCGAGAGAAATGGTGCTTACAAATATTGAAGCCATCGTCTTTCATTAAAATCAATATTATGATCTGGGTATAAATTTAATGTTTAGAACTAACCCCTTTAGCCTAGATTCAAAATACAACTCTGAGAAACAGTAAATTATGAAATGTATCATTATTATTAGGCAAAAACCAGATTTGATAATGGGAATCGTATGAAAGATAGAGAGGTGGAACTGAGGTTCTGCCAATTTGCAAGGGAGGAAACGAATGGGAGGGTTCAAATGTGCCAAATTAATATATGTTTTTCCTCTGCTTTTGCCCTGTTTTTGCCCCGTGGCAGATGGTGGGAGTAGGTGGTGGTGGTGGTAGGGAAGTTAGAGAGAGAGAGAGAGATAGAAATGTAATAGGGAGAGAGAGAAATTATGTCTGAATATATGTATAATTTTTTAAACATGATTAATGTATTTATTATTTTTATGATTATTTATTCTAATATTTAGCGTAAAATGACTAAGATACCCTCATGTGGGGTTCAACTGGCCAGACTTAACCATGAAAATTAACTGAGTTAGGGCTAAAGGACATGACTTGCAAGGGTTTATAAACATAGAGTACGTTTTCTGTAATTATTGAAGATAAATGACACAATTTGCAATAAGTGACATACATAAAGGACGATTTTTGTAATTTATTCTCAAAATAATGATAAAAAATTTTATTCAAACTTTTGTTGAATTTATCTTTAGTTTTGGATTTAAAATTTGGATTGACCTCATGCATATTCAAATTGTCAAATATTTCGTCCATAAGTGCTTCAACTCCCACAATATTTATAAAAGAGTTTAAATCGGAGAAACAGGTAAAAACATATGGTAATTTAAAGAAATATTTTTGGGAAAATTTTCTTTCATTAGTTTTATCATTAAACAAAAATAAACATTTTATTTTTAGTTACAAAATTTTTAAGTTTAAGGTTATTTAAAACAATTTTGAAAGAACTAAAGTAAACCCCGAATATATTTGTTTTTTAGGTTTTGAAAACGACAAGCAAATCGGTGAGATAACTAATATTATACTAACCAAATTCCGGAAACGTTCGACTTCATATTGTTCCAGAAAGACTACCATGAAAAGCTTTTAAAGTCGATGCTTGGGTTAAAGAACTTTCAAACGTATGACAAGTTGAATTTCAACAAGTAGGTACACCGATCAAAATATTTGGCATTGACATCGTCACAAAGTTTTTATGTTCTTGATATATTTCTTTTTCACTTTTAAAAACATCGTGTAACACGATTGTATATGCTTTTATAAAATTGTCAATGGATTTAGTTTCGAGCCTATATTGCACAACTAAATTAATAATATACACAACACAAAGAGTATGAAAAAATCAGTCCCACAATCGGTTTATATTTTAATTTAAAATTTTTCAATCGATGCGGTATAGTTTGAGGCATTATCGAATGATATTAAAAATAATTTATTTTGTAAATTAAATATTGTTATTGCATTATCTATAACTTTAAATAAATTAGTGGAGTTATGTGGAGATGGAAAACTTTCAAAGGCAATCGTATGTTTCATCATTTGCCACGAGTTAGAATCTATCGAATGGGCGGTAACACAAATGTACGATTCCAGTGAACCATGTAGAGTTGACCAAACCTCACTTTTAAGTTCACACTAGTTTTTAAATTTTCAAAAAGACAATCAATCATTTTTGCATTGTTCCACAATTTTAAACAATGACGTCTATGTTAGTTACGATTTACGTGAATGTAACGAGGTTGAAGCGTCTCTCGAATCATGGTTGACAACCGAGGGTTGTCGAAGTGGTTGAACGGAAAAGCTTCTTAAATTACCAACTTCGTCATTCTATCCCAAACCGCATTGAGGTCGTAACGAAATATAGTACCATCACCACTCAAATCGGCTTGTTCGACGTCCGAAGTTTCTTTTAACGCCTTGCAAAATTTTGTTTGAATAAGATTATTCAAAGTAGAGTTTAAATGTGTCACTAAACTTGCAACGAGCCTTTGTAGACCCGTCGCTCATCTCCACGAAATCTCAATTGCACCAAATTTCCTTGTTATGATTATGCGAAAGAATCCCAGTAATGAGTGGTGCGGAGGAAGAACCAACACTAACAGACTATGTTTATTTGGATGCCATAACGAGTGTAGAAGCTAGAAAGTGTAGAACGACAATAAACCAAGAGTACCTTTTTTTTGGCGTTTTTGGGTTCGTTTATGTGTTTTCGAGTTGGATAATCAACCACTACATCCCACAACTATTTATACTTCAGTTATGACGGTCATAATAAAATGGTTGAAAACAACTATATAGTCGTTACCAAAGGCTGGAATTGGTTCCAACGCATTTCAACGGTCATAACCGGTTCATACTCGGTATTTTTGGTAGGAACAACCCGACACTCTCTCAAACATCCATCCTGGAACATTAAAGAAGACTCCAGAAGGCTCTACTCTATTCCAGACAACTGTGGAACCATATAGAGAATCAAGGGTTGAATTGAAGGTCCTAGATTTATCTTGTAGTTGTGGTAAATAATTATCTAGAATAGAGGATTCTAGAATAAACTAGGACATTGTTTAGGCAAGTATAAATATGTAGGCTTGTCATTTGCACAAAGCACCTCTAAAATCACCTTGTAAAGCTCATTTGTAACATTTCTCATTGCAATACAATTAATCCTTGTATTCATAATCAAGTCTTCCACTACTAACACCAATATAAACCCATCAAGGCTTACTTAGATCTAATCTAAGGCCGCATACGAGTCCAAAGAATCTGTCCATGATAATATGCTTTACAACTCAAATGAATACATTTTTGCTATCTTAAATTGTTATTTTTTTTATTTAACCTTCTTTTTAACAAACCTTGTTTTCCGTTGAATCACTTATTCATAAATAATTAGAAAAATGTGTGAAGAAACCATAGATTTTGTATAATGCATGAAGTATGGGTTTACTTCATAGGCACGATGATATAATTACCGGTAAAACCCGTTTGGCTCAAGAATTAAACCAAGGTTTTTCTAGGTCTCCTATCATTGCCCATTAATGCCTTACTCTGCACCAAGTGGGAGTTGAACATGTATCTCTCAAGAGAAATGCAAGCTGTTCACCACATGATCTACAAATAATTGGGCCCACCCACCCATTTTTAACATATAATTTAATAGAAAGATTAAGACTATACCTTAGAGCCACCATGTCCATCATATACAGCAAATAATTGAGTGGTCAGATTGGTCAAACTTGAGCTCACCCAATTGATAACATGATCACCAACAAACATTTTAGTAAGGACTTGCATAAAATGAGGAACAACTGCAACCGCATCTCCCATTTTCGGTATTTTACCACAAACCGAATGGAAACCCCAAAGCGGAATGCAATCTAATTCAAACACACTCCATACTCGTTTACTTTGACTTTTATCAACAATTGCGGATATCCACCTTTACTAATCACTTTTGTGCCTACTTGATCATCATGAAGTGCAAGAACAATAAGCAAAGTTACTGAATCTTGATCCCAATTGACATAACTTCATCAGCATTGGGTTCTTGAGTCAAAACATCAGCGTTTGTTAACGAACTATGATGAAATAACAAGCATGCGCTTTCGATAAATCGTTGGAAATCAGCAGAACATAATTCTTTAAGCCACATGTAGACACTTCTTCCATACAATCTTTCTTTGACAAGACTTGAATGTTACTAACTTGTACCATCATGAATCTTGATATTCTAAGACGTGAAATTTATCAATCAAGAAAAAAAGAAAAAATGGCAAGAAAAATCTGCACAATAAAGAAAAAATGGTTATGGTTTTGCTTCACATTACCCTTATTATTACAATCTCCACATCTATGTTGACGTACCTGAGATGATGAGATATAGTAACGATGAACCAGAATTAAACACGAACCCTAAATACACCAGTGAAAGAGGAAAGAGGCGAACGTGAGGAAGATGGTGGACGACAATCGGTTAATGTAACATTTCAGAAATTAATTGCGCTTAAATTTGAATATGGGAGAAAAATTACGACTCAAAAAAAGGTTGGGGTGTTAATTTTAGACTAAACACAACACGAATATAGAATGAAATTCGTAAAATTGGGTTTAGTCTAAACAAGTCAGGTTAGTTTCAGGTTGAATCTGTGAACAGATCGGGTTCGTGTCAACCCGACGAGTTGATAGGTTGACCCAGGGTCGGCCCAAAGCAAGTGCTTGATGGGCGACTGCTCTGCTCTGGACACAAATCGAAATAGGGGCACAAAATATATAACTTATATATATATATATATATATATATATATATATATATATATATATATTGGGTAGGGTTCTAGAGTGAACACTAGGTTGAACACA
Organism: Helianthus tuberosus; assembly: GCA_030545235.1. Lineage (NCBI taxonomy): Eukaryota > Viridiplantae > Streptophyta > Magnoliopsida > Asterales > Asteraceae > Helianthus > Helianthus tuberosus. The sequence continues at coordinate 210,155,989 of CM060371.1, read as the reverse complement.
CCAGAAAAACCTTAAAAAAACCTAACCCCCCCTCCCGAAAACTTAAAAAAACCTAACCCCCCACCCACAAAAACCTAACCCCCCCCCCCCAACCCCCCACCCAAGCTAAAATGCTAAAAACTAAACCTCCCAAAAAACCTAAAAAAATCGAAAAAACACACCAATTTTTTTTAAATATTTTTTAGCTAAAAATCGCTACTTTTAGTAGCCAAATTTTTTTTTGGTAACGAAAATTAGCGATTTTTAGCTAAAAAATATTTAAAAAAACATTTGTGTGTTTTTTTAGGTATTTTTGGTTGTGTTCACATTGGTTCTCGCAATGAAGGGTGGTTCCTAACAGATCCTTCTCATATATATATATATATATATATATAGGAGAATTATAGAGAGAAACCCCATTTAAGTTATAAAAAACTCAAAAAAAACCTTATGTAACAATTTTTTTATAACAAAAATTAGGTTTTCTTGGGTATACTTAACTCAAGTGAGTTTTCTCTCCATCTCTCCCATATATATATATATATATATATATATATATATATAGGATAAAGATCATGTGAGAAGTAGTCGGCTAATTGAGAAACTTGAGAAGCATTCTAGACTACACATTTTCCCTAAGCAAAAAAATGTGAAAAAAATACAATTTTTTTTTTTTTGGAAAAATTAGGAGCTTTTTCTTTAAGGTTTGAATTTTTAATTTTTAATTTTTTTTTTTTGGGAATTTATACAAATGTGTATATTGTTAATCTTTTAACTATACATATGTGTATATTGTATATTGTTAAATATACATATATGTATATACATGTTTAAAATTGAATTGTTTTTTACCAAGTTCTTGTGGTTTTTTATTTGTTCTCACGGTTCTCGCGATATTTAGCTTTCTCATTTAAACCCTCCCCTATATATATGTATATATCTATTATATATAATAAATGAAAGTTATTGGAGTCACGTGTCAGTAGATTAGGGCTACTATTTTCCCATTTTCCCGCCCAACAGTACAACTCTCTTCTTTTATCTATCTCATCTCGCATTTAGGGCTTCCCCACTTTCTCTCTCGCTCTGCTCTATTCGGATCTTAACAGATGTTCAGATCAACGCTCTGAATCAAGGTTAGATTATCATTAACTTCCATTATGCATACTGTTTTTATCATTCTATAAGTGTCAATCTTTGTTTTCATTGTTCACTCATTCAATCTTGATATTCTAGCCCTAACCAGGTAAGTGTGCAAGAAAACTCTGTCACTATTTCTTCAAATAACGATACACTTTCCCTCTTCTTCTTCTTCTTGAATTTCAGCAACAATGGATTCAATGATGAAAAGATCTCAACTCCCCACACTCGATGGGAACCACCATTATCGTCACATACGACGACGGCGTTATTCTCGGAGTCGATTCTCGTACCAGCACATGTATTGTTCTCTCATTTCTATACAATACGATGAGATTGATTTACAGTTGACATTTGTGTTTATGTTTGTGTTTGTGTTTGGATAGGATCATATGTGGTGAATAGAGCTTCCGACAAGATCACTCAGCTCACAGATAATGTTTACCTCTGACGCTCTGGATCGGTACAACAACTCTCCTCTCTTTTTTACCATATAGTTATACTTACATTTTTTGTATATTTTTAGTTAATAACCTTTTTATATAGCATGATATATACTGGTTTAGGCATTTTTAATAATTATATGTATTTAATATATTCAGTTAAAGTCGTATTTAATTAGTTAAAACTGGTCTTCACAGTTATATATGTAACAAGCCCGATTCATATTTGTCTGAGTATTGATCACAGTGTGGATTGTTTCTTCTTTTTCAGCTTCAATCACCCGGTGTTTTGGCTATTGAAAGTAGCATGAAAGGCGAAAACTCATATTCACATCACTTGGATTCTAATGTGAGTATGATCTCAGATTCTGGATGTTGTTAAATAGTTAATAACTTGAAAAGCTTATATTCGACCTATTTACTTCTGAACGGATTAGTGTACAGCAAAGCTTCTATATATTTAACTTGCACACTAATGTTGTTGAAATTGTTGTGATACATGTCATGCTTCAAGTTGTCTCGATCTCTTTGGAGGCGGATAGGTGGCTTTGGGAGGTGTGTCCTTCAAGTGAGTCATATGAAACAAGTGTCGGTCCGTTCAATTGAGAGGAATCATTGCATTACAGCACTGTTGAAAAACAGAATCGATAAATTTAGGGAAAATGGGGTTGAAAGATGATAACCCAACAGTGGAGGATCTCATTCTACAGCTTCGATAAATTCAGGGGTATTCCCAAATAATGCTTCCTAGATGTTTGAAGACCAACAAATGTCCAAAGAAGCAGCACTTTGGACATTTGTATAATAAATGAAGGTTTTTTGGGCCACGTGTCAGTAGATGCCCTCATCTACTTACACGTGGCCCAAATAACTTTCATTTATTATATAAATGTCCAAAGAAGCAACACTTTGGACATTTGTCGGTCTTTAAACATCTAGGAAGGATTATTTGAGAATACCCCTGAATTTATCGAAGCTGTAGAATGAGATCCTCCACTGTTGGGTTATCATCTTTCAACCCCATTTTCTCTAAATTTATCGATTCTATTTTTCAACAGTGATGTAATGCAATGATTCCTCTCAATTGAACAGACCGACACTTGCTTCCTCTCAAAGGGTTATGATATAATAAATTGGAATTTCAAGTGGCCCATGGGAATATTGCTACCTGGTGAAATTCAGGTATTTGTTATTGATGTTTAACTTCTATTATTACTCTTGAGTCCGTTTGTTATTCTTTCATTTTGATTAGTGTGCTTAATGTGCAGCAACCAGCATGTTAGAAAACTTAATATGTGAGGAATGTGATGGTTGGTATGTTTATGGAAAACAGATCTTAATTTCTCATTTTGTATACTATAATTCTTAAAAGTGTTTAATCATGGGTGTTAAATCAAATTTCAATATAATATGTTCTGATTCAACCTATTAAAGGTGTAGACATTTTAATCGGATCCAATCTTTGGAGTACACTTGGGAAGTACACAGGATGACCATATAAAATTTAAGCATTTTGTATTTGGTATCGTTTTCATCACTCTCTTCTTTTGCCATATAATTATCGCATCATCTTCTTCCTTATTCATTGCACAACACCAACGTAACCTCATTTGGTCTGTATTCGTAACATTTTGATTTACCGTTTATTGATGCATTGATTCATTTGTAATCACTTGCAGATCACCCGTCGTCTGAACTTCAGCAATTAAACGGAGTTTTGTTAATCAGCACCATAAGTTTCCTTCACTAATCTATCCATTGTTAATCTTTTAGGGTACTACAGGAACCACACACTTGGTTTTTTGCTCTTTCGTTCTTTAGGTTTTTTGTTAAGGAGGTTTTGTTTTTTGTTTTTGCATATCATCGAGGAATCCCCAATGATTCAACAATACTGATGTTTAAATCTGTCCTTTTACCGTATAATTGTCGCATCATCTTTTCCTTCTTCATCGCACAACACCAACGTAACCTCATTTGTTCTGATTTATTTTTTGATTAACAAATAATAATTGATTTATCGTTTATTGATGCTTTTGATTCATTTGTAATCCCTTGCTGATCAACCGTCATCTCAATTTGAGGAATTTAACAGAGTTTTCTTAATCAGCACCGTAAGTTTCCTTCACTAATCTATGCATTGTTGCTATATATATATATATATATATTGGTTTTGTTTTGAAGAAAAGGGAAAACGTTCGAGACGATTGATCCAAGAACGGAAGAAAAATAGTGGATATTGCTGATGGAGATAAAGATGATGTTGATTTGGCTGTTGAAGCTGCACGTGTTGCTTTTGATCATCGACCCTGGCTTCGCATGTCCGGTTCTGTACGTCTCACATTTACTTTTTTTGTTATTGAAAAGTTATATGCACATGAATGATTTTGTGTTTTTATAAAATTGAATGAATAGAATATGCTCGAATCTGGCGACCATGAACGAGGCATAAATCCGATGTGTTTCGTACTGAAGACTTATGAAACTGAACTTATATATTTTGTCTTTTTGCATATGTGCGGTATAGTTTAGTAAGATAGTGGTATTAGATAGATTCTGATATGAAGTGTTTATGTTAACAGTGTTTCAACCAAACTGTAAAACTCTTAGTCTACCGTCGCAAGCTACAAGGTCAGTTATCCTTAATCATTTAGTTCTCTTATTGTTGGTTGTTTGTTTTCATACTTGATGTCAAACCCTAGGTTCTTCCACTGCTGCATCATCATCCTTAACACCACAATCATCCCAATGTTGATTTGCTTAATGGTATGTTATGTATACACAATCTCTCGAGAACTTGCCACCAAATTAGACCTTGAGCTTTTGAATATCATCATAGCAAAGGTATAATTCAATTTTAACAACCTTTTATGCACATTTGGTTAAAGCATGCTTCTACAATTTCATAAATAATCTATCCCAAATATGTAGTTTTGAATTTAGTTGTGTACTTGATTTGTTTCCACGATTTATTGTGTACTTGATTTGGCCACAAAAGTCAAAGTTCCCTCTTCATAAATAGATGTGAATATATATGATAACCTGACTAAATGTAATAGGTGGACAAAGGGCGGGTCAAGTAACAAGTCAACACGGCTAAGTTTTGGTACAGGTAAGATTAGGACCCAACACACTTTTTTTTATGAAACTTAGTGTAACAAATATTTTTATTAAAAAATTAATTTATTTAAATAGTGTTCTTTTTTAATAAACGCTTATAGAGGTCTATGCACTAAAATACACTTTGAGCGGTTTTGACCCGTTTAATATATTATCCTTTTAGTTAATTTTCTTTTCGAGTTGTGCCATCTAAGATAAAACACACGATTAAATCATATGGTCAAATTGTTAAGGGTGTTGATGATTTAAGATGCTAAATGTGTGCCGTCTATTAGCTAATTATTTGTAATTTATAACATGTTGGACAAGGTGATCAGATCCTGAGGAACAAATGATATGGAAAGCCAAAACTGGATCTCAACAGTTGATCCACAATAAGCACTACCCATCTAAGTTTCCCTCAATGACAGTGGTTATAACAAGTTAATAAGGCAAAGCACTGATCTGCCTAACAAATGTTAGATATAAAGACTGTTGTACACAAAGACTGATGAAGATCATCCACTGTTGAAGACCAAAGCACTGATGATGAGCAAAGCCCCGTTGAAGACAAGCACTAATGAACCAAAGGCCTGATCAACCAAAGGTGAACCAATGCCCAACAACAACAGTGGTTCAGCATCAACGGCAGATATTCTACCTTTGTTTATGTTAACAGTGTTTATATGTATCAGTATTTACATCAGTGTTTTATAGTCTGTTAGATTGTTATATGTCGTATCACCTCAGTGTTTATATGTAATAGTATTTATCACATCAGTGTTTATATATAACATTATTTATCAGAACAGTGTTTATATGTAACAGTATTTATCATATCACCTCGGTGGTTTGATCTGTACTATAAATAGAACAGTTTGCACTGTTCTATTTGAGCGAGTTTTCTCCTCCAATCCATTCATCTTGTACGATCAACCAGTGAACTCAGGCTGGGGGAGTTTAGTATGTAAGCATGCATTTAGTTAACTGAATGTAAACCTTTGATTGTAACGTTTTATTATATTAATTAGTAAGTAATTATCAGTTCAATTAGATTGTCGAGGATTTGATATATATTGACATTCAAAGTCATTGTCCAGTATGCAGAAAAGATAATGATAACCTAATATTTATACTAATAAATAAAAATGAAGTACATTTGGATGATTATTAAGCTCCTCATTTTGATTGTTTGGGTATAGTATTCTTGAAATTGGTCTTTTTTTGCAAACAGATGTTGACCAAAAGTCAAACAGATGTTGACCAAAAGTCAAAAAGATGTTTAACCAGATCCACTGTCTTCTCATATTTTAGCACTTGTTTCCTCTTCAAAACACTGTTCAGTCTAACATGGGTTTCCATTCAACTGTTGGACAAAAGTCAAACAGATATTCAAACCACTGATTGAGTTATTCAAATTTCTGTTGAATACTAAATGAGATGTTGACCAAAAGTCAAACAGATGTTGACCAATTGTCAAACAGATGTTGACCTTAAACAGATGTTTGGTTTAAGGCCAAACATCAGTTTATGGGCAAACATCTGTTTAAGGTCAAACATTTGTTTAAGGCCAAACATCTGTTTATGGCCAAATATTTGTTTATGGCCAAACATCTGTTTAAGGTCAAACATCTGTTTAAGTCCAAACAACTGATATAGAAGGCCAAACATCTGTTTAAGCCCCAACATCTTTTTAAGTATAAATAGATGTTTAACCAGATCCACTGTCTTCTCATATTTTAACACTCTTCAAAATAGTTAAAAATGATAGTTTTCATTAATCCTTAAAAGTCTGTTACAACCATTGTTTTGGTTCAAACATCTGATTGTTAAAAGTTATCAACTACTGAAAGACAACCTCTATGTATTCATTCTTCATGTTGACCACTGATTGACTAAACATCAGTGTTTCAATCACTGTTGGCTATCCACTGTTAGTTAAAAAACAGCCACTGCTCACATTTTTATTGTTGACATCCACTGATATTGACCATCAGTGGTTTCCCTAAACAACTGTCATCCATTTTCATCAAAGGTTGTCACATGGATAGTTTTTAGCCGTCCGATCTTTGTAACCGCTGCCACGTCAGCATTTACTTTTCACTTTGTAAAACCCTGATTAAAACCCCAAACAGGGTTTTAACTGCCCTTTCGAATTCCAAAATTCTTTGAAAAGTGGTTTCCATCAAATTCCTTCAAACGCTTCATCTTCTTCTTCCTCTCACAAATTCCTTCGAATCACCATGGCTCTTGCTCTAAAAAACACTCATAACTATCTGTGTACACTTGAGAAAATAAGTAAAAACACAAATTTCCATTCAATCATTGATGCTCTTTCATCCTCAAAGTACAAAACTTTGTTGACCTGCAATGCACCTATTTACCAAGAAACCCTACGAGAATTTTGGAAAAAATGCAAAATTAGAAGTTCAAGACAACAAGCCTTCGGCTATTACATCAATAGTAGGTGGGATTCAGGTTGCTATTACTCCACGAAGCATATATGAGGTTTTTGAGATGAACGATCATGCAGGTAATAACTCTTTCCCTAAAGAAGAGTATCAACGAGATTTGATTGAAGTGGAATGCTCCAAAGCTACTATGCAAAAAGGAGCATTCCCACCTCCCATGAAATTTTTATTTCATACTTTACTCATGTGTGTTTCATACAAAACAACAACTTTCAATGAAATTCCATTAAAAATTCAATACTTGGGATATGCTATTATGGCTAAAGAAAATTTCAATTACTCCCAAGAGATTTTCAATAATTTGGTTAAAAATGTCAATAATATAAAAGAAAAGAAAAAACCATTCCTGTTGTTTCCAAGGTTTTTAAGCTATTATTTACAGGAGAAGGTACCAAACGACAGTGCACAAGTGCCTGTCCATGGTGCACCTTGTCAAATAAATAGTTTGTCTGCTGAAACTTTTACAAGGTTATTAGAGCCATAAGCTTTAAAAACACAAACATGGGAGCCTGAGCAAACTTTAGATGCGTCCACATCTGCTCCTCAGGTTTCTGCTGTTGAGCCCAGTGCTCTTGGTGAGCACAGCAGCACAACCACTGCTGTGCAACCCCCACCAAAAATCCACAAAAAGTCCATCAGGAAAAAATCTTAAAATCTCCCCAAACCCTCCAAAAAGGACCTTCTGAAAGATGAGATCCCAGAAGTAACTCCTATGACAACACAAAAGTCACCAACACCCACTGTTGCTACTTCCTCACAACAGTTGGAAAGATCTCCATGCCATGCCTCAACTCCTCCTGCTTCCTCACAAAAGGAACATGTTGTAAGCACAGGGATACCATTATATGATACATTACCCTCAGTTGAGAGTATGTTCTATAGCCCTGGTCCCGGGGCAAATTCTCTTTCAACTCCTATCCCTACAACCACATTACCACCCAACATTTTACCCTTGTTGAAAGCATTGGATATGGATCAGACAGTAATCAGTTCTTCTCAACAACCCATCACTTAGAATATACTCCAACAAGTGACTGAGTCTGATGCCTCTACCTTTTCTAACCCATCAACAGTTGAGGAGGTTACACCCCTAGAGTTACATGTATCTCTTGGTGGTAGTTCAAGTGGAGCAGCTACTATAGGTGTTGAATTCACTGATTTATACCTGGACAGTAGTTTCATAAGTCAGACTCCATTAAAGGCAATTTCTTCCTTAGGAACCAAGGTATCCACTGGTGTGTTCAAGCTAACCACTGGTGTGCTTACTAAGGTAACTACTATTGAATAACGAAGTCCCTAGTACCAAGAAAAAGAGGCATCAGTGGATGAACCATTGGAGACTTCTCCTGGTCCAACTGCTGATACAACCACTGCTGGTGGGAAATCAGATGATCCATTAAATTGGGTGATGGTTTAAAATATCAGGATTTTATGGAGAGAGTTACCAATCTTGAAACATCTGTGGCATTTATCAAAAATATGCTGCAACAGTTGTTACAATCCTCAAAGTCTCAATCCACTGCTTCATCATCTACTACCACAACAAGTGAGCTATGACAACTTCTACAACCTCTGTTTCATCAACAAAGAAAATATGCTGATCAACAACATGAAATTTAGCTACAAATGTTCAGAAATGTGATGGAAGCAAGGTATAAGGATACTCAAGCTGACATTAAAGCCATCAAAGCTCATTTACTTCAAACCACTGGTAGTTCTCCTCCTACAATTGTCTATGTAGAAAACCCTGATGATGCCAAAAAGGGGGAGAAAGGAAAGAAAGGAAAGGATGGTTTGTATCTAGAACCTGATCCAAAGGCTAAACCTGTTGTAGAAATTCCAAGGCCAGATGATACAAAGAAGGTTGATGTGACTCTCAATGCCTTTGCTGAACAAAAAACAGATAGAAAAGAGAGAACGGGACAAAATGGTGCCAAAATATTTGAAAAGGAGAAGAAAGTTTTGATGGTAACGGAAGAGCAGGGTACTTCAAAAAGAATAAGAACTACCAGAAAGTTCAGCAAACCCACTTCCACACCTGTTATATCAACAGTTGTTGATACATCAGTGGTTGACACATCACCTTCTGAAATCCCCAAAAGTTCCTCACCTCAAACCACAAAGCCAACAGATGTTGTCACAACAAATGCTGTTGTCACTTTACCAACCACCACTCAATCCACAAATACAACTTCAACTTCAATACCTCTAACCACACCAAAAATCAAAAGAAGGAGGATAACAAATGTCATACTTGAAGATGACACTATACCTTCTCCACTTCCAATATCTTCACAACCTCTGATCCTATCAACTGTGCAAAAATCTACTTCAACTGCTTCAATTCTAACCCCTGACCAAACTACTGCATTGGTTCCTTTCAGTGTGAAATTTCCTCTGGATCTTCCAACAGTTAGGGAGGAGATCAAATCCTTCTATTATGAAGATGATCCTGAAAAGAGGATTCTTCCATCTCTTCAAGGGTATCCTTTACCAAAGAACATTGATGAATACCTTCAATTGAAAGCCAAACAAGCAGAGGATATCTCAAAAAGAGACACAAAAGGAAAATCTGATAAAGAAATATAGAGAAATCTGCAATATCTGCTCAGCCAAGTCAGAACATTAGAGCAGTTTTCAAAAGATCTTTGTCAGCAGTTATCAGAAAGAGATGATGAGAGCCTAAGGAAAGATTACATTGAGCACATCATACAAAACAAGAAATACAAGGCAGAAAGGTATCAATTCAAAGACTGGACCATAAGTGAGCTCAAGCAAGAAATTGCACGAATACAAAAGATGCTTGAAGACTCAACAATAAAACCAACCCCACTAGTCTGGTCCCAGTATAAAAAGAATGTACTTGAAAGGGCTTTGAAATTGAAGAGAATGAAGGAAGAGCTTATAACTGCAAATTGTGGCTCAAGGAATCTAATCACAAGGTGGATAGAGATTAAAGTGATAGAGACATACAAAAAATTAGAAGAGAGAAAAAAAGAAAGATCCCTCTGTTCCTAAAAAGCCAGATTATCCAGCATCAGAGGTTTCAATCAAACAGACCCTACCAACTAAAAGATCTGCTAAACCCACTGTTCCATCTGCTCTTGCTGTCTATCAAACAAAGAGGCAAAAACAGATGGATGAAGAAGAACAGGCGCAACAAGAATCTGAATTATTTAAAGCGGCCATCAAGCAGATGTTGGTAGAAAATCCTGACTCAGCAAAGCTACAAGCAATAGCCAAAGGCCTGATCAACCAAAGGTGAACCACTGCCCAACAACAATAGTAGTTCAGCATCAACAGCGGATATTGCATCAGTGTTTATGTTAACAGTGTTTATATGTAACAGTATTTATGCAGTAAAATACACTTTGAGCATTTTTTACCCGTTTAATATATTATCCTTTTAGTTAATTTTCTTTTCGAGTTGTCCCATCTAAGATAAAACACACGATTAAATCATATGGTCAAATTGTTAAGGGTCTTGATGATTTGCTAAATGTGTGCCGTCTATTAGCTAATTATTTGTAATTTATGTTAACAATGTTTATATGTTAACAGATGTTGACAGAAAGTCAAATAGATGTTGACCAATAGTCAAACAGATGTTGACCTTAAACAGATGTTTGGTTTAAGGCCAAATATCTGTTTATGGGCAAACATCTGTTTAAGGTCAAACATTTGTTTAAGGCCAAACATCTGTTTATGGCCAAACATCTGTTTAAGTCTCAACAAATGTTTAAGTCTAAACAGATGTTTAAACATCTGTTCAAAACACTGTTTAATCTAACATGGGTTTCCATCCAACTGTTGACCAAAAGTCAAACAGATGTTCAAACCACTGATTGAGTTATTCAAATTTCTGTTGAATACTAAATGAGATGTTGACCAAAACTCAAACAGATGGTGACCAAAAGTCAAACAGATGTTGACCAAAACTAAATGAGATGATCCAACCCGGTTACATGTGATATATTTAAACCTTCTAACTTTTTCAAGATCCTCACAAAATCTCGGTTCCTTTCTCTCTCCACGTATCTTTGTACACTTTGTCCAAGAAACTCTCTCATCTTCTTCGATTTCTTCCGATCTTCATCAATATCATCTTGGATAATAACAAAGTTATTGTTAAATAATCTAAATTTGTTTTGCACTTTTTCATGTTTATTCTTTTAGTTTTGAATTCCATAGACGATTATGGTTCTTGCTGTTTTAATGAAGAAGTTGTAATCGACGGTGGTCTATTCATGTATCTCCCTGTTTTTTTCAATCCATTGTTGGTTATGATTGCGTTTATTGTTGCGGTTTATACTCGAACAACTTCTGATAGTCCTAATTTTTTTATATCCGATTACTATGTAGTTATAATGCATGTTATGATAGATATATATGATTCTAAAAAAAGTGATCTGCATTTGGTGTATCTACCATATGTCTTATCCATTGTTGATTTTATTGGATTTCACTTTGTTCATGTACTTATCTTATTCTGATGTATGACATAAAATTTCGATCTTTACTGATGTATTCTCATTTGTATTTGTAAAGTTATTTATAAAGTTGTTCATGTGATTCTAATGTATGATATAAAATTTCAATCTTTACTGATGTAATCTCATGTTTATTTGTAAAGTTGTTTATAAAGTTGTTCATGTAACGATGTTATTCTGAAGTATGATATAAATTTTCGATTTTAACTGATGTATTCTCATGTGTATTTGTAAAGTTGAACTTAGTTTGATTAGTAGTTGGTATACTGTTTTTAAGTTTTTATTTGGTATAGACACAAGTCACTATCCTGTCTTTCTATACAATTTATTCAGTTGATGATCCTCCATGTCTATTTGTGATACTTAATCAGAAAAGTAGGTTTTAAGTTTTAATTATATGATTTGCTGTAAAATATATATATATATATTTCGATATGATCAGAAAATACATGTATTCTCACCTTTTTGATGTTGTCTATTGTTATTTTGATATATATTAGTTGTATCATTTTTTATTTAGATGTATTGCATACCTTAATGGATTGTATTTATTTGTTTCTTAATGTTATTGATTTTGATTCTATATAATTGATACTGTTATAGTTTTACGTGACAATGATTTATGGATTTCCGTGTTACCTTGAAGACAACAAAAGGAAATGTTTGGTTAGGAATTTTATCCGATCTTACTTTAACACTTAGTTTTATTTTTTTCGTATGATATCTAGCAATAAAAGTGTTTTATTTATTTATGCTTAGATTTTGCCAAAACAGTATAAAAAATGGATTCAACAGTTTAATTATCCAACTGGAAATACAAACATCCGGACCACAACTGGAAACGTTTTTAAAGTCAAGATCTATCCTTTAAGCAATAGCAGATATTATTTCTATAATGGTTGGTGTCAGTTGGTAGACAGTTTGAAAATACCTTCAGATTCATGGTTGGGATTTCACTATGAGGAAGCATTGGAAAGTTTCAGAATATTATATTTTTATCAAGACATTTCTCTTGCTTCTTGTGATCATTTTTACTACAAAGTGTCTGGTAACAAAGATTATGTGGTATGTAACTTCAAACAATATTCATCATGTAATTTTTTTGGAGATACAGTTGTTTAATTGTTGTTTTTTATTTATTTACTTAATTTTCTGATATATTTTTACTAACGTATTATATAATGTGTTTTTTTCGGATTGTAGAGTATTAATTGTTCTTTTGTTCATCACAAGATGTTAAACACTCTTCCTTCATATCTGGTTCTTATTAAAGGATCTGGAAAGCAGAACTGGTCTGTACGGATGGAAGATTTTAACAATGAACTTTACATAACTACCGGATTGAAGCAGATAATGAATGACTTGTCAATAAATGCTGATCATCTGATTGTCTTTGAGATGATAGATCTTCAGACTTTTCATATCACGGTTTTCAATTGTGCTACCTGCGATTTAGTGCTTTAACCGGAGGTCTGTGCTGTTGTTAAAGAAAAGGTGGTAGAAGAGATTATCTTGAGATATTGAAGCTGTACAGGACATCGTTAATGTCAATGAAGGTGGTATGGTTGTTGTGAATGAAGATAATCAGATCGTACTTATTTTTTCCGTGTGGACGGTCATTTTGTAAGTTTGTGATGATGAGTTTACTAATATATAATACTTTAGTCATATTTTAAAGATGTGTTAATTCTTTGTTTATTGAATTGTTCGTTGTTTGTTACAGCGCATTTTTAAAGGACAGGCTGAAGATCTCGGACTGAATCGTAAGATCGGTTTGAAGACTGTGGACGCGGCAGGTGCTGTTTGGAATGTTCAAGTTGCTATAGGTTCATTTCGAGGTCAACCAAGATATTATGTGCAAGGAATGAGAAAGTTTATGAATGATAAAGGCATGGCTCCAGGTCAAGCATTTACACTTAACTTCGTGAATGGTAAAAAGCTGTTTTTTGTTCGGATGAATATTCATGGGACTGAAGAAGGCAAATGCAGAAGGATAGATTGAACCAAGTTTTTGGGTTGTAGTTGTTCGCTTTTAGAAACCGATGGTAGACTTTGTTGGTTTACTTTTGAAGTTGTGGTTCTAAAACAATATATGTGGATGTAAATTATTGGGTCCCTGTCTAACGGAAACAATGCGGGCAGCCAATGCAAAATTTTGTAATAACCGTTTTCTAATGTCAGAAACTTGCAGCCATTAATCTTAGTTTTAAAACCGGTATTGATGTTGGTGAATTTTGAGACCCCGGTATAACCACACATCTGAGCAAAGAAACTTCAAGAAATAAATTCAGTTAGATACTACCGGTGATGTAAGCTAAAGACAGTATACTCAGTTACTCGCTTGAAATGATTCCTTGATAAAAAATAAAGTACAAACTAATAGCAAAATCATGTTCAAAGTTATAAGCCCTATACTTTGACAATGATAAGCTGGTTAATTATGCCATTAAAGGAATAAAATCATCGAGTTCTATTCTCTGATAATCATTTCAAGCAAATAGAAACACATACAGTTTCGATTATATTAAGAAACATATCGCCTTTTGCCGCGACCGGTGTCCACAATTTCCAAACTAAAACTAAAATTGATCAAATAAGACATGTTAAATATGTATAAGAAATCATGTACGGGTCACTTCGTTTGACTTTTGGTCAACATCTTTTGATCAACATCTGTTTGACTTTTGGTCAACAGTTGATGGAAACCCATGTTAGGTTGAACAGTGTTTTAAAGAGGAAAACAATGCTAAAATATAAGAAGACAGTGGATCTGGTTAAACATCTGTTTGTCTTTTGGTCAACAACTGTTTGACTTTTGGTCAACATCTGTTTGCCCGATTAGATTGGGTGTTAAATTATAGTTCTTTAAGTAATTGTTTCGTTTTCTTGAATTCTATGTAATTTTGTAAAGAAGTAACAGAACAAACATTTTTACAAAATCCCAAATCACCTGATCACGTAAGTGCATTGAAGTAAAAGTGGAAATGATGTTATTCATGTGGTCCTGTTGCGCTTTTGTTTGACCTCTAATATGGGTTCATGATCTAATCCGGTGATGTGAAGACATTGTTGTTGAATCAAATGAGATGCTTGATGTAATGAGGTCGCATTAATAACAAATAATAATTAATACAACTAAGTTTCCCGAGCCCGGGAAGCAATCCCGAGTAATAACCTAGTATATATATATATATATATATATATATATATATATATATAGAGTAGGGATCCTACGAAAAGTGTGTTTTTCCTAAAAAGTGTAAAAAGTCATAAAACACAATAATTTCAGGCATAAAACACACCTAAAACTCATAAATAATAGAATGAAGATTACTAAAACACCATATTCAAACTCTAATAGTCCATAAAAACTTCAAACACACCATCGTAGAACTATGAATTTAAAACACAAAAGGCTAAACAACATAAAACACAATAATATTTGTCATTCCATAATCAGAGCCTTAACATCTAAAACACAACACAAAACCCACATACATGATGTTTTAGTAATCTTCATTATATTATTTGTGGGTTTTTGGTGTGTTTTATGGTTGTCATTATGGTGTTTTATGACTTTTTACACTTTTTAGGAAATTTGGACTTTCTAGCCAACTACTAGCCTCTATATATATATATATATATATATATATATATATATATATATATATATATATATATATATATATATATATATATATATATATATATAATATGATATACAATTATTGGTATACACTATTCTTGTTATCAATTATTGGCTTTTGAGTATTTTTTAATATATATTTTGGTATTTTATTTATATACATTGTTGATATTTTGTAATTTTAGAGTGAAAAATGCTAAATGTAACTGATTAGTAGTTACAAGATAGATAACCTACAGGTTTTAGGTCGGGTGTACACAACGGGTATTTTTTTATATTAACGGGTTTACTAAACAGAAACCTGACTGGTTTAGGAAAAGCTTATCTTATCAGGTTTGGGGTTGGGATTGCCAATACCCGTAACATTGCAATCCCAACATCTTGTATCCTTTCCGCTGCCTCCAAATGGTCTTTCAAGCATATACACTATCTTATCAGGTTTGAGGTTGGGATTGCCAATACCCGTAACATTGCAATCCCAACATCTTGTATCCTTTCCACCGCTTCCAAATGGTCTTTCAAGCATATACACATTTCCACCTATCAAAATGAAACAAAATAAAAATAGCAATAATATGGTGAAACATTATAAAGATGTAAAATAGCAATATTTTTTTGAATAATATCCGTTGGTTTTGATTTAAAACATTTAATTTTTTTTTTTGCAACGGTCCACATTTTGTCTTTTTATGGCCCGGCTCAAACGTCTCCATGCAGACAGAGAGGACGGCGAGGGGGGGGGGGGGCGAAATGGTGTTAGGGGCGGCGACGGGGTAGGCCGAGCCCAAGCCGATCCCCACACCGCCTAGCCTAATGCAGATAACCAAACATTTAAAAAAGGTAAGCTAACTAATTTTCTTTGATTAAATAATAGCATAATAATTAATAAGCACACAAAGCTATAGGGTATGGGTTGGTGGACTGGATCATGGATTGTTGCACAGGAGATGGTTCTCGTGGTACACCGCCCCCTTCTCAAACCATGGTGGTTCGCATAGTTTAATCCATGACAACTATAACCCTCTTTCAATTAATTAGAGGATTTTGATTGGTCGGGAGATGATAGTGGGTGCCATGGTCCACACCATATAGAGTGATGAATTAGGTTGATGGATGAGAGTGCTGGGTGGGATGACATGACGCTAACGCTGAGGTGATGGCGGTCATTTGTGTCACACCCCCAAAATACCACCTGCGGAAACACCGCGGGGCGTGTGACGTACCAGGATCTAGCCACCAATCACATTGAACTCATAATAATAACATTTCAAATAACTTTCATTTATTAATATAAAACGTTACATTACATTTAATCAGCGGAAGCATAATACAAACGTCATTAAGGTTCGTAACTCGTATGTATAAAAGCCATTAAACTTGTCTTGTGATTCCTGGTAATTTGACCCATGACCACTCCAGCATCCCAGACAGCAAGTCCCAACAACATGTACCTAAAGGCCTGTAAGCATGCAGAAAAACGTGTATCAGACGACGCTGGTGAGTTCACTGATTTGTTAAACCGTTCGTTACCGATTACTGATTCATGTTATGTTATGCTGTGTTATGTTGATAATAACTCGATACCGCAGACGGGCCTTTTTGCCCTTCCCCAATGCTCTATCAAACATTGGTCATGATTTAAAGTTATTAGTTCACGCCCGTCCTATCCAGGTACGTCGTGAGGGTGCCAAACCTAATAGCGCTATCATCTAATAACCCTGTTGCCCTACAAGCAACAAACCTGGTAGTAATGATGGGACTTAAGTGATAGAGAGTGAGTGTATTATCCAACCATAACGTTTACTGAAAACCAATGCATATCCCCTGCAAGGATAGCGTTGTGAAATCTACCTCACATCCCCTACAAGGATGTGGGTATTTGAAAACTGCCTCATATCCCCTACAAGGATATGGGTTTACGAAAATCCGTTTACAAGTTTTACCAGTTTGATTGTCCCCACCGGACGCATGCTTGTTTTGAGAGAAGTGAACTCACCTTGGTTTGCTCTGTAAGATTAGTTACTTGTTTAATAGTCGATCAAACACGTCCTAGCATGGTTACAGATAACAATCAGTTTCATGTGCACATAAACCACACGTTTCACGTATAGTTAGTTCACGTATTCCTTGTTCACATACCACACAATTTATGCACAAGTAGCACACGTATAAATCAAGCCTTAATAGTCAACACATTAGTCCAATATCAACAAGTATTCACTTAGCATGCACTCGGTTCAAAAGCAGATTCACCCTATGATCTCATGTTTACAAGATGCATACACTGAACCAGTCACCTCATTAAGCAATTTCAACAGTAGGCATTTCAAGTTTCACATAATGAAAGCAACTTTCCATTCCTATTATAATCATACATATCATAATTACACATATCATTTATCACCTCAATTATAAGGAACCTGCCATTCCATTCAGTCGTTGATATAATTGATATACCCATGTATTCATCAAGGACTCCACTATAAAACAACCTTAAACCACAAGTCAAATCATCATGTTATTCATACGGCGAAAAACATATTTCGTCAGAACCATGCACGACGAAACATCCCCAAGTTTCGTCAGAATATATAACGAAACATCCCCAAGTTTCGTTGGGGTATATATGACGAAACATCCCCAAGTTTCGTCGGGGTATATATGACGAAACATCCCCAAGTTTCGTCGGGGTATATAGGACGAAACATCCCCAAGTTTCGTCGGGGTACATATGACGAAACATCCCCAAGTTTCGTCGGGGTATATATGACGAAACATCCCCTAGTTTCGTCTGGGTTCAATCGAGCTCAGTGATTCTGGGGGAAGATACAGACGGTTACAATCCCCTAGTGTGCGATCCGTAAACAAATACATGTTTCAGCATCAAATCAATCACTAACTAAACCAATTCCTATGACTCTCAACCATACTCAATTCTTGATCAAGATTAACCCGTATCTGTTAACAATCATGCAGAACCGTCGGACCCTAGTTATCGTTTAACATTATGCAACCCTAAATCTGCCGATCATAAACAACGAATCACTAACAATAATCACAATACATTTATGTGCAATCATGGATCATTCAATAATCATACAATAGTGATCATCAACAATAACCATTTAATCACAATACATCGAATCACTAATCGTCAGTTACGGCTACATCGTGATACACATACAACCACAGTTAATGCAACGATAATCATTCAATCACAGACTACACATCTGAATTAATCTTTCGAACAAAGTCAAGACACTAACCGTAACTCCGCATTGATCCGAATGATCGAGATGGGAAAGCTTCGGGGCCTCCTAAATGCCGTAGCTCAGAGGTTGAGAGAGAAGAGGGGATTCTAGGGTTTGAAGCAAGAGATAATACGTATCCTAAATACATATTATGTGTGGGCTGAAACATGCGACAGTGTTTGGGCCGGTTTGGATTCAAGTTGCGAGAACTGGGCCAGAGGTTCACAAGGGTTTAAGTGAATTAAAGTGTATGTGTGGGCTCAAACAACTCGGGTCGGACCATGTCTACAAAACTAAAAAACGTGTGTGTGTGTGGCCCAATATCATGTGCGGCCACTAAACGTAAACCCAACACTTAAATGGGTCCAACCATGCTAAGTTATAATCAAGTAAATTCACATTCGAAAAGTTTATCATAATGAGAAGTTAAATGAAAAGTTTAATATCACGAGAGCGTGGAATGAGAGAATTACGAGAAGTTAGAATCACAAGATCAAACGATACTAACCTTGAAAGTTCGGGTTGTAACAATTTGGGTGACTGGGTCATGATCACGCCACATAGCCTAATATTAGAGATTAACAATATTTATAAAAGCTAATGAGATAGTAGTGGAATGGTTGGGAAAATAATTGATGTTCCTTTTGATCCAGGTTCAATTCCCACCAGAAAATAACAAGGGGAGTGGGAATCGAACCACTCTTCTCATTATTTTATGCGTCATTCAGGTGAAAAGCGAATACGGGTGGCGCCGGTTTGACTTGGATGAGAGGTGAGGTTTTACCGATTATTCCACTGTCGTGCCTTCGGACGGGTAGAGGTCGGGTTTCCGCGCATCTGGGGAGAGCCAAGGGGCTGGCGGCAGTTGAATAATCGACCTTGGCCACAACGCCCGGTGTCACGGTGGTTGACACGTCGTTCCCTGCAGTTATAAAAGCAACATTTATAAAAATGGTATGATTCTAAACGTGATCCTTCATTTACGATTTGATTTTTGTAAACCAAATATCAACCCTCGATTAACCCTATACTAGTAGTGGATTGGGCCAGGTTCGATTCTCACTCTCCTCATTATTTTCTGCGGCATCCAGGTGAAGAGCGAATACGAGTGGCATCGGTTCGACTTGGATGAAAGACGAGGTTTTATCGATTGTTCCAGTGTCGTGATTTCGGGTGGGTAGAGGTCGGGTTTCCGCCAGGGGCGGACTTACCCCTAGCCCAAGGTGGGCGGGTGCACCCCCCGAGAAAAAAAAAATTAATGCTATTTTCCGTTGAAAATCTCGTCCGCACCCCTTGGATTTTTTCTTCGCACCCCTTGGAATTTTTCGTCCACACACCTTAGGTAAAAAAAGTTATCGATTTATATTTTAAATGTTTTAGTAAACTCTAATTAAAAAAAACTACTTAAATTATATAAACTTATACTACCCAACTTAACCCAAATACCCAATACCTTAACCCACTATTTTATTAAACATAATTAGCCCACTAATTACTAGCCCGTTAACCAAACTCAACCTAAGTTCAAACTATAATAATTAAAATAAGCCCAATAGTCCCTTAGGATTCCCCCAGCCCTCCCTCTCTTGGGTCGTCTCCTGCCAGCGATCATCGAACACAACAACAACCACAACAGCATGTCATCAGCAGCCACGAACCACCGCCTTCCGACACCAAAGGGTAACAAAATTCTTAAATAAGTTTGAAATTTCATGTGTTTTGTCTTTGTTTATGGTTGTTTAGATGATTTTTAGGGTGGTTATGTTGTTTAGATGATTTTTAGGGTGATTACACACGATTTCTAGGGTTGAAAATTAAAATTGAAACATTATGTTATGGAGCAATAAACTTATGGATCAATTTGTTTGTGATAGGAACCATGAGTAGGGACGTTATGGCACGATTTCTTTTGTTTTACATGACCACCCGACCCGACATGACCCGAACCGACCCGATACGAACTGATTTTTTTACTTATATACCTAGGGGCCTAAAATTTTTAAAATGTTCCGCACCCTCATGGAAAAAATCTTGGGTCCGCCACTGGTTTCCGTGCATCTGGGAGAGCCAAGGGGCTGGCGACGTTCGAGTAGTCGACCTTGACCATAACGCCTGGTGTCACGATGGTTGACACGTCGTTCCTTACCGTTATAAAAACAATATTTACAAAAATGGCATGATTCTAAAATGATCCTTAATTTACGATTTGATTTGATGTAAACCAAATAAATGGCTATTTAAAAATAACAATATCGTGATAAAAATGATATGATTCAAAACACGATTCTTCATTTTCCCATCTGATTTGATAAACGATTTGATTTAATGTAAACCAATAATTTGATGTATACCATTGGTTTTAAACGGCAAATCAAATCATTAATGCACATGCTTAAAAGTATCATAAATAAATCAGTGAGATAACAAAAAAGATAACCTAACAAATACAAATGTACTTACTAGAGGGTGAAACAATGCATTATAGCGGGATATTAAAATTTGTAGGGTTATTGGATTTTATTATCCCTAATTATTGGCTATTGGTCATTGCCATCCTTAACTATCAGTTTGACGCTCGTCACCCCCAATTTAACACCTACTGTGTACTGTCACTACGTCGTTAACTGATCACTAACTTTTGATCATGTTTTTATACTTTTGGGGGTGTCATAGGGATATTAGGAAGGTTTTAGGGATCTTTGGACACCCCGAAAAGTATAGTAACAAGTTCAAAAGTTAGTGATCAGTTAACGACGTGGTGACAGAACAAACTAAGTGTTAAGTTGGGGGTGCCGGGAGTTAAAGTGATAGTTGAGGATGGCAGCGGCTAATAGCCAATAGTTAGGGGTGATAAAATTCAATAATCCAATTTTTTTTAAGACTTGGTTTTGATGACTAAACGAAGTTTACTCACAATGATTTTATTATACAAAAGTTTAATGGTGTAACTCAAAAAATAAATTGTGTTTTATATCGATCGAAAACCACAAAAAACATAAACCGATATTGGTTCAGATACATCGATCGAAAACCATAAAAAAACATAAACCGATACTGGTTCCGATAACACTGATATTGGTACCGGCTTGGTTCGTCACTCTAGAGCTACTTTTCGAATTTAACTCTTTTTTCCATAAAACTTATATTCGAATATCGAGAAAAGAATAAATGTATGTCGTGTATTTAGTAGGTGAAACCAATGCTTTTATGACGGGGATGCTAAAATTTGCAAGACTCAGTTTTGGCGATAAAAAAAAAATATTTACAATGGTTTTATTTCACAAAAGTTGTATGATTTAATCCAAAAAATAAAGACGTGTTTTATATCGATGGAAAACTATAAAAAATACATTGGTACCCAAGGTTGGAAAACTAGTTAGTCGCTAGTCGGCCGGTGAGATGGGGACTAGCGACTACTTGAGATTACTTGGAATTAATCGGGATTAAGCGGATCGGTTTTTTTATATGTAATTTTCACTTTTATGTACATATATACACATTTTTATAGGTAAATATATTAAGTAGCTAGGTTCTAACACTTACTCAACTCATTGTATACAAGATTAATTGTTGAAATTTAAATGGTTTGGTTGAAAACTGGCCCGAATATACAGGTTTTTTTTGCCGGAATCTGACCGGAATCATCGATTTTTGGCTGGCCGATTAGGTCCGACTAGGCCCGACTAGCGATTAATGGACGGATTAACGAAAAATTACTCAGTTACTCGCCGACTAGCGATTAATCGCCGTCTAGTCGTGATTTTTACAACACTGTCGATACTGGTGTCGATATTGTTTAGTCCGTATCGGCTAGTTTCATAATTGTACCAATATTTTGAATACAACTTTGTTGGGGAGATTCAGAAAACCGGATGATCAGAGAGGCGTGTAATCACTCTCAAATCAAATTATTTCGGTGGTCCACCCGAATAATCTAATCGGATACAACTCTGATTTGAGAAATGAACCGGTGTATGTTACTACAAAAATTGTCTGAACCAAAGAATTGTGACCAAAACTATATACGAATTTTGGGGTTAAGGATGGTTAACTGCCATTAGGCAGTTAATTCAAATTTTTAAGACAAACTGCCAATTAATTATATTTCGAAAATGTTGCATTTTCCAGAAAATAATTTTTCTCGACCCCAGCCAGGGGCTGCCGCCCCTTGGACCCTGCTCCCAGGAGCGCTGCCCCCTTGGAACCCCGTAGAGTATAGGCTTCGTCAGTACACTTCGAATTATAATAACTCAAACAAGCGTGCACTCCTGCACCTCCTAACTTGCTTAATGTGTATTATTATTCACTTTGATCACCAAGTCAATCCTCAATTACACTAAAATATCTAACAAACTTGTATCAAGATGTAGAGAAATAAGTTAAACACAATCGTGTATTTTAGTTTTTATATAAAAAAACCGATGAACGAAAGTTACGAGACAAAAACAAAACAATTTGGTTATATGGTATTTTTTTGTGAAGCTTAAGGGGTAAAATTGAAACTAAAAAAAAGCCAAATTCAAAGTCACGATTCACAACATCCATTTTCAATAAAATTCGTATCAAAGCCTCAAGATAAGAAAAGTTAACCACAACGTTACATTTAGTTTTTGATTAAAAAAAACTAACAAATGAAAGTTAAAAAAGAAAAATAAAGGGGTAAATTACAATTTTCGTCCTTTATATCTGTACCAGATTGCAATGGATAGCCTTTAACTTCAATAATTACAGTCACAATCCTTTGTTTGCAAAACTCGTTACATTCTACGTCCTTTAGCACTAACCAAATTAAATTTTGAGTAAATTACAAGTTTTGTCCTTTATGTTTACACCAAATTGCAGGCGCTGTCCTTTAGCGCAAAAGTTTACAAGTTTTGTCTTTAACGTTTCAAAATCTTGCAAGTTATGTCCTTTAGGCTAGACCTGGTTAGATTTTTTGGTTAAATCTGGTCACGTGCCTTGTACATGAGAGTATTGTTGTCATTTCACCTTCTCAACTACTATTGTGTAAAGAACTTTTATTGAGGGACTATTTTGTAACAAACTAAAAAATAAAAGGGTTATATAATCCCTATCTCAACCTCTGCACACATCTCTCTCTAGTCTCTACCACTTGCCACCCTCACCCGCACCATCTGCCACTGCCATAACCCGCCCCACGCCGCCACCACCACCCCCACACCACCTGCTTAAAAAATGAGATTTCACATAGAGAGATTTTATCCCTAAACAGTTCAATTTCACCCAATTTACCCGCCACAATAATCCTTAACTTTGATTTGCAGCCACCAGCACCGCAACCCGCCCTCACTGCTTCCATCTTACAAAATGAACTGCGAGCTCCTTCCAACTTTTTATTCGAACTCACATACAAGTGTAGAAAATGAACTGCAAGCTTCTTTTACATCAATGTATTTGCAAACATGATGAATGGGTAAGCTATTTGGATAGTCAATTTTATCACATATTGAAAAGTCAAGCTGTTACTTTTCATTATTCAATATCTGATGGTGTAATTTCAATTGGGTCATTGGTGCAGTATTTTTTTGGCTTAATGATCTCGATGGGTCCATTCACGGTTACAATCACAAGGCATACAATAATAGGAAACACTTTAATTCCCCCCAATTTACCCGCCACACCCTAACCACTCCCACCACCGTCGACGAAACCCTAACCATCCCCATCGCCACTCCCAACACCGTCACCACCACCCCGAAATATCCAGTTCTTTTCCACTAAAAACACCACCATTCACTGTTCATATTCCATAAAAAAAACGCTAATCAATTTCGTATTATTTAACCTAAACAACGCCAAATTCAGAGTTCAAATTCAATCAAATCACAATTTAACAAACAAAACCTAATCTATAAACTGAAATCAACGAATACCGTAGCCTGGGGATTTGTGCGAGGGTCGGTCTCTGTAACCACGAACTGAACTCACCAATCCGATCATCGAGAAATCCGATGGAGATCGTTGTCTGTGGTGTGAGGGTGGAGATCTCCGACGTAGAGGGCGGAGCGTGGGGGTTGATGGCCGGAAGAGGCGGCGGAGGTGGTGGTGGTAGGGTTGTTGAAGATGTTGTGTTCATTGGTGTAATGGATGAAAGAAAACGGTGAGATTAAAAGGAATGTGAAGTTGCAGGTATGTATCAATGGCATCTGTAAACATATACATAGAGAGAAAGAGGGGAGAGATATATAAATGGGTTTTTTATTATATATAATCATAATATATTATTTTGTTTAATTTGGTTTTGTTTTATTTTATTTATAGAAATATATTAAATAAATGGGTAAAAAGACCAAATTACCCTTGTGTAATCTAAATTAACAGAAAAATATAACTGGGTTAGAGCTAAAGGACAGAACGTGTAGGATTTTGAAACATTAAGGACATAACTTGTCAAGTTTTACGCCAAAGGACAGCGCTTGTAAAATGGTGTAAACGTAAAGGACAAAACTTGTAATTTACTCTTAAATTTTTCTGTTAAGTTTATTCACTTAAGGGTATTCTGGTAAATTCATGCGTTTATTTAAATGTTTAATAAATAAAATCAAAAGAATTTGCATATACCACCACATCTTCCCCAATTTCATAACCCTAAATCCTTAACCACCACATCTTGCCATCACCACCTCATCCTGTCGCCCACCACCTCAAATCTCATCGCCACCACCGCAAAAAAGATGTTGAGAAAGAGTACTAGAACCGAATCTCATCCAATGCTGTTACGGTTTAACCGAATTATATAAACACGCAACCGATATAATCATTTCACACATTTAGAGAGAGTGCTAGAACTAGACGACTTCTGGAATCATATAACTAACAAGTTTGGTATAATATCCAGTGGCGGATCTAGAAAATAATTATAGGGGCAACATTTAATTTTTTTTTTTAACGTACTTCATACGATGTAATACACTTCATATAATGTAAATGAAACAAAAATAGTAGCACTTCATACAATGTAAACGAATTTGAAGTTGGACTTGGATCGATATCTTCATTTTTATGCATATCAATATTTGAATTTGGAAAGAGAAAAAAGTGTTGCCATATGACGCCACGTAAGCGACACGTAGGTGTATTTTTTTCACCCTTCACCCCACCAAAGTGGTGTAGTGAGACCACCCGTAGTGGGGCGTTATTTGTAAAAAAAAATTGAAAAAAAACGCCCCAAAACGCCCCCTCCCCCACTACACTAGGCGTTTTAGGGCGTTATTTTCTGAAAAATTTGTAGTTAGCGTTATATTTAAAACGCTGCATTTGGGGTGTAAATGGATTGACTTCTGACAACTTTTGAAAACTTTTGAAAATGGTCAAAAGTTTTGAGCTACCCACCAATCAATTTGTGTTACCCACATGAAGTTCTGACAACTTTTGAAAATGTCACTTTTGAATGTATTTCGTTTTTTTTTTTTTTCATTAAAAATAATATGGGGGTTATTGGCATAATGCCCCACTACGCCACTTTTGCTATAATGCCCTATCGCTGACTAGGACGCCACGTGTCGGATAATGCCCCATGGTGGGGGCATTATAACACATTACCACTACACATGGTCTGACTAGTGGAGGGGCTTGGTTGATAATCATGTAATCAAAGTAATTTTTTCAAATTTCTTTTTTTATTATTATTTAGAAAGATGCCTTATTGTAATTTTTTTATTTATCTTACGGTTTGATATTATTTTATAAAAAATATTTTAAAAGAAATTTTATTATGTGAATTATATATAATAACAATTTGGGTAGGTTATTCGCTAGAGTAGCTAAAGAACAGCCATTTACAAAATTGTCACTCTTTAATTTAGTTTTCATCACACACAAGTGTGTAGATACAAGGGTAATTGTGAAGAAAATATATTTTAACATTTTTCTCTAATGAGTAGTGGTGAAGTCATGTATGGTCTTGACTGATTTCTCATTATATGTAGGGAATCAAGCGCGAGGGTTCCTTACAAGTTATAGTAACATCAAGGGTTCAAAAGTAAATATTGCAACGTAGTAGTTAAAATAATTATGGGCTGAAAGATTTACTTTTTAGAAATTAGAAAATCATATTAAAATTCCAAAAGAATACCAACCGCTTACGGCTGAAACCTGTCACGAAGCGCAGAGTTCCTTACTAGTTATATTAACATCAACAGTCCTAAAGTAAATATTGTATTGCAATGTGGCGGTTAAAAAATTATGGGTTGAAAGATTTACTTTTTAGAAATTAGAAAATCAAATTAAAATTAAAATTCCCTACTTGTGGGCTCCTAGCCCATTTCCAGCTGTAGTCCACCCACTTAGTTTCTTCTCTACATCTAGGTTTAGGGTTCGAAGATAGGGCTCTCAAAAAGAAACATTGGAGTGGATGATAGTATGTGTTTTTTGTGTGACGATGCGGAAGAGACGGTTGATCATTTATTTTCCGCTTGTTGTTTCGCTAATGGGATTTGGAATGGGATTGCTCGGTGATGCCGTATTCCCCCGATAATCTTATTTTCTATCCAGGATGTTAAGGTGGTGGTAGAGCAGCTAAGGTACCCGGTGGTCAAGAAAGATATTATTAATGGTATTATGATTATCACTTGTTGGCGAATATGGAAGATGAGGAACGACAAGATCTTTAAGGCGAAAAATGCTTCTATAACTCAAGTTATTTCGGACATCAAATCCTTTAGTTTCTTATGGTATAACAGTAGGGGTAAACATGCTAGGGTGGGTTGGAAGGAATGGCAAAATTTCTATTTTGATGTAATGTAACGTGTTTGGTTTGTTTCGGTTATCTCTTTCTTGGAGATTTCCAGGTTTTTAATGAAAGTTGCCCTTCAAAAAAAAATCTAGGTTTAGGGACCCAAAGTTGAAAACGATACCAAAATTGAATATTATTACTTTATATGTTCAAAAAATAGAATATTATATTATATTATATACCCTAACAATTATTATATTATATTATACTATACTATACTATACTATACTATACTATACTATACTATACTATACTATACTATACTATACTATACTATACTATACTATACTATACTATACTATATTATATACCAAAGTTGAAAACGATACCAAAATTGAATATTATTACTTTATATGTTCAAAAAATAGAATATTATATTATATTATATACCCTAACAATTATTATATTATATTATATTATATTATATTATATTATATTATATTATATTATATTATATTATATTATATACCCTGATAAATTATATTATATTATATTATATTACATTATATAATATAACCCTACAAAAAGTAACTTGGGGTACCTTAGACTAACTCAATAATTGTGTCTCTTCACATCACACCCTTAAATAATACATTTGCCTTAATAAACACATACCATATAAATACTATAAAAAGCAATTTAGAGGTTACACCCCTTGATTTAAACATCATATCTATTCATATCAAAACATGTTTACCTTCACAAGACCAACGCGTATTGTTGGCATTTTGACGAAATACCGTTTCAACAGAGAAAAGAAAAGAACAATACGTCGGTCCAAAAGGCAAACCGTTAATCAATTGCATTTACATCTTACATTTTTATCCCTATCCCACCGTTTCAACATCCATAAAACCCATTCCCACCCACCATTATTATACTTTATACTTCTTTTTTTAAACTTAACCAAGCATATTCTGATAACATCACACACCCATCTTATTCAAACGTTAGGATATCCTCTATATATTTTTATAACGTATATTCAAAATACATAATATCTTTTATTCTAGATATAGATAGATATTTTACTATTATTGTTACGTGATCTTCTTTCGTTTTCAAAACCACTCCCTGTGCAAAGCTTTACCAACATTCCCTCAAGGGTTGTGTTGATTCTATTTGTGGACGCACCGCTTTTAAAATTTCGACAATTATAAATACTGGATATACAATTGTAACTGTTGGTTGATTCATTCAATGTTAAATTCATCATGTAAATATGTAATTGTTGTGTTTCTTGATTCTGATATCAAATCGAAATTCATCATGTAAATGTGTAATTGTTGTGTTTCTTGATTCTAGAAAGTAAAATTGATATCAAATCGCCATAAATTTGTGATGCTTACTTGCCTTCCTCCACCATCGAACACAGATACAAAAATAATATGATCTATGTTCATTTTTCCAATGGCAGGAAACCGAACCGCGCGCCTCTGATTGAAGATAACCCAATTCATCCCTTCACAGTAGACGTTGCCTTTGGTCGAAAACAGAACGTCAATCAAACATGATGTCGAGTAATCTTTGGGTCGTAATAATTTGAAGAATATGTTGGAGATTAACGGTGGTGTGAGCATCATGACGTTATTTGTTGCAATATTACGTGTTTGTGTACTTGAAGAATGCGGAGGAGGGCGAAGGATAATCTACAGACGTCCTTTTGCACGATCATGCTTTGAAGATTGATTTTGCTAAACCGGTTGGTGTTTGTTGTCTTTTGGAACCGCCGAACTGGTAATATATACAACAAGAAAGATGATTTATCATTTACTTTTAACCGAAACGACATAACATTTTGGATAACGGTTCAAAAGGATTAACGATCATACAATTCTATAAAAGGTTGTGTTGGTTGGTCCATGGCGGTTATTACTGAACTATCACGCCGGTTCATTTCAATAACATTCCAAACACCTCGACTTTTGAAGAAAGGAGTATATAAACCGAAGTAAGTTTCGTATTCATAAGAACTTACGTTGTTTCGATCCTGAATTATACACCAAAACAAATCATTTTGCCCGAAGCATATTCTCTGGTCGATCACCTGTAAATCATAGAGACGATAAACACTGAAATATATAAAAGAGAAAGTTCAACAATTTTGGGTTTGCTCATAAGATGCATGGAATATATTTTGCAGTACTAACTTATATTATGAATCTATTTTAAATTATTATCAACATAAATTAGAACTTTGTATGATATATAGGATAAGTAGTTCAGGCATTTTATTTTGATTAGTTTGTTGTTCCATATTATAATTTTATAAACTGAGTTTTGTTTTGAAAGTAATAAATACAAATGAAAATTTATCAAATAATTTTTTTGCATGTATACGTTTTGTTTTTTCTATTTGCGATGATAAATTAAATCAGAGGGTTTTATTAGATAAAAATATATGTTTTGAGACGTATTTTGTATATTCTTCTAAGTTCTTATGGAATAGATGAATTTAACACAGTTCCAATCCAAAATTTAAATGAGTTATTACTACACCAAAACCGATAAAAGCCTCAAAATATGAAAACATCCAAACCACCACTAAAAT
This sequence comes from Helianthus tuberosus, assembly GCA_030545235.1. Lineage (NCBI taxonomy): Eukaryota > Viridiplantae > Streptophyta > Magnoliopsida > Asterales > Asteraceae > Helianthus > Helianthus tuberosus. Next base: position 210,126,167 of record CM060371.1, on the reverse strand, counting down.
AGAGTAACGACTCTAATCATTAGTAAATGTATCTATAGGTTTTCATTGATTCGAAGAAGTCCTTAGAGTATTTGGAAACTTTAAATCTACGCGGTTAAGGTACGAATTTTGAGTTGTGGATTCGAATATGATATTATTCCGCATCATGATCATCACGAAAAATTTTATTTGATACAAAGTTTGTTTCATATTTGAAGATATTCTTGATCAACATCCCGCCGCAACGCGCGGGTTAGCGTCAACTCGTTATATTATATACATTAACAAATTACATGGGTTTAAACAGTGTATATACCTTTTATTGGTCAATAAAACTTTTGGATGGTTGAAATATATTAATATAATTAATTAATAAGTTAACCAATAAAGAGAATCTAATATTCAAAACAATGTTTTTTTATGTTTTATATATGATCGACTGGTAAATTTGGAACACAAGTTGTGACGTACTTATTAAAATCTACGAAAAAGTTTTATTCGAGCGAACATATATAGTTGATTTATTACTTTTTTACAAAAAGAAACAATTTGATAAAGTTCGAAGAACATTTGTACCGGTACCATATTCGTTTTTTAAGATTCTCTCGACATGGCATACTTTAGTAATATAATATGTTTTATAATTTCGAATATACCGCTACGACATGGTTATTTTTATCTACGATCCGAAATATAGTTGAACTTTTTTAATTTACCGTGAGAATTGAACCGGTAACGTCTAAACAACACCGATACCGATACCGATATCGTATTTGTTTTTATAATTGTATAAGTTAAAAAATGCATATTTGGTTGTGTTTGGTTTGGTATAATTTTTGACAACGTAGTTGTATTTAAAACAAAGTGTTTTTTAAGGGTTGGTAGTGTGTTGATACTCTAAAAAACAACATCGATTCTTAACCAAACAAAATCAGTATAAGTATAGATATTATCGAAACCGGTATTTACTTTCATTGTTTTCAGTTCACGTAAAACATTTATAAACATTCTTTTGGGAATATTCCAACTTTAGTTGGTTAATAGAACGAGTATCGGTACCCTAATGAGTCAAAATGACATCGAATTCTCGTTGTCCCGCTGCGAAGCTTGGGTTATCCCCTAGTTATTAATATTGAATAGAGTACCCATCATATGTTCAAAAAGTAGAATATTATTATTATTATTATTATTATTATTATTATTAACTAGTATTAAGGGCACCGTGTTGCGCGGGGGGGGGGGGGGGGATAGACCGTGCCAAGTAGCATTAATGGTACACAACTACAAGCGACCAACAACACCGGAAAAACTCGTAAAAACAAAATAAATAAAAAAGGAAAAAATAACACCGAACGAAAAGCATACGTAAAATCGTTGAATCACGTATGCCAGTTGCGACATGTTAATGCGAATGAAATTAGACTGAAATGTAAAAATAGAAAAGAGTAATTAAGTCGATCTAAGACAACGCGCGCTGCGACGAACATGTCAAACAGGGAAAATAAATGCGTTGTGACGATCTTGTCACATGGGAAAAAATAGTCAAAAAAAACTTTGAAACCCACACGTACGTTACGGTGTGTTTACTCGCAAAATTAGAACCAAACGTAAAACAAAAAATTTGCAAAAGATGAAAAATACGTGGATCAAAGTTGAAATAAAAATGTATTGGGGTTAAATTGCAAAAGAGGAAAAGTTTTGGATTAAAAGTAAAAAAAAAAAAAAGCTTAAAATGCAAAAAATGTAAACCATTGGGTTAGAAGTGAAAAATTAGAGTTCCAACTTTTAGGGCTATAAACGAACCGAACGTTCAGCGAACAGTTCATGAACCGTTCGGCGGGAAGTTCGTCTATGTGCTATCGTTTAATAAACGAACGAACATGAACAAGAAATTTTGTTCGATTAGTTAAATGAACGAACATGAACAGAGGTCTCGTTTGTTTGATTATGTTTGTGAACGTTCGGTAAGGTGTTCGTGAACATTCATTGATTTGCGTTCGTTTATGTTCGTATGTTTGTGTTTTAATTGAAGATCTTTGTACTTTCTTATATTTTATTTGTACTTTTTATATTATTAAACTTTATTTATTTTATTACCTTAACAATTAAACTAGAAAACCCACTTTCACCTTGTTTATGCATCATTTCCATTTCATTTCTCATTATTTACATTATCGAATACGATCGACCTCCGTTCCACAATGAGGGATTCAAGTTCCAGTGCTACTATCTGGACCATCTATCTTTATCCTTCGTTGCGTTCCCCAAATTTATTTGTGTTCATTTGTGTTCGTGAACCGTTCGCGAACACGCTCGTTTCCTTAATGAACGAACATCAACATTAAATCTCGTTCGGTAAGTGTTCATGATCCGTTCGTGAACACATTTATTTCCTTAACGAACGAACACGAACAAGGCCTTGTTTGTATTCGTTTGGTTCGTTTACAGCCCTACCAAATTTAGTTGGTTAATAGAACGAGTATCGGTACCCTAATGAGTCAAAATGACATCGAATTCTCGTTGTCTCGCTGCGAAGCTTGGGTTATCCCCTAGTTATTAATATTGAATAGAGTACCCATCATATGCTCAAAAAGTAGAATATTATTATTATTATTATTATTATTATTATTATTATTATTATTATTATTATTATTATTATTATTATTATTATTATTATTATTATTATTAACTAGTATTAAGGGCCCCGTGTTGTCCGGGGGGGGGGGGGGGGGCAGCATTAATGCTACATAACTACAAGCGACCAACAACACCGGAAAAACTCATAAAAACAAAATAAATAAAAATGAAAAAATAACACTGAACGAAAAGCATACGTAAAATCGTTGAATCACGTATGCCAGTTGCGACATGTTAATGCGAATGAAATTAGACTGAAATGTAAAAATAGAAAAGAGTAACTAAGTCGATCTAAGACAACGCGCGTTGTGACGAGCATGTCAAACAGGGAAAATAAACGCGTTGTGACGGTCTTGTCAAATGGGAAAAAGTAGTCAAAAAAAACTTTGAAACTCACACGTACGTTACGGTGTGTTTACTCGCAAAATTAGAACGAAACGTAAAACAAAAAAAATTGCAAAAAATGAAAAATAAGTGGATCAAAGTTGAAAATAAAAATGTATTGGGGTTAAATTGCAAAAGAGGAAAAGTTTTGGATTAAAGGTAAAAAACACAAAAAGCTTAAAATGCAAAAAAATGTAAACCATTGGGTTAGAAGTGAAAAATTAGAGTTATTTTTTTTTTGAAAGACACCCTATGCATTGAAGTACATTCCATGAAGCATAAACATATTCCTAATTTATAATATGGTAATATGGTGAAACGTTATAAAGAAGTTACAAAATTATTATGGGTAAAATTAGCCTTAGCTAAATAATTATTAGACATCTGACGGGTGCTATTTAATTAGGGGGAGGGGTGGTTATCACTTACAAAAAATCTATCACTCACAACATTCAATTAAGTTTCGCCATGTCATCAACCATAATTATTAAACATCTGACGGGATGCTATTTAATTATGGGTTATGAATTTATAATTACTATTTTCCATACCCTAACACCTACTTCTCCTTTTAGGGTTACGGCAATGATGCATCCCACCACCCTTGTCTTCTTTTTCCTAACGTAAAATAAAAGTTCACTTTTATTTACATATTTTAAATTAGAGTAAATTAATTTTTGAGTCTCTGTGTTTTAGTGGTTTTAATCAGTTGAGTCCAAAATCAAAAAGTTTAACGCCCTGAGTCCCTAGCCATTTATTTTATAACGTTTTGAATCCAATTTTGTTTATTTTATAACGATATGAGTCCAAAAAATTGGACTCAAAAGGTTAAAATTTGGACTCAAAATGACTCAAATGGTTAATGAAAATGCTTATAGGGACTCAGGTCGTTAAACTTTTTGTTTTTTGACTCAACTAGTTAAAACCACTAAAACACAGGGACTCAAAAACTAATTTACCCTTTAAATTATCTTGGAGTAATTTTTATTGACAACAAAAATTATTAAGATAGATTCGTGAGACTCCAATCTCGTTTCATTGAGAAATGCATATGAGATGAAAGTTTAGTGTAGTGCTGTAAACGAGCTGAGCTAGACCCATCCCGAGCTCGGCTCGAACTCGATTTGAGCTGGCTAGGCTGATGCTCGAATTTCAAATCTAGCTGAGATTTGAGGCTCGAGCTCTACTCGATTAGAATTCGAGCTAGCTCGGCTCGGCTCGATCTAGATCGAACTAACATAGAACCTCAAAATTTACTACTTAAAAAGTCCTTAAAAATGAATTTTTTCATAGACTAAGGGCCAATTGCCATTTAATTTAACCATATGACTAAATATGCAAGTATAAATAGTTAATTTACTTTGTACATTGTCTTTACCTTCTTTTAGAGGGGAAATACTCCCTTAGTTTTTGTTTTCTAAGCGATGTGGGGCAAAAAAAATGAAGGATGTAAACCTTATCGAGCCAGCTCACGAGCCGAGCTAGGCCAAGCTCGAGCTCGGCTCGTTTACAAACCAAGCCGAGCTGAGCCGAGCTGGCTCATTTACAACCGAGCCAATTTCTAGTCGAGCTTTCTTCGAGCGAGCTACGAGTTTTTTGAACACCCCTAGTTTAGTCTATAATGCAAAGCTAAGAAACCACAAACATGTCCCGGAAACCTAACACGACATCAATGAGACCAATTTATCGATCTAGCCAACATATATCATTGATAGAACATGTAAGACTATGTCTTGTGGCTGAAGCCTGGATTCATCCTCTAATATTGTGACACATGACGCTAACTAGACGCCTACTCATCAACTTGCCCACTCGCACCCTCTAACTTGAGCCTGTTGTGGTAACTTAACCAATAGCACCCCTAAACAAGCCCACTCACGCCAGCTACCATGCTTGCTTCGGCTCGCTCGCGCCCCCAATCGTGTGACACCGTTGTGGTGTTCGAGAGCCAGGTTGGCAGCCGCCAGTGGCGGATCTAGAAAATCTTTGTAGCGGTAATGTTTTATAAAAAAAACGGTAATGAAATCGAAAAAATGTCAATTTTTATCCAAAATTTACACTATCGCCGGAACGCTAAGCGGTAGCGGAGGCTATCCCTTCCCCTAAGGTAGGTCTGCCCCTGGCAGCCGTATGGCTAGCGCCACTCGGTCGCTTGACCACGACGGCCAGTCTAAGCTACCAGAGCAATATGGCCTCGTGAGTCTTGTTACTCGATGGTTTTAGAGTAAAGACTTGAAAGTTTCTTTCTATCACCCCAACAATGAATTGGACCAGCCGCCCTACACACAATAGTGATCACATGTAGGGATGTGCAATAACCGAACCGTTAACCAAAACCGAACCGAAAACCGACAAAACCGAACCGAAATTAACCGCAACCGAATTAATCGAAAGTCAGTTAACGGATATTTTTTTTACCATCGGTTAACCGAAATTAACCGAACCGAACCGAATCATTTATTTCTTTATATATTTCTAGCTTTTATACCTCTATTTCATGTATTTCATGTTTTATACTTTCATTTCATGTAATAATACCTCTATTTCATTTATTTATTTATACATTCATTTTATTTATTTATACATTCCTTTCATTTATTTATACATCCATTTTATGAATTTAAACATCTATTCATGCCTTACAAAAAAACGCTCTCGGTATGTCTGGCCGGAAATTTAATATTCCGGCTAATATTCAAAGCAGAATCACCAAGGTTTTGTAAAAAACTTGCCAGAAAAGTGTAGCGATAACGATCTCTCAGATTTCATTCGTTCTTATGGTGACATTTACGATCTATACATCGCTCGCAAGCGGGATAAAGCAGGGAATCGTTTTGGTTTTGTTTCTTTTCTTGATGTTAAAGACCGCAGGGATTTGGTTAGACAGATCTGTAATACTCGCATCGGTGACTGTTGGTTAAAGGCAAATATTGCTAGATTTACCCTTGAAGAAGGTGAAATTGGTCCGGAACCTGATAACTCTAAAAGGATGCTTGATAGCCGCGAGAACGCTGCTCGTAAAGAAGAAAGGCCTCCGGCAAGGGCTGCATCTTCGTTCTTCAACGGAACTAGATCGTATTCAGATACTCTCATAGGGAGACAAGGATCTTTGAAAGATGTTAAGACGGTGATTGTTGATAACCAAGTGAACGCCTTCCGGGGGCTGCATGGAAGGCATTGGTGGCACGTATGATCGATTTGGAGGCTCTCAAGAGTATTTACTTGATCTTGAACGATATTTGTCCAGGATTGGGTAAAGTGCAGTATCTTGGGGGCTTATCAGTCTTAATCTCGTTTGAAGATAACAATGTGACGTCCTTTGTTCTAGAAGCGGCTAGAGGGGTTACTGGAAGATTCTCTTATGTGGATTACTGGGAGGGTCAGACCCTTGGGTATGACCGCCTTGCATGGCTCAAAGTAATGGGTATTCCTCTGCATCTAATCACTGATGAGGTTATAGATGCTGTTGGTAGTATTTTTGGGAAAATTGCTCATAGGGCGAAAAGATCAAACAGCGACGGTGACCTTTCTTACGACTATATCGGTATTTTAGTTGGAGATGGGAAAAGGATTGGTGAAGAAGTTACGCTGTTATGGAGTGATAGAAAGTTCAACATTTGGGTTTCGGAAGAGTCCGGAGAATGGGTGCCGGAATTTTACCAGGTTACTACTTCGGTGCCGGACCAACCGGTACCTGCGAATTTAAATGAGTATGGTTTAAATCCGATTACGGAGGAATGCGAGGGTGTCAGTGCTTCCAAATCTGTTCCGCCGGAAGGGCCCACTAATTCCGGCAATGAAAGTCCGGTAGCTGATGTCGGGTCAGGGTTTTCGGAAACTTCTAATCTTATTAATGGCTTTGATGATACTCCTAAAATTGTGGAGGAAGTTATGGAAGATAGTGAAGTCAATGGGGGGTTTATTCCTGGGAATCTTTTTAATATTGAAAAGGTTCTAGAAACTGACGTTCGGATCTTGGACAATGGAAATGTTTTAAATAAAAGGAAAAAAAAAGTCTTTATTAGGTACTGTGGGTCAGCCCAATTCGGCTTACTCTAGCAGCTTAGAAAAAACAAAAGTGGGGAAGAAGCCCAAATGTAATGAGGACTTGTTTGGGCTAGATCCATTGTTGGGTTTGGATAATCACATTGTGGCTCTTGATAAGGACCTGGGTAATCTCGATGGTGTTGATTGTCACGGCCCCCGGCCCGGTGTGACCCGGTCCAGGCGTCGTGACGACAGAAACCTTTGGTATTTGTATTTAATTTGGCAACGGAAATATTAACAGGATCGTTTAAACTTAAAAATGCCCAATTTATTTTATTTCACAAATTTGGGACAAACCCCATAATTTACAATAAAGGAAATTTCACGAGGAATTTCCCTGTTTTACAAAACATATTTATTTATTTTATTGAGCCACTTCTTCAAGCTTGTAGTGCTACATGGCACTTTTCCCTGGATCACAACAGATCACCTGAAACATGTTTAAAAAGATTTTTATCAGCGGGGAAATACTGGCGAGTCACTCAATTAGTACAAAATGACACATTGTTATAATATACAGTATTAAGGGTGATTATATTGTTTCTATCAACCAATTACCCCAAATCGGTATTTGTCACTCGGCCGTATCTGTGACTATGGTCAGATCACCCATTGGCTAACCCGTTGTCCAATGGTGACGAGTATCAAATAATGTATACAAAACCCCACATACCGGCAGTAATTGAAGATTACAAAGACTTAATCCCTGTAATTATAACTTTGAAACTAAATAGGGTTTTGGAAACGATTTGGTAAAAAGAGAATGACTCACATTGCAAGTTTAATTTGAACAGAACCTTGCCTACTGATTTAGCCTCGTAACCTAGTTAAATAACAATGCACACGAAACTAGGTCAGTAACTTAATACAACATTTACGATAAGTTCACGAAATCAAAACCCTCACGACGAATGACAAAGTGTAGCCCAAATACGGGCAGTACTTAAACATCCATCGGATCGGTTTCAATCGATCGGACATTGTATCATAGCAGTGATCGAGTTATTACCCTATTGTCGCAGCAGAGGGTCGGGATTTTGATTGTTTTGTACTAGACAGTGTATAACTAAATGTACGTAATGAGTTTTTCTGTCGTAACAAGACCTCCATGCAAGTGCCAAACCCCTGATTTATATGCTGGAAAATGGTCCCTGTCGCTTGGCGCGCCAGACCCAACTGGTCCTGGCGTGTGGCGCGACGGCTCCCATTTTAGGCTAGGGTAGCCTTGTGTCCCACATAGCCTAAATGAGTCAACTTTCGATGAATTTTGTGATTTACAAGCGTTTTTATGGATAATTATCCATTAGGGTTTACCCCCCTTGAGTTTTAGGGTTCCTGATCCTAACTTCGATTATTCTGAAAATTTTATGGGTCATGCCAGACTACTTGGGGGTCTCAATTAGGGTTTCCTATTGGACATTAATAAGAAATAATAATTTTGGAGAGAGTTGTTACATCCTCCCCACCTTATTTAAAATCTCGTCCTCGAGATTTATTGGAACAAGTAGGGATATTTTCGCTTCATCTCTGATTCCAGTTCCCAAGTGTACTCATGCCCTCTCTTTGAATCCCACTTTACCTTGACCAGTACTAGTCTTTTGTGTTTGAGAAACTTGACCTTTCTGTCTTCTATTTGGAATGGTTTCTCAACAAATTTTAGCTTTTCATTTACCTCTATATCTTGAAGAGGTACTACCAGGGACTCGTCAGATAAACATTTCTTGAGGTTGGATACATGAAATACGTCGTGTACTCCAGCTAGTTCTTTTGGTAGTTGTAAGCGATAGGCAACTGGTCCTATGCGTTGGATTACTGGGAAGGGTCCTACGTATCTTGGACTTAGGGGCTGTTTGGTAGCTTCTTAATGACCATTCAGATGCTACCTCTTAATGGTTTAAAACCACTGAATGAATAAGAGGTAACCTCAAGTCTGAATGGTTAAGAGGTAACATCTGAATGGTAAATCATCACATGTCACATTCTTCTACCTTCTCATTGGTAAAATTCTTAATGATTCCATTAAGAGGTAGCCTCTTAATGACCATTCAGAGGCTACCAAACAGCCCCTTAGCTTTCCTTTCTTACTGAACCGAACTACTCCTTTCCAAGGAGAAACTTTCAAGAGTACCCTGTCTCCGACTTGAAATTCTAACGGCTTGCGTCGATTGTCGGCATAACTCTTCTGGCGATCTCGAGCCATTTTCAGTCTTTCCTTGATTTGAGTGATCTTGTCGGTGGTTTCTTGCACGATCTCGGGACTTGATAATTGACTTTATCCTATTTCTGCCCAGCAAACTGGAGTTCTACAGTTTCGTCCATACAGTGCTTCGAACGGGGCAGCTTCAATACTTGCATGATAACTATTATTATAGGAGAATTCAATTAAAGGTAGGTGGTCATCCCAGTTTCCACCAAAATCTATAACACATGCTCAAAGCAAGTCTTCCAGGCTTTTGATCGTCCTTTCACTTTGTCCGTCTGTTTGGGGATGGTAAGTTGTACTTAAATTCAGTCGGGTCCCCATTGCTTCTTGGAAACTTGTCCAGAAGTGCGAAGTGAAACGACTATCTCTATCCGATACTATGGAGAGTGGAACTCCATGTAAGGATACTACGTCATCTACGTATAACTTTGCTAGTCTTTCCATGCTAAAGGTTTCTTTTATGGGTAAGAAATGAACTGATTTGGTTAATCGATCCACAATTACCCAAATTATGTCGTTACCTTTCCTGGTTCTAGGCAACTTAGTAACAAAGTCCATTGTTATTAGTTCCCATTTCCATACAGGCGTTTCTAACTGTTGGAGTAACCCTGCAGGTTTCTGGTGTTCTGCCTTAACTTGAGAACAAGTTAGACACCTAGATAAATATTTAGCTATGTCCTTTTTCATTCCTATCCACCAGAAGTTATTTCTTAAATCATGGTATATTTTATTATTTCCAGGGTGCATGGTATATCTAGATTTATGGGCTTCTTCTAAAATTTTGTCTCTTAAGTCTCCTTGCTTAGGTACCCAAATTCTTTTCTGGTGGAATCTCCAAATTCCATTAGTCCCTTGCTCTAATTCTTTTATTCTTCCTTTCATTCCTTCAGCATTATCCTTGATTGTTGTTTCTTGAACATTCTTCAGTTGTTCCCTTAAATCTAGATGTAGATTTAATCTAAGAGTACGAACTCGCTTTTGCTTTTCATGATACTTACGACTTAGGGCATCTGCGACTACATTTGCTTTTCCTTCGTGATATTGATTATCACAGTCGTAGTCACTTAGAATTTCCATCCATCTCCTTTGCCTCATGTTCAATTCTTTTTGCCCAAATATGTACTTTAAGCTTTTATAATCTGTATAAATGGTAAACTTACTTCCATACATATAGTGTCTCCAAATCTTAAGGGCAAATATTATTGATCCTAATTCTAAGTCATGTGTCGTATAATTTTCCTCGTGCTTTTTCAATTGCCTTGAGGCATACGCAATTACCTTTTTGCGTTGCATTAGCACACATCCTAATCCTAGCTTAGAAGCGTCACAGTAAACTTCAAAATCTTCTGTCCCTTCTGGCAAAGCTAGAATAGGTGCATTTGTTAACTTTTGCTTTAAAATCTTAAAGGCCTCTTCTTGCCTAGGTCTGCATTCAAACTTAACTGTTTTAATGAACTAGTTAAGTGCGTAAAAGTGTTTTAATGAATCCTTGAGAGTTTTAGACCTAAAATCAGCTTAAAACTTGATCAAGTGCTTAATTCCGTTTGAAAACAGATCGAAAATGATGATGTCAGCAACACTTCATACGGAATTAGCAGTTAATTCCGCTTGAAATCGTATTTCTGCTTGAAAAGTTCACATAATTCCGCTTGAAAACACTTAATTCCGCTTCAGTGAGTTATTTCGTTTGAGCCGGTTCAAACGAAATTAGAATCATGGCTGAGGAATTCTACAATGCGTTTGCAACACCGATTGCCCCTGTTACAGCTGCTGAAACTGTGTACAATGAGAATGAGATAGGAACTTATCAGAAACCACCAAAGCTCATGTATATTGAAGATTTTCAAGGATGGAAAAGTCGTTTTGAAAACTGGGTGCAAGCTTATAAATTTGACGCATGGTGATCATTGTTGAAAGATTATGAGAAACCAAAGAATGAACGTGGGATTGAAAAAGCTATTGTTGACTATTCAGAGGGTGACAAATTGAAATTTGTTAGGCCCTAAAGTGTGAGACTGACGCATCAAATTAATACAACGAGCCATGGTTACGAACTGGGCTTTACTGGGTTAGTTTATATTAGGTTTTGGACCTTTATAGGTCACTTGGGCCAAGCTTTAGGCCATGTGGGCCAAACAGGCCCAAGGGGAGCCCATGTAGGGAAGTGGGCTTGAGTTAGTATAAAAACAAGTTTCTAACTTGTTTTTAGGTTTGAACCTCTAGGAACCTCCTAGTTACAGAAATTCTAGAGAAACAGAGAGTGGGAGGCGATTTGGTTGTGAGCACTTGTACTAGACGATTTTGCTTTGATAGTAATAGAATCGTGTGCAAGTGTTGAAAGTGATTCGGTGTGTTCTTCGTATTCGGTTCGTATTTCATATTTTTGTGTTTTTCTTGAATCTCACCAAGTTTGGATTCCGCACAAACTTGGTGATTGTTTGATATCATTTAAAGATCCGGTTTCACGGGACTTACAAGTGGTATCAGAGCCATTAGAACCTGTTTCTAGGCTCGGTTTGATATCAAAAATTCAAGATTTTCGTAATTTTTGGTTCGGTGTTCTTCGCGTTCTTCGTAGTGTTCATCGAAATTCTATCAAAAATTAGTGTATTTTGGTGTTTTTGATTTTTCTAAAGTTGTTAAGATTTGAAATTTTTGATAAGTTTGACAAAGGATTTAATCAATCCCAATTTTTTCGTAAAATCTGGTTGATTAGTTTGCTCAAAATTATTTGTTTCCTTATTTAAAAATTGGAAATTCAAAATAGTTTACAACTTCCTTGACGTGTAAAGGAGCTTTCAACGATTTCGAGTCATTATCTTCTGAGTCGCAACCAGAGCTCCATTTCATCTCCAATATTTACGTGTCCTTATCAACAACACGGTTTCAACAACACGGTTTCGAGTCAATCTTCATTTGGTTTCGAGTCACGGTTTCGATTCATCTCTTAAGGTCTCGACTCGCAACCGGCTTCACAGTCTCGACTAATCACGTTTCACATTCTCGAGTCGCAACAACAGACCATTGAGTCGCAACCATTTTCCTTACAACATCAACATCACCAGTCGCAATCAGAAGTGAGGTCTCGGTTCATCCTGTTTGGTTTCGACTCGCAACCTCGATTACGAGTCGCAACCACCGTTTCGACTCGTCCGACTCGCAACCACGTTCCTTAGTCTGATTTCGAGTTGTCGTCTTCTAGCTCTAGAGTCGCTATCATCATCATCGTTCACCATCATCCAACCTGCACTTCTGATCACGAGCACCGTTACTATCATCATCCTCATCACTCCGACCACCGCCGTACATTTGATCCAACATCTTCTCTTTCTCGGTTTCGAGTCTATCATCTCACAGTTTCGGCTCTTCCTGCTTTGGTTTCGACTCGCAACCATCCACGGTTCCGAGTCGCAACCGAGATCTCGAGTCATCTCGTTTTGCTTTCGAGTCGCAATCTCAATGTTCATCTTCATATCAGATTATCATCCGATTTCGAGTCCGTGTTTTCGAATTTTCGGTTTTGATTTTGATCATCTTCTATCGTTCATCATTCTCCGGTCATCGCTATAACCTTTCTTCATCCAACACCTTAACTCGACACCGCAGACCATCATCACCACCTTCATCGTCGTTCATCATCCTCTGATCATCCTCGTCTCCGTTCAAACTCCGACCACTGTTCTCTCCGATCACCTCCGATCTTCTTCTCCGATCTGCACTACGTCTCCCAGCCATTCTCCTTTCATCATCTGTTGCTATCACATCGAGTGGCAGAAAATTAGGGTTTAGGTTCGGTATTTGTTTAACGAAGAAGACGGACAGTTGTGTTGTTTTGAAGCTTAGGTTTTTATTAATAATTATAATTATAAAATCAACAATCATTATATAATTATTATTAATCATAAGGTCATCATTATATAATCATTGATTTTTTTAATAATAATAATAATTATACTTTTATAAACTATTAAAAAAAAAAGGTTTGTTTAAATTATTAAAAAAAAAAGGAGAAAAAGTTTGTTTGGGTGTGAAAAGTTTGACAGGTTTTGAGGTACGGTTCAGAAAGCGGGTTCATTCGCGTGCAAAGGGTTTGAGTTAGCGATTACACGGGTTCTCATTTGGTTTGTGTTTTGAGGAGAAGAACAAAAGTATTAACCTCCCGTTGAAATTATGGCATTTGTGTTTCACAAACCTGCGGCTCAAGAAATTACTCGTGAAGAGATACTTTCTGTCTTTTGCACTCCTGAATGTAGAGAAAGGGTTGAGGCATATCATTTACACAACGCTGAGCTAATACAAGATTATCAAGACATAAAAAATAAAAATTTTACTTTATCAAAGAATGAAAAGCTTTATAAAGATAAAATTGAAGCTCAGCGAAAAGACATCATCAGACTTAAGGATGATGTAAGTGTAAAAACAGCCCATTTCTTAGAGGCACAGGAGAAGGTATGCATTTTAACTAAGGAACTGGAAGATATTAGAGACAGATATCAAATTAATGAACTTAATATCAAGAAATTTGATTCTTCCAGCAAACTAGTTAAAAACCTGTGCGATCAACAGCTTGCGTACAAAGAAAATAAAGGGCGTGGTTTGGGTTTTAATAAGGCTCCTCCTCCTTATAATGACAATTATACTTATTTACCTATGACTGAGGAGGAGATGATAAATGAAAGTCAAATGACTTATGGTCCCAAAAACAATAAGTCATCATTTAATGGCAAACCAGTTGAGAAACAGAAGTCTGCTCCAATAAATTTTGTTTCCAAAGGCTCAATTGATCCTAACGTTTCATCTTCATGTGCAGATGATAGTTCTGAAGTAAAGTGTGGAGATGTTCATGGGAGTGAATCAGTCGTTATTTCAAATATTTCTGAACCTTATCTTGAACCTTATTCTGAACCAACTGAATCTGACCTTGCTTTTAGTCGTTCTTTGTTTGCGTCATTTTCTGCTTATGTTTCGTCTTTTGAGCCTGATGTTTTGGGCAAAACTGATAATGTTTGTGTTGAACCTTTGAACAATAAGTCTGGTGATGAATCTTCTTCAGTTAATGATTGTGATTGTGATGTTTCTAACTCTTCAGTTGATGATTGTGTTACAGGTGAGGTCCCTCAGGATACATTCAGTGAAACCACTGAAACTTCTTCTCAAGAAAATCAAGAATGTCCTGATTCATCTTCTAAATCGGTCTCAGTGGACGTCCCTAATGTTGAATCTAGTGGGACCCCATTGGAAACCGTGGATGAAAGCAAACCTAAATCGGATTCACATGATACATGTGTTGACGAAACATGTGTTGATGAAATTTCAACTTGTTCTAAAATTAAAACTGAATCTGAATCTATTAAAGAAGAAAAAGGAGTTGAAATAAATGAACAGTCACCGAAAAATGTTTCTGAAAATAAAGATAAACCTGAAACACCGGTTTTTCAAAATGATCAAGATAAAAGTGAGAAGGATGAATCTCATCATCCGTCTACATCTCATGCTTGTGCTAGTTCTGATCAGCAGGTACAGAAGAACTCAGAAAAGGCACATGGAACACAAGCAACGCAAGCTCGGTCATCTAGACCTATCAAAACAGCTAATGCTGCTAGCTCTCAGAATCTCCATACATTGAAACGACAGACATGTTTCAACTGTGGAATTCCTGGACACATTGCTAGAAATTGTGTTCATTATCCAAAAGTGCAACAAAATGCCAACACTCACTTGTTTGCTGATGTTTGTGAGCCGGTTCACAACACGCAAAAGGAGCCAAAACGAGTAGATCAAAATCGAGGGTATAAGAAGTCTGCTCATCAAGGACAAGGCAGCAATAATCCTCATAAGGCTCGTGACAAGGTGAATGAAAGATTCAATCAGGGAGAAAAGACGAAGAATGGTGCTCATAGCAACAAGAGTTCTGCAAACAGCAAATATAAGCACCCAAATTCGTCTTCGTCTGAAAGTCATGTGCAGGCGCATCCAACACGAAGAGGACCGGTTTGTCCTTCAGGGTCTGCAAGAGCAAATCCAGCTGATCAGAATGCTTTCTACATGAAGAGACAAACATGCTTCAATTGCGACATTGCTGGTCACATAGCTCGGAACTGCACACATCGTCCCTACGTACCATATTATATGCAAAATCGGAGGGTTACACCAAAGGACAACTACCATTCTAAGCCAATGAAGGTATCTTCACCTAAGGCAATGAAGAATGTGAATCCCAAGGTTAAACCTTCTGATGGGGATTGGAATGCTGCTAAAGCAAAAAGAAAACAAGCTTTGAAACCTACACAAATTTCGAAAAATAACAAGGTTGATAAGTCAACTGTTTTGCTAAAGGCATCTAAGAAACTAGAAAAGCCTAAACAAATTTGGAGAGCAAAACAAAAAGCAGCTACATCTCCAATTTTTGAAACGAAAGGGGACTTGTGTTTGAAGGAAGTATCTTATTTTGATGCTTCAGGAAATCCCAGGACCACGATGGCCTGGGTACCAATGTCTTACTAATCTCCTTACTTTTCAGGAACAACTAAGGAGGAGCTGTTGACAATCTCTGGAATGTTGATAGCGGTTGTTCCAGAGATAAAAACGGGTAACATTTCACTGTTGCAAAAAGTTCAAATTTTTTTTACAGATGATATGTTTCCTTTGGAGGAGATAACAGAAGTAAGAAATGATCAGCAAAAGGTACCGTTTAAATTCAGTACTTTGATTTGAATATTGATTAGTCTTCAATCTAATGACGGAACGGTTAAGCAAAAATATTTTTCTCTTTTTCTTAGTTTATAACTTTGTACATACTGTGTCCTTTCTCTAGTAAATGGTAAATTTGCGCAAAAATACAAGATTTATGCACAAATTTAGGGGGGAGAGGAACATATAGATAGATATAGAGTTTAGGAGGAGAAAACTCAGAAAATACAAAAAGAGTTTGCTGTATATATGCATTGTTTTAGGGGGAGAAAATGAGAAAAATGCAAAAACATATGAAAAATGAAAAAGCCAAAAAGAGAAATTGCATGATATGGGAAGTGAAATAAATGTTCGTGTTAAAGGGTTTGACTAACACATGTAAGGTGCCATAGCTGAAAAGACTAGGATCTACTGCGATATGTCGATAGGCTTGACGCTCAACATGATAAAAGATACTAAGTGATATAAACATAACGAACTATGTACCATGTGGGTAACATACCAACGGTGTATGATTTTATGGTCTTAAATCTTGCGTTGATAGATAGCCAACATCTGAGGTTTCAGGTCTTTATATTGTTGAATCATCCCGGGATATCTTGGTTGTCCTTCTGTTCAGAACTAAAATTGTACATGACCCCAGGAAAGAAAGTCACTTGGAATTAGCTCATTTCTATTTGAATGTCTGTATGTTGTCCTGATACACACAATTTTGATCTGATTCTGAAATCTTCTCTGAAAAACTCGTGTACCTCCTCTGCTGCATCCAGATATATGCTGACCTGGAGGTGCTAGGCAACGACAGCTTCTGCTGCATCCAGATACATGCTGACCTAGCTGTACGTTGTCGCGTTATAGATCTAATACACCCGAAAGAGGCCCTCAAGTGCCCAAAAGAAACCCTAGAAACCTATATCAAATTGAGAAAAACTCATTTGATCTGTATATTATACCTTCTCTGCAAAAGATCTATTCTGTTCTCTTCTCAACCTATTCCCAGTTAAGATTTCAGAGATCTGGATTGGACTTGTGAAATATGTGGTAGGGAAGATACTTGCATGATAGAGTGTGCTGTTTATATTTCCATGATTTGATTAGTATTTATTTGGGTGTTCATTGTTAAGAAATCAAGACATGATAAAATAGATTATATGCAGACCTAGACACAGTCAGGATATCTTAAAGGATGACATCAGTATACTCACCTGCTACGATGAATCGTTGTGCTTACCTTGATCGTGGGGGTATGCCTTGGAATGGGACACACGGGTATAATATTATAATATTACCTAAAGCATATCACGAAGTTGAAAAATTGAAAGTTGAGCGTTAAAGTTTAAGTGGACAAACATATTGGCAATCGCATAGACCAGTTTGATTAGGCTCGTACTGAAAAGTGTTCCTTAGTCTGCCTGAGAACGAATTTTGATCCCATTGCAATTGTAATTGTATATTATGGTAGTTGTTTATATTTTGAGTTTTTTATTTGTTTTTAGTTCTTAAAATAAAAATAAAAAAAATTCAAAAATTCAAAAATACAAAAATAGTGTCTTGTTTTTCTATAAAACCAAAAATCCAAAAATAGAGTGTTTATTTGTTTTTCTTAAAATTAAAAATGTAACCGTTCTTGAAGATTTGGCTGATCATCAAAAGTTGAAAGAATTTAAATTGTGAAATTTGATGTACCTAGTGTTCATATGGTACTCTCCCTGTTGCATAAGAAATGTTTGCTTATGAGTTTGTGAGCATGTGCAGAACGTGATTTCAATCAAGAACAGGGATTGATGAATATTGAGATGCTGTTAGTTGCTGAAGAAGCCTGAAGCAGCACTACAACAAGATGTACCTGAGTCAGAAGAACCGGATACGAAACGCCGTCTGACAATGAAAGTGCATTTGAAGAAGTACCATGAATCTGCTTGAAAGACAAAGATTGAAGAAGAAAAGAGATGCTGAGAATCCTCCTCTCACATTCTTTTTAACAAGATTTTCAAGCAAAGCTGATCGAGATCCTGATATGAAGCTAACCACAAGAGCTGAAGAAAGAGACCCAGTGCTGAGAGTTCAGAAGTCAAGAACTTTCACAACATCTGCAGCATAGTGACAACCATAGACTACGTTGAAGACATTGCTGAATTCATGATATGAAGACAATTTGATGGCATCAGTCTAGGGGGAGATTGTTAGGCCCTAAAGTGTGAGACTGACGCATCAAATTAATACAACGAGCCATGGTTACGAACTGGGCTTTACTGGGTTAGTTTATATTAGGTTTTGGACCTTTATAGGTCACTTGGGCCAAGCTTTAGGCCATGTGGGCCAAACAGGCCCAAGGGGAGCCCATGTAGGGAAGTGGGCTTGAGTTAGTATAAAAACAAGTTTCTAACTTGTTTTTAGGTTTGAACCTCTAGGAACCTCCTAGTTACAGAAATTCTAGAGAAACAGAGAGTGGGAGGCGATTTGGTTGTGAGCACTTGTACTAGACGATTTTGCTTTGATAGTAATAGAATCGCGTGCAAGTGTTGAAAGTGATTCGGTGTGTTCTTCGTATTCGGTTCGTATTTCATATTTTTGTGTTTTTCTTGAATCTCACCAAGTTTGGATTCCGCACAAACTTGGTGATTGTTTGATATCATTTAAAGATCCGGTTTCACGGGACTTACAAAATTTACAAGTGAGAAAATGATGATCAGTATTCTTCAACAAGCGATTAAAGAATATATCTTTGTTTTGCTCCAACATAATGGTACGGCTAGATCAATTTGGGAAGCATTGATTCAGAAATTCAAAGGAAGCGCAGATATGATCAAAAAATAAAAGGCGTTATTGAAGAAATCATTTGATATGTTTACAGCTTTCGACCATGAAACAACAAAGCAGACCATTGATAGATATTGTCATATGGTATTGGAAATGGGAAGATTGGTGTAACAATCTAACCCATTTTAGTAATATTTTAATCAAATGTGGATAATTAGGTCCCAATTTTTTTTTATAATTAACGTACAAGTGTGGGTTAACGAATAACCCAGACAAACCAACTTAATGGGTAATTACACAAATAAGTGACCGTAAAAAAACAACAAGGTTTTAATGCATAAAACTTTGTCATGCGTGATCACACTTAAACTTTCCCGAAGAATGCTCTGCAGAAATAGCGGTTTAAGAGTGTTCGGTTCTTGGCGTGCTTGGTCGTCTATCCGTACGCTTCCCGCCTTAGTGAAAGCCTATTATAAACACTAAAAACGATTAGTGTTTAAGTTCTACGATCAAACGATCAGTAATCAAAACATTTGAACAAAAATATTAAGCACAAAATATCATTTTTTTTTCAGCCCCCTTACCCGGCCGAATCAGATTTCCACCCGGCCGTTTCAACTAAAACATGTCTTTTTCTCAGCACCCTTACCCGGCCGGGTCACGTTTCCACCCGACCGTGTCCCTAACAATTTTAACTCGTTACAAAATTATCAAACATTTTGATGTCAACCACTTTTTTTATGACAGAACGTCGGCATAAACCACATCGAACTATTTCATAAAAAACATGTATAAAAATTACCCAACATCCTTTATAATGTCAAACAACTTCTGACCAAATATTGTGTCAAAACTCAATAGTTAAGACCTCGAAACAGTTTCTGCAATTAGCGGACCTGTTGCTGTCAACAACTATCTTGTTGACAAAACAGCCGTGAAAACCACGTCAAACAACTATAGAAAAAGCTATAAAACTTACCAAACATCCTTTATGTTTTCAAACAACTTCTGACCAAATATCATGTTAAAAATGAATGGTTAAGACCTCGAAACATTTTCTGCAAGTTGCGGACCTGTTGCTGTCAACAACTATTTTATTGACATAATAGCCGCGAAAAACCTGTCAAACAACTTTGGAAAAACCTATAAAAATTACCAAACATCCTTTATGTTTTCAAACAACTTCTGACCAAATATCGTGTTAAAACTCAATGGTTAAGACCTCAAAACATTTTCTGCAAGTTGCGAACCTGTTGCTGTCAACAACTATTTTATTGACATAATAGCCGCGAAAAACATGTCAAACAACTTTGAAAAAATCTATAAAAATTACCAAACATCCTTTATGTTGTCAAACAACTTCTGACCAAATATCATGTCAAAACTCAATGGTTAAGACCTCGAAACAATTTCTGCAAGTTGCTGACCTGTTGCTGTCAACAACTATTTTATTGACATAATAGCCGCGAAAAACATGTCAAAAAACTTTGGAAAAACCTATAAAAATTATCAAACATCCTTTATATTGTCAAACGACTTCTGACCAAATATTGTGTCAAAAATCAATAGTTAAGACCGCGAAACAGTTTATGCAATTAGCGGACCTGTTGTTGTCAACAACTATTTTGTTGACAAAACAGCCGTGAAAACCACGTAAACAACTTTGGAAAAATCTCTAAAAATTACCAAACATCCTTTATGTTGTCAAACAACTTCTGAACAAATTTCGTGTCAAAACTCAATGGTTAAAACCTCGAAACAATTTCTGCATTTAGTGGACCTGTTGTTGTCAACAACTATTTTATTGACAAAACACGATAAGTGGTTACCAACCATTTTACTCTTTGACCCGTTATGGTTGACACTATAGGGTCACATTACATTTTGTCATTAATCACCAAAATACTTTCCATCACGTATGTTGTAATTCTATTCTAGGAATTGTAAGGTTTACTTACCTTAAGTCCGTTCATGCTTTCTCACGCCTTTGACCCGTTTGACCCATTCTTCTTCAAGCTTCCACCTAGCTCGTCAAGAGTCAAGCTATAATACAATATCCATAAGATTGTTAGATTAGTCATCAATACCATGACCATCACCCTTATGGACTTTTCTACCATATTTCGTATTCGATTTAATTATAGACCGGTTTGACTTTTAAAAGTCAAACTGCCGTTTTACATATATATGCACTAACAAGTTCAATAAAACTCATTAGGCATTTTATCTAACACTTGGTGGGCATCATTTTTAGGCCACCAATTTGGCTAACTTCCTTAACCAAATTTACCTTATTTCTTTTAATTCGTCAAGGTTACACAATTATTAACATCAAGTTAGCAAGACTTTCACTCATCATAGCTAATCCCTCAAATTATCATATTAGAATTTGGGGATTTTATTACTATCTTAAAAACCCATTTCACCACATACATGGATGTTAGGATCGGAGGCCCACATGATAGTGTTTGTTTGTGTAAAATTGTGTAATCAATAGAGATGAACAGAGTTTAAGTGCAGCGGAAATGAATAACAAACTTTGTAAACACAATCAAGGAGAAAATAGTTTTGAGAAAGCATATGCAATTCATTTAGTCAAAAGATTTACAATAATAATCAAATGATTACAGATATGCTTACATACTAAGCTCCCCCTCAGCCAGATGCCCCAAGGTTGGATTGCACAAGATGAAAGGATTGAATTGAGGAGAAGAACTCTCTCAAAACGAATCAAATGTAACAGTACAGAGTACTGCTTCATTTATAGACAAACCAAACCGCTGAGGCCTCTCAGCTGACGTCAGCATGTAAGCGACGTCTAACAGCCTAACAACCTGTATCTACTGTTCGTATACAAACACTGCTAAACCTAACAACTGACTATACATGAATCAGATGATATACTAAACTACTGCTCTTCCTATTCATCAGTGCTTTCCTCAAGGTTGATCAGTCCTTGATTGGACTGTGCTTTGTCATCAGCAGTTTGTACCAGCAGTGCTTAGTATCCAGCAGTCTTCTAGGCTTCATCAGTAGTTTAGGCAAAACAACAGCAGTTGTAGGCGGGCAGTGGATGTAAGACCATCAGCTGTTGTAATCACTTTCAAGGGAGAAGACATAGTGTAAACAGCTGCTTATTGTGAATCCACTGTTGTGATCAGGTTTTGGCTTTACATTATCTGTTCCTCTGGTAGGGTTCAATCCCAACAATGGACTTTAATCCAAACATCTATTTAGCCAAGTATCTCATATTTTCTTGTAAATATGAAGACTATATGCATGCTTTGACATCACTATAACATCAATTTCATTCTACCATCAAAACCACTTTATGTCATGTATGAACACTTGACCTAGTCTCTAGATTGTGCAAGTATTTCATCTATACTAGCTAGTATAGTGATCATCAACACAAATACATCATCAATTTCATCAAACTAACAATAATTTTGAACTCAAGGTTATCACCTTCAAGTTCTTCTTCACACAAAATTGATGAAATTAAGTTTTACAACATACCTTATGATCCCCTAGTCTAGGTGATCAATAATTTACATTCATGCAGGAATTTGAGGCTCGATTCCTCCTTCAATTTGATGATTTTAGCTCATTGAGGGTTTGCACCCTTTTTCTCCTGTTCTGGATCGACTAAACACACACACAAGTGTGTGTTTTTTGTGTTTATTTTATTTTAAAGATATTTGTTTCAGATTTGGCAATTTTAGTTCCTCCCCAATGTTAGTTCTTGCACATTATAGTTTACAACTAGGTTATAACTAGGTTATATTTCTAGTTGCCTATCTCTCGTAAATTATCGACGGACATGATAATTCTATTTACTAAGTTCGGGAATGCCACTACCCGACTTAAATTATGTCCCTATAGCCCGTGCCTTTTTATAAACTTTATTTACTAAAATGCATTTGTTCGCCTTTTATTTAACATTAGGTTTATTTATTTAAATCCTAATGTTTACCGGGTTAACTTTTACCACTAACGGTATTTTACCCGCTCATTCCCAGTTAATTTAGTTTAATTAACAAACCCGTTTTCGGGGTGTTACAAGTCTACCCCCCTTAAAGAGGTTTCGTCCCCAAAACCTTTCTTACGTAGTTCTTTGAGTTAAACTCAGCGAACTTAATTTCGGTTTTCCTTTGAGCATTTCTAAAATTTTAATCATTCATTAATCTTACCAGGAAGGTATGGTAGTGTCTCTCGGTCTCCAATGTGATGCCCTACCCCTTCCGATGTTCCCTTCTTGCTCTTTTTCTTGATCGACACCTTTATCTTCAAGGCGTTCATCTCTTCGGACAAGAATTATCGAAGGCCTTGCCGCATACGCCTTTCATGTGCAAGGCCTCATGGGCCGTTACTTTTAGTGCGTTTATTCTCTTTATCATCTATCATGGCGAGCCGCCCTCTAGCCACTCGATCATATGAATCTGTCAACATGTTTGTTCCGCGCTAATCTTATTAAGACAAGCACACTGATTAAGTTATAAGCAAAATATTGATCTTGACCGGTCTTACTGGTTAGACTCATCAGTCATCGGTTACTTTATACCCCATTATTCGGGTATACCCACTTTACCTTTCCAAGGCTTTACCAGGATTCGTGACCCTTCAGCCTCGTAGCTTATGCTATAAAATAATCATATCCCATGTTATTTTCTTGACCGTGATTGCCTCATGTCATGCTTGGATTTATATCAACATTTCATTTTTTTTACAAATTTACCTTTCTAAAACATCGTCTTGCATCTGTTAGTGCCAAAACTTGTTTCCTTTAATAAAGAATCATTTTCCAATTATTCGTTAATTCATTTCGATTGTCAAATCGTCATTGTTAACTAAAACCATGTTTTAGTTCAACATTATTAACTATGTCAAATTGTCATTTATAACTAAAATCGTGTTTTAGTCCAACACTTTTTATTTATTTATCTATTTTTTATGTCAATTACCCACATCAAGGAAATGACAACCAAGTCTCTTTTCTATCAAATTTTCGTTTTATGCGGGGAATCGTAATCAATTCCCATGCCTTAACCCAATTGACTAACATGCCTCTTTTCACTTCTTCCCGTAGGCTTTCACCTTTTTAAGGTAAGGCCTCTAAGGTTCATCCCTTTTTGATTTGTGACCGAAGGCCACATTGATACCGTAGATCTTGACCACTATTTATGACCTGAAGGTCGTGGTGATCTCGTAGATCATCTCTCCACCCATGTCATTCTTTAAATGAACTAGGTGTCTCTTCGTCCCTTTTATGTTTGAGATCAATTAGTGTTAGTGCATACGTCTGTCGACTTCGTCTTGTATCGAGTCATGTAATAGAATAGATGAAACAAGTCACACAGTTCGAGATTAACAGGATACAGAGGTGAACAAGCCAGTTCAAACGAAGTGGCCAGTTCAAACGAAGTGGCCAATTCAAACGAAGTGGCCAGTTCAAACGAAGTGGACAGTTCAAACGAACTGGACCAGTTCGTACGAACTGGAGATGCTTGTTCAAACGAACTGGATTTAGTATAAATATGTGACTTGTGATTTTCATTTGTAACTTTTGGATTCCGGTAGCGAAGCTCTGCCGAAGTGTCTCCAGCCTTGTAAACGCGTTCTAATCAATACAAGAGACAATTAATAGTGAATATCAAGCTGAACGAAGATCTAATCTCTGTATTCCGCCTTTGATTAGATCGATCGACTCTTCTGATCGACTCGTCATGTTTGAGAAATGACTCACAAAATTAATTTTCCGGAAAAACCATTTTGATTAAAACAAACTTAAGTGTTTTGAAATCACTATGGGAAAATGTTTTGTTGTCAGGGGGAGTTCTGATTGTTCAAGCCAAGTGAATGGAGAATTGAAGTAATTCTCATCATGTTGTCATTTACTTTGTACAGTTCATTTTCAAATTTTCCCAGAAAATCAAAATTGAGATATATTTTGATTTTAGGGGGAGTAAATTTTTTTTAAAAAAAATTAGAAAATTTGAAAATTACAAAAACATTGAAAAAAATGCAAAAATGAGTTTTGTTGTCAAAAAGAGGAAATGATAGTAGATCAGTTGGACTGTCACAGCATGCTAAAGAAATGGAGAGATAAAATGTGATAAGCGATCTCACTAAAGATGTGACGATAGGCTCATCTAGACTAGTAGATTTGCGATAACGATACAAACCTAAAATGAAAAAGCCTAGTTCTAGTGGGAAACATGATTGAAAGCATAGTACTTAGTTTTGTCCTTCTTGATTGTGTGCCTACTCGGTAATCGTTGATTGTCGAAAGACATAAAACTGGTTAAGTTTGTGAACTTTCACAACTTTGCTAAAAAGTCGCTGTGATTGTGCATTTTTTTGCAAAGATTTAAACTTGTTTTATTTCTTTATTTTGTTTAAGCATTGGACATCCTCTGTGTATACGTGAGTATCGACCTGGATGTTATTGCCTAAACGTTCTGCTTTATTTTCTTTGGTGTTTCATTTAAGCTTTGGATCACCTCTGCGTATACGTGAGTATCGACCTGGTGGTTAAAGCCTAAACAACTTCAACTTGTTTTATTTTTCTTATTTTGTTTAAACATTGGACTTTCTCTGCGTATACGGAAGTATCGACCTGATTGTTAATGTTTAAACATTCTGCGTTGTTTTCGCATAAATCACAGTTGATAAAAGTTTAAAGGCATTACTTGAGTCAGTGTATTGCATGATGAGGGGATATGCTGAGATCGTGGGGTCCATAAGAACTTAGTGCAATATTAATATACCTTAACGTATCGGTAAGCATTTCGAAAGTTTTTAGATTGAGTTTAAGTGGTCAACAATATCGTCAATCTACGTGAATCGTTTAGAACTGAAAATGTTTAAAGCTTAACGGTGCTAGTGATTGGTCACATAAACTGATATGATCCTCTTACACAAACTCACAAAAATATTGTTTGTAAATATTTCTTTACTGCATTCCTTTGTTATCAAAAATTCAAAAAGATTTTCATTGTGTTTTAGTATAAAATTTTGAAAAATACAAAAAGATTTTCGACAATTGATGTTGGAGAGCTGATTATTCAAAATTTCAAGTGCTGAACAGGATGAACAATGTTGGGAGTGTGTGCTTAAATGAAGGAATTTATTTTGAGAAAGAAAGTTTGATTAGTTAATCGAGATCATTAATTTGAACTTGATGTAACTATTACTAGTAAGTTTTTCTTATTGATTTAAGTAAAAACTTATGTGGTGGTGAGAAAATTTGTGGAGGAGATGAGCTGAACAGAATTAAAGCCAGGATGTGATCTCAAGGTGATAGCTAATTCCAGACAGCGATCCCAGCATGATGAAAGGGGGAGTCTGACGAGGTTAGAGCCAAAGAGAAAATCCTGGTACATGCTAAGAAAGAAAGGAGATCGATCAAGATTGAAGTCGTCATGTTGAAGACTCTCACTGAAGATTCCGTCAACATTCAAGGGGGAGTCTGTTGGTGCAGTTGTCTGTCGACTTCATCTTTATTCGAGTCTCAGATTGTGAAAGAGCCCGAAGACCGGTAAAGACTGAAGAATGAGAAGACTTGTTACTTCAGACTCGTCAACATTCGAGGGGGAGTCTGTTAGTGCATACGTCTGTCGACTTCGTCTTGTATCGAGTCGTGTAATAGAATAGATGAAACAAGTCACACAGTTCGAGATTAACAGGATACAGAGGTGAACAAGCCAGTTCAAACGAAGTGGCCAGTTCAAACGAACTCGAGATGCTTGTTCAAACTAACTGGATTTAGTATAAATATGTGACTTGTGATTTTCATTTGTGACTTTTGGATTCCGGTAGCGAAGCTCTGCCGAAGTGTCTCCAGCCTTGTAAACACGTTCTAATCAATACAAGAGACAATTAATAGTGAATATCAAGCTGAACGAAGATCTAATCTCTGTATTCCGCCTTTGATTAGATCGAGAACTCTTCTGATCGACTCGTCAGGTCGCTAAAACGATCCTACAATTAGGGTCTCACGGACCTCTAAATCATTTGTTTATATGTTATTCTTTTGTATGTATATATTTGAGTTTGAACGTAGTTCATGAAGACAATCGTTTTTTTTTCAGGCAATACTTCTGCCTCTATAATCCATTACCCAGGCTTAGTATTTCGTAATTCACGCTCCCGTTACTCGGTTTGCGTTTTCATTTCTTACAACCCATTACCCGGGTTTTTTATTTAACCCGTTTGATTTGTTCATATGAAATCCATCACTTATGAACAATCAAACCTTATTCTTTATTCGACCATCCTTGATGGCCTTATAGACCATGAATGATGATTATCATCATCATTTCTTTCTTTTCCCTTTTTATCTTTTCTACGACCATAGTCAACGACTTTGATTGTTTTCCGTGTGGGCAATACCTCCGTTTCTATGACCACGCGGGTCATTTATACTTTGGTTTTACGTACCTTTTTGTAAACCATGACTCTTTCGTCCATAATGACTTATTCCACGAATTTCCTTGGGTCATTTATTTCTATGTGCGCCATTTATTGTTTTTATGGTTCCCATGAAAACCATTTATACGAGTACGTCTGTAAGATTTCTTGACCCCAAGGATCTTTTAGCTCTTCACATTCACCTCTTCTTTACCACATCGGATGTATATGTGCTTGTTATAAGAAGTTCATGGTATCATGTGTTTACTACTTACTTGGCCAAGGCAAGCAATCGACACATGGTACGCATTACCTTATTATAACTAACACATTACCTCCCATGTAAGTAAATTCTCGATTCATGTCCGTATTTCTGATTTTTTTTGGTAAAACCTCTTTTTATTGTTATTTAACAATTATTAGTTTTACCCATTTTCGTCTCAAAACACATAGAATGTTTTCATTTTATAAAAATTTTATGAAATCACATTCATGAATGTGATCATTACTTTTCCTTAATAGGATCTTATTGAGAATGTCTACATGGATGGTCACCCACATCCAAGTTTTTTTTTTAATCTGAAGTCTTTTGTACTTTTGTTATTCATGATTGTGAATAACGCGTAATTCCCACCCAATTTCTCTTGGAAACATCTTGGATAGGTATCCTATCCAGGTTTCCAAAGTCTTATATTCGCGTATGCAACCGTCATTTACGACTAGAATGTTGCATAATACAATTCCTACAGTCAGTTAAAGTATGCACCTGGGTGATACTCGCCCGGATGGGCTTTCATTGCCGTTCGACCCTTATTCAATATCATTACTTGATTTAGGTCCTTAGTGAGCATGCTTTACTTGTCATACTTCCGACCATTCAACCATCACCTCGGAAGATCATTAGTGTAACACCTCGAAAATTTACGTCCTATAAGGTCTTGACACGTGTCATAATGTTTGAACGTGTGAAAGATTTCTCTTAGAGGACCAAAGTTGACAAACAGTGAAACTGTGTAAATAGAAGGGTTCAAAGTGTCAACAATGAATAATTACACTTTGCAATAACCCTACATAATGTTTATAACCTAAAACGAATAAATCACGGATCATACGAAGCGAATTGTGAAAGAAAGTGAGAGATTACAAACTACAGGGGTTAATTGTGTCAACATGTTAAAGATATACCTCTGAGTGACCTTTTGACAAACCCGAAGCTTTGTAACGATTAATTATGCTCACTAGAATCTACCATAAAAATTTCACCAAGTTTCGTTATCGTATGAGCAAGTTGTGATAAAATTCGTGTGCAAGGGTTAGAACCGTCAACATTGAAATTTAGGGCTTTTCGGGTGATCACAAAGTTACCCGAGGACTTAACAAAGAGGGTATAAGTCTTAAAGCCCCATATATTAAATATCAAAGCTTCTTGTGAAAGATTGGACTTGAAAACGACCTTTCGGGGGACCAGGGACTGAAATGCAATTGATGAAACTTGCTGAGCTGATATTCTACACACTAGCGTAGCGCTAGCCTGAAGGCTTTGTCAGTAGCGCTACGCTACTGACTTGTCTGATCAGAATGTGTGCAGATTCATCACAGGTGTCTGTTTGGGCCTCATAACCGACTTATAATCTTGTATTTCGATACTATGGGCTGCAATAAGTGGTTTATAGCATATATATGGCACATGTACTGATGTTTGATCATTCATACACCCAACAAACATCAAACTTCAAAAGATAAAAATCACCAAGTTACAACATTCAAGAACATATCAACTCCTGATCATTTCTGAAGTATACGGATCATTCGCAAGCCTTTCAAATCATCCATAAGACTTGTGTAAGTATGCTAGACCCTTCTAAATTCATTTATGCTTCGTTTATAGCCTAGAAATCAAACCGTCGTAACTACGGTTTGACTTTGTGATAAGTCACAATCGGTCCAGAGTCTTGTCGAATCGAAAGTCATTATAAGTTGGTATTAAAATGGGTATTAAACCCCTAAAAGGTCACTCACTGATTTTGATCCTAACTATGTCGTTTGTCGAGTCAAAGGTTACCCGAAAAGTCAACAGAAATGATAATCACATATTTAATGATACGGAGGGCGTGTAATCTGTTTTAACACTCATATAAACTGAAAATAAGTATAAAAACTTGTCTACGTTTGTTTGATTCGACAACTTTCTATTTAGAACCGATTCGGAGCCGAAAGGCGCAAAAGTTTGACTTTTGCGTTGACCTCAGTTCTGACCCGATTTATATAAGTTTAGACATGCCTTAAGGTTCCATTAGGACCTAGTTACATGTGTGTATAAGCCTCTGCGTTTATACCACTCGAATCCCTAATCGTCCGATGTTTCCGTTAATCGCCTAAATAGTGACCGTAATGCCCTTATGACCATAAAACGAGATTTTGGGAAAAGTGGAAATGCCATAATCTTAGTTATTGATTATTATGCATGTCCCGAAAATTTCACGTCAATCGGAAGTCTAGATTAGGAGTTATGCTTAATGGCGTATTTATAAACATGTTTATTAATTTAACGGCGCCATTAGCGTAAAGCCTATCTAAACTCAGTTTTGACACCAAATCTTTTAACCACTGATGTTAAATAATATTTTAGGATTTTTAAAGATTTTTAATTATTTTTAGATTGATCATAAGCTTGGATTAGCGCCTTAATTCGGTTAATACCGAATTTACCCTTTTAGGCCATAAAACGAGTTTTACAAATCCAAATGGCGCCAATCCAATTGCTACTGATTTTAAATAATAATTATAGTATTTTGAGCCTATTAAACTGACCTGGAAACTCAGAATCGTATTTTAAACCGTACGTCGCTTAAAACGACTTTATACGCGTATTTAACGCATAGTTTGGGTTTAAAACTATTTTAACATATAAGACTTATTAACAAATGTTATAACCTGTTTAAATAAGCCATTTTACTGATGTAACCAGACCCGGTTCACAGAAACCAAATTAAATCATTTTTAATCTTTAAAATGACCAAAATACCCCTACGGGGCATATTAAGCGATTAAACTCGTTTTGGGCATCATGGGTGATATCCTACTGATATCACAACTTATTTAAGGTGTATTAACTTAGGGAACCTGTTTAGGACTCTTACGGATACCCGTTACGCTTTATGCGCGTTCGGTTCGGTTTATGTAACTAGTTTACATAAATTAGCCGAAACGGGTCAAACCTTATCGGTTTATTCTCAAAATCCAGAATGTGTATCATATACCCATATTAAACAAGTCTTCAAACTTGTCGGGTCTAAATCACATTCTATCCGGTCTTCGCTTAATCGTGCGTACGAACCGTATCTTTAAAACTAACCGGTCTAAGCGTAAGCTTAACTAAAGACCCGTTAGGATTCTAATAGGTTATTATAAACCTTCGTTCCAGATTAGGAGGACCAGTAAAAGATACCCGCACTTGCTGATTTTGAACTATACTTGCTCAGGTAAATACTTTTAACTTATTTCCCTATACGGGCTTGGGTAAGGTATATAAAATACCGCTTGGTCGGGCGTTGAATATTTAATCTTATTATGGTTAAATTATTGAGATGTCTCCGTTTAATTTGTTTTGTTGCTTAAAGCCTTTGGGGGGTTAATGACCGTGTCCCGGATATCCCTGGCATCATTTTACGAAATGGCCACGACCTTAGCACTCTGGTGTAGGCGTACACCTGTAGTGTCTCATAATTTAAGTGGTGTGTTAATTGATCTTTAACCCGGCTCGATCCGGGCTACTGAACGCATAAGGAACATGTAAATCCTTTACAAGTTTATATATTAAATAATTATCCCAAGTTATAAAATATTATTTGTGCCTTGTGCCTTAAATGCATTTTCTTAAACTCTTTTCAAAATGAGTCGGTTGATTGTATTTACCAGTGTAAACTGACGTATTTTCTTAAAAAGATTGAGTGCAGGTACTACGCGAAATAGGCTGGCTTGTCTCCTAGCATCCACATTAAGTCTCGCCAGCTTGGATGTCATATCTGTTGAACATTTGTTTCCTTTTTAAACTTGATCTACCTGTGGATTTATATTCGACTATTCGTAATACTTAATATTACAATATCGTTGGTTGAATTAAATCTATATATTGCTTCCGCTGTGCATTTAAATATTGTGTTGTTTGACTATTATGTTGCCAACCACGTCACGATACTCCCCTACCGGGCCCACCGGTGACACGTGGAAATTCGGGGTGTGACAATTAGACTCCTGTCATCTTCAGATGCGAGCATCATGTTACTGAAACGTTCACAAAGATTAGTAACATTAAAATTGATAAGCGCCTGTATTGTAATACAAGGCATTCTATAGTACTTGTTCACACAATTAATTTATTAACCATACCGGTCTTTTACCAATTCATTTGAGGTGAACGTGTTTTCACACGATCGCCCTATGTGTTGTTTATAACAATTTTCATCCACACTAGCCGTTATTAATTATAATAACTTACCAGACCACGCGACCAAGTCTTGAACCGAACACTTTTATCCTTTAAACCTTGAGCTCTGAATACCACTTGTAACAATCTAACCCATTTTAGTAATATTTTAATCAAATGCGGATAATTAGGTCCCAATTTTTTTTATAATTAACGTACGAGTGTGGGTTAACGAATAACCCAGACAAACCAACTTAATGGGTAATTACACAAATAAGTGACCGTAAAAAAAACAACAAGGTTTTAATGCATAAAACTTTGTCATGCGTGATCACACTTAAACTTTCCCGAAGAATGCTCTGCAGAAATAGCGGTTTAAGAGTGTTCGGTTCTTGGCGTGATTGGTCGTCTATCCGTACGCTTCCCGCCTTAGTGAAAGCCTATTATAAACACTAAAAACGATTAGTGTTTAAGTTCTACAGTTAAACGATCAGTAATCAAAACATTTGAACGAAAATATTAAGCACAAAATATCCTTTTTTTCAGCCCCCTTACCCGGCCGGATCAGATTTCCACCCGGCCGTTTCAACTAAAACATGTCTTTTTCTCAGCACCCTTACCCGGCCGGGTCACGTTTCCACCCGACCGTGTCCCTAACAATTTTAACTCGTTACAAAATTATCAAACATTTTGATGTCAACCACTTTTTTATGACAGAACATCGGCATAAACCACATCGAACTGTTTCATAAAAACATGTATAAAAATTACCCAAGATCCTTTATAATGTCAAACAACTTCTGACCAAATACTGTGTCAAAACTCAATAGTTAAGACCTCGAAACAGTTTCTGCAATTAGCGGACCTGTTGCTGTCAACAACTATCTTGTTGACAAAACAGCCGCGAAAACCACGTCAAACAACTATAGATAAAGCTATAAAACTTACCAAACATCCTTTATGTTTTCAAACAAATTCTGACCAAATATCATGTTAAAACTCAATGGTTAAGACCTCGAAACATTTTCTGCAAGTTGCTTACCTGTTGCTGTCAACAACTATTTTATTGACATAATTGCCGCGAAAAACCTGTCAAACAACTTTGGAAAAACCTATAAAAATTACCAAACATCCTTTATGTTTTCAAACAACTTCTGACCAAATATCGTGTCAAAACTCAATGGTTAAGACCACGAAACATTTTCTGCAAGTTGCGAACCTGTTGCTGTCAACAACTATTTTATTGACATAATAGCCGCGAAAAACATGTCAAACAACTTTGAAAAAATCTATAAAATTACTAAACATCCTTTATGTTGTCAAACAACTTCTGACCAAATATCATGTCAAAACTCAATGGTTAAGACCTCGAAACAATTTATGCAAGTTGTGGACCTGTTGCTGTCAACAACTATTTTATTGACATAATAGCCGCGAAAAACATGTGAAACAACTTTGGAAAAACCTATAAAAATTACCAAACATCATTTATGTTGTCAAACGACTTCTGACCAAATATTGTGTCAAAAATCAATAGTTAAGACCGCGAAACAGTTTATGCAATTAGCGGACCTGTTGCTGTCAACAACTATTTTGTTGACAAAACAGCCGCGAAAACCACGTAAACAACTTTGGAAAAATCTCTAAAAATTACCAAACATCCTTTATGTTGTCAAACAACTTCTGAACAAATATCGTGTCAAAACTCAATGGTTAAAACCTCGAAACAATTTCTGCATTTAGTGGACCTATTGATGTCAACAACTATTTTATTGACAAAACACGATAAGTGGTTACCAACCATTTTACTCTTTGACCCGTTATGGTTGACACTATAGGGTCACATTACATTTCGTCATTAATCACCAAAATACCTTCCATCACGTACGTTGTAATTCTATTCTAGGAATTGTAAGGTTTACTTACCTTAAGTCCGTTCATGCTTTCTCGCGCCTTCTTCTTCAAGCTTCCACCTAGCTCGTCAAGAGTCAAACTATAATACAATATCCATAAGATAGTTAGATTAGTCATCAATACCATGACCATCACCCTTATGGACTTTTCTACCATATTTCGTATTCGATTTAATTATTGACCGGTTTGACTTTTAAGAGTCAAACTGCCGTTTTACATATATATACACTAACAAGTTCAATAAAACTCATTAGGCATTTTATCTAACACTTGGTGGGCATCATTTTTAGGCCACCAATTTGGCTAACTTCCTTAACCAAATTTACCTTATTTCTTTCAATTCGTCAAGGTTACACAATTATTAACATCAAGTTAGAAAGACTTTCAGTCATCATAGCTAATCCCTCAAATTATCATATTAGAATTTGGGGATTTTATTACTATCTTAAAAACCCATTTCACCACATACATGTACTTTAATCCAAACATCTATTTAGCCAAGTATCTCATATTTTCTTGTAAATATGAAGACTATATGCATGCTTTGACATCACTATAACATCAATTTCATTCTACCATCAAAAGCACTTATGTCATGTATGAACACTTGACCTAGTCTCTAGATTGTGCAAGTATTTCATCTATACTAGCTAGTATAGTGATCATCAACACAAATACATCATCAATTTCATCAAACTAACAATAATTTTGAACTCAAGGTTATCACCTTCAAGTTCTTCTTCACACAAATTGATGAAATTAAGTTTTACAACATATCTTATGATCCCCTAGTCTAGGTGATGAATAATTTACATTCATGCAGGAATTTGAGGCTCGATTCCTCCTTCAATTTGATGATTTCAGCTCATTGAGGGTTTGCACCCTTTTTCTCCTGTTCTGGATCGACTAAACACACACACAAGTGTGTGTTTTTGGTGTTTATTTTATTTTAAAGATATTTGTTTCAGATTTGGAAATTTTAGTTCCTCCCCAATGTTAATTCTTGCACATTATAATTTACAACTAGGTTATAACTAGATTATATTTCTAGTTGCCTATCTCTCGTAAACTATCGACGGACATGATAATTCTATTTACTAAGTTCGCGAATGCCACTACCCGACTTAAATTATGTCCTTATAGCTCGTGCCTTTTTATAAACTTTATTTACTAAAATGCATTTGTTCGCCTTTTATTTAACATTAGGTTTATTTATTTAAATCCTAATGTTTACCGGGTTAACTTTTACCACTAACGGTATTTTACCCGCTCATTCCCCGTTAATTTAGTTTAATTAACAAACCCGTTTTCAGGGTGTTACAATTGGACATTAAGAAAGAGGATGATGAATGGGTTGATAAACTAGCTGAAGCACTACCACAACATAAGTGGGGAACTTATTTGATGATTGTGAAACATATAAGGAAGTCTGAGAGTATGAATTTGGCACAGTTCATTCAGAAAATTGAAGAGCAGGAATTGGATATTCAGAAAACTGCTATCATGACGAATCCAAATGCTCAACAAGATGTCAGTTTGTATTACAGAGGGAACAAGTTTGAGGCTACCCCCAGCCCTAGTCCAAAGATCCAAAATGGTTTTAGTGGTGATAGTTCATCCGGAACAAAGGGAAGTAATGTGACACAAAGTGGTGGATCTTCATATTCAAGCTTTGATCCTAATCATACAACATCAAGTTCTCAAAGACAGAATTCAACAAATCTTCAATGCAATGTCACTTTGAACATTCAAAATGGTCAGGATTTGTCTCCAGAAATAGCCAAGAAACACATGGCATCACTCGTTGCTATGTTGGAATCTTATGAAAGTTTGATTGCTGGCAAGATTGGAAATCCGATGCTTACAAAAGAAGATTATGACCAAATTGATGCTGAGGAACTTGAGTTGATGGATGTGAAGTGGTGTTTGGCTAGTGCTTGTAGGAGAGCAGAAAAGTTTCAACAAATTACTGGTAGAGATGAGTTTCGGGGAATGGCTACTTCTCCGTTGGGATTTGATAAATCAAAAGTTACATGTTTCCGGTGTAAAGGAAAGGGTCATTTTAAGAGAGAATGTACAAATAAAGAAGCAACCGGGAATCAAGAAAAGAACAATTATTATCAGAAATCAATCTTTCATCAGATTGATCAACAACCTCAACAAAAGGATCCAAAAACTGCTCATGGTAAAATGATTGAGGATGCAAATAGGAAAGCTTATTTTGGAATAATTGATCAAGATGATGAGTTTGTTGCAGAGGGATTTAACTGGGATAAATATATTCCACAAGGTCCATGTTTTGTTGCTAGAATTCTGGATGAAGATGAGACTAGTCAGAAAAGAATCCCGATTTTTCCAGATCAAGGAAGTGATATGGATACTGATGATGAGGAAGAATATCTTAAAAAAGCTAGAAAAGGCATAGATCCTGACAGCTTTAATTTCTTTTTTGCAGATAAAATGGAGATGCTAAATCAAAAGAAGATTGCCAGATTGAGGAGAGAATTGGAAGCAGCAAGAATGCTAGCTGATGAAAAGGCAAAGACAGAAGTTGAAGAAACTAATGTTGAACCAGCAACTGAGAAAGTAGTAGAGAAAATCGTTGAAGTGGAAAAAGTGGTGGAAAAATTAGTTGAAGTTGAAAAAATAGTTGAAGTTGAAAAAATAGTTGAAGTCGAAAAACTAGTCGAAGTTGAGAAACTTGTCGAAGTAGAAAAAATTGTCGAAATAGAAAAAATTGTTGAAGTTGAGAAACTCGTTGAAGTTGAAAAGACTGTCGAGGTTGAAAAGATAGTTAAAAAAAATGGTTGAAGTTGAAAAACCATGTTTGAAGTGTTTAGAATCTTGCAAAGTTTGTGAGGTAAAAGATAAGAAGATTGCTGATTTGGAGAAGATTAAAGAAGATTTACTGTCTGATGTGAAGTATGTGAAGGAGTCATACGATGTTCTGAACAAAACAGTTGAGAGTCTAAAAAAGACGAATTCAGGAATTGAAAATGCAATGACAAAAATGAGCTCAACATTAATGACAAAGCAGAGCGTCATCAACGAGTATATTGAAGATTGTGCTAAACTGAAGCAAGAGTTAGAACTTGAGAAGATTGAGAGTGAAAGGATTAAACGATTGTTGTTGAGTTATACAACATGTGATTATTTGATTGATCGTGTTTATCCTACTGTTGCAGGTCTTGAAGCATTCATGGAGAAAAAGACTGAAGATACCGATACTGGTAAGAAACAAAGTGTCAAGTATAATAGATGTCCGCCCCCGATCCATGAAAGTTATTCTCCCAGGAATCCTAACGAGAAGCGTCTAAAAAAGGCAGGCATTATCAAGTTAAAGTCTGAAATCATTGATGAATTACCAGACAATATTGATGTCACATTCACAGCGTCTGACACTGATCATAAGTCTGAGTTATTAAAGAAAGTGGTCGATCAGGTGTTAGATATGGATGAAGTGTCAAAACCAGAGTCTGAGTCTGAAAGTCCGAGTTCGTCAGAAAAGAGTCCGAGTTCACCGGTTAAAAGGGTTTACAATAAAGAATTTATGTTATCAAAATCTAATTTGAATGACGGACCAATCAAAGTAGCTTATACTTTGAATGATTCAGACAAATTATATTCTGATGAGGAATTTCCAATAAGAAGTGTCAAAACTGAAATGATCAAACAGGTTTTCAAATTAACAGAAATTAATATTTCTGAAATAAAAGATTTAAATTTTGCTGAAAAACCTAAAAAGTACACTTCAAGAGTTCAACAGAGATTGAACAAGAAAAAGGGTTATGGTTTTGGTTATGGTTTTCAAAAGAAACCAAACCATAACAGGTAATTTAAAAAAGAAAGGTCTTGGTTTTAGTTCTTCGGAAAATTATAAAAATGAGAAAAATTACAAACCAAAAACAAAATTTGTTTCAGGAGGAAGTTCTGAAGATGAGCAGAAGAAACCATTCTGGAAACAATCAAATCAAGAGTTTCTTGCTGAAGTAAAGAGGAATGTGAAGAATTTTGCTCAAAGAGTTGACAGAAGAACATGTTTTAAGTGCCAAAAAGTTAGACATATTGCTTGGAATTGCCAACAGTTCAACAACACAAAACAGGGAGTTACTTCTAACTCAAAATTGAAAGAAAAACTTGTCTTTGAGAAGAAACAATCAACTGAGAAATCTAAAGTGTTTGAAAATTCAACTTCCGAAGAAGGTGAAAGTTTAAAACGTTTTTACAAAAGAAGAGTTGATTTGAACAAGCAAAAATGGGTTATAAAATCTGAAAGTAGTTCTGACAATGAATCTGATTCCATAAAATCAGAGGAGTCATTTGTTGAGAAAAAGGTTGTTAATTCCGTTCCTGAGTTGAACGAGGAAAACTTTCCGCCATTGTCGAAAGATAATCTAAAATCAAAAGGTAGATTTGAGATATCAGGTCAATTCTTTGCTGATAAGAAAGATTTTGATGCTGAAAAGATGTTTAATGGAAATGTTAAACATATTTTTGGGAAGATGGTTGATAGGAAAGTGAAGGGTGCTAAAGAATTTTACAAATCAAAGTGTTGGTGGGACAGATGTTTTCCACCAAAATCACCCAAGGCTGGTCAGGCTTGGGTGACAGCATTTTCACCATAAATTCCTGACTTGCCGGAGCTCCCAGGTTGGTAAGCGTGGAGCAGGAATCGACATCTTTCTTAAAAAAAAGGTTTGGTTGGTAAATCTACAGGTGATATCTTTATATTGTTATATTTTGATTTAGATGTGGTTTGAGTTGATAAGTGAACCTACGAGAGGTTGAAGAAAGGTTTTTGCTTACAAGTGGTAAATCAAGGACACTAAGTTGTACTTGTTTTTTACTACAACTGATTGAGAAGCAATATGATGAACCCCTAACTTACAAGTGATAAAATCAACGAAACTTATTTTCCGAAAAAACCATTTGATTAAAACAAACTTAAGTGTTTTGAAATCACAATGGGAAAATAGTTTGTTGAAAGGGAGAGTTCTGATTGTTTATACCAAGTGGATGGCGATCTGAAGTAATTTGATATCAGTTGGCAATTTGCTTGTACAGTTTGTTTTCAAATTTCCCTAAATGTATTTGCATTTTATGGGGAGTAAAAATTTCAGAAAATCCAAAAACATTTGAAAATTTGAAAAAGACAAAAACATGATAAAATTCAAAAATGAGTTTTGTTGTATAAAAGAGGAAATGATAGTACATCAGTGGACGATCACAACATGCTAAAGAATTGGAAAGTTAAATAGTGATAAACGGTCTCACTGATGATGTGTCAGTAGGTTTTTGCACATTTAGTAGATTGTGACGAGATATAAACCTAAATTCAAACTTGCTTATATCGTGGGTAACATCTCTCGGATATATGGGTAACCCCCGAAATCTTGTTTGAAGGACCCCTCTTTCTGAGATACTAGGTCTTTATGCTTAGTGATATCTGGGGTATTATCCCGGGACTTCTAATAATGCGGAAGCAATGGCCTGGTCCCCGAAGAATACTTTACGCTTGCTTGAAATATAGCCCGCCCTCAGCATAAAAAATGATGAAACATTGAAAAAATATGTAAATCATGTGCTGTTGTAAAAAAGATCCTCTAAAGGGGACCCACCAAAAGTCGAGCCGTCATCTCTCTGCTGAACGGAAGTTCTGACCTGAACTCTCACGGTTTCACAATTTAACCCCTTACAGATATCATCTAGGTATACTCACCTGTAAGACTGAATATTGGGATCTGGA
This sequence comes from Helianthus tuberosus, assembly GCA_030545235.1. NCBI lineage: Eukaryota > Viridiplantae > Streptophyta > Magnoliopsida > Asterales > Asteraceae > Helianthus > Helianthus tuberosus. The sequence goes on along the minus strand of CM060371.1, from coordinate 210,086,969 downwards.
TACGGGACCTGTAGACAACTGATGTTGAAAAGCTGATTTTCAAAATTCCGAGTGCTAAACATGACGAACAGGTTTTGGAAAGTTTGTTTGAAGATGTTTTGAAATGAAAATTTGATATACATGCTAGTGGTTCATCAGAGATTATCATGTTAAATCATTATTGATTGATACTTGAAAATGATGTGTTAAGTTTGTGTTTACAAGTGGTTAACAGGGTATCTAAATTTGTTATATCTTATCTTTTATAAAACTTATGTTTTGGGTAGAGAATTTGCAGGTGAACCAGGTTGTGATGTTTGAACCTGTAAATACCTGAGGAGAATGTGAGCCAGACTACGATCCCAGCATAATTCAAGGGGGAGTCTGCTAGTAGTTCAACATCTGAGGGAGAGAAGAGTTTGAAGATGCAAGAGCCACGTAGAGATCTGATCAAGAGAAGCTGATAAGATTAGAGCCAGGAATTTGATCCTGGGAAATTCAAAAAGGTATTGAAGTGAGGCAAGAGCCAGATCAAGATTCTGGAAGCCCAAAGACTGATAAAGACTGAAGACGTTGAAGACTCGACACTTAAGACTCGTCAACATCCGAGGGGGAGTCTGTTGGTGCATACGTCTGTCGACTTCGTCTTGTATCGAGTCTAGTATTAGAATTGTTAGATCAGGGCGCGTTGTACGAGAAAATTATAGGTTTTGGGTGAGAATTGGTTAATTCCGCTTGAAAGTGACATGAACACTTTCAAACGAAATTAACATTGTTAATTCCGCTTGAAAGTGTCATGCGCACATTCAAGCGAAATTACCATCCCTATATATAGGTTTGAAGCGAGATCATTTGTATCTTTCGTCATTCCGGTACCGAACTGCTGCCGACGCGTCGTTTGATCTGTAAAGCTGTTATTATCAATAAACAAGACGATTAATAGTGAAACAAGCTCTTTTCGAAGTTTGTTTCTTAGTTTTCGCCTCTGAAACAGACAAGAGCTCTTCTGATTGACTCGTTTGGGTCACAACACGATCCTAGAGACTTTCATTACGGAAATGAACTTCATTGGCTTACGTGGCTTATCTCCTGTAACCATGATTATTTCTCCTGATGGTGTATGGATTTCTATGGAATTCTCATCACAGACGATTCGAGCATGGTTGGCTACTAACCAATCCATTCCTAATACGACATCGAATCCAGCTAAATTCATAGGTAACTGGTTTGCAGAAAATTTATGACCTGAAAGTTCTATATTTCCTTTTTGCAAAACCGTATCTATGTTAATAGAATTCCCATCTGCCGTTTCTACTGTATAAATCTGCCTAAGTTTGGTTAAAGGAATCAGATCTGCTTCTTGGGTTGTCAGCTGAATGGCTCTTGCGTTTTTCTCCGTAGCTCCTTCCGCCGATTTGGCCTTGTTATCAGCTGGTTTAACTAGTTTAGGACATTCTGGCCTCAAATGTCCAGCTTCGCCACAATTGTAGCAGATCCTTGTTTTCTTCCGGCATTCCTCCTCTCGGTGCCCCAAAGCTTTGCAGAAGTTCCAGATTTCATTACATCTTCCAAAATGTTTCTTTTTACAGTTTCTGCAGAATGGCGGGGTGGAAGATTGCCCAGTTCCTCTTTTCTTGAAGTTGCCACTAGTATTACCCCCACGAAATCCCTGCATAATTTTCTAAGACAATTCCTTCTTTCTGTTTTCTTCTCGTGTACGCACCAGCCCATCAGTCAAGGTGTTGGCTAATTCCACCGCATCATCAATTGGGCGGGGTCTCGCAGCCTTGACGATGTCACGAATCTCGCTAATTAAACCCTAAATATAGCGAGAAATAAGTACCGGTTCTGGCGAAGCCAGAGTTGGCACAATTCTGGCATATTCGAAAAATTTCGAAGTATACCCTCGACAGTCAACATCCACCATTCGGTGGCTCAGGAACTTATTGGCCATTTGTTCTTTTTCATATTCGGGGCAGAATTTTCTTTCCACCAAATGCTTAAATTCTTCCCAATTTATGGCATAAGCCATGTCACTTCCTTTGGCTTGCAGTACCGTGTTCCACCATTCTAATGCCTCTTCCTTGAAAAGGTGAGAAGCATACATGACCTTGTCCTCCTCAGCACATTTACTTATTTTAATTACTGCCTCGGTCTTTTCCAACCAACGCAGTGCAGCAGTCGCCCCTTCATTGCCTACAAATTCGATAGGTTTACAGGCAAGAAACTCTTTATAAGTGCAACTGGGTGTTGCAACTTTCATTTTCTTAAGTATTGGGGCTTGAATTACGTTGTCGTCATTATTGCCGCCTCCATTAACACTGTTACTGAAATTATCATCGCGTGTGCATTTACTAGGGTTGGCTTGCGAAGGCTCAACAGGACTTTTCACAGCAGCGACGATTGCTGGAATAGCATTTGCTATTCCCTGGGCAACGATATTTTCTATATCTTGCCTATTAAGAAAGTGATCCTCATTGTTTTGCTCGGATTGGTTAACTTCGTTAACTGGTTCATTAACAGTGTGTTCCATCTGGTAATTAACAATATATATAAGTTATTGGCACAAAATAATTAACAACCAAACGCAATAAAGTAATCGCACATAATCACGTCAACACGTATAGCCAAAATTGTCGACTTTGCGACTTTCATATTTCATATATTTTAGTATGCATCCATACACACCAGATATATTACAAAAGTTTTATTTTAAGTTATTTTACATGATTATATTTTTATTATTTATTCTTATTATTACTTTATTATTATTAAACACATAACCGCACAACCAAAGTCAGCTGGCATCTCAAAAACGACGTTCCCTCTCGTCGTATTTCTAGGTGATTCTCTCTCCTACATCCCTAATTCTATTTCCTGCCTCCACCAGCTCCGCGCCATAATGACGGAGTTCGGCCAAGTTTTCTGTGCTCAAAGGTGGGTTTGGTGCAGGCTCAGGGTCTGGGTCAAACTAGGGGAAATAGACGTTAGGGTTAATCAAGAGATTTTGAAATTGCCAGTCGTTTGTCCACCATTCTTCCAGCTGTCCGGGTAGAGGTCGGGGGTTGACAATAGGATCTGGGATACCAGGTTCCAAATTGGCTGGAAGTTGTGATTCAATGGGGTAATTGAAGAGGTTTTCATCGGAAGGTCCGATGAGGTCATAATTTGCCAGTTTAAGATCCAGCTCCTCCCACGGTGGCATTTCTTAAGCTTGCCCAGAACTTTCCCCGATCTCTTTTCCTTTCCCTTTATCCTTCGGATCCTCGGTCTTTTTGACTTTCTGTGCCGCTGGTTTCTTCCTACGCCCACGTTTCCAGTCCAAGATTCTTCTCCTCTTTTTTGGCTTTGGTTTCTCCTGAGCCTAGGCCTGGAAAGTTAGTGGTTCCTCCGTATCTGCCTGGTAGCCAGATGGGTTTCATGTGGTATCCATATCAGTGCTATGGATAATGAAGTTTCGGAGTGCCTCCGACAGTTCATTCATGCTGATAACACACATGAAGAAACACACACAAACTTAAGTTAAAATTTTATTTATTGTAAATTAGATTTTCACAGAATCATAAAATGGCAATCAGAAATTAAGTATTTCTAAATACTTAATTAGCTTAAATCAGTGGCTTAGATACCACCTTTTTCTGTCACGGCCCCCGGCCCGGTGTGACCCGGTCCAGGCGTCGTGACGACAGAAACCCGTGGTATTTGTATTTAATTTGGCAGCGGGAATATTAACAGGATCATTTAAACTTGAAAATGCCCAATTTATTTTATTTCACAAATTTGGGACAAACCCCATAATTTACAATAAAGGAAATTTCACGAGGAATTTCCCTGTTTTACAAAACATATTTATTTATTTTATTGAGCCACTTCTTCAAGCTTGTAGTGCTACACGACACTTTTCCCTGGATCACAGCAGATCACCTGAAACATATTTAAAAAGATTTTTATCAGCGGGGAAATACTGGAGAGTCACTAAATTAGTACAAAATGACACATTGTTATAATATACAGTATTAAGGGTGATTATATTGTTTCTATCAACCAATTACCCCAAATCGGTATTTGTCACTCGACCGTATATGTGACTATGGTCAGATCACCCATTGGCTAACCCGTTGTCCAATGGTGACGGGTATCAAGTAATGTATACAAAGCCCCACATACCGGCAGTAATTGAAGATTACAAAGACTTAATCCCTGTAATTATAACTTTGAAACTAAATAGGGTTTTGGAAACAATTTGGTAAAAAGAGAATGACTCACATTGCAAGTTTAATTTGAACATAACCTTGCCTACTGATTTAGCCTCGTAACCTAGTTAAATGACAATGCACACCAAACTAGGTCAGTAACTTAATACAACATTTACGATATGTTCACGAAATCAAAACCCTCACGATGAATGACAAAGTGTAGCCCAAATACGGGCAGCACTTAAACATCCATCGGATCAGTTTCAATCGATCGGACATTGTATCATAGCAGTGATTGAGTTATTACCCTTTTGTCGCAGCAGAGGGTCGAGATTTTGATTGTTTTGTACTAGACAGTGTATAACTAAACGTACGTAATGAGTTTTTCTGTCGTAACAAGACCTCCATGCAAGTGCCAAACCCCTGATTTATATGCTGGAAAATGGTCCCTGTCGCGTGGCGCGCCAGACCCAACTGGTCCTGGCGCGTGGCACAACGGCTCCCATTTTAGGCTAGGGTAGCCTCGTGTCCCACATAGCCTAAATGAGTCAACTTTCGACGAATTTTGTGATTTACAAGTGTTTTTATGGATAATTATCCATTAGGGTTTACCACCCTTGAGTTTTAGGGGTCCTGATCCTAACTTCGATTATTCTAAAAATTTTATGGGTCATGCCAGACTACTTGGGGGTCTCAATTAGGGTTTCCTATTGGACATTAATAAGAAATAATAATTTTGGCGAGAGTTGTTACACTGATGAAGCTGACATAGGAGATCATTCAGTCCAGGGAGAAGCAAACGATTTGGATTTAAACTCTCATCCCAATAACAGTGAAGGTGTCGAATTAGTGCCCTCAGATGTTATGCACAGCACTTCGGTCGAGAACAATGTTCATATACAAGATGAAGAAGTGGAAGCGACAATTGCCTTGGGAGAGAAGTTGGGTGCCAATTTACATAATTCTCACGGGATGATTCAAGACTCGATTATTCATGAAGGATTACAAGGAGGTAAGAAATGAATTGTCTTTCTATTAACATTCGAGGTGTTGGGGTTTGTGGTAAAGCGGGTTGGATTAAGAAGCTTAAAAACGACTGTGGGATTTCATTCATTGGTATGCAAGAGTCTATGGTTAGCAATGTTCAATCGGCATTGGTGTCACGGCCACCGGCCCGGTTTTACCCGGTCTAGGAGCCGCGGGACCGTGACAGAAAAAGGTGGTATCAGAGCCACTGATTTAAGCCAATTAAGTATTTAGAAATACTTAATTTTTTCTGATTGCCACTCTGTGATTCTGTGAAAATTTAAATTACAAAATTTTAATCTAGAATTTTTTGTGTTTTCTCTATACCTGTTAAACAGCATGAATGAGTTGTCTAAAGCTCTTCAGAATCTCAATCTCTATTTTGTTAATGTGGAAGTTTCGAGAGACTTTACCGGTTAATGTGCCGACACTGATGAACCTAGGGAATTTCATGCCCAACCTCCGGAGAAACCCAAGCCAAAGAAAGAGAAGAAGATTCGTGGGCTTGAGGCGTGTGCGCAGGAAGAAACTAGCAACACGGAAAGTTATAAAGACGGAGGATCCCAAAGATAAAGGCAAGGGAATAGAGATCGGAGAAAGTTCCAGGAAAGACCAGGAAATGCCATCATGGGAAGAGCTGGATCGTAAACTGGCACTTAGTGACCTCATCGGACCTGCCAATGCAAACCTCTTTAATTACCCAGCGGAAGCACAACTTCCAGATGATCTAGAGCCTGATATCCCAGATCCTATTATCCACTCCCAACCTCTACCAGCAGAGCTAGAAGAGTGGTGGACCACCGACTGGCAGTTTCAGAATCTCCTAAATAACCCTAATACCTTTTTCCCCCAGTTTGACTCGGAGCCTCCACTACACCCACCTATGAGCTCCGAAAACTTGGCAGAACTCCGCCACTATGGCGTGGAGCTAGTGGACGCAGGAAATAGAATATGGGAAGTAGGGGAGAGGATATCCTGGCAATACGATGAAAGGGAACGTCATTTCTGAAGTGCCAGCTGACGAGATTGTATGTGGTTGTGGGAATGTGTGTTTAACAATAATAATATAATATAATCGTGTAAAATAACTAAAAATAACACTTTTGTAAGATAGCGGGTGTGTACGGAAGCATACTATAATATATAAAAACGGAAGTCGAAAAATCGACAATTTTGGCTATACGTGTTGACGTGATTATGTGCGATTGTTTATTTTGTTTGGTTATTAATTATTTTGGTATTAATAACTTATATATATTAATTACCAGATGGAACACGCTGGTAATGAACCATTTAACGAGGTTAACCAATCTGAGCAAAACAATGAAGACCACTTCCTCAATAGGCAAGATATCGAGAACATCGTTGCTCAATGAATAGCCAATGCTATTCCAGCAATTCTTGCTGCTGCATGAAATCCACTTGAACCTCAACAAATTATTCCTAGTAAACGTACTCATGAAGACAACTTCAGTAATAGTGTAAATGGAGGCGGTAACATTAATAATAATGATAATGATGTACTGCAAGCCCCAATTCTCAAAAGAATGAAAGCTGCAACGCCTGGTTGCACTTACAAGGAGTTTCTTGCCTGTAAACTTATTGAATTTGCAGGCAATGAAGGGGAGACTGTGGCACTGCGTTGGTTGGAGAAAACCGAGGCAGTAATCAAAATAAGTAATTGTGCCGCGGAGGATAAGGTCATGTACGCTTCTCACCTTTTTAAGGAAGAAGCATTAGAATGGTGGAACATAGTGCTGCAAGCCAAGGGAAGCGACATGGCTTATGCCATGAGTTGGGAAGAATTTAAGCGTCTGGTGGAAAGAAAATTCTATCCCGAATATGAAAAAGAACAAATGGCGAATAAATTCCTGAGCCACCGAATGGTGGATGTTGATTGTTGAGGGTATACTTCGAAGTTTTTCGAATATGCTCGAATTGTGCCTACTCTGGCTTCGCCAGAACCGGTACTTATTTCTCGCTACATGTGGGGTTTAATTAGCGAGATCCATGATATTGTCAAAGCTGCGAGACCATGCACGATCGATGATGCGGTGGAATTAGCTAACACTTTGACTGACGGACTGGTGTGTACGCGAGAAGAAAATAGGAAGAAGGAATTGGCTCAGATAATTACCCAAGGATTTCGCGTGGGTAATAATAGCAATTTCAAGAGAAAGGGAACTGAATCATCCTCTACTCCGTCGTTCTACAGAAACTGTAAGAAGAAACATTTTGGAAAATGTAATGAAACCTGCAACTTCTGCAAAGCTATAGCACATCGTGAAGAAGATTGCAGAAGGAAAACAAAGATCTGCTTCAACTGTGGAGAAGCTGGGCATTTTAGACCAGAATGCCCTAAATTGGTCAAACCAGCAGATAACAAGGCCAAACCTACTGAAGGAACTAACAAGAAGAACGCAAGAGCCTTCCAATTGACTACGCAGGAAGCCGAACTGATTCCTGACGTAATAGCTGGTACGTTCTTAGTTCACAATGTCTATGCGAAAGTATTATTCGACTCTGGTGTAAACCAAAGTTTTATAAATACTTCATTATGCCAAGATCTTAAGTTACCCTTAACGAAACTTAGTCAAGTTTTTACAGTAAAAATGGCAGACGGGAACTCTATTAACATAGATATGGTTTTGCAAAAAGAAAACATAGAACTTTCAGGTCATAAATTTTCTGCAAACCTATTACCCATGAATTTAGCTGGATTCGATGTCGTGTTAGGAATGGATTGGTTAGTAGCCAACCATGCTCGAATCCTCTGTGATAAGAACTCCATAGAAATATGTGCACCCACGAGAGAAGTAATTATGATTACAGGGGATAAGCCGCGCAAACCAATGAAGTTCATTTCAGTAATGAAAGTAGCTGGTTATGAACGAAAGCAAGGAATATTGTATATGATTTTGGTAATCATTAGCACTAAGGGTAAGGAACTTAAGGAAATTCCTGTAGTATCAGAATACTCGGATGTATTCCCAGAAGAACTACCAGGATTACCACCCGATAGGGAGGTAGAATTTAGAATTCATTTGATTCCTGGAACTACACCCGTAGCAAAAGCACCTTATCGGTTAGCACCCACCGAAATGATAGAACTGAAAAAGCAATTAGATGAATTGCTCAGTAAAGGATTCATACAACCTAGTTCATCCCCTTGGGGAGCACCAGTGTTGTTCGTAAAGAAGAAGGATGGGTCGATGCGAATGTGTATCGATTATAGGGAACTAAATAAGGTTACAATTAAGAATCGATACCCATTGCCTAGGAATGATGATCTTTTCGATCAACTACAAGGAGCTAGATATTTTTCTAAGATAGATTTACGCTCTGGATATCATCAGTTGAAGGTACAAGAAGAAGACATACCTAAAACTGCTTTCAGAACTAGGTATGGTCATTACGAGTTTACAGTCATGCCCTTTGGGTTAACAAATGCTCCGGCAGCATTTATGGACATGATGAACAGAATCTGTAAACCGTACTTGGATAAATTTGTAATTGTCTTCATCGATGATATACTTATTTATTCCAAAAGTCAGGACGAGCATTGTAAGCATTTACATGCACTCTTAACTTTGTTAAGAAAGGAGAAGCTTTACGCCAAATTCTCGAAGTGTGAATTTTGGCTACAGGAGGTGCAATTTTTAGGTCACATGGTGAATCATGAAGGTATTCACGTAGATCCCTCCAAGATAGAAGCGATCACCAAATGGAAGGTCCCGCAATCAGCTACAGAAGTTAGAAGTTTTCTAGGATTAGTTGGATACTATAGGCGCTTTATTAAGGATTTTTCTAAGATAGAGCTGTGCCATTAACTAAGCTAACCTGTAAAACAGTTAAGTTTGAATGGGGACCTAAGCAAGAAGAGGCTTTTAGGATTTTAAAACAAAGGTTAACAAACACCCCAATTCTAACCTTACCAGAAGGAACAGAAGATTTTGAAGTTTATTGTGATGCTTCTAAGCTAGGATTAGGATGTGTGCTAATGCAACGCAAAAAGGTAATTGCGTATGCCTCAAGACAATTGAAAAAGCACGAAAAAAACTATACGACACATGACTTAGAGTTAGGATCGATAATTTTTGCCCTTAAGATTTGGAGACACTATCTGTATGGAAGTAAGTTTACAGTCTATACAGATCATAAGAGTTTAAAATACATATTTGGGCAAAAAGAATTGAACATGAGGCAAAGGAGATGGATGGAAATCCTAAGTGACTGCGACTGTGATATTCAATATCACAAAGGAAAAGCAAACGTAGTTGCAGATGCCTTAAGTCGTAAGTATCATGAAAAGAAAAAGCGAGTTCGTGCTCTAAGATTAAGTTTACAATTAGACTTAATGGAACAATTGAAAAATGTTCAAGCCACAGCAATCAAGGATGATGCTGAAGGAATGAAAGGGAGAATAAAGGAATTAGAGCAAGGAGCTGACGGAATTTGGAGATTCCACAAAAGAAGGATTTGGGTACCTAAGCAAGGAGAGTTAAGAAATGAGATCTTAGAGGAAGCCCATAAATCTAGGTATACCATGCACCCTGGAAATAATAAGATGTACCAAGATTTAAGGAATAACTTCTGGTGGATAGGAATGAAAAAGGACATAGCTAGATATGTATCTAAGTGTCTAACTTGTTCACAAGTTAAGGCAGAACACCAGAAACCTTCAGGGCTACTTCAACAATTAGAAATGCCTGTATGGAAATGGGAACTAATAACCATGGACTTCGTTACTAAGTTTCCCAAAACCAGAAAAAGTAACGACGCAATTTGGGTAATTGTGGATCGATTAACCAAATCAGCTCACTTTCTACCCATGAAAGAAACCTTTAGCATGGAAAGGTTGGCAAAATTGTACGTAGATGAGGCAGTATCCTTACATGGAGTCCCACTCTCCATTGTATCAGATAGGGATAGTCGTTTCACTTCACATTTCTGGACAAGTTTCCAAGAAGCCATGGGGACGCGATTAAATTTAAGTACAGCTTATCATCCCCAAAGAGACGGACAAAGTGAAAGGACGATCCAAACCCTGGAAGATATGCTCAGGGCATGTGTGATAGATTTTGGTGGAAACTGGGATGACCACCTACCCTTAATTGAAATCTCCTATAACAATAGTTATCATGCAAGCATTGAAGCTGCCCCATTCGAAGCACTGTATGGACGAAAGTGCAGAAATCCAATTTGTTGGGCAGAAATAGGAGAAAGCCAATTATCAGGTCCCGAGATTGTGCAAGAAACCACCGACAAGATCACTCAAATCAAGGAAAGACTGAAAACGGCTCGTGATCGTCAGAGAAGTTATGCAGATAATAGACGCAAGCCACTGGAATTTCAAGTCGGAGATAAGGTACTCTTAAAAGTTTCTCCTTGGAAAGGAGTAGTTCGGTTCAGGAAGAAGGGAAAGCTAAGTCCAAGGTACGTAGGACCATTCCCTATAATCCAGCGAATAGGACCAGTCGCCTATCGCTTACAACTACCGGAAGAGTTAGCGGGAGTACATGACGTATTTCATGTATCCAATCTCAAGAAATGTCTATCTGACGAATCCTTGGTAGTACCTCTTCAAGATGTAGAGGTAAATGAAAAGTTAAAATTTGTTGAGAAGCCATTGCAGATAGAAGACAGAAAGGTTAAGTTTCTCAAACACAAAAGACTAGTGCTGGTCAAAGTCAAATGGGATTCAAAGAGAGGACCTGAGTACACTTGGGAACTGGAATCGGAGATGAGACGAAAGTATCCCTACCTGTTCCAGTAAATATCGAGGACGAGATTTTAATAAGGCGGGGAGGATGTAACAACTCTCAATAAAAGTATTAATTCTTATCTTAATTTGTCCAATAGGAAACCCTAATTGAGACCCCCAAGAAATATTGCATAACCCCTAAAATTTTCAGAACAATCAGAATCAGGATCATGGCCCCTAAAACTCAGGGGGGGGGGTATTCCCCATTGACGATTATCCTCAGAGTTCGTTGTCTAAATTGAATTTTTTCGAACCGTCGACTCATACAGGCTACAAACAGACGTGGCTACCCTATGCTAAAACTGCCCCCTTCGCGCCACGCGACAGGCCCTCGCGCCACGCGACAGGCCCTCGCGCCACGCGAGGGCGCCGTTTTTCCAGTATATATAGAGGGGTGTGGCACTTGAAGTTTGGCGTTGGTTCGACGTTAAAATTCATTTCGTACACTGACATATCGTCTAAACAGTTCAAAACACACACACAGCACGAAACGTTGCCACGACAACAGGGTAATAACTCGATCACTGCTACGATTTAATGTCCGATCGATGGAGACCAGTCCGATGGATGTTTAAGTGCTGCCCACATTAGGGCTATACTTTGTCATTCGTCGTAAATTTGATGGATGTTTAAGTATTGCACTTTGTCATTCGTCGTGAGGGTTTTAATCTCGTGAGTTATCGTAAATGTTGAATTAAGTTACTGACCTAGTTTTCGTGTGCATTGTTATTTAAATTAGGTTACAAGGCGAATCAGTAGACTAAACTATGCCCGTGTAAATCTGCAATGTGAGTTATTCTCTCTTTATCAAATTGCTTTACAAAACCCTAATTTATTTCAAAGTAATAATTACAGGGATTAAGTCTTTGTAATCTTCAATTACGGCCAGTATGTGGGGTTTTGTATACATTACTTGTTTCCCGTCACCATTGGACAACGAGTTAGCCAATGGGTGATCTGACCATAGTCACAGATATAGTCGAGTGACAAATACCGATTTGGGGTAATTGGTTGATAAAAACAATGTAATCACCCTTAATACTGTATATTATAACAATGTGTCGTTTTGTGCAACTTGAATAACTCGCCAGTATTTCCCTGCTGATAAAAACTTTTTAAAACATGTTTCAGGTGATCTGCTGTGATCAAGGAAAAAGTGCCACGTAGCACTACAAGCTTGAAGAAGTGGCTCAATAAAATAAAGAAACATGTTTTTGTAAAACAGGGGATTTCCGTGAGAAATCACCTTTAGTGTAAATTATGGGTGTTATCCCCCAAATGATGAAATAAAATAAACTGGGCATTTTCAAGTTTTAAACGATCCTGTTAAAATTCCGCTGCCAAAATAATAATAACCACGGATTTCTGTCCCGCGGCTCCTAGACCGGGTAAAACCGGGCCGGGGCCGTGACAATTGGTTTCTAATTATTGGGGAAGATCAGGTTTTGATTATGAGTATGTTGATGCGAATGGTAACTCGGGTGGCTTAGTGAGTATGTGGGATCCTAAAGTGTTTGTGAAAGATTCGGTGACCAAAGATATTAATTTTCTTCATGTGGCGGGTGTGGTTTTAGCCGGATCCATTAGAGTGAATATTATCAATGTTTATGCTCCTCAAACTAATGTTGATAAAAGATAACTTTGGGCGAGAATTAATAATCTTATTCATTCGAATCAAGGTTGGTGGATAGTGTTTGGTGATTTTAATGCGGTTAGAGATCGGGATGAAAGAAAAAATTCGATTTTTGATCCGGTTTGTGCCCGTGACTTTAATGATTTTATCCATGAAGCAGGTTTACGGGAATATAATTTGAAAGGGATGAGGTATACATATATGTCCAATAGAAGAGGTTTATGTAAGTTGAGTAGAATCGACAGGGTATTTGTTTGTGACAATGTGTTTAACAAGTGGCCTAATGCGTGCGTTCGAGCTCTTAATAGAGAATTCTCGGATCATTCTCCTTTGGTTTTCTCGGTTAAGGATTCAAACTTTGGTCCAAAACCCTTTCGGATGTTTGACTCATGGTTGGATCGGCCTGGTTGTATAGATATTGTCTAATCGGTTTTTGGAGGTTGGGTAAATAAAGGTGCAGCGGTTGTCAATTTGTTAAACAAATTGAAAAGACTTCGATATCGTTTAAAAGAGTGGTTCAACAATTATAGTGTTAAAGAAGTGGAAGACGAGTCTCGATTACGGAAAGAAAAAGAGGAGATTGAGGTTCAAATGGAACTTAAAGACTTGGATGAAACGGATCTTTGGGTTTGGCAGAATGCAAGAAAGCGATTGAAGATATTGAGCATCATAAGGCGCGTGATCTTAGACAAAAATCTCGTGTTAAATGGGCCTCACATGGTGACGAAAACTCTAGTTTCTTCCATAATGTTGTTAACGAAAGAAAGGCGCGAAACTCTATCCCGGGCATTTTGACTAACGGGGAATGGGTTACAAAACCGTCGTTGGTTAAGAGAGAGATATTAAGATTTTTTAGAAGTCATTTCAAGGAGCAGGAACCTTATTGGCCAACTCTGGTTTGTTCGGGTATAAAGAAAATTGGTGAACAGGATCGAGTCGCTTTGGTTGATATGTTTTCCAAACAAGAAATCAAAGAGGCGGTATTTGATTGTGGCTCAAACAAGGCGCCTGGTCCCGATGGCTTCAATTTTCGTTTCGTCAAGCATTTTTGGAACTTGTTTGAGGAGGATTTCTATAAAATCATGGTGGAGTTTCACGCGTCAGGTATTATTAATCCAGGTTGCGGGTCGTCTTTTATTACTCTAATACCAACGGTCAAAACGCCTTTGGGTCTTAGAGATTATAGGCCTATTACTCTTATTGGGATGATTAGTAAAGTTATTTCAAAAATTCTTGCAAATCGTCTAAAAAAGATAATGGGTCAGGTTATTTCCGAGTCTCAATCGGCATTCTTATCTGATCGTTTCATCCTCGATGGTCCTCTTATGGTTAACGAAGTCATGGAGTGGTTGAAGAAAAGATATAGAAAGGCCTTTATGTTAAAAATAGACTTCGAGAAGGCCTATGATAACGTTAACTGGAACTTCTTGATTTCTATTTTGTCACAAATGGGTTTTCATCCGATTTGGTATGTGGATTAAAGGTATTCTTCTAGAGCCGCGGTCTTGGTTAATGGCTCGCCGACCTTCGATTTTAGTTGTGAAAAGGGTCTCCGTCAAGGCGATCCATTGTCGCCTTTTCTATTCTTTATTGTGATGGAATCTCTTTCTTGGTTATTGGAGAAAGCTAAAGAGATTGGTGTTTTTAAAGATATTAGTTTATCGGAGGACGAAGATATTACTCATCTTTTCTATACGGATGACGCCCTTATTCTAGGAGAGTGGTCGCGTGAAAATATTCAGAGTATTGCCAGGATTCTTCGTATTTTTTATCTATGTTCGGGTCTTCGTATAAATCTTCATAAGTCGAATATTTTTGGAGTTGGTACGGAAGAGTCAGAGGTGGATAATATGATGGAATTCTTGGGTTGTAAAAGAGGAGGGATTCCTTTTGTCTACCTAGGAATCCAAGTTGGGGCTAAAATGACTCGTATTAGCAATTGGGACGGTTATTGAAGTTATAAGAGCTCGTCTTGTGTCGTGGAAAGCGAAGACTTTATCGATGGGAGGCCGATTAGTTCTCATTAAGTCGGTTCTTGAAAGTTTACCCGTTTATTACCTTTCGCTTTACAAAGCTCCTAAGGCCGTGATTGATACTATTGAGACTATTATGAGGCGTTTCTTGTGGGTGGGTTCTAGTGAAGAAAAAAAGATTTCGTGGTTTGCTTGGGATATTGTTACTACTCCAAAAAAGAAAGGTGGACTGGGTGTGGCTAAGTTACAAGAGGTGAATGACGCGCTCCTTTTGAAATGGACTTGGAGATTCAAAAAAGAAGGTAGTAGCTTGTGGAAGAAAATTATTTTGGGATGTCACGGGTCGAGTAGGCCTTGGCTATGTTACCATGTAGCACTTCGGCTAGTGGTTGTTGGAAACAAATAGTGAAAGTGGGAGAGAAAACAATTTCAAACGGGTCGGCTCTTAATTCTTTTTTTGTTGGTTCGCTAGGTGATGGTTCTTCTATAAACTTTTGGGGAGACATTTGGTTAAGATAAGAACCACTTCGAGTTATATATCCTAACCTGTTTAGGCTTGAAAAAAAGAAATGGGTTAAGGTCTCAGCTCGAATTAGGTGCGTGAACACTGTTAAAACCGTGGAGTGGGATTCGAGATCAGCACCTTCTTCGCATGGGGAGGTGACAGAATTATTTCAGCTTCTAAGTGAGATTCACGACTTGACATGGAGGGGTGGTCTAGATGAATGGAAATGGAAGCGTGAAAATGATGGCTTATTCACAGTGTCCTCGGCAAAGAAGTTGTTTTCCAACAACTCTATGGGTGATAATAGTCCGATGATAAATTGGAAGGGTTGGGTTCCGCTAAAATGCAAAATAATGGTATGGAGGGTTGCTCGTAATCGTCTTCCTACTACTTCAGAGCTTCTTAAACGTGGCGTGAACCTTCCACAAACCTCTTGTATTCTTTGTCAATCAGAATTGGAAACGGCTTTACATCTTTTCGCCGATTGCGTTTTTTCTTATGAAGTGTGGAGTAGAGTTGAAGCGTGGTGTCGGTTGAGTCCTAGTTTTGCTTTTGATGTGACGGACCTTTTGAGAGTGCCGGAGATTCAAACAAAGTCTAAAGACGCGAGATACACCTTAAGACGTATTGTTTACACTACTATGTGAGTGTTGTGGAATGAGCGTAATGCTCGTATTTTTAACAACAAGCGGCGGAGACCGATTGAGGTTTTGGAGATTGTAAAGTCGACGTCATACTTTCGGATTCGTAATAGATCTAGGTGGAAAGATATAGATTGGAAAAATTGGTGTATATATCCTTTGGATTGATGTTTTCTCGTTTGTTTGCTCGAAGGTCCTTGCCTTTGAAGACCTCTCGAGGTGTTTGAATGAAATTTTCCTTTCAAAAAAAAAAACATTTATTCATGCATTTTTACCTCAATTTCATTTATTTATACATCCATTTCATGTATTTATACATCTATTTCATGTATTTATACCTCCATTACATGTATCTCTAAGCAAAAAAATTAGCCCTTGTTTGAATTGGTTATTAACCGAAAATTAACCGAACCGAAAACCGACAAATTAACCGAATTAACCGAACCGATTAACCGATGACTTCGGTTACGGTTACGGTTACGGTTACGGATAATGCTAATATCCGAACCTAACCGAACCGAACCGAACCGTGCACACCCCTAATCACATGTTAGTTAGGGATCCCCGATTGATGCCTCAGTGGAGTTAAGTATCAATACCCGTCCCAAACCCACCACATTACATATCCCAACATCTTGTAATATATCTCATGAGCTCGCTAGTTAGGGATACCCAATTGATGCCTCGGTGGAGTTAAGCATCAAAACAAAAACCTTGAGTAACATATGTTACATACTTACATTTATCAAAATTATTTATCAAAATGAAACAAAATAAAAAATTAATAATTATATTTTTCGATTCCCATTAGTTTAAAATATACACTGATTCGTTTTTTTAAGGAAAACTTCAATAACAAAACGCCAAACCTCAAACCGAGGCGGCACCGAACAACGAGATTACATAATCACAAATTTACACCAGTTTCCCCACAACACCCTAATCTTTTTATACCTACTATACACTGATTCTTTACAACGATATAAAATGTGTTTAGACTAATAATTATAACTAGTAGAATCCCCCGCGCTTCGCGGCGGGTATTCGGTCGGTACCAATTCGGTTCGTAAAGGAATGACAATCGAAAAAGAAAACCTGAAAAATAATGCTTCCATGTAACTTTTAATATCACTGATACACAGTTTTTCACAAAGTTTCGCTACGACCAACAATATATGATAAGCGGGACAACATACACATTGATGTTGTGATGTAAACTTTTCTTGAATATGGTATTATATTTTCATATATGAAGATGCAAGATTTTCAAAATAGCATAAATATTAATTTTCAAAAACAAAAATCTTTAGTACCGCATTAAGAATTAGAATTTTATTGGAAGTGCTATGCCGCTAACTATCAAACAATACTATAAGCAATCTCAAACACCCATTAACCTTAAATCCATTGTCTCATTATTTTTTCAACTAAAAAAAGCCAAACAATGCTGCAAATTCATGGATTCCTAAGCATGGCAAAACCAAGATAACATTGGTCTTCATAAGCAGTACCCAACTTTCAAATGACAATACAAAATTAATTCCAAATTTGAACCTAATGGTTCCAACTCAATAAACCCATATCAAATTAAAAAAGAATCCATATCTAAGACATACCGAAAAAACATCTTTAAACCAGCGAAAGCAAATCGATTAAACAGTCCACAAAAGAGGAAGGAAGTGATACGCACTTACGCCTACGTCAAAAAAATTCCCAAAAACTTCCATACCCAATCTAACATGTTCCGATCTTCACCAAGATAGCAATCTTTAAACAAACCCAGTTTTGAAATCTGAAAAAAAAAATTACGCATCAAACTTGGATTAATTTAAAAAGGGAAAAAAGCAAAGGAAGTTGTTACTGAAATAATCATGCTTCATCACTTTGGTTCAAATACTTCTCTAATTTTAAGAAATACTTGAAAAATATCCACTTAATAAATCTCTCAGCTTTAGAATATGAACTCCAAAGATGTTGTATCGACAAATCAATTCATGCTCATAATTAGAAGACAATTGGTAGTTTACGGTACATCGTTGATTTTGGGTGAAAGTTCCATATCAGCTGTACTTTTTCCGATCGTCGACCACAAATCGTACGGACATCACCCCCATCGGATAGACACCGACACCGAGAAGAGATAAAGAGAGAGACGCGATGGAAAGTCCAGAGAATGAAAAGTTGTATTTTGACTTTGGTTGAAGATGAAGGAAGTCGATGATGGTAATGTCATCCTGTGAAGAGTGATGGTGATTCCGGTTCGTGACAAAGATAGGTGACAGTCGCCGCACCAGCGACGGCTAGGGTTTACGATAGACGCAGCGCCACTGAAACAAAAGCAGATGTCTGGCTATTAGTACATCAATGAAGAAGGGAAGGGCAATTTGGTAATAAGGTAAATTTACTGTAGATAAGCCTCGACACAAATTGTTATATAGCTAGAATGTAACCCACGCACGTTGCGGCGGGGTTGTGACATGTATTAGTACAATTTTGTTAATCCACAAGATATGTGCAGCCATAATGTATTTGCCCAGCTACACAAAAGGGCTAAAGAAATGGTATTGCTATGAAAAAGACCAATAATTTGCGGGGGTGATGACTACTCAAACATTCGCCAACTTCATAAGTACTACCATCTAATCTATGCTTACCGGTCATTTTATTGCAAACTACTAACAAAGTATCATAAAAACTACACAGTAAAAGGAAAAAAAAAGTGAGTATAACCGGAAGCAAAAGACAACTGTATCAACAAATAAGAAAGTAGCAGTTAATAAATCATACCAACACAGAATCGCTTGAAGATGTAAAGAACCGGGTCAAAAAGCAGTTGCTGAACAAAAGACCAACAATGGTTTAGCATACTTGAAATGGTTTTCTCTTTCGTCTTGTGCATACAAATCAGGAATTCATGTTTTCTCTTAGTCCGTTATTCAAAACAATGACTGGGCCTACTCGTCCCTCTGCTCACACTATGAGTCCATGACACCATTTCCTACATCTTTTTCGCCATTTTTTAACCTTCTCTTCTACTTTATCTTCCTCACAAGGCCACAAATCAAATAGTTCCATCAAATTTTCGGCATTTGTTTTCTATAAACTTATCAAATTATATTAATTGCGTACAGCCAAAGGGGCCTATTAACAACACAACTTACAACTAATATGACCCCCACAAGGATCCTTTCACATTAATATTAATTTGACTAAAAAAATATATCTAACTTTCAGTGTAATCAAATGCGAACAGGGGACCATGGAACTACTATACCAACATGTAATTAAACTCATTAAAAAAAGATGGAACATTGGTGGCGAATAACAATTATTTATGGGCTTTTGACACAAAAAATATTAATTTGACACTTGTAGTAGTGCTATTCAAGAATAAGTTTGACCATTTGGAGTCCTGGATGAAAAGCATCAAGCGTACCTTAGATCGGAGTGAAGAACACTGAAACTGGAACCCTAATTGCTGAAGCATACATGTTGCTAATCTCCAAGCATACCTGTGATGGAAGTGAACACTGAAATTGGAGCCCTAATTTACTGAAACATACATGTTGGAGCTTTAATCTCAGACGAAAAGCATAACGTACCTGAACCCTAATTTCTGAAGCAAAGCTGTAATCTTAGGACGAAGTGAGGCCTAATTGCTGAAGCATCGAATTGCTATTGAGGTGGCTTTTAGCGGTGGGATTGAGGAAGAAGGAGACATGTTTGACTGAATTTGATTATAATGAAAAGTTCGGTGGTGAAATAAAGAATCTTCGATAATTTAAAAAGCTCGGTGGTAAATCTAAAAACTCAAAAATATTGACTGGCGCAAACATGCGTTAGAAATTGATATATATAATAATATGTATTGGGTATGAAAAGAAAACTATAGAAGGTATTAAAAAACCAGTTTCCGGTATAGATCATAATCGGTAACGGTCATAAATCGGTTCCGATCCTAGTTCTAGGTATTGAGATAAAAAGGTATACCCTATATGTACCCTACATGTAAGGTTAGTTTTGAATATAGAATACCCACGTGTATAAAACAATTCCAAGTTTTTTTACCTGTGTCCAATTTATTTTGTGCACTCTAGCCCCATACACCCATAAATATGTCCAAAAATTATTTTCAATAACTTGACATTTTCCATAACTAAAACGCGTTGTTCGAGCCTTGATTATGACACCTTTCAATGTCCCCACCTTACCCCAAGTGGGTCTATATTACATTCATATGTATATACGATTAAGCTTCATAACAATTTGTAACCAATTTCCTTCGATCATCTTTTTTTAAAAAAACATGAACCCTTTATAACATATCGAGTAAAGTTAAGAAAAACTCACTTTTAGCTTTTACCAATAGGCAATATGTCTACCCCTACTCATGACAACATTTACCGGACTCCGATGACGACATGCCTAATTTTATTTTTGCTGTAATTGATACTATGGTTTTTAAGGGTGAGGTTCAGCTACAATGTCAAATTTTCCTACAAAGTGTACAAAGTCATAAAACACCACTTTTTCAGCCATAAAGCACCCTCGAAACCCACAAATAACTGAGTGAAGATCACTAAAACACAATATCCAAACCCTAACAGTCCATAAAAACTTCAAATACGCTATCGTAGAACTATGAATATAAAACAAACATGATAATCAACATAAAACACATTAATGTTAGTCATTCAATAATCCAAGCCTTATCAATCAAAACACAACACAAAACCCACAAATATGGCGTTTTAATAATCTTCGCTTTGTTATTTGTGCGTTTTGAGTGTGTTTTATGGTTGATATTGTGGTATTTTATGACTCTTTACACTTTGTAGGAAAAATAGACTTTGTAGCCAACTCCCACCCTGGTTTTTAAATTCAGAGATGGTGTCTGATTTAATAATATTGTGGTTATATAAACCAAGTATCAGTGTCTGAGTTGTAATTTATTCCGCTTTTCTAAATTGGCGAAGATGAATATAAGGAAGGTGGCAAGGATATGGTAATAGGAGCTAGGACTGGCGCAGAAGAAAGAAAGTCGCCACACAGAGGGGACGAAAAGTGAACAAGAAATATATTACTTTAATATTAGGTTTTAAAGTTTTTGATATTCAGTGGGATTTCTGTGTAATTATTAGATATAATTAGAAAAATCACACTAACCCAGAAGTTTGTTATGTATGTTATGTAATGATAAGTATTTCTTTTTTTCTTAATTTGTTTATCTTCTCTTCACCTAATAAAGTTATAGACACTTAAAAGTGGTAAACTTTAAAATCAACCAATGAAAGTGTGTCATGCCATTCAACCATAATTGTTTAAACTATGCTCAAAAGTCTTGTCAATGGTTAGACACTTCATGAATTGGTAAACTATTTAAAAAAAAGAAAAAAATGTGTGATTGGTTGAGATGGCATAGACCCCACCACACACACACACCCTCTCTCCTTCCCTCCCTCTCCCCGCTTCGCCAATCCATTACCGCATCTCCATCTTCACCGAGCGGCAAAACCCATCGGCGGCGGTGTTACTGCGCGGTAAACCGGCAAATGTAATTGGAAAAAGCTCCGATAATTCTAGCACAGACATCAATGACATGCCGCTCTCTCCTTCGTCTTTCACATTCCCACCAGTGGATATAGATCTTTCATTTGTCTCTCCTCGCCACGTCTTCCCCTCCGGTTGGCAATGCTCTTGGAATTTTACACCCTTAAAAAACAAGTTATAACTTATATATTAGGTTAATTTCATTTTTAATTTGAAAACTTTTTTTTGATACTTTTGGCTTTCTTGCGTCAGTGAAACTACTTAAGCCGAATTCAAAGGGTAGTGCATAGTAATGTTATGACCTCGAGATCTATGAATGTAACTTTTCAAAGATTTTGCTATTCAAAATGGGATGGCAATACAACTTGTTGCCCGTATACCTTCTATTTCGATGTAATTTAATAACATCGATAATATACTAAATTTGAAAAAGAAAATGTCATATATAACTCTATAAAAATATTGCATAAAAGGATCTGCAGCGTCTATAAAATATATTAAAGGAAAACATTTTAGTGCCACTTGACATTGTCTTACATCAATAATTGCCACATGGCAATCTAATAACTCACATGGTTGCTCTTTGAGCGCCAAAAACAGAGTTTTTTTTTTTTTTCCCAAAGTAGTGTTGATGGAAAACTCATTTACCAAAATGGGTGATTTGAAAAGTATTTATCAAAATAGGTGTTTTTGAAAGTTTTTTTCTCAAAATGATCTGTTCATTCTTGTTTAATAAACGAAATTTAGCCACTAATTTATTTTTTATAAGAAAATAGATAGATCTGTTGTATATAAAAGGTCATTTAGTAAAATGTTCATTATCTGGTGGTGCCAATGGTGGTGGGTGGCGGTTGATAGTAGTGGTGTTGGTGGCTAATGGTGGTGATCGTTGATGGTGGTGGTGATCGTTGACGGTGGTGGTGAAAGTTGAGATTATTAAAATCCAATAATTAAGTTTGTGCCACATAAGCAACCACATTAGCTAATAACTAGGATTATACATAAGCTATAACGTCAGCAAAGAACTAACCCAATTAAAAAATGATTGATAGGGGGCAAATTCTTAAAAGTTGAGATTGTCAGATAAAATTTTTGAAGTCGTAATTAATACTGGCCAATATATGAAAGTTGAGATTATTAAAATCTAATAATCCGAAATATTGTGGTAATTTCAAACAAACTGAAGGGACCTAACTAGCGAGATGCTAGAGAGGACAACATCAAATTACAAAGAAATATCAAACTTACACCAACAATTCCACCAAAGTGTGCACTCA
Source organism: Helianthus tuberosus (assembly GCA_030545235.1). Lineage (NCBI taxonomy): Eukaryota > Viridiplantae > Streptophyta > Magnoliopsida > Asterales > Asteraceae > Helianthus > Helianthus tuberosus. The sequence goes on along the minus strand of CM060371.1, from coordinate 210,064,425 downwards.
AAAAAATATGATTGCACTGTCTTTATGTCTATTGCTCACATATACCTTTATCCTTTTTCAAAAACATATGATGACACTCTCTTTATCTCTATTTTTCACATGTACCTTTATCCTTTTAAGGGAACAAACCAACACCCAATCTTATTTTTTCTTAGTCGTCTCTTTTGACCGATAAAAAGAGTACTCCCACCAGTGAAATTTCCTTGATACACTGTAAACACTATATAATATTTTTTTTTCTCCTTGATACAGTGTAAACACTATAATTTTTTTCTTCTTTTTAAGAACGACAAACCACCTACTGCTTGATATTTAATGATAAGTAATTCCAAACACCCTAAAAATCAGCTTATTCTTGTACCACAACATACTAAACTCTTAAAGAGTTTGAGTAAGCAATCCCAAACACCATATAAAGAGTTTATTATATAGTCTTTAAGTTGCATAAAAGTTTGTCACCCATACAAAGAAAAAAGAAACTGGTATTCGTTTCAAAATTTGCAATTTTTCTAGATTATTTGGTTTTGTTATTAGCCAATAGGAAAGGTTAACACGTGTCTTTCGCTAGAAAGGACATGCATTTTTGTGTGGAGAGGACACAGTTAGCTCAACCCACACGTGTCTCCCCTTACTCGCTTGAGTTGTGGCGGGGTACCCACAAGCAGTGGTGGATCCAAACGAACCCACTACCCACCCAACCCGGTTTGGAACAAACGGAAAAGATTAGTGAAAACCTTGTATGATTTGGAAAAAAAATTAGTGAGAATATATCGAAACGAACCCACTACCCACCCAACCCGCAACCACCCAGCCTCTATCCAAATACATAATGTGCCCACTCCACCCTTAATCATTTCACCACTCCGTGTTTGGTTTTACTTTTCAGTATTATATGAAGAAAGTAAGCGGAAATTTCGTAGCTCTATTCTTTATATAATGTGATGATATTAGTGGGAAACACATCACTTCATTTGCATCTCTTTCTGTTTAACCCATTTCATTCACTAGTCACTACACAAAACAAAACAAAACAAAACAAATCACATAAATCTTCTTTTCATTTGATTCACACTTATCATACAGATTCTGCACATATAAATGGCATCCTCGTCGACTTCATCTCACTTCGCACCGGCCTCTTCTTCTCGATCATTTGAATATGACGTGTTTCTTAGTTTCAGAGGAGTAGATACCCGCAAGACCTTTGTGGATCATCTTTACTCTAGTCTAGAACGAAGTCTAATCATCACTTACAAGGACGATGAAGCCCTTCCTCGGGGTGAATCCATCCGTCCAACCCTCTTCAAGGCAATAGAAGAGTCAAGGATTGCCATCATAATATTTTCCAAACACTATGCTGATTCTTCATGGTGTTTGGACGAGCTTGCACATATTATGAAATGCAAAGAAGATAACGAGCTAGTCGTGATTCCCATTTTCTATGATGTGGATCCCTCAGATGTGAGAAAACAAAAGGGGGATTTCGGAATAGCATTTGCCCAACAAGAAGCACAGAACAGTAACAAAGCTCTGTTGTGGAGAAACGCACTTATTGATGCAAGTAACCTTGCTGGATGGGAACCCAAACATGTTGCCAACGGGTAATTTTCTTTTTCTTCTTCTTTGAATTCTGTATATATATATATATATATATATATATATATATATATATATATATATATATATATATATATATGTTTAGCATGTTTTTACAACTTAAATATACTTGTTTTATATAAGTTTTCGGTAGAGGTGGCAATCTTGACCCAAAGGCTTTCAAGTCGGTTAGATTAGGTTGTTTTTTAAATTATATGGGTTAGTTTGGGTAAGATATTTTAACTAAACGGTCACAACGGGTCAAGTGAAATTCCCTGTTGTTATTTTCGGGTCAAAGCGGTCGACAACTTTAAAGAAATGGGTCAATGTAGGTTAGCACCTTAAAGAAACGGGACAGGTTTCGGATCAGAATGGGTTTCGGGTCAGGACAAGTATCCACACAAGACGGGTTACGGCACGAAACAGGTTTTGGATCGGAACGGTTTCAGTTCGAATTGAGTTTCGGACCTAGACGGGTTTTGGTACGGGGCGGGTTTTGGATCGGAACGGGTCGGTTCGGATCGGGTTCGGGCCGACGCGGGTTTCCGCACGGGACGAGTTTCGGATCGCAACGGTTTTTAGGCCGACACGAGTTTCCGCATGGGACGAGTTTCGGGACCGGTTTCGGTTTGGTTTCGTTTTTTGTTTCGGTTTGGTCGGTTTATTTTCGGTTTCGTTTCGAATCGGTTTCAATATTTTCAGTTTTTCTTGTTTCGTTTTGGTTTTGGTTTTTTGTTTCCGTTTGGTCGGTTTATTCGGTTTCGTTTCGGTTGCGTTTTGATTTTTAGTTTCGTTTTAATCGGTTATTTTGTTTCTGTTTCGTTTTGGTTTTTTAGTTTCGTTTCGGTATTTGACGTATTTTTCATAGAGCAAGTTGCAGTGATGAATTAATGGATTATAAGTCAACTCTTAGGCCATGTGTAGTCATAACGCCCCTTTGTGGGCGTTATGCGACACGTGACGCGCCACCTGTGCGGGTGGGCATTATGGGGCGTTATGCATTTTAAGCCCGTAGTCATAAAGCCCCCGCCTAATCATTACTCAATTATTAATTTCTATTTTTTAATAATTATTTTCTATCTTTATAAAATTAAAATTCATTAAATTAAAAAAACATTACACTAAAATAAAATAAAAAAAACATTACACTTAAAAAAAAAACATGACAGTAAAATAAAAAAAAAACGGTTCCACTAAAAAAAAATTGGACTAAAAAAATAAAAAAACAACACTTCAAAGATTATATTGTTTTCGATCCTTTCCGTTTGGGCCAACGCCATCTTCAAAGCTTTTCCGGTGAGGTGGTCGTGCGGTTTGGTGTAGAATTCAAAGTCGAGCTGCCATTGCCTATCCCGCATAATCTCGGTCACTTCCCGGTTCTCCAAACGTTTATTCCCTAGATCGTGTATATCATGAAGGCGTTGGTTTACCTCCGAAAATGCGTCACTCATTTCCGTTCCCATCGACATCGACGACTACTCGGGCTTCTTCGGCCGCCTACTTCTTCCGGGCGGTCTTGGTAGTTCTTCCACCGGCTCGTCATCTGGAATATCCTCGTTCACCTCGGTGTTTCGAGCGTCGGAGGTTGGCGTTTCGGGTTCACCCGACTCGTTTGTTTTGGACCTCTTTGACGGCCGTTTATTTTCCGACCGACCACTCGGAGTTGAGATGTTGGCCCATTTGGGGCTATGGCGAAGGATTTGCCAACAACTCATGTACGGGAAATGGCCATTACCATCTGTATACTCGATCAACGCCGCTTGCGTGATGTCCTCATCCTTGCTTCCACTTTTCCATCCGGCAAAAGTGCGTTGGTACACGGTTTGAAAGTTCGTGCATTTTTTGTTTATATCGGTCCACTTGCCCGATATAGAGTCCGGTGGGCGGTATCCGTCTCCTTTACCCATTAGATCGAAAAAAAGTGCTCGTATTCGGCGCTAAAAAACTGATTTATCTTGATTGTTTGCTAAAAAAAAAGATATAATTAATTAGTCTAAAATTAAAAAAAAAAAAAAAAAAAAAAAACTCAAATAAAAACAGAAAATAATTAAAAAAACTGCAAAAAACAGAAAAAAAAAAAGAAAAAAAAAAACGGAAAAACAGAAAAAAATAAAGAAATTTAAAAAATATACCTATAACCGGGTCTTCCGACACATCGATGAAAGCGCGGGTTAACGCATACTCCTCATCGGACTCCCACGGTATCACATTTTTTTTCGCTCGGGTGGTGGTTTCCGCTTTCTTTTTATGTGGCCATTTTGCTTTTCCTTTTCCTTTTTGCGTCTCCGCTCCTTCGGGTTGTGTTTCCGGAACAACATCGGGTTCGTGTAGTGGGGAGCCGAAAGCTTGAGCCGACCCGAACGCTTGAGACGACCCCATTCCGTCGGTGTTTTGATTCGGGTTCCACCCGTAGAGATTCGGGTCCCAACAAAGCGGTTGGTTCAAAAGATTCACGAACCCGGCGTTTTGTTGACTGTAATCGACAAAACCGGCACCTAAAGGGGTGGGTCGAGTGGGAACCGGTGACACGGGGCGGGTAGGATTACCACTTTGGTTTGGGTCCGCACTCGATCGGGGAGGAATAAAACCACGGTTGTAGGGATTCATTGTATAAAATCTGTGGATTTTTAAAAAAAAACTAGAGAGAAATGTGAGTTGAGAGTGTGTAGGTTTTATAAAAATATGGGAGAAGGGGGTATTTAAAGGGAATTTTGAAAATTAAATGAATAATTTTTTTTTTACATTTGACCGTTTTCAAACGGTTTAAAATTCAAAATAAACAACACATCACACCGCTATGTCTATCGCGTCTTTCAAATTTTCCGGGCTATAGCGCCCCACCTGGCGGTGTGCATGGCGCCGTTCGGCGCTATGTGAGGGTTCTGGGCGCCATATGCAGCCCCATTACACACTGTCTTATGTCATTGGCTTTATTCAAGAAAGGTTCTCGTGATGCAAACCGTATACATATAAACTTTCATGTATATGTTCACACCCACTAATTGTTTGATATAATTCCTCAATGAGTTGTTTTCACAGTCTCATACAGAAGCATAACAACACATATATTCTCTCATTGTCTTTCCTTTATACAACCTGTAATTTGAATCACAAGTAAAAAGATTCAAACGGGTTCTTGTTTCAGTGTGAGGTTGAAAATAGAAAGTTCTTGTCATGAAGGTGAGTGCATACTAATCGTTTCGGTTTGGTTTCGTCTTTTGTTTCGTTTCAGTTTGGTTTTTTTTTTGTCTCGTTTTGGTCGGTTTTGATTTTTTATTTCGTTTCGATCTAATTTCTTGGTTTCGTTTCGGATTGCTTTCAATTTTGTCAGTATTTTTATTTCATTTCGGTTCGGTTCGATCTTTTCAGTTTTTTTTGTGTTTCGTTTCGGTTCGGTTTTTTTGTTTCTGTTTGGTCGTTTATTCGGTTTCATTTCGGTTCGGTTTTGATTTTTTGTTTCGTGTTGATGGTTTTTTCGGTTTCGTTTCGGATCGGTTTCAATCCTTTCAGTTTTTGTTGGTAATCTAACTTGCAAATCACAGGTTTGAATACAAAAGAATTGAGAATCGAAGAATAATAAACTTGCTTGTATTGAATGAAAAGTGATGATTACAATTGACATACATGAATCCTATATATACTATACGAATAGGTGCGATGAATGGTTGCGTCTCCTCTTGAATCGATGTGCCTGCTGCTTGAAACATTGCGTCTTTTGCTTCATCTTTTGTTGGCGTCGATTCTGAACAGATACGTCTCCTGGAGACACCCTTTAAATAAGTTTGTAGGTTACAAACTTTCATCTTGTCGCTTCCGGTCCTCGCACTTACTAACTAATCTAATTATAACATAAACTAACTATCTACTAATTACAGAACGACCCCTGTATTTAGTTTAAACATCAATACTCCCCCTTAAACTAAATATAGTTTAACAAAGGTCTTCAACTTGCTTGACTTGCTGTCACACCCCCAAAATCCACACGCGGAGTATCACCGCTTGGAGGCGTGACATGACCAGGATCCAGCCACCAATCATATTGAACAATGTATTTAAAATAGATAAAATCCAACCACGCAATATAATTGGTGTTCAAAAACTAGTTAACCAAGTTCAAATTAAACAGCAGAAGCATAAGACGTAAAACCAAAACATAAGTTCAATAAGTTCATAAAGTTTAAATGTTTAGAACGGAACATAGCAGTCCATATCCCACAACAACCTCCTCCTCGTGCAAGCTCCATAAGCATCTAACGACCTGCAAAGCATGTAGTAACGAGTCAACAACAAAGTTGAGTGAGTTCACAGTTGGTTGTCCATTTTAGAGTTGTTTCCAAAAACGTAGTTTAATCTTAACCAGCTATCCAGCCGTGGGGGTTACTCCATAGTTCGAAAACGTTTATTAGTTAACCCATTTTTACTTCGGCCGTTTCAGCCGTGGGGGCTACCCCATGTTCCAGCACGGCACTCCGGCCGTGAGGGCTACCCCATTTTTAAACTACCAGACTCGTTACCATATCGACTACTAACGAAAATAAGTTGTGCCCTAGCGTCGGTGTCTATCATCACCGACGTGCCGTAGTCCATTAGTACACGCCCGTTCGAACGGCACGGTGTGAGGTTTATTAAACCTAATAGCGCTATTAACTAATGACCCGCTCGCCATTGGCCTCGGCCATTAAGTCGATATAAAATGAGGGACTTTGTTGATAGAGTTCTAGTCTAGTAAATCTAAATTCGTCCCAACACGACGAGGAATTCACATTCCTGAACACGTCCCAACAGGACGAGGAATCCCTATTCCTTAACTCATTCCCATTCCCACCGGGAATTACCATGCTTTGTATAAAAGTGTGAACTCACCTTGGTTTGCTCGGTTTGATTAGTTACTCTAATAATCAGGAATTAAGTATGTCCTAACATGGTACAGATAACAATCAGTTTCACGTGCATGCATTCTAAACCTTGGTTTGTATAAAAGTGTGAACTCACCTTGGTTTGCTCGGTTTGATTAGTTACTCTAATAATCAGGATTGGTTTGCTCGGTTTGATTAGTTACTCTAATAATCAGGATTAGTTGCTCGGTTTGACAACTTCAATCCCTTGATCAATCTCAATATCCCTCTTCTCGGGTCACCCGAACTACACCATTCTAAACCACCGATCAAAGAAAAAACAAGCTTCCCGTTTCTACCGCTTTATTATTTTCTGGCTAGACACGACTAGATTCAAATCCTCCTGCTTTGATGAATCTTCTTCCGTCCGTCTACCAGCAAGTTCAATCGGATACTTCTGCCAATAGGAACAACCTACACCGATAATATCATCCACCAACAAAGACAATAACCACTTGTTTATCCGTCCCTCGGTCGTCAAACGAATCCTAAGCCTCTATCTCTTTCGTTTTTTCCATGACACGCCCTGATGCAGTTTCACGTGCGATCAAATGGTTCAAGAAACTATTGATAATCAAAGACGATAATATGAACCAAAGGTTCCAAGAACAATGTCTTTTTCAAAAAAAATTCAATCAAAAACTCCTATAACAATAAACCCTAAATCCCCTATTTATAGTTCAACCACAAGACTTATCAAATAGAAAACAAAATAAAAAAGATTAGGAAATTAAATTTGAATAAATAAAAGATATCGTTAATATATAATTCAATTTAGGCATCCCTGCATCATACTCCCCGTCTTCAAAAAAACTCGTCCTCGAGTTTTGCCTTTGGACCAAAGTCACCTGGATCAAAAGGAACATCAACCCAATTCCGATTTATTATCATAACGACCTGCCTTAACAACTCAACTTCACCGGTTGTCTCGCTCGACTCTAGGCCTGTACCACCTGGGTCAAAAGGACCACTTAACCGTTTCTTGTTCACTAGCGATTCTGAAACGGATCCACCCATTTGTGGCCCATCAACTATACCACTTAAATTCTTTGACCTAAAGCCATTTTGTTTATCCTATTGACTCTTCTTATTCAGCCTGTTCACATGCAATGCATCTCTATTTTTTTGTTTTTTCATGTGTTCACCATTAGCCACTTTGGATAAACCATGCATGCCCCGTCTAGGTGCAACCTTCTTGTCCATGCAATCACCAACAATGCCATATAATTAGTTTCCTTGTTTATAAAAAAAAACATTCAATTCATCCATGATTCGCGGCTCAATAAATGGAAATGTGGTATCTTTAACCGGCGATGCAACAACCATTATTAGCAACCCTATTACCACCCTTAACCACTGCCGCACTACCCGAAGCCACCATGTTTAGCGATTCATCACTGCCAACATTCTTTTCAATATAACTAATATTTATCTCAACAGTAACAAACTTACCTGATTCATCTTTCGTCACTTGAACAGAACCAATCTCCTTTTCGCCATCGCTTTCGTCCCAAACGATCTTACTCGAATCTAATTCGTCACCCGTCAAACTCTTCTGATATATAGGTTCGAAGAACCAGGAGTGGGGATGGCAGAAAGGATGCTCCTCTTCCTCGTTCACATCGTCCCGGACGATGGTTCCCGATTCGGTTTCCTTAACACGCATCTCCCGTCGTAACTCCAGATCTCAGACTCTTTGGCGGAGCCGTTTGATCTCTTCAAGATCCCGGACTCGTTGTCTAAGTCGTTTGATCTCTTCAAGATTTCGGACTCGTCGTCGGAGTCGTTTGATCTTGAGATCCCGTGAATCTGAATCAACTCTGTCGTTGCCTCGGTCGGCGGTTCTACGAACAGGGCGTCGATCTTCTCCACGAGCATGTGAAACAAACATACTTCTATCGTTGCCTCTGTCGGCGAATCTACGACCAAGAAAGTATTCATCTCCATGTCGAGCCATTTGATAAACCATAGCTCTGATACCACCTGATGCATTTTCACGTGCGATCAAATGGCTCAAGAAACTATTGATAATCAAAGACGATATTATAAACCAAAGGTTCCAAGAACAATGTCCTTTTCAATAAAAAACTCCCATAACAATAAACCTTAAATCTCCTATTTATAGTTCAACCACAAGACTTATCAAATAGGAAACAAAATAAAAAAGATTAGGAAAATAAAATTTGAATAAATAAGGCAAATTGGCCTGTAATAATCCCACCTACACCTTTTTGGCCAATAATAATCCCACCTCAGAATATTCCCCACACCAGTCCCATTTTTCAGATTTTTTGCCCACACTGGTCCCCAGTTAAAAATCCCTAACTCAGTTAGTAAAATGGCTGATGTGGGATTATTATTGGCCAAAAAGGTGTAGGTGGGATTATTATTGGCCAAAAAGGTGTAGGTGGGATTATTACAGGTAATCAGTTTTTAACACATCATCTGCCACATATCTGCCACATAATCAGTTTTTAACACATCATCTGCCACATCAGCCATTTTACTAACTGAGTTAGGGATTTTTAACTGGGGACCAGTGTGGGCAAAAAATCTGAAAAATGGGACTGGTGTGGGGAATATTCTGAGGTGGGATTATTATTGGCCAAAAAGGTGTAGGTGGGATTATTACAGGCCAATAAGCCAATAAATAAAAGATATCGTTAATATTTAATTCAATTTAGGCATCCCTGATTCCCTGCATCACGCCCGTTGGTTTTTCTGCCAAAAGAATTGACACATGGATGAAAATGACGCTTTTTAAATTATTGAGGCAAAAGCGTTAGAATGATCAAACCACGTGAAGCAAAAACCAAGTTAACTCTAAATATAATATAAGCGCACTAAAATCCCATATCCATCCCCTTCCTGTCCAGGCGAATTTATGCAAATAAAAGACACCGATAGACCCAAGAGATCCTGAACTCAAAGCAACTTAACGAAATTCCAACCATAATTAATTGATGAATCCATCAAGGTCTTTTTTATTTTAATTTCTTGGTACATTAAAATGGATCTTGAGCACACTTTCAGTTTTGTGAATCAATGTTAGTATACGTTAAACTATCTATTTCGGGGTTAGACTATCTCTTTGTGAACTAATGTGAGTATACGTTAATCATCCAATTTGCAGGCATGAAGCAGAATTCATTAAAAAATTGTTGATACAACTTTGAATAGATTAGGCCTCTTGAATACAAATGTTGATGATGGTCTTGTCAGCATAACTACCCGCTTGCATGATTCGAAATCACAATTAGACATTGAGTCAGGTGGTGTGCGCATGGTTGGGATATGGGGGTGGGCACTTGCAATAAAACATCTTCCAATATTGCTTGGAATAAATAAGTGATTGTTGCCTTGTCTTTACGTCTAGTTGTGTTCCTTTCGTGGGTTCAATCATTTCCCATAGTTTGTTTGCTTCCGGTATGGTTTGAGGCGTTTAACTCATACTGTATAATTTGTAGGCTTTAAAATTGGACATTAGCATTGAGACAAAGACACTAGTTCCTTATGAATTACGATTTGTTGATTCGAACCACTTAGTGTTTTAGACATATTTTCTGATCGAATGATTTTAACTTTGACAAAATGTAATTCCACAACCCTGTATACATTTTGTTTCTAAACTGTGACTACCCAATACAAAAAAAAAAAAAAAAAAAATCTAAATTAAGATTGGAGTTGCAAACCTGAACTAAACATTGTATTGGAAAACCTTGATTCTTTCGGTACACCCTTTGGTCCCAAATCTTCCTTCATGGCCCACACCCAATCGTAAAAACTAAGGGGCTGTTTAGCAACTTCTGAATGGTTAAGTGCTGAACCAGTAAGAGGTCTGAACCATTAAGTGCTGAACAAGTAAGAGGGAACCATTAAGAGCCAATATAATGCTTAACCCTTCAGAGGCAAATGTCTGACCAATTCAGATTAGAGGTCTTAACCATTCAGACTCTGTATAATACTTAACCATTCAGAGACAATCTGCTCACAAAACAAACAGTCTAAATTAAGTGTTGAACTATTAAGATGTCAGAATCATTAAGAGCCTTATTAAGAGGTAAACAAACATCCCCTAACTGAAACACAGCCTGAATTCGCAAATCCTTGAGAATGAAAAAACGTGACAACCCTTACCCTTCATTCTTCTCCCTGGTTCATTATACCCACAAACAAAAAACAGAGCGCTGCCTTGAAATGACATAACAACCCTTGCAATTGAAACCCTAATTACAATTTGCCTCATGTGATCCTTGTGATTTGCGAATTTGATCAATTAATGAAAAAATATCAAGAGCCTATTGCTCTCATACCAGTTGTTGGCCCAAATCTTACAGTTGATATTGAAAACAAGATGAAATAAGAATGAATTTGACAATAACTTCAACTAAATTGCATAGGATGTGTTGATGTGACGTTTACAATTGAAATACTAAACCCTTCTAATCGTCGCAACGCTTTGGAATTCAAATGTCTTGGCGCCCATTCTAAATCGATGTGACTATTGTGGAGCGATGCATCTGTACGTCGCTTCTCAGTTTGATGGGTATTAGAGCATTCACATCTCTTCCACCATTTTTTCCTACAATTATACTAACAATAAATACATTTTCTCTCTCATTTTAATTAAATAATACTTTTGTTATATTTTATCTTACTTTTTCTCTCTCCCCCATTTAAAAAAACTTTCAAAATATATTAAAAAATTATAAAGGGTGAATAATGTACCCTCAAGACAATAACTTTTTATCACTCCTCCACTCACAACCACTTTTTATAATACAAAGAACATCCTCACAAAAACTAACAACTAATGGAAGGGACGTGAATGCTATTAGGTTTCAAACTTAACACAATTGATCCCTAGACAATTACGTAAGTCACAACTACACACTAAAGTTACTATTTACTAATTACAAAATGACACTTGACTTCGATGCGAGGGATTAGTATCATTAGAACTTGGCTCCTTTTGCTAGTTTTATAGGTTAAATCGTTTAGGTCGCCTTATTTGCTAGTCGAGCCTAAATGAGGCAACACTCTGCTTGAGCTAGACTTGTGAAGTTACGAATATTTGAACTGCTTATAATTGTTTGGATCCTCGATAATGAGTGTTTCAATTATTAAAAATATAATGAAATAGAACTGTTTTTTACTATCTTATATTTTATTAATAATCAGTTTAACTAAAAACACTATTAGTCACATGAGATTGAACACAATTATACAATATATAAATATAAATTATTTTATATTTATATTATAATATATGTAAGTGTGTCTAGTCTCATAAGGCTAGCTGTGCTTTTAGTTAAGCATTGTTATCTGTATTGTGGTCACTTTATTAGATTGGTAGATATTTTTTATTTTGATTTTTTCTTTTACGTTAAGCTGGTTTAGGAGTATCCTTTCACATTTGTGGGTTAAGTTATGATAGAACCCAAAATCAAACAAAACTAAGTGATAGATTTTATTGCTGTAAATTGAAATACTACAAGATAGAAGACCCGATTCGAGATGGGTTAATCTCCAAGAACAAAGGTATAGATACCCAATTAGATAATAATCATCAACATAATCCCCAAAAACTAGAACAAAGATATAAATAAGCAATAATAGCAGTAATAGTTGGCCCTTCAGCTCCCGTAATAACTGGCCCTTCAGCTCCCATTTACCCATCAGTTTCCCTTTTCAATAACTGCTTTGACCCATTAATAAATCTGACCCTAATACCTACCCGTATAGGAATCGGGTTTGTATCAATACATCCTGCCCCGATAATCGACTTGTCCTCAAGTCGAAAAGAAGGTAATTGGCGCACCAAGCAATGAGCCATTCAATTGTAGGCTGACCACCTTCATGGACCCATCTATAAGCTAAAACTTGTGTTTTCTCGGGACCGAATTTAGGTGCAGCCCAGAAAGAATTCTGTGCATTAGAATTTGGCATTCGAAAGTCGGTATTGATATCTGTTAGCTTTGCTGGCCAATCTACTTTGTCATCCATCCAACCCTTGATTACCTTTTGAAACGACATGTCAAGTTGTTTCTTATCCGTCTGAGTCTTCATGTGATCCTTGTGTGAGTAACCACATAGTGACTTCAGGATGGCATCCCTGCTGAATAATTTTTGCTCTAATTTTGCATTATTCGTCTCTTCATGATTCTCGTGTTCCTCCTCTTCTGGACTGGCCTGAGCATTTGTTTCATCTGCAACTTCTAGCATTTTTTTCTCCAAATCTGAAATTAGAGGGGACTGACTTTTGGTTTCTGCGATAGTTATAGGTGTTGCTACAGGCATGGAAACGTCGCTAGGAATTTCCTCTATTCCCAAATCTATCACTAGATCCTGGTTTTCATCCTCAGCTTCCTTTATTTCATTTGTTCGTCGTTCTAGCCATGGTTGTAAAACAAGGTTTCCAAGGCCGAGTACTCCCCGAGTAGTCGCTACAAGGTAGGCTGCCGAGGCGACTTGCTTTGACTCCGCCTAATTACTTGGAATAGGTCAAACGCGGTCAACCTTGGCGAAAATCGTATCTAGTAGGTCAACTCGGGCCGAGTTTGACTTAAAAAATAATAAAACATAATTTCTATGCCTATTATATTAAAGAAATGGATTTCATTTTCACGTATTATGTTATAGATATTAGTAAATTTATGTTATTTGACATATATTTAATTTCCAAAAACTAACTTCTTTATAATTTTACATGTCCGAGTACTCCCCGAGTACTCTCTGCCTAGGCCGAGTACTCTCAACTCCCCGGTCGACCGACTAGGGAGCGCCTAGCGACTTTTGCAACCATGGTTCTAGCCAAGCTTCCTTGATTGCTGCTATATCCTTCTTCAAGTCTATCAAAGAATCAAGCTTAGCAATAATGATTGCCAACTGGTGAGCGATTAGGTCTGGATGAACACCGCCTTCCTTCTGATTATTCCGGGTCTGGTCCATCTTTGATTTCCCGGCAATGGAACCAAATGATAGAACCCAAAATCAAACAAAACTAACTGATAGATTTTATTGCTGTAAATTGAAATACTACAAGATAGAAGACCCGATTCGAGATGGGTTAATCTCCAAGAACAAAGGTATAGATACCCAATTAGATAATAATCATCAACATAATCCCCAAAAACTAGAACAAAGATATAAATAAGCAATAATAGCAGTAATAGCTGGCCCTTCAGCTCCCGTAATAACTGGCCCTTCAGCTCCCATTTACCCATCAGTTTCCCTTTTCAATAACTGCTTTGACCCATTAATAAATCTGACCCTAATACCTACCCGTATAGGAATCGGGTTTGTATCAAGTTACTTCTATGTGATTTAACATCCGTATATATCTAATTTACAGGCATGAGTCAGAAATCATCAAAGAAATTATTGAAACTATTGTACACAGATTGTCCCCTTCAAATTCAGAAGCTAATGAAGATCTTGTTGGGATGACGACCCGCGTACAATATTTGAAATCACAATTAGAAATTGGGTCAGATGGTGTGCGCATGGTTGGGATATGGGGGGTTGGTGGAGGTGGTAAGACTACCCTTGCATCTGCGCTCTATATGGGAATCTCTTGCTATTTTGAAGGTCATCACATTATTGAGAATGTTCGGGAGGAAACAAGCAAATACGATTTAAAAAAATTGCAAGAAAATATTTTGTCAGCTTTTTCCAAAACAGATGTGAAAGTACATAGTATCATGCAAGGAAAAAACATGATAAAAAGTATGTTATCTCGTAGAAAAGTGTTGCTAATTCTTGATGATGTCGATGAACTTAGCCAACTGGAAGCGTTAGCCGGATCACATAGTTGGTTTGGTAGTGGGAGCCGAATACTAATCACAACTAGAGATGCACATTTGCTGAGAACCCACAAGGTAGCCGAGGTCTGTCATGTCAGATTATTATCAAATGACGAGGCAATGCAGCTCTTTAATAAACATGCATATAACAAAGAAGACCCGGTAGAAGATTACGAGACACTTTCGTTTCGTGTGGTTTCTTATGCTGCTGGGCTCCCATTGGCACTTAAAGTTTTAGGTTCTTTTTTATACGACAAAGAGAAGAAGGGGTGGATGAGTACCTTGGATAGACTAAAAGATATTCCAGAAACTAAGATTGTGGAAAAGCTAAAAATTAGCTATGATGGACTTAAAGTTGTGGAAAAAGAATTATTTTTAGATATTGCATGTTTCTTCAGAAAAAGGGAGAAAGAGAAGGCAATGGAAATACTTGAAGCTTGTGATTTTCACCCTGAAATTGGGATAGAGGTGTTGAGACAAAAAGCTCTCATAAGTATTGTAGATGGTAGGCTTGATATGCATGATTTGGTTCAAGAAATGGGACATTACATTGTTAGAGAGGAACATCCTAACAATCCTGAGAAACATAGCAGACTTTGGAAAACTAAAGATATCAATAACATGTGTTTGGGAGACGCAACAATGGTAAATGTTAAGCTTCTCAAATATACATTATATTGTATGTGAACTAAATTATACACAATCCGTACATTATTTCCTTCTTTGTTGTAGGAAAATGACAAGATTGAAGCCATAGAATACCATTGGCATGGATATGGACATGGTTATCTTGAGCGTACAACACAATTTTGTAAAAAAGTTTCAAACTTAAAGAAACTAAGGTACCTTAAGGTTTCGATGACACCTCCTGAGTATGTTGAAGGGCTTACTTTTCTTTCAAATGAGTTGCGGTATATTGATTGTTGTGGCTATCCTCTAAGAAGTCCATTTACTTTTCTTTCAAATGAGTTGCGGTATATTGATTGTTGTGGCTATCCTCTAAGAAGTCCATTTCCCACCAGTTTCCAACCAATGAACCTTGCTGTTCTAAAATTGGATAACAACTTTCAAAAAGAAGTTTGGAAGGGTTGTAAGGTAATGCATTTGATTGAACATTTAAAAATAGTAGACTGTATTAAGTGAGCGTTAGATTGAAAAATAAAGGAATAATGAATTTTAATAATCTCAACTATTGTCTGTTAGTCGGCAACGGTCCCAACTTCAAAAATTCCCACTGGCGGTACCATGTTTTCACATATTGGCCTTCAATGGACCCTGACTAACAGAACCCTAACGCTGTTAGTCTCCGGTCATCGGAAAAAAGTTTTTGGTCGGAAATAGGTTCCTAAAGGTCCGTTCTATGGTTACAAACAGGTTTGGGACGAATACTTTGAGTTTTCTGGCCAAAAAAGTTGAGTTTTCCACCCAATAAGGAGTTTTCCGGCGAAAAATGAGTTTTTCCGTCGACCTTAATAATTGGGGCTTTTACTAGAAAAGGTTCATAAAGGTCCGTAATAAGGTTACAAAGAGGTTTGATACGAAACGGTTGAGTTTTCCGGCCAAAAACGGTTTTTCCGGTTACCGGAAACTAACGGCGTTAGGGTTCTGTTAGTTAGGATCAATTGAAGGCCAATATGTGAAAAAATAGGACCGCCAGTGGGATTTTTTGAAGTTGGGACCGTTGCCAGCCAACGAGCAATAGTTGAGATAATTAAAATCGATTATTCCAAAAATAAAAGTTAACTAATAGATGGATTATTTGTAATTATATATGAGAATGAAAATGCCAACAAGAAAAAAAAAAGTTTAAAAAAATAATACAATTTCCCCATTTTTTGCTAATTAAATTTTCCAGCAGAAAATACAACTTATTAAATCATACTAACTGTAAAATCTGACATCAGCTTTTGTGTATTTTACAGCATCTACCACATTTGAAAGTTCTTGAGCTCAAAAGGATGAAGAAGCTATTCAGAACACCGGATTTTGATGGACTCCCGTGTCTTCAAAAGCTGGCGCTCTTGGACTGTCCTAAGTTAGAAGAGATTCACCAATCACTTGGAAGTCATAAAAGTCTTCAACATGTAAGGGTAGATGATTGTCCCAACCTTAGAACGTTTCCAACAATTGTTCACATGAAAAACCTCAAAACTCTAAAAATAAGTGATTGTCATAAGATTGTTGTGTTCCCAAAGATTGTGAAGACAAGGCGTCAATTTCTACGGAGCTTACCAAAGCTGGATCTCTCTACATTGCATTTCAAATATGCAGAAATCCCATCGAGTATTACTGAGTTATCCAACTTACAAGAGCTTAGTCTAAGATTCAATGATTTTTCACGATTAGATTTCAGCCTCTCACAACTTACTCGACTCAAACTCCTCAACCTGGTGGGTTGTAGAAACCTTCTTGAATTGCCCGAGCTCCCATCAAGTTTAATTATTCTCAACGCAGAGGACTGCAGGTTAATTACGACATTTGGAGATTGTCACAAGAACTGTAGATGGTTATGTCAAGTGTCACTTAAGGAAGGGATCATCATAAGTGATGGTCACAAATTACTAGAATCCATGCTTGAGGTATGTTTGGCAATTGAAAACCACTATATGGTTCTCCAACTTACAGGTGCAAAGATTGCAATGGGGTTTACCCCTCTACTTAGAGGGAATAGATGTACCTTGCGACTACCAGAGAACTGGTGCAATGACTATTCTGGTTTCTTAATGTGTGCCATTTTCCTCAGTGTTTTCAGTGCTATATATGTAAGGATAAGTATGAGTGACGAGACGAATGGTATGGATTCTCAAAGTGATGTGTTTTGGGAGGAAAGTGATGGTAACAGTGTTTTAGTATGTACATGGATGGTGTATGTTTCATTTGGTTCATTGAGACAAAGTGTATGGTGGGATCAAACATACAAAGCTCTTTCATTTGACACTGGAGAGTGGTGTGAAGGTTTTGGAGTTAGGCTCGTTGACAAGAAAAGTAGAAGTGGTATAAAGGAAACACCAACAATTTATTCTTCTGGTTATATACCTACCTTAAATATTAAACATGACTCAACGTCGGCTCTAAGGATGCACTTTTCTGTGCCCAATACTTTGAAAGATGTAAAATAAACAAAGTGTATCAATGTCCACATTTTACTTCCTCGTGTTTTATACTTTTTACCAACAAATCTGTTATGGTTGTAGCATGAAGTATATTGATTCTCACGAGAAGGCTTTGATTTTCTTTTGGAAAATTGGTTTTTAATAAACCAACCTTTGCCCCATTGGTAAATAATAATCCTACCTACAGATTTGGTAATTAATAATCCTACGTTTCAATATGTTGGTACTCAATGGAACTCCGTTAGTTTTTTTTAACTGAAGTTAGTTTTTAACTTTTATTTATTACACAAACAGTCCATGTAGTTATAATTTACTAGTTTTAAGTTTTATTTATTACACAAACAGTCCCTGTAGTTATAAAAAAAATCATAAAAATAAAAAAAAAAATTTAAAAATCAAAAAAATTCAAAAAAATCATAAAAATTCTAAAAAAATAAAAAAAATTCTAAAAAAATCAAAAAAATCATAAAAAATCATAAAAATTCTAAAAAATCAAAAAAAATCTAAAAAAATCAAAAAAATCAGAAAAACCGTTTCGAACCGTACCGTTTCGACGCGTACCGTTTCGACCCGAACCGCTTTCGACCCGTACCGTTTCGACCCGTACCGTTTCGACCCGGACCGTTTCGACCCGGACCGTTTCGACCCGAACCGTTTTCGACCCGTACCGTTTTGACCCGTACCGTTTCGACCCGTACCGTTTCGACGCGTACCGTTTCGACCCGAACCGTTTTCGACCCGGACCGTTTCGACGCGTACCGTTTCGACCCGAACCGTTTTCGACCCGGACCGCTTCGAAAACGGTGGTGGTGGTGGTGGTGGCGGTGCTGTGGTGGTGGTGGCGGTGCGGTGGTGGTGGTGGTGGCGGTGGTGGTGGTGGCGGTGGCGGTGCTGTTGTGGTGGTGGTGGCGGTGGCGGTGCTATGGTGGTGGTGGTGGCGGTGCGGTGGTGGTGGTGGTGGCGGTACTATGGTGGTGGTGGTGGCGGTGGCGGTGCTGTGGTGGTGGTGGTGGTGGTGGCGGTGCGGGTGGTGGTGCTGGTGCTGGTGGTGGCGGTGCTGTGGTGGTGGTGGTGGTGGTGGTGGCGGTGCGGTGGTGGTGGTGGTGGTGGCGGTGCTGTGGTGGTGGTGGTGGCGGTGGCGGTGCTGTGGTGGTGGTGGTGGTGGCGGTGCGGTGGTGGTGGTGGTGGTGGTGGTGGCGGTGCTATGGTGGTGGTGGTGGTGGTGGTGGTGGGTCGAAAACGGTTCGCGTCGAAACGGTACGGGTTGAAACGGTTTTTTTATGATTTTTTTGATTTTTTTAGAATTTTTTTGATTTTTTTAGAATTTTTATGATTTTTTTATTATTTTTTTGATTTTTTTTTAGAATTTTTTTGATTTTTTTTAGAATTTTTTTGAATTTTTTTGATTTTTTAGATTTTTTTGATTTTTTAGATTTTTTTTTATTTTTATGATTTTTTTTATAACTACAGGGACTGTTTGTGTAATAAATAAAACTTAAAACTAGTAAATTATAACTACAGGGACTGTTTGTGTAATAAATAAAAGTTAAAAACTAACTTCAGTTAAAAAAAACTAACGGAGGTCCATTGAGTACCAACATATTGAAACGTAGGATTATTAATTACCAAATCTGTAGGTAGGATTATTATTTACCAATGGGGCAAAGGTTGGTTTATTAAAAACCAATTTTCCTTTTCTTTTTCGTCCTATTTATTATTTATAAATGTAAATTAATAGTGCAACATAAGTCTACAGGTGGCCATTAATTTCATCCCACTTATAATTTTATACTAGTGGAATTCCTCGCATGTTGCGTCGAGAATATGGTTGTTATGGATTCGAATCATTACAATATTGGTACAATACTGACACTCATTATAACAAGTTAACAACTGAAAGGTAGAACACAAAAAATAAAATCATTACATGTGCAAAAGAATATTAAATGTAAAAATGTTTTATATTGAAACGTAGACTAAAATACACACGTCGCACTCGGTATTCGGTTAGTATTGATTCTATTTATTATAGGATTGATACCGTATCAGCATTAGGTATATCAACCGAAAGATTAAACCTAAAAAATAAAGTCATAATATGACCAACTGAAGATAAAACCGAAAAAAAAATCATGGTATTAAATAATTTGTTCTTAAATCGCCTTTATAGTCGGTGGTTTGGTTGAGAAATATCAACCGAAAGATTAAAACCAAAAAATAAAGTCATAATACGACCAACTGAAAGATAAAACCGAAAAAAAAATCATGGTATTAAATATTTCGTTCTCAAATAGGCTTTAGTTGGTATTTTGGTTGAGAAATATAAGGTAAAGTTAAAGATGAAAAAAAATAAACATTTAAAATTAAATGAAAACAGAGAAAAAGAAAAAATAGAAAAAAAAAAAGATAAAATGGAAAAGGAAAGAGAGAAGTGAAGTGTTTTGAGGGAAGTAGAAAAATGAGACAAAAGTCGTGCAGGCTCGGATTCAAACTTCTTATATGTATCAAATTCAAAAAGACAATACCACTCCACCAGCTTGACAACATGTTATAAATTTGTGCATAGGTAATATATATCTAGTAGTTACAGTGTGAGAAATAAAAAATAAGAGGTTGTGAATGTCATGTGGCATCCACTTATTGGTCTACCAATCTATCTATCAATCAAATGACAAAACTACTCATGATACATAGTTAATTATATATAACAAGTCTTAACCCGCGCGTTGCGGGGCGGGGTCGTAAAATCGTGCTACCAGCGTTGCGGGGCAAGAGAGTAAAACCGTGCTAAGTAGCAACTAAACGACGACCAAAACCGAAAAACGATGTAAACAAAAGCATGAATTTTTAACACCGAGTGACTCAATTAACGTGAAACATAGACAAAGTCAAATTTATATCAACACGTATTAGAAAGTCGAGAGGGTAAAAAAAACCTGATGGACCAAATGTGATCAGCAAGTTAAAACCTTTTGTATCCTTTCATTCAAAAAACTAGACTATTAGCAAATTTATTTATTTTTTGTAAAAAAAATAAGCATTTGGTTCGCAAAACATGTTTGAATAAATCATTGGAGTGTGTCAAAGGAATTGGAATCTTGACAAACAAATTGGAATGTGTACGGTTGGCAAAAACAAAGTGAAATGCAACTTTGATTTATTGGCATAACATGTTTGGTTTGTAATTTAGTTAATTACAATGTAAATTTAGGGTGTTATTAACCACTACCGTGAAGCAACACCGAAATTTTAGATGTCCTTTGCTACAATAACCTCTGAGTCACGACCACCTTTCTTGCAACAACCAACCTCCGGTGACACCGTGATGAAGAAACTAAAGCGATGGAGTAATTAGGGCAGCATCATGGGCTTCGGTTTTTTGTCTTCCAGGGTGCGATGGTTTCCATGGTTGACGGTTTTAGTCAAGGGTTAACCCATCATGATCTAAGATATTTTATTTTTTACTTGTGCCAAAATAAACAATTTCGATTTTTCAACGGGGTCTTAGATATTTGGAAAATAGTCAAATGTAAAAATTACCGATGTGAACAATTTTCCAACGACCCAGAAGAGCAATAACCGACAACACAACAATAATCGACGACACTGTAGCTAATATTTTACAACGCTCTACCCACTGGTGAAACACCAATGAGTGGACGTAAGATAGATTTGTTAACATCCACCTGAACCATTATACAACATTACATCGGTGTGTTTGTGTAGTGATATCTCTACATCCGTTGCTTATTTATAGAACTTATCATGAGTCTATTGAGTTGTTGCGAAACTTAGTCACAATCGAATGCATAATCAAATTGGAAGCCTGAAGCAAAGAAAAGAGGCATGTCAACTAAATAAACATTATCTCCACAAATTGTTTCAATTTTCAAGATCTAAAATAGGGTAGAGATTTAAAAATCTTCACGAATAAAAAGATCACAAAATATTCTTTCCAGATAAGCGTAATCTGGCTTATTATCGAATTTTAATGATCGACAATAGTGAAAGTAAGATGTGAATTCCATTGGGTAGCCTCGGCTATAACTATTCGGTTACAAGTTGAAAAAGGTTTAGGCCATTTATGGGTAATCTTTACATTGGTCAAAACGTGACAATTGGCCCAAAAGATTTGTGTGTGAAATTCTATTAAAAAATTAGATTTAAATAATCCCAACTTTTATATATTGGCTGACAACAGTCCCAACTTTTAACTTATTTTCCTGTACTAACTAAAAGTTAACCCAATCAGTTCTGCTGACGTGGACTGCTTATGTGACAAAAAGTCAAGGTTTTGCTACAATGGACTGCTTATGTGGCAAGTCAAAGTTTTGATGATGTGGACTGCTTATGCAACATGGGGTACATTGATGCTTTTATGAAACGTCGTGGTGTTAAATTGACGAATTTTCTAAATAGGGTTGCAAATGCAGTTTACTCTTGTAACAATTATAGTCAGGTCCAAAACATTCTTCAAAGAATTCCAAAATAGTTAAGAGAAGAAACAATGCAAAAAATTAGTCAAAGTCAACCCATGTGAATATTAGCCATTTCCACTTTGCAAAACAGCACTTGTAAAATTCTAACATACCAATGTCACCCTATACTTTCCCCATATTACAAGAACAAATCAAAAAACCAGTAATCACCAAAAAAATTAAAAAAAAATAATAAAATACAGACAACCCTACACTTAACTATAAGCATGATTAACACCTTTAAAAAGACCAAAGAAATTTAAAAAAAAAAAAATACTATGTTCTTGTTGCAGCCAAAGCAACACGAGGACTCAAAACCGACGATTTCTTCTGCAACATTTGTTTAAAATGTCTAATCTTTGCATCAACTCGTGCAGTAAACCCGATCTTCGTTTCTTGTCTAGCTTTTGATCTTTCGTGGGTCCACATATGTCGATCCTCAACGTCTTTTTTATAATATTTAATTTCTTGAATAATATGATGATCCATCGGACTAAAAGATCTTTGAAAAGAAATATGCGCCAAATACGGGAGATTACACGCAACCGTCACTAAAATCGTGGTCAACCAGAATAACGGGGCGGGTGCAAGTGCTTCCACAAAGATTCTAAAAGCGTTTCCAGAATATTCCGGAGGCATCATACCGTATAGTATTAGAAACACGTACCATGCAATGATACTGAAACCGATTAGAAAGTGTTGTATCCAAGTGAAGTGACTCATCGTGAGGGCGATTTGGCAGTTTACTGCGTAGATGACACATGTGAACATCGCGGTTCCCAACACGGTCATGTCGGCTGTCTGCCCGCCTGCCCGAAAAGCTTGGTCGTAGAATATTATTATGTTGAGGAAAAAGACGATTAGCGAACAATACAGCCCGTTTCCCATCCACCCGAATATTCGGTACCAGTCGAAAAATAGATTTTTTGGTCCTTGTTGATATAGTGCTGGAAACTGCAGTGGTTATAAAGAGGCATTAAGTATGTACAAATATGATAAAATTTTTACACTATTACAACAACTTTGTATGATAATAACAATTTAATTCGAGACATTTTAATTGTACTTTAGGAATGAAAAGCTAACCTGTAAGCAGATCTCGGAAGAAACATCTTGTTCGAAAACACCAAGTGCAATCACAGGCAATGATGTAAGAACGACATTGAATAAAAGCATATACCAATCGTCATACACTGATTGGCCCGAGAAGCCCGTGAATGCCTCGAAGTAGAACAATGTAAGCCCAAACGCAATGTTTTTATAGAAGAAATAGCAAATCTGCACCAAAGAACCATTGTCAATAAGACAATAATCAATACAAAATATATAACATTAACAAGTAACAGTCCCAATAATCAATACAGCATTAAAGAAACAAAGATGTGAGTTTGTGACTGTGGGTCCCACTCACTGAATTGAACCTTCAACCACATCTCTATTTACTAATATTTATAATCAGTCTGCACCGACAAGCAGACCAGAACACAAAAACCTGACCGAACTGATTTTTTTAAACATGAAATGACACCATTTCAAGCAGTGGCGAAGCTTGAGATTTTCGACCGGGGGGTCGAAAACGTATATACCAAAAATTTCTATAAAACTGGGGGTCCAAAAACGTATATACCTAAAATTTCTAAACGAAAACTACATACCCTCCACTACTGAGCGAAAAGTTCGGGGGATCGGCCGCCCCTCCCGCCCCCACAAAGCTAAAGCTACGCCCTTGGTTTCAAGTTTTATATTTTCCACATATTCGGTTCATGGTTTAAAACCAATCAGAACCAGACTGGAACCGACTATTACTTGTTTGGTTCTCATTTTTAGTTTTTTTTTTTACAACTGGTTTCTTGTTCAGTTCAGTTTGGAAGTAAACCTGAACCAGTTTTCTAAAAATTTCATAAAATGATAAAAACATTTTTAGGTTTATATTTTCCGAATTTTCTTTTCACAGTCAGATTTGGAATGAACCGGTTCAAAAATGGAACCGTGTTGATACCGATCAGGTGGGCCCTGTTCTCAGCTCCTTTACTTCTTATTTTCCGGTTACGCCCCGGTTCAGGCCTAGCAAATAGCCCAGTTCGGTTTTGACTGAACCATTTCAAAACAAGAACTGAACCGGTTCAAACGTTTTTTTTCTTTTGATTTTGGACTGAGACCAGCCGGGGCCTCAGTAAAAAGTGAAAAAATCACATGTAGATCTTTACCATTTGAGCAATTCTTTTATAACACCAGTGACCATGTACAACTAGAAGCCTCTCAAGAAACCGAAACTGCGCAATAGCAAAATCACTAGCCATCACAGCCTGCACATATAAATCATAAACCTTGTAAGCCAATTGCAAAAAAAAAAACCCAAGCGTGTATGCATCATACACAGACCTGCATTCCTTCAACACCACTTATTCCGACACCAATATCCGCTTCTTGAATCATTCCGACATCATTTGCACCGTCTCCAATTGCTAAAGTCGTTTTCCCAGTGCCTTCTTTCACCAATCTTGTAACCTAATGTCAAGACGACAACAAGAGACTAAGAAAAAAATAATGATTTAAAATGACGCATCTATGTATCATGATCTTACCATGGCTTTTTGTTTAGGAGAAACACGACAACATATAACAGAAGCACAATCAACGGCTAAATTCAAGAAATCCTGTTTCAAATCTTCCTCTAAAGCGTAAGTTAAAGTCTTTCCATCGATAATCAACGCAAATGCAGCATGTGGGTCCTTTTCAAGCTTAATCATTTGAGTTGCATTAGTGATTTGCAATTCAATGTTCTCCTTCACAGCCTGATCATAATAAAATAACAATAAGAAATTAAGAATTAACTGTATTCTACAAATGAAATCAAAGTTGCAGATATCCATATTAAAGTTCAAAATTTAGTATATATCCATATAAATATTATGTTAATTTCATCATATTATATTTACCCTTTTGAAACACTAAATATATCAAATTTACTCTTTTTACAGTCTAGTCAGTAAATGATAATAACTATTAACTGCGCTTAATATAAAATGACACTAAATATATCAAATTTACTCTTTTTACAGTTCAGCAATTTAATTTAATAACGATAATACGTACCTTTTTGGAATCTTGTTTTAGAATGTCGACATTTGTTGATATACATATTTGCTTCATGCCCTGACGAAGTAAACTGCATGCAAACCTACAGCAACCAAGATAAGGTATTATGGTCAGGGGCGGACCTATTAACAAAGAACGGGTTCCCAGGAACCCATTCGGTTTTTAATTTTTAGTGTAAATATATATAACAAACTGAAAAGGAACCCATAAGTAAAATATAAAAGGAACCCATAAACAAAAAGGCTTTGGTTCTCCAATGGTTAGGTCCGTGTTAATCTCCCCAAAATACCCGGGTTCGAATCCCGTTTGAGCCACCACTAATTCTTTTTGTTCCATTTTTTTTATTTCTCTTTTTATTTTTTTTCTTTAATGTATAACCCATTTAGGATTTTAACAAAACAACTCCTCGCCTCCACCAGACACCAATCAGAGAAGAAGTATTAAACGTGAGCAGCCCCTGTATTGATGTGAACGGAGAACCACAGGCGCCTCCACCTCCGTCGATTACCAATTGCCGGCCGTCCTCTCCTCCTCCTCGGCGGCGGCTCTGCCGACAACCTTCAGCATTATCATCAGACATCAGCGATTAAGGTAAGGTTTATACGATTTTCATCATTTCATTTGTTCGGTTAATCACTTAACCATCTGTTTGTTATACATAAATGTTTGATTATACCTTCAGCACTATCTGTTTGTTATACATTATGTTTGATTACAGTTCGATTAACCAATCTATCTGTTTGTATAATACATAAATTGGGTTTGATTACATAAATTGGGTTTGATTACATTTCGATTAACCATCTGTTTGTTATACATAAATTGAGAATACATCTTTCTTGATTGAGTTCTTACCATTCAACCGTGTAGTGATATATGATCTAAGTAGCACTGGAACGGGTACGGGATCGGGGTACGGGGACGATACGGGAACGAGGAACGGCAAAACTAAAAATTCCAAGATACGGGTACGGCAATAAAAATTATAAAAAAATAAAAATACATTAAACAAATTCAAAAAATACTACATCTTCCAAAGGTAATTAATTATCAATAATCAAATCATTTTCAAATTCCGGTTCATCTAGTGAGAGATCAGCAATCGATAGAGAAATAGAGATGATGAGACTTGAGAGTTTAGAGATTAGAGAAGCCGAATATGATAGGTCTATTTATTTAATGGCCGGTTGTGGAATTTGAAAGGGTATATGATTCTTACATGTAAAAGGTAGTTGATAATCAATAGTTAGCCGCAAGTTCTTAAATAACATGGATATCTAGAGACTTGCTATGGTTGATTAGTGACCAAGGGTTCACTAATCAAAGGAACACTTTTAGAGTCTTGTACTTCTTTTACCAAAAGGAAAATGAGAGTCCACAATTTTCAAAATGGGAAACTATCTAAAACAAGCTTATGATAGCTTTGCAATAATATGGATTATGAGTACACTGAATCTCAGCAACATTATTAAAGGTTTAACAAGAGTTGTTTTTTTTTAGTATAACGCCTCGAGTAGCTATGACAAACACCTAAATTTCACCTAGTTCATGTTGAAGAGGACTACTACTTGGGCCCCATAGGCTATAGACAAACTAAGAGGTGAGTTGTGCACTCAATATTACTTAGGACACCATCAAGGCATCAATAAATCAAATAAGATAGCTGATAGTGATGAGAATAGTTTTCTACTTGCATCATCATACTATATTTTTTCCCTGACCGGACCGATCCGACCCGAACCGAATATCTTAACGTTTGGTTGTAAAAAATCTGACCACCGAAAAAAGTGAACCCATAGGAAAAAATTCCTGGATCCGCCACTGATTATGGTTAATCTTAAAAAAAATAGTTTTACACAAGGGGCAATTTCATAGTGTTTATTGTCTATATGTATATTAATATATACACTTCTATATATTAAAAAAAAAACATAAATAAGCTAAATATCTTATATATACCATTTAAAAAAGATTATAATATTTACCTGTTCCATAGTAGCATAAATAAAATCAGTTACTTACAGTGGTGTGTTAAACGAAGATAACATTATCCATTGAGATGATTCACAGTAATAACATCGTTTTCCAACTCATTCATTCAGTAAAACAGATAGTTCTAAGCAGCTTATATGATTTTATTCACTATGGAACGGGTCAATATGATATATTTAGAGTTTTGAAAGGTAGATACAATATTATGAAATTAATCCTACACAAAAATACTCAAAAACAACTTTTATTCACAATAATCAAGTTAAAAAGGGCGAGAGACATTACCCTATGTTGATTGCAGTTTCCATTTTATCCCCTGTTAACACCCATATCTTAAGACCAGCTTGTGCTAATTTATCGATACATTGAGGCACCTATACATGTAAAAAGAATTTAGAACTAACAAAATAATAAAAAGTTCAAAACTAATGACATAATGGTAAGAATAATTTGATACCCCTGGTTGCAGCTTATCTTCGACAGCAGTTGCACCAACAAGAATCAAATCTTTTTCCATCATGTCCGAAACGCGTTCAAGCATCGCCTCCCTGTCACCACCAATGGCAGTTTTTGCTTTTGTAAATTCCTCATTCCATGATATGTACTCAGATTCTTCAAGTTTTTTATACGCAAGTGCAAGCGTACGTAAACCGGCTTCCCCATAATCATTTAAATGCTTTGTAGTAACCTCCTCAAACCTTCTTCCATTTTTTGCTAAACGTTCAAAGATTATGCTGCAAAAATAAATAAATAAATAAATATAATGTATTTAGCGTGTATGTGGATGTGTGTGTTGAAATTGAAATCAAGAAACCGACCTGTCGGCGCCTTTGCACAATAAAAGAATTTGTCCGGTCTCGTCCTGAACAATAACTGACATCCGTTTTCTTTTACTTGTAAAATCCAAAAGATTTAGAAGTTTAAACTCCCTGGAAATAACATGCAAATCAAATGTTACAAAAAATTAAAAGTGGAAAGGAGGGGGGTCGGGAGGGGGGTGTAACGGGTCAACACGGGTCATGTTGACCCACTTACAGTTTTTATCCTCTTTTAGGTTCTTTTTTCGATAATTTACTCATCATTCAATGTGATTACTACTATAATAGTTATCTAACAACATTACTATAATCAAAAGCATGTCCGAACCTTTCAACAAATTCTTGAGAAGAAGGATTCCTCTCACGAACAAATATGCTCGATTGCGTTCTTCTACAAAATTCAAACCCGAATTCTCTTGCAGCTACAAGAAACGCACCTTCGTCAGGCGATTCAGCCTCATAACTATAACTATCAGTTTCTTCGTTAAACTCAGGAATCGCAGTGTGACAAAGAGCAAGAACCCTAAAAAACAACAATATAACATCGCGATTCGCCTCTTGGGCCCAATTCCCATTCATTAATCGACTATCATCAAAACTAAAACCCTTGATTGGTGCTCCCAAACTATCTTTAGAAGCCGTTAATGCCTGTAACTCGATTTCCGGCCCGTGTTGTCCACTAGACCTCGCGGAATGTCCACCATGCCCTTCAAGATCCAAAGCCATTTGATTGGCGGCTGCCACCTCGACTTCACTAGATCGTATGCCATACGGGACCCCTGCAATCGAGCACTTTAGAAAATCCATTTGATTACACGTTAACGTCCCGGTTTTATCTGATAAAATAGTGTCCACCATCCCCAGTTCTTCATTTAAATTCGAGGTACGGGCTTGAGCTGGAGTACCCGTTTCTTCATCATACATGTTTATATCTTGATTTATAAAAACTGCTTGTAAAACCTTCACGAGCTCAATAGAAACATAAAGTGAGATCGGTATCAGATACCCGTAAAGAATTAAAGCTGTGATCAAATGATAAAATCCCGATCGTGAAGCATTTGCAGGATCGTATAAATGCTCATCATCTGGCGCCCGCAGGTACCACCAACTTGGCATTTGCGTTTTTGTCTTGATAGCAAAACCGATCGAGCTTATCAACGAAATCAACACCAAAAGGGTAAAAAGGACATAAATAATTTTGTCCATTTGTTTCTCAATTGTACTCCTTTTTGAAGGTGATTTTGTAGCGTTTTGCATCACTTTACTATCATGACCTGAAAATATCACCACCCCGTAAACATGGCCCGTGTTTCTTAGCTTCGAATCCCGAAGCAGTATCTGACTAGGATCGAGTGGGAACACTTGTCGTTCATAATCCAAATTGCCAATAAACGTATAAAGATTCGGATTCGGATCCTCACATGTAATCGTTCCTCTAAAATCTTTGAAACTGGAATCGTCATCTAAAGATAAAGTTGTTTCTAAAGATCTTTTAACTTTTAGATTCGTCTCACCGTCTAAATTCATAGTTTCAACATAACAAATCCCGTCTTCATAGCTTGAGGACAATAACAATAAATCAGCGGGAAAAAACTGATCTTTTTCCACTTTTACCACATCCCCAACATGTATATTCATCCACGGTTTTAACGAAAACACACCTTCCCCGTTATGAACCCTGACTTTCCTCAAATTTACCTTCATGTCTTGCATGAACCGATGCCAGTTTTCAACCGCTTCTTTAGCCATACTGAGCCCAATAACAAAGGCTAACGGTGCAATCATGCTATAAGCCGAAAAGGGTGAAACGGGTGTCAATGATAGGCATGCAGCTAAGAGGAAATACACATTTGCCACACGTCTGAATTGCTCGAAGAGGGCTTTTGGTAAAAAAGTAATTACGTTATACTTTGTGGTCGATATGTAATTCTTGCAGTATTTGAGTGGCTTCTTTTGGTGTAAACGAGGTTGGTTACAACAAACATGTCGAGAAAAACCAGGCCCGCGAAACTGATGAGGTTCGTCTGTTGAGTCAACGGGTGGTCTTATGCATCCAAATGTGTAAAAACTACTTCTTTTAATTTTAGCCCGTATTCTCCCGTGAGCCATTTTTGTTTTAGTTTCTCACAAGAATTGCTAAAAGCACATCCCTTAGAAAATTGGCCCTGTGTAGATAGGATTTTGTTAATAAAGTAGCAAAAATACAATATATACAAGAAGGATTTTTCATCTTAAAGAAAGAATGCTGAGACTTAAATAATTTATTATAAAATAATTTTGATATTAAAACTCCGAAACTGGCGTTTAAGCATGTTTGCTGTTTGAATCACACAATATATAACCTATTAGATTCATATTCAACCAAACCATACAACATAAATTATACAACAATATTCAACCAAATTGTGCTTCTGAAAATCAAAATTATATTCAACTTAATTCAACAATTAGGGATTTTATTGTGGATATGTATAAAATGAAATTTCACATAAATCAACAGAAACTTCTTTGAACTTACACAGGCCAAATTTGACCCAAAAAAACACTAATTCCTTCAATCAAATGTAAAAAAAAAAATCACAACTGGAGCACAACTATAATCATGATTCACTTGATCAAATTCAAGAATCACAATTAGTGTATAACCATGTTCTTGGTTTAAATATACATTTACAAAAAGGAGGTTAATCTATTTAATTTCCATACATAAACAGAAAGCATTGATCTAATAGACTAATACAACCTTCTTCAAAATTACCACACTCTTAATCAAATAAATACATATTAATCCAATATTAATACATAATTATGATAACCTAAATTAGGGAAAAAAGGTATGGCTTCAAAACCTTACCCAATAACTGAATTAACAGTAAAAACTAGAACAAAATTCAGACTGGAAGATCAACTCAATAGCACATAACAAATTTAAAAAGAAAAAAAATCGCATAAAGAAAAGCAAGAATCAATAACAGAATATGCAGAATCCAGTCAATCCACAAAATTCTCAACAAAAACTCAACTAATAATTCAAAATCTTTGATACCCATTTAACAAAATACAATTTTTAGAAACCCCAAATCGTTAATTACAAAATCAAGCGGTGGAAATCAAAAGGGTACCTTAGAATCACGATAATCTTGAAGAAATCAGTAATGGAAACAGACCCAGATGAGAAATTGAAGAGATCAGAGAATGCCAGCTGGGAATTGGAGTGAGATTTAAGGAGAAAAAAGGGTTCAAGAGAAGAAGAAGAAAAAGAAAACCCCTTTTGAATTGTGATTGTATGAAATCAAATGAATCAAGAATGTTTGTTTGTTTTACACACTATGTTTACACGACTGCACTACCCCTAAATTCTAGTTTCTTGAAATTAAATAAATAATAATTTTATTTAAATATTTGTTTTTTTTTAATTAATGCCATTTGGAGAAATTTTTAATATGGTATTTGTCGTGTTTGTAAAATATTATTTCTATTCTATGCACTAATTAATTTACGAAATTAAATGTTTTTTTTTTTCAAGAGATGTGATATTTCAAGTGATTCAGGTTCGATTCATGCCCCATCATTTAGTTTCGGCGACATCTGATGATGATGGGAGACTAGGCGAGTAGGCGGCGATCGCTAGTTCGATCCTTGAACTGAGCAGGTTTTACCTCACTGCACTGTTGTGTCTTTGGGCAAGTGTTCACGGGCTTCGGCCCTAGGTGAGGGTTTTCCCAGGTTTGGAGGCGAGTGTATCCTAATGTGGTGAATTTCGTCAATAACCTGTTTGAAAGATTTGTTGGCCGTTAAAAAATATATATATAACTTTTTTTTTAAATTTAAATTGAGGTAATCTATTTTATTTAGAGATTTTGTTTGGCAAGGTGGGTTTAAGAAGTCAACGTGGCAGGTTCATGGTTATTTCCATGTGCGTGTAGTTGGGTTTTAATGATAGGAACATTTGTGATATATTTATCGGATAAATATACCATTTCGAATATTCAAAATTGTACTTCTTTAAAAGATATTATAAAGATTAAGTAATTGAGGTTTTATTTATAAAGATCAAGTAATTGAGGTTTTATTACTAAAATATGATTTACAATGTTCTATAAATTAAACAGTCCTAACGCTTTTCAAAAAAAAAAAGCATAGTCTTAACGGTTCATTGATCATTGTATCTAGTTGTGTGTATGGGGGTTGAGATCTTGTACAAATAGTGTTAATTATAAGAACCGTAAGAACAGATCTGAACCATTGATAATTTAAATCAAGGGTTGATATCGATTATAAATAAAACCCTTCTAATTAAAAATTACTACTAACTAGGGGTAATTTTGTAAAATTGCTAGTCATTTGACTATTTTCCATTAAATACAAATTCCACCAAGGTTTTTTAAACTAAAATAACTTTTATATACTTCATTATTTTAAAAAAAAATATACTATAAAATCAAGTATTTTTTATCTTTAATATGAGTACCATATTGCTATACCTTTTTTGTATTTATAAAAGTGATTTTTTTTTAAAAGTTAACAAAAGGTGTTTTATAATTGTGCTGATAACGTGTTGATTATGTGTTAATTACAAAATAATACAAACAAACACCAAAAGTAGATATAATCAGCACATCTGGCAGTGTTGTAAAAGTCGCTAGGCGGTCCCTAGTCGGCCGACTGGGGAGTTGGGAGTAATCGGAGTACTCGGAGAGTACTCGGGGAGTACGCGGACATGGTAAATATAAAGAAAATTAATTGTTATATATTATTTATGTGTTAAAATAAGCATAATTCATGTCAACTGGGTATAATTTAAAATGAAACATGTTTAAAGTTCAAATATTCTGAATACAAGTCCGACTAGTCTGAGTACAAGGCCGAGTAGTCCGAGTAGGCCAATTTTGACCGAGTTTGACCGATTAAAAGTCAACAAACCACGTTGACCGCCTAGACCGACTAGGCCGACTAGGCTCCGACTAGGCCGACTAGGCGCCGACTAGGACCGAGTACTCCCGAGGCCGACTAGTTGAGACCGCCTAGGAGGAAGTCGCCAAGGTGGAGGTCCGAGGACCGAGTACTCGCCGAGTACTCGGCCGAGGAATCCGACTTTTGCAACACTGGCTGATAATGGAGAACGATTAAGGATGTTGTGCTAATGTCGTTTATGTTGATAATGGAGAACGATTGAGGACGATGTGCTGATAATGAAGAACGATTAAGGATGCTATGCTAATTATATAGTGTTGTGCTGATTATATTTTTTGTAGTTATTTTAAATTAGTTATAAATAAATATGGTCAAAAGGTCTAAATTGCCCCTAAACTAATTTTTTGTTGATGGACACTTGTCAATTATGTGTTGATTCTTACGGTTCTTATAAACTTAAGTGTTTGTATTTGATCCCATTCCGTGTGTACGGATCTATAGGGTGTGGAATCAATCGAACAAATAAAAAAAAATTGAGCGTTGATTCCTTGGGTTTTTAAACATATCAAAAAATCAACGTATACATGTTGCATTTTAAAAATAAAGTGAAAATAAAATTGAGTATCGAATTTGATTAAGTAATTTGATTATTCTTTCTTACGTTTTAACGCTTGCAACAATAGTTACCGTTAATCATGTGACATGATTCGAATTGAAAATTTCGTACATCAAACCAAGAGACATCTGACCCTAGTGAGAAAAAAATATAGACGGGCAACACTAAGAACTTGAACAATGTTATAACTAAAGGATCTCATTAAAACTAAACCTATTGGACAAAATTACAACATCTAACATCTCATCGAGATATAAAAACATTTATTTTACAGAAACTGTTAGGATTTTGAAATCTTGTTTATTGCAACTTTTTTTTAAATTGTTTTAAAACAACTTTTTAAATATGTTATGTCGTGTACTACATGGTGAGTTGGGGGTGGGGTAGGTGGGAGTGCGGTGGACCCCACAATGAGGCATCCAACCAATTTCAAAAACCAAGTCAAAAGTCGTAATGTGATATGTGCCAACCGTTATAACATGGTATTCAAACTTTGGGAATTATGGTTTTATCTTATAAATAGTATGAACTTACATGTGAATATCGTTTAAACTTTATTTTTTATCTTTATATTATAACGCTTGTTAGTCAATATACCACCTCGAGAAACAAATTATAAAACACTTCATACGCTTGTTAATTCTATGCATAGGAAGTCAAGAACGATATAAGTTGAACACAATTTATTAAAATAAAAATGTAAAAGGTGAACCATCAACCATCAAGTATAAACAAGGGGTGCCTTATTCCCACATACCCTATATCTTATTTTCACATCCCCTATTGTATACGGGCCGTATACAATTATACGGCTCGTATAGAATGTTTTTTAATAGGAAAATGTGCAGAGAATGTTTTTTTTTGTTTTATTATATATGGCCCGTATAAAGTTATACGGGTCGTATACATGTGTATGCGATTTGTAAAACGTATACGGCTCAATTGATTTATTTTTGTGGGTTTTTGATGTTACCACATGTATACGGGCCGTATATATTGGCGTTTTTTCAAGTATCACGTTTTATTCCCGTAAAAACACAATCATTCTAGGGTTTCTAAACTCTTCATCACCTTTAACAATGTCAATAAACGTTGATCGGAACATGCCGCTTAAATCGGAGCACAGGTAGAGTAACGTTACCGATCAGTCCGTTGATGAAAACCTTAGCGATCGTAGAGATCTTCGTGTTGGTTATTTATCGATTCCGAGTAACGAGCAGAAGAACCTGACACAAACAAGTTCTCCACAGTTTGTTATTCAGATCTCTGTTCGGTCATCTTTCCAAACTACAACACACGATACTGTTAATAAGCTGTCATAGTTGTCAAATTCGATTTCAACAAATCTTTTCATTTTCCTTCAATTTCTAAAACATTCTCTGTTACATGAAGACGTGTCGGGTTCTTCTAATAGTGGTATTTTACTGAAGTATTGAAGATTGAATGTGCGAAATACAAACCGCAACCGTTTTTTACTACGGAAACGGTGGCTATGCGAAATGTTTAAATCTCAGTTGAGGCGGGCATTGTTTAAATCTGAATATAACTAGATGTTACGTGTATCAGCGTTGTTTATCACCCTGTGTGAGCATTGGAAACCCGACAAACAGTCTTGACAACTGTGACATTTTATCTATCTATGTGTGTCACATCCATCCTGTTATAGCAATCGATATGATTAATTTTTACAGATTTTTTTCTAATTAGCGTTGTTAACTACCAAAAGAATGCATACACAAATAGTTCTAGTGGACGAAGCAAAGAGACCGTTGTGTATCTGAATCAGGTTCTCAAACAAACACTACCAAAGATGGGTTGGTGATAAATACTAGAGCTGTTATCTCGGTTGTTCAGTACTCTCCTATATCAACTTGAACGGTTGATGGTTACAAGGATCGTTCTAATAGATTAAAGAGAATAAACCATTTTTTACCAATTTTCACTCCAGTAGTTGAAACTTGAGCGCAGGAATCAATTCAAAACCCTCACCCTCAAAATCAACCAGAAACCAAAGGAAAAAAGGGCTGATAATGGCTGATGGTTCTTCGTTGAGGAAACCAAACGTAGACGGAGATGATAGGCCTGGTAACGGGAAGAGAAATCAATTGTATTTTTTTAGTTGCTTCTCTTGTTAAGTTTCTGAACCAACCGAAATCCACAAATTCCAACAGTTTCTTCATAGATTATGTCCGGTTTCCAAACTCTTTCACACAAAGTTAATATTCACTGTGGTGGATGCAAGCATAAAGTTAGAAAAATACTCAACAAGATTGAAGGGTACACAACTGAAGGTTCAGTGCACGAACAGTTTCTTACGAACGATATGTATCAGGAAGCTCAACTTGAACGGGTACGGGTTTTTCTGCTAGTTATTCAGAATATTTTGAATCATCACAGAAGACGTGTCGGGTTCTTCTGCTAGTAGTATGAGTCTGAGTCCATTGTGGTTCGTGAATGTTTCGAATGATCCCTTTTTTACCATTTTTTACCCATAGTATACGAGCCGTATAATAATATACGGCCCATATACAACCATTGTATACATTGTATACGATCGGTAAAAAATGGTAAAAACCTCTTTAATCTATTAGAACGATCCAATAAACGAAGAACAAAGCCTATTTTCAAAACGCAGGCTCATACAGTGCTGTAATAGGTTGTGGTTCAGCCAAAATGACCCAACCGAAATCCACAATTCTTTTACTCATAAACCCTTGAATCCCAACGCTTCATTTGTAACCGTAAGGATGATACAAATTTGTACGTAAAGATCTCTACACAAACTCTTCTACATCTTTTAACCAGTTGTCCATCACTTAAGACCTTGAAAAAGATTTGTTGAAATCGAAGCATTCACGAACCACAATGGACTCAGACTCATGTTCAAGTAAGTGTCTAAAAATCTGAAAATTCAGGTTTACCTTGTTAATTTCTCAAAACAAAGTCTCGTTTCTTCATCTTCATCTTCAAGAACAATGATGAACAGATGATGTCAGATAATACTTCATTTGTCGAGAAACCATTATCTTGTGATACATGAACGTTGTATTCTTGTCTTTCAGAAGAGTTTGTATTGAACCAAGAATACTTCAAACATTCTATACCTTGCAACGTATAGAGGTGCAAGAGAATGGCGAGTTATTTTCAGTTATTTCTGTTGATCCACAAATTCCATTGTTTAAACCAGGATCAGGTTCTCAAGACAAGGATCGTTCTAATAGATTAAAGAGAATAAACCATTTTTTACCATTTTTTACCCATAGTATACGAGCCGTATGAGAATATACGGCCCGTATACAATCATCGTATACATTGTATACGATCGGTAAATTTGTTTTTTACCGAGAGTATACGGCCGTATAAACGGTATACGGCCCGTATACATATGGTAAAAAATGGTAAAAAATTTCTTTCTTTCCTTTTTAGTTGCTTCTCTTGTTAAGTTTCTGAACCAACCGAAATCCACAAGGGTTGTATCGGAACCAACCTCCTCCTATAAATCAATCACAACTGACAAAGAGCCTGTATTAGAAGCCATCCTATGTCTTTTACCAACCGAAGAGGCAGCTGACAAAGAGCCTGTATTAGAAGCCATCCTATGTCTTTTACCAACCGAAGAGGCAACAGAAGACGTGTCGGGTTCTTCCAACATTCACGAACCACAATGGACTCAGACTCATACTACTCACCCTCCCCTGAGGAAAAGTTTTCTGACCCAACCGAAATCCACAAATTCTGTCACTTTGTGTATTGACGAAGCTGACCCCACATTGGTATTTTCTCAAAATGTGCAAACTTGAAGAATCTCACATTAAAGGAGTTTGCAACAACGGGATCAGATGGTTTGAGTATCTTTCATCCTCGTTTGGCTAATCTCACACTTGATAGTGAAAAACATCAACAACCGTTTTTTCTTTTCCTTCAATTTCGAGAACATTCTCCCTGTGTATGTGCTTGTGCTGTAGAAACCGGTGATGAATTTGTATACACAACTGAGCGTTAATTGATATTGTTTTAGACAACAACAGATAATGAACGGATTGTTGGTGGATAACGCAAACAAGTTCTCCACAGTTTGTTATTCAGATCTCTATTCGGTCATCTTTCCAAACTACAACACACGATAAGTTTAAACTTTATAGTGTGTGATTTGACCAGGAAATGATTGGAGGTGAAGGTTCAGTGCACGAAAAGTTTCTTACGAAATGTACGTGACAAAATAAATATGTTGGGAATTAAACGCATGTCCGTAATCCCGCGTTGATAGCTTCCGTTTTATTCAGACTCCTTACAACTCTCATCAAATGCCTCACCCTTCCTTTTATTCTATAAATATTAAATAAAGAATAACACCATGCCCGTAATCCCGCGTTGATAGCTTCCGTTTTATTACAGTCATACGACACGTTTTCTTGTTCTTCAATCTTTGTTACTTGTTGATGTTTTATTTTTTTCTACTTTTAGAAAGTTTTGAGCACCTCACAACTCTAAAATACTTGAAAAATCAAATTTTCGTTCCATACGGGCCGTATAACAGTATACGGCCCGTATACACGTTCGTATACATTGTATACGACCAGGCAAACTTATTTACACATGGTGTATACGGGCCGTATACTGTTATACGGCCCGTATAGAATAAAAACAACTGACAAAGTCTGTGCCAGCAGACTTTGTCAGTTGTTTTTATTCTATACGGGCCGTATAACAGTATACGGCCCGTATACACCATGTATAAATAAGTTTTCCCATGTGTTAATATTAGGACCCATAAACAAATTAACCAAATTAGTTTGATTGTTCATTTATGTAAAACAAACTATAATATATATATATATTATATGTATATATATATGTATGTATATAAACGGTGGTATTAAAACTAGGGGTGTCAATCGTATCAGGTTGACGGGTTAACAGGTTGTGGGTTAGTACGTAGTGGGTGGCGGGTTGAAATGTGCAACCTGCACCATATTATTTTTCATGTTAAAAACCCTAACATGCACACGCATAAATGTGGGTCAACCCGAACACGACCAGTTTAACCCATTTTTTAAATGAGTCATGCATGTTGACGAGTTATAAGCGGGTTGTTGGGTTGAAAGCGGGTTATCGGTAATGTGTTTAATGGTGAATATAAGTTGGACAAGTAGATAATATGGTGTGACAAAATTAACGTTATTATAACTAACGGTAGAGGATCTTGTACATTAATCCAGAAGTGTGAGAAGTGTATTATAACACTATATATAACACTATATAACACCATATAAACACCGTATAACACTATGTAACACCATATAACACTATGTAACACTATATAACATTATATAACAAATATAACACTATATTTTGTCTGATAGCATGTCTATAATAGATGTATAGTGTTATATATTGTTATATAGTGTTACAGAGTGTTACATAGTGTTATATGGTGTTACATAGTGTTATACGGTGTTCATATGGTGTTATATATAGTGTTATAATACACTTCTCACACTTCTGAATTAATGTACAATATCCCTACCCTATAACTAACAATGTAAATAAAAAACGAAAAAAAACAATAACAAAAATATGATTCAACCCGGCCCGTTTTTTAAACAGGTCATGTTATTCAAGCCAAAACCTATTTTTTGTGTCAGGTCCGGGTCAGAGTTCGGCGTATCAAGAATTGTCGCCCTTAATTAAAACACATGTGAACAAACTAGCTTCATGATTTTTATATACATAAATTATGCATCTACACATACAATAATCTAGTTCAATATAATGATCCTCACTCTAGATCAAGTTTTAGTGGTTTACTTTATGAAATACATTCATAAAAATCTAAAGTTAGGTATTTAGGAAAAGAAAAAAAAAACATCCACATCACCTTTGGATGTTTGTACTTTGTACTATTTACTTTAAGAAAACGTGATATGTGTGACCAATCTTCATGTGTTTTCTTCTTTTATGCTATAAGTTTATTTTTTTCTTTCCAAAATGCTTGAAATTTTGAATTTCATTTAATCATTAGGACAATCTTTAATATCATCGTACACATGGCGAAACTTTTAACTTATCGCTCAGTAGTGGAGAGTATGTAGGTTTCGTATAGAAATTTTTGGGTATATACGTTTTCGACCCCCTGGTTTATAGAAATTTTTAGGTTCGGTGACTTCCGCCTCCGGGTCAAAAATCTCAAGCTTCACCACTGATACATTACCCTTAAAATTGTCTTTCAAACGAAATAAATGTCTCAGATGATGATAATGATGATGATGGTGTGAAGGGCAGTAGGAATGTTCTATTTTATTTCTAGACCGAAAAAAGTCAAAAATCGAATCCAATTAAACATATCTTTAAACTGGAGCCGAATTAGGTAATTGATTTTCAATTAGGTTATTGATTTTCGGTTGAATCTTTGCTTTTAGAATATACTCAATTTAATTAAAACTAAGGAACCCCAATTACACAATTGAGGAAAACAAACCCAATGAACCTGACATCCGAATCAACGAACACACATTTTGTAAAAAAAAAATTGTTTTTCGGCTTGAAATTGAAACAGAATTGAATTTGGTTTTCATTTTTAGCCAAAAGAATTAGGTGGTGTTTGTTTTTTGGGTAAAAACTCTTCTGAGCACTTATGTCTGCGTCGCGCAGACGCGCGCAGACATAAGGGTCCTGCAACTTGTTTGTTTTCTTGAAGATCTGCAGACCTTTTACCTCTGCCTCATCTCTTCCCCAAGCAGACTTATACCCATGTCTTTAAACCTCTTATCTCCTCTCCTCTTCAACCTCCACCACCCAGATCCAGCACATCAGGGTCACCGTCAATCCTCACCACCACCACATCAGCATCATCAAAACCACTATCACCGAGACACTGCCGCCGCTGCAGAACCACCACCGCCAGGACGTCGGTAGCCGGAGAAACAGAGCCGCCGCCGGAGTGAGATTTTTACAGAAAACTTAGGTCTGCTATGGGTGGTTGTGGCCGACCGGTGACCTCCGCCATCGCTGTCTCTCTGTCTCGTCGCCGCTGCACTACCGTCGCCGACAAAATCAAGGAGTTTTGGGGGTGTTGTTGTCGGAGGGGGGTTTGAGACGTCGTGGTGTGTGTAACCGGAATACCGACTCCGGCAGCCGGCTCCTCTTGTGGCTGCCAGATTGTCATCGGGAGGGAGAGAGGATGAGAGTAGCAGAGTGTTGTTTCATGTGTGTGTGTGTGCGGTGGTGGGTGAAGGCAGAGAGAGAGGAGTGTTGTGTGTTGTGAGAAGAGGTTTTTGTATAAGTAAAAAAACAAACACTCTTCTCCTTGCAGACTGCAAACCTTTGGTCCACCTCTTCTCCTGCAGATGCCTACAGATGTGGTCCGCAGACTGCAGACCTTTTACCTCTTCAAAAACAAACAGCACCTTAGAGCCGAGTAAACTGCTTCTAGCAATTAGGGAATTTTGTATACTACGGAAAAATTTGAGGGACGCGTGATCACTTTTAAATCAAATCGGTAGTTTCTTCAGAATGATTCAATCGAATACAACTCAGGGGCTGTTTGTTTAGCTCTTAATGAAGCTCTTAATGATTAAACCTCTTACTGGTTCAGCACTTAATGGTTCAGACTGTTTGTTTCAGGAGCAGATGTCTAAATGGTTCAGACATTTGCCCCTGAATGGTTAAGTATTATACAGAGTCAGAATGATTAAGACCTTTACTCTTAATTGGTCAGACATTTGCATCTTAACTGTTAAGCATTATACTGACTCTTAATGGTTCAGACCTCTTACTGGTCCAGCACTTAATGATTCAAACCTCTTACTGGTTCAGCACTAACCATTCAGAAGTTGTCAAACAGCCCATCAGATTGAGAAATCGAACAATAACATGTGTGTGTGAATTCGTATGAACCAGAAATGTCCCCAAAGAAAAAGATACGAATTTAGGGATTATTTTTTAGATAATTGCCTCGGGGCAATTATTATTAATTTTAAATGAAATTGCCTTAAACTAACTTTATTTTTATCTAAAAATTACGACGATTATTTTGAAAATTATTTTTTTCCAAGGGAGCACTACCCCTGATCCCCGCCCGATCAAGCGGTGCTCCCACAAATGCAGTGCTCCGCCCGAACACTTAGAATTGTAACAGCTCGAACAAGTGTGCATTCTCACACCTCCTAACGTATTCGATGTGTGTTATTATAATTACTTTTGGTCATCAAGTTAATCTCCGATTACATTAAAATATCTAATATCAACGTGCTAGAAAGCACGAACTTTTTTATTTGTCATGTAAAAAAATTATAACGGTTATAACATTTATAAACTTAAAATAAAATGAAACCATTTATTTATTTTAATATATGATCAAAAATCACACGCTAAACATTTGGAACATTATACATGAGTAAAAATAAAGTAAACGCGTTTGGGTGACGATGATCGTGGATACCATCAATGAATGTCTATTTCCCAACATACAAATTAATTTATGATT
Source organism: Helianthus tuberosus (assembly GCA_030545235.1). Lineage (NCBI taxonomy): Eukaryota > Viridiplantae > Streptophyta > Magnoliopsida > Asterales > Asteraceae > Helianthus > Helianthus tuberosus. Next base: position 210,022,614 of record CM060371.1, on the reverse strand, counting down.
CCACCGACAAAAAAAATTATTTCTTAGCATAGTGTCAAAGGGTACATATTTAAAATAATTTTGCGTATGAAAAATTATCTTTTTTTAATCGGTTAACAAGTGACTCTAAGCTATGTGTTATGGTTCTATTAGTTTTCATTGTTACTATACATTACCATGAGCTTCCACTCACTTATTTTCATAAAAGTTTGTATGTAATGGTTTCACTGTCCAATATTCATTAATAAACTATTCAAATAAAATAATTAGAAAAAAGAGAAGAATGTGATTGGGCGAAAAGTTAAGCCCACACAACCTATTTCTCCCTTGGTGTCGTGGTCTACATAATGCATCCCCCTTTCACCTCCATTTAACCCCCTTTGGGGGTGTTTGGCGTCTCTTCACGACCAGGGGGCAAAGGGGTTAACCCATAACAATTAGCCTAGTTGTTACGTTTAAATCTAAATTTTTTATTTATCATGAGACTTGAACACTTAACTTTATAAGAAAAAGACACTTTGTAATCACACTTTCGTACCGCTAGGCTTCAAGCCTTTTGATCTAAGTTATGTTTATTGAAAAGTTTAAATATAGATACAATGGTTATTGTGCCTAATGTTAGATATTTTAGTGTAATCGGGATTGACTTGGCGATCAAAGCGAATAATAATATACATCAAGCAAGTTAGGAGGTGCGGGAGTGTACGCTTGTTTGAGTTATTATAATTCGAAATGTACGGGCGGAGCCCGTACTCTACGGGGGTTCCAAGGGGGCAGCGCCCCCTTGGCGGGGGTCCGGGGGCAGCGCCTCTGGGAGCAGGGTCCAAGGGGCGGCAGCCCCTAACGGGGTCCAATATGCATCAGAAAATTTTATTTTATGAATTTTGCCACATTTTCGAAATGTTTAAAACAATGGCAGTTAAATGGCAGTTTTGTCCTAAAAATAGAGTTAACTGCCATTGGGCAGTTGCACCCCAAAAAACCCAATTTCGTAGACAGTTATTTTTTTTATCATACTCTCCTGGTTCAATAGATTTCACGCAAAAAAAAAAAACAACATACACTGGTTCAATTTCTCGAAATCAGAGTTGTATCCGATTGAATTATTCGGGTGAACCACCGAAATAATTTGATCTGAGAGTGATTACACGCCTCTCTGATCATCCGGCAATCTGAAATTCCCCAACAAAGATCAAATTAATTTCTGTGAAGATGGCAAGCGGATCGATGAAGGATATGACAAGCAAGGTTGACAAACTGGAGAAGTTCGAAGGGGTGGACTTCCGAAGATGGCAGAAGAAGATGCATTTTCTTCTGACTTCGTTGAAGGTTGTGTACGTGTTGACTACTCCAATCCCGGAGATACAGGAGGAGGGAAATCTGGAGCAAATCAGGAAGAGGTCGAAGTGGGAGAACGACAATTATATATGTCTTGGCCACATCCTGAACGGTATGTCTGATCCCTTATTTGATGTTTATCAAAATGTTGAAACTGCAAAGTTACTATGAGACACGTTGGAAGCCAAATACATGGCAGAAGATTCTTCTAGCAAGAAGTTTCTTGTCAGTAATTTCAATAATTACAAAATGGTTGATGAACGGCCTGTGATGGAACAATATCATGAATTGTTACGAATTCTGGGGCAGTTTGCCCAACATGATATGAAGATAGATGAATCCATCTCTGTTTCGAGTATCATTGACAAGTTACCTCCTTCCTGGAGAGATGTTAAACATAATCTGAAACATCAGAAAGGAGAGTTAACTTTGGTTGAACTTGGAAGCCACTTCAGAATTGAAGAAGGCTTGAGAGCACAGGAAAATGTGTTGGTCAATGATGATAAGAAACGGGCTGGATCAAGTTCTGTGAACATGGTTGAAACGGGTGAATCATCCAAAGGAAACAGTAAGTTCAAAGGGAAACGCAAGTTTCAAGGAAACAACAATTCGGGTTCAAACAAAAAGCCGAATTACCCTTGCTGGAAATGTGGTAAGGTTGGTCACTTTAAGAGGGACTGTAAGATGATGAAGAATAACAAGAAGTCCGGTTCAAAGAACAAGAATGAGGCTGGTTCTAGCGGGTCCAAGGACCCGGGCAAGCAAGGTCAGAATTTAGTACAATTTGATAATTCGGTTCAGAATTATGTGTCACTAATTTCTGAGGCATTTTATGTGCAAGATGATGACATTGCTTGGTGGGTTGATTCGGGTGCAACAAGTCATGTATGCAAGGATCTCCATTGGTTTAAAGACTTTCAACCAATCGAAGACGGGTCTATCATAAAGATGGGGAATGTTGCAACTGAACCAATCAAGGGAATAGGAACTGTGAATCTTGTGTTTACTTCTGGAAAAACTTTACTTTTGAACAATGTTTTGTATGCGCCCGGGATTTGAAAGAATCTGTTAAGTGGCATTGTGTTGAATAATTGTGGGTACAAACAAGTATTGGAAAGTGACAAGTATATCTTGTCAAGACATGGTACCTTTTGTTGGTTTCGGTTATCTATGTAATGGTATGTTTATGTTGAATGTTGAATGTTGATGTCTCGTTTATGAATGAATCTGTTTGTGTTGCTTCAACTAGTAATGTTAATGATATAGCTTCAACCAGTAATGCAAATTGCATAGCTTCAACTAGTAGTAGAAACAACTTGACTGAATCGGAATTATGGCATGCTAGACTAGGACATGTACATTATAAAAGAGTTAAAGAAATGTCTAAAATGAGCTTAATTCCGCCTATTGACATAAACAATGATAAATGCCATATTTGCAAGTTGAATAATATAACCAAAAAGCCTTTCATGCAACATGTTCATAGGGAAACTAAAGTGTTAGATTTGATACATAGTGATCTATGTGATTTTCATGCTACACCATCTCTAGGTAATAAAAAATATGTAGTAACATTTATAGATGATGCTACTAGATTTTGTTACGTTTATTTGTTGCATGCTAAGGATGAAGCTCTTGAAAAGTTTAAGATTTATAAACAAGAAGTAGAGCTTCATCAGATTGGGTTGATCAAAACCCTACATACGGACAGAGGTGGTGAGTATTTTGATCCGATGTATTTCTAATCTACTGGAATAATACACCATACCACAGCTCCTTACACACCGGAACAAAATGGTGTGGCGGAAAGGAAAAATAGGACTTTAAAGGAAATGGTTAATACCATGTTGTCCTATTCGGGCCTAAGTGAGGGCTTTTGGGGTGAGGCTATGTTGACAGCCTGCTATTTGCTAAATAGAGTTCCAAATAAAAGGAACAAGACCACCCCTTTTGAGCTTTGGTATAAAAAACCACCTGAGCTACATAAGCTGAGAGTTTGGGGTTGTAGAGCCGTGGTGAGGCTCACTGATCCTAAGATAAGGAACATAGGGGAAAGAGGTATAGACTGCATTTTCATTGGGTATGCGGAGCATTCATTTGCTCATAGGTTCTATGTTATAGAACCAAATGACTACGTGGCAGTGCATACGGTTATTGAGGCAAGAACTGCAGAGTATGATGAGAATAGATTCTCTTAAATACCTAGGCCTAGAGACATGGTTCCAAGCTCTAGTAACTCTCACGTGGCTGATCAAGTGATTGATACTCCTCCGGAACCTAGGAGGAGTGGTAGAGCAAGAAAAACTAAATCATTTGGTGATGATTTTCAGCTATATTTGGTTGAAGGATCTAGAGATGAAATTAAAATTCAATATCAATATTGCTTCAATATTGAGGAAGATCCTAAAACCTATAGTGAAGCCATGGCTTCTCGGGATGTAGCTTTCTGGAAAGAAGCTATAAATGATGAGATGGACTCTATTATGCAGAATAACACTTGGAAACTGTCTGATCTACCCCCTGGGTGTAAACCACTTGGTTGTAAATGGATCTTCAAGAAGAAGATGAAAGTAGATGGTTCAATTGAAAAGTTTAAAGCCCGATTGGTTATCCAAGGCTTTAGACAAAAGGAAGGAATTGACTACTTTGATACATATGCTCCTGTAGCAAGAATATCCACTATTAGATTGTTGGTTGCCTTGGCTGCAATACACAATCTTGTAATTCACCAAATGGATGTGAAAACCGCTTTCTTGAATGGTGATTTGGATGAGGAGATATATATGAAACAACCAGAGGGTTTTGTTATGCCTGGCAATGAGCATAAGGTGTGTAAGCTAGTTAAGTCACTATATGGCTTAAAGCAAGCACCAAAACAGTGGCATCAAAAGTTCGATGATGTGGTTTTGTCTAATGGTTTTGTATTAAACCAAGCAGACAAGTGTGTATATAGCAAATTTGATGATTCTAGGAAAGGAGTCATAATTTGTCTATATGTAGATGACATGTTGATCTTCGGTACTGACCAGGATTAAGTTGATAAAACAAAGAAATTTTTGTCATCTTGTTTTGATATGAAAGACTTGGGGGAGGCGGAAGTGATCCTTGGTATAAGGATCAAAAGGGAGAACAATGACATATCTATCTCTCAGTCTCATTATATTGAGAAGATATTGAAAAAGTTCAATTTTCATGATAGTTCTCCGGTTAGCACTCCAATGGATCCTGCTTTTAAGCTCTCACCTAATGAAGGTGTAGCTGTAAGCCAACTTGAATATTCAAGGGCCATTGGATCCCTCATGTATGCCATGATTAGCACTAGACCGGATATAACTTATGCGGTTGGAAAGCTTAGTAGTTATACTAGCAATCCAGGTGCAAGTCATTGGCAAGCAATGAATCGAGTATTTAGGTACTTGAAAGGAACCATGAAATTTGGTTTGACCTATACTGGATTTCCTTCGGTTTTAGAAGGTTATTCGGATGCAAGTTGGATTAAAAACAAGGAAGATCATTCTTCCACGAGTGGATGGACTTTTCTGCTTGGAGGAGGTGCCATATCTTGGGCATCTAAGAAACAGACTTGCATTACTGATTCGACAATGGAGTCTGAGTTTGTAGCATTAGCCGCAGCTGGCAAAAAAGCTGAGTGGCTAAGAAACTTGATTTATGAAATTCCATTGTGGCCTAAACCTATATCACCAATATCTATTAGATGTGATAGTGCTGTTACCTTGGCTAAGGCCTATAGCCAAGTGTATAATGGGAAGTCTAGACACTTAGGTGTTAGACACAGCATGATTCGTGAGCTCATCATGCATGGGGTGATATCGGTGGAGTTTGTGAGAACTCAACAGAATTTAGCTGACCACTTAACCAAAGGGTTATGTAGAGATCTTGTGCACAAGGCGGCTGTAGGGATGGGATTAAAGTCCACCTGAGATTTCTCGTGTTAAGATACCCAATTCCCACCTAATATGACGTTAGGTGCTGAATTCAATGTGGAAAGCTTAACATCTAGAAATTGGAACACATTAGTAGCATCATCCCGAGGTATGCGTTCAGACCTGCAAGTTAAAGGAGGTTGAAGGTTTTCTTCTTAATAGTTCTTTGAAAAATTGCATATGCAGGTGCAAGAATAAAGAGCTACCTATATGAGCATGAAGTTTAGCTGCTTCAAGAAGCTAGGACTTGGCTTTGATATGTTCATTGAAGAATGGGACACAGGCTAGTAAAAATAGTGTCAAGAAAGAACATTAGAGTATGTAAACTTATGTGTATATTATCTTCATGTATTAACTGAATAGAAAGGGTTCAATCCTTAGCGACACCCCTATATTCGAATATTTGGAATGTGCAATATACTAATGTGAAATTCATTTGTCGCGATATTTCATTTATGCATAAGTTTGATTGTTGTGAATCTGTTTAAGTTAATCAAGGATTACGCTAAAATGGGGGAGGAATGTTAGATATTTTAATGTAATCGGGATTGACTTGGTGATCAAAGCGAATAATAATATACATCAAGCAAGTTAGGAGGTGCGGGAGTGCACGCTTGTTTGAGTTATTATAATTCGAAATGTACGGGCGGAGCCCGTACTCTACAGGGGTTCCAAGGGGGCAGCGCCCCTGGGAGCAGGGTCCAAGGGGCGGCAGCCCCTGGCGGGGTCCAATATGCATTAGAAAATTTTATTTTCTGAATTTTGCCACATTTTCGAAATGTTTAAAACAATGGCAGTTAAATGGCAGTTTTATCCTAAAAATAGAGTTAACTGTCATTAGGCAGTTCACCCCAAAAAACCCAATTTCGTAGACAGTTATTTTTTTTATCATACTCTCCTGGTTCAATAGATTTCACGCAAAAAAAACAACATATACCGGTTCAATTTCTCGAAATCAGAGTTGTATCCGATTGAATTATTCGGGTGAACCACCGAAATAATTTGATCTGAGAGTAATTACACGCCTCTCTGATCATCCGGCAATCTGAAATTCCCCAACACCTAAGGTTTAAAAATTAACGAATCTATTATATATAATAAATGAAAATTATTTGGGCCACGTGTCACTTGATTAGGGCATCCTCAGTTCTCTTTTCCCGCCCAACAGTGCCATCCCCTTTTCCTTATATAATCTCTCTTCTCACTTCTAATCTTTGTTTACAAACCTTGGGTTCTTTCTCTCTCTATATTCAGGCGATTCAAATTCAAATTTCACAAACCCTGCAAATTATTGAGATAATTCTTTCCATCCAAACCTTAATCTTCTTCAGACGCCACCATAAAATCTTCTTTTGTTCATCGATTACTTCATCAAAAGGTTTGTTCTTTTTTAGTTGAAATACTTTCATGATTTCCTTTTATTTACACTAATCCTAATTTCTACTCATAATCTAATCATATGGTTCCAGGGTTGTTGTCATCAAAGTTGAAATCCGCTTAGCTGCGGATAAGAGAACTGCCATAAGCTGGTATGTTTGAATATGTTTTGAAATTAGTGTTTTTTTCTAGATGGTGATGATATGAGTATAACATCTGTTGATTATTGATGTTTGAGTATGTTCAGCCATTATTCTTTCTGAAATTAGAGTTTCATTTCCAGTTCTCGAGGTATTATCTGTTTGTAACAGCAGTGGTTCAGCATCTACAGTGGATTCAACATCAGGTGTTTGCTATTATTGTTTGATGTTGTTTGCTATTATTGACTGATGTTGTTTGCTATTGTTGTTTGATGTTGTTTGCTATTGTTGTTTGCAGTTGAAGATATCTTAATTAAGGTAATAATTGTATTACATCCTGTTGAAAATTAGAATTGATAAATTTAGGGAAAGTGAGGTTGAAAGTTAATAACCCAACAGTGGAGCATTTCATTCTACAGGTTCCATAAATTAAGGGTATTCTCATATAATGATGATGATTGTTCCACGGTTGTTTCTAGTATTATTGTTCCAACATCGTTTAAAGTATGTGTTTTTTGCTACTCTGATTTTCAATTTTGAGTTTTTTATTTTGAAGTGATATACTCTAATTCTCGGTTTATATTTCAGTCTAATCACAGTTGTTTGAAATTCATACAATCTGCTGCGGGTTATTATAGGTTTGTATTCAAAGAAGCATAAAGTTTAATTAAACACAAAGAAAGATTATTAAATTTATAGTTTACTTGCTTATGTCTAAATGATGATGATGATTATAATTCACTTGTGCAGAAGATGATGATGGAGAACCCACAGTAGTTCCTACTAAACGCAAGAAAGGATCTGCTATTGTTGTAAGATAAGATTTTATGTTACTAGAGAGTCTAGAGTAATGGTGTTTCCCACCTTTTTTGTATTAAAAGAAGCATAAAGTTTGTTTTAAAGGAGCTCTTTATGAACAAAGACTGATGAGGCCTATCCACTGTTGAAGACAAGGTCCTGTTAAAGACAAGCACTTTATGTATTTGAGTTTGATTAATCAAAGGAAAACGACTGTTTAGTATCAGCAGTGGTTCAGCATCTACAACGGATTCAAATTTAGTATTTAATTATCAGTGGTTCTTATGTAACTTTAGTATTTCATTATGAGTTTGTTTCATGTTGTAAGAATCAGTGAATTCTCAGATAATAGATTGCTTTGCCGGATTAGATTATGTGTTAAATTATAGTTCTTTAAGTGATTGTTTCGTTTTCTTGAATTCTATGTAATTTTGTAAAGAAGTACAATAACAAACAGTGGTTTTAACATCTGTTTGCAATTTGGTCAATAGTTAATGGAAACCCCTGTTAAGTTGAACAGTAGATGTTATTAACTTAAACATCTGTTCAGGAAAACGACTGTTTGCACTTTATGTACCTAGAGTTTGATTAATCAAAGGAAAACGACTGTTTAGTATCAGCAGTGGTTCAGCATCTACAACGGATTCAAATTTAGTATTTAATTATCAGTGGTTCTTATGTGACTTTAGTATTTCATTATGAGTTTGTTTCATGTTGTAAGAATCAGTGAATTCTTAGATAATAGATTACTTTGCCCGATTAGATTATGTGTTAAATTATAGTTCTTTAAGTGTTTGTTTCGTTTTCTTGAATTCTATGTAATTTTGTAAAGAAGTACAATAACAAACAGTGGTTTTAACATCTGTTTGCAGTTTGGTCAATAATTAATGGAAACCCCTGTTAGGTTGAACAGTAGATGTTATTAACTTAAACATCTGTTCAGGGTTAAACAGATGTTTGGGGTTTAACATATGTTTGGCTCTAAACCAAACATCTGTTTAAGTGCAACATCTATTTGAGTATTGGTCCTGTTGTAAAATTTGTTTGACCCAACAGTGGTTTTCCTAAAAAACAGCCACTGCTCACTTTTTTGTTATTGATGGTGTTAATTAGTGATAGATTGAAATTATCAAATAAAAACTAGAATTACAATGAAATTACCATTTTACCTCATCTTTACATACCAATGAGGTAAGATTTCCTCCAACATTGTTTTGATCATACAATTTAAAAAATTCTAACTATTTGTTGGAAATTAAATCAGTAATTAATGCTAATTTCTTGAGCTTTGGACATTTAAAACATGGAAAATGTGAATTTCAAACTCACGGTTTAAAAATTAGAAAAGTCATCATGACAATGACAGTTGCTTTCAAATCATCATCAGTAATTACTGATAATATCAGTAATTACAGAAAAGTCATAATGACAATTGACGTTCGGTATCTACTGATAGGAAAAAATAGCCACTGGTCACTTTTTTATTCTTGACATCCATTGATATTTACCATCCATGGTGTTAATTAGTGATATATTGAAATTATCAAATAAAAACTAGAATTAAAATGAAATTACCATTTTACCTAATCGTTACATTGCAATGAGATAAGAGTTCCTCCAATATTGTTTTCCTGATGAAATTTAATGTTAAATTAAAAAATAAAAAAATACTTGATGGGTATTTGTTGCAAATCAAATCACTAATTAATGGTAATTTCTTCAGCTTTGGACTTTTAAAATATGCAAAATATGAATTTCAAACTGACGGTTATTATCTCTTAATTAAAGTTAAAATAAATATTAGAAAAGTCAACATCACAATTGCTTTCAAATCAGATCACTGATAATATCAGTAATTTTGAAATTTTGAAATTAAATTTATGCAAGATGGTAATTTAGAATTGACGTTCTCTCTTTTTTTCCCCTACTTTGCATATGATTACTAATATTTATTTACTTTAATAAGGAGGGATATAAAGATATACACTACTTACCTTTCAGTTCCCAATAAACATCAGTTCCCAATAAACATCATCACAATTGCGGTCAAATCAAATCAGTAATTACTAATAATATCTTGAAATTCAAAATTCAAACCATATATATTTTTATCCTTAATGTTAAATTAAAAAATAAAAAAATACTTTTTGACTATTTGTTGCAAATCTAATCAATAATAATTAATTGTAATTTCTTGAGCTTTGGACTTTTAAAATATGCAAAACTAGAATTTCAAACTGACGGTTATTATCTCTTAGTAATTTTGAAATTTTGAAATAAAAAATATGTAAAAGGTAATTTAAAATTGACGTTCTCTTTTTTTTTCCTACTTTGCATATTTCAGTTCCCAAAAAACATCATAACAATTGCTTTCAAATCAAATCAGTAATTACTAATTAATATTAGTAATTTTGAAATTCAAATTTCAAACCATATATATTTTTATTATTCTATAAATAAGATACAATTATCTGGTTTCACATTTAAATCTCGCTCGCTCATATATGTGACCGTATCTTTCTCTCTCAAATGCATCTTTCTTGTGATTTAGCAGCTAATTTCCCATTACACTTCTTTGTTCGAATGTTTGTTGATAATGTTTACATGTTATCGTTCCTGTATCATTGTTCCAACATCGTTGTTTCAATGTAAATTCGCATCCCACATCAACCTTTCAACATCGATGCTGCAGTATAATTGTTGCAACATCGTGAAAAGTTGCATGTGTTACCTTTTTTGATGGCAGAGATGCAACTTTAAAGTTACATGTGCCATTTTTTTTTTATTTCCGTTAAATCCAAAGTCACGTTTTCTTGCTCCAGGAAGATTTTCTTCTTTTAAAGAAAGTATACATTCGTCCAAAGCTCGTGAACACTCAGATGTGCAATAAAAATGAAAAAGACACGTTTGAATTTTAGATTAGTTTCTTATTCTTATTTGTGTTGTCAGTAATATAGAGTGTGGTGATAGAGACGTGCAGTTTATGGCGATGCTGAAGGACATACATCAAGAGGTTCAGCAATAGATGTAGTGGAAACTAAAGTTTATTAGTTCTTGCTGTTATTCTTAGATTTGAACTTGAATATTGTTCAGTATGTCATGTAATTGTTGGACTTTTAGTTTTAAGGTCCTGAATAAATGATTAAATATAATTTTATGAATCTTTGTTGTGTTTTATTTTTACTTATTATTTATTGTTTCAGTAATATTTAGATTATGTTGATGTTGAATTGTGTCTTAAGATCTGTTTGGTAAGTCAACAGAGGATTAATAGTGTCAAGGATTTGTTTAATGGTCCAACTCTGAAAGGGTGGTGTGGTTATAACAGCTGATCATGCTAAGGACTGTTATAATTAATTCCTGCTCCATATAAAGACTGATGGGCTTATTGTCTCATGAGGGCTATGCACTGTTGAAGGCAAAGTCCTGTTAAAGACTAGCACTTATGGTGTAGTTATAACAGCTTCTACAGCGGATTCAACTTTAGTATTTATGTATCAGTTTTTCTTATGTAACAGTGTTTAGGACAAACATTGGTTCTCTATACTTTATCTCTCGAGACAAACCTATACAAACTCAAAGATTAACCATTGCCCAACAACAAAAGTGGTTCATCATCAACAGTAGATATTCTATCTTTGTTTTTGTTAACAGTGTTTATATGTCCAAACTATTAATATTATATCTCTGTTTATGTTAACAGTATTTATTTAATTTCAAACATCTGTTTATGTTCAAACAGATGTTTCAGGTCGAATATTTATTTAATTTCAAAATTTTGTTTATCTCCAGATTAGATGTTTAACAGTATTTAATTTAAAACATTGTTTTAATGATAAAATGGCAAGTTAAATTACAAAATAAAAAATATTCTTGATGACTATTTGTTGCAAATTATATCAATATCTATCCACTGTTAGATAAAAAACAACTACTGCTCACATTTTGGAGGTTGACATCCACTGAATAAAAGTGAAGTACACTTGGATGATTATTAAGCTCCTCATTTTGATTGTTTGGGTATAGTATTCTTCAAATTGGTCTTTTCTTGCAAACAGTTTTTAATGTCAAACATTTGTTTAAGCGCAAACATGTGATTGTTAAATGTTAGCCACTGCTGAAGGCCATCCTCTGTTTCTTCATAAACAACTGTTGACCACTGACTGACCAAACATCTGTGTTACATTTTGTTGGGTATCCACTGATAGTTAAAAAATAGTCACTGCTCCCCTTTTATTGTTGACATGCACTGAAATTTACAATCATTGTTTTTTTTTAAAAATCATCCACTGCTCACATTTTTATTGTTGATGTGGTTAATTAATTATAGAATGATATTATTAACTGAATACTAGAATTACAATGATAGGTTAACTATATTATCTAATCGTTACATTCCAAAGAGATAAGAGTTCCTCGAATATTGTTTTGGTGATAAAAATTAAAGTTAAAATAAAAAATAAAATAAACTGTTGTATAAAATCAGTGTTTTAACACACTGATGGCTATCCACTGCTAGCAAAAACTTACTCACTGTTCTCATTTGTGACTGTTGCAAACCACTGTTATTGTTCCATCAGTGGTTTCCTAACAACTGTCCTCCATTATCATCAGAGGTTGGCACGTGGACAGTACATAGCGGTAAGATCTATTAGTAACCGATGCCACGTCAGCATTCACTATTTCACCAAAAAAAAAAAAAAAAAAAAACCCTGATCAAAACCCCCAAACAGTGTTTTTACTGTCGAATCGAATTCTAAATTCTTTTCTAAAAGCAGTTATCATCCATTTCTCTCAAAATCACTCTTCATCGTCTTCTTCCTCTCGCAATCATAATCAAATCACGATGTCTCTCCCACGCAAATCCACACATAACTACTTAGGTCTACTTGAAAAACCCAGTCACACCAAAACCTTCAATTCCATCATTGATGTTCTGTCTTCTTCAAAGTACAGAACTTTGTTGACTTGTGATGCTCCGATCTACATGGATACCCAGCAAGAATTCTGGAAAAATGCTAAGTTGGAAACTAAGGATAAAAAGCCCTTAGCCATCAATTCTTCTATAAAGGACGTTCCAGTCACAATAACACCTCAAACCATTTCGGAAGTTTTTGAACTCGATGATCTTAAAGGTAAAACATCTTTCCCTAAAGAAGAGTATCAACCGTTTTTCATTCAAATGGGTTATGAAGAGGAAATCAAAAAAGACACTTTAGAAAAAAGGCAGTTTTCCTCCTGCCACAAGGTTTTTGTTTCATACCCTACTGATGTGTGTCTCAAACAAGACCACTGCTTTCAATGAAATCCCATTGAAGATTCAATATCTAGGTTATGCTATATTACATGGTGAAAATTTTAACTATTCCCAGGTAATCTTCAATTATCTTGTTAGAAATGTTAATAAAAAGGCGTTTTTGCTCTTTCCAAGGTTTTTAAGTTACTATTTTAAAAATAATTTTTTCAGAAGATAATGCCCATGTGCTTATCCAGGGTAATCCTTTTTCAATTAAGAGCCTCACTACTGAACCCTTTAAAAGGATGTCAAAACTTTCCAAAACACAAGCAGAGGTTCCTGAGCAGACTTCAGCAGCTACCACTGCTCCTCAGGCACCTGCTGTTGAGCCCACTGCTCAAGGTGATGATAGCAATAAAACAACTGCTGTTAAACCCCCACCTAAAACCACCAAAAGACCAAAACATAAAAAATCACAAAAGCCCCCCAAACCCAAAACAAAGGTAACTCTGGAAGATGAAATCCCAGAGCAACTACCAGTGACAACACAAAAGTCACCAATAACCACTGCTGCTACTACCTCACAGCAGTTGGAAGAAAGATCTCAACCTGAGCCTCAAACTCCTCCTGCTTCTTCTAAAAAAGAGCAGGTTGTAATAATAGGGACACCAAATTATGATGCTCTGGAATCACTTGATTCCATCATCCACAGCCCACTGCCCGGGGCAAATTCGCTTTCTACACCTATCCTCACTTCTCAAATCCCCCCAGAAACAAAACTTTTGTTGGATGCAGTTGATTTAGCCCGGACACAAACCAGTTCTTCTCAAACACCTGTTAAGGAGGATATACCTCAACAAGTGATTGGGTCTGGTGTCTCAATCATTGCTAACCCACCAACAACTGAGGAGGTTGCACTGCAGGAAATACAAGTACTTCCTGTCAGTAGTTCAATTGGAGCAGCAACTACAGGTGTTGGATCCACTGATCTACACCTGGCCAGTTGTTTCATCAATAAGACTCCTCTGAAGGCAATTTCCTCTCCAGCAACTGTGATATCCGCTGCTGTCTTTGTTCCAACCCCTGGTTCTATTAAAAGGATCCCAATTGCTGAGGAAAGAAGTCCCCAGTACCAAGAAAAAGGGGCATCTGTGGATGACTTTTGGGAAACTTTCCCTAAGTCAACTGCTGATACAACCACTGCCAGTGGGAAATCAGATGATCCCATTAACTTGGGTGATGGTTTAATGTACAAGGAATTGAGGGGGAAGGTTAAGAAATTGGAAACTTCTGTTGCAGATATTAAGTCAATGCTCCAACAGTTGTAACAAGCCCAAAAGGCAACACCCACTGCAGCACCAGATACAACATCTGCTCCATCATTTGCTCCTACTCCCATTGAGCTTTGGAGTTTATTTCAACATGTGCTTCACCAACAAAGGGCATATTCTGATCATCAACATGAAATACAGATTCAAAAGATCAGAAATATGATGGAAGCTAGGTTTATGGATACACAAGCAGACATAAAGGCATTGAAGGCCCACTCGCTGAAAACCACTGGTTCTGCTCCTCCTACTATCATCTTTGTGGACAACCCACCACCAGCTGATGCCAAAAAGTGGGAGAAAATGAAGCAGCTAAAGAAAAAGGGATATGAAGATGGTTTGTACATTGCACCAGACAAATCCACTATGCTTGCAGAGATACCTAAGCCAGATGGTATTAAAAAGGTTGATGTAACCACAAATGCCATTTCTGATGCAAAAGGAATGGTAAAAAGGGATATGGAGGCAAAGGATAAAGCAAGGTGGGAACAGGAGAAAAGAGTTTGTATGGAGAAGGATGAGCAGCGTGTTTCTGAGGCCAAGAATGAAGAAAATCCTGAGCCTAAAAGAAAACAGCCCACTAGAAAAGTAAAGGAACCCAAATCCACACCTCCCAAAAGCTCCACACATCAAACCTCAAAACGAGCAGATGTTAAAACATCTGTTGTATCGACAGCTGTAGATACTTCAGTTGTTTCAACATATGTTACACCAACAATTTGCACCACTTCAACACAAATTCAATCCACTGCCTTACCACAAATCCCATTACCATCAAAAACATCCTCATTACTACCAACACCACCTGCCAAAAAGGAAAATACTTCAGGTGACATCATCTGTTGTAATGGTAACAGTGGTTGAAACACCAGTTGTTTCAACAACTGTTAGTCAACCATCTACCACTCAAATCACTACCACTCAAATCACTACCACTCAACGCACCAAAACACCACCAACCTCTCCAAAACATAAAAGGAGAAGGATAATTCTGAATGTTGATCCTTCAACACCGCAAACATCCACCCAACCATTGTCCCTTGTTACCATTCCCAATGCTGTCCCATTCTCTTCAGCACAAGTTTCAAATTCAAACACTGCCATTCTTCCTGCAGGAGTCCTGTATCCATTAGAACTGGAAGCAGTTAGAGAGGAGATCATATCCTTCTACTCTGAAGATGACCCTGCTAAAAGGAACTTGCCATCTATTCAAGGATATCCAAGGCCTAATAACATTAATGAATACTTGAAGTTAAAGGCTCAACAAGCAGAGGATATCTCCAAAAGAAATACACAAGGAAAATCTGACAGAGAGATTCAAACATTTTACCAACATTTGCTAACCCAAGTGAAAATTTTGGAGCAGTTTTCAAAAGATCTCTGTCAAAATTTATCAGAAAGAGCTGATGAAACTTTGAGGAAAGATTATATTGACTATATCATGGCTTACAAAACATACAAGGGAGAAAAGTACAAGTACAAAGAATGGACCATCAGTGAGCTAGAAAGTAAAACAGCCAGAATTCAAGATATGATCAAAAAGAAGGTGAAGCAGACTCCTCCTATCTGGGCAAAGTTTAAGAAAAATGTACCAGATAGGTCTCTGCAGCTGAAGAGAATGAAAGAAGAGTTAATAACAGCTAATTTTGGGTCAAAGAACCAAGTGTCAAGGTGGAAAGAGGATAAAGTGTTTTTCTCTTACAAAAAGCTGGAAGAATTAAGAAAGAAAGATCCTAATGTTCCCCAAAAGCCTGTTTACCCTGAAGCAGTGGTTCCAGCTATGCCAAAAAAGCTACAAATCAGGAGATCCTAATACAGATTCGTTGGACTTTGAATTATAATTCAAAGGGCAAGTCAGGGAATTTCTGACGAGGCAATAAAGATTCACAATGGAAATGTGATATTTGGGTTTGTGTTTTACAGTTTATAGCAGAGTTAAGATTACTAGGTGTGGTAATGTTTGCGGTTATATAAGAAATTTTATGTATTTGTGAATTTGGTAAGTAACTGAATTGACTTTGAAAGTCAAAGGTGAAAGAAACATGGTTGACTTCACTATTGGCATTGTTTGTTAATCCTGTTTTGTAGTAAAAATACTCTTTGAGCTTTTTTTTGAGCTGTTTAATTTGTTATCCTTTTAGTGAATTTTCTTTTTCAGTTGACCCATCTAATATAAAACACATGATTAAATCATATGGTCAAATTGTTAAGGGTCTTGATGATTTAAGTTGCTAATTGTGTGCCGTCTATTAGCTAATTATTTGTAATTTATGTTAACAGTGTTTATATTTTAACAGACGTTGACCAAAAGTCGAACAGATGTTGGCGAATAGTGAAACAGATGTTGACCTCAAGCAGATGTTTGGTTTGTGGCCAAATATCTCTTTATGAGCAAACATCTGTTTAACTTCAAACATTTGTTTAAGGCCAAACATATCTTTATTGGCAAATTCTGTTTATGGCCAAACATCTGTTTAAATCCAAACATCTGTTTAAGTCCAAACAACTGATATAGAACGCCAAACATTTGTTTAAGCCCCAACATCTGTTTAGGTCTAAACAGATGTTTAAATATCTGTTCAAAACACTGTTCAATCTAACATGGGTTTCCATGCATCTGTTGACTAAAAGTCAAACAGATTTTCAAACCACTGATTGACTTATCCAAATTTCTGTTGAATACTAAATGAGATGTTGACCAAAACTCAAACAGCGGTTGACCAAAAGTCAAACAGATGTTGACGAAAAAATGGGATTATCCGACCCGGTTACATGGGATATTTTTAAACTTCTAACATTTTAAAGATCCTCAGAAAATCTCGGTTCATTTCTCTCTCCACGTTTCTTTCTACACTTTCTCCAACAAAATCTGTCATCTTCTTCGATTTCTTCCGATCTTCATCAATATCATCTTGTATAATAATAAAGGTATTGTTAAATAATCTGATTTGTTTTGTATTTTTTATGTTTATTCTTTTAGTTATGAATTCTTTGGGCGATTATGGTTCTTGCTATTTAAATGAAGAAGTTGTAGTCGACGGTAGTGTATTCATGTATGTCCCTGTTTTTTTTTCAATCCATTGTTGGTTATGATTGCGTTTATTGTTGCGGCTTATACTTGAACAATTTTTGATAGTCCTAATTTTTTTGAATATCCGATTAATATGTAGTTATTATGCATGTTATGATAGACATATATGTTTCTAAAAAAAGTGATCTGCATTTCCTGTATCTACCATTTGTGTTATCTATTGTTGATTTTATTGGATTTCACTTTGCTCATGTATTTATCTTATTCTGATTTATGATATACCATCTGATTTATTCTCATGTGTATTTAAAAAAGTTGAATTTATTTTGATTAGTACTTGGTATACTGTTTTTAAGTTTTTCTTTTGAATAGACACAAGTCACTATCCTGTTTTTCTATACAATTTATACAGCTGTTGATCGTTCTTGTATATTTGTGATACTTAATCGGAAAAGTAGGTTTTAAGTTTTAATTATATGATTTGATGTAAAAATATATATATATTTCGATATGATAAGAAATTACATGTATTCTCACCTTTTTGATGTTGTCTATTGTTATTTTGATATATATTAGTTGTATCATCTTTTATTTAGATGTATTGCATACCTTAATGCATTGTATTCATTTGTTTCTTAATGTTATTGATTTTGATTATATATGATTGATACTGTTACAGTTTTATGTGAGAATGATTTATGGATTTCCGTGTTACCTTCAAAGCAGTAAAAGGAAATGTTTGGTTAGTAGTTTTATCCGATCTTAGTTTAACACTTAATTTTAATTTTTTGGTATGATAATTAGCAATAAAAGTGTTTCTTTTATTTATGCTTAGATTTTGCCAAAACAGTATCAAAATTGGATTCAACAGTTTAATTATCCAATTGGAAATACAAATATCCGAACCACAGCTGGAAATGTTTTTAAAGTCAAGATCTATCCCCTAAGCAATGGCAGATATTATTTTTATAATGGTTGGTGTCAATTGGTAGACAGTTTGAAAATACCTTCAGATTCATGGTTGATATTTCATTATGAAGAAGCTTTACAAAGTTTCAGAATATTGTATTTTTATCAAGACATTGCTCTTTCTCCTTGTGAAGAGTTTTACTACAAACCATCTGGTAACGAAGATTTTGTGGTATGTAACTTCGAATATTATTCATCATGTACTTTTATTGGAGATACAATTGTTTATTTGTTGTGTTTTATTTTTTTACTTAATTTTCTGATATATTTTTACTAATGTACTATATAATGTGTTTTATTCTGATTGTAGAGTATTAATCGTTCTTTTGTTCATCACAAGATGTTAAACACTATTCCTTCATATCCGGTCGTTATTAAAGGATCTGAAAACAAGAACTGGTCTGTAGGGGTGGAAGATATCAACAATGAACTTTACATAATTACCGGATGGAAGGAGATAAAGAATGACTTGTCATTAACTGCTGATCATCTCATTGTCTTTGAGATGATAGATCTTCAGACTTTTCATATCACGGTTTTTAATTGTGCTACCTGTGATTTAGTGCTTCCACCTGAGGTTTGTGCTGTTGTTAAACAAAAGGTGATAGAAGAGATTGTGTTGAGTTCAGATAGTGAAGCTGTACAGGACGTCGTTGATGTCAATAATAGTGGTATGGTTGTTGGGAATGAAGATGATCAGATCGTACCTCTTTCTTTCCGTGTGGACGGTCATTTTGTAAGTTTGTGATGATGAGTTTACTAATATATAATACTTTAGTCAGATTTTAAAGATGTGTTAATTCTTTGTTTATTGAATTGTTCGTTTTTTGTTATAGCACCTTTTTAAAAAACAGGCTGAAGATCTTGGACTGAATCGTAAGATGGGTTTGAAGATTGTGGACGTGGCAGGTGATGTTTGGAATATTCAAGCTGCTATAGGTTCATCTCGAGGTCAACCAAGATATTATCTGCAAGGAATGAGAAAGTTTGTGAGAGATAAAGGCATGGTTTCAGGTCAAGCATTTACACTTAACTTTGTGAAAGGTAAAAAGTTTTTTATGTTCGGATGAATGTTTGTGGTTTGAAGAAGGCAAATGCAGAAGCATACATTGAACTAAATTTTCGGGTTGTAGTTGTTTGCTTTTCGAAACTGATACTAGACTTGTTTGTTTAGTTTTGAAGTTGTGATTCTAAAACTATATATGTACATGTAAATTATTAGCTCCATGTCTAACGGAAACAATGTGGAGTTGTGAACTAAAAACAATATACTCCGTTTTACTTTTGGTCAACATCTGATTGACTTTTGGTCGTATTAATAACAGTATAAGATGGTTGATGTAATGCGGTCGTATTAATAACCAATGGTAATTAATTAATCTAAATAACTTTCCCGAGCCCGGGAAGCAATCCCGGGTAAAAACCTAGTTTCATTATAAATAAAAATTCTAATGCATAAGAATGCTCTCATCCAATCCAAATAAGACAAACTTACAAAATCAACGAACCTAAGGGTGAAGGGAGTGGCTCGGCAAACCAAACGGCAAAGGTGTTTGCCGCGCGGCAACACCGCCGCCGGCCACCTTTGCCGCTCGGCAAAACAAACATCGCGTTAAAGGTTCACCGATGCGGGAAAGCTTGAAACATGACCGTTGGAGCATGTTTTTCCGTGCATCTCTGCATGGTACATGCTACGGCGACTGGTGGCGGTGGCGATGGGCGGAGCCACGGCGGCTGAAAGTGGCAAACTTTAAAATCATGATTGGATGATGCTGAAGATGGAGGTGGAACCGGTGGTGGTGGAGGTGATCGTGATGGAGGTGGAACCGGTGGTGGTTGTGGCCGTGGTTGTGGTGGTGGCGAGTGGTGATGGTGGCGGTGGAGGTGACTGTGGTGGTACCAGGAAGTGGTGATGGTGGCGGTGGAGGTGACTGTGGTGGTACCAGCCAAGTGGGGGTGGCTGGTTCTTGATTTTTCCGGTGGGTGAAGATCTTGATTTTTCCGGTGGGTGAAGATGTCGATTGTGGAGCTGATTGAAAACAAGGAATGGCTGACTTTATGAGTTTGTTCGTGAAGGTGATGGGTATTTGTGGTGGAGGGGGAGGACAAAAAAATAAAAAATAAAAAAAATAGTTTACCAATTCCAAAGTGTTTAACCATTGCCAACACTTTTCAGCAAAGTTTAAACTTTTTATCCTCTCTGACGTGGCACTCTCTGATTGGTCCATTTTAAAGTTTGCCACTTTCACCTGTTTAACCACTCCCTTCACCCTAACAAAATAGTGATTTAAAGCATGACTTTAAGGTAAAATTCCTAATTTTCTAAACTTAAATGATCAAACTGAAAAACATCATTGCACTATACCGAAATCGATTTCGAGTCAAGTTATAGGTGTGTAAATGAGCTGGGTTGAACTCAAGTTCTGCTAATTTAATTTAGGAGATCTCATATTTTAGTTCTTCTTCTTTTTCTTTCTTTTTTTAAAAGCCAAATTAATTCTTACCATTCCAATTAACAAGTCAAATTTACATAAGGATAGCAGGTAGACGGGCAACAAACTGCGCCGCCATCCCCTTTTGAATAGAAAACCCCAATCTACTAAAAACAAAGCCTCGCCCCTGAGGGGTCGAAAAGTTGCTGTGGACTACACGCTGAACTCTAGCCAAGAACCGAACAGCCTCCGGCGCCAAGGAGCCGAACGTGTCAAACGCAAGGGGGACAAATGCATGCTGATTGTCCTCACAAGCTTTCGCGTGCTTTTCCACCTTCTTTGACTCTGCTTTCAGGACCGCTTGCCCCGCCACAAACCCATTTTCCCGGAACCCGGCTAGGGGGGATACACCTGTGAGATCGACACAAGCATGTTTCCCGCCCTCCCAACCAAAAACTAGCACGTCAGCCGGGCGTAGGGTGGACCTCCCTTCCGACGGGTCTGTAAGGAAATTAACCGGTGCCTCTTTCTTTGCCGAGATCCATGCTCGTCTAAGAATATCCATTAACATGTCTCGAACAAAGTCATGGCGATACTTAAACCCCGGCAACTCTCTACAGTGTAACGCATGCTCCCCGTATTTATCCAGACATGCTTTACGGCAGACTGGGCAAGTTTCATCATTCGGGAACATGGGGATCATCAGACGGTACTTAAGGATTGACCGGTACTCCACCGCTGACATACGTTGACCCAGACCTTCAATAGGAATAACAGTTAAGAAATCCTGAGCATGAGGCCTCTGTAGGCATTCAATGACGGCTTTCTGACGGGGGGATAAATGGAAATCTTCTCCCAACATTTGTGCGATTCGACAACAAAGGGCATTCGCCAAAGTTTTCTGTGGCTTTTTGGGGGCGGTGTCCTTGTTAGAGAAACCGCCGAGATCAAAGTCGGGGAGAGATTCATGCAAGCGTTCCAAGGCGCTGGCATAATCCGGGTCAGTGTTAACAACCCCACTGTTACGTAAGATGTGGTCCTGCAACTCCCAAGATTTTTTTTTCAACTTTATGACTTAAGCTCAAGGTCGGCTCTTGTATTACTTTTCTTTTCAAGTTTAAGATAAGCTCTTTTTAATCCATAGATGACATGTACGATCTAACTATAGATTGACACTACTTCTAACAGAAATTCGGTATTAAAGAAAGTTGTGAGATAAAGAGAGTTGAATGCATGAAGTTAAAATAGAGCGAAAGAGCACTTGAAGGCAACAAGAAGGCAAACACGTCCATTTGCACCAAGAATTTGATTATGGCGTTCATTATTCGAATTAGATTTAAGAAAATCAGAATTTAAATTAAACCGTATCCGAATTCGGTTTTTAAAATTTCAAATCGGATTAGCATATGTACCAAATTCTTAATCTGGACTTCGAATTTGTGTTTTTCAAATTGAATCCACCTGAATATCCAAATTCGGATTTTTTTAAATTATTTATGAAAAAGGTATATATATTATATTACTTAATTTTTTAATGACGGTTTTTAATCATTCCCATAATTCATAATTCGATTTATCTAATTAGACACAAATTAGTTTTATGAAATCATGTTTGAATTTCAATTTTGGTTTAAAAAACTTAAAATTCGACATAATTTGAACCCTCTATATTTTTATATTTTGATAAGAGGGAACATGATCACCTATTTATTTTGATGTAACCTAACAACATAATTTGGACCCTCTATATTTTATATGTTGATAAGAGGGAACATGATCACCTATTTATTTTGATGTAACCTAAATAATAAATTCTCTATCCATGGGGCACCCTTGTCGGTGCCTCAAATTCTCAATCATTGAATTCAAATTTCATATTCTTTTATTGCATGTAAGTTAAGGAGCTTTGGTGGGTCGAAATGAATATTTGAGACTTCAACTTTCAAGCCAATATATTAATTATGGACATCCTTGCACATCCAAGATGCCATTCCATTCCATTTAATAGCAAATTATATCAATACTTTTATTGGGCACTACACGTTTAACATATTTTTGGATTGTATAATATATAAATATAACACTTTTCTTTAAACAAACTTCCATTTTTATGTCAAACACAAACACGAACCTCTCCTGGTAACTCAACTTGGCCGAAAAGAATACACCATACAACTCTAATATTTTAGGAAAACATCGACGTTGATTTACTTCTTAGACTTACCGACCTTTATGTAATGTTTAAAATCTTCACGAATTCGATAAAATGATAAATTTTGAAATGTTTACGATTTTATAAAATTAGTAATTCGCAGTTGAAAAAGAGTTTGAGAACGGATTTAATCAAAGAACAACGAAAGGGCTTTTTTTGTATAGAAGGGGAACAACACGACCATGGTGTGAGTGTCACGTATTGCCAAATTTTCAAACTTCGTTTGTTACTTACATCTTTAGATAGCACTCAACCCTCTTGCATATCATCCTATTGCATGCTCGACATTTTTATTGCCATATACATTTACAATGGTTCTCTAGCTAGATATTTAAATACGTTTTGTATTGGAAGCAAGATTATAAAATGGTTCTCTAGCTAGATATCTAAATACCTTTTGTATTGGAAGTAAGGTTATAGATTAAGAAGGAAAAAAGTGTTAAATGAACATACTATAATATTTCTTACAAACACTTGTCTACCAATATCTTAATGTAAGACTGGTTGGTATGGGGCACGGGAAGGGCACGACGAGGCCCGGCGCCGGCCCGGAACACCACCACCCTGTGGCCTGGCTCGTCCTATCCGTCTCCCAGACGACGCAAACGACTGGGCTAAATTCTCTCTCCTCACACACACACAGCTATACATACATACATACATATATATATATATATATATATAAAGGGGTTCATCCCCCACCCCCTATGTCCATCCCCTTCAAGCCCCGCTTACGTGGCAGCCCATCCCCTTGGGGATGAGGCTCTCCATACCCTCCAGTCTAATAGCCAATGAGCTTGTGGTGGAGTGGTAAGGGAGAGATTTGGGTTTCCAAGAGACCCAAGTTCAATTCCTGCTTCTCCCCATTAGTTTTCAGCGGCACCTGGTGGTGATGATGGGAGATTAGGCGAGTAGGCGGCGATGCCCAGTTCGATCCTTGAACCGAATGGGTTTTATCTCACCGCACTGTATTGCCTTTGGGCGAGTGTTCATGGGCTTCTGCCCTAGGTGAGGGTTTTCCCCAGTTTAGAGACGAGTGTATCTCGATGTGGTGAATTTCGCCAGTAGCCCGTTTGGAGGATTCGTTGGCCGTTCAAAAAAAAAAACATATCTAAATGTAATGTATATCCTTGTTTAAAGAGATGATTGATAATTCTTACCAACATAATGGAAAAGTGATAAAGATGATAACTACCTTCACTAGAGGTATGATTACAACATTGTGAAGAGACGTTATAGAAGTGATACATGCATCAATTGGAGATAAGATTGATTGTCCATAACAACTTTAGGTAGAAGTTACAAAGGCTATCTCTTAGTTGATTAGAATGAACATTGATGATCTTTGTTAAGTTTGAGAAGAAGTTGGTGGTAACTTTTACTAGCTATGCAAGAGAAAAAAATCGTACACGACGAGATGATCTCTATGAAATTAGATAGAATATTATGAAGAGATTTGTCGATTGAATAAGTGAGTAAGATGGACTAGTTAACATCTGAAACATACATCATGTTGTTTTGATAGTGATACATCTTAGAGCGTAATCTTTTTACATATTTCATTACAACATACACATTGAACAAACGTAATAATCTAATCTTTTTACATATTTTATTACAACATACACATTTAACAAACTCAATAACTTGTTAACTGGGAAAGATTGTTTTAAAGAAACTATCATTACTTACCAATATCATATTTAACTTTTTATATATTATTCCACATAATGTTTAGCTATACAGTAGTAGTAGTAAGTAGTAGCATAAGTTGAGTTGTATCCCCCACCCTAGCTCAGTTGGTCAGCTGGGCTGGTGTTCTCCTTGGAGACGCCGGTTCGACTCTCGGCTGTAGCAAAAGGTGCGGGACGTCCCAATGATGGGTCGTTTCCTACTGAGCCAAGGTTCGATCCGGAGGGCAACTCGGTTTTACCCAGCTGTTACCCCAGCGAGATTCTCGTGTGGGGGCAGTATGGTTTTCGGACGAAGGTCAGTTTGTGTGGCGGTCGGGGCCCGATAGAACATCGCATCTGTAGGCGGAGCTGACGGGGGATTGTCTTTGACAAGAACCGGGTGACCTCTAGGTCCTGTACATAGAAAAAGTCACCCTTTAAAAAAAATAAGTTCGAGTTGTGTTCGACTTCATTAATTTCTAGCAAATTTTCCCCAAACTTGTCAAACTAACAAAATTATCATCCATAGTTATTCTCAACCATACATTATTTTAATAATATATCTTCTACGATAACTTGCCACTAGGAAAATTGACTATGAAATTCGAATCGGCCTGCATTGAAAAAGTGTAATTAAACGTTTAGAGCATTTTTTTTTTAAAGTATATCAAAACATAAAACCTCTATATACATTTTTTTGAACGGTATTGGATCACTGACGGACCACTAGAGTATCATCGTGCCACCAGCGGAATCACCCGATCATATCCGTCTCCACTAAGCAATAATGCCTATACACCAATTCAGTAGAAAACCCAATAAATCTGTGAAAATCCCCTGTGGGAATCGAACCCAGAACCCTCATAGGCGAAGGATAGTGGGGGCGGGAGGGGGCGGCCGACCCCCCGAACTTTTCGCTCAGTAGTTGAGAGTATGTAGTTTTCGTATAGAAATTTTTTGGTATATACTTTTTCGACCCCCCGTTTTATAGAAATTTTTGGTTATATACGTTTTCGACCCCCTGGTCGGAAATCTCAAGCTTCGCCACTGAGAACCCTAATGGTCCCTTAGCCTTATATCATCGCAAAAATGCCACTAGGCTATACGTTCTTACTCTATATTACTAAACCGTTATAAACTTATAAAATAACCTGAAAAAAGTTGTTAAAGATTTTTAAAGTTATGACAATAAACTTTTGATCTTTTTTTTCCTTTTTCTTTTTGTAAAGTGGATGATGAATTAAAGATTTAAAGATATTTGAATGCATTGTTGTCCTGAAATGGATGGTTTTAACATATTCAATAATAACAAATCATTTGTGATAATCAATTCAACGTTACATTTAATTTGAAATTCCTTTTGAAAACGACAATAAAGCAGGCCATGTAAGATATTATTATCCCAATTCAACTTCTAAGTTCTGCCGTATGTCACGCTGATCTTTTTTTTTTTTTAAATATTGGAGACGCGTTTATGCCCGAAAATAAATAGTCACTTGTTAATTGTTAAATCATATAATTATTATAAATAAAAGGTAAAAAAAAAGCAGTTTATTAGAGAAGATTTTGTATCATATTATATATAACTTTGTATACACACACATTGTTTTGATATATATTGGACAAATGGACATACAAACTTTATAGTACGATAAATGTAATAAATGGTAAATTATTTTATGTAAAGTTGTAAAGTTAAATATTATTATATTATTATATTACTTATATAAGAAATAAGAAACTAGAACGTAAACCAATTTTACATGAATGAAAATGTTCAGTTAATGATTTTACTGTAATAAAATTACTTCATATTTCGTTATTTGTCATAAAAAAATAAGGAAAAAAAATTGAAAAATGACATGTATATTTATTTGAGTGGTTAGACATAAGTAAAAAATAAGAAAAATGACATATATATTTCTTTGAATTGTTTTATAGTGGTTTGGTCCTGGTCGGGTCGGGTCGGGCCGGTCCGGGCTTGACCATGATCCTTGCCCCTTTGTCAGTATAAAAGAAAACAATCAAAATAAGATAAAACACGAGATAGTGAATATATAGACTGTGAAAACCGATTATATAGACTCTCAAAACAAAACAAACAAATAAACAAACGTAACCAGCGTAATAAGCAACAAACCATCATGTGACCATGCATGAAACCAGGACAACACTAACAAGCATGACCGATGGTTCGTTATTCAAATATAAACTAGACTACCCAAGACACCCAACCATGATCCTGATCCATCAAACTGGCCACCACGTAATATTAGTAACCTAGTACACAAAAAACCATAATTGAAGTCTGTTGAAATTTAGTTTCCAAACTATCTGAGTTTATCATTATCTTGTTTCAAGACAATCATTAGAGGAGTTTGTTTTGAGGGTATGGATTTGATAGTGTTGAGTTAGTTTGGTTGAAGGTTATGGGGCTGACGTTCATCATAATGGGCCGGTCTCTAAGGTTCGACGAGTCTGTTTCAACGACAATGGAATGATTTCAATCGGAGTTCGTTTGAGCTGATTCCCCACTTTTTTGGAGTACCCCCAATGAACCCACACCTACACACGCCCTTTTAAAAGTTCAAAAGTTAATATATCCTTCAAAAGTGTATAACATCATATGTAAGCATTAACTCAATCCCAAAATACCAACACTAAGCTATCAAAGAATCAAAGAATACAAGCAAAAGACATTAGTTCGGTCCGAGACATGAACCCAAGACCAACACTAGCCCAAAAAAAGTGATGTACAAAAGATGAGCCTAAGACTATAAAGTCTTAACGCTATACGCCTACACCAAAATCTCAAACCAACGTGCCAACATAAACCCATGAGCACAATACCAAAATATTTGGGCCCCAACATAAAGCCCAAAGCAAACCAAGAGGCCTATTATAACAAGCTATATACAACAAAATTAAATTTAGCCCATTTGTGTTGACCCGTTATCCCTACATTCCCATTAGAACTTGTCCGGCCCAGATGCGAAAACCAAGCATTTTCTTTTCGGTGATGAAACCAGGCCCAATAAACGTAAAAGACCATAGGTAAAAACTTCCAGCCCATATAAAACAGCCCGTCACCGGTCATCTATTCCCTGTTGTACCAGGCCCAATGCACACTAGCCCACCCTCCTTACAAATTCAATTGAAAGCCCAACAATAAAGAGATAAATTCGTGGGCCTAATCTTTATATTTAGAATTCCATCCACTTGTTCTCAACCTTGCCCAAAATTTAGGGCTGTAAACGAACCGAACGAACACGAACAAGACTATGTTCGTGTTCGTTCGTTAAGAAAATTAACATGTTCGTGAACTGTTCACGAACGCATACCGAACATAAGTTTATGTTCGTGTTCGTTCGTTAAGAAAATTAAGTTGTTCACGAACAGTTCGTGAACACTGGACTCGAACACAAACGAATTTAAACAAGCATTTAACTTGAAAATAAAAAATAGAAACATTGTTATCCTTTAACATTGGATGTGAGTAGTTAAAATACAACCATCAAATGAGAAATCAAAACACAAGAAGTCTAATACACCACCAATCGAATCAAGTTTAACTAACTTAGACATAATTATCCCAAAAATGTCTTAGAATGTCCAAATTTCAGCCAACTTAGAAAAAAATAGGGTTTCAAGTTTTCAACATGTTTAGATAAAAGGTTTATTATTCATTATATTTTTAATATAATCAAACGAAAACGAACGAACATAACCGAACATATTACCGAACGTTCACGAACGCAGTCGAACGAACGAGACCCTTGTTCGTGTTCATTCGCTAAGCTAACCGGACAAAATTTTTTGTTCGTGTTCGTTTGTTAAGCTAGTCGAACGAACATAAACGAACTTCCCGCTGAACAGTTCCCGAACTGTTCGCTGAACGTTCGGTTCGTTTACAGCCCAAAATTCAATCTGTTTAAAGGCTAACCAAAGGATGATATAATTACCAATAATATAATCTAAGTTTAAGTTTACTATTTCATCAGCCTCAACCCTTCTCCTTATAACACCATCCCAACCCTGGTTCCCAAAGACCGTATGATCAACAAATGGTTTGGTAGTCGATAACCATTGTTATTAACTCGGGTTTGTTTTTTCAAAACTTATTTGGTTACGGGTTTGTTAACCTAGCAAACGGTTGGTGTTGCGCTCAGTGTCTTGTGTATATTGAGTTAAATAACTTGATACTAATGTTTTTATATTATATACTATATAAGATACACTAACCGGAGAAACTTAGGATACTATTTACAGTATTGCCATGACCCTTTGTGGTTGTGTTTACCATCACCACAACACCACCTGGTTGTCTCCATCAAAGCCCACATATTTGTCTATATTCTTTTGAAATATTGCAAATTAGTTTTTTTTATTTTCTATTTTTTTCTTGTAGTGATTTTTTTTTGTGTGCTTAATTGTTTATGCGTTGTATCGAGGATGGTATAAGTCTACGTCTTACGTCAGCTAGCGGTATAAGTTCATGTTTGTCTTGCATACATTTATGTCACGTGACGGTATAAATTCATGATTTTTCCTGGTTTTTGTCGTCGTTTGCTTACTATTTAGCACGAAAAAGAACCCCGCGCCCACAACACGGGCATTAAACACTAGTTATCAAAATATTATCTCAGTAGATCACAGTTGCTTCCTTTTGTTCCTACCCAAGATCCTTCATCAACTTTCGCAACCATATTGCTTGGCAGGCAGCAGCAGCATTGACAACGATCAGTTGCGTGCTTCTCCTGGGATATAAAAAAAACCATTACTCTTTTGTGTGACCTCCAAACCAAGAAAGTAATGAAGTGCACCAAGATCAGACAAACCAACCATCATCCTTTTGCACATGCGCTAATATAGATAATATCATCTACATATATACATACAACGGCAATATCACCTTTGTTTTCCTTCTTGATGTAGACCATGGGTTCGTTTGAGCTTCTCTTGTATTCATTTTGCTGCAAGTACGTGTCAATTCTTTCATACCAGGCCCTTGGGGCCTGCTTCAGTCCGTCGTATTCTCTTGTTAAACCTTCTCGAATCCAGGTGGCAGAGATACAAACAATTCTTCTTGAAGCGGCCCATTGAGGAAGGCCGACTTTAGATCAAATTGTTGGACCTTGTCTCAAACCTTGCAATTGGTGAAACTCTTATCTTCATAATCTATCCCACACTGTTGTGCATACCCTTTTGCAACTAGGCATGCCTTGTACCTGTGAAGTGAATCTGCCCATCTGCTGTTGTTTTAACTCTATTGCTTTCTTGCCTCCAGGAAGATCCGTGAGAGTCCAGGTCTTATGTTTCGTCAATGACTCTAGCTTTTCTCCACTCATCATCATACTTAGCTGCTTCCACATTAGATTCTGGTTTGACCAATGATAATGCAAACCGACATGAATCACACACGTCTTCCTCAATAGCATGTGTGTTATCATACAAATCGTTGAGATAATTCAATGGGTCGTGTGGTTTACGGATCACCGGTGTTGAAGATAATTCTAATATTATCTTAGAATAGCAACCGGGCCAAACGCAAGAATAATAGGTTGAGTATTTTATGGGTGGTGATGGCAGACTTGTAGGATATAGTGATAGTACCCTCAGTTCCATGGCTACTATCAGTGGAGTGTCCCATATATACATTACTCATCATGTCATTTTTGTAAACGGCTATCACTCGTGCAACACCAATGATCATGAAAGTCGACCTCAATTCGACCCATGTGGTAAAAAACACCCTGCTTGAAGAATCAGTGCCCCGGGCACAATATAAATATACAAATACCCTAGAGTATATAACTACACTAAAAATCACTACTTTTTCTCTCTTAAGTTGAAAGTAAAAAAAAGTTGTGAGGATAGATTGTAAAAGATAAAAAGTTTTGGGTTAAAAGTAAAAAAAATAATTTTGGGTTAAAAGTAATTTATTAATTACTTTTGGGTGAAAAGTAAAAAAAATCAATTTTTTTTGGAAAACCCCCAAAGTCAACGTTACGACAACCATATGCGCAACCAATTTTTCTTTGAAAACCCCTCAAAGCACACCCCGTATTGCGGTGGGGCGTAAAACGGTGTGTCAAATAGTACTAATGTCACACAACCGTCATCTACCACCAACACTGACTCGACGTATGATATGCGTGTTGCGACAAACCTGTCAATTATGAAAAAATAGAGGTAAAAACGTTGAACAACACATGCACGTTGCGTCGTATTAACTCAAAAAATTTAGAACTATACGTAAAACGAAAATTTGCGAAAGATAAAAAGTACAAGTTACGTGACAAAAGATTAACCTCGCAAAGTTGCTAATTTTTCTTTTATCCATTTATCTCATATAATCATTATGTGATTTAATAATGAGTAAACTGCAATTTTACCCCCTGAGGTTAGGGGTCATTGGCATGTCTACCCCCCTAAGGAAATAATTGCAATTTTACCCCCCACTGTTCACTGTTATGTCGCAACCTTACCCCCCGGTGTCAAAGTCAATAACAGATCTGTTAACTCTAAGTTGAAATGACTATATTACCCTTCCATTTTACCCCCCAACATTCGTGTTAAGTCGCACAATTACCCCACACTGGTAAATTACTAATTTGTCCTTTGTTATTACCCCCTGTACTTTGTGTTAAGACACAACATTACCCCCTGCAACCACTGCCACCTCCAGCCACCACCTTCCAACACTCTCAACCACGTCTCTCTCTCTCTCCGCTGTCCATTTAACTCAAATCACACCCAACCCTCAACCACCTCAGTTCAATTCATCTTGTCATCAACAAAGCATAAACTCATACAGATTAAGGAACAAATTTCTGAAAAAATGCAACTAATTACTAACCTGAAAGGGGATTCTTCCAACATTAACAATAAATGTGACAAAATCTCCATTAATTGAAGAGGTAAATACAACAATCGGATTATACAATAGATACTGTGAAGGTCTAACCCATCATATTCATAGCCCTTCCTCTTTCTTTTTCCTTTAGACACGCTGAAGAAAAATACTTTACACTCTCTCTCCCTTTAAACTCTCTCTCTAAAACAGAGCAACTCCTTCTTCATCCCTACTCATAAATCAACACCAGATCACAAATCACATTCACACCATTATAGCACTAGTCTGACCAGTAGCAAAATCCACAGTACCAACTGAATTTCTATTAGCAAAACCCATTTAATGAGATGAACCGATGGAGCTTCGCCTGCGACAGGTCCCACAAAATCGAAGGACTGTTAATGGTGGTGGTTGAGAGATGAACCACCACGATCGGATGTTCGTTTCAACCCCACCGTCTTTCTTCTCCTCCTCAGATCTGGGCGGTGGCCATTTCAACCCTCTGTTATTTACTTCTTTAAGCTTGGCTTCTGATCTATCAAATAAATCCAACACCAAATCAAGACAAAACTTCAAAACCACACAACAAATATAATAAAAAAATAATCACAATCATCGTCAAAATCGGTGCAAATTGTTTTGTTTCCCTACCATTGGCCATACCCACCAAACCTTAAAAATAAAACTAAAACTTGATAATGATTTCAATTCCAGAAAGGGGGAAAAAGAAACTTTATTTCCTTAAAATGATGATTAATAATGACGATTGGCAAACCATTAAAAACTTTGATATGAAACATAACAAGATGAAAGCTTTAAAGCAGAATTAGGGTTTCGATTAATATCTGCGTTTGTCAATTAAATCAGAAATTAAACAACATCGAATTCGAATTAAATGCGTGTAGATGATAAAGATGGAGTAAAGGGTACCTGAAGTTTAGAAAATTGAGGATCTTTTGGGATGAAAATCGCTGAAATTGAAATGGAAGAAGGTGTGTGTGTATTCGTTGATTTATGAAGAAGAAAGGTAGAGAATACGTGAGGGGATTGAGAGATAGAAATTCGATGATGGATCTGGGTAATTAGAAGATGTTGATGATGGATCTGGTTTTGAAGATGATGATGATAATTTGATTTTATAAATAATAATAATAATAATAATAATAATAATAATAATAATAATAAATATAGGGTAAGATTACCAAAATACCCCTGCCTATAACAGTCAAATAACTGTTGACTGACGGCAGGGGGTAAGGTTGCGACATAACAGTGAACAGTGGGGGTAAAATTGCAATTATTTTCTTAGGGGGGTAGACATGCTAATGAACCCTAACCTCAGGGTGTAAAATTGCAGTTTACTCTTTAATAATTTATGGTTGAATAAGAGCGTTGTATATTATTTGTTGACATGATTAGCTTTTAGCTACATTTTCATAATCACCTCCGGTTACAAAGAAATGCAAGTCCTGTATGAACTTATACACCACAATGTTATTCTCAAACATCACTATTTCTTTTGTACATACACATAAACCAATAAAGATATGAAAATCATGTTGGTTTAGTTAATATGCTACTGCATCATGATTATCCTAATAGAAGGTCTTCAATTAAGGTCATTCGTAGTTTCTTTTATACCAATTTCAGCCAAAAAATGTTTGATGGCGAATCAAAACCAACTATTCTTCTTTTCACAACAATAAACGGGGTCTTTAATCGTAAGACGAATCAGAACCAACTGACTGAATGGGTCGACAAATTAAATCAATTGTTGCTTGTCAAGAACAGTAACGGGGTTTTCGGTTGCAAGACAAGTCAAAACCAAATGTAAAAAAAAGACACTTTTTCATCCAAAATAAGAAAAGTCAAATCTTAAAAGTTAAAACAGTATAGTCACATATTTAACTCATACCTTCCTTTTCTCTAATCCTAGTATTTTTTATTTTTTCTTAAATGGTAACGGTTACATACTTCTCCTAAATTACATCAAATAAATCCTAAAATACTCCTTATACTTAGGATTGAAGACAAGACTTTCCATTAAGACGCAAGAGCCTCTACCAAGTTAGCGAGCCTCACATTGGCTATAATCCCAATTGTTGACTTTCAAAAATTCAATCCACCCCAAGTAAAAATTGCCCTTCGTTCCCTTTCAACAAGGCTTGAATGAAATCTAAAACTAATTCGTATAAACGATTTGATTTCAAATACTTTGAACAAATCTGTTTAATTTGAGAAAAAAACGATCTCATGTTCTTTAATTTTTAAACTGTTGTTCCATTTTTTAAACCAAAACTTTTGATTATAGTTTTCTTCGGAACTAAATCTTTATTGATTTTGAGAATTTTTGAATTTTGGTTTTCTCGCCGGAAATCGGTAATATAAACATGTTGTAGGTTCAAACCTGGGTAAGGAGAGTAATTTAGGATTAATAATGTAACAGAGTAGTAGTAAGCGTTGTTATAAAAAAAAAAAAAACCTTAGGGTAAATCTAAATTAATTCTAACAAAGAATTCCTCATCCATGTAAAATATCCACAAGTCCTAAAAGTCACATTGTTACACCCTCACCGAACTCCTATGCCTTTATCAATGGTATTGAGGTCGTTTCAATTCCAAAAGTTTTATACTTCAACTCTAAGAACCTGAAACTTCTTGGGATGACTCTCGTCATTTACGTTGTGTTTTCGAGTTTCATTAACGAAAGAAAAGAAGAGAAAATGAATTAAGGAGAACCGAACACGATCAAGAATCAAGCTCAACGAAGAACCGAACACGATCAAGAATCAAGCTTCCGCGAAATGGTTCGTCGTCACGTTTTTAAACGGCGAATGTTTTATATAAAATGTTGAATTGTGTTATTTCTTAAAAGTTTTTAAGAAATACATATTTTGTAATGTATGTGTAAGCGTAATTTAACAATTATAATCTAAAACTATATGAAAATCGTATAAATCAACTAAGGATCTTACAGTTGTGGCATTTGCAGCGCTTATTCCATCTTCAATGAAGATTTTAGAGAACTCCATGGGACTTTCAATGTGGAGCGAGTCGATAGAGATATCCGAACAGGTCAGTTTTGATTTGTTGACTAAAAAGCTATAACTTGTATATTTTTTCTTTCTACCATAACTGATGTACAAAAAACGGGCTGAGCCGTTCGCGAGACTGGCTTGTGAAAAGTCATCTATTCTATTATATTTATATATAATAAATGAATAGATTTGGGCTGAGGTGTCATTACCTTAGAGCCTCTTAGATGCCTTTTTGGCGGGAAAATAAGTTGGATCCTTTTCTTGCTCTCGGATCTCGTTTTTAGTTGTCCGACCCAATTAGTTCGGATCCTATTTAATCCACATAATTAGGCGCTCTACCCAATTAGTCCATAATTTTAATTTTTGTCTGTTGGATGATGATTTGATGAGTTTTAAAGGCTGTGATGATCAACTTCAATGCGTCTAAGTGAAATTGGGCAAAGATGAGATTGTCCGCATCTTGGCAGGGCAACACAGATGGTCATGTGGTTTCACATGGCAACCGTAAGTATGCATCCATGGCGGATTTATCCACTCTGTTTGATTGTTTACAAATCTGAGCCTCATAATCGTTTTATAACATCGGCAACAGTACTGGTATACATATGTTAGGTTTTTGGTTTTGGTACTTTCAACGATGCCAGCACTGAACGCACAAAAGCGGTACGATTGCCGGTTGGTTTTGACTTACATGGCCACATGATCTTGTCTTGGAATCCAGTCACGTTTGGTACTTCCAATGATGCCAGCACTGATCGCACAAAAGCGGTACGGTTGCCGGTTGGTTTTGGTATTTTCCAAGTTTTTAAATTGATAGTTAAATACAACTTTTTGATGTAAGTAGGCTAGTTTTGAGGATATTAAGGACACGAACTCAGATGAAATAGAGCCGCATGATCTTGTCTTGGAATCCAATCAGGTTTTTTTTTTTATCAATACCATGTACATGTATCTTGATTATAGGAATTTTGTTGTAGCGCCAATTCTGAATGTTTGAATAAACAATTTAAATCGAGCCTTTTATGCAATGTGCAGGGGAAGATGAACATTCATTCTTGGACGAATTCTGAAGATGATTATGATGAATACGATGAAGATAAGGATCTTGAAGATGAAAATGAATGATTCTGAATTTCTGATTGTTATTCATGAGGTTTTCCACCCCGTCTTTGTCATGTGATTTGTCACTGTTATCAAACCCATCATTAATCCAAGAAATTTCATGGCTATTTCAAATATACACACACTTTATTCCATAGATCAGTTTCCTTTTATTATTAACTAGCAGTTGACAGCCTCAAATATATATAGATTCATGCAAATGCTACTCAATAAAGAAATCATTGAAAATTCAAGATCTTTAAATCATTTAGCTACACATGGCAATTTACGACTTGGATTTGATTTAATGATCCAATTGGAAGCTTCAATTTATTATCACGGATGATGAAGATTTGACGGCAGCCCTAGAAATTCTAAAGATGATGAATGAAACAGGGAGGTCATTTATGAACCGGGTTTAAACATTGAAGTATTCTAATTGAACTTAAGAGGAATTTTAATAAAAAATACGTAGTCTTGATGGGTTTTTCGTACAAGCTTAGGCGTCTAGCAGTACCGTATTCACTTTCTCCTTTTTACATATTCATTGATTTACAAAAAAAAAAAGGTTATCTTATATTTGTTTTAGATTACTAAAGACAGTAAGTTCACTTTATTCACTTTCTCCTTTTTACATATTCATTGATTTACAAAAAAAAAGGTTATCTTATAGTATAAGCATGTGGTGCAAGATCCCTAGCATTTACGCTTTCTCTATCCACGATCTGTTCAGTTTCTTCAAGAGTATCAATGCGTCGGAAAAGAAGAAGGATGCAGTCCAAGGTATAATCTTGATTGCCTGCTGGTGTATTTGGCGGGCTAGGAATAACGCTAGATTTTCGAATAATCCGTTTAATATTGGATACATTGTTAGTGAAATTAAAGCTTTAAGCTTCTTTTGGTTTTTGAGTAGGTCCAAACATAAAGGGATAGGATGGGCAGAGTGGTACTCTTTTGTAAATTTGTAATGTAGTCTTTTCTGGTTGTTTGGTCGGCCCGATTTGGGTCGGCTGTTTTTCGTGTTAATGATAATTACCTTTAAAAAAAAAAAAGACAGTAAGTTATTTAGATACCTCGATAGTGTAAAACTTGCAACACTTAGTTTTGAGTACTTTTACATTAGCATTGACGTCGCAAGGGTATTTTCAAGAGCCATGATGAAAAAAGAAACTACTTTAAAACAAAATAAAAAAAAGTAAAAAATAAAGGTAGGAAATGAAGGGTATCAAAACACAAGGAAATGAATTAACCAACGAATAATAAAAGGTTATATTAAATAACAAAAACCATAGATAAGTCGTAACATAAATCATACTTACGATTGTGAATACAACATAAAATGAGAAATTAGAAAGCACATATTAAATAAAAAATACATATAAATTACTTAAATAACTAAGCAAATACATAATAACAATAAAGTTAGGCACACAAAGAAAAAACGAACAAAAGCTAAAGCTAAAGTATCTATTTGAAACCTTAAAAAAAGTCAAAGGTACTACTATTTACAAGGTTGATAATGATAATTGTATGTATACTAATAATAATAACTAGTATGAAGGCCCCCGCGTTGCGGCGGGGGCATAAACCGTGCCAATTAGCATCAATGCTATATCCGACCAGCAACACCGTAAAAATGGGTAAAAACAAAATAACAAAATAGGAAAAATAACACCGAACGAAAAACATACGTAAAAACGTTGAACCATGCATGTCTGTTGTGTTGTGTTAATGCGAAAAAATTAGACTAAAACTTAAAATATAGATAAGAATAACTAAGTTGATCTAGAACCCCGCTCGTTGCGACGAATCTGTCAAACAGGGAAATAAAGACGCATTGTGACGAGCCTGTCAAATGGAAAAAAATACGAAAAAACATTGAACCCACACGCATATTGCGGCGTATTCACTCGCAAAATTTAGAACGAAACGTAAAAAAAAATAATTTAAAAAGATAAAAAAGTATGGGGGATCAAATTTGAAAACAAAAAATATTAGGGGTTAACTTACAAAAGTTGAAAAGGTTTGGGTAAAAGTAAAAAAAAAATCAAAGAAGTTAAAATAAAAAAAATGAAAATCTTTAAATTAGCAATGAAAAGACTAACTTTTTTTTTGAAAACCTCCCTTCGCTTATAGTACAACTATACAAAGCACCAACATGTTGTTAATTTATAATATGAAAATGGCATTTTCAAGGAATTTCTTGGCTATTTCAAATTTATGTTGTAGATACATTTTGGAGTTAATTTTATCGTTTTTGTTGTTCAAGGAATTTCTTGGCTATTTCAAGTATATTTTTTATATATATTTTTATTTTCTCTTTCGTTACACTTTATTGTTTAATTATTATTTTTGGCACTTTAAGATATTTTAACGATGTTGTAGTCATGACAAATATTTGTTACAGTGTATGCGATTAAGAATAGCAGTTGGGCCTCTACATTTAAAGAATCGATTCTCCAAAATTAATTGATTTAAAACCCTAACCATCAAGTATATGCATTAACAAAAATTAAAAATAATAAAACTAACTTTCTCTAGATCGGGAAACAATCCCGGGTGATAACCTAGTTTAAAACGAAGGAAAATAAGATAAGTTTTACTTCCATTTCTCTCTATTTCCTTACTTAAAAAACTATGGAACACGATTTTTTTTGACATCCTTCCAAATCCTTTTCTTTTCATTCGTTAAATGAAACTCGGGAACACAAATATAAAAACATGCAATTGGATGATCTCTATCTCGATACAAGATATGATAACTGAGTCTTACACCTACACTTATGAAAATAAACACCAACTGTTAGAAAGGTATGTTTCATTTTTTTTGTGTTTATATTTCAATCCATAGCCATATAATTGATTTATCCTCTTTGTATTATTGACTAATTCAAATAACCTTTTTCAGCAAGAAATTTCCTCTTTCCAGTTTA
This sequence comes from Helianthus tuberosus, assembly GCA_030545235.1. Lineage (NCBI taxonomy): Eukaryota > Viridiplantae > Streptophyta > Magnoliopsida > Asterales > Asteraceae > Helianthus > Helianthus tuberosus. The sequence goes on along the minus strand of CM060371.1, from coordinate 209,984,230 downwards.
TATTTCAATCCATAGCCATATAATTTGATTTATCCTCTTTGTATTATTGACTAATTCAAATAATCTTTTTCAGCAAGAAATTTCCTCTTTCCAGTTTATATTTCAATCCATAGCCATATAATTTGATTTATCCTCTTTGTATTATTGACTAATTCAAATAATCTTTTTCAGCAAGAAATTTCCTCTTTCCACAAGCATGTCAATTATTTGTTACAACTCCCACTTCACAAGACTTTCCAAGTCTACTCTGATTTTAAAATATAAGTTAGAACAATAATCAATGCTCTAACTCTTCTCCAAGGATTAAATCAATCAATTATCCATCATGTTAGCCATCAGTTTATCATTCTTGTTATTTCTCATCTTCTCACCCACCATCACACAACCATACATGGCCATTGATCACTTCTTACTCGACTGCGGTTCATCCACAACTTCAAATTCTAATTCTGACCGGACATGGTCCGGTGATGAACACTCCAAATTCATGACTTCCAACATCACCACCTCCTTCTCATCCATCCCCGACCAACTAAGAATTATGGTACCCCAAACCCCTTACTCCACCGCTAGAATTTTTAACATTTCTTCATTTACCTACACATTTCCTGTCTCCCAAGGCCCCAAATACCTCCGTTTATATTTCTATCCGGCTGCCTACTCTGATCTCGACATCAAACAATCTTACTTTGATGTGTCATCCAACGGCTACTCTCTTCTAACCAACTTCAGCGCTTTCCTGGCTTCCTCCTATATGGGTCCCAAGGTTCATCACTTTGTCAAAGAATTCCTCATCTATGTAAAAGATACACAAACCATAAATGTTACCTTTACACCCTCACCCAACTCATATGCCTTCATCAATGGTATTGAGATTCTTTCAATGCCGGAAAATCTGTATTTTAAGGATAAGGGCCTGAACTACGTTGATCGGGATACAGGACCCGTTATTGATAGCAACATAGCGCTCGAAAATATTTACAGGCTAAACATAGGTGGGAGATATCTATCAGGTGACGACGATGCTGGCATGTACCGGTCATGGGAACAAGATAACTACTACATATTTGGAGCTGCAATAGGGTTATCTACTGTTTATAATAATCCGATCACGTATACAATGCAGATACCTAATTATACCGCACCAGATTTAGTTTATCTAACCCAGAGGAGTATGGGCAAACTGGCTGATAAGTACAACCTGACTCGGATACTTCCTGTTGATTCTGAGTTTTATTACATGCTCAGGCTCCATTTTTGCAACATCATACCACAGTACACCAAACGCGGTCAGGTTGTTTTTAAGATCTTCATTAATAATCACAGTGCCGAGGAGGAGGTTGATCCATTCTACTTGGCTCAAGGTAGCGGGTATCCTGTATTCAAGGATTACGTTGTCTTTGTCCATGACCCAACTAAATCCCAAATCAAGCAAGATTTGTGGATCGCCGTGCATCCTAATCCCCTTTCTAAAGGATACAAGGATGCTTATTTAAATGCTGTGGAAGTCTTCAAGCTGAGCATGGATAAAAATCTTGCAAGCCCAAACCCGGAATTCAGGTTTACAACCACACCAACAGGCTGGACACCAGCAGGAGAAAGGAACAACAAGAAAACTCCATACGCCATGATAACTGGAGGAATTGGAGGAGCCGTTGTCTGGTTGTCTATGATAGTTCTTATAGTTTTCTGGCTACGAAGAAGACGAGTCAAGCACAACGTTCCCGCCACCCACATATCATCATATGGCCTGTTGGTTTCAGGCCCCAAAATACACACTCACAATTATGTATGTAATGGACAGAAGGTTATTTTGAATGAAAAGGGTTGTTCAATATTCACAGAAACATGGCTTTAAATAGCCTTTACAAAACGAACGTGGGAATAAAAAAACAATATAAACTAATCTTTATCCTAAAGAATCGGACTTCTAAACAACGTGCATTGAACGACCCACGTACTCCTTTTCTTTTTCATCACACCACTTAATTCAGTCAACAATCTACCGGTTTTAGCTCCTTATTTGACCCGTAACCCGGTCAAACCCGCGACCCGACTTGATGCTTGACTCCATGACCCGCGTGACCCGATAACGTGTCGACCCGTGACCCGTAAACAAACCCGAATAATCCAACAATCACCCCCTTAATCGGTGTTTGTTTACGCCTTCACCGCAGCGCCGGATCGCTTTCTCGAACCATCACTCGGACACGTCCAATATCTTCTCGGTTCAACCCAAATCAAGTCCACCACACTTGCAACTCTTGCTACGATCCACACAGGCCCGTCTTCCCCTTTCTCTTTCTAGCGTGAACCCTTCTCGGTCTTCGGCTCACGACTCGGTCTAATGTGAACACTTTCGGTCTTTGTTCACAATCGGTCTTGCTTTCAATAAAAGCTTTCTTCGGTCTATCATGGTGCGAACCTCCTGTCACTGTCGCACCCACGGTCTCAGTCTTATGTGAACCTCTTCGGTCTCGGTCTCTGGTTCACACCTACGATCTTCTCTATTTCCCACCGGAACTCAATTTCCGGCAGCGGTCTTCGGTCTTTGTCTCCCATCAGAACAACTTTCCGACGGCGGTCTTCTTTCCCACCGGAACTTTCTTTCCGGCGGCGGTCTCCTTTCCCACCGGAACTTTCTTTCCGGCGGCGGTCTCGGTCTAGTTTAGCCGCAGTTATGTTGCAACTTATCGGTCTTCTTTCTTAGGCATACCGCGGTCTCGGTTACCTACTTCGGTCTTCGGTCTTTATTCTCGGTGAAGAGAACAAATTCGGTCTTCGGTCACGCCGTTCAGTCTGTCACGGCTTCCGTTCTACTTCTCCGGTAACAATCTTTCTTACGCCGGTATCTCCTTCCGGCTACGGTCTCTTTCTTCAACTTCAATCGTCAAAACCAAGCGATCTCTTGAACACCGTTCAACGAAATTCTTTCTCTTCTCAACCCTGCAGTTTCGAGGGCTGCACCCCCTTGCTCGAAACCGACTCTCAAACCAGCACTCGTTTCAACCTCCGCTCTGATACCAAATGTTGGTTTCAGGCCCCAAAATACACACTCACAATTATGTATGTAATGGACAGAAGGTTATTTTGAATGAAAAGGGTTGTTCAATATTCACAGAAACATGGCTTTAAATAGCCTTTACAAAACGAACGTGGGAATAAAAAAACAATATAAACTAATCTTTATCCTAAAGAATCGGACTTCTAAACAACGTGCATTGAACGACCCACGTACTCCTTTTCTTTTTCATCACACCACTTAATTCAGTCAACAATCTACCGGTTTTAGCTCCTTATTTGACCCGTAACCCGGTCAAACCCGCGACCCGACTTGATGCTTGACTCCATGACCCGCGTGACCCGATAACGTGTCGACCCGTGACCCGTAAACAAACCCGAATAATCCAACATGGCCTACCTTATAGCGAATCAGTATCTTCAGAGTATTCCTATATAACGCTGGCATCAGATCAATGCCGTCGTTTTTCACTTGCAGAAGTTAAAGCAGCTACCCATGAATTCAATGACAGGTTTGTCATAGGGAATGGAGGGTTTGGAAAGGTGTATAAAGGGTGCATTGACAATGCTACAGCCACTGTTGCAATTAAACGGCTTGACTCGTCATCCACACAAGGTTTTCAAGAATTTCGTACAGAGATTGAGATGATGTCTAAACTACGCCATGTTCAACTAGTGTCCCTGATTGGATACTGTGATGATGAGGGGGAGATGATACTTGTGTATGATTATATGGCACACGGGACGCTACGTGAACATCTCTACAATACAAACAAACCTCCTCTGTCATGGAAAACACGTCTCGATATTTGCATTGGCGTAGCCAAAGGGTTGAATTATCTCCACGTGGGTGGAATGCGCGCAATAATTCATGGTGATGTCAAGTCCACAAATATCTTACTGGATGAGAACTGGGTTGCTAAGTTGTCTGACTTCGGTTTGTCAAAGCTAAGCTCCGAAGATCAGTCGAAAAAACATGTTAGCACCGGGGTGAAGGGTAGTGTGGGGTATACTGATCCCGAATATTGTTGGACACAACAACTGACGAAGAAGTCTGATGTGTACTCATTTGGAGTGGTCCTATTCGAAGTGTTGTGTGCAAGACCTGTTATCGATGCAGGGTTGAAAGACGAGCAAGTGAGTTTAGCAGAATGGGGCAAGACTTGCTATAGAAAAGGAACCCTACTAGAAATCATTGATCCAGTACTACGCGATGAGATCACACCTGAGTGTTTGAAGAAGTTTGGGGAAGTAGCAAGTAAATGCTTGCATGAGGAAGGGAGTGAGCGACCTGCAATGGAGGAGGTAGTTTGGCGACTAGAGTTTGCATTGCAACTACAAGAAGATGCCGAGAAAGTGGATGGTCATGAAACGATGGAAAAAACTCAAGAACTTTCGGTTATCGTGTAGAATTGTAAAGAGAACTTACCAAAATAAGTTATATTTTCATACAATACAGCTATGTTATTCATATATTGAACATTATACAATTACAAAAGAAAAACATCATTACATATGTTAAACTGAATAGAAAACAATCAAATACCATTTTTTTAACTATGTATGAATCATACACTTGCTTATATGTGATCTACTTCTACCCATCATGTAAACCAAGAGATCTTTCACTTAGCGGAAGAAAAGGCAAGACAGTCAAACAACCTTCATTTTAATTTTTTTTCTTTCTTAAATATTTTTATTTGTTTGTGTGCAATTTTTTTTAATTATGTAGAAACGTGATCCTGAAGAACACCTCTTCAATGAATACTCTTAATGGCAATGATCCGAATCCAAATCTGCAAAAGAGAACACCGTTAAGACTCGTTACAGGAATGTTGGTATTCCTGTAACAACCCTCTGGCGTGAGAATAAGTATAAGTTGGAGTATAAAGTATGATAAGGGTATAAGTTGGAGTATAAAGTATGATAAGGGTGTGACGAGAGTAAATGAATATTACCTTAATGTTTTTACCCTAGGGTTTCCCCCTTATTAGGTGTCACCGTTTGCATGGGGTGAGCCCATAAATGGATCTTCCCAACATTACAGAGATTCGGTTATTTATGTTGTTCATATCTTCTATTAGAACATTCTAGAATAACTTGTGGTATATTTGAGCTTATCGGCTTGATCGACCCAAGTTAACCGGGTCGGGTCATACCCCGACAATTTATTAGTTAAGAAGAATAATAACAATAATAAGGCCCCCCGTGTTGAACAACACCCCTTGCCACATTGGAGCCATTACACCTTTAACACCGTTGCAGGGGCGCCATTGGGAGGCGCTAAAGTTGAATTCATTGTATAACAAATTTTTTTCATTTAAATTCCAATCTCCTCTATATAAATCCTCATCTTATACCATATTACGACGACTCTCTAACCTTTCATACGAAAATCAATCATCTCTTTCACATTTTCAACCATTTTATGGTGAACCAATGAAGAGGACATCAATTTGGCTACGAGTTGGGTGAATGTTGCGAAACAAGGGCTTCCTCTAGATTCTGCTTCTACTTGGAACGCGATTTTGACACACCACACTTTCATCAACAAGTGGGTGTAAACAATGGTAATTTGAATCACATTAATTTATTATGATGTGAAGAATGTGTAGGAAATTTGAGAGGCTCATTGTCAATGCCATGAATCGCGAAGAAGGCTCAACTGAAGATCAAGCGATTGAGGCGGCCCTTTTATCGAGTTTCAACAAGTTCAAAACAAAAGTACACGTCATCTTGTGGCTTGTATGATTTTGCGTGGCCATTTTAGTAATTAAGACGCTTATATTAATTAACTTTTTATATATTGTTTTTAATTAGGTTGGGTTGTAATCTCTTTTATTCTAGTATAACGAAACTTTTTAGGTTTTATCTTAATTATTCTTTTGAAACTTATGTTTTTATATAATGTTTATTAATTTAAAATTAATTTTAGTTAAAAAAAATAACTGAGTAATGATAACCGGGGTTTTCAAAATGTATGATGAGGATACAGTTGATTATCCTCTTTGGAGTTTCGACCATTGAATACTTTCAGGACTTATCTTCATGTATAGGATGCATAATTCCACACCATATATGAAGGTAAGCATGTCACTTTCTGTAGTACAACTCCTATTGCACAATTGTTTGTAGAATTCTCCATGATTATTGCAAAAGACCGCCAATACCTTTCCAGGTCAACTCTTTATAAAAGTCTTTAGCAAACATACAAGCCCTTCACTATCACTAGTTCTGTTGTTACAATACAAGAACAATAACTAATTCTCCTCTCTCTCTAAGGATTCAATAAATCAATCATACTACACAACCATCATGTTCACCTTATTTAAAAACGATTACAGACTAATGGCAGGTAGACGAGCAACAAGTTGCGCCGCTACCCCCATCTGAATAGTAAACCCTACCCTGCAAAACACAAAATTATGCCCCTTAACATGCGCGGTGTTACTGCTTACCACCTGCTGAACCCGCTTGAGAAACCGCACCGCGTCAGGGGCGAGAGAGCCAAAAGTATCGAAAGCGAACGTGACAAACACGTGCTGATTCTCGATACAAGCTTTTTCGTGCTTAGCTACTTTGGCTGCCTCTGCCTTGGTTATCGCCTGGCCCGCCACAAACCCGTGGTCCCTTAGCCCAATGAAGGGGGACACACCTGTCAAATCAACACACGCGTGTTCACCTTTAGTTTGCCGTCTCCTTTCCAAGTAACACCCGCCCAACCGATGCGCGAGTCATCAAAGAATTACTCACTTATGTAAGATACACAAATTCTAAACCTTACCTTTACTATAATTGGCATTAATCTTAGCATCAAACATTAGTAAAGGATTATTATTTATGTAAATATGTAGTAAATGTAATTATAAGTCAAACGATGTTCTAGCTAGGGGTCAAATATGGTGGATAACTTTCCCGCAAAGTAACTATCAAATGACAGTTAAATATGTTGGGTTTCCGTGGTGATCGGTCAAAACTTTATTTATCAAAAACCCGGTTCAATAAATAATAGTTAATTAATTAAGCGGGTTAATTAATAAAACGCAACGGAAATATAAACTAATGATCAACGGAAACGAAACCCGATAGGATCCGGTTACACACAAGTACGAGCACAGTAAAAATATTTAACTACCGATGAGAAAAATTATACATCGGTTAATGACTAACCGGTCGAGACACCGAGGTTCAACGAACAAGTGCTAGTAAACGAACCAACGAAACGCGACGAAGGAGGCGGCGGCAAACCGCGGCGGCAGCCGGCGGCAACAGCGGCGGCATATGGTGGCTGGCAGTGGCGGAGACGGGGCATTGACGGCGGCGGCGGGGCGGCGGCGGCGGCCCGCGACTGGCTTGGTGGCCGGTTATTTTGTGATTGTTCTTGAGAGCATTTTGTCTTGCAACCTTTTTTTTTACTCTAACTCCCTCTCAAAATTGCAAGACCACTAGCTCTTAAAAGACATGAACATCTTTGCATGCAAACCAAGTGGCACTTCATGCAAAATGCATGTGTTGTAATTGGCCAAAGGGTTGGTGCGCGATAAGTGGCAATGGGTGAGAATACCCGTGTCACCCGGTCCATGTACCCGTCTCTCAGTTAATACCCGCTTATGATCATAAATATAATTATGATCAGTCTCGTATGTTGTTCGTAATTACCAGTTAAACATGTTAAATGGATTATTGGTTCGTTGCCCAAGGTGTAACTCTTACGGGTCAAGACCCGGTCGGCAGCGTTGACTTATCGAACCGGACATAATATCCAATAGCTCCCACTTGGACGGTCTCTGATAAGATCTCAACGCAGACAGCCAGCGGTGTTCTAGCGACACATAGCTGCCCCCAACAGGTCATGACACTTTAAAGTCATTAACCAAGGTATCTTCTTTTTAGCAACGGCTTGCTACATGAAGACAATAGACTTAAGGTAATCCTCGTCATCTATCCTTTCTGTAAAAGACATCAATTGAACAATGAGACATGGATCAGATTCAATCTCACATGGCGTTCAATCATTATCGTTCTCGTTCATAGAATCAAAGTGGTCCAATCAAACACACAGTAAGTTTGGGTAAGGCCTTACACTTCACCAGTTTGAATCAACGAGGGCACCCAGATGTCTAACTGTTACATATAATGTAAGAGTACAGAATCCCATCTTGACTACATACAACTCCCACTGACTTCAGAACCTCTCCCAACCAATGCCTTTATGACTGACAGTTACGCGACAGCGTTTGACACTGATCAAAGAATAGTCGTCAGTAAACGAAAGTTCTAGTATGTATCTCAGGTCAGAGGATACTAAATGAGTATACCAAAATCAAATACATCTTGTGAGCAAGATCCATGAAGATGATTTGATGCGAGTTACATCCAACGTCATTCACAATGAGGTTTGTGAGTTTGGAAGTCAACCCCTTGAGTCCAAAGTCATAATAGTCTTAATTCAGAGTCATTCCCACGAGTCTGACTGACTACGGATAATTTAGAATACAAGATTCATATATTAAACGTACAAAAAAAAAAAACCCGAACACAACTGTATGATTCAAACTTTTCATTTAGCTAGTAATCAAAGGTGAATTCAAAAGGTACAACTGTTTGGATGTTCGTACATCCAAATACTAAATCAAAACAAATAGTTATCTAATCTAAGACCGATAGCTTGTCCTGAGTCATCAGTTTAGTGAACGGGTCTGTTAGGTTTTGATCTGTGTCTATTTTGCTTACTAAAATGCCTTCTCGTTCCAGTATTTCCCGTATATAGTGGAACTTTCTTAGAATGTGCTTAACCCCGTGATCCGGGCTCCTTGGTTTGAGCAATGATTCCTGTGTTATCACAGAATACCTAGATCGGTTTCTGAATACTTGAAACCACATCAAGGTCGTTGATGAACTACTTCATCCAAGCAGATTCTTCCGCAACATCTGATGCAACTATACATTCGGATCCGGTGGCTGAATCCACCACTATACTCTGTTTGGAGCTTTTCCAATAGACAGCTCCTCCATTGAGAGTGAATACGAATCCTAATTGTGAGCGAGAATCATCTCGGTCACTTTGGAAGCCAGTATCTGTGTAACACCTTACAGTGAGCTCCTCTTCCACTCCTCCAAACACCAAAAACATATATTTGGTTCTTCTCAAGTACCTAAGAATGTTCTTCACTGCAGTCCAATGGCAATGCCAGGACTATGCTGCAAACGACTGGTCATGCTTAAAGCATACGAGACGTTAAGTCTAGTACATAGCATACATGATTGAACCAATCGCTGAAGCATATGGAACCGCTTCCATTTGCTTGGTTTCAATGTCCATTGAAGGAGATTGCGATTTGTTCAACACGGTTCCTTTAGTCATAGGAACACCTCCTTTCTTGGAGTTTTTTCCATCTTGAAGCGTGTCATCATTTTGTCTATGTACGTTCTTTGACTTAGCCCTAGAAGCCGCTTAGATCTATCCCTATAGATTTTCATTCCTAGAATGCAAGCAGCTTCTTCAAGATCTTTCATTGCGAAGCAATATCCCAAATAGTGTTTAACTTCGTTAAGCATGGGGATGTTATTTCCAATGATTAGTATATCATCCACATACAGGATGATATGGTGCTCCCACTAGCCTTTCTGTAAACACAAGCCCATCTTCATTCTTGACAAAACCAAACTCTTTGATCTTCCGGTCAAAATGAAGATTCCAACTATGAGATGCTTGATTGAGTCCATAAATGGACTTATTTAGTTTGCACACCTTAGTTCGATATTTAGGATCGACGAAACCTTCAGGCCGAACCATATAGATATCTTCAGAGAGATGTCTATTAAGAAGGGAGGTTTTGACATCCATTTGCCATATTTTGTAATCATAGTACGCAACTATGGCAAGCAATATCCTGATTGATTTAATCATAGCAACGGGCAAGAAGGTCTCATCATAGTCAATACTTTGAGTTTGAGTGAAACCCTTCACAACTAGCCGTGCTTTGTAGGTGTGTATATTTCCATGCATATCGGTTTTTCTCTTGAAAATCCATTTGCTCCCTACTGCCCGAGGTTCGGGGGTAGCTCAATTAAGTCCCATACTTGATTGTCATGCATAGATGACATCTCGACGTTCATGGCTTCTTGCCATTTCTCAGATTCCGGATCTAAGATTGCAGATTTGTAGTTAGCAGGTTCGTCATTAGACTCAGCTACTAATAAGACTTCGGGACCTTTTAGACGCCATAGACATCTATCAGATCCTTGCGAGTTCTACTACTTCTGCAAATGCTTGTGTTTTATGTCTGATTCATTGGCAACAACTACTTGTTGATCAGACATTCCGACTACATTAGCGGTTGTTTGTGGTTCTTGAATTTCTTCAAGATCAATAACATTATTTCCAGTTCCTCGATTAAGAAGTTCTTCCTTGAGAAAGTGTCCCTTCCGTTTGATGGAAATCACATTTGCATCAGGATGGTAGAAATAATATCCGCTTCTTTTATAGTATCCGACGAAAACAACCTTTTCGCATCGAGGATCGAGCTTATCATCAGAATCACTTGTGATGTATGCATCACATCCCCATACTCTAAGGTATTCCAAATCGGGTGTACGCCCATGCCATATCTCATATGGCGATTTTGTTTACCTTTTAGTCGGAGTCAAATTGACAATGCGGGTAGCGGTCATAAGAGCATGATCCAAAAGGAGTGAGGCAAGTTAGTTTTGTACATCATCGATCGAACCATATCAGGTAGAGTTCAATTTCACCTTTCACTCACGCCATTAAGTTGGGGTGTGCTAGGTGGAGAGGGTTGTGAAACTATTCCACACTCTTTTAGATGATTGAGAAATTCAAAGCTGAGATATTCACTACCTCGATCTGATCGAAGTACTTTTATCTTTCTATCAAGCTGGTTTTAGTCATGGTTCTGAAAGGGCCATATACATCATGTGAATGAGTTCTAGAAGACCATTGATCCGTTCACCAACATCGGTGAAGGGGTACTTTGTGAGTTTGCCAGCTAAGCAAGATTCGCAATCATCAAAGGAGTCCTGCCCAGTGGATTCAAGAATCCCTTCAGACTGGAGCCATTTTATGCGTGCCTTACTTATGTGGCCAAGTCTGCAATGCCATAAATATGTTTCATTTATGCCAGCTTTGTTACGTTTAGAAAGATGATATATGTTATTACTTGTTTGAACATCAATCTCATAAATATCATTTCGAGGTTTAGCCTCAAAATAAAAGACATCATTCAAGTAGGCTAAAATAGAAAAAAACCATTAAAACGTACTTGAATCCTTGTTCAAACAGTGAAGAAACTGAAATAATGTTTCTGGTCAAACCAGGTGCATATAAACAGTTATTTAAAGTAACTACAAGGTCAGGGGAACATGAAAAACAAAATGTTCCAGTTGCAAGAACTGGAACTCTCTTTCCATTACCAACTATGAGTTCTAGGTGGCCTTGTTTCAGTTTCTTCCACTTTTCAGGCTCTTGCAAGATGTCACGGCCCCAACCCCGGTTTTACCCGGTCAGGAGCCGCGGGACAGGAACCCGTGGTATTTATTAAATGATGCGATGGCGGAAGATTTATCAGGATCTTTTAAACTTGAAAATGCCCGATTATTTTATTTCATAATTCGGGATAAACCCTGTAATTTACAATAGAGGAATTTTACTAGGAAATTCCCTAATTTATAAAACATGTTTATTCATTTTAACAGAGCCACCTCTTCAAGCTTGTTAGTGCTCCGTAGCACGTTTTCCTTGATTTACAGCAGGTCACCTGAAACATGTTTTAAAAATATTTTATCAGCGGGGAAATACTAGCGAGTCACTCAATTTAATAAAATGACACATAGTTATAAATTACAGCATAAGAGCGATTACAATGGCTTCTATCTTATTTTTATCTGGCACCGTGTCACCTGGTGACGATGGTCATACCACTATTGGGTCCTTCCCCATGTAGTGATGATTATCACGGTTAGGATTTATTAGCCTAACTGTGAGAAATTAGTAATGTGCACAATACCATAATAGCCAGTGATTCAAGATAACCATGACTTAATCCCTGTAATTATAACATTTGAAAATGGAGTATTGTAAAACATTTGATAAAAAGAGAATGACTCACATTGCAGATTTAACGGGCAGAGTTTAGCCTACTGATTAGCCTTGTAACCTAATTTAAATAACAATGCATACGAACTAGGTCAGTAACAAATACATCATTTACGATAACTCACGAGATAAAAACCTTCACAACGAATGACAAAGTGCTATACTTAAACATCCGTCGAATTCACGACTAATGACAAAGTATGGCCCTAATTTGGGCAGCACTTAAACATCCATCGGATAGTTTTCAATCGATCGGACATTGAATCATAGCAGCGATCGAGTTAATACCCTGTATCATAGCAGCGCCTCACTAATTGAATTTGAAATTCGACTTTTGAGCAGTGAGAATTCGTTTTTACGAATTATTTTCGACACAGAATGAAAGCTCATGATCCGTTCTATTTATAGCTGAAAAATGGGTCTTACGCGGCCCACGTAAGCCCATGTTCAACTTTTACGCGGCCCGCGAGGGGCACCTATTCGTAGATTAGGGCTAGCGTGGCACACCTAGGGCTGCCACGTGTGTGACGCGTGGCCCGGCATGCTTATCTGGTCAACTTAGGTTTGACGCGGCCCGCGTAAGGGTCTGCCTATCCTTTACGCAGCCCACCTGAAGACCAATAATCTTGATTTCTTGATTTTTGATATGGATTAGGGTTTCAGGGGTCCGGGTTCGTACTTACGGGTTAATTTGGGACATTTTTGAGAGTCCTTACATCCTCCCCACCTTATTTAAAATCTCGTCCTCGAGATTTACTAAAATAAGTGAGGATACTTTCGCTTCATCTCTGATTCTAGCTCCCAAGTGTATTCGGGTCCTCTTTTAGAATCCCATTTGACTTTGACTAGCACTAGTCGCTTGTGCTTGAGAAACTTAATCTTTCTGTCTTCTATTTGTAATGGCTTCTCAACAAATTTTAACTTTTCATTTACCTCTACATCTTGAAGAGGTACTACCAGTGATTCATCAGATAAACATTTCTTGAGATTGGATACATGAAATACGTCATGTACTCTAGCTAGCTCCTCTGGTAGTTGTAAGCGATATGCGACCGGTCCTATACGTTGGATTACTGGGAATGGTCCTACGTATCTTGGACTTAGCTTTCCTTTCTTACCGAACCGAATTACTCCTTTCCAAGGAGAAACTTTCAAAAGTATCTTGTCTCCAACTTGAAACTCTAACGGCTTACGTCGATTATCGACATAACTCTTCTGGCGATCTCGAGTCGTCTTTAGTCTTTCTTTGATTTGAGTGATCTTGTCAGTAGTTTCTTGCACTATTTCAGGACCTGATAATTGACTTTCTCCTATCTCTGCCCAACAAACTGGAGTTCTGCATTTTCGTCCATACAATGCTTCAAAGGGGGCAGCTTCGATGCTTGAATGATAACTATTGTTATAGGAGAATTCAATTAAAGGTAGGTGGTCATCCCAATTTCCACCAAAATCTATCACACATGCCCTGAGCATGTCTTCCAGGGTTTGGATCGTCCTTTCACTTTGTCCGTCTGTTTGAGGATGATATGCAGTGCTTAAATTTAGTCGAGTTCCTATAGCTTCTTGGAAACTTGTCCAAAAGTGGGAAGTGAAACGACTATCCCTATCCGATACAATGGAGAGTTGAACTCCATGTAAGGATACTACTTCATCTATATACAACTTGGCTAACCTTTCCATGCTAAAGGTTTCTTTCATAGGTAGAAAATGATCTGATTTGGTTAATCGATCCACAATTACCCAAATCGCATCATTACCTTTTCTGGTTTTGGGTAACTTAGTAACAAAATCCATGGTTATAAGTTCCCATTTCCATACAGGCATTTCTAATTGTTGTAGTAGACCTGAAGATTTCTGGTGTTCTGCCTTAACTTGTGAACAAGTAAGACATTTAGAAACATATCTGGCTATGTCCTTTTTCATTCCTATCCACCAGAAGTTATTTCTTAAATCTTGGTACATTTTATTGTTACCAGGATGCATGGTATACCTAGATTTATGGGCTTCCTCTAAGATCTTATTTCTTAATTCTCCTTGCCTAGGTACCCAAATTCTTTTCTTGTGGAATCTCCAAATTCCATCACTTCCTTGCTCTAATTCTTTTACTCGTCCTTTCATTCCTTCAGCATCATCCTTGATTGCTGTTTCTTGAATGCTTTTTGTTGGTGCACGGAATGTCTGTTGACTACGTTTGTATAAAGACATAGGTCAAGATTGGAGCTTGAGAGTCAAATTAGGAGGTTTAGCTTATATGTACTTGGTTTAGATAGATATTTCACTTTTATGTACATATTAGCATGAGCTTTCGCTCATAGGGTTTACATAGAGGTTTCGCTTTTTAGTCAATTGGTGGTTTCGCTTATATGGTTCTAAGAGGTTTCGCTTATGTGTCACTGTCATTGGAGCGAAACCACAAAGCCTATATATAGGCACTTGGAGCGAAATCAAGTCATTCGGTTGTGTACGTTGGAGCGGAACCTTGTCATGCTTGTGGTGTCAAAACTCTATCAAAATCAATTCAGAAAGCATAAATAAAGAAGGATTTAAAGAGAAAAGTTGTTGTTACTTTACGTGTATTGATTCCGCCTTTATACGTGAAGATGAACGTCCTTACCTGACTGTTTAGGGTCGCAAACCGGTCCAACAAGTGGTATCAGAGCTCAGGACGAGGAGTTCATACTACTATAGCTTGATTCTACACGATTCTCTTACTTCTACTCACTTTCTTTCATAATTTTTTGATTTGAACTGGCTCCTACGGTTGAAATGATCTGATTTTTGAATATAACATGTTAAATACTGTAATAACAAACCCTAGAAAGATTCAGGTTAAAATTCGGACTAAAACATGGTGAAAATTGACTAAAACATGGTTTCGCTTTTTCGGTAATCGAAGGTTTCGCTTATTTGGACATAAGATTTTGTCAGTTTCGCTTATACGGATATAAGTCTAATTTCGCTTATCTGAACAATATAGTTTCGCTTATACGATAGTTTGGTATTTCGCTCATAAGAATATTGCTATTTCGCTCTTACGTCCTTCATGTGAAAAAGTGCATCAAGTTTCAAGAAAGTTGTTCAGTAGGGTAATCGGTGTTTTTAAAACAATTATTAATTGTGTAATGAATTGAGTATATCAGGTTATTAGACGAGTTTTTGTAAGTCATTTAATCTCGGCCCAATCAAGAATGAATATGAATTAAAATTGTCGGCCATTTAATTGAAGGTAACAAAAGCCCACGTGAAACAGTGAATTGCTCCTACCCACTAGATTTACGGCCCAATCAAAATTAAGAAACTTTAATGATTGTTGTTCATTATGATATTTGTGCATTGATTTGATAAAAACATCACATGATATGTCAGACTTGTGTTGAATCATATTTGATAAGTGGTTTGTCGTGTAGTGCCATTAAGTAATTGATAACTAGTTCGGGTCTGCATCATCCATTATTTGTCACTGTTTTTCAAGATTTCGAAATTTTTTCTAAGTGTTTAAGCTGATTGAGTTTGTTTGTTTGATCCTAGGTGTTTGAAGATGTCAAGCAACGGTGAAGAATTCTACAATACATTCTACAACGCATTCACTTCCGAATCGACAGATAGAAGATCCGAGATGAGAGAATATTCGAAGGAGATTTCGGAGAATTTGAAATTCGAGAACATGTATGGAAGTCAACAAAAACCACCGAAGCTAATGAAAGTTGAAGATTATAACTGGTGGAAAAACAGATTTGAGGGTTGGGTAAAAGCTTTCGCTCCTGAAAGCTGGTTAAAACTGACACATGAATACGTTGAACCAGTAAAAGAGGGAGGAGAGTTAATAGATGCAAAAGATTTTACAGAAAAAGATATAAAAAATGTTGTGGCTGAATATAGAATGATAACATTGATTAAACAGTCAGTAAGAGAGGATATTATTTCATTGCTCGAACAAGAAAAGACTTCAAAGAGTTTGTGGGAAGCGTTAGAAAGAAAATATGTAGGAAGTAATGAAATTGTTAAAAACAAAAAGAAATTGTTGCGTAAAGAGTTTGATTTATTCAACTGTATGAAAAATGAGTCTGTTTGTAAAATGATTGAGAGATTCGGATATCTGAAAATGGAGCTGACCAGACATGAAATTTTACCTTTTGAAGAGGAGCTGGTGGATAAATTGTTTGATTCATTGCCAAATGATCAAGAGTGGCAATATTTCGCTCTAATGTTGAAAAATACAATCAAGCCTGAAGATTTAAAAGTGGATTTGCTGATTGAAAGGCTTGAAAGTCATGAGTTGGAGATAAAGAGATCTAAAGTCAACAATCCAGCTTATCAGCAGAATGTAGAGCTTTACTACAGAGGAAATGTACCGCAGGCTGGGTCTCCAAGAACATCATTTTCTGCAGAAAGCTCAAGCTCAGTGAACAGTGAAAGTCTTCACAGTGGTTTTCACAGTGGATCTTCTTCGAACACTTCAAGACAATCTACTTCCAAGAATTTGTTTCAGTGTAATATCCCAGTGGATCTGAAGAATGGGCAGAATTTCAGCAAAGAATCGGCGAAACAACAGATGGTTTTCTTGGCATCTGTACTTGAATCGTATGAAAGCCTCGTTGCAGGGAAGATTGGCAACACCAACTTGACAAAAGAAGATTATGATCAATTAGACCCCGAGGAGATGGAACTAATGGATATAAGATGGTGCATGGCCAGTGCGGTTCGTCGGGCACAGCGGTTCATGGAGATCACGGAGAGAAAGTCAATTGGTGGACCATCTACCAAACTGGGATTTGATAAATCTAAGGTGACATGTTTCAAATGCAAACAAAGAGGTCACTTTAAGCGCGAGTGCAGAAATGCGTATGCTGATGATGATTCTGCAAACCCGTTCAACGAAGATTATTACAAGAAAGCAATTTATCATCAGAATAAGTCTGAACCACCAAGATTAAAGCAACCAGAAGAAAGATCAAGGGCTCTTGCAGTTATATATGATGATGAAGGTTACGACTGGAGTCAAGTTTGCCCAGAAGAAGATGCAGTTGGATATGCATTTGTTGCAAATGATGATCATGATACTTGGTGGAGAAGAGACAGTGCGAGATGGGAGATTGGCAAATTGTATGAACCATTTAAGGAAGCACAAAGAGCCAAGAGATGGAATGAAGAACTAGAGTGTTACATGGATCCACAGGGTAATCCAGTAGTTGATCCATCAAAAGTGGATTTTGATGCTGTAACCAATGTGTTTCCAAGTGAGGGCACTTTCAACACAAGAAGGCTTTCTGATAAAAGCTATTTGCCAAATTTGATTAACAACTTAAAAGAAGTTTTTGAAGCAAGTTTACCGAAGGTGGTAGAACTGAAGAAAAGAAAAGAAGAAGAATTGAAGAAGATGATTGAAGAAGTGAAGACTGTTGCAAAGCTTGCTGGAGAGGAACAGAGAGATGAAGAAACGCAGAAGAATGAAGAAGCGCAGAAGAATGAAGAAGCTCAGAAAGAAGAAAAGGAGGAAGATCAGAAAACTGAGTCTGAAGAACCGGTGCTGAATGAGACTGAGGTTAGAAAATCTTCTGATCTATTGAATGTTGAAATGGTTGATGAAAAAGAAAAGAAGTGCAGGAATTGCATAGAAATGTGCAAAGCCTTTACTGAAAAAGATGACATCATAAAAACAAAAGACAATGACATAGTTAAACTTGAAAATGGTTTCACAACAAAATGTAAAGATATGATTGAAAAAGAAGAAATTTTGAAACTAAAAGTTGAAAAACTGACACAGAAATGTCAAGGTCTTGAAAAGGATAATGATGTTTATAGACAAATGTGTTCAGCAAAATGTGTCGATTGTGTTGAAAAAGAATCTAAATTTCAAGATTTACAAAAACAGTATGATTATTTAAAGTGGTCGAGTCAGAGATTACAAGAAGCTTATGATACTTTGAAGAGCCAAGTCAAAAGTTTTGATCAAAGATTGTCTGAAACTTTAGTCACTAAAGAAATGTATGAAAGAAAGTTTAAAGAAAAGCAAATTGAATTGAACAAGCGTGTTGATGAAATTGCTAGTCTTAAACAAGTCTTGGCTGAAAAAGAAAAGATTGTTACAAAACTTCAAAGTTATCATAACTCTTCGTATATTCTTGAACGCATTTTCAACATCACACCAGATGACAAAGATACTGAAAATTACAAAAAGGGTATTGGTTCAGAATTTCATCAGGTACCACCACCATTGAGAAACAATTATAATTTTTATGATGAGGAAAAGGTGGCAATGGGTTTGAACATAGCTGACCAGTTACCTGAAAGTATCGATGTGACTTACTCCAAATCTGATGATGCTAATGATTCAGAGATGGTAAGTAAGGTTGTTGAAAGCGTTTTGAAAGATGAGTCTACAAAAGGTAATTCTGAATCACAGGATGAAGATGAAGGAAATCTTTATGATGGTTATCTGAAAAACACAAAACCTGAGAAAAATTTGAATGATGATTCAAAAGGATTGGTTTATACCATGATTGGATCGGACAAACTATTCTTAGATGTTGTATTCCCGATTCAGAATGTGATTTCAGAGAAGGTCGATAAAGTTTTTAAAATGGTTGAGATTGAGAAGTCTGAGATTCATAAGTTTGCTGGTAAAGGTCATAAATCTTTTTATAACAAACCTGGTTTTAAGAAGAAAAACATGAAGGCTGGTTTAGGTTATAAAAAGAAACGGAATTGGAATCAAAGTAAAAAACCAAATTTGCAACAAAAGATGAGTTTTGTTCAAGGGAAAAGCTTGAAAGA
Source organism: Helianthus tuberosus (assembly GCA_030545235.1). Taxonomy (NCBI): domain Eukaryota; kingdom Viridiplantae; phylum Streptophyta; class Magnoliopsida; order Asterales; family Asteraceae; genus Helianthus; species Helianthus tuberosus. The sequence continues at coordinate 209,965,320 of CM060371.1, read as the reverse complement.
AGAGGAAAAACTCAAATTTGGACAACAGTCTAATGAGGAGTTTGATGCTATGAAAAAGAAACAACAACAGGCCAAGGATGTTTCAAAGAAAGTGTGTTTTAAATGTGATCAAATTGGACATGTTGCACGAAAGTGTCCAAATCCAAAGCCTGTTGATGTTGAAAAACAGAAATCTGAGGATGTGAAACCAAGTTCAACCAGATTTGATTCGAAACAAACTTGGAGGTACAATACAAACAAGTTTGCTTCAAATCAAAATTGGAAATCAAACCCAAATAGGTTCGATTCAAGACAGACCTGGAATTCTCACACACCCAGATTCAAAACACCACAGAGTTGGAGAACATCTGTTGATATGACAAAACCTCAAGAGTTTTGGAAACCTAAAAATGTTATTCAAAATCAAAAGGTTCAAAAAGAGACAAACTTTTACAAAAGAGGTACTCCGGAAGGTAAAATGTGGAGTGCTAAGAAACAAGTGACGTCGGTAAAAGATGAGAAAGTTGAAGTCAACGCTGAAAAAGTTTTAAATGACAAAGAGTTTCCGAAATTAAATGAACATTATTGTGTTGAAATGCCTAAGGTCAACAGACCTGGGCTTAATTGTTCAAATGATTGATAAAGTTTGAAATGTGCAGGTGCTTAACGATGCTGAAGATTGTGAGAATGGTAGTTGGAGCAGCCTGGCACAGGAAGAGGTTGCAGGACCCTGGTTTGGTTGAACAGGGAGTTTAGTTTGATTGTTTTCTGTACATAAATAAACAATATTTCAAAAACCCTAAAAATTGAAAAATTTTGAAAAACCAAAAATATGTTTTTGTTTTGTCAAAAATTTTGAAAAAAAATAAATATGTTGATTGTATACGCCGAAACCCTCACGGCTGAACAAACTTGATTACGTTCATCAGATTGAAAAATGGTTTTCAAACTGTTAAGATCAATGTGTTGTAAATCATGGGGGTATGTTATATTTTCTGCAAATCAGTGCATGAGAAGCAGAAAATGGATGGCGAGACAAAGCTATCAGTGTTGGTTGTCAAAATTTTATTTATATGATTTTGCATTTTAGGGGGAGATATATTGTTGTTAGAAAATCCAAAAACATTTGAAAATTTGAAAAAGCCAAAAACATGATAAAATTCAAAAATTTGAGTTTTGCGTAAAAAGAGGAAATGATAGTACATCAGTAGACAGTTACAGTATGCTAAAGATATGTAGTGTTTTAAATAGCGTTAAACAGTCTCACTGATGATATGTCGATAGGTTTTTATACACTTAGTAAACTTTTTCGGGATATAAACCTAAATTCAAACACTTGCTTATTTCGTGGGGAACACTACTTGGATATATAGGTAACCCCTGAAATCTCGTTTGAAAGGTCTCATAATCTGATATACTAGGTTTTTATACTCAATGATGTCTGGGGTATTATTCCGGGACTTCTGCTGAATGGAAGTTCTGACCTAGTCCTCGAATAATACTTTCCGCAAATGCTTGAAACATAGCATCACCCTCAGCATATATGATAAGACAATAAAATTGCTTAGCAATGCTGTTGTAAAAAAGATCCTCTAAAGGGGACACACCCAAGTTGAGTCATCATCTCTCTGCTGAACGGTAGTTCTGACCTGAGCTCTCATGATTCTTCATAATTTATTAACCCCTTACAGATATCATTTGTGTTATAATTACCTGTAAGACTGAATATTGGGATCTGGATACGGGAGTATATTCAAGAGGTGGGACACACGTATAAGTTTAAGTCTTTAAAACACTTAATCCGTATCCTGAATCAGTTGAAATTTGTATGAAAATTTAAGTGGACAAGTATATCGACAATCTAAGTGAATTGTTTAATTCTTACTGTGTAACTAAGCTCAACGGTACTTGTGACTTGTCAAAAACTGATATGATCCTCTGACGCATACTCAAACAAAAATATTATTTGTAAATATGTTTGTACATATTTCTTTACTGCTTTATATTTTTAGAAAATACAAAAAGATTTTGATTTCTGCTTTATTTTCGACAACTGATGTCTGAGTGCTGAGTTTCAAAATCTAAGTAAGCTGATCGTGTTTCTGAAAATAAAACAAGTTCATTAATTTGAAACTTGAAGTTTTAAAATCAAAAATTCAAAAACAGTTTGTGATATCTCCAAGGTCATTAAGTTGGACTTGGATGATTAACTGTGGGGGTTTTGGATGCTTATATTGTTATAGAGCTAGTTTCCGATACGATTCGATGAAACTGCTAAATTCATGAGAAGTGATTTTGAGGAGATTGAATTGTTAGATTACAATATCTAGAAGTTTAAAATGTTGTTTGTTGGTGCATACATCTGTCGTCTTCGTCTTATATCGAGTCTCGGGTTCATTGCGGTTCGGAACAAGAATGATGTCATCATTCTTGATGATGACATCATCCAAATGACATCACTATTGCATCATGGGCACAAGAAGACAAAATAGAAACATATTGAAATTCAAAATTAGATGTCCGTTTGAATTGTTTGACCGTTTGAATGGGTGGTGACCGTTTGAAAATGTCATGACCGTTTGAAGGGTGGCATGTCACCTTCAAACGGTCAGGGGTCTCTCCTATAAATACCCTTCAAACTTTCATCATTTGTAACTTTCTGGCCAGAGCAACGAAGTGCTGCCGAAGTGTTGTCAGGTTGTAAAACGTTATAAAATCAATCATACAACAGTTTTAAGCGTGAATCTTGCTGAATTGAACTCTACACGTCTGTTTCCGCCTTTCGTTTAGAGATAAACTCTTCTGATCGACTCATTCGGGTCAGAAAACGATCCTACAAGTGGTATCAGAGCTCAGGAGGAAGAGTTCATACCAATTCAGCCGCTAATTCTGATTTTCTACACCTTCTTTCACAAAATTAAAATTTTTTACGGTTAAAATCGGCTCAAAATTTCACATTATACTCGCAATCATGTTTTAACAATCCTTTAAAGTTTCAGCTTAAAATTCGAAGTAAAAATGGTAGAAATGGACTAAAATTTGATGACCGTTTGAACGAAGCAGCTCATTCCCATTTGAAATTGACCGTGACCGTTTGAAATTTACACCCTACCGTTTGAAAACAACACCATACCGTTTGAAAAGGGGGGGGGGGTCCTGTTTGAACCTCTAGTTTGAAGGATACACCTCCAGTTTGAAGGTGTCACCCGTTTGAAAGTTGCCATCGTGACCGTTTGAAACTGTCCATCCCGTTTGCAACATGGTTCCTGTTTGAAAGTGTGTACATCGAGTTGTGTATAACAGTCTACGAGGTGTCAGTAATTGGGAAAGAAATCATGTGAATCAAGTCAGAATTGCATGTATTGGTGGGTGTGAATAACTTAGTTGTTGTCGGTTTACATATGATAAAGTCTTTGAGGTCCAATGGGAATTCAGTGGTCTTAATGGTGTCGGCTTGTGTAAGTCATGTGATCTGATAAAAAATCTCGATTCTATCAAAACTGTTTAACATTTACAATTGTTGAGTACTTGTTATTGAGTGAATCAAAGTTCACGTGAACACTTTAGTGGCCAAATCAAAGACAATTTAATATTGTGAGCTGCATGCAATGTATTAAAAAATTGTCTGCCCAAGGTTTTGCTTGTGTCTTGAATAGAGCAGCCCAGTATAGAGTATCGGCCCAATCATCCTTAAAGTTGATTCAGACTTGTAATTGCGGTCCAATGAGAATTGATATTTAATTGAAAATGTCGGCTAAGTGGATTTATGTCAGGCCCATGTGATCTGTTCTCTGTTCACTATATATTTTATATGTGACTTGGGAGTGATCGGCGTAATCTGATAAAAAAATTATTGTGTGTTGTTAGTCAAAGTAATTCAACGGCCCAAGTATTCAACATTATAAATCAATCGGCCCAATTACAGTTTGAATTTGATTTCAGTTCACAAGAGGTGTTTCAGTCAGTTTGAATTCAAACTCGTTCCAGGTCGTGTGATTTAGTGAGGTCATTGGAAAAGTTCGTTTGAATTTGATCCGGGTCATAGCAGTCTGCACAATGTGTCAACCTTCAGTCCGCACAGAATATTCACCAGTTCGAGTACCAGTCTTATTCTGTTAGTTGATAATTCTTTAAACTGATTGTATTTTTGTTTGTTTGTTTGTCAGGTACTTCACTAGGTAAACCAGCTCGTTTGAAAGCTTGTGTGAGAAATCTTTCGATATCGAATCATGGACAACAATTTTTACAACGCGTTTGCTACTCCGACTACTCCAACTTCTATTGCTCAGAATATGAACTTGGAAAATGAAACCGGGACATCACAGAAACCGCTTAAGCTCCTGGATATTGATGATTACAATGGTTGGTCTGAACGTTTTGGAAATTGGGTTGAAGCTTATCACTTGGATGCATGGGATCACACTGAAGAACCATATGAAAAGCCCACAAGGAATGGTATTCAGTTAACAGTCAGAGAAATGAGTGCTGATGAGAAAAAGAAGTATAGAGATGTGTTGGTGCATGCGTCTGTCGACTTCGTCTTGTATCGAGTCTAGTATTAAATTGTTAGATTAGATCTTGTTATACGAAAGTATAGGAGGTTTTAGAGTATGTTTAATGTAATTTAGCTTGAAAGTGGTGATTTCCCTTGAAAATGTCACTTGACAGTTTCAAGCTAAATCAATTCTTATTGATTTCCCTTGAAAGTGTCATGTGTCATTTCAAGCTAAATCAAGGTTTCCCTTGAAAGTGGCATGTCATTTCAAGCTAAACCCCCTCCACTATATATACCATTCAAGCTAAATCATTTGTAACTTTCAGAGATTTTCCGGTCAGAGCAACGAAGTGCTGCCGAAGTGTTGTCAGGTTGTAAACGTCATACAAATCAATAGAAACAACAGTTTAAAGTGTAAACTCGCTGAATTGACCTCGGTTTGTTCGTTTCCGCCGCTCAAACTGAGATAAACTCTTCTGATCGACTCGTTTGGGTCCGAATTCGATCCTACAAGTGGTATCAGAGCTCAGGAGGAAGAGATTTCGCAAAAACAGCTCGTTTTCATCATTTTTTTTTCTGTTTCTACACCATTCTTTCTCAAAAATTAAAATTTTTACGGATAAAATTGGCTCAAATTCTCACATAATATGCGTAAACATGTTTTAACAAACCCTTGAGAGTTTCATATCTAAAATCGGTTTAAATCTTGTTCAATCGGACCAAAATCAGATCGTTTTTGCTGACATCATCAGATTTCGCTTGAAACTTACTTGTTGATTTCGCTTGTATTCACAAATATCATGATTTCGCTTGAGTGTACTTGATAATCTCGCTTGAAAGTGCATATAATTCAGATTTCGCTTGAAAATATGTTGATGATCTCGCTTGAATATGACAATCTTGATGATTTCGCTTGAAATATTACTTGATTCTGCTTGAATATACCGACTGCTTGAATTGTTTAAAAGAAAGTTCATCGATATGTGTGAAATATAAAAAGTGTGTCAGTTGGTTCTGTTCGAGATTTGCATGTGATATATATTTGTCATCAGCCCAAGTATACACACTTTATCATCATTAAAATTGGTCGGCACAAGATTTTATCAAGTCATGTGATTCACTGCAAATTCATGTTATATTAAAGTGGTTATTAGTTGCATGAGATTTGATTGTATATAAGTGGTCCAATCAGATTTGTTTGTGACATGCAAATTCGTCGGGAAAAGTATTTGATTATACCCATGTGCATGTGATTCTGATTGTGTCAGCTCACTATTCTTTTTATGCGACCCATATCACTTTGATATTGTTCGGTCAAATCATTTGTCGATTAGTTAGTAAGTGTGGCCTAAATTTGAGATCTTGTATAATTGATAGTTGTTTGTCTGCCATATACAAAAGGACCAATTAGTAATCGTATAAAATAAAAGTTCATCGGTTCAAATCAGAAATTTGAAAGCTCTTTGTCATAAATCATTTGTCGATTCGTATGGATTGATCAGTACGTTTGTCAGTCAGGTTGTTTTGTGTGGTGAGGTTGCGTGATATAGTCCAGTTCGTACAGTTTGGAGTTCAAAGGTTTCAAAGGGTCAAGTCAATTTAATTCGATTTGGGTCCTAGAAGTCTGCACAGTTGGTCAACGTTCAATCCGCAAGAAAAACATCAGTTCGAGTACCAGTCTTATTCAGTTAATTGATAAGCGTTTAAACTGATTGTTTTTTGTTTGTTTGTTTGTCAGATAACTGCAGGTACTTGTCGGTTTTTACAAGAGATTCAAGTTGCTAAAAATGGATTCCGAGTTCTACAACGCATTTGCTACACCCTCGACTACTCCAGCTTCAATTGCTCAAAACATGAATGCAGAAAACGAAACCGGAACAATGCAAAAACCCCCGAAGCTTATGGGAATTGAAGATTATCACGGATGGAAGAAACGGTTTGAAAATTGGGTTCAGGCGAATCATCTAAAAGCTTGGGAGAGCATCGAAACTGAATATGAGAGGCCAAAGAGTTCAACGGGAGTTGTTAAAATCATCTCGGAATTCACAGAGCAAGAAAGAGAAAGTTACAAAGGAGAAAAGATGATGATCAATTTGTTACAACAAGCTGTTAAAGAAGATATATTTGTGTTGCTTCAACATAATGATAACGCTTATTCTATTTGGGAAGCTCTTGAAAAGAAATTTGAGGGTAGTACTGAAATGTTACAGAGTAAAGCAGCTTTGTTGAAAAAGGAGTTTGAATTGTTTACGTGCATGCCTGGTGAAACAACAAAGAGTCTTATTGAAAGATATTGTCATCTTGTACGCACTATGTCACAGTTGAAGATTACAAAAACTCCAGCAGAATGGGTTGAAAAGCTTGCTGATGTGTTACCGCAACAGGAATGGGGTACATATCTGATGATATTGAAAAAATCCGGACAGTTTAAAAAGTTATCGATTGCACAGTTTATAGAGAAGTTGGAGGCACATGATCTGGAGCAGCAGAAAATTGCTAGAATGAACAGTTCTACTCATCAACAAGATATTAAATTGTACTATAAAGGAAATGTTCAAACTGCTGAAGCAAGTCCAAAGATACAAACTGCATTTAGTGCTGGAAATCAATCTACACCAAGCAGTCAAGGATCAATCAACACTAGTGGGTTCTCATCGGTGAATCCTCCAAGTGTTCAAAATTCATCTGCCGGAAATGGTCATCTAATTCAGTGCAATGTGGCTTTACATCTTCAAAATGGTCAAAATTATTCTGAAGAAGTTGTAAAGCATCATATGGGATTATTGGTCACTGCATTAGAGTCTTATGAAGGGTTGATTGCCGGAAGAATTGGTAATCCGATGCTCACAAAGGAAGATTATGACCAAATCGATGCTGAGGAGCTGGAACTGATGGATATTAAATGGGCCTTAGCTAGCGTTTTGAGGAGAGCAGAAAAGTTTAGATTGGTTACAGGAAGAAATGATTTCTTGGATGCAAACCTTTCTAATCTAGGATTTGATAAATCTAAAGTTGTTTGTTTTCGTTGCAGGGAGAAAGGCCATTTTAAAAGAGAGTGCAAGAATCAGGAGCCGAGAGGAGCAAAGGAGTCATCTGGGAAAGATGATTATTATAGGAAAACCATTTATCAGCAAATCACTCATCAACCGCATCAACAAAAAGAAGCTCAAACGGCACATGGAAGAATGATCGAGGATGCAAACAAGAAGGCTTACTATGGCATCATGGATCAAGATGATGAGAAAGTAGCTGATGGTTTTAGCTGGGACAAGTACATTCCAGCTGATCCTAATGTTAAAGCTTTTATTGCTCAGATTGTTCAAAAGCCAGAGTTGATAAAGGAATGGATGGCTGTGATGTCGGATGATGAGGAGAGTCAAGATGGAAAATCTGTTTCTTCTGAAAGCAGTGATAGTGATGAAGAAGTTGAACAGATAAACATTGGAAAATCTCATTTATCTTCTGACAGTTTTGAATTTTATTTTGCAGAAAAATTGAAGAAACTGAAAGAAAGGAAAGCTGCAAAAGAATTGAAAGAAATCAAAGTGATTGAGAAAATTGTGGAAGTTGAAAAGATAGTTGAAGTCGAGAAGATCGTTGAAATCACAAAACCCTGTCTTACATGTTTAGAGTCTTGTAAACAATGTATAGAGAAAGATGAGAGGTTTAGTGAGTTAGAAAAGTTGAAAGAAAAGTTGTTGTTTGATGTAAAAAATTTTAAACAGTCATATGATGTATTGAACAGAACTGTGAATAGTCTGGAGAAGACTAACTCTGAAAGAGAGAAAGCTTTGAAGATGTTGAATGCTACCATGATGACAAAGCAGAAAGAGATCAACTTGTACATAGAAGAATGTGCAAAGTGGAAGAAAGAGTTGGATAGTGAAGCAACTGAGAATGAAAGAATCAGAAGATTACTGCAAAGCTACAAAGGTTGTGACTACATAATTGATAGAGTTTATCCAACAGTTGAAGGATTTGAAGCGTTTAATGGTGAAGAAACAAAGCCAAAGAAGAAAAAAGATACTGGTAAGAAACAGGGTGTCTGTTATAATAAGTGTCCGCCTCCGATTTGGGAAGGGTACTCGTCTAGAAAACCTAACGAGGAAGAACTAAAACAGGCAGTCAATATTAAGCTAGAATCAGAGATAACCGATGTTTTACCGGACAATATTGATGTCACGTTCACAGCGTCCGACACAGATCATGAGTCAGAACTGATAAAAAGAGTGGTTGATCAGGTGTTGGATAAGGATGAGGAGTCAGAGTCAAAATCCGAGTCCGAAAGTTCGTGTCAGTCTGTCGGAAGTTCGAGTTCGTCTGTCAAGAGTTCAAAGTCGTCAGGAAAACGGGTGTATAGTAAAGAATTTTTGTTGTCAAAATCTAATTTGAATGACGAAACATTTGAAGTTGCATATACTTTGAATGGTTCTGACAAATTATATTTTGATAAAGAGTTTCCAATAAGAAGTGTTCGTTTTGACATGATCAAAAAGGTTTTCAAAATGACAGAAATTAATATTTCTGAAATAAAAGATTTAAATCTTACTGGAAAACCTAAAAAATACACTTCAAGAGTTCAACAGCGTTTAAACAAGAAAAATGGTTACAATTCTGGTTCTGGTTTTCAAAAGAAACCAAACCACAATCGTAGCTACAAAAAGAAAGGACTTGGTTTTATTCCACCAGAAAATTATAAAAATGAAAAATATGTTAGAGATTTTAAATCAAAAATGACATATGTTGCAGGAACTAGCCATGAAGAAGAAACAAAGAGCTCATTCTGGAAACAGTCAAACAAGGAGTTTCTTGCTGAAAAGATGAAATTTGAAGCTCATCAGAGGAGAGAGACTAGAACATGTTTTAGATGCAATTAAGTTGGTCATATTGCGTGGAACTGTCCCAGAGCAACTAAGACAAAACAGGGAGTCTCAGAAAAACTTAAAGAAGTAGTTGTTGATAAAACGGAACCACCAACTGAACGGTTTAAAGTGTTTAAAAATTCTACATATGAAGTTGGTGAGTGTTCCAAAAGATTTTACAAGAAACGGGGAAATCTTGACAACCAAGCTTGGGTTGTTAAGAAATCAGAGGTAAAATCTGGCGATGAATCTGATTCCACAAAATCAGAGGAGCCACAGTTTGATGAGAGTGATGAAAACTCAGTTCCTTCAATGGATGATGAGAATTTTCCACCATTGAGGATTGAGAATTTTAAATCAAAAGTTGGGAAAGTTGAGATCTCTAATCAATTTTATTCTGACAAGAATGAATTTGATGTTGAGAAAGCGTTTAATGGGAAAGTTAAGAAGATTTTCGGAAAAATGGTTGAAGGGAAAGTAAAAGGGGTAAAAGAGTTTTATGCTAAAAAGAAAGCTACTTACACTCCAACTGCTTCTGAATTGAAAACACCCAAGGCTGGTCAGGCTTGGGTGGACATTTTCTTTGCTTGAAAAACCTGACTTGCCGGAGATCCCAAGGTTATATCGTGGATCAGGAATCGGCATCATTCATATTTTAAAGTGTTTGTATGAAAGTTGTTAAAATTGTTATAATTTTTACAGATTGAGGACTTGCCGGAGCTTCCAGGTTGGTAAGTGTGAAGCAGGAATCGGCATCTTGATTGGTAAAATGGTTTGTGTAGATGTTTTATTCCTACATATGGTTATATGTTTTGGATATTCTTACAAGTGGTAAGAGGTTGATTCTGACAAAGTGATTACTCAAGGTCATTAGGTTGAACTTGATGTAATCCTGATACAAGAGATTGAATGGACAATATGATGAACCATACCCCAAATTATACAAAGTGGTAAAATCAACAAAACTTATTTTCCGGAAAAATCATTTTGGTTAAAACAAACTTAAGTGTTTTGAAATCATAATGAGAAAATAGTTTTGTGTAAGGGGGAGTTCTGATTGTTTATGCCTAGTGGATGGCGATTTGAAGTGATTTGATATCAGTTGTCAAGTTTTTGTATAGTTCATTTTATGTTTCAAGTGGGTCAAGAGTCTAGTAGTTTTCAAATTTCCTAAAATGTGTTTGCATTTTAGGGGGAGTAGAAAATTTTCATAAAATCCAAAAACATTAGAAAATTTGAAAAAGACAAAAACATGATAAAATGAAAAATGAGTTTTAGTGTCAAAGAAGAGGAAATGATAGTACATCAGTAGACAGTCACAGTATGCTAAAGAAATGTAATGTTTAAATAGCGTTAAGCAGTCTCACTGATGATATGCCGATAGGTTTTCATACATTTAGTAAACTTTTTCGGGATATAAACTTAAATTCAAACTTGCTTATTTCGTGGGGAACACTACTTGGATATATAGGTAACCCCTGAAATCTCGTTTGAAAGGTCCCTCTTTCTGAGATACTAGGTCTTTATGCTCAGTGATATCTGGGGTATTATCCCGGGACTTCTGCTGAATGGAAATTCTGACCTAGTCCCCGGAGAATACTTTCTGCTTGCTTGAAATATAGCGCCGCCCTCAGCAAATTGATGAAACAATAAAATTGATAGTCATTGCTGTTGTAATACAAAAGATCCTCTAAAGGGGACCCACCGAAAGTCGAAGCCGTCATCTCTTTGCGTATCGAAAGATCGACCTGAGCTCTCACGGCCCTCGTACTATAATTTATTCCCCTAACAGATATCATCTGTGGTATACTCACCTGTAAGACTGAATATTGGGATCTGGATACGGGAGTATATTCAAGAGGTGGGACACATGAATAAGTTTAAGTCCTTAAAACATCTAACTCATATCCTGAATCAGTTGAAATTTGTGTGAAAATTTAAGTGGATCAGTATATCGGCAATCTAAGTGAATTGTTTAATTCTTAATGTGTAACTAAGCTCAACGGTACTCGTGACTTGTCATAATCTGATATGATCCTCTTGCACAAACTCACAAAAATATTGTCTGTAAATATTTCTTTACTGTATTTCATTTCATTCTAAAAAACCCAAAAAGATTTTTAGTGTGTTTTAGCTTAAATTTTGAAAAATTCAAAAAGATTTTCGACAACTGGTGTTGAAGAGCTAATTTTCAAAATTCCGAGTGCTAGACATGAGGAACAGGTTTGGGAAAGTATTTGTTTGAAGTTCTTTGAAATGAAAATGATATTTCTGCAAGTGGTTCATCAGAGACTATAAATGTTGAATCATTTTAAAATATGCTCTACAAGTTATCATCGGAAAATTTATTTCTGGGTTAAGGATGTGCAGGTGTAACCAGGTGTTGATCTTGAACCTGAAGAAAGAGTGCCAGGTTTCGATACCTGAGGATTTTTCGCGAATTCCAGGCTGCGATCCCAGCATATCGAAAGGGGGAGTCTGAAGACACCTAAAGGAAGGAGTATGTTGGTGATGAAAAGAAAAGAGAGAAGATTTGAGGATGCTTTACAACGTCAGATACTTTAAAGAGTTTGAAAGGACTGATAAAGACTGAAGATGCGAAGACTCGACACTGAAGACTCGTCAACATTCGAGGGGGAGTCTGTTGGTGCATGCGTCTGTCGACTTCGTCTTGTATCGAGTCTAGTATTAAATTGTTAGATTAGATCTTGTTATACGAAAGTATAGGAGGTTTTAGAGTATGTTTAATGTAATTTAGCTTGAAAGTGGCGATTTCCCTTGAAAATGTGACGTGATTGTCGTGGGTCACGCAAATTTAATCCCAAATACAACTATAGATAGCGGTAGTAGGGTATCGAACTCAGGGAGTATGTGGAAAATATGTCAATTATATAGCCTTGCAATTACACTACAATTATCCTAATTTGCAGAAATTAAAGATCAATACTTTGGATTGTTGTTTTAGAAAACTAAATTAAACTAATGGCAAATCAAATGTAGGTTTTAAAACAGATTAGGAGAGAACAATGATCACCTTAGGGTTCAGTTTCTTTAAACAATTGTGTGCAATTCCAACTAGAAAGAGTTACATAGACATAACTCGTGTATGAATAATCGAAGTGATAAAAGGGAACAAAGTACTCGGATTATATGAACGCGAGGTTGTTTCCCGATGACCAATTAATCAATAACCAACCCTAACCCTTCCCGTGATATCTCGATTGCCAACGGCACCAAGAACGTACGATTGAGACTAGAAATTGCAATATCAATTAACAAGTTACAAGCAATTAACCATACACCATGATATTCAAGCAACGCAAGTTATCATTCTAGAAATTCGGAAATAAACACACAAAAGTTCAATAGAAACCTTCACCTAAGATGATCATCGAAAAGTTTAGCCGGACATAGCTTGGTGAATCATCATCACAATCAATTCAATGTTCATACGAATCAAAAACATAAACCGAATGATAGAAAGTGTCTCCAACCAAGCAAGTACAAGCAAAATCGCCCCTAGTGTCTCCAATAACCGTCCAATGATAAGAACATGTGAAAAGACATCATAAAAACTGATTTAAAGAGGCAGTTACGGATTGAATCGCTGATACCACCGTAATTTACGGCTCCACCGTAAATTACGGTGGACATTAAAGTATTACGGTGTTGCAAGACTGATTTACGGCAGCATACAAATGAAATCCACGTCCACCGTAAATTACGGTAGGACCGTAATTTACGGTGGTGAGCTGAAATATCTTCTTTGTTTCGTCTCTTGTTCCACGCTCGACCCGTCCATCTCCAAACCCTCCAAAGCTGCATTTAATCCATCTTTTAGCTCCCGAACCGCACCTGAAACATAAACAAGAGTAGTTATCTAATTCAAGATAATTACACGATTAAGTGAAGGATTAATTTGTCTTTTAACATGATTAAGGGTTGTCCAATGGACCACCCGTCACATCCCCACACTTAACCGTTGCTTGTCCCAAGCAACTCATTAAATCAGTTTCAAAACAAGTGATCAAATTAAACCAAGCAAAAACAAGTAATCTTTTTACTAACCCCTTTTTAACACCCAACCAATGCACCCCTCTCTAAATCTCTCCTCTCGGCTACAAGTGAAAACTAGCAAAGATAAGCTAGACACACACTAGGCAAACGGGTGGTTGCACAATCATAGGCTTGTACCTAAATCAATCATTCTCCTAAAATGCGTCAAACATAAATGCAAATCAAAGGGACTTTCAAGGTTGTAACGTGGCTAGGCGTATGGGTAGGAAATGGAATATATATGAAGTAGCGAAACTTGACCCGGTCTTTTATTACACAAATAAACAAACAAACAACTATCAAACTTAACTACTATACACAAGATAACTAACATCACATCTTTTTTTTTTTTTTTTTTTTACTTTTCTCTTTTTTTTTTCTTTTCTAATTTTTCTGATTTTTTTTTTCAAGCAAACAAAAATACAATAACACATTAAACATATCTACTTCAAACTACTAAAACTACTAATACTATCACCAACACTATAAGACCGGGTCAAATTTGGGTAAATTTTTAAGTAAGTAGCTAGGGGTAACAATTGATAGGCTTTTAAGGCACAAAATGGGCAACTAAATGTCCAAACCCCCACCCCTCTCACTACCATGCTCATATATATAACTTATGAGGTCCAACCCCCCAAATCCCACACTCACTCACACCAACGACGAGGCTACCTAAATGCCCTTATCCTTTTTGCATTTATATCTAACTAAGGACTCAAATCGCATTCAAGCACAAGTTCTAATGCACCCCCACCCGTAGCCACTCTCATCAAAGATAAGCATTATTTATATACAAGTGTGGCTACAACTCTCACCAAGAATGAAAAAGGTATCAAAGGTTGCCGGTGCACCAACTTGGGGTTAATCTAGGGTGTTCAAATTTTCACATCGTTTCACTTGGCTCAAAATTTTTTCAAAATCTTCAAAAAAATTCCCCCCATCCCCACACTTGGGATACATTGACCCCAATGTATGGTTTTGAGAGGCTTTGACCACTAAAACTTTTTCCAACATCAACAAAAACGCTTTTTCACTCAAACCCCAAATTTCTTTTTAGATTTTTCATTTTATAATTTTTTTTATGCTTTTCTTCTTTTTAACATAAAACACCACCACTCAATCACCAACCCAAACACAACGTATCACAACACCACCCAACCTCCCAATCCTTAAACAAACAAACTATCAAATATGCACAAAAATATACAAAAGGAGAAACACAACCTTACTAATAATAGCGCGGTCCCGGAGGTCCAAAAACGGAAGACATCACGTCATTCCATTCACCGAACGCGAACGAACCGCTACTACTTCCTCCTTCTTGTTGTTGCGCTCCCTCTCGTTGCCTCGGGTCAACCCATTGCGAGTGGTGGATCGGCGGGGTTGGATACGACAAACTACCATCATATGGTGGTAGCGAAGCATAATCCACATGTTGTGGATCCACAACCACCGGCCGCCCGGCATGATAATCCGCATGCAATCGCCTTTCTTGATCATCAAAATAATTGTTATTTATTTCCACTTCCCGGGAATACGCATGTGTGCGATTCCATAACTCATGACGATCCAAGCTATGTTTCAAGGCCCGCTCCATACTCGCACTATTTCTTGTGTTTTGATCAAACAACGTCCTCTCCGACCCCGACCACGTATCAAACACGGACGCCGGCGGACGTTGATTAGCAATCACCTCTTGCATGGTACCTTCATAGGCCCACCCCGGTACATACGATTGCTGCGTATAATCATAAAACACCCCACCATGACCACTACCAAAACCACCTTGACCAACATTTTCAACACCATGCGGCGCGTCCGCATAGTCTTCATCTCCGCTCGGAACTACCTCTTCATCGCTCTCTGGCTCATCCGGCTCTCCCGGTAACAAATCTCGTGTACCCAACTTTAGTGCCCTCCACCGTTGCCCTTCCGACTTCAACTTGTGATACCGCTCCGACTGAGTATACGTCCAAACATTCCCCAACTTATCCAACGTAAAAGGTTGGTGCCTTTTCGTTGCTCCTCGATCTTCGGAAGTTATCGCCTTCTGCTGTTTCATCAACCCCGTAATTATCCGACAGTACGGGACAATGTCTCTTCCATACTTGTTCCGACAGATCCATAAGTGGTTCATAATAAGATAACGTATAGGAAAACGCGGACCCCCGTGCATCAACGAATAAAGAACAGGCACTTCAGGAAACCTCACCTGTTCTTTATCTCCCCTCCTTGGAATAACATTAAGAAGACAGATTGTATGCAACAATTTAGCTTCAATTTTCAAATTCTTCCGGTATAAGATACCACTGTATCTACCGGGCAAGAACAATGCTGCCAACATGTCATTCCATCGCTGATGTTTCTCCGGCTTCACAAGAAGATCATCCAAAGTCGGTATCATATAATCGCGGGCTGGCAAACTGTCATACTTTCCGAGCTTCTTCAAGGTATCAAAAGACATTTCTACCGGCACTCCATTCACAACTCCCGTCAGCTTCATATTCGATGGCCTGTCATACGTGTTGACCTTAAGCGTTGCCATCCATTCTTGGATTTCGGTGATAAACAAGTTGCTTTTATCTTTGTCAAAGCAAGTAAGCGCCGACTCCCAACCTAGAGCCCGGAACTTGTTAAACACCCCAAACTGCCCAAACTCAGCTTCTCGAACATCCCTTTCACAAATAAAGGCCGCTGCCTTATTCTTCAACTTGTTCATGCAATCATTATACAACGTTGGCTGCCATGCCTCTGGTTGTTCATCCAAGAAACCCGAGTCCCATTTCGGTTTCTCTGCCGGGTCCAATTCCATCTCTTCTTCGCTTTCACTTTCATCCACTCTACCCAAATATTGTCTCTTCTTTGGTTGTTGTTCCGGCTGTTTACCCTTTCCTTTTGAAGACGAAGACGAAGATGAACCCGCTCCCGTCTTTTCCTTAGTTCGTGCCATTCCTACACACATTAGAACAAACAACACAACCAAAGAAACAAAATTAAACCCTCTTTTCAAAACATCCCCACACTTGCTTGTTATCATGGTTGTAAATGCTAGTGAACCAAAGATATATCAAGAATTTTCAAAAATTGGGCATGGTGTCTCTACAATGTAGAGATCCCCAAAAGTTCACTACTTTAACCACAAATCCCACATTTACAACCATACCCATGTTCAAATAACCAATTTCATTATCATATCTAAGAACAAGCAAGTGGGTATGGGCAAGTAACCTAAATAACCTTACTTTGCACAATGTAGCATCAAAATACAACAAATAAGCTTTCATACCTTTGCTTGAAGATGCTAAAGTGCTTATGAAACAAAAGCTCCAAAAACCCCCAAATTTTTCTAATTAGGGTTCGAAATTCAGACCCAAAAACTGCGTTTTCTCTTAAGTTTCTTGTCAAAATCAGAATCTACGTGAAAAATTAGTCAAGATAGACTCCGATTTCACTTGATTTGAGCGAAAATTGGTCCAGATATGAGGGATTGAAGATGGAGGAAGCTATGGGGTTTTGTGGGTTCTTGTGAAGAAGATGGATAGTGATAGATGAAAAAGACTTGTGTGGTCAGGGTATACTCACGTGATATGCTTTTGTTATGATGTGTTGTTTTTTTTTTTTTTTATATATACATAAGATCCGGACTAACATGTTGACAAAATCACGTACCGTAAATTACGGTTAAACCGTAATTTACGGTGAGACTTGGATCTCAACTCATCACCGTAAATCAGGAGACTATTACCGTAAAACTCAAAACTTTTCAATGCTCATCGTAATTTACGGTATAACCGTAAATTACGGTACATGCTGAACTTGAATTCTTACCGTAAATCAGTAGAGATTTACCGTAAAAGCCAACCAAGTTTCCTTACCACCGTAAATTACGGTAAAACCGTAAATTACGGTGGATACTGGGCGATCCTAACTCGTGCAAAATGCTGTTTTAAGGTATCAGTTTTTATGTTTTTCAATTTTTTTCGATTTTTTATGGTTTTTAAAATTTTTTCAAAAACGTGAAAAATCACCCTACCCCCTCAAAAATCCCGTGTTGTCCTCAACACAATGTTAGAGTAATTCGTGACCCGAACATCCCCACACTTGTTTCAAACACGGATTTCGAGAAAATACGGCAATTATGCAATTTATACAAAACAAACAAAACAAAACACTACTATGTACACTACCAAACCTAGGCCTCTCATGGTTGTTCCTCATCGACCGGGCGCAAGATGTAGCCCGCTTTGTCAAGCTCCAAGGTGTTTATGTCATTCCCATCCAAGTACGGCTTTAACCGGTGACCATTCACCGTTTGTTGCTTCAATGTTTGCTCGTCTTGGATGTCTACGTCACCAAATCTACCAACTCTCCGAATGACATACGGACCCATCCATTTACTTTTGAGCTTGCCCGCGAACATCTTTAACCTTGAGTTATACAACCAAACTTTTTGACCCACTTCGAACGTTTTCTTTCGCAATTTTGCATCATGCACCTTCTTGAGTTTATCTTTGTACGCCGATGCACATTCATACGCATCATCCCGAATCTCTTCTATTTCGCTTAATTGCAACTTCCTCAACTTCCCCGCCTCGTCATAATCCGCGTTAACCGTCTTAATTGCCCAATGTGCCCGATGCGCTAACTCCATTGGCAAATGACAACCCTTTCCATACACCATCCGGTAAGGCGTTGTGCCAATTGGAGTCTTGTAGGCCGTTCGGTATGCCCACAATGCATCGTCTAACTTACTCGACCAATCCTTCCTATCCGTTCTTACCGTCTTCATGAGAATTTCTTTGATTTGACGGTTGGACACTTCAACTTGTCCACTCGTTTGCGGATGGTAAGGTGTGGCAATTCGGTGATTCACGCTATACCTCTTCAATAATTTTCCGAAGTTGAAGTTCTTGAAATGCGAACCACCATCGCTTATAATGACCCGCGGGATGCCGAAACGAGAAAAGATGTTGGATTGAACAAATTTACAAACAACCGAATGGTCGTTTGTTCGTGTTGCAATAGCTTCAATCCACTTCGAGACATAATCCACCGCTACCAAAATGTATAGAAAGCCATTCGAATTCGGAAAAGGACCCATAAAGTCTATACCCCATACATCAAATATCTCTACAACCAAGATTGGTTGTAATGGCATCTCATCCCTCTTCGATATACTTCCCATCTTTTGACAATTTATGCAGTTTCTAGCAAATTCACAAGCATCCTTGAAAATTGTGGGCCAATAAAACCCACATGAAAGTACCCGATAGCCTGTTTTGTGCCCACTAAAATGACCCCCACATGCGGACGAATGAGCATGGGTCAAAATTTCCAACACTTCTGTCTCGGGCACACACCTTCGTATAACTTGATCCGGTCCAATCTTGAAAAGATCCGGTTCATCCCAAATGTATTGCTTCACTTGGACCATAAATTGTTGTCGGCGCTTCTTGGTCCAATGACTTGGGATGGCACCCGTGGCTAAATAGTTAACATAGTGAGCATACCACGGTGCAACAAAGGTGGAAACGGCTAGTAATTGCTCGTCGGGAAAACTTTCATTGATTTCACTTACATCATCGATCCCTTCCACCGGAATCCGAGACAAGTGATCCGCCATTACGTTCTCACTTCCCTTTTTGTCCCGGATTTCTAAATCAAACTCTTGTAACAATAATACCCACCGAATCAACCGAGGCTTCGCGTCTTTCTTCTCCATCAAGTATCGGACCGCACTATGATCCGAATAAACCACCACTTTGCTCCCCCAAATATAAGCACGAAACTTATCCAAAGCATACACCACCGCTAATAACTCCTTTTCGGTTGTGGTGTAATTGAGTTGTGCTTCGGATAAAGTTTTGCTTGCATAGTAAATCACCACCGGCTTTCTATCAACCCGTTGACCTAAAACTGCACCAATAGTGGTGTCGCTTGCATCACACATTATCTCGAACGGCTTTGACCAATCCGGTGGTTGCAAGATAGGAGCTTTGACCAAATGTTCCTTCAAAACAGTGAAAGCTTGCATACACTCATTAGTAAAATCAAATGGGACATCTTTTAATAACAAGTTACATAAGGGTTTGGTGATAACACTAAAACCCTTTATGAAACGTCTATAGAAACCCGCATGTCCCAAGAATGACCTTACACCCTTAACATTTTTAGGAGGTGGCAAAGATGCTATTACCCGTATTTTTGCCTTATCCACCTCCATCCCTCTTTCAGAAATTACATGACCCAACACAATGCCCTCTTGCACCATGAAATGACTTTTCTCCCAACTTAGCACTAGATTTTTCTCAACGCACCTTTTTAAAACCTTTTGTAATTCATTGAGACAAGCATCAAAAGTAGTGCCAAAAATGGAGAAGTCATCCATAAATACTTCAAGCGACTCTCCAACCATGTCCGAGAAGATACTCATCATACATCGTTGGAAAGTTGCCGGAGCATTGCACAAGCCAAATGGCATTCGCCGAAAGGCAAAGGTGCCATATGGACAAGTGAAGGTGGTCTTGTGTTGGTCATCCGGGTGTATTGCTATTTGATTGTAACCCGAGTACCCATCTAAAAAGCAGTAATATTTTTGACCCGATAATTTTTCAATAATTTGGTCAATGAAAGGTAGCGGGAAATGGTCCTTAGAAGTGGCGGCATTCAATTTTCGGTAGTCAATACACACACGCCACCCGGTAACCGGTCGGGTGGCAATTTGTTCACCACTTTCATCCTTGACTACTTGAATGCCGGCCTTCTTAGGCACAACTTGAGTGGGACTCACCCAAGCACTATCCGAAATCGGATAGATGATTCCCGCATCCAACCATTTAATTACCTCCTTTTTAACTACCTCCCGTAGGTTCGGATTCAAACGCCTTTGAGCTTCTCGTGTCGGTTTGGCATCTTCGGTTGTAATGATTTTGTGCATGACAATTGATGGACTAATTCCCTTGAGATCGGCAATTGTCCATCCAATAGCTCCCTTGTTTTCCTTCAAGACTTCCAATAATGCTCGCTCTTGGGCCAACTCCAAATTAGAGGCAATAATGACCGGTAAAGTGTCATTATCCCCTAAAAACACATACTTCAAATGGCTCGGCAAGTCTTTGAGCTCCAACTTTGGCGGCTCCTCTAGCGATGGTTTAGTACCCGAATCTATTTCCGCCGGTAAGCCTTCAAACTGGTGGGTCCATGGTGGCCGACCTTCTTTCAATGCCATCGCATCTTGCTTTTCCTCTTCAACCCGGAGTGCATAAGCATGTACCTGTTCAGAAAAATCACACAGGCAAACATCCAAACCATCCTCCTCATACTCATGCGGGTTGCATCCGTCAACTATATCTGCCATGAAACACTCATCAACACCATTAGCATTAGAATTGTTAGTAAAAACATTCAAACGCATTTTCCGATTTCCAAAAGTCATATCGACTGTACCAAATCTACAATCGATGACTGCGTGTGCGGTGCTTAAAAATGGCCGACCCAAAATTACATTTTGTTGTTGCTTAGGGTCCGCCGATGAGTAGTCCAAGACTAAAAAGTCAACCGGGTAATAAAATTCATCAATTTTAACAATAACATTTTGAACCATCCCCCGAGGTAACTTATGAGACAAGTCGGCCAAAACAACCGTTGTCTCCACCCGTGATAACGGACCAAAATCATATTGATCATATAAGCCCCCCGGTAAAATGCTAACTCCGGCTCCAAGATCTAGCAACGCCTTAGCCATTTGAAAATTACCAACTTGGATGTTAATCAACGGCGTACCCGGATCTTGGAGCTTAGGAGGAAGCTCCCCGTTCAAAACCGCACTCACTTGCCCGGTTAAGTCTACCCGCTTAGGCATTTTCTTTTTGTTTTGCCTCTTTTGTGTACACAATTCTTTTAGAAATTTTGCGTAAGCGGGTACTTGCTTTATTGCATCAAGAAGTGGAAGGTTAATTTTGACTTGTTTAAACATGTCCCACAATTCTTCTTTTTGGGGACCTCTCGATGCAATAAAATTTTTCTTACCCGGGTCAAGTAAAGCCGATGGAAACGGGACTTGACTCGGTTCACCCTCAACTTTCTCATTCTTTTCATTTTCATTTTCACCCAAACCCGGTTTATTAACATTTAATTCTTTTGGTTTAACCGGTGAAACATCATCATCACTATCATTACCCGTGATGTCCTCAACCACCCCCTCAACTAATTCGGGTGACAAATTAGCTTTAAACTCTTTCCCACTTCTCAAAACACTAACCTGATGAACATTTACATTACCTCTTGACGAACCGTGTGATGGATTTACCTTGGTGTCACTAGGAAGTTGACCCTTGTTTTTCTTCAATTCTGCCACATCGGTTGCCAATTGACCCATTTGGGTTGTTAATGATTGTATGCTTTTGTCACGAACTTCATCTTTTTGCATTCGGACTTCATCAAGTTGATTCCGTTTTTGCATCTCCGTTTGCATGCTCTTTAGCATCTCCATCATCTCGTTTCCACCCGAAGAACCCCCTTGTTCTTGACCCGTTTGCCTTTGGAACCCTTGGTTGTTCCCACTTCTATATCCACCTTGATTGTTATAAGGTTGGCGCGAACCATAGTTTCCTTGGCTACCTTGAAAGTTCGGGTTTGATTGATTTGAGGGGTTCCCATATCGAAAATTTGGGTGGTTCCTCAACCCGGGGTGGTATGTATTGGAATTCATGTTGTTGTAGTTTCTACCACCCCCTCCTTGACCTTGACCTTGAATAGCATGTACCTCTTCGTATTGCCCTTCCACCATCCCTTGGCAATTTTCAGCCGCGTGACCTATTTCATTACACAATGCACACACATCATAAATTTGGTTAGTAGTTTGAACATTACCGTCATCTATGGCGTGCACTTGAGGTCGGGCAATGGCCGGTCGAGCTCTCCTCGATGCTTGAGCTTTTCTTTTTGATGTAGTGGCCATGTTCTCCAAAAACTCCCAATCATCATTTTCGTAGTTTGTACCGAAAGTCCCACCGGTAATAGACATGAGATCACGAGCATCTTCAGCACTCAACCCCTCGTGAAAAGCATTCATTAACTCCCACAATTCGATTCCATGGTGAGGGCAATTTTTGATCATCATATTGAAACGTTCAAATGCCTCATGGAACATCTCACCATGTTGTTGTTGAAAGCTTCTCAATCCCTTCCTAGCATCGTTTGTCTTTTGGGCGGTGTAAAACTCATCCAAGAAAGTTTGTTGCATCTCCCCCCATGTATATATGGATGCCGAAGGTAACGTGTAGAACCATTTCTTCGCCTTATCTTCCAAAGAAAATTGGAATAATACCAATTTGATGTCATCAGCCGAGAACCCTTGACTCCCAAGAGTGTTGCAAATCGAATCATAAGCCTCTAAATGAAAGTAAGGCTCCTCCGTTGCCAACCCTTTGTATTTTGGTAAACTTTGCAAAGAGTTGGTCCTCACTTCAAATGTTCTCCCTTGATCATTGTGAGGAATAACTACCGGTGAAGGGTTTTGAGTGATTACCGGCCGAAAATGTGCTTCGATGCCCCTCACATTTTCTCTAAGGTGTCTCCTTGGTACACCAAACCTACCCCTTGGGCGAATAGGACCCATTGGTCTTGGTATAGGCCCTTGTGGTGCAATTGGTTGTTGAAATTGTTGTTGCGGCATCGGTGGGCGTTGAATTGGCCTTTGGAATTGTTGAACATTTGGTTGTACATTTTGTGGCCGGACTTGTTGCAATGGAATAGGGCGTTGCATTGGTGGCCCTTGTGGTCTTGGCCGAATATGTTGCGGTATGAGTTGTTGCGGCACTCCACCTACACTTGTTATCCCTTGAGATTGACTTTGCACATACCTAAACTCTCCTTGATCACCATAACCCTCGTAAAAATATCCATCCTCATCATAACCCTCAAATTCTTCGTATCCTTCCTCATATCCATCTCCCCCTATACCCGAAGTTTGCCCAAATGGAATGGTCGAGTATTGAAAACCCGACTGGTTTGATGGCCTAAGCGTAGAGGTAGTATGGACAATGGTTGTATTTGGTGGTATTGAATAATGAGAAGATGATTGACCTGTAGATGGAGGAAAGAAGTGTGATAATGGTGGGATTGTGGCAGATGGGCTAAAGGTAAGATTGGGTTCATTTTGAGTAGTAATCGGTTGTGTGGTGTTGGTTGGTGTAGTATCATGGAGTGGAGTAGGCATTGTGGTGATGTTTGGAATAGTGGTGTTTGGTGATGGTTGTGTGGATGTAGGAATGAATGATGAGGTCGTTTGACCCGTTGTAGGTGGTATTTGTGGTTCGTCCATGATGTTTCTTGGTGTAATGGGTGAAGTAGGTGAACCAATAATTTTGTTTTCTCGTACCAAAACTCTGTTTTGCCTCAATGTTCTTTCAATTTCCGGATCAAACGATAGCGGTGATGACTTGTGTGAGCCCCTAGTATGCATACACTCGAAGTACCTGCACACTAAACACAACCAGCGTAAACCCGAAAATAACAAAAACAAAACTACTAAATTAACACACGTTGCGCACTACTCCCCGGCAACGGCGCCAAAATTTGACGTGATTGTCGTGGGTCACGCAAATTTAATCCCAAATACAACTATAGATAGCGGTAGTAGGGTATCGAACTCAGGGAGTATGTGGAAAATATGTCAATTATATAGCCTTGCAATTACACTACAATTATCCTAATTTGCAGAAATTAAAGATCAATACTTTGGATTGTTGTTTTAGAAAACTAAATTAAACTAATGGCAAATCAAATGTAGGTTTTAAAACAGATTAGGAGAGAACAATGATCACCTTAGGGTTCAGTTTCTTTAAACAATTGTGTGCAATTCCAACTAGAAAGAGTTACATAGACATAACTCGTGTATGAATAATCGAAGTGATAAAAGGGAACAAAGTACTCGGATTATATGAACGCGTGGTTGTTTCCCGATGACCAATTAATCAATAACCAACCCTAACCCTTCCCGTGATATCTCGATTGCCAACGGCACCAAGAACGTACGATTGAGACTAGAAATTGCAATATCAATTAACAAGTTACAAGCAATTAACCATACACCATGATATTCAAGCAACGCAAGTTATCATTCTAGAAATTCGGAAATAAACACACAAAAGTTCAATAGAAACCTTCACCTAAGATGATCACCGAAAAGTTTAGCCGGACATAGCTTGGTGAATCATCATCACAATCAATTCAATGTTCATACGAATCAAAAACATAAACCGAATGATAGAAAGTGTCTCCAACCAAGCAAGTACAAGCAAAATCGCCCCTAGTGTCTCCAATAACCGTCCAATGATAAGAACATGTGAAAAGACATCATAAAAACTGATTTAAAGAGGCAGTTACGGATTGGATCGCTGATACCACCGTAATTTACGGCTCCACCGTAAATTACGGTGGACATTAAAGTATTACGGTGTTGCAAGACTGATTTACGGCAGCATACAAATGAAATCCACGTCCACCGTAAATTACGGTAGGACCGTAATTTACGGTGGTGAGCTGAAATATCTTCTTTGTTTCGTCTCTTGTTCCACGCTCGACCCGTCCATCTCCAAACCCTCCAAAGCTGCATTTAATCCATCTTTTAGCTCCCGAACCGCACCTGAAACATAAACAAGAGTAGTTATCTAATTCAAGATAATTACACGATTAAGTGAAGGATTAATTTGTCTTTTAACATGATTAAGGGTTGTCCAATGGACCACCCGTCAAAATGTCACTTGACAGTTTCAAGCTAAATCAATTCTTATTGATTTCCCTTGAAAGTGTCATGTGTCATTTCAAGCTAAATCAAGGTTTCCCTTGAAAGTGGCATGTCATTTCAAGCTAAACCCCCTCCACTATATATACCATTCAAGCTAAATCATTTGTAACTTTCAGAGATTTTCCGGTCAGAGCAACGAAGTGCTGCCGAAGTGTTGTCAGGTTGTAAACGTCATACAAATCAATAGAAACAACAGTTTAAAGTGTAAACTCGCTGAATTGACCTCGGTTTGTTCGTTTTCGCCGCTCAAACTGAGATAAACTCTTCTGATCGACTCGTTTGGGTCTGAATTCGATCCTACAAGATGAGAAATTGATGGTGAGTCTACTTCAGTAAGCAATTAAAGAGGACATTCTGATTTTGCTTCAACATGATGGAAGTGCTTATTCAATCTGGACTGAATTGGAAGCAAAATCTGTAGGAAGTGATGATATGCTTAAAAACAAGATGTCTCTCATGAAGAAAGAATTTGATCTTTTTCGAGGTTTGAAATCTGAAAACACCAAGCAAATTATTGAAAGATATTGTAACTTGGTGAGAAATATGTCAAAACTCGGTATTAAAAAGGATACTGATGAGCTGATTGAGAAACTTGTTGATGCACTACCACATGAGACTTGGGGTACTTTTCTGATGATGCTGAGAAATAACAGAAAAGAGTATAAAAAGCTAACACTGGGAGAGTTCATCAAACATCTGGAAGCTCAAGAAATGGAACAGAGGAAGATTGCTCGAATGAAGAATTATGATGGAGAACAAGACATCAGCTTGTACTTTAAGAGTGGTATTAGTGAAAAGACGAATCTTTCTCCAAAGGTTGAAACAGCTTATAATGCAAAAGGTTCTTCGGAAAAATCAACTCAAGGATCAAGCAGCACATCCGGATTTTCTTCATTTCCGACATACGATCCTCAGTTCACTACAACAAAAGGTGGAAAAGTTCTTCAATGCAACATTGCCTTAAAGCTTGAGAATGATCAGAACTATACAGAGGAAGTTGCTAAAAGCCACATGTCATTGTTGGTTACAGTGCTTGAGTCCTATGGTGGATTAGTTGCAGGGAGAATCGGTAATCCAATGCTCACGAAAGAGGATTACGATCAAATTGATGCCGAGGAAATGGAATTGATGGATATTAAATGGTGCATGGCTAGTGTGTTGAGACGAGCTGAAAAGTTTAAACAAATCACAGGCAGAGATGATTTTCGCGAGGCACATGTTTCACCTTTAGGTTTTGATAAAACTAAAGTTACTTGTTTTCGTTGCAGGGAAAAGGGGCATTTCAAGAGAGAATGCACAAATCGAGAAGCGAGTGGAGCTCAAAATCCCTTCGGAAACAATGATTATTACAAAAAGGCGATTTATCATCAAGTCACACCACAGCCATATCAACAACAACAAGCATCACATCAAGCACAAACTGCACATGGAAGAATGGAGATTAAAGATTCAAAGAAAGCTTGTCTGGGAAAGGATAGTGGATTCAGTTGGGATAATTACATTCCAACAAATAGCAAAGTTTGCCTGGCAGACCAAGACGATGAAAAGTTAGCTGAAGGTTTCAGTTGGGATAATTTTTGCCCAGATCAAGAATTCATGGCCAAAGAAATATCCAAAGAGATATCAAATGTTAAAGCTTGTATTGCTAATGCTTACGATCTGAAATGGGCAGAAAAAATCAGAAAGGTCAGGGAAGCTGAAGAAGAAAAATGGAGAAAAATTGAAGAAGAGGAAGAGGAAGAAGAAAGGTTAAAAGCTGAAGCTGAAGCCGAGAGAAAAAGAAGAAATGAATTTTTCCAATCAAACAGAACAGTAAAAAATGTTCCGGAGTTTGAGATCAAAGTTGATACTGAAGCAGTCAAAGTTTCTGAAAAGTGTTTGAATTGTGATTCGTTGATCAAGCAAAACAATGAACTGTTGCACAACATTAACAGATTAAAAGAATCATATGATACAATGAACAGAGAGATCAACAAGTACACTAAGTCAAACAGTGAACAAGCTGTAGCAATGAATACACTCAAAGGAGCTTACATAAGACAGCTTGATAATGTCAACTTTTACACAAAGAAATGTGCTGATCTGGAATTGAAGCTGGCAACACAAAGAATAGAAACTGAGAGAGTTAAAAATTTATTAGAAAGTTACTCATGTTCTACTTTTGTTGTTGACAGGATTTATCCAATTGTGGAACAAATGAAGACATTTGAAGAAGTGAAGACTTCAGAAGAAAAGAAGTCAGAGACAAGAGAAGATGATGAAGTGAAAATTTCTGGTGAGAAACCAAGTGTTGTCTATAACAAATGTCCACCCCCGGTCGAAAATGGATATTTGTCTCGAAGTCCAAATTCTGAAAGAGTCAAAAAGGCAATTAACTTACAGTGGGAGTCTGTGTCGTCGGATAACTTACCAGAAAATATTGATGTTATGTTCACATCATTTGATACTGATCATGAGTCTAAGTTGATAAAAAGTGTGGTCGATCAGGTGTTAGACAAAGATGACATAGAGGAGTCAAAACCGGAGTCCAAATCTGAGTCAAAGTCTGGGTCCGACAAGTCAAAGTCAACAATCAAAAAGGACAAACGGGTTTATGATAGGGAATTTTTGCTATCAAAATATAATTTGAATGACGAACCGGTCAAAGTAGCATATACTTTGAAAGATTCTGACAAATTATATTGTGATGAGATTTTTCCAATAAGAGGTGTTAAACCGGAATTGATCAAAAAGGTTTTCAAACTAACAGAAATTAATATTTCTGAAATAAAAGATTTAAATCTTAATGGTAAACCTAAACCTTACACCTCAAGAGTACAACAAAGATTAAACAAGAAAAAAGGTTACAGTTCTGGTTATGGTTTTCACAAGAAACCAAACCCTAACTGTAATTTCAAAAAGAAAGGATTAGGATTTAATCAACCTAAAAATCATAAAAATGAAAAAGCTTATAAACCAAAAACTGTGTTTGTTTCAGGAAACTCTTTAGAAGCTGAAAAAGAGCTAGCATTCAGAAAGCAGACAAATCAAGAATTCCTTGCAAAGAAGCAAGATGAGATGAAGAAAAGTGTTATTCAGAAGAAGATTGAGACAAGAACCTGTTTTCAGTGCAAAACTGCTGGTCATATTGCTGGGAATTGTCCGAAAACATTCAAACCAAAACAGTAAGTCTCTGGTAAATTGAAAGAAAAAGTTGTTGAGAAAACTGAACTTACAACCAGAAAATTTACAGGCTTTGAAAATTCAACCTTTGAGATTGGTGAATGTTCAAAGAATGTGGTAAAAAGAAAAGAAAATCTGAAAAATCAAAAATGGGTTGTTAAGGGTTCAGGAAACAGTTCTGGTGATGAATCTGATTCCACAAAATCAGAGGAGCCACGTGTTGAAAAAAGAATTGAAAAATCAGTTCCAAAAGTGGATGATGTAAATTTTCCACCTTTGCGGGCTGAAAATTTTAAGAAGAAAGTTGGAAACATTGAAATTTCAAATCAATTTTATTTTGACAAGAAGAAATTTGATGTTGATAAAGCTTTCAACGGAACTGTGAAACACATTTTTGGAAAAATGGTCGATGGTAAGGCCAAAGGAGTGAAAGAATTTTATGCTTCCAAAAGAAATGTTCACAGGTCGGTTGAAAGTAAAGATGAAGAAGAGGTTGTTACACCCAAGGAAGGTCAGGCTTGGGTGGATATTTTTTTCAAACAGTAAAAACCTGACTTGCCGGAGCTCCCAAGTTGGTAATCGTGGAGCATGAATCGGCAACATTCTTATGTTGTTTGTTTGAAAATTGAAATTTTTTTGGAAATTTATACTGCAGGAATAGCCGGAACTCCCAGGTTGGTAATTGTGGAGTAGGAATCGGCACTTTGAGAATTCAACTAACAGATGATGATTGGTTGAAAATACTTTGATTGGTTTGATCTTACAAGTAGTAAATCAGGGACATTAAGTTGTATCTGATTTTCTACAAGTGGTTGAAAAACAATGTGATGAACCAAACCCCTAACCTACAAATGGTTTTACAAAATCAACAAAACTTATTTTCCGGAAAAACCATTTGATTAAAACAAACTTAAGTGTTTTGAGATCATAATGGGAAAATAGTTTGTTGTGAGGGGGAGTTCTGATTGTTTATGCCAAGTGGATGGAGAATTGAGGCAATTCGATATCAGTTGTCATGTTCTTGTACAGTTTGGTTTCAATTTTTTTTAGATGTATTTGTATTTTGGGGGGAGTATATTTTCAGAAAATCCAAAAACATTAGAAAATTTGAAAAAGTAAAAAACATGATAAAATGAAAAATGAGTTTTTGTTGCATAAAAGAGGAAATGATAGTACATCAGTGGACTGTCACAACATGCTAAAGAAATGGAAAGTTAAAATGTGATAAACGGTCTCACTAAAGATGTGACGATAGGCTCAGCTAGATTAGTAGATTTGCGATAACGATACAAACTTAAATGAAAGCCTAGTTCTAGTGGGAAACATGGTCAAAAGCATAGTACTTAGTTTTGTCCTTCTTGACTGTGTGCCTACTCAGTAATCGCTGATTGTCGAAAGACATAAAACTGGTTAAGTTTGTGAACTTTCACAACTTTGCTGAAAAGTCACTGTGATTGTGCATTTCATTTTGCAAAGATTTAAACTTGTTTTATTTCTTTATTTTGTTTAAGCATCGGACATCCTCTGCGTATACGTGAGTATCGACCTGGATGTTGTTGCCTAAACGTTCTGCTTTATTTTCTTTGGTGTTTCGTTTAAGCTTTGGACCTCCTCTGCGTATACGGAAGTATCGACCTGGTGGTTAAAGCCTAAACAACTTCAACTTGTTTTATTTTTCTTATTTTGTTTAAACATTGGACTTTCTCTGTGTATACGGAAGTATCGACCTGATTGTTAATGTTTAAACATTCTGCTTTGTTTTCGCACAAATCACAGTCGATAAAAGTTTAAAGGCATTACTTGAGTTAGTGTATTGCATGATGAGGGGATATGCTGAGATCGTGGGGTCCATAAGAACTTAGTGCAAAATTAATATATCTTAACGTATCGGTAAGCATTTCGAAAGTTTTTAGATTGAGTTTAAGTGGACAGCAATATCGTCAATCAATGTGAACTGTTTAGAACTTAAAATGTTTATAGCTTAACGGTGTTGGTGATTGGTCTAAAAAACTGATATGATCCTCTTGCACGAACTCACAAAAATATTGTTTGTAAATATTTCTTTAATGCATTTTCATTACATTAAAAAATCCAAAAAGATTTTCAGTGTGTTTTAGCATAAATTTTTGAAAATACAAAAAGATTTTCGACAACTGGTGTTGGAGAGCTAATTTTCAAAATTCCGAGTGCTAAACATGATGAACAAATGGTTTGGGTGAAAGTATTTGAGGATTGTTGAAATGAAATGAGAAAAGGTTTTGCAATAAAAACGTTATTCCTGCAAGTGGTAAATTAGATTTGAAAATCTTATCCACAAATGGTTATCAGAAAATTTATTTTTGGGTAGAGTTTATGCAGGTTGGCCAGGTTCCGAAACCTGAGTTAGATGAGTGCCAGGTTATGATCTAAGAACCTGTGGAAAGTGAATTCCAGACTGCGATCCCAGCTTAGCAAAAGGGGGAGTCTGAAGACATCGAGAGGGAGTCTGAAGATAGTAGAGCCAGATTCAGATCATGAAGATTACGAGAAAGAGTAAGAGATTGATTGAGGGTGCTTACAATGGAGAATTTTGAAGAGAGTGAACAGACTGATAAAGACTGAAGTTGCGAAGACTCGACACTTAAGACTCGTCAACATCTGAGGGGGAGTCTGTTGGTGCATACATCTGTCGTCTTCGTCTTATATCGAGTCTCGGGTTCATTGCGGTTCGGAACAAGAATGATGTCATCATTCTTGATGATGACATCATCCAAATGACATCACTATTGCATCATGGGCACAAGAAGACAAAATAGAAACATATTGAAATTCAAAATTAGATGTCCGTTTGAATTGTTTGACCGTTTGAATGGGTGGTGACCATTTGAAAATGTCATGACCGTTTGAAGGGTGGCATGTCACCTTCAAACGGTCAGGGGTCTCTCCTATAAATACCCTTCAAACTTTCATCATTTGTAACTTTCCGGCCAGAGCAACGAAGTGCTGCCGAAGTGTTGTCAGGTTGTAAAACGTTATAAAATCAATCATACAACAGTTTTAAGCGTGAATCTTGCTGAATTGAACTCTACACGTCTGTTTCCGCCTTTCGTTTAGAGATAAACTCTTCTGATCGACTCGTTCGGGTCAGCAAACGATCCTACATTGTTACTTATAGTTGTATGAGTGATTGCAGGTAATCCAGACTACGATCCTGAGAGCAGAATCTAAGGGGGAGTCTGAAGACAAGCTTGAAGCTAGAAAGAGCTTGTAGCTGGAAAGCTAGGTGTCGATCCCTAAAAGCACGGAAGCTTGACGAAAGGGGGAGCCTGCTGATGATAAAGCTGTTGATGATAGAGCCAGTGATGAGATCCTGGTGTAAGAGTCAAAGTGTGAAGCTGATCAAGAGAGTGATGGATGCTTACAATGTTACAATTTGAATGAGAAGGCAAAATGACTAAGACTGAAGACTCGGAGCTGAAAACTTCGTCAACATCCAAGGGGGAGTCTGTTGGTGCACGGAATGTCTGTTGACTACGTTTGTATAAAGACATAGGTCAAGATTGGAGCTTGAGAGTCAAATTAGGAGGTTTAGCTTATATGTACTTGGTTTAGATAGATATTTTGCTTTTATGTACATATTAGCATGAGGTTTCGCTCATAGGGTTTACATAGAGGTTTCTCTTTTTAGTCAATAGGTGGTTTCGCTTATATGGTTCTAAGAGGTTTCGCTTATGTGTCACTGTCATTGGAGCGAAACCACAAAGCCTATATATAGGCACTTGGAGCGAAATCAAGTCATTCGGTTGTGTACGTTGGAGCGGAACCTTGTCATGCTTGTGGTGTCAAAACTCTGTCAAAATCAATTCAGAAAGCATAAATAAAGAAGGATTTAAAGAGAAAAGATGTTGTTACTTTACGTGTATTGATTCCGCCTTTATACGTGAAGATGAACGTCCTTAACTGACTGTTTAGGGTCGCAAACCGGTCCAACACTTTTCAGTTGTTCCATTAAGTCTAATTGTAAACTTAATCTAAGAGCACGAACTTGTCGTTGTTTCTCATGATACTTACCACATAAAGCATCAGCAACTACGTTGGCTTTTCCTTCGTGATATTGAATATCATAGTCGTAGTCACTTAGGATTTCCATCCATCTCCTTTGCCTCATGTTTAATTCTTTTTGCCCAAATATGTATCTTAAGCTCTTATGATCTGTATAGACAGTAAACTTACTTCCATACAAATAGTGTCTCCAAATCTTACGGGCAAAAAATCTGGCTCCTAATTCTAAGTCATGAGTAGTATAATTTTCTTCGTCCTTTTTCAATTGCCTTGAGGCATATGCAATTACCTTCTTGCGTTGCATTAACACACATCCTAATCCTAGCTTAGAAGCATCGCAGTATACTTCAAAGTCCTCTGTTCCTTTGGGCAAAGCAAGAATTGGAGCGTTTGTTAATTTCTGTTTTAAGATCTTAAAGGCTTCCTCTTGTCTAGGTCCCCATTCAAACTTAACTGCCTTACAGGTTAGCTTAGTTAATGGTACAACTATCTTGGAAAAATCCTTAATAAAACGCCTATAGTATCCGGCTAATCCTATAAAACTTCTAATTTCCATAGCTGATTGCGGAACCTTCCATTTAGTGATCGCTTCTATCTTAGCAGGATCTACATGAATGCCTTCGTGATTTACCATGTGACCTAAAAATTGCACTTCTTGCAGCCAGAATTCACACTTTGAGAATTTGGCGTAAAGCTTCTCCTTTCTTAACAAAGTTAAGAGTGCATGCAGGTGCTCACAATGCTCCTCCTTGCTTTTGGAATAAATAAGTATATCGTCGATGAAGACAATTACGAATTTATCCAAGTACGGTTTACAGATTCTATTCATCATGTCCATAAATGTTGCAGGAGCATTTGTTAACCCGAAGGGCATGACTGTAAACTCGTAATGACCATACCTAGTTCTGAAAGTAGTTTTAGGTATGTCTTCTTCTTGTACCTTCAATTGATGATATCCAGAGTGTAAATCTATCTTAGAAAAGTATCTAGCTCTTTGAAGTTGATCGAAAAGATCATCAATCCTAGGTAATGGGTATCGATTCTTAATTGTAACCTTATTCAATTCCCTATAATCGATACACATTCGCATCGACCCATCTTTCTTCTTTACAAACAACACTGGTGCTCCCCACGGGGATGAACTTGGTTGTATGAATCCTTTGCTTAGTAATTCATCTAATTGCTTTTTCAATTCTAGCATTTCTGTGGGTGCTAACCGATAAGGTGCCTTGGCTATTGGTGTAGTTCCAGGAATTAGATGAATTCTAAACTCTACTTCCCTATCAGGTGGTAATCCAGGTAGTTCTTCTGGGAATACCTCTGGGTATTCTGATACTACTGGAATTTCTTTGAGTTCCTTACCTTTTGTGTTAATGATTACTGAAATCATATACACCATTTCTTGTTTTCTTGAATAACTGGCCAATTTCATTACTGAAATGAATTTCATTGGTTTTCGTGGCTTATCTCCCGTAATCACTACTAATTCTCCTGAGGGTGTATAAATTTCCACGGAATTCTTATCACAAAGAATTCGAGCATGGTTGGCTACTAACCAATCCATTCGTAATACCACATCAAATTCGGCTAACTTCATAGGTAACAGGTTTGCAGAGAATTTGTGACCTAAGAGTTCTATCTTTTCTTTTCGCAAAATTTTATCTATGTTAACAGAATTCCCATCTGTCGTTTCTACCGGTAAATTTTGTCTAAGTTTGGTTAAAGGTAGGTTAAGAGCTTGGCAGAATGAAGTATTTATAAAACTTTGGTTTGCACCAGAGTCAAATAATACTTTTGCATAAATGTTGTGAACTAGGAACGTACCAGCTATTACGTCAGGAATTAGTTCTGCTTCCTGAGTTGTCAACTGGAAGGCTCTTGCGTTTCTCTTGATAGCTCCTTCTGCAGGGTTGGCTTTGTTATTAGCTGGTTTGTCCAGTTTTGGGCAGTCTGGCCTAAAGTGTCCAGATTCTCTACAGTTGTAGTAGACTGTTGCTTTCTTTTTCCTGCAATCTTCTTCTTGGTGCCCCGGGATTTTGCAGAAATTGCAATACCCTTTGCATCTTCCAAAATGCTTTCTTTTACAGGTATTGCAAAATGGAACAGTGGAAGATTGCCCGGTTCCCTTTCTCTTGAAATTGCTACGATTACCTACACGGAATCCTTGGGTAATCTTTTGGGCCACTTCCTTCTTCCGGGTTTCTTCTCTCGTGCGTACCAGTCCGTCAGTGAGGGTGTTAGCTAATTCTACAGCATCGTCAATAGTGCGTGGTCTCGCGGCTTTGACGATATCTCGAATTTCTCCAATCAATCCCCAAATATAGCGGGAAATAAGTACCGGTTCTAGCGAAGCCAGGGTTGGTACCACTCTCGCATACTCGAAGAATGTCGAAGTATACCCTCGACAGTCTACATCCACCATCCGGTGGTTGAGGAACTTATTTGTCATTTGTTCCTTTTCATACCCGGGACAAAATTTTCTTTCCACCAGCTGCTTAAATTCGTCCCAACTCATGGCATAGGCCATATTTCTTCCTTTGGCTTGAAGTACCCTATTCCACCATTCTAGCGCCCCTTCTTTAAAAAGATGCGACGCATACATGACCTTGTCTTCCTCTACACATTTACTTATCATAATTACTGCTTCAGTTTTCTCCAACCAACGCAGTGCCGCAGTCGCTCCTTCATTGCCTGCAAATTCAGCTGGTTTACAGGCAAGAAACTCCTTGTAAGTGAAACCAGGCGTTGCAGCTTTCATTTTCTTAAGGAGTGGGACTTGCATTTCATCATTGTTGTTATTAGTATGGTTGCCGCCTCCGTTTACACTATTACTGAAATTGTCACCGTGTGTGCGTTTGCTAGGAATAATTTGTTGAGGTTCAACGGGATTTCGAGCAGCAGCAAGTATTGCTGGAATAGCATTGGCTATTCCCTGAGCAACGATATTCTCGATATCTTGCCTATTCAGAAATTGATCTTCATTGTTATGCTCAGATTGATTAACTTCATTATCGGGTTCATTACCAGCGTGTGCCATCTGGTAATTAATTTATATAAGTAATTAATATAAAATAAATAACCAAATAATTGCACATAATCACGTAAACAAATATAGCCAAAATTGTCAATCTTTCGACTTTCGATATTTTATATATAATAGGCATCTGTACAAACTGTTTATCTTACAAAGTTTTATTCTTAAGTTATTACACATAATTATATTTTTATGATTATATTTTTTTTTAAACACACTTTCCTATCACCACACAACCACTGTCACACCATTCTCATCAGCTGGCATCTTAGAAACGACGTTCCCTTTCGTCGTACTTCCAAGATATCCTTTCCCCTACTTCCCTATTTCGATTCCCTGCATCAATCAGCTCCTCGCCATAATGGCGGAGTTCAGCTAGATTTTCCATGCTCATTGGTGGGTGTAGTGGAGGCTCAGTATCAAATTGAGGGAAAAAGGTATTAGGGTTGTTTAGGAGATTTTGAAACTGCCAGTCGGTGGTCCACCATTCTTCTAACTCTGCTGGTAGAGGTTGGTTGTGAATAATAGGATCTAGGATTTCGGGCTCTAGGTCAACTGGAAGTTGTGCTTCCACTGGGTAATTAAAGAGGTTTTCACCGATAAGTCCGATGAGGTCATTAAGTGCTAGTTTATGATCTAGTTCTTCCCAGGGTGGCATATCCTAGTTTTGCCTGGAACTTTCTCCAATTTCTGTTTCCTTGCCTTTACCTTTAGGATCTTCTTTCTTGGTAACTTTCTGTGTTGCTGGTTTCTTCCTGCGTACACGCCTCCAACCCACAATTCTTCTTCTCTTCTTAGGTTTGGGTTTCTTCGGAGGTTGGGTTTGAAATTCCATAGGTTCCTCTATGTCAGCACAATACCCGGTAAAGTCTCTAGAAACTTCCACATTAACAGGATAGAGATTGAGATTCTCAAGAGCTTCAGACAATTCATTCATGTTGTTTAGCATTTATGAAGAAACACACAAAATTTTAGGTTAAAATTTTGTAAATTAAATTTTCACAGAATCACATAATGGAAAGCATAAAATTTAATTACGAATATTTAATAAACCAATTTATTGAAACAAAATATTTATTTTTAGTACAACTAAAATATTAAAGTTTCTGGCTTGTAAGTGACATAGGTATTGATACTGGTTTGGCGATTTAAACTATAAGTTAGCATTTACTGCTATAGTGGCTAACATATAGAGATTTGCCCATTGTTCATCTAACTCATCTTCCCATGGTGGGTTACTGCCTATTTCCTGGGCTTCCTTATTAATTATTCCTTCTTTTGGTTGTGACTTCTTGATTTTCTCTTGACTTTTTCTAAAAATCAAACTTCTTTTATTAGGGGTAAGTGGTTTCTCATACTGTGCCTTACGAACAAATATTCCCTCCTCAGTATCTGCTGAGTATCTTGAGGAAATTGATTGGGATGAACTTCCCTTATCTTTCGGTGAACTATCTAATTTAAGATAGATATTCGACATTCTTTGCTTACCCATACTGTAACTAACAAGTTGTCAGTTAAAAACATATAATCACAAGACGATAATCAGGAAAATTAAGTATTTTAAATACTTAATAGGCTTAAATCAGTGGCTCTGATACCACCTTTTCCTGTTAAGGCCCCAGCCCCGGTTTTACCCGGTCAGGAGCCGCGGGACAGGAACCCGTGGTATTTATTAAATGATGTGACAGCGGAAGATTTATCAGGATCTTTTAAACTTGAAAATGCCCGATTATTTTATTTCATAATTCGGGATAAACCCTGTAATTTACAATAGAGGAATTTTACTAGGAAATTCCCTAATTTATAAAACATGTTTATTCATTTTAACTGAGCCACCTCTTCAAGCTTGTTAGTGCTCCGTAGCACGTTTTCCTTGATTTACAGCAGGTCGCCTGAAACATGTTTTAAAAATATTTTATCAGCGGGGAAATACTAGCGAGTCACTCAATTTAATAAAATGACACATAGTTATAAATTACAGCATAAGAGCGATTACAATGGCTTCTATCTTATTTTTATCTGGCACCGTGTCACCAGGTGACGATGGTCATACCACTATTGGGTCCTTCCCCAAGTAGTGATGATTATCACGGTTATGATTTATTAGCCTAATTGTGAGAAATTAGTAATGTGCACAATACCCCACTAGCCAGTGATTCAAGATAACGATGACTTAATCCGTGTAATTATAACATTTGAAAATGGAGTATTGTAAAACATTTGATAAAAAGAGAATGACTCACATTGCAGATTTAACGGGCAGAGTTTAGCCTACTGATTAGCCTTGTAATCTAATTTAAATAACAATGCATACGAACTAGGTCAGTAACTAATACATCATTTACGATAACTCACGAGATAAAAACCTTCACAACGAATGACAAAGTGCTATACTTAAACATCCGTCGAATTCACGACTAATGACAAAGTATGGCCCTAATGTGGGCAGCACTTAAACATCCATCGGATAGTTTTCAATCGATCGGACATTGAATCGTAGCAGCGATCGAGTTAATACCCTGTATCGTAGCTGCGCCTCACTAATTGAATTTGAAATTCAACTTTTGAGCAGTGAGAATTCGTTTTTACGAATTGTTTTCGACACAGAATGAAAGCTCTTGATCCGTTCTATTTATAGCTGAAAAATGGGTCTTACGCGGCCCGCGTAAGCCCATGTTCAACCTTTACGCGGCCCGCGAGGGGCACCTATTCGTAGATTAGGGCTAGCGTGTCACACCTAGGGCTGCCACGTGTGTGACGCGTGGCCCGGCATGCTTATCTGGTCAACTTAGGTTTGACGCGGCCTGCGTAAGGGTCTGCCTATCCTTTACGCGGCCCGCCTGAAGACCAAGAATCTTGATTTCTTGATTTTTGATATGGATTAGGGTTTCAGGGGTCCGGGTTCGCACTTACGGGTTAGTTTGGGACATTTTTTAGAGTCCTTACACAAGACATTAATGATGTGGTAACCACATCCGATATCAAATACACATGTGTTGCTAGAAACAGTGAAAAGTTTGATAACATAAATGAGAATATCGGAAGAAGTGCCAATGTTATTGGCCTTGTTCATATTCAGCTTGGCTAGATATTGTGGCAGTTTCCCTTCCAGTGCCCATTTGGTTGCATTCAAAGCACTGACGCTCCTAGGAGGGTGTGGTTTTGAAACATGGTTGTTGTTGGTGGCATTTCTGGCAACAACAACAACTTTTCTCTTGCCTTTGCTCTTATGTTTCCTTTTCTTGTTATTGGGCTTTTTAACACCACTAGACTTGACCATTAGAACTTGGTTGGTTTTGTGGAATAACCAAGTCTGTTCATTTGGTCAATTTATCCTTTCATCTTTAGCACATGAGTACTGATACATGATCCTTCCAGCATTTTACAGCTTATGAGCTATTTCATGGTGTCATATCGCTCATGTCGGGCTTGTTTCTGGAACATGCCTTTCAGTTGCTGGATCATGTCATAAGCATCCTTATCTTCCATGTTCTTCTGAAGTTCAGGAGACATGGTGGTTTTCATAAGGTAGGCTACCTCAACGGCATCCTCGTTATGTTTCTCCAGTGCCTTGCGAGCAGTAGTAGAATTACTTTCAGGCTCGGTAGGGACTGGGCCATCTAAGATATACAGCTCTTCCTCCATCTTGAGAACTATTCTCAGATTGCGGTGCTACTCGAGAAGGTTGGTGTTATTCAAATTTTTCTTTCTTTTCTTTTTCAAGTATAAACTTGAGAATGAAGGAGTTGTTTTTATTAAACATTTGTTATATAAGCAAGGTGATATTAATTAGTATTTTCGATGTATATCTCCTTATTTCGTGAGGTGAGACGATAAGGAATGAGAATCCGGTTAGAAGCTCTTTCCAAAGGTGGCTGGGGCACGCAACATTAGCAAGAGGTTCAAGCGGACTGACAACGATTGTCAATTGTGAGAAAAGCACAACTCCCGAGGTTTATGAGGCTGCGAGGATAACCTGTTGTCCTTGCATTGATACGTTTGGCCTCATCTATGCCACTTTTGTTCTCGAGACAGCTGGGGCACGTAACACGAGAAGAAAAGTAATAGTCGTCCTAAAACGGTCACATGTAGAAGGGTCGGATGTGTCGACGAAGCCCTTGCACCATGGAAGGATAAACTAGACACCAAGTGTTGTGCTGTTGCTCCAACACTGATGGTTCACATTATGCCCCAAGTGTTACTAGTAGTAGAATGGCATAGACTATTGATTTTAATTTTTACCAAATAGGGTCGTTATAGTCGGTTTTAATTTAGATATTAAATTTGCGACATAACCAAAAGGACCCTTTCACCTCTCGGGACAATTATTTAGATAACCTATAAAACTAAATTTGTCGCGACTTGGAATAACCAATTTTAAGTTAATAGAAACTATTAAGTTAATAGTTTTGGAAAATAAAAACTAGTTTAATTTGCAAAACTTAATTGGTTATTATTTGTTTTAAAAAAAACAACCTTTGTTTTATATTTATAACAAAAACTTTAACAAGTTGTAAAAACAATTTAGAACTTGTTTTAAGGTGATTGTTTTTTTTAATATTTTAAAACTCCTTTTAAAATCATGTTGGTATTTAGGTTGGTTACGTTATAACAATTTATAAGATAAAAGCAACCACAATAGCAAGATAAATATGTAAATCCATATGGCCAAAATTGTTCGATCTTGCAAGAGCCTAATAGCAAGATCAAACGGGTCACGGGGTCACAACACACAAACAACCACAAGGATGGACTTGAGTGCATCTTGTTGTCTTGAGTAACTCCCACTAACTCCAAGACTCCTCTTGGCATTCGGTTTTGCTTCGGGTCTTCGTATCAACAATATTTAACAAGTAAATACAACAAAGACAAAAGGCCTATCTATTACAACTTTGAACCACAAGACGGGCCAAAACCATAAACTAATCTATTACAACTTTGAACTCGGTGGCCAAAAATAATAATTACAAAACCGAATAAGAAATACAACTATAAAAATAAGGTCGGGCCGGATTTACATATCACACAACAATCACAAAATAAACCGGCCAATGTTTTGGTCAAGCAAAACAAATAAAATATTAACCAAAATAAAAGTGCCCTTAAAAAAATACTTAGATCAAAAACTTTAAACAAATAAAGTTTGTGTTCTAATTTCGGTTAAACGACCGGTACCGACTCGTATGTTGTAACCAAGGCTCTGATACCACTGTTGGGTTTCCGTGGTGATCGGTCAAAACTTTATTTATCAAAAACCCGGTTCAATAAATAATAGTTAATTAATTAAGCGGGTTAATTAATAAAACGCAGCGGAAATATAAACTAATGATCAACGGAAACGAAACCCGATAGGATCCAGTTACATACAAGTACGAGTACAGTAAAAATATTTAACTACCGATGAGAAAAATTATACCTCGGTTAATGACTAACCGGTCGAGACACCGAGGTTCAACGAACAAGTGCTAATAAACGAACCAACGAAACGCGATGAAGGAGGCGGCGGCAAACCGCGGCGGCAACAGCGGCAGCATATGGCGGCTGGCAGTGGCGGAGACGGCGCGGTGACGGCGGCGGCGGGGCGGTGAAGGCGGCGGCCCGTGGCTGGCTTGGTGGCCGGTTATTTTGTGATTGTTCATGAGAGCATTTTGTCTTGCAACCTTTTTTTTAAATCTAACTCCCTCTCAAAATTGCAAGACCACTAGCTCTTAAAAGACATAAACATCTTTGCATGCAAGCCAAGTGGCACTTCATGCAAAATGCATGTGTTGTAATTGGCCAAAGGGTTGGTGCGCGACAAGTGGCAATGGGTGAGAATACCCGTGTCACCCGGTCCATGTACCCGTCTCTCAGTTAATACCCGCTTATGATCATAAATATAATTATGATCAGTCTCGTATGTTGTTCGTAATTACCAGTTAAACAGGTTAAGTGGTTTTTTAGTTAATTGCCCAAGGTGTAACTCTTACGGGTCAAGACCTGGTCGGCAACGTTGACTTATCGAACCAGACATAATATCCAACAAAATAGCCGTCAATGTGTAGGGGTATAAAAGATTCCAAACCGCAAGAGAAAATGATCAACTGAACATAGAATTCTTTTGTTTTTGTAAAAACTGGTTCACCAGACTAACATAACCGGGTGCTGACTAAACCCCAACCAAGGACAAACCAGTCCGGTCTTGGGTCTAGAAATTCTTTTATTTTCGGTCTGGGTCCTCCGATACCAGGTTGGTCTAGTTTTCGAACCACGAACACCCCTAATCAATGTTTTAAAAACCGGTAAATACCGACCGGTTATACCGGTATTACCGGTTCCGGATATAAA
The DNA here is from genome assembly GCA_030545235.1 of Helianthus tuberosus. NCBI lineage: Eukaryota > Viridiplantae > Streptophyta > Magnoliopsida > Asterales > Asteraceae > Helianthus > Helianthus tuberosus. The sequence continues at coordinate 209,923,552 of CM060371.1, read as the reverse complement.
TGCGCTACGAAACACCCCGGTAAATAGGTCAAACGACATCGACTTTGTACCGCCGGTTTACCGGTTTGAACTGTCAAATGGTATGATTTTTCAATACACAACACAAGATACAATACAAAACACAAGAGAAGCGACAAAACGGTGACGTAAAAATTTTATTAGTTACCCAAACCAAAAAACACCCCCCAAACCCTAGATCTTACTTATGTAAGATCTAAATCAACATATACAAAATACATGATCAACTCATAAAATATAAGTTGATCATAGAAAGAAACATCAAACAACAAGATCTGGATCAACAACAAGATCCAACACTGGATCAACAACAACCAGACCAGACTAGATTGGTTAACAACGAATACAGAAAGACCAAAATACAAAGATCCACAAGATCTTCAACAATATAGAATGAATAAATCAACAAGATCTTCAACAGATCTTCAACAGTTCATCAATCAGAACAAGCAACTTGAATATCTGTAGAGAATAATGTGAGAGGTAGGTGATCTGCTTAAAAGAGAGAGAGAATGGGGGAATTATTTGCATCTGTGTAATCAATCCCCATTTATATGTCTGCACCAACACAAATTACACTCAGGTCCACAAGAATGTTAAGAGATGATCGCAGTCCTCCATAATTTTCATATAGCCCCCTCAGACTTCCAATTGTTACAACAACTTGCAACAACATGTAACAACCAGAAATAACAACAAGGCTCATTATAACACAAGCCCAAACATAACAGCCCAAAGTCAACATGAGCCCAAAGATGATAACAGACTAATAATCAGCCTGATAACAACATATACATGTAATGGTCAGGTCCAATGAACAAACACAACCAACAAATGTATAGTATACGAATTAATCATATATTTTCAACATGCCCCCATCATTCATATACTATACATGTTAACCATTTTCAACTTATTTCATATAACATCATACACCTCACAACTCAAACTATCAACAATTTTACAAACATAAACAATCTTAACCGGACTAATAACACCACAGACTTTTTAAAAAATCAGATCTATTTCACATGTTTAGACTCCTCATGAAAGATAAGATCCAAATAAACTAATATGGCACTTTTACTAGATTTTAACAAACAAACTGCAGGTAACACCAGGTATTTACCAAAACTATACAATGCAAATTACAACCCTAACCTGCAACAGAGCCATATGCACAACAACATAGAGAAACAAATCAAAAGGTAGAATTTCTATAATCAAAATCCCAACTCTGACAAACTACGTACAAGACGAGGCAGGAGATTCTTTGAAGTAAGAAAAATACCAACAACAAATCAACCTCATAACTATAACTATAAGTTTCTTCATTGAACTTAGAGGTCAAATTAAGGGTGACAATGTCACACCCGCAAAATCCACAAGCGGAGTATTACCACGAGGCGTGTGACTGACCAGGATCATACCACCATTCATACTGAACATTTAATTAAAGTAAAGTAAAGTAAAGCCATAGCAAACCAAATGTTTAAAGTTCACCAAACCAAATTTAAAAGTTAGTGGAAGCATAAAGTCTAAAACCCATAAAATAGTTTAAAACGCAAAGTTTAATGTTAGAACCCCACAGTTGGTTCCTTGCCATAACGACCACTCCACATGCAAGCCTCTGCCATGTACCTAACGACCTGTAAAGCATGTGGTAACGTATCAACAAAAGGTTGGCGAGTTCACAGTTGGTTGTATGTTTTAAAGTTGTTCCAAAAACCATAAGTTGTCAAATTCCTTGTTTTCATAACCATATGCTGTGGGGGCTACCCCAATGTTCCAAACCACTAGACCCGTACCATATCGACTACTGACTTAAGTTATGTTGAGTGCCCTGATTCAATGTCTATCATCATTGACTAAGTGCCCAAGTCCATTAGTCCACGCCCGTCCTCTACGGCACGGTGCGAGGCTTTTCAGACCTAATAGCGCTATTTAACTAATAACCCGTTCGCCAATGGCCCAGCGATTAAGTCGATATAAAAATGAGGGACTTAAGATAAAGTTGTTGTCTAGTAAGTTTAAGGCTGTCGCTCTTCCCAAAGAGAGCGGAGGTACGTATTCTACCCAAGGAGAATACGCAGGTTGTATCCCACCTAAGGGGGATGGTTGCTATTTAACCCATTCCCAAACCACCGGGAATCCCATGCTTTGACGAAAGTGTGAACTCACCTTTGGTTGCTCGGTTGGACTCTTAGAAATAGCTAACAGTCAAGGTTGGTCAATCACATCCTAGTATGATTACCATTTAGTTTATTAGTGATTTCAAATAAAACACGAAGCTCCTACACGCACCTACCACATATCATGCACTCACTTTGACAGTTCATGGCCATAAACACATCCCACCTATAACTACTCAAGAGCAAGCACACAATACTTCACATAATACTTTAATCGACATATAACAATTTGAATCATTATCAGATAACATAACCGACATTTAGGCACGCAAATCACTACTTATATTGTTTCAGCTTTAACATCCAAAACTGGGCTGTTTTCGGGCATTTTATAAAATAGTTAACTTGTTCCAAAAATTTCTAAAATCTTTCAGAATGTTCTAAACTGTCCACGTTACACTGTGTAAAATCTCGGGGTCCAATTCGTTACCAATTATTTTAAAAAAATCATTTATCTGGCTGCAATCAGATTCGTCACTTTCTGACTGCAGTCATGGAAAAATTCATATAAAATTCATCGTAAATCCGATTGACGAAATTCCAGTTGGAGAATTAAAACGACACCCGTGGCCACCTACTGTACGAATTTCATGACTTAACTCTATTTAGATTTAACGTTATGACGAAAAACATATCACACATTTTCTGCAGAAAAAACGCAGCTTTTGCTGTTTTACAAAACGAACTTTTAAAAATAGCAAACGACCTCAAAAAAATATGATTCCAGTGCCATTTGAAGCATTTTTCAAAAACTTCTAATTTAGACTTCAGAAAATCAATTTTTCGATTTATAATGGTCCGTTTACAGTCAACTGAAGTTGGCTGTTTTCGTCAATCAGCATGTTGTTTTACATTTAAACGACACCAAAACGCGTGTAAACGATCCCGACTCTTCCTAATAACAACTACAATAGGCTAATCAGTCTTTACCATCTAACCATACCAATAATCACAAAACCCTAACCATAACACATCATGATTTTTCACAAAAACGCAGCCAATGATCATGTATATGCATACATACTATCAATTACTTCAACAAATCGCATACTTGATCGAAATAAATCATGCAACAACAAAACCCTAGCATGTCAACTAAAAATCACAGCCATGTTTCCACAAAAATCACACCATGAATCATAATCCAATCAAGAATACTAACCGTGGAGCAAGAGAAGGGATTACGAGGAAGTGAAAAGCGAACCAAGAAGCCGAATCAAGAGTTAGGGTTTGCGCAAGGGGGGGGGGGTATCCTGGTCGACGAACACAAGGGGCGTGTGTTAGGGTCTCTGTTAGGGGGGGGGTATCCTGGTCGACGCACACAAGGGGTGTGTGTTAGGGTTTCTGTTTTCTTTTGCCTCTCATGCATACGTACAATATAAAATATAAGGGGTGTTTGGGTTTTGTGGGCCGAAAGGGAAGGGGGTGCGCGGGTTGGGCCTAGGCCGTGCAAGGGGATGTGGGGTGGGGGTTGGGGCTTGGGGCTTGTTGTTTCGCGCCAAGGGTTATGGGTGGCGGATTGGGTTCATAAATTGTCGGTTTCGCGAGTTACACGCAATAACTAAGTTAAAACGTTACGTAACGCAACTTACATACAACAATGATTCATTTTGCAGAATAGCATATTATAATGTTTCGGTTTCACACCATTCACAATACACATTGCCAAGCTTCGTAGTCATTCAAGAAAATAACCAAACAACACATTCAATTCATATAACGTACGTGTAATCACAAAGTAAAGCAAAACGTAACAAGGATTCATACGAGTTGTCACATCATCCCCAAGTTGAAAGAAATTTCGTCCCGAAATTTAGCATGTAGTCATTGAGGAAGCTAGTTGTGCTGTGCGTTTTCCTGGGGTATCACGTCATCCCACCGTCGGTTTGGAATTTCGTCCCGAAATTCCGTTGTAGCTTCAGTATTGGACTCACCTTCCTTAAACAACTGGGGATACTCGCGTTTCATCTGGTCCTCTCGTTCCCCAGTGAATTCTGGGCTCCGACGGGAGTTCCAACGAACTCGAACAATAGGTATCTTGGTACGTTTGAGAATCTTGATTTCCCGGTCCATAATTTCCACTGGTTCCTCAACGAAGAGCAACTGGTCGTCGATAGTGAGTTCCTTGAAAGGAACAATGAGGGTCTCGTCTGATAAACATTTCTTCATATTTGACACGTGGAAGACGTTGTGAACACCACTGAGTTCTTCGAGCAGATTCAGTCTGTAAGCCACCTTTCATATTTTCTCATTGATTTCAAAAGGGTCCGACATATCGTGGATTAAGTTTGCCCCGTTTTCCAAAACGGACACGCCTTTCTATGATGAGACTTTAAGTAGCAAGCTGCCGCCATTCATTGTTGGATTTGGGCAACCTTTTCCGTTGTGTCAAGAACATGTTCTGGGCCAGTGACTTGGCTATCGCCAACTTCTGTCCAGCATAGAGGGGATCGGCATTTACGTCCGTACAAAGCCTCGAACGGAGCAGCTTTGATACTAGTGTGGTAACTATTGTTGTATGAGAACTCCACTAAAGGCAGGTGCCTTTCCCAACCGTTGCCAAAGTCGATAACACATGCTCGAAGCATGTCTTCTAGAGTCTGGATGGTGTGTTCAGTCTGCCCATCCGTCTGAGGGTGATACGCTGTGCTCATGTCTAGACGTGAGTGGAAGGATTTGTGCATTGCCTGCCACAACTCGGATGTGAAGCGTGAGTCTCGATCAGAGATAATAGAGGTTGGCACTCCGTGTCTAGAGACTACTTCCTTCAGATAGATGTCTGCGAGCGTAGAAAACTTGTTAGTTTCCTTGATTGCCAGAAAGTGTGCAGACTTAGTTAGTCGATCCACGATCACCCAGATGGTGTCGTTTCCCCGCTGAGATCTAGGCAAGCTAGTGACAAAATCCATGGAAATTTGCTCCCATTTCCATGTTGGGATCTCGGGTTGTTAGAGTAGTCCTGATGGCTTCTGGTATTCAACCTTAACTCGGGCACACGTCAAGCATTTACTAACATAGGTCGCTGTGTTAGCCTTCATACTAGGCAACCAATACGTGGTTTTGAGATCGTGGTACATCTTATCAAAACAAGGATGTACCGAGTAACGAGACTTGGTGTGCCTCATCCATCACAAGCTCATGTAGATTACCATAAAATGGAACCCAAATAAGCCCGCTAAGTAGTAAGCACCATCTTCGTTTAGTTCCAATCGTTTCTCCAATCCCCGTAGGGACTCAGCTTTGAGGTTTTCTTCCTTCAATGCTTCAACCTGAGCATTACGGATTTGGGTAGGAAGTCTAGAGTGGGTAGTAAGTCATAACGCACGTACACGCTTAGGTTTGGTTTTCTTCCGACTGAGGGCATCAGCCTCAACGTTGGCCTTGCCTGGATGATACTCGATTGCGCACTCGTAGTTGTTAAAGGGTTTGACCCGTCGATGCTATCGCGTGTTCAACTTCTTGAGAGCAACACTACTGCTCCCAACTCCAAATCATGGGTAGTGTAGTTCTTTTCGTGAGTCTTGGGTTGGCATGATGCGTAGGTAATGACTTTCTCACGTTGCATAAACACACAAGTAAGTCCTTGGATAGACGCGTCACAATAAACAACGAAATCGCCTGTGCCTTCTGGTAATGAAAGAATGGGTGTACTACAGAGTTTCACCTACAACTGTTGAAATGCGGATTCCTGAGCAATCTCTCGAGTTAGAGTTGCGAGGGTTTGTGCATACGATCAAGAAAAGCGGACTTCGCAACGTCAAAATTTGTTCGTTGGAAAATAAACATATGGTTGTTTGTGTTGTAGGGGCTCCTTGGTAAGGTGTAGGTATCGTTTGGATTCCTACTAATTCTTGGAGTAGTTTTGGATGTCGTCAAAGAGAATAAGTGGTATACCTGTCAAGGTAGGCTAAATTCGAATGCCGTGACTGAGAATCTATATCGGTCATACTGAGTTCCAAGGACAGTGCTTGTGATATCATCATATCTATGATATTTATGGCCCAATGCTCCTTGAGTAACATTCGTAGGGAGTAACTCGTCCAAGCTAGAGTTCGCGAAGAATGCTGTAAGGATAAGGATCATAGGATTCGAGGAGTATATCATGAATGGATGTGGAAACATGCAAAAAGGGTAGTCGTAGTCGATGTGTAAGTGCGTAAGGATCCGTAGCAGTGGTTTACTTGACGTCGAGGGTATAAGTTAGTCGTACGCAGGTTGTACATGGTTAAAATAATGAACGCCGTTTGTCAAATAGAGGTGTCACGTGGATATATCAATTATAACAGGAATTTACCATAGATGAATGGTTGTTGTACGAGTTTGTAGTGTTAAGGTTCACTGAAAATTCCGTCAAAGTTGTCGGGCTCGCCCGCATGCGAGGGAGAAATTATTCATCTTGATCCATGAACTTATATGAGTTTGTGATTTATCGAGTTGGTAAGCAACCAAATTCGGGGGAGTTTCCTTAGGTCGTGTGAATGAATCTGAAATATGTCTGTGTAGTCGGGAGGGTTCAAAGAAAGGACGCGAAAATATGTTCAAGAAGGTATGATCGTATCAACAACACATCACCATCCTCAGGTTTCAAGATGTGATCACCAATGATCGAAGGTCGAGCCTTCCAAATTTTCTAAACTAGAGTGAGTTCGTATTAGTGTCTCGACATGGAGAAGCGAGGACGTAGTGTCACTGTGGTAAAGGAATGATGGTTTTTATCAAAGTCAGTATTAGAAATTTAGGCATTGCATTAATCAACAGGCATAGGTCGGGAAAAAGGCTAGTGAAAAGATTTGACATAAATAAGATAAACTATCGTAGGATCAAAATGCGACTCTTGTAGTGTAAGGGGGAAAAGGGGTAAGGTAACAACTCAGCATGAGAAATATCTTTAAAACAATAAGATAAAAGAAATCCGATCAAATTAAACCATAAAAGTCACTAGAACGAATATTCGCAAAAGTTTTAATCATCACGATTGTTTATACGAAACAAAAGAAAGAGAACAATTAGATAAACAAGTGGAAGACAGGTCAGTTGTCCACGTTTCCATCCCTGAGGTCATCACCATCGTCATCGTCTCCGTCACTCTCCGGGACCTCTTCCGGCTCTTCTTCTTGCTCTTCTGGCTCTTCCTCCGGAACCTCTTCCGGTTCTTCATCAGACTCTTCCTCCGACTCGAGGGGTGCTGGGGCTGGGGCTGGCTCGGGTGCAGGTGGCACTTGCTCTTGGGCCTTTTCCAACTGATGGACCCTCCAATGCAACATATTAATCCTATTACCATGCGAGTCGAGCCTTTCCCTATCCATCCGAGCGTCTCCTATTATAAAACCTTGTACCTCGCACCCCTTTAAGGCTTCCTTCTTCAAATCAACCGTTCTATCAAAGAGCACCTGTATCTGCTCTCCTTGAGATCCTACCTGCCCTTCAAGGGTAGAAACTCGTTTCAGTGGTGACTGATTTTGTTCCATTAGGATCTGGTTTTGCTCTACCAACATCTGGTTATAATCCCTAAGAGCCTTTATCACAACAGACTCGGTTTAGGCGCTGATCTGATTGACTGGCAGTGTATGTGTAGGTCGGGAGGACGACTCCCCACCCTGCGCGAGTCTCTTTCGATAAGCTGCACACGTCTCCACCTGAGCGGGGGTGAGTGAGTAGCAGCGGGTGCCTTCCCTGGCGCCCGGGACTGGTCGGACGATGCGGATGATGTAGACATGCCTGTCGAGTTAATGACGTAACACACGTTAAACGAAAGAATACACACTCACAAAGCACTAAAAGAGAATGTTGACACACAAGTGTGGAAAAGAATGACATAAGAGGGTAAGTGATGTGTGCAAAATGCAACAAATAAATTACATCAAATGAGGCATAAAACAAACCCTTTTTTAGTACTAATGTTGGAAAAAGTGTGTTTTTGTCTTCCTTTTGTATTTTCAGGATTAAATGAGCTCAAATGAATAAAAGAAGCAAAAAGGTAGCCAAATCTAACAAAAATACAAGAAAATGGATAAACGTGGCATGCCCGACCCCCTGATAGCATCTTCCCAGGCAAAAAAAGAAAACAAAAGGCTGAACACGCCCCGTGCTCAGTGAGCACGGGGGTGTGCCCAAGTGTCTGCAGAAAAGACAAAGCAGTATAAGCTTCTATCACCCACCACGGGGGCGTGCCCAGCGGACACGGGGCCATGGTCAACTCTAAGATCCGCAGAATCTGAGGAAATCTTGATAGTACAGATACGCTTCAGCACACGGGGTCGTGCCCAGTGGACAAGGGGCCTTGTCAACTAACGCAGACAAACTGCAATTAATGAAGAAAGAGTAGGAGGATGGAAACGGGACCGTGCCCGAGCGGCTGTTCAGGCCATAAATAGGGGTGCTTGGCTCATTTGCAAACCATCCCTTGGCACACCACCTCTCTCACACTTCACCCACACTCCACCACCACCACAACACCATCATCCACCACCATCATCCATCATCCATCGTAGAGTGTGTGAGTCGTCTCAGGATCCAAGATTGATCGTAAGAGTTCTTGACAATCAAAGGCCATGTTTGCCTAAGTCTCCTACCTCACTTGGTGAAGACAAGTGTCTAGTGTAATACTTTTTATTTTTAATCTTTTCGCACTTTTTATTTGGTTATGTATTAATGACTTTAATAACTAGTTTCTTATGTTGAAGGTGATTCTTCCTTATTGTTAGTCCGTGGTGTCTTGGCATTATTTTACTGTCTATATAAAATAAAAGATTTTCACCATTCATATCTCTACGGTCTATATGGAGATATGTTGGTTACCTGGTCGGGGGTTAAGGGAACGGTTTGGTAAGAGTCTTGCCTTGTTCAGTGTATAGATCCTGCAAGGACCTGGGTCAAATTTAGTAGGACCTTCTTCAATACCCACTGGTATTGGATGGCGGGGGTCCAAACTCTTTGATCCCCTCATATGTTAGCTACTATTAAAACTTTAACCCGGCTACTTAGGACTGTATCCCTGCTGACTCAGACTACTTAGCCGAGGGTAACGTCACCTTCAAAAGATGGGCCTACCACATTATGCATTAATAACTTAATTAATTATCTTTCAACAAACCGACCCTTTAGGATTGTATCCTTGCTGACTCAAACTACTGGGTTGAGGGTAACGTCACCTTCAAAAGAGGGGCCTACTACAATAACTAAGATAATCTCTTAAAAAGTGCAAAAGTGCGGAAATAATCAAAGGTTACACTACACACGATTCGGAGCCAAGTGATTCATCTTGTCTATCTGTTTTTACATTTATTTTATTTTTCAGCATTTTAGTTAGTTTTATTTTTCTAGTTTAAAAACCTTTTTTTCTAACTTTTGATTTGATTAGACGTTGAGGATAAACCGGTACTAAAAGCTCTTGTATCCTTGGACGACCTCGGTATCTTACCAACACTATACTACGCTCACGATGGGTGCACTTGCCCATATGTGTGCTTAGTGTTATTAGATATCGTGTTTTATAAATTTAAAACTTGGCTAAAAAGTGTAAAAGGGCTTAAAATATACATTAAAAACCTAAAACACCATACGCACATCAAGTTTTTGGCGCCGTTGCCGGGGACACAAGGATTTTAAGAAAGTTAGGAATCAACGGCCTACTCGTTTTTTCTTGTTTTTCTATTTTTTTTAGGATTTTTTTTAGATTTTCAGTTCTGCAAAGCTCAGCACGGGTCGTGCCTGGTCGGACACGGGGCCGTGCTCAGCATTATTACTGGCAATTTTTATTTTCCGAGTTACAGTGAGTTGAACACGGGGCCGTATCGGTGCAGCACTGGGCCGTGTCAAACTCCCCAGTAACAGGGATCCGAAAAACAACTATTGTATCTCCGACCATGGGCCGTGCTCACCTGAGCACGAGGCCGTGGTGAACCTTCTGACCAACGTTCTTTTCTTTTTTTATTGCAGGACTTGGAACCCAGGCGCCACATCTGAACTTTCTACGTAGTGTATGAGCTCCAGTTCTAGTAGAGACATAAAAGAACCTCTAGAAGAACCCGAACGTTTTCTCAGAAAAAGACTTAAAGCTAAAAACCAAGAGAAAGTTTCGGGGGACCCACTTCCAATGGCGGATCAACGTACCCTCATGGATTACCTACGACCCACCGTGGGTAATCTTGGCGCCGCTATCAATGCACCGAATTTCGAAGCCAACAACTTGGAACTTCGGCCGCATTTGATACAAATGCTTCAAAACTTCGCAACCTTCCATGGGCTTGCAGACGAGGATCCCCATCTACATATCACTAATTTCTTAGAAATATGTGATACTTTTCGGATTAATGGAGCATCAAACGATGCCATCCGCCTTCGAATGTTTCCATTTTCACTAAAAGACCGGGCTAAGGCTTGGCTTAATACCCTCCCAATTGGCTCGGTAAACACCTGGGATGAACTAGCCCAAAAGTTTCTATATAAATGTTTCCCTCCTGCTAAAATAGCTAAATTAATGACTGAAATTAATACGTATTCACAAGAGGATGGGGAATCTTTATATGAAACTTGGGAAAGGTTCAAGGAGCTACTAAGAAAGTGTCCTCATCATGGTCTTGCGGTATGGCAACAAGTATCCACTTTCTACAATGGGTTGTTGCCACACACACGACAAACACTTGACTCTAGCTCCAGGGGACTTTTAGGTAATCGTCGCCCAAATGAAATTTATAATCAAACTGAGGAAATTGCTCAAACCAATTTTCAGTGGCACACTCCCCGAGGCAACAAATCCATTGCCCCGGGCGCCCATAAGGTTGATGAAAGCACTTCCTTGCAAGCCCAAATCGAGGCCCTCTCTTCAAAAATCAAAAAGTTAGAAATGGCAAAAACGGTCTCGGTTATGGCTTGCGAGGGGTGTGGTGGGCCACATGAAAATTGGAGTTGTATGAAAGAAATGGATAATCAAACAGAGTCGGTAAACTACATTGAAAATAGACCTAGGCCGTCAGGTCCTCCAACGGGTACCTACAACCAAGGATGGCGTAACCATCCTAACCTTGGTTGGAGAGAACCCGGCAATAGTAGTAACCAACAAAATCTAAACCAACGAACAAACTTTCAACAACCAAGAAACGAGTCACAAAATTTTTCTCAACAACAAGTGGGACGAGAAAGGCTTGAAGATACCGTATCTCGCCTCATCTCCGACACCGAAAAAAAAACTCGGATCGATTCCAACAACTGGAATCGAATTTTAGAAATCAACAAGCTAGTATTCAAAACATTGAAAAACAATTAAATCAACTAGCTCAAAATTTCACCGAGAGACCACAAGGCGCGTTACCAAGTAATACTGAAACCAACCTAAAAGCGCAAGTACATCTCATCACGTTGAGAAACCGTACTGTGGGTCCCGAGGAAGCTCCATTACCTCCGACGGAAAAGAGCCAATATGGCCAAACCACAACTCCACCCACACCCCAACAAGAGACGGCTTCTCCACCAATTCAAGAGCCCACCAAGAACCCTCTGGTACCATACCCCGGTCGGTTAATTCGCCAAAAGACCAATGAGCAATTCGCAAAGTTCGAAAATTTGTTAAAACAATTGCATGTTAATATTCCATTTATCGAAGTCCTAACTCAAATGCCTAAATATGCAAAATTTATGAGAGACTTCCTCACTCATAAAAGGAAAATTGAATCATTGCAATTAGTTAATTTAGGCGAAGAATGCTCCGCCTTGCTACTCAACAAACTCCCACAAAAGAAGATTGATCCAGGAAGCTTCACCATTCCTTGCTCGATTGGGGAATCCCCCATTCGCAATGCACTAGCTAATCTCGGGGCTAGCATCAACCTCATGCCTGCATCAATGTTCAACCGACTCGGCCTAGGGAAAACAAGCCCTACGAAGATGAGCATACAACTCGCCGATAGGACCCTCAAATATCCACAAGGTGTCGCTGAAAATCTATTGGTCAAAGCCGGCGAATTTGTCTTTCCGGCCGACTTTGTAATACTAGATATGGAGGAAGATATCGAAGTACCACTCATCTTAGGAAGGCCGTTCCTAGCCACGGCCCAAGCAGTGGTGGATATGAATGATGGAACATTGACACTAAGAATTGGGGACAAGGAAATGAAGTTTGGAGTTGGGAATAGAGTAGAAGACGACGACCTGGTCAATTACATGAAGGTCATAGACTCGAGTTTGGATGATGCTCTCCGATGGTGCAACATGGGATGCAAAGCATCCCACTTGGGTAACATATGACCAGGCTTTGGGTCTAGCCAAGGATCCTTATAAACGTGGCGCACCACGGAGGCATTCCGCGGAACTATCCTTAGTTTAGTTTAGATTAATTTTTATGTTTTCTAGTTTAGTTTTAATTTTCAGGAATAAAACGCACTCGGGATGGTGAAGGATACCAAGGGAAACTTGCACCAGCACCCCATGCACAAAAACAGAGCATCCCGTAGATTTTTCTTCATTACAGCAAGTTCAGCACGGGGCCGTGCTCACCCAACACGGCCCGTGCTCAACCATCTGCAGAAATTGCCCAGTTCAGGTATCTGGACACGGGGCGTGCTCACTGAACACGCCCCCGTGTCCAGCCTTCTGTTACTTTACTTCATTTTCTGTTACTGGCGATCTGAACACGTGGCCGTGCCCGGACACCACGGGGCCGTGTCCAGACGCCCAGTAACATAAAACTTTGCTTTTTCACACCTTTTTACACGTCCAATCAACCTAAAAACTTATTTTTGGGACACATTGAAGAAAATGTGTAATTTAAGTGTGGGGGGGATGCTAAAACTTGAATTTTGCAAGTCCTAATTACAAGCCTTACACAAAACTCTATTGGAACCGCTAAACACCCCAAATTTTTTCAAAAAATCTTTCATTTTTCTTACTTGTCTAGGTTTAAGTTGGGAATTTCAAGTTCTAAAAAGGTGATATTTTTACAAATTTACAACCAATAGCGTCGTGATAAAAAGAACCAACATAGAAAATTATGAAAGGGCATGACAAACCTAGTTAAAATTTGATTATATATACTTGATCACATAAAAACCCATTCCCATAAAAGTGAGTTTTGAGCCTTTATTGAGCATACAAATACACATCTTTAAACTAAATGCTCATTTTTCATTTCTTGTGTGAATAGCCGCTTGGTTCTTACGACTCTAGAACTTGCCACGACGATACATTCCTGATCTTTACCAACTTAAACCCGAGTAAGTAAATGATGGAGGCTTTAGGACTAACCCTTTTTATTTCTACACCATTATTTTTCTTTTTTTTACCACCTACCCAAAATCCCCCTAGTTAACCTCTTTGAGCCTAAACCTTTTCATTTCTTAACCCAAAACAAACACCCTTTTACCCACCAAAACCCTTTTTCATTTTAAACCCTTTATTTTAGTAACAAAGCTCGGTTTTTGTGTGACTTTCTTATGTTGAAAAAAAATATTTTGATAAAGAAGTAAAGAAAAATGAAGTTTGCAATAAACAAACAAAGCTCACAAAAAGAAAGCTTGTTTGAATAATACTTCATTGGAATAAAAAGTCACAAAAACAATATGTTTTGCAAAAACCGACGCTTTTTACGCCTTTTCGCCCTTTTCTACTAACCACTAACCCAACCACCTACCTTTAACCCAAGCCTAACCCTTCACCCCAAAAGTCCTCTTGATATTTACAAAGGTATATAGTTAAAAAGGAGGAGGATTGATTGCTTGGCAAGCTTATGGTAGAAAGTAAGTTCCATGCCGCTCTCGAGTGTTTCACAAAAATACATCTTCGGCCGAGTGTTGAGTGATCCCCCGTGAGTGTTGGGATTGAACCCTATCAGAGGAACAGATAATGAAAGCCAAAACTGGTTCACAACAGTGGATTCACAATAAGCAGCTATTTACACTAAGTCTTCTCCCTTGAAAGTGATTATAACAGCTGATGGTCTTATAACCACTGCCCGTATACAACTGTTGCTGCTCCTTTAACTACTGATGAAGCCCAGAAAACTGCTGAGAAGTAAACACTGCTGGTACAACCTACTGATGGCAAAGCACTGCCCAATCAAGGACTGATCAACCTTGAGGAAAGCACTGATGTAAGAAAAGAACAGTAGTTTAGCTTGTCATCTGTTTTATACATAGTCAGTGGTTAGGTTTAGCAGTGTTTGTATAAGAACAGTAGATACAGGTTGTTAGGCTGTTAGACGTCGCTTTCATGGTGACGTCAGCTGAGATGTCTCAGTGGTTTGGATTGTCTATAAATGGAACAGTACTCTGTACTGTTACATTTGATCGTATTGAGTGAGTTCTTCTCCTCAATTCAATCCTTTCATCTTGTGCAAACCAACTATGGAGTATCAGGCTGAGGGGGAGTTTAGTTTTGTAAGTATGCTTGTAATCTTTTGATTTGTATTGTAAATCTTTCGACTCAATGGAAAGCATATGTTTATCAAAACTATTTCTCTCTTTGATTGTGTTTACAAAGTTTGTTGATCATTTCCGCTGCACTTAAACTCTGTTCATTTATGTTTGATTTGTCCAAATTATACAAACAAGCACATTCACTAGAGCCTCCGGTCCTAACAGTGAGGTATGTGAACTTGTATATAAATGGAATTTTAAAAAGGCATGTTATGCCCTAATAAGTAATTTATCTTATGAAATGTTTTAAATAAATCATGACGAATAGGATTGTAAATAAATAAAAATAAAACTTAATAAAGAATCTTGGAAATCCCGACACTCTATGACAAGCCCAAAACCTTCTCTTCTACCCATTCCATTTGGGAGTGTAAAGCCACATTATAAAGAGTTTTGCTTGAGGACAAGCAAAGAATCAAGTGTGGGGGTTTTGATGTGTGCAAAATACAAGATATAAATTACATCAAATGAGGCATAAAACTAACCCTTTTTTAGTACTAATATTGGAAAAAGTGTGTTTTTGTCTTCCTTTTGTATTTTCAGGATTAAATGAGCTCAAATGAACAAAAGAAGCAAAAAGGCAGCCAAATCTAACAAAAATACAAGAAAAGGGATAAACGTGGCATGCCCGACCCCCTGACAGCATCTTCCCAAGCAAAACAAGAAAACAGAAGGCTGAACACGCCCCGTGCTCAGTGAGCACGGGGGCGTGCCCATGTGTCTGCAGAAAAGACAAAGCTGTATAAGCTTCTATCACCCACCACGGGGGCATGCCCAGCGAACACGGGGCCGTGGTCAACTCTAAGATTCGCAGAATCTGAGGAAATCTTGATAGTACAGATACGCTTCTGCACACGAGGTCGTGCCCAGCGGACAAGGGGCCTTGTCAACTAATGCAGACAAACTGCAATTAATGAAGAAAGAGAAGGAGGATGGACACGGGGTCGTGCCTGAGCTGCTGTTCAGGCTATAAATAGGGGTGCTTGGCTCATTTGCAAACCATCCCTTGGCACACCACCTCTCTCACACTTCACCCACACTCCACCACCACCACAACACCATCATCCACCACCATCATCCATCATCCATCGTAGAGTGTGTGAGTCGTCTCGGGATCCAAGATTGATCGTAAGAGTTCTTGACAATCAAAGGCCATGTTTGCCTAAGTCTCTTACATCACTTGGTGAAGTCAAGTGTCTAGTGTAATACCTTTTATTTTTAATCTTTTCACACTTTTTATTTGGTTATGTATTAATGACTTTAATAACTAGTTTCTTATGTTGAAGGTAATTCTTTCTTATGGTTTGTCCGTGGTGTCTTGGCATTATTTTACTGTCTATATAAAATAAAAGATTTTCACCATTCATATCTCCACGGTCTATATGGAGATATGTTGGCTACCTGGTCGGGGGTTAAGGGAACGGTTTGGTAAGAGTCTTGCCTTGTTCAGTGTATAGATCCTGCAAGGACCTGGTTCAAATTTAGTAGGACCTCCTTCAATACCAACTGGTATTGGATGGCGGGGGTCCAAACTCTTTGATCCCCTCATATGTAAGCTACTATTAAAACTTTAACCCGGCTACTTAGGACTGTATCCCTGCTGACTCAGACTACTTAGCCAAGGGTAACGTCACCTTCAAAAGAGGGGCCTACCACATTATGCATTAATAACTTAATTAATTATCTTTCGACAATCCGACCCTTTAGGATTGTATCCTTGCTGACTCAAACTACTGGGTTGAGGGTAACGTCACCTTCAAAAGAGGGGACTACTACAATAACTAAGATAATCTCTTAAAAAGTGCAAAAGTGCGGAAATAATCAAAGGTTACACTACACACGAGTCGGAGCCAAGTGATTCATCTTGTCTATCTGTTTTTACTTTTATTTTATTTTTCAGCATTTTAGTTAGTTTTATTTTTCTAGTTTAAAAACCTTTTTTTCTAACTTTTGATTTGTTTAGACGTTGAGGATAAACCGGTACTAAAAGCTCTTGTGTCCTTGGACGACCTCGGTATCTTACCAACACTATACTACGCTCACGATGGGTGCACTTGCCCATATGTGTGTTTAGTGTTAGTAGATATCGTGTTTTATAAATTTAAAACTTGGCTAAAAAGTGTAAAAGGGCTTAAAATATACATTAAAAACCTAACACACCATACGCACGTCAGTAAGCACATAGGGTTTCATGCAAACAGTTGAGTGCAAAAGTGAGCACACTGGGGATAATAAATGTAACATGCTACAATGTAAATTAAGTATACCATCAGCAACACACCATGCAAATGCAAGCTAACAAGTAGGCTACATAACATAAATCCTGCCATCTAAAGTGTTGAGCCTTGCACGTGGAGCGAAGTGTCGTTGTGGATCGTTGAGCACTAAACAGGTTATAGTCTGGTTTTTGTCAAAAAGATTTTTCCCCTTTTAAAACCAAGTTCACTGTAACCAATGGCTCTGATACTAATCTGTCACACCCACAAAATCTACAAGCGGAGTATTACCGCGAGGTGTGTGACTGACCAGGATCATACCACCAATCATACTGAACATTTAATTAAAGTAAAGTAAAACCATAGCAAACCAAATGTTTAAAGTTCACCAAACCAAATATCCAAAACCAAATTTAAAAGTTAGCGGAAGCATAAAGTGTAAAACCCATAAAATAGTTTAAAACACAAAGTTTAATGTTAGAACCCCATAGTTGGTTCCTTGCCACAATGATCACTACGCATGCAAGCCTCTGCCATGTACCTAACGACCTGCAAAGCATGTGGTAACGTATCAACAAAAGGTTGGTGAGTTCACAGTTGGTTGTATGTTTTAAAGTTGTTCCAAAACCATAAGTTGTCAAATTCCTTGTTCTCATAACCATATGTTGTGGGGGCTACCCCAATGTTCCAAACCACTAGACCCGTACCATATCGACTACTGACTTAAGTTATGTTGAGTGCCCTGAGTCAATGTCTATCATCATTGACTAAGTGCCCAAGTCCATTAGTCCACGCCCGTCTTCTGCGGCACGGTGTGAGGCTTTTCAGACCTAATAGCGCTATTTAACAAATGACCCGTTCGCCAATGGCCCAACGATTAAGTCGATATAAAAATGAGGGACTTAAGATAGAGTTGTTTTCTAGTAAGTTTAAGGTTGTTGCTCTTCCTAAGGAGAGCGGAGGTACGTATTCTACCCAAGGAGAATACGCAGGTTGTATCCCACCTAAGGGGGATGGTTGCTATTTAACCCATTCCCAAACCACCGGGAATCCCATGCTTTGACGAAAGTGTGAACTCACCTTTGGTTGCTCGGTTGGACTCTTAGAAATAGCTAACAGTCAAGGTTGGTCAATCACGTCCTAGTATGATTACCATTTAGTTTATTAGTGATTTCAAATAAAACACGAAGCTCCTACACGCACCTACCACATATCATGCACTCACTTTGACAGTTCATGGCCATAAACACATCCCACCTATAACTACTCAAGAGCAATTACACAATACTTCACATAATACTGTCATCGACATATAAAAAGTTGGATCATTATCAGATAACATAACCGGCATTTAGGCACGCAAATCACTACTTATATTGTTTCAGCTTTAACATCCAAAACTGGGCTGTTTTCGGATATTTTTTTAAATAGTTAACTTGATCCAAAAATTCCCAAAATCTTACAGAATGTTATAAACGGTCCCTGTTACATTTTGTAAAAACTTCGGGGACCAATTCATTACCACTTATTTTATAAAAATCATTTATCAGGCTGCAATCAGATTTGTCACTTTCTGACTGTAGTCCACAGAAAATTCATCGTAAGTCCGATTAAGGAAATTCCAGTTGGAGAATTACAACGACACCCGTGGCCATCTACTATACGAATTTCATGACCTAACTCTATTGAGATTTCAAGTTATGACGAAAAACATATCACACATTTTCTGCAGAAAAAATGCAGCTTTTGCTGCTGTACAAAATAGACCTTTAAAAATAACAAATGACCTAAAATAATATGATTCCAGTGCCATTTTAAGCGTTTTTCGAAAACGTATAATTTAGAGTTCAGAAAATCAATTTTTAGATTTATAATGGTCCGTTTACAGCCAACTGAAGTTGGATGTTTTCGTCAATCAGCATGCTGTTTTACATTTAAACGACACCAAAGTGCGTGTAAACGATCCCGACTCTTCCTAATAACAACTACAGCAGGCTAATCATTCTTTAACATCTAACCATACCAATAATCACAAAACCCTAGCCATAACACATCATGATTTTTCACAAAAACGCAGCCAATGATCATTTATGCATACATACTATCGATTACTTCAACAAATCGCATACTTAATCGAAATAAATCATGCAACAACAAAACCCTAGCATGTCAACTAAAAATCACAGCCACGTTTCCACAAAAATCACACCATGAATCACAATCCAATCAAGAATACTATCCTTGGAGCAAGAGAAGGGATTATGAGGAAGTGAAAAAGAGCTAGGGTTTGCGCAAGGGGGGGGGTATCCTGGTCGACCCACACAAGGGGTTTGTGTTAGGGTTTCTGTTGGGGGGGGGGGGGATCCTGGTCGACGCACACAAAGGGGTGGGTGTTAGGGTTTATGTTTTCTTTTGCCTCTCATGCATTCGTACAACATAAAACATAAGGGGTGTTTGGGTTTTGTGGGCCGAAAGGGAAGGGGGTGCGCGGGTTGGGCCTAGGTCGCGCAAGGGGATCTGGGGTGGGGGTTGGGGCTTGTTGTTTTACGCCAAGGGGTATGGGTGGCGGGTTGGGTTCATAAAGGGTCGGTTTCGCGAGTTACACGCAGTAACTAAGTTAAAACGTTACGTAACGCAACTTACATACAATAATGATTCGTTTTGCAGAATAGCATATTATAATGTTTCGGTTTCGGGTTTCGGTTTCACACCATTCACAATACACATTACCAAGCTTCGTAATCATTCAAAAAAATAACCAAACAACACATTCAATTCATATAAAGTACGTGTAATCACAAAGTAAAGCGAAACGTAACAAGGATTTATACGAGTTGTCACATCATCCCCAAGTTGAAAGAAATTTCGTCCTGAAATTTAGCACGTAGTCATTGAGGAAGCTAGTTGTGTTGTGCGTTTTCCTGGGGTATCACAGACAAAGAGCAAGAACCCTAAAAAAACAACAATATAACATCATGATTCGCCTCTTGGGCCCAATTCTGATTCATTAACCGATTATCATCAAAACTAGAACCCTTGATCAGTGTTCACAAACTATCTTTAGAAGTTATTAACGTCTCTAACTTGATTTTCGGCTCTTTTTGTCCACTAGACCTCGCGGAATGACCACCATGCCCTTCAAGATCCATAGCCATTTGATTGGTGGCCGTGTCATACCCCAACCGATGGTGGAAACATCGGGGCGTGGCACTGAGCGAAACAGATTGTCCAGAAGTTTCCATAATAACTATATTTACCAAATATTTAAAGCAACACGTCCCATACCATTTCATAAATGATAATACAATTATTACAGAAAAGATCTAGTCAAATTGTTCTGTTTTGACAACTCAGATTTTTATCACAGTCAATTGTTTATTGTTGACCTAGGTCTTTCCTAGCCTCGATTTCACAGCAAAGTAAGCAAATAAGCATCCTAAGCACCTGTCACATACGTTAAAGTAAAAGTCAATACACATAGTGTAAATGTGAGCATACAAGTTTAATAATAGCATATAGAGTTTGAAATCGTTACGCATAACCAGCACGTACACAATGTGAAATGAGGCATGTTAGTTATCGACATGAACCTATCGATACCAATGACTGCGGGTTGACTGCCCAAGGCAGTTCGCGATACATACTCACCACTGTGAGCCATGTAAGTTATTGTCCTTAACAACCCCTGAGTGAACAGGTGTTGAGTCCAAACTAATAGTACTATCGTTGCTAAGGTAGGTAGACAGCATTCCATGTGTAAACATAACAAACAAGCATTCATTAAGTCACGTATAACATGCGGTAACGGTTAGCGTTTAAAAGTATTCCGTAGTGTGTTCGATGTGATTTAGAATAAGTAACGTATGTAACACCCAAAAGTGCATAAAGCAAAAAGGGATCGAGTATACTCACAGCGATTGATGATTGAAGGGAGCGCTAGAGAGTAGGGTTAGCCTGAACAGATTGATAGCATAACGATAAGCGACGCGTAAAACGGAACAAGAGATAGTTGGTCGAATAGCAGTTCGATCGGATGGTAGTTCGATCGGACAGCCGGTCGTTCGGTTGCCAGTCCGCTCGGATGGTCATCCGGTCGGGTGACCTTTCGAGTGGATTGTTCCTTCCTTTGAGAAGGATGTGTTTGTGTATGATGGTTTGACTTTTGAAGTTTTCGTTGTAGCATTTTGAAAACATAGAAGTATCTCTACCTTTCAGGTCGATCGATCGAACGACCGTTCGATGGAGCGACAGTCCGATAGGTTGGGCACTTCAGCGAGAACAAGTTCACAGCAGGTTGTCACTCGATCGGACGGTTGTTCGATCGGGTGGCATCCTTAGTGTATTGAACATGTTGAAAATTGTTTAAGTGTTGAAGTTTCGAAACATCACATAGTCGGAGGGTCGGTCGATCGAGTGGTAGCTCGATCGGACGGCAATCCGTTCGGTGTTCCAAAACTCTTGAGGGTTGATTTGAAAACTAAGGTGGGACCAAGGTGCAAGTCGTTCGGATTGGCCGGTAGTTCGGATGGCTGTCCGATCGGACGACACTCCGTCCTGGTCGACCTGTTCGTCTTACACTTAGTTGTTTTGATTGTTTTTCATTTTATCGAGACGTTTTGATAACGTATCAAGCAACAGAAACCTTGTCAATACTTGGTACCCCTGATCGGACAGGAATCACCCAAATCCGACTAGTTAACTGTTCGAGACGGTGTTCCATGTTTAACCCGAAATCGGTAGTCTCATGGATAGAATCCGGATCTTGAACCAACATAACGACAAGAATGAGTAGTAAGTCGGCACAAGCCCCGATTCCATCGGTTTTGAATGCATTGATTGTAAAAGAGTTGAAAGAAAGTTGGAAAACCATCTATCAATTCTTTTCATTGTGAATATGTTTAGATCTATGAAAGATCCTTGTTTGTTTATGTGGAAATCGGTTAGATCTAAGCTGTTCTTGGGGGATTGAGGCCAAAACATGAAGTTCTCAAGAACACATGATGACGTCATCCTAGAACACTTTGAATCTTGATGATTTCACGGTTAAAAGTTAAGATTTAAAAGATAGAAAGGTGTAGGAGTGCGTGTAGATTAAGGAAGTACAAGATTTAGGACGAGATCTTACCGGAATCGTGAGAAATCTGAAGAAAAGTGGGAAGATGAGCTGGTCGGATGAGAGTTACCAAAAGTAGTAAGTATGATGGTGATAGGGGGTATTTATAGGGTTTCCCAAAGTGGAAAGGGCTGGCCGATCGGGTGGCAGCCCGGTCGAACAGCTGGCCGATCGAGCGGCAGCTCGATCGAACGGCTGGTCGATCGGCTGGTCACCTGATCGATCAGTCGCTTGGTTCGAGTGTTCGGCGCGACGAGTTTTGCTGTTTCGATTGCGATGCGAGAGAATTTCCTAGTCAAATTACTTTTAATCCCAACTACCATATCAACATACAATCATCCTTATTTCGTATTCGTTTAGCGTTTGCGATTCGGTTGCGATTGAGTTCGGTTGCGTTTCGATTGATTACCACACATAACATAAATAAGCATGCACAAGTAACACATAAGGCACACACACGTATAACAATAACCAAAATGCCTAATTCGAGTTGCGAGTGCGATTGCGATAAGCGATAAATCGATTAGTCATGCGATAAATAGCGATTACTATGCGATTATTAATAGATACTCCACATAATACAACTAAAGCGATAATAAGATAGGCTAATTACAAGTCAAAGAAGTCAAAACAGGAATTGAGCAAGGAGAGACAGATCGCAATTAACAATCTTTTCTTCCTTTGACTTAAATCTTGACTTTGACTTCCGAAACACGGGGTGTTACAGGCCGCCACCTCAACTTCACTAGACCGTATTGCATACGGGACCCCTGCAATTGAGCACTTTAGAAATCCATTTGATTACACGTTAATGTCCCGGTTTTATCTGATAAAAAAGTGTCCACCATCCGCAATATTTTAAAAAATGTAAAAAGTTAACAATCATTAAAAACAGGTTAGCTTGATACATGACCTATTTAATCAAGTATGTTAAGAGGTTCAAATGTTCAATATTAAGTGGTCTGAACCTATTTAGACACACAAACCCTTAAATTAATATATCTTGTTTTGAATCTCATATCACACCCAGTCACACCATATAATATTCATTCTAAGTACACATTTCATTACAAAATCACATCACTTATGTAGCTAAATGATCAATAAAGAGAAATAGAAAGAAAAAAAAAAACCCAATAAGAACTAAGAAATGCCAAGACCCTATCTAGGCCCAAGGGTTTGTTTGATTTATAATATAATATCTGCTCATGGGCTATACAAAGTGGGCCCACATTTACATTTCCAACCCTCAGGCTCATAATTTGTATATTGGATTCCCACATGGCTTGTTGTGGGCACTTGGGTGGCTTCACATGGGCTACACCCATAGCACTTGTGTTCACAACTTGGTGGTCTTGATCCAATCCTGTTTTCAATCCCTCCTTCATTCTTTATCATTTCTTCATCCTACATTAAGTCAAACTCAATATTAGTTAACTGGTCAAAGGAGTAAGAAATAAGGTAAATATATAGAGCATGAGTGCATAAAAATGGTGTGTTGGGTATGGCTTATATACAGTCAAACTCAACATTTGTCAATTGGTCAAAGGAGTAAGAAAGAAGAGAGAGAGAGAGAGAGATGTACATGTAACTATCTGATTCCCTCAAACTAGCATTTTAGTCATAAAATAACATTTGAAAACTAAACTCCATCACATATATACCTTTGACAAAAATCTTGAAATTGACACTGACTTGAAGGGCATGCTAAATTGAGAGGAAATAACTTGTGATTTTGTGCCTGTTGATCAAAAGATTGCAATGCATAAGAAATTTGTTTATTTTTGGTGCATTTTTTTATGACAAAGCTTCAAGAATCATAATAAATAACAATAAAACACACACACACAAAAAAAAAAAAAAAAAAAAAAAAAAAAACTAACCTTGTTTTGTAGGGGACAAAGTTGGAGGGCCATCATTTGGTCCTAAAGGCCTGCTGTTAATTCCTCTCATTATACACATCATTATCATAACAACCCTACACAATCTTCCCTTCATTATGATGATGATGATTATGGTGATTATGATGGTTTGTTGTTGAATGACACAAAGACAAAGAGAGAGATGTTTTACAGTTTGAAAGCATGATACAACATGATTGCATATATCTATATATACACATATATATGCATAAGTGTGTGTATGTATATTACGTATGTGTGTGTGTATGTATAATCAATGAGGTGGGAATCAAAAAGGGCCCCTACAAAGCAACAGAAGCAAGAAAAACCCTAAAAAAATATTGGGATTCACACAATATGTTGCTTCACAAACAAGTGATTCTATTTACTTGCTAAAGATCCCCAATAACTGTATATTTTTACCTTTTGACAACTCACTTGAATGAGAGAGAGAGAGAGAGAGAGTGTATTGTAGTGTGTGTTATTTAAAATAACTCACTTGAATGAGAGAGAGAGAGAGAGAGAGAGAGAGAGTATTGTAGTGTGTGTTATATAAAAATAGTTCTGCATGGAAGCAATCTTTAAGCTACTTGTGTATAGACTAAAGAACTATTTTTTGAATCAGAAACTTTTATTCCACAAATGGAAGTAAATAAATCAAGTGATAAGATAAAGCATCATACTTTTTTACCCTTTATTTGATGGCATATCATCAATGAGTTGGTTAAAAAGTAATGAATGAGGGCACTACTTAAATAGAGTCAACTCTCATGAGAGTTTGATCACATGTATGTGGATGTACTAGTTCTTTCAAGTTTGAATCTGGGCCATTGCTTGAATCTTGTATGGCCTACTACTGTATAACAGTGTATAACAGGATATTAATTTAATAGTAGATGAGGAGTATTCATTGCACTTTGGGTACCACCATGTATTTGTACCAAGTACAATCAATAATGTACTCTAATTCAAATAAGTTGTTTTTAAGGGTTAATATGCATTTGATTGCACTTATGAATATTAAAGATTTGTAATCTTGTATAACTTAATGTATATATGTCTTTGTGGATATTCTAGATTTCTATCCCTTTAAGGGTTAATTGTATAAAAGAATATTTAATTTGGTTTCAAACTTATTTTATAACAAATAAAACACTTATACTTTCAAGTTGTAAACACGCGTAAAGATTAGATGTTAAGATGATAACAGTACAGTCGACATGTATGTTAACTTTTTTTTTTTGCTGATATATTCCTGATCTAGCACTGACGTGTCATATAAAACCAGATTATGTTAGGTCAACATAAAAGCATGATTAAGAAAAAAAAGATATATAGAAGTTACATTATTAAGGAACTGTTTAGCGATATAATCTCAGAATTTTTTGAAAATATGAGATTTTAGTACTCTAGTTTAACTCAGGGATTCGATTACAATATTACATAGCACAAGTTTCAGCACATAATATGTATGATATTCTTATAACACGATTTGGGACACAATTTCTAGTCTTTTAAAGTATTGGACCAAACCTCATATTTCGGATATACTTATATAACTATTTTTATATATAACAATGAAAAAAAACTAATGCATGCTACATTGAGTGGAGTGTATAAAGGTAAGTTGATAATTAGTTGGAAAAGATTTACACTATTATGTGTAAAAATGTGAGAACTAGCTTATACCTTCCATACACAGTAATAGCAATAGGTGTGAAGTAGGATGAGCAATGTGCACTCCTTTAGAGACTGATTTTGAATGTGGAATGGGAAAGCTTTTGCTTGAATAAGTCAATAAATTTTGATGGGATCTATGAATGTTGTAAAAATAAATATAGATTACTAGTCTATGTCAACATGGTAACGATAATATTATTTGAAGTGTGAAATAATTATTGTATACTGAGTTTGGTAACGGCTAAAAACGTATAATTTTGAATAAGTTAAGACCGTGGGATATGGTGGGGCGGGGGTTTGGGGCATAGGTTGACATGTGGCTTGGGGGGCTTCGCTGGGCTGACCCACATTGAAGACGGTATGGTGGGGCGGGGGTTTGGGGCGTGGGTTTGGTGGGCTTCGCTGGGCTGACCCAAACCGCTGGGCTATTTGAATATTTTTTAAAACAACAAATTTAATTTTTTTAATATTTTTAAATAAAGAAAATTACATAAAAAAATTCCTAACGTTTATATTTGTTTTTTATCTCTTCTCTCATCTCCAATACTAGTTGCAACTCGTCACCCTCTAGGTGATCAATGGGCTGGGATAGAAATTTCAAATCATCCCGTTTTTGTTTCAGGGTATCTCTAGCGGCATCTCTAGCTTCTTTGCTCTTTCGAATTTCGGCCCTTTGTTGTTGGAATACGTTGAATGTATCTAACTTGCATGCAATGTCATCCAACTGATCGCTGTATATTCCCCTACGCGAGCCCGAACTCCAGCTGAAGGCGATGCCGTACTAGATCTTGATTTTTGAGCACGCCTTTTTGCGGCATCTCTTCCATACTCAGGCCGGTTTGGCAAATCATCCAAAAGGTCCTCAAACTCTTGATCTCGTGCATCAGATTGGGCTTGGGACGAGGCCCTTGACCTTTTGGAAGACGTGTTAGTTTCGCTACCACTGGGGATATTCGCCTACTTTGAATGGAACTTACAAATCTCCCAACAATGCATGAAACAGAAGTCGCTCCCCACATTTGATTTGAATGCAACCAATGCATTTGTCACAATGTCGGCTTCGGTTTCACCGCTTTTTGGGTTTTGCTTTGCTTTATTTAAAAAACCACTATATTTTGTAAGTTGGCCGCTAATCTCGCTCCACTTCGAGGATAAGCTATCGTTTTCACGATAAGCCTCCCTTTCCATTTCTTCATGGAATGCTCTACTAACCGCTTCCAACAAATGGGTTCGATGTTGAGAATTTCCTATTTTAATAAAAACAAATTTTAATATATTACAAAATTATATAAAAAATAACCATTAATAAAAACAAAATTTAATATATTACAAAGTTATATACAAAATATTTAAGAATACCTAAAGTTGGATGTTGAGATTGTTGACACCAGGCCCTTGCCAATGCAAGTTCTTCATTAACGACCCATTTTTGTTGTTTTCGTTTGAGGGATCAAGTGCTTTCTACGCCTCGGTTTTTTTTATGACTTCTCTTTTTGGGAACTATTGAGGCGGAAGGACCATCGTTGGGTGGTTGAGTTTCGAGGACGGTTTCGGTTTGTGAAAGGTGGATGGAGGTTGGTGAAAGGTTGATGGGCGTTTGTGTAAACGGGGTAGGTATCGAATCGTCGGTGTGTGGAAAGTTAGTAAACACACGATTCCCGATATACGATGCATAACTCGCTTCAAGGGGCATAGGGGAGTGTATGAAAAATGGACGAGGCATTGGACGATTGGGTGGTGGGCTAGGATTATTTTCTTGGAATGCAAACGGGTTGTTCGGGTCATAAGCACGGTTATGAGGATGCATTTTTTCGTTTTGTAGAAGGATAATTGAAGATGATTATAGAAGATGTGGAGTGTATTGTGGTTGAATGTGATAAAAATGAAGAAAAATGTGAGTTTTATAGTGAAAAAATAATTTTTTTTAACATAGCCGTTGGCTAGACCCGCCCCACGCCCGGCTAGTTTGGTTTTGCCATTGAGAGCCCGCCATGTCAGCTTGCTAGACCCGCCCCACGCCCGGCTTCAAACCCAAGCCTCAAGGACCACGCCCCAACCCAAGCCCACCCGGGGTGGTGGCTTGGGCGTTTTCCCCCAACCCAAGCCCCATACCCCATAGTCTAAGTTGTGTGTTGTGATTTCACGCCACCCTCCACATCGCTATTTAACGCCCCTATACATCACGCCACGGTAGTTAAAGAGGGCCCGCCATAGGGTTGCATATATTTTTTAGTTAAATCATAATGTGACAGTTAAAAAGTGGGTTAAAAGAAATTTATTGTCTAGTTGACGGAACGTTATGATAAGATACAACCATATATAGCCTTCAAACAAGTGTAGCTAAACCTTATAATTAAATAATTCATTATTCATATAACTTATTTTAAAAATAAAATTCATTTGTGTTTATAAAACATTACTATATTATAACGTTAGTAGACGTATTTCATAATAAGCCTTTTCTAATGGAATAATTTTTTTCCATGTGTGTATCAAAAATATACTTGTCCGTTATATACAGAAGCACCTTTATGTACAGAATTAGGACGGTAATTAAAAACACTTGTAGTAATTTATTTAAACGTTCACAATGTTTTATGTGGTCTTACAAAAAAAAAAAGTAAATTGTCAATTTAGTCCCAGAGGTTTAACTAAAATTGACACTTTAGTTCAAATAGTTTTTTTCTTGTCATTTTAGTCAAAATAGTTTGTTTTCTAACATTTTAGTCCCTGACTTTTGTCATTTTTTTTTTATCATTTTAGTAAACAGTTAGTACTAACTTATTTTAAATGTTCAAAACCTCAGGAAGAAGGTCCTTTGCGTGTGTATGTTTTTTATCTTGTTTTTTAGTTATCCTTTGTGTGAGTTGCCTGCAATTAATTAATGTGTGTGATATGGGAATCTGATTGGTTCAGTGAAAGATAGATGTTCTCTTTGATATCTCAACCATCTACATTTGCAAGAACCTGAGTCACATACTCATTAATGCTATTCTTATGGTTTTTCGGGCTTCTTCAACTAGCTGGAATGGGTCAGTAGTCAGTTATGGTATTATTGGTATATGCTTTTAACCATAAGCCCACTAGGTACGGGACGTCCCCGGTGCGTCGAGTAGTGGCGCCACCCCAGAACACCATTCCTGGCCCCGTCGATGTCGTCACCATCCTCCCCACGACGCTGGCGCCGGTCCTCTCTTCTTTATACACACACCTATACATACACACAGTGGCGGAGTATTATGGGTGCCCGGGGGTGCACCCGCCCACCCCAATGTTTCGGTTAGAAGTGTATAAGTTTCGATTTTTCATCCGAAAATTTTAAAATTATATAGAATCGCCCCTCCGATTATTTTTCCTAAATTGTATATCCTAAATATTTATAAACTTTGTATATAAATGATGGGTAGTTTGGTAAATATACACTCTGTTTTATTTGGAACTATTATTATTTTACGATAGGAAAAAAAAATTTGGGTCCCATCACTTTACGCCCCCTCGAAACTTTTGCTCAAGCTCCGCCACTGCATACACATATATTTAGGTCCATTCTTCACACCCTAGGTCCATCCCCTTTAGGCCCATCCTCACACCCGCTTACGTGTACGCCTACGTGGCGGAACATCCTTTGAGGACTACCCTCCTCCACACCGAGTAGTCACTAAAATTGGTTTTAAGTCCGTCACGTAGATAAGAATGTCACCTTACTAAGCCTGGGGGATGTGGTTTAAAGCCCCTTGGGGCTCTATAGTGCTACGTCAGAGCCACATCAGTGCCATGTAACATACAAGGCTTTAAAGCCCCCCACTTTAACTTGCATGCAATAGTTTAAAACCCCTTTAAAGCCCTATATTAAACAAAATAAAAAAAATAAAGAGGAAAATATTTGATTGGTTGAAAAAAATAGGCCCCACTTCCACCCCTTTAGCGCTCGTTATTGCAATGGTGGAGCATCGATGGAGCCCACCTTTGGCGCGCAGGGGATGGGGTGTGGGCGCTAAAGGGCGCTAACGAATCTGATGTGGCCAGGGACGGTATACCACACCCCCTGGCCTAAGGTATGTAATAGTCTCACAAGGATTTCAATATTATTTTTTATAATTTCGTTTGTCGGGCAATGTTGAAGGCAAAATCAGGGAAAGTTGCTAAGCATTAAAAAGTTTGTACTGAAAAACATGTCTTCATTCCCTTTGCCTTTGAGACCTTTGGTTCTCTTACTTCTGAAGTTGTTGGGTTTTTGGACAGAGTGCAGAGGGTCGTGCACGACAATTTCTCGACGCCAAAGAACCAAAGTTTTATTTTTGGTAGAATTAGATTTGCTATTCATAAAAGAGTTGTGACGCAACTTGTTACCCGTCTACCTGTCATCCTTATATAATTTTTCTATTGAAGAAGATTTGTTTGTGATAAAAAATTGTTTTATTAGAAGCACGGTGAGTTGGAGGTTTGTGATTGGGTAACAAAATAAAATAAACAAAGTTGCCCCACACTCATGACATTGCCATCACGCCCCAAGGGTGGTGCTTCACGCACAATTTAAGTGATGGGCATGGGGTGTGGAAGCATTACACATATCTTTTTATTTTTATCAATTGTAAAACTTCGTTGTTTTTTTGGTAAAGGTGAGAAAATAACTAAAAAAGTGTAACAACCGTTAAAAATCAATTTTTAACATTCATTTTATAGCGTAATAACCGTTAAAATCGCTATTGACCTGCTAAACAATTCAAAAAACTATAGGGACGTATTGAAAGAAGTTGTAACTACCTAAATATTTTAGCGCCAAAATGAATTGTTTGATAAGCTATAACCACTGGTTTGCCAACTAGAAGTGATTGGCTACGTTTTCTAAAAAAAGAAATAATGTATCGACGTGTTTATGTAACATTGAATAAACATTGACAATATATCTATAGCTAAATCTTGCTTGAAGTTGTGACAATTTGTTGTCTTGATAAACTATAAACTTCTAGAGATTCACATGTAAAATGGCTCCATTAAACCGAATCAAATTTGTTTCCGCTCATTAACGAGCCACGTTAACTATATCCAAACACGATAAACCACATATTGTTAACCAAAAACACAATAACAAGATAATCCGTCACTTTCAAAACTCGATACCAAACACCCCACTAACAAAATTGATAAAAAGATTATCAGTGGCATAGAGTAACAACTAACAACATAAGTAATCCCGTAACATAGTTGAGTAGATGACTTCTACTATCTGTCAACAGTTTTAACTATTAATGATGATCAATTCGCTAATACTAACACAAATAGTTACTAGTGCTTAGTGCTTACCACTTAAATATGTTAATTACTCCCGATTGCCTCTTGGTCTAGTGGAACCTGATGCTAATTCCCACCAAACTGTCAAAGTGGTGCAAGTTCAAGTCCCACAAAGTAAGCAATATGTAGTTTTAGGAGCCCACAAAGTGAGCAATATGTAGCTTTAGGAGCAGATTTTAAGAGGGTGTGTTTGTTGTAAAAAAAAAAAGAACGGCTGGGTCTATTCGTACACGCTCTTTGTCTTTTTGCACACTCAAAGCGCCCCGCTTTGGCCATAGCGGGGCGCTTTGGCCAAGGTCAACAGACAAGGATTGACTTTCAATCCTTGTCTGTTGACCTTGGCCAAAGCGCCCCGCTATGGCCAAAGCGGGGCGCTTTGAGTGTGCAAAAAGACAAAGAGCGTGGGCAGGAGTTTGTGTTGTTTTTTTTTTTTTTTTTGAAATAGGTGGGATGTGGGTTAGTTTGGTAGTGTTTTTTTGGAGGAAAAATTTGTATTTGAGTTTTATTATTATTATAAAATATTAGTTACATATAATTCATAGTTGTTTTATAATTACGTTTTTTTACGTCATTATTTTTATAGAACGTATATAATATAAGTGCGTCTTTATAAACTGTTAACCTAGTTTATTTTGTTAAATTAAACGAACACGTTAAATAAAATGTACAGAAAGCCATAAGAATTAAACGTAAACAATCCAAAACCAACGTGATGTAAATAGAAGATTAACTGCAATATATATATTTATATATATATCAGTTTGTACATACAAAACAAAAAGGTACAACTGAGTACATAATACATAACAAAACACGATACAAACAAACTAAGGTACTAATCCTCGTGCGGTGGGGACGGTGGGAGGGGAAGTGGAGGCAACCCAGCGAGCTCTCGTAAAGCAACGAGCGTCTCGACGATCCAGTCAATGCGTGCGCCCTGGCGTCTGAGGCGCCGGTCGAAGTCCCGAGCCACCTCACGCGCTACCGGAGGCAGGTCAGTGTAAACGTGCTGCGGGTACTGTGGCGGCTCAGGAGCTGGCTGAACTGGTGGTACCGGGATCTCCTCGACATGCTCCTCCTGAGCCGGATCCTCGAATACAGGCTGAGCCTGAGCCTGATCCTGAGCCTGAGCCTGAGCCTGAGGCTGGCCCGGGTACTGATCGAGGCCCAGAGCCTGTAGCTGAGCCTGCCGAGCGGCCTCCTGCACATCAGGAGGGGCTAACACTCCAGCCCTCAACTCAATAACAACTGGGATGACCTCCGGATGCCAAATCAGCCCGTCACGACCCTTAAACCTCAGACCAACATCAAAGGTACGGGTGATCTGCATGGAAGATACTGACGCGCGGCCCAACCTGGTAGACGGGACCGGATCGGACAGCTCCGGATCATGCTCGGGCACGAGCCCTAGCGAGCGTGCAATGGCGGTGATGTATGAGCCAGTGTGCACGTACCCGCTGAGCTGCCGGTGGTATGCTGTGGCAAAGTAATCTGCCAGGCAGGCTGCTAGATCGCAGGGCTGGCTGCGCAGTAGGCAGTATAGAAAGAAAAGGTCACTGAGGTTGACCTTCTCCCTGCTGGCACCCCGCGGCACGATAGTTGCCGCGATAACATGGTGCAGGTATCGGTACAAGGGGTCTCTAATGGTGGTGGCCTTTTGCCAGGATTTCCCAAAGGGAACCCTGGAAATGGCCCTCCAGATACTGATAAGCGTCTGCCTGTCCATTGCCCTAACCGCCTGCGTATATAAATCAGTATCAAGCTCGGGCTCTGTGTACAAACCTGTATGGACAGCAAACTGCCGCACACTCATCTGAAAGTGCTGACCGGCGAGACGGAATGTAACCTCGTGGACTGGAAAATCCGGGTCCTCCACGTAATCCGCCGGATGCGACGCGTATGTAAACGTGGAAAGAAACTCGACCGTAAGCTCAGGGTACGAGTCCTCCATCGCTATCTCAAATAGGCGCGACCAAGGAGTATCTAGTCCAACTATATCACGCGCCCGCGCGGCCTCTCCCACGGTCTCCAGCAGGTCCCAGTCTATCCCTACATGCCCCCCAATCTCTATGGTGCGCAACCTAGCGCATCTCCCCCTCGCCCGTGACCCCTGCGGAAACTGCAGGTACGGACATGCCGGCTCTCCCTCCTCTCCCACCTCTCCTACATCTCCCTCAGCCTCCATATGCTCAATCTCGTCATCGGAGGAATCCATCCCTGCACGTTGAAAAGATAATAAACAAATAATATTATTTAAACAATTTAAATAATAAACAAATAATATTAAATATAAAATAATAAACAAATAATATTATTTAAACAATTTAAATAATAAACAAATAATATTAAATATAAAATAATAAACAAATAATATTATTAAACAATTTAAATAATAAACAAATAATATTAAATATAAAATAATAAACAAATAATAATATTTAAACAATTTAAATAATAAACAAATAATATTAAATATAATTTAAATAATAAACAAACAATATTAAACAAATAATAAATAATTAAAATTAAAAAAAATAAACTTGAACCAAAGCGCCCGGCTTTGGTCTCGGCGCGGCGCTTTGGTTCTTCATTCTGAACCAAACAGCCCACCCAATCATCAAAACCCGCCCAATCATCAACATATTAAACGATGTACATTAAAACAAAACGATTAAGGGTGTTCGATCTTACCTTTTAGCGGTTGAAAGGTTGAAAACGTTGATCTCCGGCTCAAGTGTGTGTAAATCGCACCTTTAAGTGTGTGTGTGTGTGTGTGTGTTTGTGGTTGAAATGGGGGAGAAGCCACCCCGCTTCAGCTATAGCGAGGGTCCGAAGCGCCCCGCTATGGCCAAAGCGCGGCGCTTCTTTTCTTGTTTAAGGGCAAAGCGCCCCTCTTAGGTCAAAGCGGGGCGCTTTGGACCTTTTTTTAATTTTTTAAAATTGTTTTTAATTCACAAACGCGTCGATAATAGTCTAAATTTTACGTTTTTTCCATTATACATCATTTTTTAATATATATGGACTATACTGCAAGTTCCGGATCAAATCGGTTACGTGTGATGTCTTATTCCGTTATATCGTATCATTTTGGTTTGAAAGCACAAGTACTCCTGTGAGAAGTGTTATGTGTATAAGCCGCCTACCGTACATGAACATGACGTATTTTTTCATTAATTGTAGTATTATGATGTATATTGTCAATTTGGGTCGTACAAGTGCGTATTGAATCTGATTGGGTCGTGTCGGTGACATTCGGTTTTTAACGTGATTATTATTAAACAGATTTAACATACATATTGAACATATGGGGTTACATTAACGTGATTATTATTAAACACATTTAACATACATCGTGAACATATGGGGTTACATTAAGGTCAGGGGCACGATACGTAAGCATTTCGTACGCGTTGATCTGATCCCTGTATAATGTATGCCAGGCTGCTGCGCGCTCTGTTCTGTTCGCTGTCCAGAGTAGGTTTGGGGGAGGCATTGGATAACAACCTCCAAGCTCTACATGTATGAAATGCCCATGGTCGACGAACACAACCGCAACCACCAGGTGAGGTTCCTCAGCTTCGTTTGGCCCGCCCAGCAGAGGGAAAATTGTATTGCTCCCACGCATGTCGAAGGTGTGAACAATCACACCGTATCGTTGGGCAATAAGAAACCCCGTCTCAGGAATCGTCATGTAATTTTCGATATGTTGTTTCAATTTTTCAAATTCCGCGTCTACATCGATATCCTCTATGTTTTTCTTTGCAGGCTTGAAGTCAAGCTTCTTCCAGAACACGTCTATGTGTGTGATCTGGAGTTGCTGACCTGTGGATGAAAACAAATTAGGTGGCAAAATCATAACGAGAAAGGTCAAAGATATTAATTACCGTTATTTTTCAACTTTTCCAAACGACAGGCACATGGCAAACCACAGCTGGTAAAAAGTTGGCAACCACAGCTTGCACCGTAGGCTCTCAACCCGTCTTCCTTACGTTTTAGTTCCCTACTCAAAAGCTCAATCGCATATATTGAAACCTTTCTGAGAATATATGCAAGCATGGGCTGATTCTTGTGGTGCGTCATCACTTTTCGGAGGCTTGTTTCAAAGCTACTACTAATCTCGGCGTATTGTCTATCAACAACATGATCAACATACAGTACAAGTTTATCCAGTGTGTTGCGATGACTTGGAAAGTGACTTTTTAGTGTTGCATGCATGCCCTCAACCCTGTTGGTCGTAGTTTGGTGAAAGTTGATAGTTTTGTTAATCCAGCAAGATACAAACTTTTCACGGTACGGATCCAACCAGGATTTCTTCAAATAATCAAAAACCTCTAAAATTAAAAAAACGTAAATAGTCAGTTTTTGTTATTATATAAAATTTGAACATAATTATGTAAGAAATACCCACGTTCACGGTCATCTTCTTTCAGCTGTGCTTCAAGGTTTTCCAAGTTATACCTGTATATTTCCTCGGTCGTAGACTCGCACAATAACCAAAATCTACGTACGAATTCTTTCCACTCCTTGTCAGAGAATTTCTTCTTGCTGTTCTTATTAATATTTTGTTGAATATGGAACCGACAAAGATACTTATGCGCTTTTGGAAAAACTTGTTCACACGCGTTCATTAGCGCAAAATCCCTGTCTGTTAAAATCACGCGCGGTTCCATACATCCTACCAGCATAGACTTGATCCTCTGCAACACCCATAGGTAGTTCTCTGACTTCTCAGCGGAAATTACCGCACAAGCAGCCGTAAACGATTTGTTTGTCAACGTCATGCCTACGACCTGAACAAATGGCAGGTTGTACATGTTCGTTTTGTAGGTGGCGTCAATCATTAGCACATGCGGGAAGGCATACCACATAGTGAATGATTTTTCGTGAACAAAGAAGACATCTTCAACTTCGTTCGATATCTCATTCGTGCGCATGTAATAAGTGTAATTTTTTTTCGAGAAGAATGTTTTCAAGTTTTTGCATCGGAGACTTACCGACATTTTTTTCGGCGTTGATCTTCTGAACAGCGTTGTGTATATCTTTCGGAATAAGCTTTCTAGCCGGATTGTTTTTTGTCAGCGTTCGCCAGATACTTTGGTTGGGAATATTTTGTTCTGCCAGCTCCTTAACCAGTTTTTTATCCTCCGAAGAAAGCCTTCTCGCATACGCGTGGTTATGCTTCGCCTTCGTCACCTCGATCCTCCAAACACTTCCGGATGATTCCGAAAACCCGATCATCTCGAACGGGCAGCCTATTTTCTTGCTACCCGTTTTCCTCTGTGTAGCTATACTCTTATGCTCCCCACCAAAAGTACATTGAAACCAAATCTTGTAATTCTCTCCTCTTTTATTCGACCTCTTAATCACAATGAGGTAACTGTTGTCTTTTGCCGTGTCTTGTACCCAACGCACCAACTCTTTACGTGACGAAAAGGTCTGCGTTGTATCAAACGAAAATGTAACCGGGTAACAGCCTTCCTCGTCAACAGACACATCCCCCGGCTCACCATCGTCACCGAGGTCCGAATATACTTGATGTTCAAAGCTCGGTTGACAACCGTAACTGTGGTTTGGATAACACTCCGGCTGTACAAAGCTGTGCTCGCCACCGTAACCGAAATTCGAATAACCTTGTAAGCTCTGTTGACAACCGTAACTGTCGTTTGGATAACACTCCTGCTGTACAAAGTTGTACTCGCCACCGTAACCGAAATTCGAATAACCTTGTTGTGCGTAAGGGTCCTCCACAGGGGTATTCAAATCCAGCGTCATCGTGTTATCACGATAACGAATGCCAGATACAACCTCTGCCTCCCTCAAGTTGGACGAGACCGGTTTCTCATACGAGTCAGAAATAGCGGTCCCCTCGTAAGAATCAGGAACAACTGACTCGTCAGAATATTGACCGAAAAGATAGTTGCTTAACCACGACATCGTTTTTTCAACACACGTAACTAATACAGCAAAGAAATCAACAAAAAACAAAACACTCGAATACCCTCGAATGCTAAATGTTCTGTCTATGCAGGTTTAAATAATGAAAATTTGGGGTCGAAGCGCCGCGCTTTGGCCATAGCGCGGCGCTTAGGGTTCACGGGCCACTGCAACCTCGTATCACCTTTATGTCTCTGCAACATCGTATCACTTTATGTCAGTCAAGTCAACTTTTGTCAAGCAAAGCGCCGCGCTTTGGCCATAGCGCGGCGCTTTGGGATGTGAAAATAATTTTCTCCGTGTGTGATTAGCATGACCCAAAAAGAACATTTGAAAGATTTTACTTTTTAGGGTAAATTGCTTCAATAACGGCTTCAACTTCTTCCATAGCTCTTTCAAAATCACCCGGTTCCTTGCCTTGTTCAATCAAGTTTGGGCCCTTTGCTTTTCTTTTTTTCCTTTTGTATATTAAAAAAAAAAGAGTAAGCTGTCATTTTCATCCCCGTGGTTTATTGAAAAAATGCCAGTTCAGTCTATTCTTTGTTTTTTTGCCATTTTCGTCGTAAACGTTTCCATAATAATCCATTTTGTTAACTCCATTTAAGACTGTTAAAAAAGGGGTAGATTTGTCATTCCACATATTCAATTATTATTTTTAAACAAAACCCATTGAATATGTGGAATGACAATCTACCCCTCCTTTAACAAACAATTTTAAATGGGGTTAACGAAATGTATGAATCTGACATATTTTGGAAAACGTTAAGGACGAAAATGATAGAAAAAAAAATGGATTGAATTATATTTTTTGACAACTACATAGATGAAAATGACAGTTTATTAAAAAAAAAAACGAAACAAGGTATGTGAGTGATGTATAATACACGAATAACGTGTGAGGTGACCTGACTAACTTTTCCTTAATGTCACTTGACTATTGAATTTAAACTATCATTATTTCCTTTCTATCCTTTTATTGTTATTATTTTCTTGCATAATAATTAAGCCAAATTTTCAATTTGTCTCATTTGGCTGTTCATATTAAACAACTGTATAACTTTAACAAGATTAAAACTTGACTGATTTATACGTTAGAAGAAATTAAATATGTATGACCTTACTAATGATATTAAAACTAGTATTTAGCACCCCCGCGTTGCGGCAGGGGCACTACTGTCAGTGACCACCGACACTGAAGTTGCGGTGTTAATGCGAAGAAATTAAAGCGAAACGTCGAAACGTAAAACATAGAATAAAATAACTAAGTTGATCTAGGACTCGCGCGTTACGATGAACCCGCGTCATTTTTTTCTCGTTTGACAGGTTCATCGTAATCTATATATAATATATATCATTACCACTATACAAACCATAATGCATACATTACAACAACCATTGCATCAATATGTTACAAATTATATTTATACAAGATTTTGGCTAAATTAATTAGATTATTATAAATAATAATAATTTACAAATAAAACAACACAACTTTGAATGGATCAAACCGATTGAATATGGTATTATAATGAAACCATTATTTGATTAGGGTACAACAACTTAAGCACAATTTACAACTATACATGCATACAAAACAAACTGAATTTGGTAAGGTAATGAAACCATTATTATTTGATTAAGGTACAACCACTTAAACACAACTTACAACCTATATTTAATTAAGGTACAACAATTTAAGCACACCTTCCCATCAAATATGCACACAATTGTTTAAAATTAATAGAATATATAAATAAGGATATAACATATACATAGGACTAGTAAGAACTAGTAAGGAAGGTATACATGTTGCCACGGATTTTCTTTTATCAAATAACTAGCTTACAACCCCGTGTATTACACGGGTTGAGTAACGAAAAATGTAAATTATAAACTTGTATATAATCCTTATTAATGAAATGACTTATTTAGATAAATTAGTAAAAATAAAGAACAGTTATATTTTCGTTACTTGTACATGTGATTTAATACTTTATTAGTAATTATAGTTTATATCCAAATAATATATTTTATCTTAACAAATATATATGGTTAGGGTAAAATGAAAACTTCTACAAGTTGTGAGAACTTAGATAACTCAACCTTACAAAAGTTTTTTTTGAATTTTTTTACAGAGGGTGTGAATAAGCGGTTAGAGACTCAAAGTGTTAAACTTTTTTATTTTGGATTCAAGTGGTTAAAACCACTAAAACATATTAAATAATATTATACTTAATATATTATTTGATACATTTTTATTTGTTATAGATAATTATTATTTAAATTTGAATTTAGACGTTTATCTCTAACTATATTAATTAATATTATATTATATTTTGTGTATAAAATTAATATGTAATACTATTATTAAAAGGGAGGAGACACCAGAGAATGACACATGTACAAAAAGATTTTCGTTTATTAGTATAGGAAGATTTAAAGTTAAAAAAAAACTCCGTGAAAAAAAGGTCAATAGAATAAAAAGCCAAGGAAGTTAAAAAAGAAAAAGATAATGAATTTAGAAAAAAAAAGGAAAAAGGAATTAGATAACTTAAAAAAAAACAACTAGTTTAAAACCTGTCAAACGTGAACCAAATTGGTTAATAATCAGTTTCAAACCCGAACCAAACCTGTTGAGATTCAATCTCAAATCAGAACGGAACCAATACGTTCCCACAAAAACAAGTTTAACCAAAATCGGGCTAAACAAATCTCAGTTTTTGACCACCTTTGTCCCTACCCGAACCGCTTTCAACAAGAACCAATTTGGACCCAGGTTCCAATTTGAGCACCACTAGTCAAGGCTTATGATTTTTATCGATGCAAAATTGAGGAAATTGATTCGATCATCAGAGTCCAACTTTGGTATGTGATTCAAGACATCTGTACGACATACTTTTCTTCGAATATAAAAAACATTTTTTTTTCTAACTAGACCTAATAGGAAAAGAGGCGAAAACCAAATCGTACGTTATCATTCTGGGTTTGGTTGGCAAAAGCGACTTCTTTTTCTTTTACGTGATTTTAAACGACTTATTAAATCATGGTCTTTTCTTAAGAAAGCTAAAAAAACAAAACACGTCACAAACGTGGCGATTTCAAAGAATGGAAAGATTGGATATGCTAAAGAAACATAGAAGACAAAAAAAAAAAAAAAGCTTATTGATATGCTAAAGAATAATTGAAATTTAGTAATCGTTTACGAAATCAACAAACTAATTAGCAATGTTTTTAAAACCGGTTTTTAAATCAAACCGGATTAGGCTAAAAATGGTTCAACCGGGTTGACTAGATAACTCTATAATTTCATAAATTACAACATCAACTCAAAAGTTAATCCAAAAATGCATTTATACATATTAAATGATGATTCAAAAGTAAATCCATAATAAAAAATAATCCAAAAGATAAACGAAAATCATTAAATTTTCCAACAAGCTCTTTTAAATGAAATTGTACGATATGTTTAAGCCATTTGAGTGTTGAATACATCAAGTTCACGAACGCATAAAAGACGAAATTCACTATTATCGAGTTTTTTTCTCAAACTAGTGTTGGTGGAAAAAATATTTACCATTTTGGTGTTTTTTCAAAACTATTTACCTAAATGATGTTTTTATTCATTTTATATTTGCCTTTTCTTTTAATCAACATAAAAAAAGTTATTAGTTTTTTTTCTATCCATTCAATCCACTATTTGCAATTTTATTCTTTTATAAAAGAATAAAAATGCAAAAGAATAAAATTGTTTGTTTTGGTTTAACGGTTTAAGCTTTATTAAGCCCGTATATTAAATACACAAAATTAAAAAAAAAGTTCTAAAATATATATACATCTTTTCATATCATTCAACTCATCTTCGTTGATTCAAGCATTTCAATTTATTTTACTACAATTGTTCATATCATTCAAAGCACAAACATATATAACTGTCGTGGAACTAAGTGAAGGCTAATTCAATTTGGAGGGACTTGCACTCTGGGCTGCATTTGCATTTCAATTTTAGGCTTGGTTATTTTTGTATATTAAATATGGTATAAACTACAAAATACAAAGAGTTAAATATTTGTAACACAAAATATTTAAAAATTAAAAAGGTTATAATGTATTTTATTAAAAAAAATGCTTTAAGAGTAGTAAGTAGAAGAATTGAGGAAATAATACATGAATATAATTGAATTGGGGAAATATGTAATTAATTGATAATATTAGAAAGGAGAAATATGTATATATTTATTTAATAGGTCATTAAGAGTAAAATGGTCATTCTAAAAGTAATTTTAATGAAAAAGGGAAAATATGTAATATATATGGGTTAGAGAGTGGAAAATATGTAATTGTTTTTTTTTTTTTTTGAGAAATACTTAATAAGCCAGCTTAGCAGGGGGAAATATGTAAAAAACCAGAAAAAATTTAAATCCTATGACTTTCTGCCCCCGTGAAACCTTTGGTCAAGTTTCACCACTACCCAAGAATGTTAGTATAAGTTTCACTGCAGTTATAACTTATAATATTTGATTAGTTTTTTTTATGTTTCTTATTTCATTGTTTAAATTTACATTGAATGATTTTATTAGTTTGTCTTTGACATGAATTGGTTGAAGAAAAATTTATAACGACATGGAAAAAGGGGTATAATATATTAATTTAATAGAAAAAAATTAATAAGTTTTTTATGTGGATTAAAAGAAATGATAAATACAAAATAAATAAAACATTAATAGAATAACTAAAAAAAATATACTGGGTTGATTAAAATAAAAGGTATAATAAGAAAAAATAAAAATACAGACAATGAATTGATTGAATAGAAAAATAATAAGTTTATTATGTTGGTTAAAAGAAAAAGAAAATACAAAATAACTGAAAACACCATTTTGGTAAATAGTTTTGAAAGAACACCAAAATGGTAAATATTTTTTCCACCAACACTAGTTTGGAAAAAAACTCCACTATTATCGTCATCCTCATCAACTACAACTAGAGGATAACTATTTTCGTTTCATACAATATTAAACAAGAACTTTTAGTTACGAATAATCATAATATATAAAATTTTTGTAAGATAAGTAACATATATAATAAAAACTAGGTTATAACCCCGTGTATTACACGGGTTGAATAAATAAATTTTATATACTAAATAATAAAACAATATATCTTTAAAAACCTCTTTTATTGCACGGGTTGAATAAATATAATTTTATATATTAAATAATAAAAAGTTATATCTATAAAAACCATATTGTATGGGTTGAATAAATGTAATTTTATATACCAAATAAAAAAGTTATATCTTTAAAACCACGTGTATTACATGGGTTGAAAAAATGTATTATTTTTTACTAAATAATAAAATAATATATCTTTAAAAAACCTCATTATTACACGGGTTGAATAAATGTGATTTTATATACCAAATAATAAAAAAAAATACATCTTTAAAAATATCTGTATTACACGGTTTGAATAAATGTAAGTTTCTGTACTAAATAATAAAAAAATATTTATCCTTAAAAAACCCCGTGTATTGTACGAATTATAAATCTAATTTTATATATCAAATAATAAAAAGTTATATCTTAAAAAAACCTCATGTATTACATGGGTCAAGTAAATGTATTTTTGTATAGTGAAAATAAAAATATTTAATATATTAATACAAAGTTTGGTTTTCGTGATAAAAATAGATTATTCTGTTGTTGCAAAATTTGTTAACGAAGTCTCAATAGATGTAACCATTTATTTAAAACTCCATAAATATATAAATGATAAATAACATTAG
The DNA here is from genome assembly GCA_030545235.1 of Helianthus tuberosus. NCBI lineage: Eukaryota > Viridiplantae > Streptophyta > Magnoliopsida > Asterales > Asteraceae > Helianthus > Helianthus tuberosus. The sequence goes on along the minus strand of CM060371.1, from coordinate 209,881,014 downwards.
TTAATTTAATTTCAAGTTTCGTAAAATCTATTTGATACCAAACTAAACAAAACGTTCAAAGATATAGTTAAGATCAAATTAGATAACTAAGTTTGAATTTGAAGTAAATAAATAAATATAAAAGTAATAATTAATTGAGTTAATTACTGTTTTCGTCCCTATGGTTTGTCAAAAATCACTATTTTGGTCCATTAGTTTAAAAATTACGATTTCAGTCCCCGTGGTTTCACTTTCGTAACCATTTCTGTCCCTGTGGTTTCACTTCCGTAACAATTTCAATCCATTATTCTGTTAAGTACAGGGACTGAAATGGTCACGAGGTGGACTGAAATAGTTACGAAAGTGAAACCATAGGGACTGAAATCGCAATTTTTTAACTAATTGACTGAAATAGTGATTTTTGACAAAACATAGGGACAACAACAACAACAACCATACCCAGTATATCCCACAGATAGCAGAGCTATTTATAGGGTCTGGGGAGGGTGGGATGTAGACAGACCTTGCCTCTATCCATAGGGATAGAGAGGCTGCTTCCAGAGAGACCCTCGGCTCGAAAGCGAACAGCAAACCGACATATCAGGTCAAAGAATGCATGAATATGAAGTCGCCCATACTAAGATAAGAGTGGGACAATATAATGTGAATCATGTATAATGGCATGCAACATCATTTTAAGCGTAAACATAATGTAAATCATGTATAATAGCATACAACATCATAGACACAAGAAGGGCAATCATCGGAGAAGTCCCTTAAAGAAAAGGAAAAGCCTACGTCCATGAAGAACACCTAAAACCTTTCTACAATATCCTCTAGAAGTCCTTAACCTTAATCCTACGCCTCCACGAAGTCCTATCGTGGACCATGTCCTCAGAAAGATGCAACTCTAGTAGATCATGCCTAATCTGCTCATCCCATGTCAGTTTGGGTCTGCCTCTTCCTCTCCTCCCCTCCACAGTAAGAGTTTCCACTACTCTAACCGGTGCCGTCGCTTCCCTCCGCTTTACATGCCCAAACCATCTCAATCTCCCCTCCTTAATCTTCTCCGATATACTAGCCACTCTTAGTCTATCCCTAAAAACCTCATTTCTTATCCGATCTAACCTCGTGTGTCCACACATCCACCTCAGCATCCTCATTTCTGCTACCTCCATCTTGCGCGCTTGTGTCTTCTTGGTAGCCCAACAGTCTGTTCCATATAGCATAGCTGGCCTAACTGCTACCCTGTAAAATTTCCCTTTTAGTTTAGTTGGGAACCTCCTATCGCACAATACCCCACTGGCTGCCCTCCATCTACACCAGCCGGCCTGTATGTGATGAGTTACATCACTATCTATGTCACCATCTCTTTGTACAAACGACCCCAGGTACTTAAATCTGGTTACCTGCGGGACCAATTGATCCTCAATGGTGATTTGGGTTTCATCGTCAATGGCTACACCGCTAAAATCACAGTGTAGATATTCAGTCTTAGATCGACTAAACCTAAGGCCCTTGCCTTCTAAAGCTACTCGCCACTCCTCTATCCTCGCGTTTAGGCACTGTTTAGTCTCTGCAATCAACACAATATGGACGAAAACAGTAATTAACTCTAATTAATTCAAATAAATAATATTATAAATGAGAAGGAGATTAAACTAAATAATAATTATCCATAAGTTATTAAACTAAATAATATTTAATATGAGGGTTATCTATAATTAATTAGAAGAGATTAAACTAAAATAATAATTATCTATAAGAGAAGGCCTAATACGATGACAAGTGTCCTCAAAGTGGTTTCTTTTATTATATAGTATAGATAAGTAACAACCCAAATTAAAATAACCCTGGGCCGTTATCAGTATTACTTTTCAAACTGGTATACCGGATTTTACCGCCGGTACAAACCTTATGCCGTTTCACTTATTTACCAGTGTGTTTTGTACCGTATTTACATCTAGAAATGGTAATACCGGTATAACCGGCCGGTGTTTACCGGCTTTTAACACATTGCTAATTAGGGGTGTTAAAAAGATGTCTTGTTTATACGCTGTCAAGTCAAACTCCTAACATGAACTTAGAGGATTTAATTTTACGTGAAAACTACATGAACGCAAAAATTAGCTAAGACATAAACCCAAACATAACTCATGTACACATATGGTCACGACCTGTTTAACACTCAAAAAATTATTGAACTTGTGATGGACCCATAAGCTAAATGTGTCGTTGATTGAAGAGAAAATAATTAAGACTTGTTTAGACTAAATTCAAACTTGTTAACTGTATTTTAACTATTTTATGTTTGTGCGGTATTAGAAATTCACATGACTAAAACTTTGTGAAATAGATGAAAAGTGTTGGAAAATTTATTAAAACTACATAAAATTCTTATGTTAGTAGATGTGGCGAAATGGGTGGGTTGGGTAGGTTTGGGTAATGGGTTAGGATGGATATGGGTTAGGATAAGCTTGGGTAAGGATGAGTTTTTTAAGAAAAATGTCAAGATTGGTTTAGGTCACAATGGGTTTCGGTCATGATATGCTAAAAATTAAAAGAAAATCAGAAGAATTTAAAAAAAATTCAAAAAAATTTTAAAAAAAAATCAGAAAATAAAAAAATTAAAAAAAAACCAGAAAAAAACTCAAAAATCAAAATTAAAAAGAATCAAAAAAACAAAAAAAAACATAAAACTAAAAAAATCAGAAAAACTAAAAAACTAAAAAAATTCAAAAAAAATTCAAAAAAACCCAAAAAAATAAAAAAAATTCAAAAAATCAGGAAAATTAAAAAAATAAAAAAAATTTAAAAAGTTCAAAAAAACCAGAAAAGTAGAAAACTGCCCATCATCAAATAAAACAAATAACTTCCCATCATCATTAAATTAAAATTTGTACCTGGAATCCTCATCATCATTCTGTGACCTATCTAGGGCTAAATCCCTACGCTCACTCTCCGAATTCCGAATTCGATAAACTCGAATTCGAATTTCCACTATTAACTTCTAATCTCAAATTAGCCAACCGCTGCTGATTCCTATGTTTATACTCAACACACACACAAACCATATGAAGCAAACACTGTGGTGGTGAGGAGCGGCGATGTGGTGGTGGAGTCGTCGGTGGAAGATGATGGCGATTGAGATGACATGATTGGCGATTGGATCGAGTAGGGGTAAACCCTAGTTCGTAGTTAGAAGAAGAAGAAGGTTATCGATGACGAGATGGTTGTTGATTGTTTGACAGTTGGGAGGATGCCTTAACGTCATGAAGTCTGATGCGTTTTAGGGTTAGATAGTTAAAAACCCGACCCATGTTAAAATTTAGGTGGGTATTTTAAAACTCATCCTAACCCATTTTGACTAAATCCTCATCCCATTCTGACTTATTTCCCTTTTTAAAGAGGCCCAAAAAATACAAAATATCATGGTTGGGTTTTTGTTGCCACCCCTAGTTATATGTTAACTACAGAATTGACATATCATATCATATCATTCGAAAGACCATAAACCATTCGCATAGCACAAATGTTTTATAATCAGATTTAGGTTTCAATTATAGTGCGGTTAAAAGTATAGTAGTTTTATTTGTCTTAGGTAGGGCTGTTAGGATCTGAGGATCTACAGATTGTGCTTGTTTGTCAGATTTGAACAAATCAAATAGATATGAGCAGTTTTAAGTGCAGCGGAAATGAATAACAAACTTTGTAAGCACAATCAAAAGAGAATATAGTTTGATAAACAATTGCTTTTTCATAGAGTCGAAAGATTACATTAAAAGCAAAAGATTACAATGCAAGCTTACAGACTATACTCCCCCTCAGCCTGATACTCCAGAGTTGGTTGCACAAGATGAAAGGATTGAATTGAGGAGAAGAACTCACTCAAAACGATCAAATATAACAGTACAAAGTACTGTCATATTTATAAGCAAACCAAACCACTGATGTACCTCAGCTGACGTCACCATGATAGTGACATCTAACAGCCTAACAACCTATAAACACTGGTCTATACAAAACTACTGATGTCTAACAACTGATTGATCATAAAATACAAAACAAGTCTAACACTGTTCACGTTCCACTGTTGTAGCCTAAGCACTGATCATTTGAACATCAGTGCTTTCTTCAAAAGGTGATCAGTCTTTGAATGAGCAGTGCTTGGGTCTTCAGCAGTACTTAAGAGACAGCAGTAGATAGAGCTCAGTGTTTGCCTTTTAACAGTCTTTAGTTGTTTCATCAGTGTTTGGTTCATCAGTTGTTCTTCTGAGCAGTACTTAGAGTGTATCAGCAGATAGGTAACCACTGTCAAGGGGAGAGCTTAGTGTAAACGTCTGCTTATTATGAATCTACTGTTGTGAACAGGTTTTAGCTTTACATTATCTGTTCCTCTGGTAGGGTTCAATCCCAACAATTTCCCCCTGGAACAGATAATGCCAAAACCTTTCATTATTCTGGATTTTTATTCTTCATCAGAAGTTCCTTTGCTTTTCTTTTAAATTCTTCCTCAAACTCTTTGGAACTTGAATCAGCCTCATCCCTGCACAGTGTAAGCTCAAGGAGAACTTGTAGATCTTCAACACTCAGGCCTAGTGCTTGATTCCTTGATATATGCCTCACTTCTCCATTGATTCTGATCAGAGTCAATACATGGGTCTTTTGATCAGAGAGCCACTTTAGTATTTTTAAACCAAATGGGTTTCTTGGGAGAGGTTTATTGTCTGATGAACTTAAAGTGTTTAAACTAGAGAAGAAGTGTAGAGCAGTATCATGAGCTTCAGAAATTCATGTGAAAGCTTTTTCAATAATCTCATTAGCTGCAGCTATGTCTGCTTCAACTTCTTTGTCAGTCAGCTCACTGTTTGTGACATCTGCTGATGATTTTTGGCTTACTACTTTGACCTTTTTGGCAAGGTTTTGTAGTTTTGCTAATTTTTCTTTATCTGAAGCCAATTTCTTGGTAGCTTCTTCAATCAGGTCATCTTCTCAGCTTTTTCAAGAATTTGGAGCTGTCTTTTTCTTCCGTGGATCAAGTTTAATCTTTTCAATTCTGTTAGCCTCATGCTTTAGTGCAACTATTGGCCAGTCTTTGAATTCTTTTTCTTCAGCAGGATAGAACTTTTCTTTCATTATGTATGCAAGATATTATTTTCTCAATTCATTTCATTGATCTGCTTCAGGGGATAAACTTGACATTTCTTTGTTAAGATCACTTGCATATTCTTCTATTTGTTTGACTTTGTTGAGCAGGAATTCTCTTCTTTCCAAAATGGCTTCATCACCTTGATCCTTGCATTCAACTTTGGCTCTTATCCTTGCTAGTCTTGCTTTTATTTCGAGATATTCATCCATGTTTTCTGGAATTATGAAACCTATGAGAGAAGGAAATTTTCTTATTGAAGGATCATCTTCGGTGTAAAATTGTTTCATCTCATTTTTTACAGCTTCTAATTCCAATGGATATTTAGCAGCAACAGGATCATACTTTTCATCAGTAGCCTGTGTTGTTTCTCTTTTTCTTTTGTGAGGCTTTGGAGGTTGTGGTGTAGGAATGATGAGATCAGTGGTGGATGTTTGACTAACAGTGGTTGAAACAACTGGTGTTTCAACCGCTGTTGTCATTACAACTGCTGATGTATCAGCAGATGTCTTCTGCTTTTGAGCAGGGGTTTTTGATAGTGTTTTTGATGGTGGTGATGGTGGTGGTGACTCATCATCAGGAATGAAAACCCTTCTCCTTTTTAATGTAGGAGAGGCTGATGATGTTTTGGGTGGATAAGTGGTTTGAGATTGAATAGCAGTGGTTTGTGATTGTGATTGACTGTCAGTGGTTGAAACAACTGGTGTTTCAATCACTGTTGTCATTACAGCAGATGTTGTAACATCTGCTGTCTTCTGCTTTATGGCAGGAGGCAGTGGTGGTGATATGATTGTAGATGATGATGTGAGGGCAGTGGTTTTGGTGGTGTGTGATGGAGTGGTGTGTGTTGAAGATATGGCAGCTGTTTGGCTGTTGACAGCAGTTTTTGTAACCACTGATGTATCAGCTGTTTGGCTAACAGGTTTTGAGACCTGCTTTTCCTTTTCTTTTTCTTTTTCAGGCTCAATATAAAGGCCATGTTCTATTCCCATCTTATTCATTTTTCTCAACAGCTTGATATTCTCTCCCTTTTTGGCATTATCTGAAGGGGGTTAACAAGAAATGACATGGAAGAAGGAACTTTGCTAGAGGCGCTTTGAATGCTAGCCTTTATAGCCTTGATATCTGCTTGAGTGTCTGTAAACCTTGATTCCACCATGTTGGTCAGCATTTGTACATGAATAGCATGCTTTTGATCAGCCATATGTTGCTGTTTTTCAAGCATGGGTTGAAAGATATTCCAAAGCTCATTTGCAGCAAATGCATGTTGTGCAGGTGCTTGAGCAGGAACAGTAGTAGCTTGTGCTTTTTGAGCTTTTAAAATCTCTTGCACAATATCTTTAATTTCAGCAACCGAATCTTCAAGTTTTTCAACTCTTTCCGTCAATTCCTGATATTTTGAATCATCACCTACATTAGTAGGATCATCTGAATCCCCACCAGTAGTGGTTGTATCAATGTGTGACTTAGGAACTGAATCCCAGAAATCACCCATTGATGCCCCTTGTTCTTGGTACTGGGGACTTCTTGCTTCAGCACTCGATAAACCTTTGATGGTACCGGTGGTTAAAACCAACTCACTGGTGGTTACCGATGTTTCCATGGAAGAAATTGCCTTCAAGGGAGTCTTATTAATGAAACAACTGTTCAACTGAAGATCTGTTGATCCATCAGTTGTAGTTGCTGTTCCACTTGAACTACCACCAAGAGTTACTTGTAACTCAGGGGGTGTAACCTCCTCAATTGTTGCTGGGATAGCAGGAGTAGTAGCATCAGACCCAGTCACTTGTGGGGGTATACTCTCAGTGATAGGTGATAGAGAGGAACTGGTTTGTGTCTGAGCTATAGCAGCTGCATGCAACAAAGGTAGCATGGATTGTGGTAGTATGATTGGTGAGGGTATGGGAGTTGAAAGAGACATGTCCTTGGGATCAGGACTGAGGAAGATAAATCCAATTGAATCCAGAGCTTCATATTGTGGAGTCCCTGTGCTTACAACCTGATCCTTTTGTGAGGATGCAGGAGGATTTTTAGGCAATGGTTGAGATCTTTCTTCCAACTGCTGTGAGGAAGTAACAGCAGTGGTTTGTGGTGACATTTGTTTTGTCACTGGCAGTTGCTCTGGGATCTCATCTTCCTGAGTTGCCTTTGTTTTGGGTTTGGTGGGTTTTCTGGATGTTTTTCTTTTGGTCTTTTTGGTAATTTCAGGTGTGGGTTTCAAAGCAGTGGTAGTGCTGCCATGATCACCTGGAGCAGTGGGCTCAACAGCTGATACCTGAGGAGCAGTTGTAACCGCTAAAATCTGCCCAGGTACCCCTGCTTTTGTTTTTATTGGTGCCATCATTCTGGAAAATGTTTCTTTTGTTAAGCCTTTTATTTGAAAATAGGCACCTTGTTTAAGCAGATTTTCAGTTTCTTTTTCAAATTTTTGTTTGAAATAATAGCTTAAAAATCTTGGAAACAGCAAAAATGCTTTACTTTCAACGTTTTTCACCATGTCATTGAAGATCTCCTGGGAATAATTGTAGTTTTTATTATTCAAAATAGCGTAACCCAGGCATTGAATTTTTAATGGTATTTCGTTGAATGCTGTTGTTTTATTCGAAACACAACTCAAAAGTGTGTGAAACAAAAATCTGGGTGCAGATGGGAAATAACCCTTTTGTAGGGTATCTACCTTTGATTGTTCTGCATAACCCCTTTTCAGAAAATCAGCTTTTAACTCGTTTTTGTCAAAAGAAGTTTTACCATTCTAATCATCGAGTTTGAAGACTTCTGATATTGACTGCGGTGTGATTTTGATCGCCTTACCCTGTATCGACGAGTTAATGGCTATGACTTTATCGTCTTGTTTTTCAAGCGTCGCCTTTGTCCAAAACTCGTTCTGGGTTTGTAGATAGATGGGAGCATCTGCCGTTAACAAAGTTTTGTACTTTGATGCAGATAATGTATCAATGATGGAGTCGAAGGTGTGGTTATCAGTAGGTTTTGTGAGCAAACCCAGATAATTATGAGGAGATTTGTATGGTATCTTGTTGGATTCTTCGGTCGTTTGAGTGACCTCTTTTGAAGGTGATGTTGATTTTGGTTGTGATTTTGATTTTGACTTTGATTTTGTCATTTTTGCGAAGAAGATCGAAGAATGATTTTGAAGATTTTGAGAAGAAGGGTTGGAAACTGCTTTGAGAAGAGAATTTTGGAATTCAATTCGACAGTGTAAAACCATGTTTGGGGTTTAGGGCAGGGTTTTATTTAGGAAAAAAATGGTCGCTGATGTGGCAGCGGTTATTATGATCTGAAGGCTAAAAATTGACCACGTGTCAAACACTGATGAAATGGATGAAGGATGGAGAACAGTTGTTTTAAGGGCCACTGACGTATCAAGCATCAGTGGTTACAACGGTAAAAATTGTGGACAGTGGATGATTTTTACTATCAGTGGATAGCATATCAGTGGATAGGACACTGATTGTGAATATCAGTGCTTGTCAAGATAATGAAGGATCAGTGGCTAACTTTCAGCAGTGGTCAGTATTTAGAGATCAGACGTTGGAACAAAACAGTGGTAAGGGTAAATGGTACAGATCTGAAGGACAAGTATTCCAGCAACAGTTTTGAGAATTTTCATGCAAGGTTTTGCCACATGTCAATTTTGAAGGACAGTGGTTTAGTACCCCAGATGATGAAATTTTTTTGCTAAGGCAACTCATTTTCGTTTAATATTCAATTAAAACATGAGTACCCTAGTAATTCAAGCACAGTTAGCAATCAACCTTTGATAAAAATTTAGGAGCAAACCTGAGTATGACATGATCTTGACATATGTACCATTTCCTTTTGACCCATTTATGAGGACAATATTACCAACAAAAATAAGGTATTACATCCTGACAGGAACTGAAACTACTGCCAACAAAAACAAGCAAAAGTTCCAAATATATTATTCAAAAAAATGAACAATATATCCTGATTATTCGAGAAAATCCTTTGAAAAAAAATGGTTAAAGTATTTTCTGAGAACAGTATTAAAAAGGATCTGGTATATTTTCAAAAGATAACGTAGTCATATCATTCTCAAGTTTATAAAAATGGTCAGTGGTAAGAAATTTTGAATATATTTTGATCACTGTTAGGAACCATTTTATTGTCAGTTGATTGCAAATATGAGGACACATGGACACATAAGTTATGAAGATCCTTGTTATGGATCTTGTTACTATGTGATGATTTTGAAAATTTGTCTAGTCCTTTTGAAATTCAATCACAGGAAACACTAATATCACCTGAACTTTCTTGAACCAATGAGCACAAACAGTTGCTTAATGACCATCATTACCCCAAGTTTTGACTCTTAAGTGTTTTAAGTTTATACTCTTTTCTTCTGAATTCAAGAGTTTTTGTGAATTCAAAAGTTTTGAGATAAACACACTTCAGAGTTTTTGTGAATTTTCTTAATGTATTTTAACATAGTTGATTTTGTCCTTTTGAGGAACTCAACCTGTTTTCAACACATAAGATCTGAATAACTAAAGTTTTAATTTCCCTCTTGTGTTTTAACAAAACAATCAATGTTTTTACGAACATAGGTTTTGTTAATCTGAGGTTCATACTTTAGTATTTAATGAAAACATCACTGATTGTACATCAACAATTGAAATCAATTTAGAAAATAAAAATAGTCTCATAGTTTAACAGATATAGTTTCAGATCTAGAAACCATGAGTGTCTTATGCATGAATTCACTTGTTGTGTGAAATTTGTGTGTCATATGACATCTTGGTTGATTTACAGAGTTTTTGAATAACCATTTTGAACATGATTTACTCGATACTCTGTTTTTCAACAAAATACAACCAACCTTGGTATTAATGAATTTTGAGCTGAACTGATATGTCAAATTGATTGTTAGATCGAATTTGACTGTCCAGGCTCTGATACCAATTGTTAGGATCTGAGGATCTACAGATTGTGCTTGTTTGTCAGATTTGAACAAATCAAATAGATATGAGCAGTTTTAAGTGCAGCGGAAATGAATAACAAACTTTGTAAGCACAATCAAAAGAGAATATAGTTTGATAAACAATTGCTTTTTCATAGAGTCGAAAGATTACATTAAAAGCAAAAGATTACAATGCAAGCTTACAGACTATACTCCCCCTCAGCCTGATACTCCAGAGTTGGTTGCACAAGATGAAAGGATTGAATTGAGGAGAAGAACTCACTCAAAACGATCAAATATAACAATACAGAGTACTGTCATATTTATAAGCAAACCAAACCACTGATGTACCTCAACTGACGTCACCATGATAGTGACATCTAACAGCCTAACAACCTATAAACACTGGTCTATACAAAACTACTGATGTCTAACAACTGATTGATAATAAAATACAAAACAAGTCCAACACTGTTCAGCAGTACTTAAGAGACAGCAGTAGATAGAGCCCAGTGTTTGCCTTTTAACAGTCTTTAGTTGTTTCATCAGTGTTTGGTTCATCAGTTGTTCTTCTGAGCAGTACTTAGAGTGTATTAGCAGATAGGTAACCACTGTCAAGGGGAGAGCTTAGTGTAAACGTTTGCTTATTGTGAATCCACTGTTGTGAACAGGTTTTGGCTTTACATTATCTGTTCCTCTAGTAGGGTTCAATCCCAACAAGGGCTGTTCATTTTTATCCAAAATCCGAACTCGACCCGAATCCAAAATCCGAACCCGAATTAGCGAATACCCGAAAAACACGAACTTGAGAAACCCGAACTCGACCAACCCAAACTTTCAATGGTTCGATTATCGGGTCATTTTTTCCCGGCCAAAAACCCGAACAACCCTATCCGAAAAACGCGAAACACAAAACCCGAACATTTATTGTTTTTTTTATAGAAGTGTTTAGACCGTGGGGTATGGTGGGGCGGGGGTTTGGGGCATGGGTTGACACATGTAACTTTGAAAACTCAATTCACAAACCCATTTTGTATGGGGTATGGTAGGCGTGGCTTGGCTGGCGTGGCCAAGCCACATCAGTTTTTTTAATATATATATATATATATATATATTTATAAGAGTAAATTACAAAAATCGTCCTTTATGTATGTCACTTATTGCAAATTGTGTCATTTGTCTTTAATAATGACAGAAACCGTACTCTATGTTTACAAACCCTTACACGTTATATCCTTTAGCCCTAACTCAGTTAATTTTCATGGTTAAGCTTGAACAATTAGACCCCACATGAGGGTATCTTGGTCATTTTACCCCAAATATTAAAATAAATAATCATAAAAAATAAAAATAAAAAAATAATAAATACATAAAAAAGAGTATACAGACATAATTTTTCTCATCACATTTATCTCTCTCTAACTTCCCTTCCCTACCACCACCACCACCTACTCCCACCGTTTACCACCACCTCCCCCACCACAACCACCGTCACCACCATCCACCTGCCACCAACAACATCACCACCCCACCAACACCACCACCATCCTCCGAAACGCCATAACCGCCGCAAACGAGTGATGTTTTACATCACTGTGTTTCAGGATCTGATCGTTGACGGTCTAGGGTTAAAGGTCGAGGGTTTCGTCTTCCGTTTCGAGATCTGATGTTTTCAAGGTTAACCGCCGCAAACGAGTGATGACGCCGCCGGGATCTATAAGAAGGCTGTTAAGCCGTTGGTAGTTAAAGGTCTAGGGTTTCGTCAGCCGTTTCGGGATAATACGTTTGATTTTGTGTTTTCCGGTGACGGTGGATTGGACAAATCGGAAAAAGCAGGTGATTTTGCTGAAGAAGTTTTCCGGATGGTTAAACCGGAAGGTTATTTCGTTGTTTATACATCTTCTAAAGATACATATAGCTTCAATTCTTTTATTGCTTTATTCAATTGTTGTAAATTCATACGGTCAAGACATATAAATAGATTTGGATCTGAAATTCATGAAATTGTGATGAAGAAAGTAAATGGAATTAATATATAGAAGAAAACAGAGCATGTTTTAAGTGGAAAATATATAGAAGAAAACAGGCGGTGGACGATGGTTTGGGTGGTAATGATGGTGGGAGTAAAGGGAGTGGTGGTGGTGGCTAAGTGTGTTGTGTGTGTAAAATATTTTTTTTAAACATAATTATTTATTTAGGGTAAAATGTCTAAAATACCCTCATGTGGGATCCACCTAGTCAGACTTAACCATGAAAATTAACCGAGTTAAGGCTAAAGGACATAACGTGTAAGGTTTTGTAAACATAGAGTACGGTTTCTGTAATTATTGAAGACAAAGGACACAGTTTGCAATAAGCGACATACATAAAGGACGATTTTTGTAATTTACTCTATTTATAACCATTAAAAACTACATAAACATACAAAATAATTATCAAAATAAAAAACTATCATTCTTCGTCGTCTTCGTCGGTTTCAAACCCAGGAATCGTTGAAACATGATCCACCAAATCAGATCGAAGGTTGTGATGTACGTAAAGACGTCGGCTTCAACGGCTAGTTTGAATTGGCCACTGACAGCCCGCCACATCGGATCCCCCAACGGCTTAGTTTGAATTGGCCACTGACAGCCCGCCACATCGGATCTCAAGCCCGCCCCACGCCCGGCTTCAAACCCAAGCCCCAAGGGGCCACGCCACAACCCAAGCCCACCCGAGGTGGTGGCTTGGGCGTTTTCCCCCAACCCACGCCCCAACCCAAGCCCCATACCCCATAGTCTTAGATTTAGAGACTTTGATACATGGAACTAGGGCTGTAAACGAACCGAACGAACACGAACAAGGCCTTGTTCGTGTTCGTTCGTTAAGGAAATAAATGTGTTCACGAACGGTTCATGAACACTTACCGAACGAAATTTTATGTTCGTGTTCGTTCATTAAGGAAATGAGCGTGTTCGCGAAACGGTTCACGAACACAAATAAATTTGGCAAACACGACGAAGGATAAAGATAGATGGCCTGGAGAGTAGCACTCGAACTTGAATCCCTTATTGTGGCACGGATGTCAATCGTATTCGCCGATGTAAATAATGAGAAATGAAAGGAAAATGATGCATAAACAAGGTGAAAGTGGGTTTCCTAGTTTAATTGTTAGGCTAATAAAATAAATAAAAGTTTAATAATATAAAAAGTACAAATAAAATATAAGAATGTACAAAGATCTTCAATTAAAACACAAACATACGAATATAAACGAATGCAAATCAACGAATGTTCACGAACACGTTCACGAACACCTTACCGAACGTTCACGAACACAATCGAACGAACGAGACCTCTGTTCATGTTCGTTCATTTAACTAATCGAACGAAATTTCTTGTTCATGTTCGTTCGTTTAGTAAACGAACGAACATAAACGAACTCCCCGCCGAACGGTTCACGAACTGTTCGCTGAACGTTCGGTTCGTTTACAGCCCTACATGGAACATTAAGTTTTAGGATTTCTAAATATTATAATTGCAAATTGTCAACTAATGTATGAACTTTAATGATATTTTTAAAGTAGCAGTATGAATTTTGATGATATTTTACAAAAAAAAAAACATATATTTTCATTTTACATCTAAACTCGAAAACCAAACAACCCAACTAACCCAAACCCAAATAACCCAACCCCGACTAACCCGAACTTTAAAATGGATCGGTTATCAGGTCAATTTTTCTCATAGAAAAACCCAAAACCTAATGAAGATCCCTACTCTTAGGTTCAAGCTTAAAAGTTAAAACACGAAACTTTCACCTCTCCTTTAGATGTGACGAGTAAAGACTTCATAGCAAGTGTAAAACGACACATTACCAAATCACTTTGGTTTTTATGCAATAATAACTTGTACCAAATGCAATAAAAGTCGTACATTTATAGTCATTGATTTGTTTTAGCTTCATTGATGTTAATAGGTTACCCTAATGTCTATTGTCATTAATCCAACTCATCTTATTTGTCTCCCCATAAAAGTATCATCCTTTATTTAAGGCATGATGACTTACTTTCTATATATTCACATTTTTAAGGGATGAATTTGGTATTCCATCTATGAGTTTTCCTAAAATGCTAGATTCTTTACCAAGTTCACTATTGTATTAACTTTGCTAAAGCTTGAAAATCATGTTTCTTTCTTCATGAAATGAGTTGATTTTGACTAAAAAAACAAAAACCTTGATATTGATCCTATTTGTTTTATCTTAACCCCATACTGGCTCTATTTATATGTATATAAATAGTAGAGTTAAATGCCATTTTAGTCCCTGTGGTTTGGGCTATTTTGCCAGTTTAGTCCAAATGTTTCATTTTTAACCTGTGGGTCCAAAAAAGTTTCACAGTTGCCATTTTAGTCCACTTGGATAACTTCATCCATTTTTTCTGTTAACGAGAAGGCCAATTCGGTCCTTTTGTATGTAATTCTATTAATTAAAAGGGCAATTCGGCCATATAAAATGACCGAATTGGCCTTCTCGTTAACAGAAAAAATGGATGAAGTTAAACCAGTGGACTAAAATGGCAACTGTGAAACCTTTTTGGACCCACATGTTAAAAATGAAACATTTGGACTAAACTGGCAAAATGGCTCAAACCACAGGGACTAAAATGGCATTTAACTCTAAATAGTATGTTGCGGTTCAAAAAAAAAAAAGATCAACTCAAATTACATTATCAATTAATTTAGGTTTACTTAAATTATACAAGAAACAAAAATAACGACCATATTAAAACAATTTACCATCTTAAAACATTCACGAATAGGCTAGCACCACCCACAACCATTGTTTATCGTAATCACCTACTTGATGTCACCGACATTATCGCTGCCACCGCCAATGCCACCTCATAAGTCATTGTTGTCTCCACCGATCGATATACTTGCTGAACCCAACCAGATTTTTTTTTTTCTAAAACGTCTCATTTCAACTCGATATTTTTTTGTTAGAACCTTGTTTTTGACCTGAACCTGGTTGATACATATTTAAAGGGGATTTATTTTAATCCGGATTAGTTTAAGTCAAACTTTGTTTAACTAAAGCTATGTTTAAGATTTGAAGAATTTAGATGAATTTGAAAATAATTTTAAATTATAATAGCATTAAGATGTGTTTTTAGATTATTATTTTTTCTTAATTTCATAACTAATTTCTATTCACGTGTCTTTATCTTTATTAATTTGTCTTTATCTTTATTAATTGATAAAAGACATATCTGATGTGTTTTTCTCTTTTTACGTTATTTTTATCAATTGATAAAAACTTATATCTGATACGTTTTTCTCTTTTTACGTTATCAAATCTTAATCAAATTTGTTGAAACTTTACCAAATTTGTTGTAACTTTACCTTTGAAAATATTAAATCTTAATCAAATTTGTTGTAACTTTACCTTTGAAAAGAAAAATGGGTTCCCTCTAATAACAAGAATAATTAATTTTAGAGTTAAATGCCATTTTAGTCCATGTGGTTTGAGCCATTTTGCCAGTTTAGTCCAAAGGTTTCATTTTTAACCTGTGGGTCCAAAAAGGTTTCACAGTTGCCATTTTAGTCCACTGGGTTAACTTCATCCATTTTTTCTGTTAACGAGAAGGCCAATTCGGTCATTTTATATGGCTGAATTGTCCTTTTAGTTAACAGAATTACATACAAAATGACCGAATTGGCCTTCCCGTTAACAGAAAAAATGGATGAAGTTAACCCAGTGGACTAAAATGGCAACTGTGAAACCTTTTTGGACTCACAGGTTAAAAATGAAACATTTGGACTAAACTGGCAAAATGGTCCAAACCACAGGGACTAAAATGGCATTTAACTCTTAATTTTATATTAATTGTATCACTATATGAAGTATGATTTTTGTTGAAATACTTAATTATAAAATAATTAGAAAAAGAGAACACTGAGTGTCTAGTCTACATCTATAAACAGATGGTTCAAATAAGAAAAAAAAAGTTTGTAAGAATAAAAAGAATATATTTAAAGTAATAGTAAATATAGAAATGCTCCATTGATTTTCTATTCAATGTTATTGTAAAGATATATAAGTAAATTTACAAAATTGATTAATATATTGTGTTCTCTAAATTAACTAACTAAATTTAACTAATAACTCATTTTTAAAATATACTTTTTCAACACAAACCTATTTTTTGGCGAAGGGCAAATTTCAATGGGTATAATAAATTTCGATATATGTTGGATATAAGTAGAATAAATATCGATATCTATAAGATTAACTTTGAAATATCTAGCATAGAATGTTTTGGCCTAATTAATTATTGAGAAAATAATTAGTTGGAGGAATTATAAAGTATTTCGTATTTAAGCGTTATGTTTTTTTTCTCTTCTCACATTAAAGTTCTTCTCAAAAGATCTTTCTAAAAAAATCAACAGTTTATAAAAAGCGTAGAAGGTCAGCCTGAAACGCCACACCATATGTCCCAACGGGTAAGTGTAAATGTGTCCAAAAAATTGGGTACAATCACCATGTTGAAACAAACTATAACACCTGGTCGCAAATAATGCTCCATGTTGATATATTGAAGACATCATGCTGAAACTTAAAACATCATGTTGTTTCAAGAAGTTTGGTAAATGTGGCGCCCTTAGATCATCTCAGTTAATATCTTGATCGTTATACATGTTAATAATACACATTACATCCAATTTTAAGCGTTTTAGGTAACGAATTTGTTCTAATCAACACATAATTGGGTTATATTTGGATTTGAATGGCTAACTGGTGATTTTTCTAAGATATATATGAAGATGAACGTGGAAGATTTGGATGCTAAGTAAAATATAAAAGAAATAATCAAAATCATACTACTACAACTATATTACTTAAAGTGATATGGTCGTATCATCCATAATCTAAAATCTTATTTAAAACCTTTTCCACCCAGAATTTAGGAAAGTGATACAGCCGCATTGAACCCTATACAACAGTATCCCTTGGCTGGCGACATTTTAACCATATTTTCGGTTCATAAGTAAGACGGGCTGCTTAAACACATTGTTCCAGCCATTCCAAAGTAAGTTCTCAACCATAACTTCGTAAGGGTAAAAATTATCAACTCCGAAGGAAAATTCAAGTGATCTACAACCCATTTCATCTTGTATTCTCGTTTGATTCATTTTTCCTAGTTATGTTATATCTCAAATTTGTAAGTTGTTTTTATGTTTTTGTAAATAGCATGAGCGAAAACTCGTGATACACTTATATTAGCTAGCTAAACTTTAATAATATTTATAAGGTAAGGTTCATCAAAAAAACTCGTGAATGCTAACAAGTTTCATGAGTTTTCTTTGTCATTTTTTTAATCTGTAAGTTAGTAATATGTATGAGAATCTCGCAAAACGGTTCTTAAATGATCCTAATCATATATACACACATACATAGATACATACATATATGCATCTATATATATATATACACACACACACTATAGGATTTGGTTCACCAGAGAACCACCCCAAGTTGTGAAAACTCACGAACCATCGGTGAAAATCCTATTTCTTGTGCGAGTTTTTCAACCAGATATTTGCATAAACGTAGATGAAGATCTAACTAAGATATATGTAAATTTGTTTTATTCGACATGTAAATGGGCCTTACACTAATGTAAATTTGTTTTACAAACCGCATGACGTCACCTATAAATTTGTCTTATGGTGATGTAATTTATGCAACCAGTTTTTTTCTCTAGAGTCGCTGATTTTTTTTCAAAAACAAAATTTGGGAAAAAAATTTCTGAAAAAACTTTTTTTTAGCCTAGTTCTCTCGATTCTCTCAACTCAAGGTGCTCTCGTTATACCCTATCTATACATATATAAGCTAATTACAAAAAGGAAACCCACTTTACCTGAGTAAACCCTGCAAACTCCATGTTATAAAACTTTTTCGTTTTTGAAAAAAGTAGGGCATGTAGTATAAATAATTTCAAGCATTTCGAGCCAAGAAAATGAAAAATGGCGAGTAAAGTTTATTTTTAAATAAAAACCACAAACTAAAAATGTAATTCCTTACATTTTTTTCCACTGTATTTTGCCACTGTTACATCTTTTGTCCTATAAAAAAGTTTTGTAACATAGCGTTGTGGTTTTTATTTAAAAAAAATATTTACACGACATTTTTTTTTCATTTTCTTGGCTCGAAATGCTTGAAATTATGTATCATGCATTTTTTTTCAAAAAACAAAAAAATTTGGAACATAGAGTTTGTAGGGTTTACTCAACTAAGGGGAATGATAAAATGAAAATCTTGGTGAGTTAAGAAAACCAAGGAAACCTCATCTTCACCATCAATTCATTTAATCTGAGGTCGATATTAAATCAAGTACAAAAATTGTTTTTTTCAGAAAAATGTAACAGACTGCAAAAAATGTTCTTCAGAATTTTAAACAGTCTAACACAAAAGTGTGTCTGTCTGTAAATGTCACACAAAAAAACATCCCAAAAAATGTAACATATTGTTACGTGCACTGCAAAACTAAAAATCTTCCCAAATTTTGAAAATACTGAAAATTGTAACAGTTTAAGTCAAAAATCTGAAAAAAAAACTGCTTTGAAAACCCATAAAAGGTTTAACAGGCGAAGTTCAAAAAAAATGTAACACAATCACAAATTCTCTCTCCTCTCTTCTCTCTCATCTGACACGAAAAATGTACACAATGTTAGAAAAAGTTGACTGCCAAAAAGTGGAATACGTGACATTTTTGTGTCTACATAAATGGGTTTCTTAAGTTTCTTTAACTAGAGTGAGATTTCTCTATATACTTCACACACACACATATATAGGGTTGAGTTTGGCTACAAAGTCTATTTTTCCTACAAAAGTGTACAAAGTCATAAAACACTTCAGCCATAAAACACACTCAAAACCCACAAATCACAGAGTGAAGATCACTAAAACACAATATCCAAACCCTAACAGTCCATAAAAACTTCAAACACACCATCGTAGAACTATGAATATAAAAAACAACATGATAATCAACATAAAACACACTATTGTTAGTCATTCGATAATCAAAATGTAACGCCCCAAAACCCGAATGTTAAATTACAAGCATGTTTTATTTTACCCAATGTGATATGGGGTAACTAAGTTAGTTAACTTAGTTATATGTGCCAGTTAAATAGTAAGGAATGAAATTTTGTGACTAACAAATAACAAACAAAACTACAAGGGCAAAAAGAGGGCAAGTTGGAAAGTGTTTTAATTAAAACATAAAAAGAAAAGGGAAACCCCATTTGGGGCAGATGTATTATAACAACCCTCCCGAATATTTTTCTGACACCCTAATATATTTTAAATACCCCTATATGTCTTAAAATACACCCCGTATGTGAAAACCGAGCCCAAAATACGTTATATCATTTAAAATAAATAAAAAACAAGAAAATTGGGTTTCAGGCGGGCCGCGTAGCCCTTAGCTAATCCTTACGCGGGCCGCGCCAGCTTAAAGGGTCAGATCGCACCCTGAGCTGACAGGCGTCATCCACGTGTTGACCCTAGTCATGACCCGGATCAGCTACAGCTAGACCCCCCTATGACGCGGGCCGCGTAGCCCCTTGCTACACTTTACGCGGGCCGCGAGAAAACCAGAAATCAGCCCTATATAAGGAGGCCTCGGGATTTCACTTTCAGTCGCTCATTTCTTTCTTTCTAAACGAGTTTCTGAAGTTATAGGCATAATATTCGAGTATAATACCCCCTAATTAGCGAGGTTCTGCTCCGTTGTAAGTATTATAACCCCAGTTTCGTATTAGATACGCTGCCCGATTGATTTAGGGTTCCGTAACAACTGTCGTGGTTCTGCCCGACGTAGTTGTTGGAATACCGTCTCGGGGAGGGTATCGTTAATATAATTAAAGGGTTATTATACTAACATATATACATTTGTGTGAATTATAGATTAAACCCAGGAAACCCTTACACGAAGTCTAAGATAGCAATGTGAGTTTATCTGCTTTTTGTTAACCTTTTTGTGAACTATTTTACAAAACCTTAAATGCTTAACAATGAGATTAAGCAGTGATTGAGTCTTTGTAGTTCTTCAATTACTGCCGGTATATTGGGGTTTTGTATACAAAATGTGGAACACGTTACCATTGGACGACGAGTTAGCCAATGTGTAATATGACCCACCAGTCAGTATTGACAGTACTGAATGAGTAATTGTGTAGAAATAAACAATGTGATCGCTCTCAATACTGTGTTAATTGATAAAATATTTCTTGATTAAACTGGGATTCACTCACCAGTATTTCCCACTGACAAATGTTTTTAAAACGCGTTTCAGGTAACACAATGTGACAGCCAATTAGTAAAAAGCCAGCTGGAGAGCACTGACGGCTTGAAAAAATGTGGCTATAAAAGTTACCAAAAAGACGATGTTTTAAATTCAATAAAATAGGGTTTATCCCTATAAACGTATTGTAATAAAGAAACTTGGGTTTACCCATGTGATTATTAATATAAAATATGGTGGTTTTACTCTGATAAAGAATTTCCTAACTACGGTCCTGATGTAATTTCCGCTGCCAAATTAATAATTAACAAACTGATACCACCACAAACGAATGTTCACGGCCGCCCGTTCCCGGGACAGATCAGGGGGCGGGGGTTGCGACAGAAGGTGGTATCAGAGCCTAGCCACTGATTCAGCCACAGGAGTGTTCTGCTGACATCAAATTATTTAAATTGTTAGGAAATAAATTATTAAAATACGTGATTATCTGTATTTTATTGTTATGTGTTATTTGACTATTTGTTAGTTTACAGTATGAGTGATCAAGGACCCTCAGATATGTATCGTCAGTTGTCCGATTCACCTAGGAGTGAAAGTACCTCTTCCCAGCCTACCCTCTCTGGGTATTCTGCTGATCAGGAAGAAGGGATATTTGCCTTTAAAGCTCAGTCGGAAGAGCCATTCCCTCAGAAAAAGAGAGGATGGTTCAGTAATGGAGCCTTTGAGCGTAGAAAAAGAATGCGAAAGTTGCAACAGCAAAGAGTCCTAGCAGCCGCTAAGCGAGAGTCAGATGCCCATACACAGGATATGCTTAATAGAAGCCTAGCCAATTTTCATATCCTAGCAACGACTACTGCCGACCCAAGTCTGGAACAACTAGTAGCCCCACAACCTTTACCTCTAATTCCCACTCAGCCGATGGAGGTAGAAATGTATGATTTCAACCCCGAGGAAATACCTAGGATACCAGCCCCTAATCCCTTAGACCCAAATTATGATCCATGGTTTGATGATCTTAGGGATTATGTGCCACGCTACCATCTAAATGACGAAACCTTGCCAAACATAGCAGCGTATCCAGGCCTGGACCCTCTAGATCCCTATTATGACAATGGCGAATACATTAGGGAGATTTTAGAGAATCCATACCCTCAGGAAAATCACAGGCCACAGTATCCAGATCCAGTACCAGCACCTGCACCCCCAATGAGTGCAGAGAACTTGCAAGAACTCCGAATTTTCGGAGAAGAAATCATAGAAAGTAGTGAGAGGATGAGATATGTAGGAGAAAAACTCGTCTGGAAATACGACGGGCGTTAGATGGATTTCGGGGGAAATCCATATCCATAAAAATGATCAATGGAGTTGGTAATAATAATAATAATAATATCTATATATATATAATAATAATAATATATTGTAGTATAGACCACTTTGTGGTTAATGATGCATAATAGTGTTGTAATTCTTAATTTCCTGTTTTAGTGTGTATTTGACGCATACTATATGAAAAGAGTAAAGTCGCAATGCTCGACGTTTTTGATCAATATGTGTGTTATATAATTGTTACTTAAACTATTAATTATCTTGTGATATTAATATGTGATAAATGTTTAAAATTCAGATGAACGACGAAGTAAACTAGGGAAATCTGAATAATGATAACCAGAGTAACAATAACTCGGGTAACGAAATTCCAAACAACAATGGAAATCAAGTGGATAACAGTGTCGTCCAACACATAGTGGCACAAGGAATAATAGATGCGATGCCATATATTATTCAAACAATTAGAGAAGCAGAAAATAAAAGTAAACATGATAATAAGCGACCTTCCGAACCTGAAAACAACATGAATAATGGACCTGTACTTCAAATGCCCATTCCCAAAAGAAGAAGAATCGTGTCTTACGGTTGTTCTTATAAATAATTCTGGTCTTGTAAACCAATGGAATTCTCGGGCAACGAAGGGGACATTGCAACCCTACGCTAGATAGAAAAGACTGAGGCAGTCTTAAGAATAAGCAAGTGTGCAGAAGAAGATAAGATAATGTTTTCTTCCAATTTGTTTAAGAATTCAGCACTAGAATGGTGGAATACTATTCTCCAGACTAAAGGAAGTAATAGAACTTACAATATGGAATGGGAGGAGTTTAAAAACATGGTAGAAAGGAAATTCTGTCATCCTAATGAAAAAGAACAAATAGCAAACAAGTTCTTAAACCTTAGAATGACTGGTGTGGATAGTAAAGGGTACACTAAGTTATTCTTTGAATATGCTAGAATAGTGCCAACTCTTGCTTCACCCGAACCAGTGTTAATCTCCCGTTATATTTGAGGATTAATCGGGGAGATGTAAGGACCTTCAAAAATGTCCTAAAACGACCCGTAAGTAAAAACCCGGACCCCTGAAACCTTAATCCATATCAAAAACCAAGAAATCAAGATTTTTGGTCTTCAGGCAGGCCGCGTAAGGGTTAAGCATAGTCTTACGCGGGCCGCGTCAACCCTAAGTTTGACCGGATAAGCTTCCAGATCCGCGTGTCACACACGTGGCACACCTACGCGTGACACAGATGCCCTAATCCACGAACTAGACCTCCAAGCGGCCGCGTAAGGATCGAGCGAAGGTTCACGCGGGCCGCGTGAGAACCAAATTTCACCTATAAATAGTTTGGGTTACGAGCAGTCCACTGGTGTCGAAAATTCAGTTCAAAACACGAAGGATACTGCTCAAAAGTAGAAATTACAATTCACTGTAGTGAAACGCTGCTACGATACAGGGTATTAACTCGATCGCTACTACGATTCAATGTCCGATCGATTGAAAACTATCCAACTGGATGTTTAAGTGCTGCCCACATTAGGGCCATACTTTGTCATTAGTCGTGAATTCGACGGATGTTTAAGTATAACACTTTGTCATTCGTTGTGAAGGTTTTAATCTCGTGAGTTATCGTAAATGCTGCATTAGTTACTGACCTAGTTCGTGTGCATTGTTATTTAAATTAGGTTACAAGGCTAATCAGTAAGCTAAACTCTGCCCGTATAAATCTGCAATGTGAGTCATTCTCTTTTATCAAAAGTATTTTACAATACTCCATTTTCTAAAGTTATAATTATAGGGATTAAGTCGTGGTTATCTTGAATCACTGGCTTGTGGGGTATTGTGCACATTACTAATTTCTCACAGTTAGGCTAATAAATCCTAACTGTGATAATCGTCACTACTTGGGGAAAGACCCAATAGTGGTATGACCATCGTCACCAGGTGACACGGCGCCAAATAAAAATAAAATAAAAGTCATTGTAATCGCTCTTATGCTGTAATTCATAACGCATGTGTCGTTTTGTGCAAAATGAATGATTCACCAGTATTTCCCCGCTGACAAAATATTTTCAAAACATGTTTCAGGTGACTACTGTGAACCAAGGAAAAGTGCTACGGAGCACTAACAAAGCTTGAAGTAGTGGCTCAATTAAATAAATAAACATGTTTTGTAAATCAGGGAATTTCCTTGTGAAATTCCTCTAGTGTAAATTACGGGGGTTTATCCCGAATTATGAAATAAAATAATCGGGCATTTTCAAGTTTTTCAAAGATCCTGTTAAATCTTCCGCTGTCGCAATCAATTAATAAATACCACGGGTTCCTGTCCCGCGGCTCCTGACCGGGTCAAACCGGGGCTGGGGCCGTGACAGGAAAAGGTGGTATCAGAGCCACTGATTTAAGCCAATTAAGTATTTAAGAAATACTTAATTTTACTGATTTCCATATTGTGATTATGTGTTTTATTAACTGACTACTTGTTAGTTACAGTATGGGTAAACAAAGACTTTCGGACATCTATCGTCAATTAGATAGTGTATCAAAAGATAACGGATCCTCATCCCAATCAAATTCCTCAAGATACTCAGCAGAAACTGAGGAAGGAATATTTGTCCGTAAGGCACAGTTTGAGAAACCACTTACCCCTAATAAAAGAAGTTGGATTATTAGAAAAAGTCAAGAGAAAATTAAGAAGTCTCAACCAAAAGGAGAGATGATTAATGAGGAAACTCAGGAAATAGGCAATAACCCACCATGGGAAGATGAATTAGACGAACAATGGGCAGATCTCTATATGTTAGCTACTACAGCAGTAAATGCTAACATCTAGTTGAATCGCCAAACTAGTACCAGCACCCATATCATCTATAAGCCAGAAACTTTGCCCGTTAAATAAACAACTTAGTAAGAAAAGACAGACTTAAATAAATTATCCCCTAATATGTTTTTAAATTTCAATTATATTTTGTAAATATATATATATATATATATATATAAATCACAATATTTTGTTTTAATCAATCTATTTGTATAACTATTAGATTTCTTTCTGTGATTATTCAATTTACAAAATTTTAACCTAGAATTTTGTATGTTTCTTTATATCTGCTAAAACAGCATGAATGAGTTATCTGAAGCCCTTCAGAATCTCAATCTCTATCCTGTAAAAATAGAAGTTTCCAGAGACTTTACTGGTTACTTGGCCGATATCGAGGAACCTATGGAATTTCAAGCTTCCCCTCCGGAGAAATCAAAGCCTAAGAAAAGAAGAAGATTTGTCGGATGGAGGCGTGTGCGCAGAAGAAAACCAGCAACTAGAAAAGTTCCCAAGATAGAAAATCCCATTGATAAAGGAAAAGGGATTGAGATTGGGGAAAGTTCTAAACAAGCCAAGGAATTGCCACTGCAAGAAGAATTGGATCATATACTGGCAAGCTGTGATATCCTTAGGCCTATCAATAACAACCTCTTTCCATATCCTGCTGAAACCCAACTTCCAATAAACTTGGAACCGGCTATCCCAGACCCTTTGATCCACACCCAACCTCTAGGAGAAATGGACGAATGGTGGACCAACGACTGGCCGTTTCAAAACCTCCTCAATAACCCTTATATCTTTTTCCCTCAGTTCGACCCAGAACCTGTACCAAACCCACCAATGAGCGATGAAAACTTAGCAGAACTCCGCCATTTTGGCGAGGAACTGGTGAGTGTATGGAATAGGATTCGGGAGGTAGGAGAACAGATCTCCTGGAAGTACGATGAGAGGAAACGTCGCTTCTAAAAAGTGCCAGCTGACGAGGGATAATAAAGCTGTGTGTTTAATAATAATAATAATAATAATAATAATAATAATAATAATAATAATAATAATAATAATAATAATAATAATAATAATAATCATCATAAAATATAATTATGTGAAATAACTAAAAATAAAACTTTTGTAAGATAACCAGTTTGTACGGATGCCTAATATATATATAAAATATCGAACGTCGAAAGATCGATAATTTTGGCTATACTTGTTAACGTGATTATGTGCAATTATTTTGTTATATGTGGTTACTAATTTTTTTCATACTAATCACGTATATAAATTAATTACCAGATGGCAAATGCTGGTAATAAACCCGTTAATGGAATGAATCAATCTGAGCAAAACAATAAGGATCAATTTCTGAATAGGCAAGATATCGAGAATATCGTTGCTCAGGGAATAGCCAATACTATTCCAGCAATCCTTGCTGCTGCTCGAAATCCAGTTGAACTTCAACAAATTATTCCTAGCAAACGTACTCATGAGGACAATTTCAGTAAAAGTGTAAATGGAGGCGGCAACAACAATAACAATAACGATAATACACTGCAAGCCCCAATTCTTAAAAGAATGAAAGCTGCAACGCCTGGTTGCACTTACAAAGAATTTCTTGCCTGTAAACCAGCTGAATTTGCAGGCAATGAAGGGGCGACTGCGGCGCTTCGTTGGTTGGAGAAAACCAAGGCAATAATTATGATAAGTAAATGTGTCGAGGAAGACAAAGTCATGTATGCGTCGCATCATTTTAAAGAAGGGGCGCTAGAATTGTGGAATACGGTACTTCAAGCCAAAAGAAGAAATATGGCCTTTGCCATGAGTTGGGAAGAATTTAAGCAGCTAGTGGAAATAAAATTCTGTCCCGAATATGAAAAGGAACAAATGACAAATAAGTTCCTGAATCACCGTATGGTGGATGTAGACTGTCGAGGGTATACTTCGACATTCTTCGAGTATGCTAGAGTTGTACCAACCCTGGCTTCGCCAGAACCAGTACTTATTTCCCGTTATATTTGGGGATTGATTGGCGAAATTCGAGATATCGTCAAAGCTGCGAGACCCCGCACTATTGACGATGCTGTGGAATTAGCTAACACCCTAACTGACGGACTGGTGCGCACAAGAGAAGAAACCCGGAAAAAGGAAGTGGCCCAAAAGATTACCCATGGATTCCGTATGGGTAACCGTAGAAATTTGAAGAAAAAGGGAACTGGGAATCTTCCCCTGTTCCATTTTGCAATACCTGCAAAAGAAAGCATTTTGGAAGATGCAAAGGGTATTGCAATTTCTGCAAAATTCCGGGGCATCAAGAAGAAGATTGCAGGAAAAAGAAAGCAACAATCTGCTACAACTGTGGAGAAGCTGGACATTTTAGGCCAGACTGCCCAAAACTAGTCAAACCATCTGATAACAAAGCTAAACCTGCAGAAGGAGCTACCAAAAAGAACGTAAGAGCCTTCCAGTTGACTATTCAGGAAGCAGAATTAATCCCTGACGTGATAGCTGGTACGTTCCTAGTTCACGACGTTTATGCAAAAGTATTATTTGACTCTGGTGCAAACCAAAGTTTTATAAATACTTCATTCTGCCAAGCTCTTAACCTACCTTTAACCAACCTTAGGCAGATTTTTACAGTCGAAACGGCAGATGGAAATTCTGTTAACATAGATAAGGTTTTGCAAGATGTAAAGACAGAACTATTAGGTCATAAATTTTCTGCAAACCTATTACCTATGGATTTAGCAGGGTTCGATGTTGTATTAGGAATGGATTGGTTAGTAACTGTCACGGCCCACGCCCCGGTTTGACCCGTTTCAGGAGCCGCGGCAGAAAATACTGCGGTATTGATTTAATTGAGTTTAACAGCGGAAACAGGATCGCTTAAAGCTAAAATTTTTCCCCGATTATTTTATTTCACAATTCGGGATAAAATCCCGTTAATTTACAATAATAGGTTTTTACTATAAAAGCGTGATATTACAAAATCATTTCTTTATTTTATATTGAGCCACTATCTTAAGCTTGAAATGCTCCCCAGCACTTTTCCTGAATTACAACAGATCACCTGAAACATGTTTGAAAAAGGTTTTGTCAGCGGGAAATACTGAGTGAATCTTTCTATTTTGCATAATGATGCATAGTTATCAATTACAGCATAAGAGCGATTACAATGGCTTCTATCTTATTTTTATCTGGCATTCTGTCACAATGGTGACATGTCACAATGGTGACGATGGTCATACCACTATTTAGATCAATGAACCTAAATAGTGACGATTATCCCTGTAGGTCAATGAACCCAACAGTGATTATCCCGAGTAGGTCAATGAACCTAACTGGGAGAAATTAGTAATGTGCACAATACCCCACTAACCAGTAATTCAAGATATCCACGACTTAGTCCCTGTAATTATAATCTTGAAATAATTTGGAGTATTGTAAAATATTTAATAAAAATAACTCACAAACGGTGAGAATAGTTGTATAAAGCAATTTGATAAAAAGAGAGAATAACTCACAAACTGTGAGAAAAGAAGAATGACTCACATTGCAGATTTATATGGGCAGAGCCTGGCTTACTGATTAGCCTTTTATCCTAATTTCAATAACAAGCACACAATTTTGGAATTAGTAATCAATCCAGCATTTACGATAACTCACGAGATCAAATTCTCACAATGAATGTCAAAATGAAATACTTTGTCCATCGAATTAACGATGATTCATTGAATTAACAATGAACGACAAGGTATAATACTTTACCCATCGAATTAACGATGATCCGTTGAATTAACAACGAACGATAAAGTATAATACTTTACCTATCGAATTAACGACAATCCGTCAAATTAATGACGAATGATAAAGTATAACCCTAATGTGGGCGGCACTTAAACATTCATTGGATATTTAGATCAATCCGACAGTGAATCGTAGCAGCGATTGTGCTAATACCCTGATTGCAGCTTCAATTAGAGACCTGTGTGTGTTAATTGAAGTATACAGCAGAAAACTCGGTGTATAATTGAGAATTCTTTCGTCGTAAAAGTGTCCAGAAAGCAAATGCCAATGTCTGCTATTTATAGTTGTAATTTGGACATGCTAGCCTACCTGCTTGACATGCTAGCCTACCTGCTTGACATGCTAGCCTACCTGCTTGACATGCTATGGACCGTAAGCAGTATCCCTTATGGTCCGTAAGGGACACCTAATCACTATAGACTTGCCACGTGTGGGACTAGCTCTGATAACTTGACACCTTCTGAAAATTCGAAGTGGCCAGCACGTAATTGTAGATAATTATCAATTAGGGTTTACCCCCTCCTGAGTTTTAGGGGCCCTGATCCTGATTCTGAAAATTATGAAAATCTTAGGATTTGCACAGAATCACTTGGGTGTCTTAATTAAGGTTTTCTATTGGTCAAATTACTTTAGTAATTATTACTTTTGATGAGAGTCGTTACATTCTCCCCAACTTAATAAAAATCTCGTCCTCGAGATTTACTGGAATAATTGAGAATACTTTCTCTTTCTTTTTGTTTCCAGTACCCAAGTATATTAGGATCCTGTCTTTGAATCCTACTTTACTTAAACTAATACTATTTGTTTACCTTTACATCTTAGAAAGGTACTACCAAAAATTCATCTAATAGACATTTCTTGAATTCATGAAATATATCATGTATTCAAACTAACCTTCCTGGTAGTTGTAAACTATAAACAACTAATCCAATATGTTGAATTACTGGAAATGATCCTACATGTCTTCGGACTTAGTTTTCCTTTCTTACTCCTTTCCAAGGAGATACTTCCAATTATATTTTGTCTCCAACTTGAACTCCAACGGCTTTTATCTATTATCTGCATAATTCTTATGACTATCTCTTGCCGTTTTCAGCTTTTCCTTTGTGACACTAAATATCATAGTTGTAGTCACTTAGGATTTTCATTCATTTCCTTCGCCTCAAATTCTTTTTGCCCAAAAATATATATCTTAAATTTTTATAATCCATATAGATAGTACCCTTACTTCCATACGGATAATGTTTCCAAATCTTAAGGCAAAAATTATGGTTCCTAATTATAACTCATGAGTGGTATAGTTTTCTTCGGACTTTTTCAATTGGCTTGAGGCATACGCAATTACCTTTTTGCGTTGTATTAACATATATCCAAATCATAGCTTTGAAGTATTACCTTATATTTCAAAATCTCCAATTCCTTCTGGTAAGGCTAGAATTTATAGTATTGGTTATCTTAGTTAATGGTATAGCTATTTTGAAAATTCCTTAATGTCTATAATACTAAACTTACAAAATTTCTAATTTCCATTGCTGATATGAACTTCATAGACTTACATGGTTTATCTCCTGTAATCATAATTACTTCTCCGATGGTTGATTGAATTTCTAAGAAATTCTGATCACAGATAATGATCACAACATTGAATTCAACTAATTTCATAGATAATAGGGTTGCAGAAAACTTATAACTTATTTCTATGTTCTGCATAACCTTATTTATTTTAACTGAATTTCCATCTGCCGTTTCTAAATATAGAAATTTATCTAATGCTGGTTAACGGTAAGTTAAGAGTTTGGCAGAGTAAAGTATTTATAAAACTTTGGTTTGCACCAGAGTCAAATAATACTTTTATGTAAACGTTGTAAGCTAAGAACATACCGGCTATCACATCTGGAATCATCTCGGCTTCTTGAGTAGTCAGCTGAAAGGCTCTTGCATTCCTTTTTGCTCCTTCTGATGGTTTGGCTTGATTGTCAAATAGTTTATTTAGTTTTGGACAATCTGGCCTAAGATGTCCAGTTTCTCTACAGTTGTAGCAAACTGAAAATTTCTTCCTCCTACAGTCTTCTTCTTGATGCCCTGGAATCTTGCAAAAATTGCAATATCCTTTGCATCTTCCAAAATGCTTCTTTTTGCAAAAATTGCAAAATGGACTAGTAGAAGATTGCCCATTCCCTCCTTTCTTGAATTTGTTATGGTTACCCGAACTGAATTCTTGGGTAATCTTTTGGGCTACTTCCTTCCTTCTATTTTCTTCTCTTGTCCGTACTAGCTCGTCAGTCATAGTATTGGCTAATTCTACTGCATCATCAATCGTACGAGGTTTCGCAGCTTTGACAATATTACGGATCTCGGAAATTAATCCCCAAATATAACGAGAAATAAGTACCGGCTCTGGCGAAGCCAGGGTTGGTACTACTCTAGCATATTCGAAGAATGTCGTAGTATACCCTCGACAATCTACATCTACCATCCGGTGGGTTAGAAACTTATTTGTCATTTGTTCCTTTTCGTACTCAGGACAGAATTTTCTTTCTACAAAGCTCTTAAATTCTTCCCAGTTCATAGCATACGCCATCCTTCTTCCTTTTGCTTGTAACACCGTATTCCACCATTCTAGCGCCACTTCTTTGAAAAGGTTTGATGTGTACATGACCTGATCATCCTGAGCACATTTACTTATGGCAATTACTGCCTCGGTTTTCTCTAACCAACGCAGTGCCGCAGTCGCTCCTTCATTGCCTGCAAACTCAGTGGGTTTACAAGCAAGAAATTCCTTATAAGTGCAACCAGGCGTTGCAACTTTCCTTTTCTTAGGGAGCGGAGCTTGCCGTGGTTCATTATCATGATTAACATGATTACTACCTCCATTTATGCTATTACTGAAATTATCTTCAGAAATGCGTTTACTAGGAATAACTTGTTGAGGTTCAATTGGATTTTTAACAGCAGCAATGATTGCTGGAATAGCATTGGCTATCCCTTGAGCAACTATTCCTGGAATAGTGTTGGCTATCCCTTGAGCAATGATATTTTCTATATCTTGCCTAGTCACATATTGGTTCCCCGATTGTTGCTCAGATTGATTACCCTCATTAACTGGTTCATTATTAGCGTTTTCCATCTGATATCTATTTTATAGATACATAATTAGTATAAAGAAAATAATTCAATGTCACAATTTAGTTGCACATAATCACATAAACGAATATACAAACAAAATTGTAACTTTTCTAATATTTCCTTATATCATGTTTCTATATACACCCGTTTTATTATTTATTTTACACATACTGATTTTACTATTACTTTTACACAACCACCGTTTCATAATCCCCTATCTTTTATCAGATGATGTTCTAATAACGGCGTTTCTTCTCGTCGTATTTCCAGGAGATTTGTCCCAAAGTCTCTTGGATTCTATTCCCAGCATCCATTTTGTCAAAATGATGAAGTTCATTCCTATTCTTGTTACTTATTGGTAAATTTGGTAAAGGTTCTGGATGGTACTTAGGAAAAAGCCTATAGGGATGGTATTGTAACAGTATTTCATTATCCAACCATTCGTCTATATTCCAGTTATTTGAAGAATTTGGAATAGATGGTTCTAAGTTCATAAAATTATTTTCATTAACAGGTTCAATAGTATCATCGTTTGCTATTATAAAATCTAGTTCTTCTTGAGATGGTAACTCTTCAATTTGCCTAGAGCTTTCCCCAATTTCCATTTTCTTAGGCTTAGGTTTCTCGAAAGGTAAAGCATTGAATTCTATAGGTTCTTCTATATCTGGTATATACCTATTAAAATCTCTGGAAACTTCTATTCTTACTGGATAGAGATTTAAATTCTGAAGGGCTTCTGACAGATTACTCATACTGTTTAGCAACATACACATAATTACTAAGTCATAATAAAATTTTATAGAACAACTTTTTTTAAATAGTATTCCATACTACCAAACCAACTGAAAATTAAAACATACTAGGTTTTATTTGTAATTTATTTATAAATTTTCTAGACTGTAGATAATAAAAATACTAACTTTAAATCAGAATATTTAAAGATTTACATTTACTATTACAGTAGTTAACATATAAAAATTTATATACTAAATAAGTATGATGACTTATTTTACATATATTAACTAGTCATTATCATGGTGGATATTGGTTAGTGCTGCCTTGTTTAAGCATAGGTGATCAGTCCATGCCTAACTAAGGCTAGGTTATCCAATATCTGCCTTTGATAATAATCTTAGTATTTAAAAATAATCTTAATACCACTATTATTAATAATAAAATTATTAATAATAAATAACTATACAATAATTTTAAATAAGAGTATACTTCAAACATAAAAAATATAATTTCTTTACCACAATATAGTAATACTATATTAGGTAATTCCATATATTAATCAAATAAATTTATATATAATATTTTTCGATTAACGATGATAGAGCAACAAATATTACAATATATATAAAAATATGTCTATATTAAAATTAACAAATAGCCAGTTTAATAAAACACATAATCATATAATAGTAATCAGGAAAAATTAAGTATTTCTAAATACTTAATTAGCTTAACCCAGTGGCTCTGATACCACCTTTTTCTGTCACGGCCCACGCCCCGGTTTGACCCGTTTCAGGAGCCGCGGCAGAAAATACTGCGGTATTGATTTAATTGAGTTTAACAGCGGAAACAGGATCGCTTAAAGCTAAAATTTTTCCCCGATTATTTTATTTCACAATTCGGGATAAAATCCCGTTAATTTACAATAATAGGTTTTTACTATAAAAGCGTGATATTACAAAATCATTTCTTTATTTTATATTGAGCCACTATCTTAAGCTTGAAATGCTCCCCAGCACTTTTCCTGAATTACAACAGATCACCTGAAACATGTTTGAAAAAGGTTTTGTCAGCGGGAAATACTGAGTGAATCATTCTATTTTGCATAATGATGCATAGTTATCAATTACAGCATAAGAGCGATTACAATGGCTTCTATCTTATTTTTATCTGGCATTCTGTCACAATGGTGACATGTCACAATGGTGACGATGGTCATACCACTATTTAGATCAATGAACCTAAATAGTGACGATTATCCCTGTAGGTCAATGAACCCAACAGTGATTATCCCGAGTAGGTCAATGAACCTAACTGGGAGAAATTAGTAATGTGCACAATACCCCACTAACCAGTAATTCAAGATATCCACGACTTAGTCCCTGTAATTATAATCTTGAAATAATTTGGAGTATTGTAAAATATTTAATAAAAATAACTCACAAACGGTGAGAATAGTTGTATAAAGCAATTTGATAAAAAGAGAGAATAACTCACAAACTGTGAGAAAAGAAGAATGACTCACATTGCAGATTTATATGGGCAGAGCCTGGCTTACTGATTAGCCTTTTATCCTAATTTCAATAACAAGCACACAATTTTGGAATTAGTAATCAATCCAGCATTTACGATAACTCACGAGATCAAATTCTCACAATGAATGTCAAAATGAAATACTTTGTCCATCGAATTAACGATGATTCATTGAATTAACAATGAACGACAAGGTATAATACTTTACCCATCGAATTAACGATGATCCGTTGAATTAACAACGAACGATAAAGTATAATACTTTACCTATCGAATTAACGACAATCCGTCAAATTAATGACGAATGATAAAGTATAACCCTAATGTGGGCGGCACTTAAACATTCATTGGATATTTAGATCAATCCGACAGTGAATCGTAGCAGCGATTGTGCTAATACCCTGATTGCAGCTTCAATTAGAGACCTGTGTGTGTTAATTGAAGTATACAGCAGAAAACTCGGTGTATAATTGAGAATTCTTTCGTCGTAAAAGTGTCCAGAAAGCAAATGCCAATGTCTGCTATTTATAGTTGTAATTTGGACATGCTAGCCTACCTGCTTGACATGCTAGCCTACCTGCTTGACATGCTAGCCTACCTGCTTGACATGCTATGGACCGTAAGCAGTATCCCTTATGGTCCGTAAGGGACACCTAATCACTATAGACTTGCCACGTGTGGGACTAGCTCTGATAACTTGACACCTTCTGAAAATTCGAAGTGGCCAGCACGTAATTGTAGATAATTATCAATTAGGGTTTACCCCCTCCTGAGTTTTAGGGGCCCTGATCCTGATTCTGAAAATTATGAAAATCTTAGGATTTGCACAGAATCACTTGGGTGTCTTAATTAAGGTTTTCTATTGGTCAAATTACTTTAGTAATTATTACTTTTGATGAGAGTCGTTACAGTAACCAACCATGCTCGAATTCTCTGTGATAAGAATTCCATAGAAATTCATACACCCACAGGAGAATTAGTGGTGATTACAGGAGATAAGCCACGAAAGCCACTGAAATTCATTTCAGCAATGAAGTTGGCTAGTTATTCAAGAAAACAAGAAATGGTGTATATGATTTCCGTAATTATTAGCACAAAAAATAAGGAACTTAAGGAAATTCCAGTAGTAGCAGAATACCCAGATGTATTCCCAGAAGAACTACCAGGGTTACCACCTGATAGGGAAGTAGAATTTAGAATTAATTTAATTCCTGAAACTACACCGATAGCCAAGGCACCTTATCGGTTAGCACCCACCGAAATGTTAGAGCTAAAGAAACAATTAGATTAATTACTAAGCAAAGGATTCATACAACCTAGTTCATCCCCGTGGGGAGCGCCAGTGTTGTTTGTAAAGAAGAAAGACGGTTCGATGCGAATGTGTATCGATTATAGGGAATTGAATAATGTAACATCCCGAAATTTCAAAACTTTATACTAGAATTATAAAGTGTATAATAAACAAGAATAAACTAACTAGGATAAATAACCCAGTTAGTTAGAAGTCTTGTAGTAACACAAGAATGAGTTAAAAAGTCAAAGATGTAAACTAAATAAGAGTGGAGGGACCTAGGTTGTCAAAATTGAAACTTAAATTACTAATAATTAGTAAAACAAAAACCAAACACTCCATTTTTGGAGTTCTGGTCGATCAAGAAATCACAGGGGCGACACCCACACTTTCCCAACCCTAAATCCTACTAAACTCTCAAATTGAAGGCTCAAATCATGTCGTAATCGAAATCTGAACATAGAATCGTGATCTCCTCATCAAGGAGGTCATAAGGTATGTTAAATTAGGTTGTTTTGATACAACTCAGATTCTTGCATGTGATTGAAATCGAAGGTTGAGCTTGATTATGTGTTGTAAAACATGAAATTAGAAGTAATGTGAAGTCTAGGGATAAACCCTAGATGAATTCTTGTCAAAATCTTGCATGTTAGTTGTAAGGATCAAAATCACTATAGTGAGTGATTAGTGAGTTAGTAGAACTTGATAAACACAAGGATTAAGACTCTTGTTCTAGTGTAAACTGAAATTTGTGAGCTAATCTCGGAAATTGTGATGCTAAAATATGTGTATATTGTCTAATTGAAGTTGATTTGGGTAATAAATTCAAGTTATGAACTTGGTTTAGATAATGTAGAAATCTGACCCGCAAGGTGTTTGATAAAACGCCTAAATGAGGGTTAAAATGTTAAAGATTGCTAAAAACGCAGATTTGTATATGTTATGAATTAATGCGTTAAAGCTTATGAAAGAGTTCTAATCTTGTTATGAATTGAACTCTTTAGGCAAGGAATCCGGAACGTCAAGTGGACACGCCGGAAGTGATACCCGCGGAAAAGGTGTGCTTTAAAGGTACGTGGCTTTAGTCCCGTTAAATTATGTTTAAATGCTTTGCTTTGATATGTAAAGGATGTTGTAGTGTAAAAGATGCGTTTGATGTGTCGTTAAAGTGGCGAAGTACACTCGACCATTAAACGGGTCAAAATAAGGATTTGAAATTTAGTTTGGCATGTCAACAAAGTGATAGTTTTCACTAAATAGCCAAACGGGTCAAAAGATGCCTTTAAAAGAATCATGAGAATAGAGACTTGAAAATCTCATATTCCGTTAAGTGGTGGATTGTACCACGTTATTGAATTGGTTATGTAAATTTAAGTGCAAGAAACCGGGAAATCGGGTCAAACAATTGAAGCTCTATGAAAGTGTCGTTTGAAACGGAATGTTAATTCCGAAGAAACAAGTATTTAGTCCTAAGGGAAACGTGAAGCCATGGAATGGCGCAAATACACCAAGTATGTGAGTCCGGGAAATTGGGTAATTATGTCTAAAAGGTTTTAAGAATGGAAAAGAGGTGATATGCACTTACACTAATGGGTTGGATAATTGAATTGAGGAAATTGTGAACCGATTGTCGGTGTCTCGGTTTCCGTAATGAAAAATTTACGTGGTCGGGTCCGTAATTTTATTACGGACTCGTAGGAAAAAGAATCGGTTAAAAAGGACTAACGAGTAAAAAGTTATGATCTTTTATGGTTGAAATATAGTTAAAGGGCAAGGAAGCAGAACCCACCGTAACTTACGGTCCCACCGTAAGTTACGGTGGACATCAAAAGTGTACGGTATGAAGCCCCTGTTTTACGGTAGAACCAGGGATATTCCAGGTTCACCGTAACTTACGGTGACACCGTAACTTACGGTGACACCGTAAGTTACGGTGGAACCCAGAAAATTTATATTTTGTTTGTTGTTTTGCGTTGTTAAAATTTGTTTATACGTAATGTATTAATGTCAAAACTAATATTTTAGTGTTTGACCCTAGGTATGTATGAAGCCCTCCCGGATGGTGATCAAGTACAATGTCAAGAACCGAACACGCATTTTGAAGCTTCCGCAATAATCTTAATCTTGTCTAGACATAATTATGTTGTAAACACTTTTGTTAATCATGTTTTAAATCCCTTAAACTAGTGGTTAGTTTACTAACAAGGGTTAACTTTTAAACTTGTTATGGATTATCTTGGGATGTGTTTGGTGATATCTCAAGTGTGTATGGTTTAAACACGAAATGTTTTTGTAAACTCTGATTTTATAAAGTTCATATAATTTTTAGTTAAATTCCGTCAAAATATTAAGGGTGTTACAAATAAGGTTACAATTAAGAATTGATACCCATTACCTAGGATTGATGATCTTTTTGATCAACTTCAGGGAGCTAGATATTTTTCTAAAATAGATTTACGCTCCGGATATCATCAATTAAAGCACGCCCCGCTTGCGGTATGCGCATATAATGTATATATGTGTGGGCCATCAGGGGGCAAAAGTAAAAGTGCACTAATTTTAACGTTATTTTACTAATTTCGTGAAAATAACGTTAAAAGTGGAGGACGGTTAATCATGCATCATGTGGTGGCGTTGATAGCTGAAAGACAAAAGGGTACATGCACTAATCGGTCTTTGTCCCGATTGCCGAGTGTTATGTGCCTTATGTCTAAGGCTTGATGCAAAACTACTATCGAGCCGGGGGTCTCACTGGAAGCAGCCTCTCTATTCCTACGGGGTAGAGGTAAGGCTGTCTATATCTTACCCTCCTCAGACCCTACCTTTGCTTTGCTATTGGTGGGATTTACTGAGTATGATGATGATGATGATGATGATGATGATGATGATGATGATGATGATATCATCAATTAAAGGTACAAGAAGAAGACATACCTAAAACTGCTTTCAGAACTAGGTATGGTCATTACGAGTTTACAGTCATGCCCTTTGGATTAACAAATGCTCCGGCAGCATTTATGGACATGATGAATAGAATTTGTAAACCGTACTTGGATAAATTTGTAATTGTCTTCATCGACGATATACTTATTATTCCAAAAGCCAGGAGGAGCATTGTGAGCACCTGCATGCACTCTTAACTTTGTTAAGAAAGGAAAAACTTTACGCCGAATTCTCAAAGTGTGAATTTTGGCTGCAAGAAGTGCAATTCTTAGGTCACATGGTGAATCAGGAAGGCATTCACGTAGATCCTGCTAAGATAGAAGCGATCACCAAATGGAAGGTTCCGCAGTCAGCTATGGAAATTAGAAGTTTTATAGGATTAGCCGGTTACTATAGACGATTCTTTAAAGATTTTTCCAAAATAGTTGTACCCTTAACTAAGCTAACCTGTAAAGCAGCTAAGTTTGAATGGGGACCTAGGCAAGAAGAAGCTTTTAAGATCTTAAAGCAAAAGTTAACAAATGCTCCAATTCTAGCTTTGCCAGAAGGAACAGAGGATTTTGAAGTTTACTGCGATGCTTCTAAGCTAGGATTAGGATGTGTGCTAATGCAACGCAAGAAGGTAATTGCGTATGCCTCAAGACAATTGAAAAAACACGAGGAAAATTATACGACTCATGACTTAGAATTAGGAGCCATAATTTTTGCCCTTAAGATTTGGAGACACTATCTGTATGGAAGTAAGTTTACTATCTATACAAATCATAAAATCTTAGGATACATATTTGGGCAAAAAGAATTAAACATGAGGCAAAGAAGGTGGATGGAGATTTTAAGTGATTACGACTGTGATATTCAATATCACGAAGGAAAGGCAAACGTAGTTGCAGATGCCTTAAGTCGTAAGTATCATGAGAAACAACGACGAGTTTGTGCTCTTAGGTTAAATCTACAGTTAGATTTAATGGAACAATTAAAGAATGTTCAGGAAATAGCAATCAAGGATAATGCTGAAGGAATGAAGGGACGAATAAAAGAATTAGAGCAAGGATCTGATGGAATTTGGAGATTTCATAGGAAAAGGATTTGGGTACCTAAGCAGGGAGAATTAAGAACTAAGATTTTAGAGGAAGCCCATAAATCTAGATATACCATACATCCTGGTAACAATAAGATGTACCAAGATTTAAGAAATAACTTCTGGTGGATAGGAATGAAAAAGGACATAGCTAGATATGTTTCTAAATGTCTTACTTGTTCACAAGTTAAGGCAGAACACCAGAAACCCTCAGGCCTACTACAACAATTAGAAATGCCTGTATGGAAATGGGAACTCATAACAATGGACTTTGTTACTAAGTTACCCAAAACCAGAAAAGGTAATGATGCGATTTGGGTAATTGTGGATCGATTAACCAAATCAGCTCATTTTCTACCTATGAAAGAAACCTTTAGCATGGAAAGGTTAGCCAAGTTGTATGTAGATGAGGTAGTATCCTTACATGGAGTTCCACTCTCCATTGTGTCGGATAGAGATAGTCGTTTCACTTCCCATTTCTGGACAAGTTTCTAGGAAGCAATGGGAACCCGATTAAATCTAAGCACTGCATATCACCCTCAGACCGACGGACAAAGTGAAAGGACGATCCAAACCCTGGAGGACATGCTTAGGTCAT
Source organism: Helianthus tuberosus (assembly GCA_030545235.1). NCBI lineage: Eukaryota > Viridiplantae > Streptophyta > Magnoliopsida > Asterales > Asteraceae > Helianthus > Helianthus tuberosus. The sequence goes on along the minus strand of CM060371.1, from coordinate 209,841,402 downwards.
GTGTGATAGATTTTGGTGGAAATTGGGATGACCACCTACCCTTAATTGAATTCTCCTATAATAATAGTTATCATTCAAGCATTGAAGCTGCCCCATTCGAAGCACTGTATGGACAAAGGTGCAGAACTCCAGTTTGCTGGGCAAAAATGGGAGAAAGTCAATTATCAGGTCCTGAAATAGTGCAAGAAACTACCGACAAGATTACTCAAATCAAAGAAAGACTGAAGACGGCTCGAGATCGCCAGAAGAGTTATGCAGACAATAGACGGAAGCCGTTGGAATTCCAAGTGGGAGACAAGGTACTCTTGAAAGTTTCTCCCTAGAAAGGAGTAGTTCGGTTCGGTAAGAAAGGAAAGCTAAGTCCAAGGTACGTAGGACCATTCCTAGTAATACAGCGAATAGGACCAGTTGCGTATCGCTTACAACTACCAGAGGAATTAGCTGGAGTACATGACGTATTTCATGTATCCAATCTCAAGAAATGTCTATCGGACGAATCTCTGGTAGTACCTCTTCAAGATATAGAGGTAAACGAAAAGCTAAAGTTTGTTGAGAATCCACTGCAAATAGAAGACAAAAAGATCAAGTTTCTCAAGCACAAAAGATTGGTACTAGTCAAAGTCAAGTGGGATTCAAATAGAGGACCCGAATATACTTGGGAACTGGAATCGGAAATGAAGCGAAAGTATCCTCACTTATTTCAGTAAATCTTGAGGACGAGATTCTAAATAAGGTGGGGAGGATGTAAGGACCTTCAAAAATGTCCTAAAACGACCCGTAAGTAAAAACCCGGATCAAATACCAAGAAATCAAGATTTTTGGTCTTCAGGCGGGCCGCGTAAGGGTTAAGCATAGTCTTACGCGGGTCGCGTCAACCCTAAGTTTGACCGGATAAGCGTCCAGATCCACGTGTCACACACGTGGCACACCTACGCGTGACACGGATGCCCTAATCGACGAACTAGACCTCCACGCGGGCCGCGTAAGGATCGAATGAAGGTTCACGCGGGCCACGTGAGAACCAAATTTCACCTGTAAATAGTTTGGGTTACGAGCAGTCCACTGGTGTCGAAAATTCAGTTCAAAACGCGAAGGATACTGCTCAAAAGTCGAAATTACAATTCACTGTAGTGAAACGCTGCTACGATACAGGGTATTAACTCGATCGCTGCTACGATTCAATGTCCGATCGATTGAAAACTATCCAACTGGATGTTTAAGTGATGCCCACATTAGGGCCATACTTTGTCATTAGTCGTGAATTCGACGGATGTTTAAGTATAGCACTTTGTTATTCGTTGTGAAGGTTTTAATCTCGTGACTTATCGTAAATGCTGCATTAGTTACTGACCTAGTTCGTGTGCATTGTTATTTAAATTAGGTTACAAGGCTAATCAGTAGGCTAAACTCTGCCCGTATAAATCTGCAATGTGAGTTATTCTCTTTTATCAAAAGTATTTTACAATACTCCATTTTCAAAAGTTATAATTACAGGGATTAAGTCGTGGTTATCTTGAATCACTGGCTAGTGGGGTATTGTGCACATTACTAATTTCTCACAGTTAGGCTAATAAATCCTAACTGTGATAATCGTCACTACTTGGGGAAAGACCCAATAGTGGTATGACCATCGTCACCAGGTGACACGGCGCCAGATAAAAAGAAGATAAAAGTCATTGTAATCGCTCTTATGCTGTAATTCATAACGCATGTGTCGTTTTGTGCAAAATGAATGATTCACCAGTATTTCCCCGCTGACAAAATATTTTCAAAACATGTTTCAGGTGACTACTGTGAACCAAGGAAAAGTGCTACGGAGCACTAACAAAGCTCGAAGTAGTGGCTCAATTAAATAAATAAACATGTTTTGTAAATCAGGGAATTTCCTTGTGAAATTCCTCTAGTGTAAATTACGGGGGTTTATCCCGAATTATGAAATAAAATAATCGGGCATTTTCATGTTTTTCAAAGATCCTGTTAAATCTTCCGCTGTCGCAATCACTTAATAAATACCACGGGTTCCTGTCCCGCGGCTCCTGACCGGGTCAAACCGGCGCTGGGGTCGTGACAGGAGATAAGACACGTAGTCAAGGCAGCTAGACCTCAAGCCATAGAAGAAGCTGTAGAACTAGCCAATACCTTGACAGATGAATTAGTCCGTACACGAGAAAAGGATCAAATGAGGAACCTAACCCAGAAGCTCACACAAGAATTTCGTTCTGGAAATTCTAATCGTGGGAAAAATATAGGTTCTACCTCTACACACTACTGTAAGAATTGCAAAAGGAAGCATTCAGGAAGATGCTCCATATACTGTAACTTTTGCAAAATATCGGGACACAAGGAAGAAGACTGCAGGAAGAAAGCTAACAACAGGATATGTTACAACTGCGGAGAACAAGGTCATATCAAGCCTAATTGTCCAAAATTAGCCCCAGCTACAAACAACAAGAATACCAAAAATGCTAGAGCATTTGTTCTAACGGCAAAAGAAGCAAAGATGATCCCGGATGTGATCAGTGGTACGTTTTTAGTTAATGACATTTTTGCTAAAGTATTATTTGACTCTGGAGCAAACCAAAGTTTTATTAATACTTCATTTTGCAAACTTCTCAATCAATCTTTAACTAAACTTCCACAAGAATGTCTAGTAGAGACAGCCAATGGTGAAACCATTAGAATTTCTAAAATATTGCAGGGAGCAAGAATAGAAATTCTAAATCAGAAATTTATTACAAACCTTTACCCAATGAATCTGGCAGGATTTGATGTAGTATTAGGAATGGATTGGTTAATAGCCAATAAAGCCAGTATTTTGTGTGATCAAAGGTCAATACAAGTAAATTCATCAAAGGGTGAAAATATCACAATTAAAGGATATAAAACTTCTAAATCCACTAAATTCATCTCTGTGATGAAAACAGCAAGTTACATAAGAAAAGGATCAATAGTGTATTTGATTTCTATAATCACTAACACTAAAGGTAAAGAATTAAAGTATATCTCAGTAGTATCTCAGTTTTCAGATGTATTTCCAGAAGAACTACCAGGGCAACCTCCAGATAGAGAAGTTGAATTCAGAATCCATTTAATACCAGGAACTACACCAATTGCCAAAGCACCTTACCGTTTGGCACCTGCAGAAATGCAAGAACTAAAGAAACAATTAGACGAATTGTTAGAGAAATGATTCATACAACCCAGTTCATCACCCTGGGGAGCATCGATCTTATTTGTTAAAAAGAAGGACGGATCAATGCGTATGTGCATTGACTACCGTGAATTGAATAGAGTCACAATTAAGAATCGGTATCCATTACCAAGAATAGATGATCTGTTTGATCAACTGCAAGGAGCACGATTTTTCTCTAAAATCGATTTAAGGTCAGGTTATCATCAATAAAAGGTACAGGAATAGGACATTCCTAAAACCGCTTTCAGAACAAGGTATGGTCATTATGAATTTACTGTCATGCCATTTGGTTTAACCAATGCCCCAGCTGCATTCATGGACATGATGAACCGAATATGTAAGCCATATTTAGATAAATTCATAATTGTCTTTATAGATTATATTCTCATTTACTCTAAGAGTAAAGAGGAACATGCAAAGCATTTGCACGCACTTTTAAGTTTATTAAGAAAAGAAAAGCTTTATGCTAAGTTTTCAAAATGCGAATTTTGGTTAGAACAGGTACAATTTCTCGGACACCTAGTTGATCATGAAGGAATTCATGTGGATCCCACCAAGATCGAGGCAATTACCAAGTGGAAAACCCCTAAGTCACCAACTGAGGTTAGAAGTTTCTTAGGACTAGCTGGTTATTATAGAAGGTTTATTCAAGATTTTTCTAGAATAGCCATTCCCTTAACTAAGCTAACTTGTAAATCTGTTAAGTTTAAATGGGAACCAAAACAAGAAGAAGCCTTTAGAATCCTTAAGCAAAGATTAACTCATGCACCCATACTAGCGTTACCAGAAGGAACTGAAGACTTTGTAGTGTATTGTGACGTTTCCAAATTAGGTTATGGATGCGTGTTGATGCAACGCCAAAAGGTTATAGCTTACGCATCTAGACAACTTAAGAATCATGAAGAGAATTATTCAACTCATGATTTAGAATTTGGAGCTATAATTTTTGCTATTAAGATTTGGAGACATTACCTGTACGGTAGTAAGTTTACTGTGTTCACCGATCATAAGAGTTTAAGGTATGTTTTCGGGCAAATGTTTTTAAAACGCGTTTCAGGAAACACAATGTGACAACCAATTAGTAAAAAGCCAGCTGGAGAGCACTGACGGCTTGAAAAAATGTGGCTATAAAAGTTACCAAAAAGATGATGTTTTAAATTCACTAAAATAGGGTTTATCCCTATAAACGTATTGTAATAAAGAAACTTGGGTTTACCCATGTGATTATTAATATAAAATATGGTGGTTTTACTCTGATAAACAATTTCCTAACTACGGTCCTGATGTAATTTCCGCTGCCAAATTAATAATTAAAAAACTGATACCACCACAAACGAATGTTCGCGGCCGCCCGTTCCCAGGACAAATCAGGGGGCGGGGGTTGCGACATGTATATGTCGACACACACACATAGTATGTGTGTGTGTTCTTGTGTGAACCAAAGGAAGAAGAAGGAGAGGAGAAATCTAAAATTTTGCATGGATAATCTACGAATTTAGGGGTGTTCATCACCTCCTAAGCATCAAGTAAGTATCTAATTCACCCCTTAAACCTTCTTGATTGGAGTACTTGGTGGGTTTTGATGAATCAACCCCAATTGGGTAAATTGGGGATGTTAGATGGTTGGATTTGTGTATGCATGCACTAATTGAGTGTCAGTTATGATTTAATCATCTCAATTAGGAGTTTTAATGGAAGAACCCATGTTCAAGAACTTGGGGTTTTGATGGTTTATGGTTTAATATGAATGAGTTGGATGAACTAGTGATTTTGTTATGTTGATGTCTATGTGTGAATGGTACTTGTTGATTAGTAAGGAGATTTGAGGAATTATGTATGAACTTGGAAGATCGTGCATAAATTAGTTATACATTGTGCATTAAATGGTGTACGCACACCAAGTGTTTGATGAAATGCTTAGTATAAGCTAGTATGTGAAATTATATGCTAAACAATGGATGAACATGTGTAGAGTTTGATAATGACATGATTGATGATAATTAGACATGAGAAGATGTATTGTAGAAGGATTTCGTAAGAAGGTGTAGTTGATGGTATGATTGGGTAGAATTATGCATTGGAACTCGTACTCTATGCTTGAATGATGAGGTGCACAACATGTGTTGGACCAATTGCCTATTGGTAATTTAGAAATAAATGTGCACTAAGTATATAACATATGAACTTGCTAGTAAATAATGATGTTGTGATTATGTTAAATAGACTAACCTTGAATGTGGTTGTCAAATGTGAGATAATGAAAGCATTAGCATGTGAAAGTATGTGTATGTGAATGTGTATGTGTATATAATTTGGTGATCATATGGTTGTAAGCATATTACATCATGAGTTTGAAATGTATATAATGTCATTAGTATAGGCTAATATGATAACACGAATATATGAGGTTAAGTAGAAAGTTCATATGATAAACCGTTGACTTCTGAAAGTCAACTGTGCATAAGTAGCAAGGTAGGCTTTTGTCACACTTGTAATGTCATAGAATGTCAAATGGTACGTGTTATATCGATATGTGTTATATGTGATGACGAGATGAATTATATGAGTTGAAAAGATATGATTGTGGGAATATGCCTTATGCTTGTTAGAATTGACTAATGAAAGTCAAATGTAAGATATGCATTTGATATGATCGCTAATATGTACAATCATGTATGCTAACAAGAATGTGATTGTGATGACATGAAAGTATAGGGATCATGTCGAGATGGAATCAAGCACGAAAGGCTAACGGGCCAAGATGAGGCAAGGAAGCGGATACAAACACGCACGCATAAGGTAAGTGATTTCCGGAATCACTTCTTATTTATAAATGAAGTTAAGGTGGTAAGTCGTTGGTGGTTATCTATGTTTGGAATTACACGATAGAAGTGAACGGGTGAAAATGTAGAAAGAAACATAGCGTGATGCGGTAGATGGTTTGATCTTGGGGTTAAGTAGTAAAAGGATATGGGGGCTTGAATTATGGTCATGTTACGTCTTGGAAGCGTGAAAAATGTGGAAGAAGGAAGTTCGGATATCTAACGGTTGTCTTGTGAAAATTAAAAAGGAAAGTGAAAGAACCCGTCGTAAGCTACGGCAGGTCAGCCGTAGCTTACGGCCAAGTAGACAAGGGGAAACAGCAGCAAGCTGCAGTAATCTACGACATGTTCACTCAAGAGTTGAACGTTCACTCGTCAGCAAGAATGTTCACTCAACTGTTGGAACGATCACTCAGCAAGGATGTTCACTCAACAGTTGGAACGTTCACTCATTAGCAAGAATGTTCACTCAACAGTTGGAACGTTCACTCGTCAGCAAGAATGTTCATTTAATAGTTGGAAAGTTCACTCATCAACAAGAATGTTCACTCAATATTTGGAACGTTCACTCGTCAGCAAGAATGTTCACTCAACAGTTGGAACGTTCACTCATCAGCAAGAATGTTCACTCAACAGTTGGAATGTTCACTCGTCAGCAAGAATGTTCACTCAACATTTGGAACGTTCACTCGTCAGCAAGAATGTTCACTCAATAGTTGGAATGTTCACTTGTCAGCAAGAATGTTCGCTCAATAGTTGAAACGTTCACTCATCAGCAAGAATGTTCACTTATGAGCAGGAACGTTCACTCAAAGTATGTGTGGGAAAGAAATAAGTTTAGAGATATGTATGTGTATAGATCTACCTACATGTTAGTGGCAGAATCCATAGGTAAGCATGAAGAGAAATGAACATGCACGTAAGTTTGTACGTATGAGACTTATTTATATGGATGTTTGTGACTAGGATATGCTAGTAAAAATTATATGGGAATGTAAGTGGTATGTAAGAGCGTGTATGTGTATGTGTATGTGTGTGTGCGTGTAAATATACGTATGTGTGTGTATGCACGAAATGGGATTGATTGTACACGAAAGAATAACGCTTGTATACATGTATGCATGGCTACAATACTTTTGAGTATTAACGTTACTAGTCAAATGCTTTGAGAATGAAATGAAATGCAGGTATACTATTGTTGTCCTTATGAAGATTTAATGATTGGGATGCAAGATTGTACTTGGAATGATAATCGAAAGGATTAGCAAGAGTAGAAAGAATGTGGCATGGTCATTTAATTATGTATGTTTAGATTATGAATGACGTCACCAAATATTAATGATGCGCGTGTATGTGGTGATTGCAGGTTGCACGGACTTAACATCATTATGAAGTCTAAGAGGTTGAAGATCGAGTCAAAGAGCAAGGATTGTACGGGAAGAGCAGTCACATGACTTGTATTTATATATTACATTTGATGCGTTAATTAAGAATGAAAGTTGTAACTCTTTTCAAGAAAGTGTTTGGCATTTTAGAAATGAACCTCCAAGTATATAATATAGATAAGAAAGAAAGAATTTTTGAGTCAGTATTTTCCGCTACGTCTCTTTTGGTTAAAACGTGTTAGGGTGTTACACAAAACCTTATCATACAAAACACAACACAAAACCCACAAATATGACGTTTTGGTAATCTTCACTTTGTTATTTGTGGGTTATGAGTGTGTTTTATGGTTCACATTATAGTGTTTTATGACTTTTTACACTTTGTAGGAAAAACGGACTTTAAAGCCAATATATATATATATATACACACATGTGTATATATATATGTGTGTGTGTATATAGGTTTAGTTTCCTGTAAAAATGACATTTTTTTATTAGAAGTGTGAGAAGACATAGAAATTTACATGTAGGCATCATGTTTTGGACTTATGCACGATGTTTTGGGTTGTTTTGGCAAGAAAAACACCAAACATAACAATTTAAGAGACAATGCAATAAATTCTAGGCTTAAAACTTAAAACACCATGCCAAAAACGTTAAGTATTGTGTTTTAAGTGTTAAGCATTGTTTATAGTTTTGTTTTAAATTTCATGCCTATAATACATTGCATTGTGTTTTAAATTGTTATGTTTGGTATTTTTTTTTTCCAAAACAACCCAAAATGTCATGTCTGTGTCTTCTCACAGTTCTTAAGAAAGAAAATGGTTGGCATCTATACTGTCTTAAAAGGTAATGTCGGTGCAATTTTCATTTTTACTCTAAACTTTCTCAAGTCTCATTTTTACCCCTTAAGTTTGGGAAATATAATTTTCAACCCCTTCACTTTTTCTGAACTTTGGAAAGGCACTTTGAGCCCCTCGAGAGCATATACAATATGATTTTTCTTTAATACCTTTGTTCGTTAACTTAAAAAAAATAGTTTGTTGCGTGCTTATTTTTATGTACATGTTGGTTTAAATTCGAGTTGGTCTACGTTTCGACGAAAATTTTGTTTATAAACGAATCAAATAAATATAACACGTCTTGATTCGATGGTATAAATATGAGTTGTTCTATGTTTCGACGTAATTTTTTTTTGAAAACGAGTCGGGTCAAACATAATACGTTTTCGTGCCTACTTTTTATGTACGTTTGGACCTAAATTTTGTTTTCATTTATAATATTTTTCATACTTACTTTTTATGTACGCTTAGAGGTAATTATTGTTTGAAAATGAGTCGGGTCAAATATAATACATTTTGATTCGTCAATTAAATTCGAGTTGATTTACGTTTTAAGTAATCTATAGATATTCACACCATATAGTCGGTTCAAATTTGAGTTTGTCTACATTTCGACTTAAACTTTGTATACTTTTTCGTATAAATTCGAGTATTTCTACGTTTCGACGTTAATTTGTTTGAAAACGAGACGAGTCAAATATATTACATTTTGATTCGTCGATTAAATTCGAGTTGAACTACGTTTTAACGTATAGGGTCGACAATAATCAATACATAATCACGCCGCTTAGTCGGTACATAATTCGAGCCTGTCTACATTTCGACATAGATTTGGAATACTTTTTTCGTATAAATTCAAGTTTGTCCATGTTTCGACATAAATTTGATGTACGCTTTCGTGCTTTATTTTGTATGTTTCCTATGTATGAGTCGGGTCATATATAATACGTTTTGACTTGACTATATAAACAATATTGGTGCCAATGTTAATAAAAAACCATAAGATGAATTTGACTTCATCCTCACAGGCCTAGATGCCAAACTTTTCCCGCTCTTTGACACACAAAATTTCAACGTTATAATTCTACAATATAAATTCGAGTCGTATACAATACGTTATGATTGTATGATGTGAATTCAGCGTTGATAAAAAACCACAAAATTTTCCTTTAGACTCATTATGTTTTCTATGTATAAGTCGGGTCACATATAATAAGTTATGATTGTATAATATAAATTCAGTTTACTTTACTTTACTTTACGTTTTAATCTAATTGCAATGCTTATATAGGTTACATTGAGTTCTTCGGATTTTTCATATGGTTAATGTATCACACAATACTTTGACTAATCCATTTGATGTTTGTGACGTACCTGCACCATAACGCATGTGAGTCTAGTTATATATTATATACTAAATAAAAGCTAAAAGTAATTGATCATATCAAATATGTTTGATGGGAAAGGTAATTTGATATACTATGTAATAATACAATGTACTCTAAAAGCTTTAGAATATTACGAAAAAAATAGAAAAATCCTGGATATTAATTTATTTATTGGTTGATAGATTTTTTGTGAATTTTTTTTCTTCTAAAACAATAGTTGTATTTATAAAAAAAAAGTTTAATATGTATGAATTGAGAACTTGTATCTTAACCACTTGAAGCAAATGACTTTACTTGTTATATGATCGGCACATAAACATGTGTCACTTAACTTATGTTTGGCAAGCTTGGTTACTAGACAATTGCTTAGGAAATTATTTCGAAATATATATATATATATTTTTTTAAATACTTTCAGAAATGAACTAACTGTAAAGACAAAACATACAATGTTAAAACCTACAAACTCTAGTCACATGACATAACATCCCCATAAATCTCTCTATGCGACTATGCATCCATCACACAGATATTCTTTACTTTTTCACACTATCACTAACTTTTACGTTTTAATCGATTTTATAGAATTAATGTACAAAGAGATACAAACAGTTATAAATCTAATACCTAATTGATCATGTGAGAGCATTGGATAGATTTTGACTGATATTCTTCTAATTTAAATGAATACTCTAATTATTACTTATAGTACGTGGATTAATTTACAAAACTTAGCTCATTTATATAGTTGAAATTGACAAACTATATAAACTATATCAAAAAAGAAAAGAAATAATTAAATTTCCCCACCCAGGCCGTCTATATCCGTTCGTCGGTATAGACTTGTCCTTCAAAAACATCCAAACGAGGCAACACAACACGTAAACGTAATCAATGGCTCACGACATATAGATGGCATTCTTTTGAATCCGTAAGACCTCATTGCGGATGGTTTAAGTAAGTCAATTTGCGATAACATCCTTATTTATATAATTTTTAGTACAAATCTCATGTTTTTGAGTAACTATTGGACGGCGACTGATTCAACTTTTCCAGTACTCGAACATAGGGGTTCATATGTTCATTTAGACTCGATTATTTTGCGTATCAGTTAATCATACAAAACAATTCAGTCATTTTTGGCTATTTGTTAATCACGTAAAACACTTTGTTTATGGTTCCGTTAATTGACAACTATACCTCATTTTCAGATTTGGTTTTATCGGACAAGTTGAACATAGAAGTGAAAGGTTTAATGATAGTAACTATTTTAACAAGTTATATATATATTATAAGTTATATATATTATAACAAAATACCACAACCAGTAAAACCTTTTTTCTTTTTCTTTTTTTGCATTTAGTTTGATTTTTTTAGAGAACTTGTTTATGACATACTAGGTTATGACCCCGTGTATTACACGGGTCGAATAAATGAATTTTATATACTAAATAATAAAACAATATATCTTTAGAAACCTGTTTTATTGCATGGATTGAATAAATATAATTTTATATATTAAGTAATAAAAAATTATATCTATAAGAACCATATTGTACATGTTGAAAAAATATAATTTTATATAACAAATAAAAAAGTTGTATATTTAAAACCGTTTGTTTTACACGAGTTGAATAAATGTAATATTGTTTACCAAATAACAAAATAATACATCTTTAAGAAACCTCATTTATTACACGGGTTGAATAAATGTCATTTTATATATTTAGCGCCTACCAAAAAGGTTAGAAAAAAAGACGTTGGGGTAAAAAGGGTTAGAAAAAAAAGACGTTAAGGGTTCAGATGTTAAAAAAATTCGTTTTGAGCTAAAAGGGTAAAAGTGATACAACCACAGGGGCCAAAATCGTAATTTACTCTAATATCAAATTAGATAACTAATTTTGAATTTGAAGTAAATAGATAAAGATAAAAGTAATAATTAAACTAAATAAATATTTAGTAGGATGATTAATTATCTATAATAATTAATTAGAAGAGATTAACCTAAAATTATAATTATCCATAAGACATGGCCTAATATGATGACAAGTGTCCTCAAAGTGGTTTCTTTTATTATATGTATAGATATGAACTTTGGATATATATTCTTTTTATCATCGTCAATTAAAACATTAAAATCATATGATAATATCAAGCTATATGTTTTTAAAATCAAGAACATACTTGAGGTTTATCCGATCACAATTCAATTAATAAAGGCTTTGGTTATCCACACATCCCCCTCAATTTATCCACACATCCCCTAACCCTATACACCCCTCGTTGCCCCATACGCCTGAAAATGGACCCACCTGATAAGCCCCTCATTGCCCTATACGTTTACTTTTTGGTTACTTTTTCACACATCCTATTAATTGTCAATGATTGGGTGTCAGCCAATGATTGCCCAATCATTGGCTCTTTTGTGTGGAATAAATTTGAAGGGTATGGAGGGTTTTCATTGGGGTGAAATATTATTTAAAAAAAACTTTATATAATTTTTTTAAATTGTTGTTAAAATAAAAAAAATATAAACATTTATATTAATTATTATTTATTGTTATAAAAGGAAGGTATATAAATGTCATTTTTTTATTTAATATATTTAGAAATATGGCAATATTTTTATTAATTAATTATTATTATAAAACGTCAACATTTTTTTTAATTAGTATTATAAAACTTCTACATTTTTTATCAAGTGTTAGTATAAAACGTCAACATTTTTTTTAATTATTATTATAAAACGTCAACATTTTTTTAAATTAGTATTATAAAACTTCTACATTTTTTTATCAAGTGTTAGTATAAAACGTCAACATTTTTTTTAATTAGTATTATAAAACTTCTACATTTTTTTTTATCAAGTGTTATTATAAAACGTCAAATTCTCTATAATCCATAACGCAAATGTAAGTGAACATTGTTTGATAAAATAACACAAAACACAACACTTTCATACAAAATGTAATACAATACATAGCCGAAACCCTAAACCCTACACACTAAATCGCTAACTATTACATATTATTACTTAGATTCACACGAACCCGTTGTGTATCTGAATCAGGTTCTCAAACAACCCGTGAAATCGAACAGTTTCTTCGTACAACTGTGGCCAATGGAAATGCATGAAAAATATGATGAAGAAGTTGATTCTCGATTTGATGAACCTGTTCTTATGACAAACCCTTCATCAATTGAGATTTTAAATACAAGGCAATGTCGTGAGTTGGGAATAGAATCGGTTAGTTCATCACGCGTCTGAACCGGCTTTTAAACCGGACGGAATCTACGAAGAAACTGTTCGATTTCACGGTTTGTTTGAGAACCTGATTCAGATACACAACGGTCTCTTTGCTTCGTCCACTAGAACTATTTGTGTATGCATTCTTTTGGTAAACCAAAATAAAATGAAAATTAAACATAAAAATACAGAATACGAACTAACCTTAAATACTCCGAGCGTATGAAGCGATACGAGAGCGATAACAATATGAGAGACAAAAAATCTGTGCGTGTGTGTGTACTTCCGGATCTTCATCGCGTGGTCCAACGTTGGTCTCGTGTGGTCCAAGACCTTTTTGGGGATCTAGTTGGGTGAATATCCGTCAAAGAGCTGGCTCCTCGGTAAATAAGTCAAACAAAACGCAAGTATTTACTTTTTCTAAAAAGGTGTCAGCGTATACGACTGTATAGGTCAATGTGAGGCATATACACTACCTAACTTTTTGTTATACGGACCTCATAGCACTATGTGAGGCATATGTATTTACTTTTTTTGAAAAAGTTGTTGGATTTTGTACTTTATACGCATCTCATTGTGCTATGAGTGGCGTATTGAGTCTTTTTTTTTCTAATATTACGTACGAGAAAGTATAATCCATATCCATTTTTACATTCACAATGGTTATTTGTAGATGTGGAAGGCAAGCTGGGATAAAAACATCTTGGACGGATATTAATCCCGGGCGTCAATTTTACACCTGCTCTCAATTGGTATGTACTTTAAGCACTACTACCTCTGTCCCATTAAAATTGTCATATTTTGAATTTTCAAAGTCTTTATTTATAAACTTTGACCTTAAATAATTTTGTTTGTGTTGGATAATACTTGATGAAAGTTATATGATTTGAGTGTGTTTTACAAGTGTTTTTATCGGGTTAATTTTCATCAAGTTTTATATAACACAAAAAATCGATAATTAAAGTCAAAGTTTATAAATAAATACTTTGAAAATTCAAAATATGACACTTTTAATGGGACGTATTTTTTACACTTAGAAACACTAATTCGCCTTCGGTTTCAGCGTTCTCGGTGCAAATTCTTTGCGTGGATCGACCCTCCCATGTGTCCTCGGGAAGTTCAAGTCATCCGAGGTTTACTGGATACGAAAGGAGTACTTGAAGACGAAGTCAAGCATTTGAGAGAGGAGGTTCGAATGTATAAAGAGCAAGTAGCAGAAATGGAAAATAAAAATTCAAGGGTCGTTCGTAAGAGGGACACCTGTTTGATAATCTGTTGGATTTTGTTTTTTTGTCCGTATTTGTATTTGTCTTTAGCCGTATTTAAGTTTATGCAACTTATGTAAACGAATGTAATGACTCTCGTATTTTGGTGATTTAGCGGAATGTTATGTCTTGAGAGTTTATGCAACTTATAATAATAAAACATATGCACATTAAAAAAAAAGATGTTATATCTAGTCCCGACAAACGGGTCGGGTAGGGTTTTTGACCCATGACGATATTTTATGAAATGAATTTTGTGTATTATAAAATGTCAAATTTTTTATTTATCAATTATTATTATGTCTTTACTTATTTTTCACTTGTCATTTATTAACCATAACGCAATAAATACACGAAACATCGTTTTATATTAATACACAAAACATGTCATTTTAATACAAAATGTAACGACTAAACCCTGAACCCTAATCCCTAAATCGCTAACTGTTACATATCATTAAATTCTTGCAAACTGTATCGGTTATTCATATCTCTATTCGGTCACCATATTGTTGCTATCAAGTTTAAGGATGCGTTCCACGGTAAACCTCCGACCTGATCTGGCGCTCCCTCGTTGTCGCAGAAGAATTCTCAGTAACCGGTTCCACAGCATGAAGAACCAATCCATACAGAAGGAGTTCTCCCTCGAGGTTGCTGACGCAGAAGCATTGTCGTTGGTGGAGGTGGAAGAACATTCCAGTTCACCCTCACAGTCACCGGTAAATATCTACTTCCACCGTCACAGACTGTGGGTGCAGAAGCATTGTCGTTGGTGGACGTTCCGGTGCATGAATCTGGAATACGAACGCAGTTAAGCGTTTGAATCTGAAATATGAACGCAGTGTACTTCTCCATAAGAATTACGCTACCACCACCGTCAAAACACCGACTTTCGACATCCTGTTAATAAAACATACAATTATAGCATTAGACCCGACATCCGAAAATATATTGTTAAAAATAATAAATATAATAATAAAAATAACATATGCACATTTAAAAAAACGATGATATAAGTCTAGACCCGACAAACGTGTCGGGCTGGGAGTCGGGTAGGATTACGCTACCACCACAACCACCACCACCACCACAACCGTCCATCACCACCACCACCACCACCACCACCACAGCCGTCAATCACCACCACCACCACAACCGTCAATCACCACAACCACCACCACAACCACCACCACCACCACCACAACCATAACCACCACCACCACAACCACCACCACCACAACCACAACCATAACCACTACCACCACCACCACCACAACCATCACCACCACCACAGCCTTCAATCACCACCACCACCACAACCACCACCACCACCACCACAACCACCACCATTCCCCACCACAGTCAATCCCCCACCTTCGTCAATCCCCACCGCCACCAATCCCCCACCACCGTCAAACCCAACACCACCACAAACGACGAAAATAAAACCAAAAAATAAAAAAAGTTTGAAGATTAAGTAATAAAATTTGAAATACAAACTAACCTTCATCGTGTGGTCCAGAGTTTGTCTTGTGAAAATCGTGTGGTCCAGAGCGTTTGTGTGTGTGTTCTTGGTGTTTTAGTGTGAGTTTTTAAATTTTAGATCTAGTTTACCCCTTTATTGAAGTTGGGAAAGTGTTTGTGTTCAATGAGAGCCATATGGTTCACTGAGCACCTTAAAGTGTATGAAGTGTATAAATGAAATACTATAACCAATTTATCAGCTCTTGTACATGAGGATAAACTGGTTAAGGCATGTGTGTTTTATGCGAAGTGTGCGAGTTCGAAACCCTGGGGAGGCCGATCCGATACAGAAGGACCCCTCCCTTTTTTTATTTGTGTAATTCTAATTTTTCAAATCAAGTATAAAGGATATACTATAACCAGTTTATCAGCTCCTATACAGGAGGATAAACTGGTTAAGGCTTGTGTGTTCTATGCGAGGTGTGCGAGTTCGAAACCCATGGGAGGCCGGTCCGATACAAAAGGACCCCTCCCTTTTTTATTTATGTAATTCTAATTTTTCAAATCCAAGTGTATAAAGGATATACTATAACCAGTTTATCAGCTCCTGTACAGGAGGATAAACTGGTTAAGGCTTGTGTGTTCTATGCGAGGTGTACGAGTTCGAATCCCATGGGAGGCCGGTCCGATACAGAAGGACCCCTCCCTTTTTTATTTGTGTAATTCTAATTTTTCAAATCCAGTCCCTGATGTTTGTTTTGCACAAGAACAGTCCCTGCATAGTTATTAAAAACTAACTGTAATTCTAATTTTTCAAATCCAGTCCCTGAAATTCTTATAACCGTTTATACCCCTTCTGCACATGCTTAGCATTTTTTTAAAAAGACCAATATACCCCTTCATTATAAGAATCCCAATACCTTTAAAAAAGACCAATATACCCCTTCGTTATAAGAATCCCAATACCTATTTGTTCATACAACCACATTAAACCCTTTTTATTTGTGTAATTCTAATTTTTCAAATCCAGTCCCTGAGGTTTGTTTTGCACAAGAACAGTCCCTGCACAGTTATTAAAAACTAACTGTAATTCTAATTTTTCAAATCCAGTCCCTGAAATTCTTATAACCGTTTATACCCCTTCTGCACATCCTAATACCTTTAAAAAAGACCAATATACCTATTCGTTATAAGAATCCCAATACCTATTTATTCGTACAACCACATTAAACCCAAAATACAATATAGATGCTGATAAAATATTAAACATGTTACCATCCATACATGCTGATAAAAGATTAAACGTTTATACAAAAACAACCGGGCATACAACTAAACATAAATAACAAAAGACGAATAAATATTTGTTCGTACAACCACATTAAACCCAAAATACAACCAAACGAAACAGATAAATACTACTCCTAAGCCATTTCCTCATCACTGTCATCAGGACCACTATCATCATAACATGTCAACTGCATCTGCGTGTCAGACGGGCCTGCCTGCGTGCCGGAAGGGCCTGCCTGCGTGCCGGACGGGCCGGCTTCCGAGCCGGACCCCGGATACACTCGTGGTTGTGGCGGGTCTCGAACCGACAACCCCGCCTCGCTACGCCTATCAGCCTCGCTAGCCATCATCCACTCCATCATATCCTCCATCCGGTCCATCCGCCGATCCTGCAGCGCCAACCTCCCCATCACAGCCGTCTGACCCGCCACAAGCCTCTCGAGGAGACGCTGAGTGGACTGAGGCAACCTCACCGCATGATAGACGCGCCGAGGATGTTGTGGCGGCTCCTGCGGATGCCCCTGCTCAACCTCAGGCTCGACGTCACCCTCTCCAATAGGCTCATCAACAACATGAGGCATATCCACCTCCGCAGCGTCCAATAGATGTTGATGTACTAACGACTGGGCTACGAAAATCTGATCTTTCTCACCGACAAACCGATAACCAATGCCCGGAAAGTTCACCGCCAAGTTCATCCCTCTCATCGTCCTAATACCCAAATACTCGAAAGGGGCAGGCGGTGGCAACTCACCGATGAATGGAAAATACCGACCGCAATGCTGGGCAATACGCGTGATGAACGCCCCTCCTTGCAATCCGCCATGCTTCTGACGTCGGGAAAATGAGGCGAAATACTCCGCCAGGCAGCGATGGAGGGCGCACGGCGTCCCCGTGAATAAACAGTAAAGATAGAACAGGTCGTTTTTCGTGACCCACTCGTTGCTTTTGCCACGCCCAGATATCGACGTGGCAATGCAACGGTGTATGTAGCGAATGAGTGGGTCAGTAATCAACGAGACACGGGCCTTATGACCGAAGGGTACATCACAGAGGGTGGGCCACCAAGCAAGAAACTGATCATCAGGCATAGATGTGATCGCGGTGGTATAAATATCCTGAACCAACTCCTCATCAGTGTAGAATCCGGTGGCCGAAGCAAACTGACGCAGCGACATATTTTGTCGCTCCCCGAATAAACAGAAAGTTACCTCAGCAGGGGGTGGTTCCACCATCGGATCGTCCATATCTGAGTTAGGCTGCTCAGCAGGCCGTGGTCGATAGATAAATGTGGAGAGGAACTCCACCACCATAGGCCTATAAGAAGGCCCAGCCGCATAAAAAAACATACGATCCCACGGGTTATTTTCCCCGATTATACCCCGGGCCCTCTACTCCTCGCCACACTCCCGTAACGCGTCCCAACACAACGCCCTCTGCTGCCTCACTCTCATACCCCGGAACTTGGCAAAACGTCTGTATTCCGTACTGCTCTGGGGGAAGTCTAAAAAATCGTACTGCTCACAATTACCCCCGGCCATCGAATTGAATACCGGACCACCATTTGGTGCCTGTTGTTCCTCATCTGACGACATATCTGCAACAATTAAAAGTTAATATTTTGTCAAAATATTAATAAAATTACGACAACCCACAACCACCACAGCCAACCCACAACCACCGTCAAACCCTAACCCATAGATACAACCACCACCGTCCTAACCTCAACCACTCTAACAACCACCACCGTCCTAACCTAAACCACTCTAACAACCACCACCGTTAAACACCTCTACCGCCAAACACCACAACCAAAATATTTCAGAAAAAACAAAAAAAAAACCGTAAAAAAACAATAACAAAAAGGAAAGATGAAGATGTTACTAACCTCTTGTGAAAATTCGCACCGTATGGTTCGATACGGGATAGAAATGGTATACGGGAGAGAGTTGTGTGTGTTTTTGGTGTTTTGGTGTGTGTGTTTGAATTGATTTTGTTCAAGTTTTCCCTCTTTCGTGAGCTGAAATGTTGTTTGTGTTGGTATACACTCCTCATTGGCCAATACGTGGCTTATAGATTGCTTACCAGCAGCCGCTTATTGTGCTATGAGCGGCATATAGAGGCTGGTATACACCTCTCATTGCCCAATATGCTGCATATAATGCCTTTCTTTTAATAAAAATAGTGATGTAAATAAGTGTTTTTACATTATAAAACAATGTAATTAACATTTTTTATAAAAGCCATTTTGCAAGTTTTGTCCTTTATGTTTAAAGTTGACGAGTTTTGTCCTTTATGTTTGAAATCAAGCACGTTTTACCCTTTGGGCCTTAAAAATCAAGCACGTTTTGTCCTTTATGTTTAAAAATCAAGCACGTTTTGTCCTTTATGTTTAAAAATCAAGCACGTTTTGTCCTTTATGTTTAAAGAATCAAGCACGTTTTGTCCTTAAAAATCAGGCACGTTTTGCCCCAAAGGGCAAAACGTGCTTGATTTTCAAACATAAAGGACAAAACTCGTCAACTTTAAACATAAAGGACAAAACTTGCAAAATGGCCTAAAGATAAAGGACAAAACTTGCAATTCACTCTTTATAAAATAAATGTTGCTTACACTATATTCAAAAGATAATAGAATGTAAATTAAAAAAAATAAAATATAATAATACGATTAAACAGTTTTACGTGTTACAACGAGAACCTACAACAAGTTAATAAAGTCTCTTCGAACACTTCTATTACTACGAAGTAACTTCTTACCCTCTGAAAGACGAGACATGTACATTGTCTCCCGCTCCATAGCTTCAGTACTTCGATAAATATTCCATAGTCCATTCGGTGGAGGCATCGGACCATCATCCGTTAACTTAACCATGATGAAATGGCCATCTTCCACATAGGAAATCGAAATAACAGAATGGCCCTCCGCCGGACCATCAAACATGGGAAAGTATGTTTGACAAACACCATTGCTTAAATGTTGAACAACCACACCAAATTTTTGAGCCACCAACAATCCGGCGTATGGCAAGAACATCCAGCATGCCATTGGTGTAGGTTCCACGTGCAACCAGTTTATTGATCGATATACTGTAGTGTAAAATCCCGGATCAAAAGAGTCAAGAATAGGCCACCACCGGGCTTTGTTAATGAACATCTCATCCAGTAGCTCTTGGCGGACCCACATCCAAGCATTCTGGTCCAACCCCAAACCCATAGCCACCGATCGAAACCCACAGTTACCGTCAGGCTGGGCATCTTCCATATGTGTTATGTATCTTCGATACATAGATGGAAGCCAGTCCTTAAAACGATCGATCATGTTTTTGTACCTGTAATTGGAAAATATATTGCGGAAATTTATCAGGGAAAATGCTAAGGGGCGGGTTATACAAGAACCCCCCCCCCCCCTTTTTTGTTATTCTAATTAACGTAGTTAACTAAGTTAACTTTTTTTTAAAGTATAAAACAACTAATGTTAGGGTATCTATCAGCTCCTGTACAGGATGATAAACTGGTAAAGAAGGGCTGCTTTTACACGAGTGGTCCGGGTTCGATCCTTGCTAAGGGGTGGGTTATACAAGAAACCCCCTTTTTTTGTTATTCTAATTAACATAGTTAACTAAGTTAACTTTTTTTTAAAGTATAAAACAACTAATGTTAGGGTATCTATCAGCTCCCGTATAGGAGGATAAACTGGTAAAAAGGGGTGCTTTTACACGAGTGGTCCGGGTTCGATCCTTGCTAAGGGGCGGGTTATACAAGAAACCCCCCCTTTTTGTTATTCTAATTAACATAGAGTTAATTTTTTTAAAGGATTTCTTATTCAACATTTAACTTGGTTAAGATTTTAGAGTTAAAATAAGTTTCAAACAAGGCTATTTCAACCCTTATACTTTAGATTTCAATAATTACATTTTATGCCCAATACTTTGTACTTTTAAATAATGTCAAAATAACCCCTAGACTATAACTTTCAATAAATGACAGTTTAGTCCCTGGACTTGGTTTTAACCATTTTTTAAGCAAGTTTCAAACAATGACAAACAAGTCCCTCAACTTATAGTTTCATAAAATGTCAAAATAGGCCCCTATAGTTTGTAATATAATACGTACCTGATCTATGGTCGTCAGTCAGTCGCGTAAATAGCCGCTCAAAGTTATAATTGTATAGCGTCTCAGTGGGAGAATTACACAATCGAGACCAAGAAAGCTTGAATATTTTCCATTCTTCAGCCGTTGCAAATTTTGCCTTGGTGTGTTTTAGAATATTTTGTGAGATGTGCCACCTACATAGCAATTTGGATGCTTTTGGGAATACTTTATCGCAAGCATTCATCAAAGCTTTATCGCAATCTGTTACTTTCACGCGCGGTTCCATACCCTCTTCCAACAATCCTTTGAGCTTCTGTAGGACCCACAAGAAGTTATCCTATTTTTCTTTAGAGATAAAAGCATGAGCGATACAAAACGACTTGTGTGTCGATGTCACACCCACAATTTGAACAAACAGAAGTCTATACTCATTCGTTTTGTAAGTGGTATCAATCATCAACACATGTGGGAAAGCACGCCACATATCGTACGAGTACCGATGAACAAAAAAAACCTCCTCGACCGCATTTGTTTCGGGATTCACCCGGGTGTGGTAAACATACCTTCCTTCATGCAACATTTGCTCCAATATCTGCATTGGAGTCCGATCACCGTACATTTTGACTTTAATCTTTTTTATCATGTTTTGTATGTCTCGTAGAATGCACACGCTCTGTGGGTTTTGTTTTCTTATGGTTAAATGTATGTTCGTAGGCTCCATGTTTTGAATATAAAGTCTCTCTACCAATGATTCTTCGTCTGGGGTCAACCTTCTCGCAAACGCGTGACCCTCGAGAAATACCGCAGGCTCATGGTTATGATCCTTTTGCTTCACCACTAAGCTCCAATTGCCACTACTTGCGTCTAGTTTCCCTATCATTTTAAAAGGACACCCAATCTTCTTGCTACCAGAACGCCGAACTGTTGCTTTACTTTTGCATGTGCCTCCACGGTCGCATTGCAACCATATCTTCACTGTCCTTGCTAACGAATCTTCACCTTTTGTTACCGTTTGTTGGGTCACAATGACGTAACCTTTCGCAATTTCTGTTTTGTAAGCCCAATTCTTTAACTCGTGAAGTGTCGCAAATACCTGAAACAACGGTAATTTAAAACTATGTTTAAAACTATATTTGTTTAAAATCTAATAAACCTTATACATAACGAATAACACGTAAACAAAATCAACTTTGTCTAAATTCTAATAGGCACCCTTCTAATAAACCTATACATAACGAATAACACGTATACAAAATCAAAATTTTCTAAAATTTAATAAACATTATACATAACGAATAACACGTAAGTGACGGTTATGTTATACCTTTCCTTGTTTTTTTGGGTCATTAGCACCATCGTCACCGCCACCACCATCGTCCCAGCCACCACCATCGTCCTAGCCACCACCATCTTCCTCGTCTTGATCACTTTCCTCGAAGTGTGTAACACCTTTCTCGATTTCGTTCTCGTCTTCCTCGAAGTCAAAAGCACCTTCCTCGGACTTTTTCTTGCATTGTTTTTCCTTATGGGAATGGTAAGTCCTGTATGCGTGTTGCGGATAGCTTTGAGCCACGTAAGATGGTCCCGCCTCCTCTACGACCTGAAACAACTTAATGGTTATACTAAAATAACCAAAACGACAATATGAATTTTTTACCTGGTTCAAATCAGGCATCACGGACCGCACACTCCCTTCCTGATGCGAATGGTAAGTTCCGGCGTGTTGCGGATAGTTTGAGCCACGTAAGATGGTCCCGCCTCCTCTACGACTTGAAACAACTTAATGGTTAGACTTTAATAACCATAACGCCAATATGAATTTTTTACCTGGTTCAAATCAGGCATCACGGGCCGCACACTCCCTTCATCACAACGACGCACGAAAACCACCTCCTCCTCACCTCGATCAACGCCGGGTAACCAAACGCTTTCGGAGACGTATGACTCATTCGAAATTTCACCAAAAAAATATCCAAAGTCCCAATTTGACATCGTGATTCGAATCTAATTTAACCAAACCGTTTAGTTGAAAAATTTTATCATTTTCATCACTTTTTTGGGATTTTTGAACATTTGTATTACATGAATCCCGTAAGCTTGGGGTGAAGGGAAAAAATTCGAAACAATACGCAATGTATAGGGCCATGAGCGCGTATATGCGGATCACCTTTTCAGCCTTTTCAGTCTGAACTCCGCTGTCTTGTCAGCAATATACCTTAAATTCAGATATTATAGTACCAATGAGCAGTGTATAAAGCAATGAGAGGCGTATAGGGTTTAATGCTCCAACTACCACCTTTCTAATACACCGCTCATAGGGCAAAGAGGGTCGTATAACTTTACTTTTTCTGACATAATTAATGCACTCAACCCCTATACAACCCTCATTGCCTTATACGGGGCTGCTGGGGGGGGGGGGGGGGGGGGTGTCATTACTTTTGGGGGATGAATCAATACCCTCACCCTTAATAAAATTTCCAATTCACCCATGGTTAGAATTTTAATACTTTGGCTAAAGTAGGACCGATAAATAAGGACTACAAAGCTCCTGTACATGCATTGTACGTACTTTTATGTTACATTTGTGACCTACAAAATTGTATTTGATTCCCTACATTTCAATATCATCATCATTACACATATGATAACGATATAAAAATGTATCATTATTTAAAGACGATATATAACATTTTTTTTGTCAATCATCTCCTTCATTAGAAAGACAGAAAACATGTTGAAAAGAGGATTGTGGTCACCTGAAGAGGATGAGAAGCTGGTGAACTACATGTCTACTCATGGTCGCGATTGTCGTTGGAGCTCTATTTCTAAACTCGCCGGTCTCTCTCTTTCTCCCTCTTATGATATGTATTTGAGTATTTAATATTTAGTTACGTGTGTGTATATATATATATATTATTCTTCAAGGATTAGTATAAAAAGTGTTAGAGATCGCTTATTAAAGTCGTTTTTCAAAACAGTTTAGAATAAGTAATTTCGAACGGTTTGTTTGTTTATAAATAATCAAATTATAAACAGACTTGATAAGCAATCTTTAATGCCCTTGAAACACCTTATACATGGATCATCAATATATATATGCAGTTCACTGATAAAGTTACAGTCATGATCTTCTTTAAAAAAAATCATAACTCACCTGAAGAAAGTGGGTTAAATTATCATCTTCTTTAACACAACATAATGTGTCCAAACTATCTTTTATTGCTTTAATGAGGGATGCCTAATTAAACATAATGTGTCCAAACTGTCTTTTATTGTTTTAGGACGGGATGATAAGCATGAGTTCGATATATTATATATAACCAATTTTAAGTAGAGAATTTTGAAATTGATAATACATTTGTACAGTGTTTGGAAAATACAATAAAAGTTAGGGGGTTTAATCCCTATAGCGTGCAAGTTTAGCTGTTCAAAAAAAGATTTGAAGGTACGATAAACGGTTACACGACCACCTTGTGTATCGTAGTTAAAGTAAAAAAAGCAAGTGTTTACAGTTTAAAAATTATTTACTTTATGGACCATCAGAAAGGATATAACATTACTTATATACCATTAATTACCAATATTTCTGTGCATTTATACCTCATGTTATACCTCATGCTTTGGGGTTTTTATCAAAAAAAGAAAAGTTGATTTTTTAGTTTTAACCTAAAAGCTTTTCTTCTTTTGTAATTTTAACCCCACAAAATTTATTTTTTTTATTAATTTTAACCCAAAACTTTTCATTATTTGCAATTTTACCTCGCAACTTTTTTATCTATCGCAAATTTTCGTTTCACGTTTCATATTCTGAATTTTGCTAGTTAACACGGCGCATCACATGTGTGAGGTTCAACGTTTTTACGTTTCATTCAAAACTTTGCGAGTTAACACAACGCAATTTGCATGTGTGATTCATTGTTTTTACGTCTATTTTTTTATGTTTGACGGATTCGACGCGACATGCGGTTTCTAGATCGACTCAGTGTCGGTGGTCACTGACGGTGGTGTGACATTAATGCTATTTGGCATGGTTGCTTAATTCTAGTATTATATAATTTCTAAAAGTAGTAAAAATTGCTTTGAAAGCAGGGTTATCTAGAAGTGGCAAGAGTTGCAGATTAAGATGGCTTAATTATCTACAACCAGGTTTAAAAAGAGGAAGCTTTTCTTTACAAGAAGCCATGCTGATAATCAATATACACAATAACCTGGGAAATAAGTATAACATCCTATTTTTTAGTAGTTTTGATTATTGTTTTATACTTTTATATACATAGTGATTTTTTTTTTGTTATCTGTGCAAACCATTTACCAGATGGGCAGAAATTGCTAAACATTTATCAGGAAGAACTGATAGTGCAGTAAAAAACTTTTGGAATTCCAACTTGAAGAAGAAGCTTCTTACTGCTAACCCTAATAATAAAGAGATTGGTGTTACTCTTGGCTATGATCACTCGCAAATAGTCAACGATCAATACCTTCAGGTCAATGCACCATGTCCATTGTTCAATCATGGCCAAAATATTGAAACTGGTCTTGATGTTGATCTTCCTCCACTTCCACCATCATTTATGGGTGATTCATGTCAAGTTCTTAATCAACATCTATCGGATAATTTTGACTCGAGTCTTGATCAAAACTGGGATACGAATCAGCTTATGATGCAATTCGAGCCTAGTGAGATGAACGGTATGGATTCGATTATTGATAGTCAGCCAGATATTCACTTGTTTGATGTAGTACCGTGAGATCTTCATGTTGATTATTCATCATTATTTACTTGATTATGATTAGGATCACTTTGTGATCAAAACAATGATTTAACATATAACGATCATATATGCTAGACTAGTTATGTACTTAGGGTATCATTTCCTTAGTCTAGAGGATATTAATGTGTAATATATACGGGTATATAATAGAGACATACAACCAGTGGCGGACCCAGGATTTTTGGACAATGGGGTCCAAAAAAAAAATACACAAAAAAACTAAGAAACAGGTATCGAACCCATTACCTTTTGGGTGTAAACAAGGGGTTTTACCACTGCACTAGACTCACTTTCTTTGTTATGGGGTCCAACTAAATTATTTTATGGGGTCCATAGACAATTTTATATAACGTTTCTACTACTTTTTAAAAAAAGATTGGGGTCCGGGGACCCCGTTCCTCGTAACGTAGGTCCGCCCCTGCATACAACCGTATTACTTCTCATGGTTTAACTTGCAGGGAAATCACCATATTAGCCTTGTTAACTATCTTAGTTAAAAATTTAAACTTGACTTTTCTAGATTACCAAAATGGCCGTTGACCACTCTCCTGCGCCATATGACGCAACACGTACACTTCTCCTGCGTCATTGACTCTACGTTTTTTCTCAACGCTGTGCCACACATTCCGTTGCGCCAAACACCCCATGCGCTGCACCATGCTCTCCTGCGCCATTATCAAGCTACAAAAGCTTTCTCTTGTGCCACACGTTCCTATGCCACCATTTCCTCCTGCGCCATTTAGCCACGTGTCACACTCTGGTTAAGTGGTAGTTTAACAAATCCATGGCTATTTTGATAATTTCTTTGGTCAAAGTGGCTACTTTGGTGATTTTCCCTTAATGTATGAGAGCCAAATTGCTCTCAAAGTGGCTAATCTTAGCGTTTATAATTACTCATGGTTGGTGGTTATAAATAATTTACAATTTATTTTATTATTTGTTTATTTTTTAATAAATAATCATAAAACCCAAATTTTTAATACATAAATAATAAGAGATTTCATTTTGTATAAAGCATGTTACAACAACACAACTTACAAGTAGGGGTGGCATTTTTACTAGAACCCTAATCAACCTGAACTAGATTAAGATGAAACCCGAACCCAATTAAGATGGAATCTGAACCCAAATCCATTCAACTTTGCATGTTCACCTGGAGAGAAAGTTTTGGATCGATGGTTTGAGTGATGTTCAATAAATTATAAATATTATTAAAGCACAAGTTGAGTTACTATAGCGTCTATCACATTGCGCTACAGTATCTTTTTAAATCTTTTTTTTTTACTTAAGTCTCTTAACTTTCGATTTTTACACTTAGATCTCCTTAACTTTCTAAAAACTTTATGAAATATCATTTTGACCCCTTGAGTTCCTATGAATTTAATGACTCAATGTGTCAATTCATATAAAGCATGCCTATTTTATCTCGGATTAATTAACAAGTCTATATACATAATATTCTATTCAAGATCTAACATAATCTAAATTGAGCATATTAACAAGTGAATATGCCAATAATTTTCACCTCTATACCATTTTATAGAAGCGGATTGAACCGCGTTTTACCATATTATAACAACTATAAATTTAAGTCAATTAAACTTAAATCATTCCATATATGTATGATACGATTAAATCCAATGTTTTAAAAAGCGGTTCAAACTGATCGATTGTACCGGTTGAACCCGATATACCCAGTTAAACCGTTCTTAAGCCAAATCCGGTACTGTTATGGTTGGTTTTCTAAACATATATCCCGAATTATATCCTGACTATAATACTTATGTTTGTGACCAGGATACCGGATCAGGATATTGGTAACATCCTGATGCAGTATCCTAGTAGTTACTAATTGTTCACGTGCAGATTAGGATGGCAAGCTTATAACGTTCGAGTGGACCTGTTCTCCTGAAGACTCGGACTAATCAGTTGAAAAGAGAACGTTGAAGCCGGAAGAAGGGGTCTCCAACGTTCAAGAAGGGAATATACGCAGCATCCCGGTTTTATAGGATAGTTTGTTAGTTCTATTTCACTATAAAAAGGAATGTACGGATCGATAGACACACACAATTTTTCACTCACACTTTTGCTCTCTACAAGCTGCAATCACTCGCATTCACGAACATTCACACTTGAAATTCATTGTAACACTTAGCTGATCTGTACAATATCCTGCACTGTATCCTGAATTTTGAAGTAATAAGAAGAACAAGGCAGCTGCGATTGTCAGCTCCTGAGGTTTTGTGTCGGCGATCTAGATTGATCAAGGGCTTTCCTCGTACATCTCGTGTCATCCTTTACTTTTCTGCTCATTGTTTGATTGTTGATATAGCTCGGTATCCTAAGCTATATCCTGAAACTGTTTTTTGCAAACAACTAAACCAGAATATTTTTAATACACATTGTTAGCACACTACCTCACAAAACTAATTTGATCACTTAATTACTTAGGTAATTTTTTACCAAAACAGGTACGATATAAAAACCGGATTTTAAAACATGTGTAAATATAAAATACAAATGGGTCTGAAGTTCAAAATACTCTTAACGTATGAAGTGAAGGAGGAATTTATATCTTAGCTTTTTTGAAAAAAAAAAATTATCTACTACTTAAGAATGACGTTTAATTGCAAAATGTTAAAAAAGTCATGATTTTACAGTAGTAGAGTAATTATAATTACTCTACAAAATAACATAATTACTCTATTAGTGTAAAATCACGATTTTTTTTTTTTTGTTCTGAGACTAAAATACGTGCTTAATAAGTAGAAAAAAAATCAAAAAATTCATTTTTAACATCTTACGTTAAGAATATTATTTATGTATATTAAGACTTATTTGTACAATAAGTTAACCCTTTAAAATATTGATTAAATTCTCATGAGTTGACAAACAAACTAGAAGCCTCTAAGTAATCTTGAAGGTATCCTAGTCAGTTGGAGTATCAATGTTGCTTCATTATCCTACTATATCGTAGCATACAACAAATAACCATAAGAGAGAATGCATGTCATCATCATCATTTCTCCTGTATAATGCAAGGTCGACGTTCACTCAAAGTCGACGTTCATAACAAAAGGATGAACAATAACTTTTCTGTTTTCTAGTGGTTTTGTCATTTATTGTTTTTTTTCATAACAAACTTTTCGATTTTTGAGAAAAGTTGAATCATCATCATCATACTCAGTAAATTCCACCAATAGTAAAGCAAATATAGGATCTGAGGAGGGTAAGATTTAGACAGTTTTACCTCTACCCCGTATGAATAGAGAGGCTGCTTCCAGTGAGACCACTGGCTCGATAGTAGTTTTGCATCAACCCTTGGACATAAGGTACATAGCACTTAGCAATCGGGACAAAGACCAATTAGTGCATGTACCCTTTTGTCTTTCAGCTATCAACACCACCACATGATGCATGATTAACCGTCCTCAGCTTTTAACGTTAATTTCACGAAATTAGTAAGATAACGTTATTTTCACAAAAGTTGAATGAGTTTGGTATTTGTTTTACGTTTTTTCTCAGGTATGATCGTCGTTTGATTGTTACTTAGCACGGTATCTGTCAACCATTTGGTCTCTCAAGTTAAATTCGTGATTTTGTTTACGTTTTTTCCCGGTTTTGGTCGTCGTTTGGTTGCTACTTAGCATGGTTTTACACATCCCTCTCCGCAACGCTGATAGCAGAGAGACTAGTTTGTATGATAAAACTAGGGGTGCAAACGAGACAAGCCAAGCCGAGCTCGAGCTCGATTAACTTAGGAGAGCTCGAGCTCAGCTCGTTAGTATTTTCTCAAGCTCGAGCTCGGCTCGTTTATTATCTATTAATTAATATATTAAATAAAAAATATAAATAATAGACTTTTTAGACTCGGGAGCTCGATAAGTGGTGCTCGGGCATGTTTACTAAATAAGCTTATTTTTAGGTCCAGGGTCGGCTCGTGAATAAGTTTAAATAAGCTCGGGTCGTATACACTAAGGCTTGACGAGCCTAACGAGCTTCACATTCCAGGCTCGAGCTCGGGCTCGATAAACTAACGAGCTTTTATTTTAGGCTAAAGCTAGGCTTGTGCTCAATAAGGCTCGGCTCGTTTCGAGCTTTTTCTTGAGCCGACCTCAAGTAGTTTGAGCGGCTCGTTTGCACCCGTAGATAAAACAAAAGAGGCCCCCAAAATTAGCATCCAAAAATGGCTTTTCTTATATAGGAAGAGCCTTTGGTATGATTTTGTTACGATTGTACTAGGGACTCATTTACCTTTTGTTTTGTCTTCACACTTCTAAACATCACCAACTAAGAATTCTGTTACTTTTTGTTTCATAGAATATGTTATTACTTTATATATGATAACTTTTTAGGACACATACAGTTTCATATTTATTCTAATTTTTGTTTCATTATTTATTCTAATGTGTGTTTCATAAAATATGTTATTATTATATATATAATTTATCAACTTCCTAGCTACAACGAAACATGATTTTTTTTTGTTTTTTCTGTGTGTTTTTGTCTTTTTGTGACCTATTAACTCTGACCTCTAAAATCCAGTGACGAAAACTTTTGTATGCCACATGTGAATTGAACTCACATATTCAGTACATCGAGAGTTACTGGGATGAGAATGAAGATATTTGGTTATATATGTATTTTTTTGAGATTAGATATTAAAATTGAGATAGCTTAACTTCTTAAGAATGAAAAGTTGTTTCATTTATTTATATACAAAAGAAAGTCTCGATAAATAGAAATCTAAAGTTTTAATATTATATTTATTTTGACAGCGAATAGTAATTTATTTATTTTATCACAAACTATACGAGTGCCTATAACATTATTAAAAGTTCGCATTTTTAATCGTAAACTATACGATTATCGATACATCACGAACCGACCGATTTCAAACGAACATCGGTACCAATATTGGTAGTATCAAAATGGATATTTTTTATGGTTTTCGATTGATATAAACACGGGTCAATATCCTTTTCGGCATATCACGACTTTATTCTTTTAGTTTCATCTTTCAGCTGTTATAACAAGTGTTGTTACCGAAACAAACTCAACCAATACCAACTGAGTCCCCGCCGCGTAGCGTGGGGAAAACCACTAGTTACGTTTTATATGATAACTTTTTAGGACACATGCATACAATTTTCTAAGTAATCTTAAGTACGTTATGGAAATGTTTAATAATTAGAGTAATGTAATCAACTTGTAGTAAATGAATATGACATAACATGCCGACGAATGCAATTATGATTTTTGAACAAAGTAATTAAGGGTTTTAAACAGGGTTATAGGTTGTCAAGCTGAAATCCGACACAAACCTAGGAAGTTTATGTGAACACGATATGAACCACTACACGTCATGAACCTTAAAATCAATTGAGATACATATGTTAGATTTAGGTGGCGCAGCGGAGTAACGATTCACAACGAACACGCAATAGCAAACGAGAAAATATAAAGCACAACATACGAACACGAGAATTTTACGTTGTTTGGTTCCAGTGAGGAACCTATGTCCACATGCTGCAATTAGGGATACTTTATTAGCTCTAACAAGCTTTACAATTACGTTGAAAGGATATATCTAATACTAATAAAAATATGGCATTCTCATACTAAAACAAAAGTCTAGTTCATGCCATATGGCATTCTCTTCTCCAATTAACCATTATTAGTATTATTATTATTAATTAATTAATTAATTAATACAAAACAATAAAAAAATTCCTTAACTACTTAATACTAATAAATATTTTATTGTTTACTTAGATATTGATTATTTACTTTTGACTTATCTAAATATATAGTTAGTTATTAATAAAAATTATACTTATAATAAACAATTTCAAATAATACCTTCTTATTCTTTAAAAGGACTTTTTTACTGTATGTTTAAAACATCTACTAAATAAATTATTATTTTATATTATAATAATAAAAAATGTAAATAATAGGTTAATCTGATATTTGAAAACCGGTTTACTTCCATGCTTTGAATTTGAAAACCGGTTTACTTCCATGCTTTGAAAACACTTTTAATGTTATTAGACTCGTGTAATAAACAAGTTTAAGGATAGAATATCTTCATAATAATTTTGATGCAAGTCTATACTCACCGGATGCCTAAATGGAGTTATTTTTTAGGCTTGCCAAACCATTGATAATTAACAAAGGTCAGTGTTCCAGTGGCGTTATCAAGAAATATTGATTGAAAGAATTGTTTATGTAATGGAACTTGACTACAGGTCCTATCACTAGGTGATCAGGTTATTGAGGCACTCATATTACCCGGAAGTAATACTAGCACTTGAACGTTTATCCATAGATTTCGTTTAATACCGCCAGATAGAAGGATTTTGTTTATATTGAAAAGAGACAGTTTCCTCTTGCCCTATGTTTTGCCGTGACGATAAATAAAAGTATAGGACAATTTCTATGTAAAGTTGGTTTGTTTCTATAAGAATTGGTTTTTACACATGACCAACTGTTACATCATTTTTGGTAAAAAAATCACTAATGTAAATTTATGAAGAGAATATAAGAGAGAGAACAAATTAGGGTTTACAACTTGATAAATAAGAAAACTAAATGGGCTTTCATCCAAGTCTTTTAAACACCAATGGGGTTGTGGTCCATTAGCAAAAGCAAGGCCTTCCCGTAAAGAACAAGTTTTTTTTTTCTTTTTCATATTACTACTCTAAAATGATAAGTTTATAGATTAATATCTATAAAACAAATACACAAACTATAGAACTCATCACCTATTTAAAAGTTAATCTTTAAGTTCTAACATAGCATACCCATTCAAAAAGATTCTAAACATAAACGGGTTTTTAGCATGGTTAACCCATAAGACGTTGACCTCGAGATCGATTTATGTAGCTAAACATGTTCGCTGGTTCGACAGAAAACGACCTAAGCTCGTCTAGATTAAGCACAAGCCACTTATTTCTATTTTTTGTTTGTGTCGTATTGGAAATTCACATGCCTATAAATGATTAATAAAAATATAAAAAGATGAGTCTGGTGAACTGAAGAAATGTATTTAGAAAAATATTGAGAAGCATATTAAAATGACATTACTCTTGTATATTAAAACGACATAGCTCTTGTGTTAACGTGTTTTTTTGTTCACTAATGATAATCAACAACAAGATAATAGGCACATCAAATCATAACATTCGAAAAGACCATTCGAGTAGTACAAATGTTTAACAATCAGATTTAAGTTTCAATTATAGCGATAATAAATGTATAACCATATGATGTGTCTAGCTTTAAGCTTCAAAGTTAAAACACGGAATTTTCACCTATCCATTAAATGTGACAATTGAAGAGTTCTTTAACAAGTTTGATTGAAAAAGACACATTACCAAAGAACTTTGGTGTTTGTTGCAATAATAACTTGTACCCAATGAAGTAGAAGTTGTACATTCATCGTCATTGATTTTTTTTGCCCTATTGATGTTAATAGGTTATCCTAGTGTCACTAATTCAAACAATCTTATTTGTCTTTCCATACAAGCATGATCCTTTATCAAGGAATAATGAATAAATTTCTATATATAGACATATTTTTGTAGGAAGAAATTTGAATTCCGTCTATGAGTTCTCATGAAATATGAATAGGACGTAATTTGAATTCCGTCTATGAGTTCTCATGAAATATGAATATTGGACTTGATTTTCATTAAGGCTATGTTGGCAATTATAGTTAAGTTGATTTTGGTTTATAGCTATTTTGGCAATCATAGCTAAGTTGATTTTGGTTAATAATAATAATTGTATATTAGTTTATATAGATCAACTTAAATTATACAATGAGTCAATTTGGGATACTCAAATTATGTCATGAGTTTAAGCATGTTACTCTTATAAAGCTTATTGTCTTAAACAATTCTCGAATGGATCAACACCATCCATGACAATTGTTTGTCACTACCGCTTACTTGTCGTCGCCGAAAGCATTTCCACAATGTATCCACCACCTTCACCGACGCAACAACCAACACCACCTCATAGTTGCCTCCCCAAGAACTAATGTAGCCACGATGTTGGCTCGTCGTGGATATCTTTGTCGCCACCTATATCAATCATCACTAGCCACCTTGAATCCATTTTGATTAACAAATAATAATAATAATAATAATAACAACAATAACAATAACAATAATAATACCAATTCTAAAGCATCTTATTCAACTCAAGCTCGTTTCAATCATGATCTTGTTTTGAGCTTAACCAAATTGCTTTAAATCCTATTTTAACTCGTTACCCAATTCAAACCGTCCGTTTTAGTGTTGGGAATCGGGCCTTCTTCAACTTAATTAAACAATGGATGTAACAAGAAAAAACTCTTTGATTAACATTGAAGGTTCATAAACTCTAAACATATGATCCATATTTATACTAAAAAATCTCCTTGGAGAACAGGTAACCTACTCCTATAAGGAAACCAATTAAAATATAAATCCTATAAAATAAACTAAAATATTTACATCCTTCAACTTTTGAGTATTGACAAGATTAACTCCAACAATCACCCCCTAATCTTGTCAAGTTTCTCAAAGGTCTTGAATACCAAGAAAGACCCGAAGTTCTTCCACCTTAATACTCGGTCTCTTGTGTTAGCTTTGCATTAACACCTTTGCTGCAGCCGACACGACACCACACCCCCTGTTTTCTGACTCCTTTGGGATCACACCCATAACTTGTCCAAACACTTGAACCATCAACCACAAACAAGGCAACATTCTTTCTCTTCCACCTTGATCAAACCTGCTATTTCACCACCTTTAAAGTCTACTTTTGATCCTAACTAACACTACACTACACCTTGTTTTCTCCTTTGATCAAGCTTGCAATCATTGTTCCTCGATTGGTACGGTTTTGTTGTTGTTCATCACAATCTCAATCACTACAACCTGCTGCGGCTGTTTGATCAACAAACCCTCTTGCACCTGCAAACCTCCCAAATTGATAAAACACTCTGATACCAATTGTTTGAAACTAGGCCTTCTTCAACTTAATCAAAAAATGGATTTAACAAGAAAAAAACTCTTTTATTAAAACTGAAGGTTCATAAACTCGAAGGGGGTGTTTGGGATTGCTTATAAAACAACTTATTGACTTATAACTTTTTGGAAATAGAGTTTTTTAGAAAAATGATGTTTGGGTAATGCGTTGAAAAGAAGAAATGGAAAATAGGGGTGTGCACGGTTCGGTTATTAGCATTTATCCGTAACCGTAACCGAAGTCATCGGTTAATCGGTTCGGTTAATTCGGTTAATTTGTCGGTTTTCGATTCGGTTCGGTTAATTTTCGGTTAATAACCAATTCAAACAAGGGCTAATTTTTTTGCTTAGAAATACATGTAATGGAGGTATAAATACATGAAATAGATGTATAAATACATGAAATGGAGGTATAAATAAATGAAATGGAGGTATAAATGCATGAATAGATGTTTAAATACATAAAATGAATGTATAAATAAATGAAATGAAGGCATAAATAAATGAAATAGAGGTATTATTACATGAAATGAAAGTATAAAACATTAAATACATAAAATAGAGGTATAAAAACTAGAAATATATAAAAAAATAAATGGTTCGGTTCGGTTAACCGATGGTAAAAAAATATCCGTTAACCGACTTTCGGTTAATTCGGTTTCGGTTAATTTCGGTTCGGTTTTGTCGGTTTTCGGTTCGGTTTCGGTTAACGGTTCGGTTATTGCACACCCATAATGAAAAAGTTAGGAGGGAGTGACTTTAAAAAAAAAGGAGATAAAGAGGTGGAAAAACAGATAAGGAGTTTTTCATAAGCATTCCCAAACACCCCCTATACATATGATATGATCCATACTTATACTAAAAAGTCTCATTGGAGAACAAATAACATACTCCTCCAAGAAAACCATATAAAATATAAATCCTAAATCTTCCGACTAAAATAAACTAAACTATTTACATCCTCCAACTTTTGAATATTGACAAGATTAGCTCCAACTTAAGAAGGCTTAATCAAAGTTGTGACTAAGGCCTTAAAAGAATTTAATAATAAGTTTTCAAGATTATAATACTAATAATAATATGTTATTTTTGTTCCTTTTAAGCAAATTATTAACTTTCATAATTAATTTTTTTTATCATGTATCTTTTTTAACAATTTTTTTTTTCATAAGGCAAATTCGTGATTTTTTTAAGTGTTGTTGTAATTTTACGTTTGAAAAAAAACTGTGTTTGCCCGTTGATCGCAATAACAAGAATAATTAAGTTTATATTATGTTATCAAATACATCACTATTTAAAGCATGATTTTTCAAAAAACTTGTATCCAATGAAGTAGAAGTTGTACATTCATCGTCATTGATTTTTTCCCCTATTGATGTTAATAGGTTATCCTAGTTGTCAATAATTCAAACAATCTTATTTCTTTCCACAAAAGTATCATCCTTTATCAAGGAATAATGAATTACTTTCTATATATAGGCATATATTTAGGGTATAGGTGGCACTAGCGGGGAGGGGGATCGGTGACCCAATTCCCCTAGCGGGAACACCGCCGCCATCCCTGCGGTGAGGCAAATCGGGGAGGGGGATCGGGGAGGAGTCACCGCATGAAGGAGGGAGGGAGATGGTGGGCCACCCTCTTTTCAACCAATCAAATTTTTTTTTTCTTTTTGAATAAAAAAAGCAAGTCCCCTAAGAGGGGAGTGCCGCCATCAAATTGAGGGTGTGGGAGGAGTTTAAGAGGGGAGTTGACGTGGCATAACCTGATTGGGTGTGCGTAAGAGAGGGGACTCCCCTAAGAGGGAAGTGCCCCTCTCACCCTTATATGACGAAATTTGAATTCCGTCTATGAGTTCTCATGAAATATGAACATTGGACTTGATTTTCATTAAAGCTATGTTAGCAATCATAGTTAAGTTGATTTTGGTTTATAGCTATTTTGGCAATCATAGTTAAGTTGATTTTGGTTAATAATAATAATAATAATAATAATAATAATAATAATAATTGTATATTAGTTTATTTAGATCAACTTAAATTATACAATGGGTCAATTTGGGATACTCAAATTATGTCATGAGTTTAAGCATGTTACTCTAATAAAGCTTATTGACTTAAACAATTCTCGAATGGATCACACCATCCATGACAATTGTTTGTCACTACCGCTTACTTGTCGTCGCCGAAAGCACTTCCACAATGTATCCACCACCTTCACTGACGCAACAACCAATACAGCCACGATGTTATCGTCTTGGATACCTTTGTCGCCATCTATACCCATCATCACTAGCCACCTTGAATCCATTTTGATTAACAAAAAAATAATAATAATAACAACAACAACAACAATAATAATAATAATAATAATAATAATAATAATAATAATAATAATAATAATTCTAAAGCATCTTATTCAGCTCAAGCTCGTTTCTATCATGATCTTGTTTTGAGCTTAACCAAATTGCTTTAAATCCCATTTTGACTAATTACCCAATTCAAATTGCCTGTCTTAGGGGTTTTTTGGCAACTTCTGAATCGGTAAGTGTTGAACCAGTAAGAGGTCTGAACTATTAAAAGCCACTATAATGTTTAACCATTCAGAGGCAAATGGTTGGCCAATTCAGATAAGAAGTCTAAATCAGACTCAGTATAGTACTTAACCATTTAGAGGCAAATGTCTAAATCATTCAGACATTTGTTGACGAAACAAACAATCTGAACCTATTAAGGCCAGACGGGGTGGAGGGAATTTCCCCCGTGATGGAAGTATACAACGCGTGGAACAATGCCACACACCACCGCCACTTGATTTTTTTACGGATAAATTTGATAACGCGTGGAATATATCACGCGTGAAGAATAGAGGATTGTGAGGCAATGTGAGGGTTTATTGTTGGGTGTTGATGTGATGACATTTCCACTAAAAAAGGTTGTGAGTGATGGAATAATGGTTGATGACATGCTAGAACTTGATTGGATGTTGTGAGTGATGAGTGATCACCACCCCCACCCCCCTAAGTGTTGAACCAGTAAGACGTCTGAACCATTAAAAACCTCATTAAGAGCTAAACAGCCCCTTAAAAGCTTAATCAAAGTTGTGATTAAGATTTGAAGGCCTTTAAAGAATTTAATAATAAGTTTTTAAAATTATAATACTAATAATAAGATGCTATTTTTTTATTCTCTTTTATGCAAATGTTTTATTAACTTTCATAATTACTTTTTTTATCATGTATCTTTTTAACAACTTTTTCATAAGGCTAATTCATGATTTTTTCAAGTGTTGTAGTAATTTTATGTTTGGAAATTGGAAAAATTACAAGTTATGTCCTTTATCTTTATATCATTTTTCAGACGGTGTCCTTTTTAACGAATGTTGACAGGCGGTGTCCTTTACTGGGTATTTTGTTGCAAGTTTAGTCCTTTACACCCAATCTAGTTAAAAAAACCCTGTTAATTGTTGGGTGTAAAGGACTAAACTTGCAACAAAATACCTAGGTAAAGGACTAAACTTGCAACAAAATACCTAGTAAAGGACACCGCCTGTCAATAATTAACAGGATTTTTTAACTGGGTTGGGTGTAAAGGACTAAACTTGCAACAAAATACCTAGTAAAGGACACCGCCTGTCAACTAGTAAAGGACACCGCCTGTCAACATTCGTTAGAAAGGACACCGCCTGAAAATGGTATAAAGATAAACGATAAAACTTGTAATTTTTCCTTGGAAAAATACTGTTTTGCCCGTGGATGGCAATAACAAGAATAATTAAGTTTATATTATGTTCTCAAATACATATCACTATTTAAAGCATGATTTTTCAAAATGCTTAATTATACATAAATTACAAAATAAGCGCGCGCACACAAGGTCTTTTAAGAACTAATAATATCTTGACAACCTTAAAAACCACATAATTCGTTTTTTTTAACGGCAAATTTCTTTCTAACTCATGTCGTTTATGGGACTTGAACCCAAGAACTCTCTCTTCCAAGGTGTTTAAAGGCTTTGCCTTTGCCAATGGACCACCACCCTCCACTGTTTCTTTGAATGTAATACACAAAATGGTAAAATAGTGTAACAACCTCTATTTCTTTCCCCTCTACTTTTGCATTTTTTTACGGTTTTCAAGTTTCAACATACTTTTAAACCTCCAATGAACATTTCATGTCATGACTTGTTCATAAGGCTAGTTCATGAATCAAGTATATATGTACATATACAAAGGAATGTTCATTTTGATCTAATAAAATGTTAAAAGAAGTAAGAATCGTATAATATATTTGTATATGTCATGTTAAATGTGATCTACAAGTTGGTCTTGTAATCGCCTATGTTTCTCTTCCACTACCTTTTATTGTCTTTTATGCGCTATGATTCATGTGATTCTAGATGTTTTTTCAAGAAAATGACTGAAATTCTATACTAAGTAAAAGCAAAACTTTGCTTTTACGTGTGCAGTTGATCATATCAATTTTGGTTGAGGGAATATATGCCATGTAGGTATGTTTGTAAAAGTAGCTGGTAGCTGGAAGCCGGTAGCTGGTAGCTAATAGCTGTAGCTTTTTAGATATATTTGGTGTTTGGTAAAGTAGTTGGAGCTTTTAATAAAATGTATAAAATAACCAAAATGGACATAACTAAAAATTTAAAAAGTTTATGTATTAAAAAGTTCATTATCTTTAGAGATTAAAATAGTCATTTTTTTCTAAAAGCTTTTAGCTCCTTCAAAACGCTATGAGCTTTTTCTTAAAAGCTTAAAGTTAGAAGTTCCTAAAAGCTACATGCCAAACATACGTAATTTCACAATATAAAGTAAACATTTTTGAAGATTACGAAAAAGTAGAAAAAAAATACTGGATATTAATTTATTTATGAATCACTAGATTTTTATAATTTCATAGAAAATAGTTGTATTTATAAAATATTTTAATCTGTACAAATTTTAGAAATTGTATTTTAAATACGTGAAGTAAATGACTTTACTTGTTTTATGATCGGCATACTAAACACGTGTCATAGGAAAAATATATGTAATATTCTTTTCAAAAAAATTCAGAAATAAAATGCAGATATATAACATAGCTTTATAGCCTAGTGACATCTTTGAGTGAGATAAAACTTTAGGTCAGATGAGATAAGACTTTGGGTCCAATAGATCCTGAGTTCACGATTGGTCACATGATGACACACTATTTCCACAAACGATTTTCAAGCAATGCATCCATCACATGAATATCCGTCTTAACCTTTTCAAGTTATTACTAACTTTTACATTTATTTTTCGTAATCAAATTAAAATTAAAACATTATAAACAAGCAACTTATTTATGCATACATGTCTTGTACCCAATGATGTTTTGGGAGATTTTCAAAAAGAAAATATTTTTTTTTAATTTTCACCCAAAAGTATTTGATAAATTACTTTTAACCAAAAACTATTTTTTTTACTTTTACCAAAAACTTTTTATTGTTTACAATCTATCCTTACAATTTTTTTTATTTTCAACTTTGGTTTTTTATAGTTTCTATTTTTCGCAACTGTTTTGTTTTATGCTTCTTTTCTAAATTTTGTGGGTTAATACATCGCAACATGCGTGTGTGGTTTAACGTTTTTACGTTTCGTTCTAAATTTTGCGAGTTAACATGACAAAACGTGCGTGTGTGGTTCAACATTTTTACATCGTCTATTTTTCCCCGTTTGACAGGTTCGACATAACATGCGGGTCCTAGATCGACTTACTTATTAATTTCCATGTTTAGCGTTTCGGTCTAATTTCTTCGCATAAACATGCCGCAATTTCAGTGTTGGTGGTCGCTTCGGTAATGTGGCATTGATGCTGTTTGGCACGGTTTTACGCCCCAGCCGTAACGCGGGGGTGCTTAATACTAGTTAATATAAATTATTAAATATATAGATATACGGAATATGGGAAGGTTCATTTGAGAAGAAAATTCAATTGAGAAGAAAAAGAACAAAGTGTATAATTGTAAAACATTAAATACATTTTCATTTATAACATTTATTATCATCTTTGACTAATTAATTAGTCATAAAAACTATCATCCTTCACACTATTGTTTTTTGACTACACACATCAAAAGTTACCCTACACCTTTCGAAAATTTACCCTACACATGTTGAAATTTATCCTACACAACTCGTAATTTATCATATACACATTGTAATTTATCCTACATTCTAAATTATTTTATTTTATTTTTTTTGAAAAAATATATATTTTGAAGATTAGTTACAAATTTTAATGTAGTTAGCTATTAAAGAGGAATACTACTAATTAATGATCTTTGTAGGTTTACTATATTGCCCTTATAGTAACATTAAATACTTATACTAAATGTAGTAAAATGAAGCATTCTTATTGGTTGAAATTTCTTCTTGTTTCTTCTTCCAAAAAATTTCTTCTCATTTGAACTCTCCACATACGGAATATTCAATAAGTTTGATACTTAATCGATCATATGCATTTGATAATTTTTTGACCATTTGATATTCTTCTAATTTAAATTAATCTTTTAATTATTACTTAGGTTAGTTAACCACTAAAGATTAATTTAACACCTCAATTAAATAATTAAATATGTTGAAAGTAAGCTAAGTAACCCAATGTTTTCAGAACCGGACCGGACGTCGAGCCGGTCTTCTTACCGGTTCAATGGTCCGACCGGATGTAAGAACCGGAAGGTATCGTAAATATTATAAAAAATAATAGGGTTAAATCTAAAAAAATATATAAAAAACCGGTCCAACCCTTCCAAAAACCGGTCCGGCCGGCTGGTTTCCCGGTCCAACCGCCGGGTCGCCGGTTCACCTTCCGGTTCAATGCATTTCCGGGCCGATACCATGACCCGGATCGGCTCTACCTCCGATTCCCGATCCGACCGGTCCGGTCCGGGTCTGAAAACACTGAAGTAACCATATATTACAAACTGTGTAAAAAGAAAAGGCCCACGCTAGTTGTTCGTATCCATCCGTCCCCTCGGACGTTTATGCAAAAAATACCCACTGATTTTTATGCAAAAAACACCCAAAATGAGGCAACGCCACACATAATTCATGGGTCACTGCATCCGTAGGTCTTTACCAGCATTCATGAGCATCCGTAAGACCCCATTATTGGTGATCTAAGTTAATTTGAAATAAAATTTTTAGCTTATTAAAATATGAGAAAAATCTCACGTTTTAAATTGACTTTAGATGGGATCACTCGAACATAGGGTTGTGTGGAGGAATGACCCGGCCCGGTCATTTCGGGTCGAATAACCATCATTAAATACATAATAAATAAATATGGAATATATCCCCATGCAAATATAGATACGGGAGAAACTCCAATAAGTTAGGAGATGTCGTCAAACCGACTTCCCAACTTAAAGGGAAACCCTAATTCACCCATAAGTATAAATAGGAGATGCCATCGTGAATGTAAGACACACAATTCTCTCATTACATTCTCTTTTACTCCCACAAACGAATACATATTCTCACGCCGGAGGGTGGTTACAGAATAACCCAATTCCTGTAATGAGTTCTAACGGTGTCCTGTTTTGTAGATTGAAGATCGGACCACTCTTTATCCGATCAACCAGTCAAGGGACGTATCTTAGGTGACATTTCGCCCTGAGTCCCTATAGCCACTTTTTTAGCCATTTGAGTCCAAATTTCTAACTCTGTTTAAATTTTCTGCTAGTTTTTCATCAAAAGACCAAAATGCCCCTGTATTATTATTATTATTATTATTAGAGAGAGAAAACACAATAACTTGGTACCAATACATGTACTGAATAAGAAAAATCAGTATGGATATTCGGGAACAAAATCTTATCCCCAAAGCAAATTACAACGAATGGAAATCAATATTACACCAATGAGCACACTCCAAACTCGTTAGTTTGGCTCTATTTTTAAGGGGTTGGTTCAGGTACAAACCATATTTATCCTACAAACCGTAAAAACAGATCCTAGCACTTAAAAAAGTTAAATTAGCACATACTAAAACAATACATACATAAAAGTAGCACTTTTGAATTATATTAGTACATGAAAATTAATCACGATAATTCTTTTAGCACATATGTGAAATGATATCAGCACTTTTCTTTATCAGCACGTTGAAAACAAAAGGAAGATCCAAATAAAGAATTAATTGCTTGTTAACATAATTATCAGAAATTCAAGATAATTGATATTAGAGTAAACTGCAATTTTACCCCCTGAGGTTAGGGGTCATTGGCATGTCTACCCCCTAAGGTAATAATTGCAATTTTACCCCCCACTGTTTTCTGTTATGTCGCAACCTTACCCCCCCCCCCGGCGTCAAAGTCAATAACAGATCTGTTAACTCTAAGTTGAAATGACTATATTACCCTTCTATTTTACCCCCCAACATTCATGTTAAGTCGCACATTACCCCCCCCCCCCCACTGGTAAATTACTAATTTGTCCTTTGTTATTACCCCCTGTACTTTGTGTTAAGACACAACATTACCCCCTGCAACTTCCAAAACCCTTCCCGCCAAAATCAAAAACCTGTTCTATGATTCTATAATAAAAAATCTGAACCTGTTCTATGATCTGAAACCTAATTCTGATTTTTGAACACGTAATCTGATTTTGATCATATAAACACCTAATTATGTGACAACTCGAGTTTCCAAGGTTTCTCCTCTATATGTTACTTACTTCATACTGTGTTTTGGGGTTCATCGCATTGAAACTGTGCACTATGATTTGTTTATAAGTTGTTTATATTGATTTGTTTATAAGTTGTTTATATTGATATGTGTTTTGTTTGTAAGTTATATATAAGTTGCTTTGATATACTCCCTGTGCGACGAACACCCCACCCGACGAAAACCCCTGTTTTCGTCACCCTCATTTTCGTCGAAGCCCATTAAGGGCCCAACAAGGTATGGTTTTCGTATTTAAGGACGAGGGTTACGTGAGCAGTTATTTTCGAAAACCCTAGAGTCTCTATCTCCCTATTTCCTGTGCGACGGCAACTGTAAGTCTTTGAAACCTCTTCGTTTCGATCAACCCGTTATTTCTCCCATCTCGGTTAGTGTTTAATCCGTACATGGTTGATTGTTTGATATCATCGTTATATGTGTAATTGAGATCATGATTATTTGATACTAAGTAATGCTTGAAATTCATGCTTGCCACTCATGTTTAGAATAGATCTGATGTTATGAGGGCATTTGTTTAATCCACTGTTCATGATCAGTTTAATGCTCGATGATCATATTAATTGGGTGTTGAATGATTATGTTTTACCGTCTTGAATGTGTGGATGATCTGGTGTAGAATAGTTCATGGTTGAGTTTGATGATTGATAATGCAAACTATTAATTGAATAATTAAAGTGATTGTATGAATTGATATAATTGAGCAAATGATTGTTGTAGCCGATGTAACTATTAGACGATCAATAGGGTTTCTGGTTGTGTAACTGTTAGATGATGACTGAAACGTTGTACGCCTAAGAATAATTTAACTACTGTAACATCATGTCGACGAAAACCCAGGGACCAGACGAAAAATCACTCACGACGAAAA
The DNA here is from genome assembly GCA_030545235.1 of Helianthus tuberosus. Classification (NCBI taxonomy): domain Eukaryota; kingdom Viridiplantae; phylum Streptophyta; class Magnoliopsida; order Asterales; family Asteraceae; genus Helianthus; species Helianthus tuberosus. Next base: position 209,797,037 of record CM060371.1, on the reverse strand, counting down.
CCCTATGTGATTTTGCCATACCTTAAGTTCGATGAAAACCCTTTGGGATTTCGTCGCCCAAGGGATTTCGTCGCCTGGGTGTTTTCGCCGAGTGTCTTGTCAAGTTGGGAAACAGTAACTCAGTTAAGTCTGTTAGGTCTGTTAATGGATAACTATGTTAGAATAAACTGAGAAATCAACTATGTGAAGCATGAATTGTATGAACTTGATTAACTGTTTATGTGTTACATGATGTTAACTGCCAAGCACACTTTGTGATAATAGATGGCATGTGAAACCTTACAAACATATACTGATTGTGTATACGTGCATACTATAGGCTTTGACTGATTAATTGTGAGCACGTAATTTAGCAAACCGAGCAAACCGAGGTGAGTTCACACTCTTTCTAAGGCATGGGATTCCCGGTGGTTGGGAATGGGTTAATGAATTAAAACGAAACCTACATATTCTCCTTGGGTAGGATATGTACCTCCATCCTCCATGGGTAGGATGCCAATGTTAATCATGCGTATTCTCCTTGGGTAGAATACGTACGTTCGTCCTCCTTGGGTAGGACAACAACCTTAAACTTACTAGACAAAACTCTATCATGAAGTCCCTCATTTTTATATCGACTTAATCATCGGGCCAAAGGCGAGCGGGTCATTAGTTAATAGCGCTATTAGGGTTGACAAGCCTCACACTGTGCCGGCAGCACGGGCGTGTACTAATGGATCTGGGCACTTAGTCAATGATGATAGACATTGACGTAGGGCACAACTTACTTTCGTCAGTTGTCGATATGGTAACGGTCTAGTGGTTCACATGGGGAAGCCCCCACTGATTATGGGTATGGTTTGGGAAACAAAGATACTGGTTAACTCGTGGTTTACGAAACAACTCATGGTTTTCAAAACAAACTTGTAAATCTAAACAACCAACTGTGAACTCGCTCAACTTTGTTGTTGACTCGTTGTTACATGCCTTGCAGGTCGTTAGGTATTTATGGAGCTTGCACGAGGACGCATGATCGTTGTGGGACATGGATAGTCGTATGCCATGTTAAACATTTGATACATTTGAACTTATACTTTGATTTTAAACATTATGCTTCCGCTTACAACTTAAACTATGTTTTGTTTGGACACCAATTATACTGTGTTGGGTTTTATATTTATTTACATGCTTTGTTCAATATGATTGGTGGCTTGATCCTGGTCAGTCACGACTCCATGCGGTGATACTCCGCTTGTGGATTTTGGGGGGTGTGACAGATTGGTATCAGAGCCATTGGTTATAGTGAACTTGGTTTTAAAAAGAGAAAAACTTTTTGGCAAAAACCAGACTATAACCTGTACAGTGCTCAACGATCCACAACGACGCTTCGCTCCACGTGCAAGGCTCAACACTATAGGTGATATGGTTCATGTTTATATTACCTACCTGTTAGTTACATAGTACATTGTTCATGGTATGCTTAGATAAATGTAGCAACTATTGTTTTAGAACACATGTGTGCTTACTCTCTTCTGTCATCGCACTTTCGCGACACCTTTCTCACTCATGTTTCCTTTTATATGAAGATCATGAGTGGACGTATCAACCTAACTCAAGCCCAGTTGACGGCTTTAATCAATGAACAAGTTACTACAGCACTCGCAGCCGCTCAGGCAGGAGGTATAACCTGCCATTGCAACTTACTCTAGGATCTTTAGATCCTACTCTCGTAAACCAACACTTGTGTTTAACCTTGTCTCTTCTTACTCGTATGACATGTCAACATGCTCAACCTCCTGTGTGTACTTTCAAAACTTTCATGGACTGCCGACCTACTACTTTCAGTGGCACTGAATGAGCTGTAGGCCTCCTCCACTGGTTTGAGAAGCTCGAGTCTGTTTTCGAGATGTGTGAATGCCCTGAGGCTCATAGGGTGAAGTATACTACTGGTACTCTTGAAGGTGTAGCGCTCACGTGGTGGAACGCTCAGGTTCAGATGCTGGGGTTGGTTGCTGCTAACGCCACCCCATGGAACGATTTCAAGGAATTGATCAAGGAAGAGTACTGCAATCGTGATGATATCCACAAGCTGGAAGTAGAGTTCTACAACTTAAAGATGACGGGGTCGGAAATTGAAGCGTACACGAAAAGATCGAACGAGCTGGCTATCTTGTGTCCTACTATGGTGGATCCTCCTATCAAGCGTATCGAGCTGTACCTTAAAGGTTTAGTGTCAGAGATCCAGAGCCATGTGACCGCAACAAACCTCGCCACTATCCAGCAAATTATTCGTTTGGCTCATCGTCTCACTGATCAGGCAGTCGAGTAGAACAGGCTGCCCAAGCGTATTGGTACTACTACTACTGCTTTTGATGCCCCCATCAACAACAAGCGCAAATGGGATGGAGTCTCAAGCAAGGGTTCAACATCAGCTCAGTCTCAGTCTTAACAGCGAAAGACTGATGACTACAAGAGCCCTGGTCAGCAATCTTCTGGTAGTCAGGGGCAGGGTGGATACAGAGGAAACCACCCCAAGTGCAACCGATGCAACCTGCATCATAGTGGGCCGTGCAATAAGGGTCGTTGTCTGAGGTGTAACAAGCTTGGTCATGAAGCTAAGGTATGCAGGGGAGCACGACTGGCAAATCAGAATCATCAACAACAGCCACCAGCTCCACAGAATCAGCAGCAGCAACAGCAGGGTAACAGGGGATGCTATCAGTGTGGTGCTGAAGGTCACTTCAAGAGAAACTGCCCCCAGTTGATCCAGAATCAGAACAACAACAATAATCAGGGGAACAGGAGCAATAACGGGGGTAATAATGATGGCAATGGTGCCAGGGGACGTGTTTTCGTGCTGGGTCAGGGTGACGTGAGGGACGATCCCAACGTTGTGATGGGTAAGTTTCTTCTGGATGACTTCTTTGTTACTGTTTTATTTGATTCGGGTGCCGATACTAGTTATGTGTCCTTAAAAGTTAATCAAATGCTTAAGCGCAATCCAACACTTTTGAACACCAAACACACGGTAGAGCTAGCAAACGGTAAAAGTCTCGAGGCCACACACATAGTTAAGGGTTGTAATCTCGTCTTTCCCCATCATTCTTGGTAGTTTCGACGTTGTTATTGGGATGGATTGGCTATCTCAACATCAAGCGGAGATTATTTGCAAGGAGAAAATCGTCCGTATTCCTCGTTCTAGTGAGGAACCTCTCATGATTCATGGTGACAAGAGTGGTGCTGTTGTGGGCATCATCTCTTTCCTTAAGGCCTAGAAGTGGTTGCGAAAGGGCCACACAACTATTTTAGCCCTCGTTACAGACACCTCAAAGAAAGAGAAGAAGATAGAAGACATCCCTATTGTGCGCGACTTTCCTGAGGTATTTCCTGAGGAATTACCTGGTCTTCCGCCTCATCGACAAGTTGAGTTTCAAATCGAGGTAGCTCCTGGAGCAGCACCAATAGCTCGTGCACCTTATCGTTTAGCTCCACCAGAACTCGAAGAACTGTCCACGCAACTACAAGAGCTATTGGATAAGGGTTTTATTCGTCCTAGCTCTTCGCCCTGGGGAGCTCCAGTGTTATTTGTGAAGAAGAAAGACGGTACCTTCAGAATGTGTATTGACTACCGCGAACTCAACAAGGTGACCGTGAAGAATCGTTATCCTCTCCCACGCATTGATGACTTATTCGGCCAGTTGCAAGGGTCGAGTTTCTACTCAAAGATTGACCTGAGGTCAGGCTACCATCAACTGAGAGTCCGAGACGAGGATATCTCTAAGACAGCATTCAGGACTCGGTATGGGCATTACGAGTTTCTAGTCATGCCTTTTGGATTGACGAATGCACATTTGGTTTTCATGGATCTTATGAATAGTGTGTGCAAGCCTTACCTGGATAAGTTTGTCATTGTTTTCATCGATGACATCCTGATCTATTCGAAGAGTCAGGAGGAACACGAGCAACACCTGAGGCTTATTTTGGAACTTCTTCGAGCAGAGCAGCAGTATGCCAAATTTTTGAAATGTGACTTCTGGCTTTGCGAAGTCCATTTCCTAGGCCACGTGGTAAACAAGGATGGGATTCATGTTGATCCATCAAAGGTAGACTCGATCAAGAACTGGCCTGCACCCCGTACACCAACAGAAATCCGCTAATTCTTGGGCTTGGCGGGCTACTACAGAAGGTTCATCAAGGATTTCTCAAAGATTGCGCAACCTCTCACTTCACTAACTCAGAAAGGTGTCACCTATCGTTGGGGTGATGCACAGGAGTCCGCGTTTCAGCACTTAAAAGATAGACTTTGTAGCGCACCAATTCTTTCACTGCCTGAAGGCACAGATGATTTTGTGGTTTATTGCGACGCGTCCATCCAAGGACTTGGTTGCGTGTTGATGCAACGTGACAAGGTCATTGCTTATGCATCGCGGCAACTTAAGGTCCACGAAAGGAACTACACTACTCACGATCTGGAGCTGGGAGCAGTTGTTTTCGCACTTAAGATATGGAGACATTACCTGTACGGTACCAAGTGCACCATTTACACCGATCACAGGAGTCTCGAGCATATCTTCAAGTAAAAGGAGTTAAACATGCGACAACGTCGATGGGTCAAGCTCTTGAATGATTATGAATGCGCTATCAAATACCATCCGGGCAAGGCCAATGTTGTGGCCGACGCCCTCAGTCGAAAGGAGACCACACCTAAGCGGGTGCGTGCGTTACAATTTACCATCCAATCCAGTCTTCCTACTCAGATACGAGATGCTCAGGTTGAAGCGTTGAAAGCAGGGAATATCAGGGCAGAGTCCCTACGAGGATCGAGGAAACGGTTAGAACAAAAGGAAGACGACGCCTACTATGTAAACGGGCGCATCTGGGTTCCACTTTATGGAAATTTACGCGAACTTGTGATGGATGAAGCACATAAGTCTCGTTACTCAGTACATCCTGGTTCGGATAAGATGTACCACGATCTCAAGACCACGTACTGGTGGCCGAGTATGAAAGCCAACATAGCAATATACGTTAGTAAATGTTTGACTTGTGCGAGAGTCAAAATCGAGTACCAGAAACCATCAGGCCTAATGCAGCAACCAGAGATACCGACATGGAAATGGAAGCAAATTTCCATGGATTTCGTTACTGGCCTGCCTAGATATCAACGTGGAAATGACACTATTTGGGTGATAGTGGATCGATTGACTAAGTCTGCACACTTCTTGGCTATCAAAGAAACAGATAAGTTCTCTACCCTAGCAGACGTGTACCTAAAGGAAATGGTTTCGAGGCACGGGGTGCCAACCTCTATCATATCTGATCGCGACGCGCGTTTTACCTCTGAATTGTGGCAAGCGATGCACAAGTCTTTTGGCTCTCGATTAGACATGAGCACAGCATATCACCCACAAACGGATGGGCAGTCTGAACGCACCATCTAAACCCTTGAAGACATGCTTAGGGCATGTGTGAGTGATTTTGGTAACGGCTGGGAACGACATCTACCTTTAGTGGAATTTTCGTATAATAACAGCTACCACACCAGTATCCAGGCCACTCCGTTTGAGGCATTGTACGGACGTAAATGCCGATCACCTCTTTGCTGGGCAGAAGTTGGTGACAGCCAAATCACAGGCCCATAACTTGTGGTAGACACAACTGAGAAGATTGCTCAGATACGACAACGAATGGCGGCAACTCGTGACCGTCAGAAATGCTACGCGGATAAGCGCAGGAAACCACTCGAGTTCCAGGTTGGGGATCGAGTGCTACTCAAAGTCTCACTTTGGAAAGGTGTAGTTCGTTTTGGAAAACGAGGCAAACTCAATCCGCATTATGTCGGACCGTTCGAAATCATTGAGAAAATTGGCAAAGTCGCTTACAAGTTGAATCTACCTAAAGAACTCAGTGGAGTTCACAACGTATTCCACGTGTCAAATCTGAAGAAGTGTCTATCAGATGAGACCCTCATAGTTCCTTTGAAGGAGCTCACAATCGACGATCAGTTGCGATTCGTCGAGGAACCAGTTGAAATCACAGACCGAGACGTTAAGGTTCTCAAGCGCACCAGAATACCTCTTGTTCGAGTTCGTTGGAACTCCCGTCGTGGCCCAGAGTTTACCTGGGAACGAGAAGACCAAATGAAACTCAAGTATCCCCAGTTGTTCGAGAAAAGTGCAACCACTGCTGAGGCTGAAGCTACGGCGGAATTTCGGGACGAAATTCCAAACCAACGGGGGGATGATGTGACACCCCAGGAAAACCAAGAAACAACGCAACACAACTAGCTTCCTCAGTAACAACGTGCTAAATTTCGGGATGAAATTTCTTTCAAGTTGGGGATAATGTGACAACTTGAGTTTCCAAGGTTTCTCCTCTATATGTTACTTGCTTCATACTGTGTTTTGGGGTTCATCGCATTAAAACTGTGCACTATGATTTGTTTATATTGATTTGTTTACAAGTTGTTTATATTGATATGTGTTTTGTTTGTAAGTTATTTATAAGTTGCTTTGATATACTCCCCTTGCGACGAACACCCCACCCGACAAAAACACCCCACCCGACGAAAACCCATGTTTTCGTCACCCTCATTTTCGTCGAAGCCCATTAAGGGCCCAACACGGTATGGTTTTCGTATTTAAGGACGAGGGTTACGTGAGCAGTTATTTTCGAAAACCCTAGAGTCTCTATCTCCCTATTTCCTGTGCGACGGCAACTGCAAGTCTTCGAAACCTCTTCGTTTCGATCAACCCGTTATTTCTCCCATCTCGGTTAGTGTTTAATCCGTACATGGTTGATTGTTTGATATCATCGTTATATGTGTAATTGAGATCATGATTCTTTGATACTAATTAATGCTTGAAATTCATGCTTGACATTCATGTTTAGAATAGATCTGATGTTATGAGGGCATTTGTTTAATCCATTGTTCATGATCAGTTTAATGCTTGATGATCATATTAATTGGGTGTTGAATGATTATGTTTTACCGTGTTGAATGTGTGGATGATCTGGTGTAGAATAGTTCATGGTTGAGTTTGATGATTGATAATGCAAACTGTTAATTGAATAATTAAAGTGATTGTATGAATTGATATGATTGAGCAAATGATTGTTGTAGCCGATGTAACTGTTAGACGATCAATAGGGTTTCTGGCTCTGTAACTGTTAGATGATGATTGAAACGTTGTACGCTTAAGAATAATGTAACTACTGTAACATCATGTCGACGAAAACCCAGGGACCAGACGAAAACTCACTCACGACGAAAACCCTATGTGATTTCGCCATACCTTAAGTTCGACGAAAACCCTTTGGGATTTCGTCGCCTGGGTGTTTTCGCCGAAGGGTTTTCGCCGAGTGTCTTGTCAAGTTGGGAAACAGTAACTCAGTTAAGTCTGTTAGGTCTGTTAATGGATAACTATGTTAGAATAAACTGAAAAATCAACTATGTGAAGCATGAATTGTATGAACTTGATTAATTGTTTATGTGTTACATGATGTTAACTGCCAAGCACACTTTGTGATAATAGATGGCATGTGAAACCTTACAAACATAGACTGATTGTGTATACGTGCATACTATAGGCTTTGACTGATTAATTGTGAGCACGTAATTTAGCAAACCGAGGTGAGTTCACACTCTTTCTAAGGCATGGGATTCCCGATGGTTGGGAATGGGTTAATGAATTAAAACGGAACCTACATATTCTCCTTGGGTAGGATATGTACCTCCATCCTCCATGGGTAGGATGCCAATGTTAATCATGCGTATTCTCCTTGGGTAGAATACGTACGTTCGTCCTCCTTGGGTAGGACAACAACCTTAAACTTACTAGACAAAACTCTATCATGAAGTCCCTCATTTTTATATCGACTTAATCGTCGGGCCAATGGCGAGCGGGTCATTAGTTAATAGCGCTATTAGGGTTGACAAGCCTCACACCGTGCCGGTAGCACGGGCATGTACTAATGGATCTGGGCACTTAGTCAATGATGATAGACATTGACGTAGGGCACAACTTACTTTCGTCAGTTGTCGATATGGTAACGGTCTAGTGGTTCACATGGGGAAGCCCCCACTGATTATGGGTATGGTTTGGGAAACAAAGATACTGGTTAACTCGTGGTTTACGAAACAACTCATGGTTTCCAAAACAAACTTGTAAATCTAAACAACCAACTGTGAACTCGCTCAACTTTGTTGTTGACTCGTTGTTACATGCCTTGCAGGTCGTTAGGTATTTATGGAGCTTGCATGAGGAGGCGTGATCGTTGTGGGACATGGATAGTCGTATGCCATGTTAAACATTTGATACATTTGAACTTATACTTTGGTTTTAAACATTGTGCTTCCGCTTACAACTTAAACTATGTTTTGTTTGGACACCAATTATATTGTGTTGGGTTTTATATTTATTTACATGCTTTGTTCAATATGATTGGTGGCTTGATCCTGGTCAGTCACGCCTCCATGCGGTGATACTCCGCTTGTGGATTTTGGGGGTGTGACAAATTCTGAATCAATTCACTGTGATTTTGTTTTATTTCTTAAATCATCTAACCTAATTAAGATTTCTGAATCATGTCTACCCCCCCTAAGATTTTTGATTATAGAATCAAAATCAGATTACCTATTCAAAAATCTGAAACCTGTTCAAAAATATGAAACCTAACAAGCATACATGTTCAAAAATCAAGCATACCTGCTGCAATGTGTTCTATACTCAAAAAATAAAGTATACCTGCTGCACTAACAATTTCATTCAATGTATCTGATCATGTATCAAACCACTGCTGCTCTGACCATGTATCAAACCACTGCTGCACTAACAATGTATCAAACCACTGCTGCACTAACAATGTGTTCTAGAATCTGATTAAGCACACTCACATTCAGACATTGTAACACATTCAGACATTGTAACTCACATTCAGACATTGTAACACATTCAGACAATGTGTTCTAGAATCTGATTAAGCACACTCATATTCACTGCTGCACTAACAATGTGTTCTAGAATCTGTTATGACTATTAAGCACACTAGAATCTGTTATCACATTCACTAATTAAGCACACTCACTGCTGCACATTTTGAGTTGAAAGACTTTAAACAGGTTGTTGATCAAATGGACAAACTTTCACAACTGCACATTTTGATCATGTAAGATCATGTAACAGTCATAACTAGGCACATTTTGATCCTAACCTGTATGATCAACTTATCAAAACATCAAACATCACAACTGCACATGTAACTGTCATCAACTATGATCATGTAACTGCACATGTAACTGTCATCAACTATGATCATGTAACTGTCATAACTAGGCACATTTTGATCCTAACCTGTATCAAGAACACCAATATACCATCATGAGAGTATAAAAAAGGCTTATCAATAACACATTACCTGTAAACATTGGTCATAACTAGGCACATTATATTAAATCAAAAGATCCTAATATATATACAATTAGATCAGTATTAAACCAAAAGATCCTAATATATTAAACCAAAAGATCCTAATATATTAAACATCAACTACACAACCATTTCCTACTGCGGGGGAAACTGGAAGTGCAGGAAAGGGCGGCCCCGCATTTTCACAACCACGGAAACCACAATCGATCGGACTGAAAAACGAATCCTCATGTCCACTGCAAACACAGAAAGATCGATGTTTCAATAACCCCCTGTTTATTACTTGTTCAGAAAGATCGATGTGTATACCTGACAGCAGAGACAAAAGGGAGGATCGCTGGTTGTCGCCAGCAGCCAGGTGCATCGCCGGAGGTGGAGGTGGAAGCATGGTGTTCTCCGATTCACTCATGGTGAAGTGGAAGCTAGTGGGTGTGGAAATGTGGTCACTGGAGGTGGAGGTGGAAGTCGGTGGGTGTGGAACTGTGGTCGCCGGAGGTGGAGGTGGATCACCAGTGCGGTGTAGGAAGAAGAAGGAGTGGAGTAGAGTGGGGGGAGTGAAGAAACTTAGGGGGTAAGGGTGAAGTAGGAAGAGAAGTACAGGGGGAATACAAAGATCCAAAGGGTGAAATTACATTTATGCCCTTTGACCGTTTAAATATAACATTGACTTTGACGCCGGGGGGTAAGGTTGCGACATAACAGAAAACAGTGGGGGGTAAAATTGCAATTATTTCCTTAGGGGGGTAGACTTGCCAATGACCCCTAACCTCAGGGGGCAAAATTGCAGTTTACTCTTGATATTATTTAGGTTATCATTATACCATTTCTATATAATTTGTTGAATTCCACATGACACTTTTTAAATGATTTTTACAGTTTCTATACAAAATGTGGTTTGTATTTGATTGTACTCCCTATTTTTAATCCACAGATAGTCAACCAACTTGATCTCCTCAAATAAGTTAAAATAAAAATATTTCTATTGGCAAAAATAAACTCAATGTAAATCTTCCATTAAGTACCAACAAGATAGAAGAATGATGGGCCAAATCAGGGGCCAAGCTTAGTGAGGGCCAGAGTAGGCCTGCCCCCTCAATTTTTTTTGATTCGTAGTGTAACTTTTTCAAAAAAATCCCAAAAAAAATTATATGTATTGAGTCTGACCCCTCAACTTTTTGGGTCTCGTGGCTTTCAGCCTCCTCAGATTTTTGTGTCAAACTCCGTCACTAGACTAGACCATTTATCTTTTAAATGAATAGGACGAGTGAATAAGGACTACGAGGCCCTTTACATGCACCTTACTTTTATGTTTTAAATTTGCCACCTACTAAAATGTATGATTCCTTACATTTCACTATCATCATTATTACACATATGATAACGATGTTGCAATGTATCATATATAAAGACGACATATAACATTGTTTGTTTTTCAATTACCTCGTTCTTCATTTAAGAGAGGCAGAAAATATGTTGAAAAGAGGATTATGGTCACCTGAAGAGGATGAAAAACTGGTTAATTACATTTCTACCCATGGTCGCGATTGTCGTTGGAGCTCCATTCCTAAACTCTCCGGTCTCTCTCTCTCTCTCTCTCTCTCTCTTATGATATATATTTTGAATATATAATGTTTGATAGGGTGGGGTTCTAGAGTGAACAAATACTGGCTATTGATTTGCATCATCAAATCGTAAAATACACTAGTGTATTTTTATCATCAAATCATGACCTTTGATTTACACTTGTGTATTGATAATCAAGGGCTACGATTAGTTCACTAGTATTTACAATCAAGGGGGTTGTTCACAAATGAACCTAACCCATGTTTGATATTCTCTTATAATAATATATAATGTTTGATATTAAACGATGACAAGTATCACAAGCGTCTTTTGATATCCTTATCGTTTTTTTCAATAAAATAGTTTAGAATAGGCAACTTCGGACTGCTTATTTACAAAAATTTAAGGCACGGACTATTCGCACACTGGTGCTGTCTATTTGCACACTTAGGGTTTATATACGCTGCGTATAGATCTATACGCAACGTATAGGTTACATAGAATTCGGAGTCTGCCCAGCAATCATAGGCACTGACAACTAGGGTTTGACTGAGTGGTCGTGTACGAACCCTTTACCTACGTTGTGTATAGATCTATACACAGAGTATATGTGTAACCCTATACGATGTGTATAGGTCTATACGCAGCGTAGGTACATATAGGGTTTGATGTGCAAATAACCATGTTGGTGTGCAAATATGTAGACTCATATTTAAATAAACAGGTTGGATAAGCTAGCTCAAACACCCTTAAAACAAGAGAAAATCTCAAAATGGCTATTTTGACTTAGTTTTCCTCAAAAATGTCCTTGGCAACAACTTATTCGTGGATCAAAATGTATCGTACTCTTGGGAGAAGGATCCCTTTCTATATTTTATTTCATTTACAAAGTTTATCGGTATCGTACTCTTTAAAAATGCATCACCCACCCACGTATACAATCATAATAGACTATTTACTCTTTCTTTCTTTTTTTGTAATTTGACATGGTATAGTAGAAGAGAATTGGTGTGCGCTCAATACATAACCAATTTTAAGCAGAGAATTTAGAAATCATATAACATTTGTACTTGGTGTTTGAAAAACATAGCGAGAAGAAGAGAGTGGGAGGATTAACGATTATATAATTAGTGTAAGGATCAAATACACACGAGTCTTAACATACAAAATATCCTTAACATGAGAAGTGAAGGAATTTTTTTTTTTAATTTTCTTTTACCGTCTACTTAAGTATGATGTATAATTATGTAATTTTTGTAGAGTAATTACAATTACTACTCTACATTAATTATAACTACTCTACAGTAATTATAATTACTCTACTAGTGTATAATCACGATTTTTTTTTAAGATCCTGGGACTAAAATACGCGATTAATAAGATTAGGAAAAAAATTTCAAAAAAAAAAAAAATCTCCTTCACCTCACATTAAGTCAATTTGTATGTTAAGACCTATTTGTACGATAACTTAACCTTATATAACTATCTTATGTATGATAGTTAGAGGTACAAGTGTTTATGCGGTTTTATAAGTGGTTTACTGAAAATTGTTTTTGTATTTTAAATTACTGAAGAGCATGTAACCTTATTCGATATAGTTTCTAAAAATATTACAATATTTAAAATTGTTTTTAAAGCAGGGTTACCAAGAAGTGGCAAGAGTTGCAGATTAAGATGGATAAATTATCTACAACCAGGTTTAAAAAGAGGAAACTTTTCTTTTCAAGAAGCCATGCTGATAATCAATCTACACAATAACCTGGGAAACAAGTACAAGATACTATATTTTTAGTAAATAATTATTATTATTATTTTTTATTTTTAATAATATTATTATCGTTTTTGTTTTCTAAATATTGATTTATTTTGTTATTTCTTTGAGAATAGATGGTCAGAAATTGCCAAACACTTGCCAGGAAGAACCGATAGCGCGGTAAAGAACTTCTGGAATTCCAACATGAAGAAGAAGTTTCTTGCTGTTAACCATGAAAATAAAGAGATTGGTGTTACTTATGGCTATGATCACCCGCAAACAGTCAACGGTCAAGATCTTCGGGTCAATGGACCGTGGTCATTGATCAATCATGGCCAAAATATTGAAACTGGTATTGATGTTGATCTTCCTCCACTTCCACCGTCATTCATGGGTGATTCATGTTCGGTTCTTGATCATCTACCGAATAATTTTGGCTCGAGTTTTGGTCAAAATTGGGATACGAATCATCTTACGATGCAATTTGAGTCAAGTGATATGAACAATATGGAGTTGATTAGTGATAAGTCAGCCAGATATCCAGTTGTTTGATGTAGTGCCGTGAGATCTTCGTGTTGATTATTCATCATTATTCACTCAATTATGATCGGATCACTTTGTAACGAACATATTAGACTAGCTATGTAAATATGCGCCATTACCATAGTCCAAAGGGTATCTATAATCTATGTGTATTGTATGAGGGGGTATATATAGAGGCATACATAACCATATCTTAGGAACCCCTCGGTTTGGAAAAAAATGAAAAAAATTAGTAGAAACCTTGTATGATTTGAAAAAAAATTAGTGAGAATCTACCAAAAGGAACATCTGGAAAAAAATTTCAGGATTCGCCACTAGTCAGAACAGTTGCTTCGCTCTCAACAGTTCATAAACAAATTTGGACAGGCCCAAAACTAGATATAAGACACCACCAACACCACTATGTAAACAAATTTGGACTGAACCCACCAAATTTCTCAACAGCAAGATAAGTGTCAGCCCATAAAATTACAACGGGTTCCTTTTTTTATCCTGTGTTGCGCGTCTTTGTCAACCAGCAACACAGTTGTCTGTCGTCGTCGACCGGTTTCCAAAACAGGTGATCAGTTATAAGTAAACCTATATTCACCATGGATTAAATTGCTGCATTTACAACAAACAAAAAAAAACCTTCACAACTCGTAAAAGTTCGCTTCCACTATGTATTGTACCATCTATGGTTGCCGGAAGGTTATTGTTCAACCATTCCATCTCAACAATAACTTATTTAGATGTGTAGATGGAACATACCTTAAGACGCAACTTTTTAGATTGAGATGAAAGGTGATGAAACTCCATCTACTTATCTCAATCACGTTAGGGACTGTGTTGACACTCTAACCTCCGATCGTACCTGTTAAAGATAGAGACCTCGTTATGCTTCTTATCTCTGATCTTCGTGAAAAATACTATGGCCTTAAATCTTACAATCATTGCACGCCAATTTCCTACCGCATTTAATGAACTTCATGCTTTTCAACAATCCACGACTACATGTTTGGGAAAACCCTGCTTCTGCCTTACCTATTGTCTAAACCTTCACCACCACTACCGTAGATCTTAACCACTCTCTTTATACACATCATCTACAACTTCTGGATTCTTTTCACAATAATCCGAAATTTTAGTCGCCCAACAACTCACTACGCAACTTGGTTTTCAATTATACATAGGACTTTTTGTCTGTTGGATATCCTTCATTTACTTGGATGGGCGATAACCAAAATCTTGTTTCATTCAAAAGTCGTCTTAATCTTCACCTTTTTTTTTGTAAAGGACGAGTCTACATGCACTGCCATGTTCATAAGCCTAATGAATATGAACTCTACTTGGTTTGTCTTCCTCAACTCCAGTTGGCCCATAAATATTTGTTTTTTGTACTGATAGTGTATCTTCTACAGTTTGGCATAGGCAGCCAAGTCATCCACATCATTGTTTCTACATTAGATGTTTTCTAGACTTTCGGTTCCATTTACAAAGATCTGCACATACAAAAAAGTAACAAGAAACTGCACAGGGTAGCATGGGTTGGTTTGGATCAATACTTGGCTAAAACCGAACCCAAACTGAATATTTTGCCATTTTGGGTTGGGCCCAACAAGCAAGAGCCAAGAAGTAAAGTTTATGGGTTTTTGGCCTTTGGCAGTTATAAAACAAATAAGAGAAATAGCATGACCTAACTTCCAATAACCATGAACAGTGAAAAAACTAGGAAGATAAAAAATAATATTAATATTAATAAATAAAAAATATATAAAAGGAGAAGAAGTTGAAAAAATAACATTGTATTAAAGGATATAACGTAGTTTGGTTCTTTTGTTTGGATCATATTTTGGTTTTTTTGCAACATTTTTGCAACAATCATTTAATCAATCAATAATAGTCGATCATATTTAATTTAATAGAGCTTTGCATCAGCGTTGAATTATAAATAAATGAACATAATACATAAAAGAAATTTAAACTATTAAAATCATATTCTCCAGAATTCATCCAGATAATAAAAAAGATGTTTGTGAATGCCCAACTAAAGATCACAATGCTAAATTCCTCAAAAGAAAGCAGCATTCCACGATTTGTTATGGGTTGACCACTCAACAAGTCAACATCTAGTGATAACATAAAATGCTTAAAAATGAAGAAAAAGATTTACTTAGTTAAGCTGTAATTCTAAAGCGGCCCTTAGCAATCCTCCGTGCAATGACTCGCCTGCCTCCCTTAGTCGCTTTGCTGTATCACAATAAATAAAAAAAAAAGTTGAGAACAAGAATATTTAAGGTTGTTTTGAATAATTGAAACATGTAATACAACGATATATTGAATATTGTGTTTATTAGCCGAACATTATTCAGCAGGGAATTATTTTCCATATATTGTTGATTGTATTGTATTTAGATATGATTATCGTTTCCTTATTTAGGCTAGGGTTCAATCCCTATATAAAGGGATCCATTGTATCAATTCTATTCATTCAGTAAATAATATTACAGCCACTTTCATGGTATCAGAGCCCTAGGTTCTGCATACCCTCTTCCCTCCTTCCCTTTTTTTGTTTTTTTTCAGCTGTTTCGACAGCCCCTGGTCTGCGCCAAAAACCCTAGCCTCCTCACACTATGTCCGGCGACGAAAAGAAAGATGAGCCCGAGTTTTCTGGCTCCGATAAACCACTCAAACAGTTGCACCCAGCCTACTCGGTCACCAATGTGCAGTCAAAGATACGTACCCTTGATGGCGTCAAGGTCACGTATACTTCTTGGGTTAAGCTGTTTCGATTCCATGCTGTGGCCAATCAAGTTACTGACCACATCGATGGAACTGAACCCCCACCAGAGACCAAAAGACTCAACTTTTTTACACCTACCTTTGCTCTCTACCTTCGGCACCCCACATATGACCACCTTCGGGTCTTCGGCTGCGCTTGCTATCCGAACACTTCCGCTACTCAACCACACAAACTTCACCCAAGATCCACCAGGCGTATTTTCCTTGGTTACCCACCAGACTTTCGTGGGTACCGGTGCTTTGACCCCACCACCGGGAAAGTCTCAATTTCCCGGCACGTCACATTCGATGAAACTGTCTTCCCCTATACCATTCCCGTTCCCGCCACCTCCTACCAATTCCTAGACGACACCCTCCCACCCGGTTTCACGTTTGCCCCACCCATGGCTCCCACCTACCAGCCCCCAAAGCCTACGACCACCCCACGGCCCACTACCGTATCACCCTTCCCTTACACATACTCTCGCCGCAACCGCCCACCCCACCAAACCCCA
This sequence comes from Helianthus tuberosus, assembly GCA_030545235.1. Lineage (NCBI taxonomy): Eukaryota > Viridiplantae > Streptophyta > Magnoliopsida > Asterales > Asteraceae > Helianthus > Helianthus tuberosus. The sequence continues at coordinate 209,780,496 of CM060371.1, read as the reverse complement.
GCACCTCAATCGGCCCCTCCTAACCCACCCATTATCCATCCGACCAGCCCACCCCACCCTTCCGGCCCTCACCTACAGCCAACACCTCCTTTTTCTCAGCCACATACGGTTGTTCCCCAGTCACCGGCTATACCCCAGCCACCTACCCAACCGCATTCGTCCCATCCGATGGCTACCAGGTCCAAAACAGGTAGCCTGAAGCCTCCTCTTTATTCCCTTCACACCATTACCATCTCCCCCGTCCCCAAAACCTATAACCAGGCTTTTACCGACCCGAACTGGCTGCGCGCCACGCAGGCTGAATATTCTGCTTTACAGGAAAATGAGACGTGGGATTTGGTCCCTAGACCGGTTGATAGACCGGTGATCAGATGCATGTGGCTCTTTCGCCACAAGTTTAAATCAGATGGTACGTTGGAAAGGTATAAGGCACGCTTAGTTGTTAATGGGAAATCGCAAACTGTGGGCATTGACTGTGAGGATACTTTTAGCCCTGTGGTGAAACCTGCCACAATTCGCACCGTACTGTCTCTCGCAGCTTCCAAAGGTTGGCCCATTCATCAGTTAGATGTCAAAAACGCTTTTCTGCATGGCCACCTAAACGAGACAGTCTTCATGCACCAACCGCCCGGTTTTATTGATAAACGGTTCCCAGGTTTTGTTTGCAGGTTAAAGAAATCGCTATACGGGCTTAAACAGGCCCCACGTGCTTGGTACACACGTTTTGCAAATTATATCTTATCCCACGGGTTTCAAAGTAGTGCGTGTGACAATTCTTTGTTTATATACAGTACCAGTCATGAGATTGCTTATCTTTTACTATATGTGGATGACATTGTACTCACAGCTTCTTCTGACAAGCTTCTGCGTGACATCATTCAGACGCTCTCTCGAGAGTTCGCCATGTCTGACCTTGGTACACTGCATCACTTTTTGGGGATCAAGGTAACCCACACGGCTACTGGTCTATTTTTGGATCAAACTCAGTATGCGAAAGACATTATTAATCGGGCCAATATGACAGCATGTAAACCTTGTGCCACTCCTGTTGATCTTTCTTCAAAATTAAGTGCGACTGATGGTCCGTTGTTCCATGACCCCACTCTTTACCGAAGCCTTGCCGGAGCCCTACAGTATCTCACTTTCACCCGGCCAGACATATCTTATGCCGTGCAGCAGGTCTGCTTGTTTATGCATGAGCCTCATGATCCCCACTATGCCTTTATGAAACGAATCATTCGATACATTCAGGGGACCCTAGACTATGGTATTCGTATGGTCAAATCAGCTACAAATTCCTTGGTTGCATACTCGGACGCGGACTGGGGCGGCTGTCCAGATTCTCGGAGATCTACGAGTGGATATTGTGTTTTTCTTGGAAATAATTTAATATCTTGGTCGTCTAAGCGTCAAGCTATCGTCTCCCGCTCTAGTGCAGAGGCTGAGTACCGCGGTGTTGCTAATGCGATTGCTGAAGTCACTTGGATTCGTAATCTCCTGCTAGAGCTGCGTGTCCCCCTTATACAGGCTTCGGTCGTCTTCTGTGATAACGTTTCAGCAGTGTACTTGTCTGATAACCCCGTGCAGCATCAGCGCACCAAACATATCGAAATTGATATTCATTTTGTTCGCGAAAAGGTGCGCCTTGGACATGTTCGAGTTCTCCATGTCCCCATGACCGCTCAAACTGCGGGGGAGTATTAGCCGAACATTATTCAGCAGGGAATTATTTTCCATATATTGTTGATTGTATTGTATTTAGATATGATTATCGTTTCCTTATTTAGGCTAGGGTTCAATCCCTATATAAAGGGATCCATTGTATCAATTCTATTCATTCAGTAAATAATATTACAGCCACTTTCAGTGTTTGGATGCGCCTTTTGAAAGAGGTAAGGTAGCCTTGTAGAACTGAAATCAAAAGTAATAAAACTTCTATAGGATAAGGTGTTTGGATGCGCTCATGTTGTTTTAAGTTGAAGAATTGTGATTATTTAATGAATCTATGGCTAAAATCACCAAAATGGCATTTGTGAATGAAAAAAAAAACATTTTTGTAAAATGGATAAAAAGAATCTCAAATTAGATCAAAAGAAAAGAGAAATAGGTAATTTAGTGTTCCTGATAAAAACACATTAGATGAGGGCGAGAACAACAAATTTAAAAGGAATGCCAAAAAAAAAAACATAACCATTAAGAAGCAACAAGAATAGGCATGCCGCATGCACAAAGCACAATATATATGTATGTGTATAAAAACTGAAAAAGATATACCGAGCCAAGTATCCATGAACCCTCTTGCGCCTGAGGTTGCTAGGCTGGTAAGTTCTCTTAATGCACAACAATGGTTCACTTGATGATGAGCCGTCTCCTACAAAAGGACATATAGGCAATTAGTATAATACTCCTAAGTTTTGTGTCTTTCTTATAAAAATATATGAGCATAATTGTATTTAGAAGCACAGTGTTATAGATATCAATTCCACAATCTAATTGATGCAACTCTTGTGGTGTGCACATATAATGTATATATGTGTGGGCCCTCGAGGGACAAAAGTGAAAGTGCACTATTTTTAACGTTATTTTACTAATTTCGTGAAAATAACGTTAAAAAGCGAGGGACGGTTAATCATGCATCATGTGGTGGCGTTGATAGCCGAAAGACAATAACGTTAAAAATAGTGCACTTTCACTTTTGTCCCTAATAGTGTTGTTGAGTTCTAACCAATCAAACCCTACCTAATTCATTTCAAAACCTACTCTGTTGAATACAATCTAATATCATATCCATTCATCCAGCAACAAACTCGTATGCACCGATACGATTATACATTCAGTTGTAAAATAGACCTAATTGTGTTCATTTCTAATCAATTAAACGTTACCTAATTCAAAACCTACTCTCTGTATTCATACAGCAAACAAATTCATGAAAAAACTGAACTGTACGGCAGATCATAATCCACATAATCGCATAGTCACGTAACTTCAAATGCATTTACACTTTACAGTTTATCAATTATACATACAAATAATCATAAAAAAAACTGAAAATATACCGTCAGGTAAGAAGAACTCAAGCGAAGGAAGTCCGCATGGATACAAAAACGCTTCCGGCGATGCTCGATTTAGGGTTCCGGCGTCGTTTTGTACGGAAATTGAGGTTTCGAACTTCAATAACGATGAGAGTTCCGGACGGATTAGCTGAGATGACTGCTGGTTACGAATCGGATTCATACAACGCGCGATCAGCGAAGCTCCGGCGAGAATTAGGGTTTTGGATGACGACATTTTCCGGCGAAAAACTGAGGGGGTTATTGGCGGTGATCTTGTTAATAGTAAAAAAGTTGTATTTGTGCCCCCCAAAGCATACAGATTGTTAATATTAAGCCCCCCATCTTCTTTATTTTTCACTTAAACTAGATTGTTGCCATAGCCGTGCGTTGCGGCGGCAACGTCTTAGTTGTTTATAGCTGGCGGCACGCTATGTGATACGTTAACCATATGAAAACACGTGTTTCAACGTATCCGATCTAAAAACGTACTAACTTACTAAGTCGGCAAAACCAAAAACCATTTTGTATGTCATGTGTGTCACGAAAAGGCCGGCTCAAGAAAAAGCCTCATATTTAATCATGATTTATTGGTCAACAGTAAGCCCACAAAAGAAAATCACCTTTGACTTTGTTTTGTTTCTTTTCCATATTGACATCACAATCACAACACCAAAATTGACGTCTTACTTCTTTTGGAGTTTGTGCCACCGGTCTTTGATTATAAGATATAAGATATAATAAATTAGTCAATACTAATATAAAAACTATATTATGAGACTTTCACATTGTTTATTTATATTATCTCAAGTGTAAAATTTATTTTTTTATTATTGTTTAAAATATTATTATTTATTTTTTAAATATACCCACTCTTCGACCTGATCTACTTACTCTACTAAGCTTCGTCCCACACCAAATGAGCTCGTAAGGTTTTAACACATGCGTTTATCCATATGTAAATGACTTAATTCCACCGGAATAAGGGCTTCCTCCTTGTTCTCCACCTTCATCTCTTTTCGTTCATGATTTATTACTTGTAAATTTTAATACAGGTACGTCTTGCATATTTACGTACATGGTTGTGCTTGTTTATGTTATTGGATATGCATACTTACTTGATTGTCAAAGTGTCTGTGAGGCTCTGGGACCTTTTAACAGGTTGATGTTTTCACTTTTCAGCTTGCTCATGGCTCGAGAATACGACACATGACACAACATCACTAGTGAGACACTCCAATATTCCACACTATGAGAGAGGCCCAGAGCTAGTCATGCAGGTATTGTCGTGTTAATAATCATTACTATTACTATTACTATTACTATTACTATTACTATTACTATTAGTATTAGTATTAGTATTAGTATTAGTATTAGTCTGTGTTAGTATTGACCGGCCCTATTACTTGAAGGCCAATACTTTTATCCGGTTTATATTTATCTCAAATTCGATAAACTCAAAACAGATAATTTTCTCGTTCGATATTCTCATACCATTTTACAAAAACGGATCGAATAAATGTAAACCAGATTATAACAACTCCAAATTTAAGTCACCATTTAATCTGCAAATCATTCCAGAAATGTATGGTGGGATTAAATCCTCATGAGTTCACAACCAAATTATTGATCAACCCTATCTACATGTATAACAAAAACTTCACTTGGTTGACTTGTTAGCTTCCTGTTTTGACCCCGACATTGTGGCACCAGCGGCGGCTGTCACAGCGACAGCAGCCGCACCCAACTTAGCACCGCCAGCGGCTTTCGCAGCTCCTGCTATCTTAGCGAAGGCGGCAACACCTCCAACCAGCATAGCTCTTAAGGCGACTGTTGGTTTTACGCTCATATTTTCTGCAGCCTGCAATAGGTCTCTACTAAATGAGAACCAGTTTAAGCAGCTTTTGATACATGTTATCACACACACACACACATATAAATAAGATAACCAAAGATGTGTTAGGAAATGGTGATAGTTTCACGTAAGCGGTAAGCTGCTGCCGCTCGTGAGCTGCTCGAGATCGACTCATTAAAAGCTCGAATCGAACCAAGCATAAACGACCTTGAGCTTAAAAAAAACCTCATTTGATACCGAGCTCATGTAGGCACACAAGCCTATTATTATGTATAATATAATTACAAAATAATAATTATTAATATAAAAAAAATATGATAAAAATAATTAATTAATATATATTATGTCGTATGTTAAAATTAAAAGAGAAATTGGATTTTAATAATCCCACCTAGAGGTGGTTGGCTAATCTTAGACCCACTTTTGAATACTATCACTGGCAGCCCGAATTTGAAACTGATGTTTTAGGGCTTTTGATCAGAACGAGGATACGAGTCGATTGATGTAAAACTTACCTTGAAACGGTGCTCCAAACGACGAAAATGGTGCTTCAATTCGGGTGTTTAAACTTCCAATTAACAAAAATCAAGTCGTTTGGCGCGCCGTTTTGAGGTAAGTTTTACATCAATCGTCTCGTATCTTCGTTCAGTTAAGTTTTTTTAACGGAGGTGCAATGAGAAAAAAAAATATTTAAAAGGTGGGACTGCAGTGGCAATATTCAAAAGTGGGTCTAATATTGGCCAACCACCTCTAGGTGGGATTAATTGTAACGAAAATATGCAAAAGAAAACGGAAATAAAGCTAACAATGATAAAGCTACTAACATCTAAACAATAACAAGATTAAACGAAAAATATAAGAATAAAGTTTTGTGTGAATAAGATTATCCTAGGAGAAATGTTTTCGACTTTTTGGTTATCCGTTATCTTGGGTAGGAATGTCAAGAAATCCCAGGGTTGATTGGATTTGCGTGTAGATCGTGATAATCGCAACTTAAGAATTCAGAATCAACTATGATCCAAACTCCAAAGTTAAAACTTTAGCAAAGACACCCTATAAACCATAATGTACAATCACATTTAACACAACTATTATTCATTAAGAACGGATAAAAAGGAAAGATTTATTTGTCAGGGGCCACATCAGTCATTTATTTATCAGTGAAAACCTCATACGAGCCGTATAATTTAGCTCTCATACAACCCATATGACCATTTTTCGCCCTGTCATACAGCCCATATGACTACCGTACAGCCCGTTAACCACTTTTCAACCTACCATACGGCTGTCTGAATAGCTCTGCCCTTTAAGGTTACTAAAATCAGATTTCAGTAATCAGATAACCCTAAATTTTTCAAAAAAAATGATAAGTTTAACAAAATCTAATTATTGTAAGCTTATAACCCTTTAAATTACTCAAACGAATAGTTAATTCTTCAAAAATCTTAATTTGGTAACCCTGAATAACAAGAAATCAGATTCATGGTCCGTTTTATGCATTTCCAATCCTCTATTGGAACACCACCACCAAAAGGGTACATTAGTTCACCTGTCCCACATAGTTGTTAATGACGAATAGCGACAAATAGAGATAAGGTACCTATATGCTACATAGCGAATAACGATAAATAGCGGGCAGCTATTTTATAAATAGTGATACACTAGAGTTTTTTTTTTTAAGTTTTATATGTATATTATATCAAAATACCCTGGTATACATGCTATTTTACATGTACATTTAACAAAAACCTAAAATCCAGCTATTAGAAAAACAAAAAAAATAAGTGTCGCTATTCTCGCCATCCATCGCTACATCCCCATTCGCTATGTAGCGCGCTATAGTGATCGCTACGATCGCTATTGACAACTATGCTGTCACATCATATAGGCCGTATGATAGGCCAAGAAACGGTCATACGGACCGTCTGACTTTGTCAGGGGTCACATTGATCGTTTCTTTGTCACGCAAAACCTCATACGAACCCATATGACCTTTTTCGCCCTACCATACAGCCCGTTTGACCACTTTTCACCCAACCATACGGCTGCCCACATGGGCGTAGCATAGTTGGGGCCCAGGGGCCGCCCGACCCCCCGAACTTTTCGCTCATTGGTGTCCAGTATGTAGTTTTCGTATAGAATTTTTTAGGTATATACGTTTTCGACCCCCCAGTTTTATAATTTTTTAGGTATAATTTTAGGTACGGTGACTTCCGACCCCCCGGTCGGAAATCTCAAGCTTCGCCACTGGCTGCCCGAATAGCAGCATCCTTCAAGGTTACTAAAATCTGATTTCAGAAAGCAGATAACCCTAAACTTTCAGATCAGAAAATTGCACAATCTAACAAAATCTAATTACAGTAACCCTAAAAAAATCAAGAAAATCATAAACATGATCATTTTTTTATCCATTTCCAACCCTCTTTTATCCAAACAAAACTACCCATCATTCATAACCCAAAAGGGATAAAAATCAACAAACCCTAAACCTAACCAAAACAACCCATCTTCAATATCCCTTTAATCAAAAAACAAGATTCAATTTTTACAGTAACCATATAAACAAATAGATATATGGGTCAAATCAATCAGATCAAAATGCATACATACAAACAATTGAACACGAATTGAAAAGAAATCAAACCTTTATAATAACCTTAAAGGATTCAAATTCTGTTTGACATTAAGTTGACCAGATAAAACAATACAAGATTTTACAGAAAAACTAACCGAATTTTTTGTGGGAGAAATTGATAATTTTGTGGACGCCCTGTAATGCCGTATGGGTTGCAGCTGTTGGTAGTTCGAGCAACAGGCAAATTAGGGGAAATGACCGAATAATATATACTTATTTTTTTTCTATGATTATAGTTTATTTAAAATTAAAAATTTAAATACTGTTTATTCTAAAAGTAACGAGTCAGTCAAACCGAGCTAATCCGGCTTGTTATGAACTGAGCTAGGCTTGCTTTGTAGCCGAGCTGGTTGGGTCGGTTTCAAACGGAGCCATATCAAGCGAGTTTTTTTTTTCTGACGAGCGAGGTATGAGCCAAGAGCTTTTTGGACATGCCTAGGGACCGAAATGTGCATAGAGAAGTTGTATATAGAGCATCAATATTGGTACCAAATAGATCATTTTATATTTTTATGGATCAGTACGAAAGAACCAACATAAAAGCATTTCGTACTGCCTAAAAAGTAGAAATACAATTAAAGAGTCTATATACGTGAGACAACCTCATTCTTCTAATTAATAATAATAATATAATTTCAATAAACAAGCATGAACATGTTTAACTCTATAAACACCCTTTATATCATCAAAACAAAATAATCTAACAACTTTGAGTGATGGAAATCATATTTAAAACATTCATTTAAGCTAATTCAAACACTTAAAAATAGCTTATCAAATGAAAGAAAATAAGAATAAACTACTTTAAAATATAAACATAAGCAAAAAAATAAAAGCTAGGCAAACACCCCCTTATCTTTCTAACTGATATTTCCTTATAATAGTTTCTTATGAATATATAAATGAGTCATGGTCTATGGCCCATCTATTTATGTTATATTTTTATACATCTATGTGTCTCCCACCAATTCCTGTGAGTTAAACACAAAGCAAAGTTAGATTCGTAAGATTGAATAGATTTATGTAATTTTGTTATGAATGTTATTAAAGATTTACCATAAAGATCAAGATTTACCTCTAGATTTACCAAGCAAGTGGATGAACTCTTTGTCAAACTTAGGGATAACTTTGTCTACTAAATAGTTAATCTTGTCTACCAAATAGTTAACTGTTGGAAAATTTGTGAAAATAGCAATTTTCACAAATATAGGAAAATGATTTTTTCCTATTTTGGACTAGAAATAAATATAATAAAATGAGCGGGTTTTATATATTTATTTGTGGGTTTGTGTTCTATGTTGGAAGAGCTTCGCAACGAACTAAACCACGTCCAAAACGGAGCTAAGATGAATGAGATATCGATGCTCAAAGTTTGGTGTTTAAAACTTGAAATGCTGAAAATGTGGGAAAGTAGCACCTTGTCCCACATCGGATGAGAGATGGAACTTAAAGGGGTATTTAAGTAGGATCTCTCCATCCTTATTGTTTCATGGAAGCACACACTAGTGTCCTCGCGAAGGGTGCGGAGCACCCTAACTCGCACTCGTAAACGCTCGCGCGCGCGTGGCGTGGGCGATGAGGCGCAATGTGGCGCTTTGATGGCGCACGCTCGCATCGCCGCGAGCCGCTTGAGAGCCGCCTTTGTATTTTTTACCACGTGCGCGTGGTGGAGCACAAGGGTTGCAAGGACCAAGTGGTAGGTGATGCGGCGCATGACGTGGCAGTCATGCGCGGGTGCACGCATGGTGCATGGGTCCTGCTGTGTCGTGCGCGGCGCACCAGAGTGAGTCAATACGGCGCGACTGTGTGGCGCGCTCGTATAGGCTCATAGGTGACGTGGCGCACGCGCGCATGGACTTGAGCCAAGAGGACGCACCGCGCATGGTGACGTGGCGCATGCGCGCACGGCTGTGAGCCAAGAGGCCGCACCGCGCATGGGCGCGCCGCGCACGGCTGTGAGCCAAGAGGCCGCACCGCGCATGGACGCGCCGCGTACGGCTGTGAGCCAAGAGGCTGCACCGCGCATGGGCACGCGCGCGCGCAGAAGCTTCCAGCTGCAGTTATGTCAGTGCAGTTACATTCAGCATTCGAAACTGACGAAGTCAATGCTTTTGACTGCGATTTTAATGACGAATTAAAGTGCATTAAAGACGTTTAATGCAGTTTAATTCTCCCATTAATTCGTTTTTTCAGTTTCTTCTAGACCTGGTGTATAAATAGGAGACTCCTTTCACCAGTTTGACACACCGGATTACACAGATCTCTACAATTTCTCTCTACAGCAATCTTAATCTTTCAAGCAGCAAGGTACACCTTCGGGTTGGAGTCAAGACCGGCAGTACAACTGCTTGCGGCTGTTGTATCCTGGAAACAAACGTGTTCTCCTGGGAGACACGAAATTTGTTTTAAGGGACCCGTGTTTAACACGATCCTCAGCCAAAGAACAGTTTTTCTGTTCGGATTTCTGTTCTTGTTTGTCGATTCTTTTCAGTTGTAATTGTATTTTTATTTGTTTCATTCTGTAATTGTTTCAGTTAGTCAAGTTAATAAAATTTTATTTATTTTTACACGAACGGATTCTTACAATCTTAAAACAAATTTTAAAACACCGTTCGTGTAGAATCACAAACTTCTCTGCTGTGATTTCAATTTTTTTTTCTCACAGCAGGTTGTGTTTTAAAAGGTTTTCTCTGTTTTGATTCAAAGTAGCGACTTTGTCAAAACAGAATTCTGTTTCTACTCCTTCTTCGTCTTTGGGTTCTAAGATCTTCTCTTGTAGTCTTCAAAGTTGGACTTAGAAGCTACGAGGCTGATTTTCTTACTCATCGAGTTTGTTAGTTAAATAATAAATCAGCACATTTATTATTCTAACAGTTTATTAACTTGGTTTTGTGGAATTTTTCAGAATGTCGACTGAAAATACCAACGTCAACGTTGTTGTCGGTACCCCTGCCAACACTGTGGGAGCGACCACAGTGGCGAATCATGCTGAACGACCCGAGAAGTTCTCGGGTCTCCACTTCAAAAGGTGGCAACAGAAGATGTTCTTCTACTTGACCACCATGAACCTTGCGAGGTTCTTGACGGAGACCGTTCCCCAACCTGCGGAAGGGGAGACCGATGCTCAGGCTCTGAGCGCGGTAGAGGCGTGGAAGCACTCGGACTTTATATGTCGAGGCTACGTACTCAACGGTCTCTCGGATGCTTTGTATAATGTGTACTATAATATCAAGACTTCCAAAGAATTATGGGAGTCTTTGGAGAAAAAGTACAAAACGGAGGATGCGGGAACAAAGAAATTTGTTGTCGCCCGTTTCTTGGACTTTAAAATGGTTGATAACAAGTCTGTTATGAACCAAGTCCAAGAGTTGCAAATTATACTAAATGACATCCATGCTGAGGGTATGGTACTTAGCGAAACTTTTCAAGTGGCAGCCATGATCGAAAAATTACCTCCTGCTTGGTTGGATTTTAAGAATTATCTTAAACACAAGCGAAAGGAAATGTCGGTCGAGGATCTTGTTCTTCGTCTTCGTATAGAAGAAGAAAACAGGGTGGCCCAAAAAGGCACCATTTTGCAAGCTTCGGCTAAAGCAAACATGGTGGAAGTTGGGGAGTCCTCAAAGGGCAAGAAAGGCAAGGGTAAAAAGGACAACAAAGGGAAAGCAAAGGTTAGCAACCTTGGACCTAAAAAGGGGGCTGTGAATAAGAAGCCTGCGCTTTTCCAAGGTACTTGTTACAATTGTAACGAGACGGGGCACCGTGCTAACCAATGCAAGAAACCTAAGCGTGAGCGTGCGCACATGGTTGATGAGGATGGTATGCCTCTCATTGCAATGATAACCGAGGAAGCGGCTATGATTGAAGAAGTCAACGCGATGGGTGAAAACCCAAAAGGATGGTTCGTTGACACGGGTGCAACCCGCCATGTTTGTGGAGACAAGGCTCTTTTCTCTACATTCAAGGAAGCATCGGGTGAAGAAAAGCTTTATATGGGGAATAAAGCTACCGCAAGCATCAAGGGGGAAGGCACGGTCATTTTGAAGATGACTTCGGGCAAGGAGCTTACCTTGACCAATGTGCTTTATGTCCCAGAGATACGGAAGAATCTCGTGTCGGGATGGATGCTCAACAAGTTTGGTTTTCGTCTAGTGTTTGAATCGGACAATTTTGTCTTGTCTAGACGTGGAATGTTTGTTGGAAAGGGCTATGCCCTTAATGGTATGTTTAAAATGAATGTAATGGTTGTAAACCAAAACAAAAGTTTGAATGAAAATTCTACTTCTACTTACATGGTTGAGTCTTCTAATGTTTGGCATGGTAGACTAGGACATGTAAATTTTAATTCATTACGACGTTTAATTAAATTAAACTTAATACCAACATTCCATATCGAGTCCAATCACAAATGCGAGACATGTGTTGAATCCAAACTTACGAGATCATCGTTTAAATCGGTTGAACGAATAACCGAACCCCTTGATTTAATTCATACCGAAGTGTGTGATTTAAAAGCGGTTCCCACGCGTGGAGGAAATAAGTATTTCATCACGTTTATTGATGATTGTACGAAATATTGCTACGTGTATTTACTAAAAGAGTAAAGACGAAGCAATAGAGAAGTTTATCTTGTACAAAAACGAAGTTGAGAATCAACTTAAAAAGAAGATAAAAGCTTTGAGAAGCGATCGAGGAGGTGAATATGTTGCACCTTTTGCGGATTTATGCGCAAAAAGTGGCATTGTACATGAGTGTACACCACCTTATTCTCCACAATCAAATGGCGTTGCGGAACGAAAGAACCGCACATTGAAAGAAATGATGAACGCCATGTTGATAAGCTCGGGAGTGAACCGAGAAATGTGGGGGGACGCCATTCTCTCAGCAAACTATCTTTTGAACAAGATACCTTTGAAAAATAGGGACGAAACTCCATATGAGCTATGGAGAAAAAGGAAGCCATCGTACAAATACTTGAAAGTGTGGGGGTGCCTAGCTAAGGTGATTGTACCACCTCCTAAGGCTCTTAGGATAGGACCCAAAACTGTTGATTGCATTTTCATTGGATATGCACATCAAAGTAGTGCGCATCGTTTTCTTGTATATGAATCTAAGAATCCCGATGTACACAAACACACTATCATGGAGGCAAATCCTAATATCGTCTCATATTTTGAGAATGTGTTTCCTATGTTAGGACAAACACATGCGCCTTCATCAAGAGCGGTTGATGAAGCAGGTCCAACTTCGTCTATATGGTTAGATGAACCAGGACCAAGTTCGTCTACAAGGATAGATGAAAGTCATGAACGCCCCGAGGTCGAGGAGGGTGAGCTTAGACGAGTAAACGACAAAGGGTTGAAAAATCTTTTGGTCCAGACTTCATGAGCTACATGGTTGAGGGAGAGCCCAATACCTACCGCGAAGCGGTTACCTCCACGGAAGGACCTCAATGGCAAGAAGCAATTAAGAATGAAATTGATTCTATATTGCAAAATCATACTTGGGAGTTAGTAGATCTTCCACCTGGTTGCAAACCACTTGGATATCGTTGGATATTCAAAAGGAAGATGAAAGCCGACGAAAGTATTGATAAATACAAGGCAAGGTTAGTAATCAAAGGATTTAGACAAAAGGAGGGTCTAGACTACTTTGATACTTACTTGCCTGTAACGCGAATAACCTCTATTCGATTGGTTCTTGCAATTGCGGCTCTAAGAAATTTGGAAGTTCACCAAATGGATGTAAAGACCGCATTTCTAAATGGCGATTTAGAAGAAGAAATTTACATGGAACAACCTGAGGGTTTTTCCGCCCCTGGAAACAAGGGCAAAGTATGTAAATTGGTCAAGTCTTTGTATGGCTTGAAGCAAGCTCCAAAACAATGGCACCAAAAGTTTGATCATGTCATGATTGACAATGGTTTCAAAATAAATGAGTGTGACAAGTGTGTTTATTTTAAAGACACACCAAGAGGTTATGTGATTCTATGTCTTTATGTAGATGATATGCTTATCATTGGGAGTGATGATAAGATGATCAACTCAACGAAAGACATGTTGAAAGCAAGGTTTGACATGAAAGACATGGGTCTCGCGGATGTGATTCTTGGAGTAAAAATCACTAGAACCCAAAATGGTCTTGTGTTGAGTCAATCTCACTATGTGGATAAGATCCTTGGGAAATTCAATTCGGACGATACGAGTATAGCTCGAAGTCCAATTGATAATACCCAACGCCTAAGGAAGAATAGAGGCGAGAGTGTTTCTCAGTTAGAATACTCAAGGATCATTGGTGGTCTCATGTATCTAATGACATGTACTAGACCCGACTTAGCGTACGCTGTGAGCAGGCTAAGTAGATACACCAGTAATCCGAGCGAGGATCATTGGAAAGCTATCACGAGGGTGCTTAGATACATAAGATACACGAGAGACTATGGATTGCATTATACCCGTGATCCAGCAGTGATCGAAGGATTCACTGATGCGAACTGGATATCGGATATAAAAGATCATAGATCGACAAGTGGATATGTGTTTACACTTGCTGGTGCGGCTATAGCTTGGAAGTCTTCCAAGCAAACGGTTATAGCTAGATCTACCATGGAATCCGAATTCGTCGCTTTAGATAAAAGTGGTGAAGAAGCGGAGTGGCTACGTCAATTTGTGGAAGATATTCCAAGATGGCCAAAGCCGTTGACGACAATCTGCATACATTGTGACAATCAGTCTGCTCTTGCTAGAGCACAAAACATGATGTACAATGGCAGATCAAGGCACATTCGACGTAGACACAACACGGTGCGACAACTTATCTCAACGGGTGTTATCTCAGTTGACTATGTGAGGTCAAATGATAACATTGCGGACCCGTTAACAAAAGGCTTAAGCACAGATAAGGTATATAGGTTGTCAAGAGGAATGGGACTAAAGCCCATAGATGAAGGGAATATGAGGGAAACCTAACCTAGTTGACTGGAGATCCCAAGATCTAGGTTCAATAGGCAAACTTAATCATAAACCCAAAGGGAGTCACTGTGGGGGGTGCCCCAAAATCAATAAAGGGAGTTGTATACTTCCTAGTCCATTCCAATCAGTGACATGAAGGAAAGGTTAAGCATGTTGAGGTTAAGGATTTTGAGGAAATCCGAATTAACCATGATGCTTTTAATGATTCAGAGGAATCACCTATGTTAGAGAGAAGTGGGGTCGCTTCGAATGGATTTGTGGGGAGGCGCAAATCCTAGAGCTCTCGCAGAACCAGGAACGTGTTCCATGACCATGAACGGACACAACCATGAGGTCTTAACTCGACTAGGGAGAGTATTGCGTGAATGTATATTGTCGCCTACATAAATGGGGGATTGTTCAAGGACACCGCGTCTACAAGACCCTAGGAGGCTAAGTATGCTTCACAAAAGGAGGTTCAAAGGTTACACCTACCTATCTTGCAATACTCAACTGTTGAACGTGTATCGTTGAAACTTGATAGATCGATTTCTATTCATGTGGGGGATTGTTGGAAAATTTGTGAAAATAGCAATTTTCACAAATATAGGAAAATGATTTTTTCCTATTTTGGACTAGAAATAAATATAATAAAATGAGCGGGTTTTATATATTTATTTGTGGGTTTGTGTTCTATGTTGGAAGAGCTTCGCAACGAACTAAACCACGTCCAAAACGGAGCTAAGATGAATGAGATATCGATGCTCAAAGTTTGGTGTTTAAAACTTGAAATGCTGAAAATGTGGGAAAGTAGCACCTTGTCCCACATCGGATGAGAGATGGAACTTAAAGGGGTATTTAAGTAGGATCTCTCCATCCTTATTGTTTCATGGAAGCACACACTAGTGTCCTCGCGAAGGGTGCGGAGCACCCTAACTCGCACTCGCACTCGCACTCGCACTCGCACACGCTCGCGCGCGCGTGGCGTGGGCGATGAGGCGCAATGTGGCGCTTTGATGGCGCACTTTGCACTTCGCACTTCGCATCGCCGCGAGCCGCTTGAGAGCCGCCTTTGAATTTTTGACCACGTGCGCGTGGTGGAGCACAAGGGTTGCAAGGACCAAGTGGTAGGTGATGCGGCGCATGACGTGGCAGTCATGCGCGGGTGCACGCATGGTGCATGGGTCCTGCTGTGTCGTGCGCGGCGCACCAGAGTGAGTCAATACGGCGCGACTGTGTGGCGCGCTCGTATAGGCTCACAGGTGACGTGGCGCATGCGCGCACGGCTGTGAGCCAAGAGGCCGCACCGCGCATGGACGCGCCGCGTACGGCTGTGAGCCAAGAGGCTGCACCGCGCATGGGCACGCGCGCGCGCAGAAGCTTCCAGCTGCAGTTATGTCAGTGCAGTTACATTCAGCATTCGAAACTGACGAAGTCAATGCTTTTGACTGCGATTTTAATGACGAATTAAAGTGCATTAAAGACGTTTAATGCAGTTTAATTCTCCCATTAATTCGTTTTTTCAGTTTCTTCTAGACCTGGTGTATAAATAGGAGACTCCTTTCACCAGTTTGACACACCGGATTACACAGATCTCTACAATTTCTCTCTACAGCAATCTTAATCTTTCAAGCAGCAAGGTACACCTTCGGGTTGGAGTCAAGACCGGCAGTACAACTGCTTGCGGCTGTTGTATCCTGGAAACAAACGTGTTCTCCTGGGAGACACGAAATTTGTTTTAAGGGACCCGTGTTTAACACGATCCTCAGCCAAAGAACAGTTTTTCTGTTCGGATTTCTGTTCTTGTTTGTCGATTCTTTTCAGTTGTAATTGTATTTTTATTTGTTTCATTCTGTAATTGTTTCAGTTAGTCAAGTTAATAAAATTTTATTTATTTTTACACGAACGGATTCTTACATTAACCTTGTCTACCAAATAGTTAATCTTTTTGTAGTATAAATACTAGCTCAAGGTAGAAGGAAAAATGCACCTCATGTGTACACTTTCATAAGTTATACAATTATCTTCTTCTTTCTCTTGTAACACTTCTAAAGTTCTTAAAGTTTTAGCACTAATCTTGTGTTAATTCTTGTTATATTATAACACGTTATCAGCACGAGGCTCTAGCCAAGGAAACGATCAAGCAATTATAATCAAAGTAACCATTTGATTAATATATAAACTATAATTGTTATGATAAACTAATACCAGTGCAGATGTATCTTACGATGGATATACGATCGTTATTGGACTACAAAAACGTAACATGTCTTTTTATGTATCGTGGGATTGTTTTCCTTTAGGAGACCCTGTTATCCAGACACTCCTATCATAAAAACAATTAAGTCCCATACTTAAAAAATGAAAAATAAAATAAAGAGACTGAAAGACTTGATAGCACTTGTATTTATTTATGCATCTAACTTTTATTTATACGCGCATACTAACATTTAATTTAGAGTTTACATTCATGTATACTAACATTTTTATTCTTATTATTATACATCCTAATTTTATATCGTATAAAATAGCATTTCCTTAATACATCATTTATTATTATATATATATATATATATATATATAACCGTTGTACAACGGCTATAAAACGGTAATATAACCGTTACAAAACGGTTATAATTTACCACTATAAATAACCAATTATCAATCTCATTTTTCCAACAGCAAACACTCTTCTTCTCAAAGTTATTCAAGAAAAATTTTCGAAGATGATTCACCCGGTTTTAATATTGGCCGGCATAATATTAATATTGTTGCCGACCTTAATATATGAGCTTCCACCTCATCTTTTTAGTGCTTATGTATTCATTTATTTGTTTATAGCTGTACCTTTGTATGTTATCTCATTTTTAATGAGTATTTAGATTTTAATATTTATCTTATTTATGTTTAGCAACAAAAATGGCAAACATCGCAAAAATTGAATTCCCGGCTCTTAATATCACCGGAGAAAATTATATGCCATGGACGGCACATGTTAAGCGACATCTCAAGTCAATGGGTGTTTTGGAAACGATAACGGAGTGGAACGAATGTAGCGATCAAGACAAGGCAAAAGCCGATGTCTTCCTCCATAAACACATTGATGAGATGTTGCAATTTGAATATTCAAAATATTCAAATTCTGAGGATCCATACGTTTTATGGGAAGATTTAAAAAGCAGATTTGATAATCAAAGGGAAGTTTTACTTCCCACTGCTATAGATGAATGGAACAATCTCAGGTTCCAAGATTTTAAAAAGGTGAATGAATACACCTATGCTTTGTTCAGGATATGCTCAACGCTCTGATTCTGTAGGCAAACTGTTACGGAGGAAGATATGTTGGAGAAAACTTTCTCCACATTTCATGCATCAAATATAAACTAGCAACAACAATATCGGTTGCAAAGGTTTCAAAGATATTCTGATCTAAATTCATTTCTCCTCGTAGCAGAGAAAAACAATGAGCTACTAATGAAAAATCATCAAGCTCGTCCCACTGGATCATTAGCCATTCCAGAAGAAAATGCTGTTATTAATGATGATACTAAATACTCTGGAAGAAAATGGGGACGAGGCCGTGGCCGTGACCATTTTGGTAAAGGTAATGTTCGCAATTATTCCTTCAAAAGAAATAATAATTTCCGAGGTAATTCCCATGGTCGTGGACGTGGTCGCGGTCGTGGTCGTAGTCGAAATCAAAGAACCCCCAATTACCACACTCCACAAAATACCAATCCCAACCAGTATAACAAAAGGAATGAAGCTGGTAGGTCCGAAAACAATGGCACTTCTTGTTTCAGATGTGGAAGTGCAAACCATTGGTCAAAGGCTTGTCGTACACCTTCACATTTATGTGAACTTTACCAAGCCTCTCTCAAAAGAAAAGAAAAGGAGATGAACCATGTGGACAATTTTAATGATATCAACGTCGAAATGAATGTCGCCGACTTTATCAATAACATGGAACTCTGAAACAAATGTTGCTAAACCATAATAATTATATGCAACAATTATGTAATTTCCTTTATTATGAGTGTCTTTTTTATGTTTCAGTAGTCTTTCTTTTCGTGTAACGTTTTCAACTAATAAATAAACTTCTTATTATAAAATAATTCACAATGCCTTCGTTATACACTTATTATTATTTCTCTTTATATTTTCAAGATTAAAATTAATACCACTGGAGCACAAGAGCAGACAAATGATGCAGATATATGTATAGCGGATAGTGGAGCCACACACACTATACTTAAATCTAAGAAATATTTTTATGAGTTGAAACCAACAAAAGGAACCGTTGATACAATATCAGGTCCTACAAACTTGATAGAAGGAGTGGGAAAAACTAATTTAATATTACCAAATGGTACAAAGCTCTTAATAGAGAATGCTTTATTTTCCCCAAAATCAACAAGAAACTTGTTGAGTTTCAAAAACATATATCATAACGGATATGATACTCAGTCAAGGACTGTTGATAATAAGAAATATTTACACATCATGAGCAAAGATCATATATTGGAAAAACTGCCAATGCTCCACTCTGGTTTGCATTATACACACATTAATGTGCCTCAAGCACATATGGCAGTAAAGGAAAGTTCTTGTGATCCTGAGACATTTAACTTATGGCATGACAGACTAGGCCATCCAGGATCTACAATGATGAAAAGAATTATTGAAAACACACATGGACATCCATTGAAATATCAAAAGATCCCCCAATCAGATAAAATGCCTCTATGTACCTCTTGTTCACTTGGAAAACTAATTACAAGGCCTTCGTCCTTAAAAGTTGACAAGGAATCACCAATGTTTCTTGAAATAATTCAAGGTGATATATGTGGACCAATTCATCCACCATGTGGACCATTTAGATATTTCATGGTCTTAATAGACGCATCCAGCAGATGGTCTCATGTCTCTTTATTATCAACTCGTAATGTTGCCTTTGCAAAATTTCTTGCTCAAATTATCAAACTACGAGCACATTTCCCTGATTACACTGTTAAAAGGGTGAGACTTGATAATGCTGGTGAATTTACATCACATGCTTTTAATGATTATTGTATGTCTGTGGGAATTGTTGTCGAACACACTATTGCTCATGTACACGCACAAAATGGCTTAGCTGAATCATTGATCAAACGTTTACAGCTAATCGCTAGACCATTAATAATGAGAACAAAACTTCTTGTGTCAATTTGGGGTCATGCAATTTTACATGCTGGATCAATGATTCGTGTGAGACCAAGTGCAAATCATAAGCACTCCCCACTACAACTTGTTTCTGGCCATGAGCCAGACATTTCCCACCTTAAAATTTTTGGGTGTGGAGTGTATGTTCCTATTGCACCACCACAACGCACAAAAATGGGACCTCAAAGAAGGTTGGGAATATATGTTGGATATGAAACAACCTCCATCATACGATATCTTGAACCTATAACAGGTGATGTATTTAAAGCACTTTTTGATGACTGCCATTTTAACGAGGCAATGTTCCCAGCATTAGGGGGAGAAAATAAAAAACGAGAAAATGATGTCTCATGGTGTGTGCCTTCATTGTCTCATCTTGATCCAAGAACAAAACAATGTGAGACAGAGGTTTAAAAGATAATTCACTTGCAAGACATTGCAAATCAATTGCCTGATGCTTTTACTGATACAAACATAGTTACAAAATCTCATATACCAGCAACTCGAGTTGAGATCCCAAGTAAGGCAATAGATAATAAGATAGCTCATGAATCTCAAAAACGTTTGAAACGTGGAAGGCCAATCGGTTCAAAGGATAAGAATCCACGAAAAAGAAAAGCACTTGTAAAAGAAATTGACCACAAAGAGAATGATCTTGATAAAATAGTAAATACCGAAACCTCTCATGAGAAAGATGTTGATGATACTAACAAAGAGATATCAATCAACTATGGTTATACACATATCATATGGAACCGATATGAAATGGAAAATATTGATGAGATATTTTCTTATTCTATAGCAAGTGACATCATGGGTGGAGATGATGATCCTGAACCAAAATCTGTCAATGATTGTCAAAATAGACATGATTGGGATAAATAGAAAGGCGCTATGCAAGCTGAATTAGATTCACTCAACAAACGAAAGGTTTTTGGGTCTATTGTTGTTACACCTAAGGCTGTAAAGCCTGTAGGATATAAATGGGTTTTTGTACGAAAACGAAATGAGAAAAATGAGGTTACAAGATATAAAGCGAGACTTGTAGCTCAAGGTTTTTCACAAAGGCCAGGGATCGACTATAAAGAAACATATTCTCCCGTTATGGATGCAATAACCTTTAGATACTTAATCAGCTTAGCAGTTTCTAAAAAGTTAGAAATGCGTCTTATGGATGTCGTTACAGCTTACTTGTATGGATCACTTGATAGTGACATCTATATGAAAGTTCCTGAAGGATTTAAACTTCCTGAAGCGTTAAGTTCAAAACCTAAAGAAATGTATTCGATCAAATTACAAAGATCTTTATATGGGTTGAAACAATCTGGAAGGATGTGGTACAATCGTTTGAGCGACTATTTGACAAGTAAAGGTTATACAAATAATCTTATCTGTTCATGTGTCTTTATTAAGAAGACAACATCAGGATATGTGATCATAGTTGTATATGTTGATGACCTAAATATAATTGGGACGTAAAAAGAAATTCATGAAACAATTATTCTTTTAAAGAAAGAATTTGAAATGAAAGACCTTGGAAAAACCAAATATTGTCTTGGTTTACAAATTGAACATATGAGCAATGGAATACTTGTGCATCAAACGAATTATACTCAAAAGTTGTTGAAACGTTTCAATATGGACAAGTCAAATCCTTTAAGCACTCCAATGGTCGTTAGGTCACTTAATGTCTAAAATGATCAATTTCGTCCTTGTGAGGACAACGAAGAAGTTCTTGGTCCAGAAGTACCATACCTCAGTGCAATTGGAGCACTTTATCTTACGAATTGTACGAGACCTGACATTTCTTTTGCAGTGAACTTGTTAGCAATTAGTTCAGCTCCAACTAAAAGGCACTGGAATGGGATTAAACATATTTTTCGATATCTTCGAGGCACTGTTGATTTAGGCTTGTTTTATCCTAACGATTCAAAAGAAGGGTTAGTTGGTTATGCAGATGCAGGTTATTTATCTGATCCTCATAAAGCAAAATCTCAAACTGGATATGTATTTATGAATGGAGGAACTGCGATTTCATGGCGTTCTCAGAAACAAACACTTGTTGCAACATCCTCAAATCATGCTGAAGTCATTGCACTACATGAAGCTTCAAGAGAATGTGTATGGCTAAGATCTATATCACAACACATAGTGACTTCTTGTGGGCTAGAGAAAGATCGAAGTCCAACTCCTATCCATTAAGATAATGTCGCCTGTGTCTCTCAAATGAAAGAAGGGTATATCAAAAGTGACAGAACAAAACATATACCACCAAGATTCTTTGCATATACTCGGGACCTTATTAAAGACAATCAGGTCGAGATGAGATATGTCCAATCAAGCAACAATTCAGCCGATCTTTTCACAAAAGCACTACCTACAGCAACTTTCAGGAAACATGTTCATGACATTGGCATGCGTCATGTACGGCGAATGTGATTCCTTACAAATTGCAAATTTGAGGGGGAGTTATAAACTGCACTCTTTTTCCCTTAGCTAAGGTTTTTTCCCATTGGGTTTTTCTTTAGCAAGGTTTTTAATGAGACAGTATTTAAAGACCCCGAAGTTTGCAAAGTGTCATCCAAGGGGGAGTGTTATGAATGTTATTAAAGATTTACCATAAAGATCAAGATTTACCTCTAGATTTACCAAGCAAGTGGATGAACTCTTTGTCAAACTTAGGGATAGCTTTGTCTACTAAATAGTTAATCTTGTCTACCAAATAGTTAACCTTGTCTTCTAAATAGTTAATTTTTTTGTAGTATAAATACTAGCTCAAGGTAGAAGGAAAAATGCACCTCATGTATACACTTTCATAAGTTATACAATTCTCTTCTTCTTTCTCTTGTAACACTTCTAAAGTTCTTAAAGTTTTAGCACTAATCTTGTGTTGATTCTTGTTATATTATAACAAATTTTACATTTTACTTTCTTTGTCTCTACATATGGTGGCTTTCAGAACTAATCTCTTTCTAGATATGCTTTTTTTCAATAAAATCTCTTTTAATAGTTTAAAAAAACAAGCGTCTCCGTGGTTTCTAGCAAGCAACCGCGGCTCTTTTGCCTTGCGAAGCAGAGTTCATGGCTGCTACCACAACTGAGGTCGTAAAATGTGTTGTTGAAGGTAAATGACATGTCGGCTATCGCTCTCATTGAGAATCTTGTCGTAGACTAAATCAAGCAGATTAGTTATTAGTCGATATAAACCAGGTTGTGGTTTATGATTTGTAACTAAGTTTTGAGTAATTATTTTAGTAATATATTTTGGATTTATCCAAATTTTGTGTTTTGTTTTTCTATTTTGTCGATATCAAACTTGAAAAGTAACCCCTGATGCTAATAACGTTAGATTCAGTTATTTAGAAATGCACACAATTGTAGTTGACATTCTATCTTCAAACTATTAATGGAAAAAGGTTTCCAACAATTACATGTCCGCAACATCATTTCATTGAAATACTTGAAAAATAACGTTCAAGGGGATGAATGTGTGATGATGTTGCGGACATGTAATTATTGGAAACTTTCTTTGACTAAGAGTTTAAAGATAGAATGAAAACTACAATTGTGTGCATTTCTAAATGTCTGAAATCTAACATTACTAGCATGTGTTGTAAGCATGATTATTAACACTAACATATGTGTAAAAAAAACTTTCTTATTACAATAAATCAGCCAAATGTAAGGTTAAAGGGCTGTTTAGCAACTTCTGAACGAGTAAGTGTTGAACCAGTAACCATTAAGAGCCAGTATAATGCTTAACTGTTCATATGTAAATATCTGACCAATTCAGATAAGAGGTCTTAACCATTCAGAGGCAAATGTCTAAACCATTCAGACATCTGCTCGCGAAACAAAAAATCTGAACCATTAAGAAACAGCCCCTAAGTTCCTTATAGTCATTGACCATAAGTTATTCCCACTATTGTTAGTTGGTTTTAGAATGGAACTCCATATGATCTCATATATTAGTCAGATAAGCTAAATTATTAGTATCATAAAGGGGTGTTCATAAATCATCAAGGATATAACTTATAGCTTGAGAACAATAGATGACAATGTTGATTTACAACTCATCATGTAGAAAAGATAAGTCGTGTCTTATGATTATCGGAGTACCCTTAAACTAAGCCACCATACTGTCTCATCGTCAGATGATACATTCACATTTCATCCACCAATGCAATGACAAACAAGCAACAAACGATTATGTCGATGCTAATATTGTTTTACAATAGCGACAACCATACCCATTAAAATCCAACCCATTGCAAGATACTAATATTGTTTTAGCAAGTTAAAACCAACAAACATTTCTAGCCGGCTCATATAGAACTACAATAGACTATATTGTATGCACTCACCGAAGCGGACACATAGTTAATGGGGAATAGCGATAAAGTACCTATATGCTACATAGCGATAATAGCAGGCGGCTATTTTATAAATAGTGATACACTAGAAAAAATTTAAAATTTTATATGTATATTATATCAAAATACCCTGGTATATATGCTATTTTACATGTATATTTAACAAGAGTAAATTACAAAAATCGCCCTTTATGTTGACATCAGATTACAAACTATGTTCTTTATCTTTAAACTTGACGGGATTCATACTTTATGTTTACAAACCTTGCACAGTATATCTTTTAGCCCTAACTCAGTTAAACTTTAATGTTAACTCTGACCCAATGAACCCAACATGAGGGTATTTTGATCATTTTACCCTAAATACAAAAATAAAATTCAAAATCATAAAAAATAATAAATAAAATGTAACAACTCTCAAATAAACCGACACCCTTATAATATTTCATACACCCTAGTATATTTTAAAATATCCCAATATGTCTTAAAATACACCCCGTATGTGAAAACCGAGCCCGAAATACAGTATAGCATTAAGAATAAAATATAAAATCTGAAATATTGAGTTAAGGCGGGCCGCGTAGACCCACCCCAACACTCACGCGGGCGGTATCAAGGTTTAGAACTGATTTCGTTGATTTCATTAAGTTTAGACGGGCCGCGTAAGCCTTAGCTTACACTTACGCGGGCCGCGAGAGATCTACAACGCGGAGACACCCCAGGCCGACACGTGTCATCATCGTGTCGAGCCTAGTAGATGACCCGGACAAGCTACCCTGTTGACCAGGGTTGACGCGGGCCGCGTAAGCCCCGCTTGTATGTTACGCGGGCTGCGTGAGAGTCGAGTTCAGCAAGTATAAATAGAACGCATCGGATTTCATTTCAGTTCGTTCACAATTCATTTCTCAATCACAATTTGTGATAGTGGGCTTATAATACGCGGGTATTATATCCCCCTAATTAGCGAGGTTCTGCCCCGTTGTAAGTATTATAACCCCAGTTTCGTAATAGGTACGCTGCCCGATTGATTTAGGGTTCCGTAACAACTGTCGTGGTTCTGCCCGACGTAGTTGTTGGAATGCCGTCTCGGGGAGGGTATCATTAATATTTTCAAAGGGTTATGATACTAACCTATGTACATTTGTATAAATTATAGATTATTCCCAGGAAACCCTTACGCGAAGTATAAGATAGCAATGTGAGTTTATCCTCTTTTTGTTAACCTTTTTATAATGTTTTACAAAACCTTAAATGTTTTACAATGTGATTAAGCGGTGATTGAGTCTTTGTAGTTCTTCAATTACTGCCGGTATGTTGGGGTTTTGTATACAAAATTTACTACATTGTGAGTAGTAAGTCGGGATGACAATACGTTACCATTGGACAATGAGTTAGCCAATGTGTAATATGACCCACAAGTCAGTGGATTGACAGTACTAAATGGAGTAATTGTGTAGAAATAAACAATGTGATCGCTCTCAATACTGTTTTAATTGATAAAATGTTTCTTGATTAAACTGGGATTCACTCACCAGTATTTCCCACTGACAAATGTTTTTAAAACGCGTTTCAGGTAACATAATGTGACAGCCAATTAGTAAAAAGCCAGCTGGAGAGCACTGAAGGCTTGGGAAAAATGTGGCTATAAAAGTTACCTAATAAACGATGTTTTAAATTCAATAAAATAGGGTTTATCCCTATAAATGTATTGTAATAAGAAACATGGGTTTTACCCATGTGATTATTAATATCAAATGAGGTGGTTTTACTCTGATAAACATTTCCTAACTACGGTCCTGATGTAATTTCCGCTGCCAAATTAACGTAAGCTGATACCACCGAAACTCTGAGCTCGCGTCCGCCCGTTCCCGGGATAGATAAGGGATCGGGGGTTGTGACAGAAGGTGGTATCAGAGCCTAGCCACTGGTCTAAGCCAAAGAAGTGTTCTGCTGACACTTAAATTCTAAATTTTGTGTTAGGAAATAAATTACGGAAATACGTGCATAACTGTAATTATTTGTTATGTGTTATTTGACTATTTGTTAGTTTTCAGTATGAGTGATCAAGGACCCTCAGACGTATATTGTCAGTTGTCTGAATCACCTAGGAGTGAAGGTACCTCTTCACAGCCTGCCCTTTCTGGGTATACTGCTGATCAGGAAGAAGGGATATTTGCCTTTAAAGCTCAGTTGGAAGAGCCATTCCCTCATAAGAAACGAGGATGGTTCAGTAAGGAAGCGTTTACGCGTAGGAAAAGAATGCGAAAGTTGCAACAGCAAAGAGCCTTAGCAGCCATTAAGCGAGAGACAGATGCCCATACACAGGATATGCTTAATAGAGGCCTAGCTAACTTCCATATCCTAGCTACAACTGCTGCTGACCCAAGTCTGGAACAACTAGTAGCCCCACAACCACAAATCCCAGAACAACCCATGGAAATAGAAAACCCTGAAAACCAAGTGGAGATGCATGACTTTAACCCAGAAGAAATCCCTAGAGTACCTGCACCAAACCCCCTAGACCCAAATTACGACCCCTGGTGGGACGACGCTAGTGACTTTGTGCAACGTTACCCGCTACATGAAGACACACCCATACAGAACATAGGAGCCTATCCAGGTATAGACCCTTTAGATCCCTATTACCATGATGAATATATTAGGGAGATCTTAGAAGATCCTTACCAATTTCAGGCACTTTCACCCCCATATCAGGAACCCGCACCCCAAATTCCAAACCCAGTCCTAGAACCTGCACCCCCAATGAGTGCAGAAAACGTCCAAGAACTTAGGACTTTTGGTGAGGAAATTTTAGAAAACAGTGAGAGAATGCGTCAGGTGGGAGAGCGTCTCGTATGGAAATACGATGAACGCAATATGGATTTTTGGATAAATCCATATCCGTGAATGTGAGAATGGAGGAAATGGTAGTAGTGATAATACTAATAAAATAATAAAATAAAATATGTGTGTTCGGATGCCTATTACTAGTAGTATAACTTTATTTCTGTTGGTATTGTAATCTTTATTTCAGTACTAGTGTGTAATAGACGCATAGTATATGGAATTAGAGTAAAAGTCGCAATGATCGACGTTTTTGGTTAGAATGCGTATAATGTGATTGACAATATTAATTATTATTTTTGTGATATTAATGATTGGTAAATGTTTAAAAATTCAGATGGCTGACGAAGGAAATCAAGAAAATCTGAATAACGATAACCAGAGTAACATTAACGTGGTTAATGAGAATCCAAGCATCAATAACAATGAAAACCAAATGGATAATAGTGCTGTTCAACATATAGTGGCACAAGGAATTATAGATGCAATGCCATTTATTATTCAAACTATTCAAGAAGCGAATAATAAAAGTAAGCATAGCAGTAAGCGACCCATCGAACCCGAAAACAGCGTGAACAATGGACCTGTACTTCAATTGCCTATTCCCAAAAGAAGAAGAACCGTGTCTTACGGTTGTTCTTACAAAGAATTCTTGTCTTGTAAACCAATAGAATTCTCGGGCAATGAAGAACCCATTGCAGCTCTACGCTGGATAGAAAAGACTGAGGTTGTTTTGAAAATAAGTAAATGTGCTGAAGAGGACAAGATAATGTTTGCTTCCAATCTATTTAAGAATTCAGCCTTAGAATGGTGGAACACTATCCTTCAGTCTAGAGGAAGTGATAGGGTTTATAATATGGAATGGGAAGAATTTAGGAATATGGTAGAAAGGAAATTCTGCCCTCCTAATGAAAAGGAACAGATAGCAAACAAATTCCTAAATCTTAGGATGAATGGAGTGGATAGTAAGGGGTACACAAAGTTATTCTTTGAATATGCTAGAATAGTACCAACCCTTGCATCACCAGAACCGGTATTAATCTCCCGTTATATCTGGGGATTAATTGGAGAGATTAGACATGTAGTCAAGGCAGCTAGACCTCAAACTATAGAAGAAACTGTAGAACTAGCCAATACCTTGACAGATGAATTAATCCGTACTAGAGAAGAAGACCAGAGGAGGAACCTAACCCAAAGGCTTACTCAAGAATTCCGTTCTGGAAATTACAACCGTAGGAATATGGGTTCTACCTCTGCACCATATTGCAAGGTCTGCAAGAAAAAGCATTCGGGAAAATGCTCTACTCTTTGTAATTATTGCAAAATGCCAGGACACAAGGAAGAAAATTGCAGGAAGAAATCCAGTAATGGATTATGCTACAACTGTGGAGAAAAAGGTCATATCAGGCCAAACTGTCCGAAATTAGCTCCAGCTACAAACAACAAGAATACTAAAAATGCTAAAGCATTTGTTCTGACTGCAGATGAAGCCAAAATGATTCCAGATGTCATAGCTGGTACGTTTTAGTTAATGATGTCTTTGCTAAAGTATTATTTGACTCAGGTGCAAACCAAAGTTTTATTAATACATCATTTTGCAAATTTCTTAATCAATCATTAACTAAACTACCACAAGAATGCTTAGTAGAGACAGCTAATGGAGAAACCGTTAGGATTTCTGAAATCTTGCAGGGAGCAAGAATATAAATTTTAAATCAAAAATTTATTGCAAACCTTTATCCCATGAATCTGGCAGGATTCGATGTTGTTTTAGGAATGGATTGGTTAATAGCCAATAAAGCTAGTATTTTATGTGATCAAAAGTCAATCCAAGTAGATTCACCAAAGGGTAAAACGATCACAATTAAAGGAGGTAAAACATCTAGATCCAAAAAATTTATCTCTGTGATGAAAACTGCAAGTTATATAAGAAAAAGGTTCTATAGTGTATTTGATTTCTATAATCACTAACACTGAAGGAAAGGATTTAAAGGATATTCCAGTAGTATCTCAGTTTTCAGATGTATTTCCAGAAGAATTTCCAGGGCAACCTCCAGATAGGGAAGTTGAATTCAGAATCCACTTAATACCAGGAACAACACCAATTGCCAAAGCACCCTACCGTTTGGCACCCGCTGAAATGCAGGAACTGAAGAAACAATTAGAGGAATTATTGGAAAAGGGATTTATACAGCCAAGTTCGTCGCCATGGGGAGCGCCGATACTGTTTGTTAAAAAGAAAGACAGATCAATGCGTATGTGCATTGACTACCGTGAATTAAACAAGGTCACGATTAAGAATCGGTATCCATTACCAAGAATCGATGATCTATTTGATCAACTACAAGGAGCTCGATTTTTCTCAAAAATCGATCTAAGGTCCGGATATCATCAATTAAAGGTACAGGAAGAGCACATTCCTAAAACCGCATTAGAACAAGGTATGGCCATTATGAATTTACTGTCATGCCATTTGGTTTAACCAATGCCCCAGCTGCATTTATGGACATGATGAACCGAATATGTAAGCCATATTTGGATAAATTCATAATTGTCTTTATAGATGATATTCTAATTTACTCTAAGAGTAAAGAGGATCATGCGAAGCATTTGCACGCACTTTTAAGTCTATTAAGAAAGGAAAAACTTTATGCTAAGTTTTCTAAGTGCGAATTTTGGTTAGAACATGTACAATTTCTCGGACACCTAGTCAATCATGAAGGAATTCATGTAGATCCAACAAAAATCGAGGCGATTACTAAATGGAAAACCCCTGAGTCACCAACCGAGGTTAGAAGTTTCTTAGGATTGGCAGGTTATTATAGAAGATTTATTCAATATTTTTCTAGAATAGCCATTCCTTTAACTAAGCTAACCTGTAAATCTGTTAAGTTTGAATGGGGATTAAAACAAGAAGAAGCCTTTAGAATCCTTAAGCAAAGATTAACCCATACACCCATACTAGCTTTACCAGAAGGAACTAAAGATTTTGTAGTCTATTGTGATGCTTCTAAGTTAGGTTATGGATGTGTATTAATGCAACGTCAAAAGGTTATAGCCTATGCATCTAGACAACTTAAGAATCATGAAGAGAATTATCCAACCCATGATCTAGAATTAGGAGCTATAATTTTTGCTCTTAAGATTTGGAGACATTACCTTTATGGTAGTAAGTTTACTATATTCACTGATCATAAGAGTTTAAGGTATGTTTTCAAGCAAAAGGAGTTGAATATGAGACAAAGACGCTGGATGGAGATGCTTAGTGATTATGATTGTGATATCCAGTATCATGAAGGAAAAGCAAATGTAGTGGCAGATGCTTTAAGCTGAAAGTATCATGAAAAACCAAAAAGGGTACGTTCTATTAAATTAAATCTGCAAGTAGATTTAAATAATCAGATAAGAGAAGCATAAGAATCAGTAATCAAGGACGATACTGAAAAATTGAAAGGAATGATTAAAGAATTAGATCAAGGAACATATGGAATTTGGAGATTTCATAAAAAGAGAATGTGGATACCTAAATTAGGAAACCTACGTCATCGTATACTAGAAGAAGCCCATAAATCTAAGTATACAATGCATCCAGGGAGTGATAAAATGTACCAGGATTTAAGGAAAAAATTCTGGTGGATATGAATAAAAAAGGACATAGCAACTTATGTTTCTAAATGTTTAACTTGTTCACAAGTTAAAGCTGAACACCAGAAACCCTCAGGTCTATTACAATAATTAAAAATACCGGTGTGGAAATGGGAATTAATAACAATGGATTTTGTTACTAAATTACCCAAAACAAAGAAAGGAAATGATACAATCTGGGTGATTGTAGATAGGCTAACCAAGTCAACTCATTTTATACCAATGAAAGAAACTTTCAGTATGGAACAATTAGCCAAATTATATGTAAATGAAATTATGGCTTTACATGGAATACCTTTATCAATTGTTTCTGATAGGGATAGCCGCTTTACCTCTCATTTTTGGTCAAGTTTCCAAAAAGCCATGGGAACCAAGTTAAAACTAAGCACGACTTATCACCCTCAAACAGACGGACAAAGCAAAAGAACAATTCAGACAATGGAGGACATGCTTAGAGCTTGTGTAATTGATTTCGGAGGTAATTGGGACGATCACTTACCTTTAATAGAATTTTCATATAATAATAGTTATCACACAAGTATCAATGCTGCACCATTCGAAGCACTTTATGGACGAAAGTGCCGAACCCCAGTCTGTTGGGCAGAAATTGGGGAGAAACAACTATCTGGACCTGAGATAGTGCAAGAAACAACCGACAAGATTATTCAAGTCAAGGAACGACTGAAAGCAGCACGTGACCGACAGAAGAGCTATGCTGATAACAGATGCAAGCCATTGGAGTTTCAAGTAGGAGATAAAGTATTGTTGAAAGTCTCTCCTTGGAAAGGAGTAGTAAGATTCATCAAAAGGGGAAAGCTAAGTCCCAGGTATGTTGGACCTTTTGAGATTATTAGAAGAATAGGACCTGTAGCCTATCAGCTACAACTGCCAGAGGAAATGGCAGGAATACATGATGTGTTTCATGTATCTAATCTCAAAAAGTGATTAGCTGATGAATCACTGATAGTACCTCTTAAGGATATAGAGGTAAATGAATAAATCAAGTTTGTAGAAAGACCTCTACAGATTGAAGACAGGAAAGTTAAGAATCTCAAGCATAAGAGACTAGTTCTGGTCAAAGTAAAGTGGGATTCCAAAAGAGGACCTGAGTATACATGGGAGCTTGAATCAGAGATGCAAAAGAAATATCCGCACTTGTTCCAGTAGATCTCGAGGACGAGCTCTAAAACAAGGTGGGGAGAATGTAACAACTCTCAAATAAACCGGCACCCTTATAATATTTCATACACCCTAGTATATTTTAAAATATCCCAATATGTCTTAAAATACACCCCGTATGTGAAAACCGAGCCCGAAATACAGTATAGCATTAAGAATAAAATATAAAATCTGAAATATTGAGTTAAGGCGGGCCGCGTAGACCCACCCCAACACTCACGTGGGCGGTATCAAGGTTTAGAACTGATTTCGTTGATTTCATTAAGTTTAGACGGGCCGCATAAGCCTTAGCTTACACTTAAGCGGGCCGCGAGAGATCTACAACGCGGAGACACCCCAGGCCGACACGTGTCATCATCGTGTCGAGCCTAGTAGATGACCCGGACAAGCTACCCTGTTGACCAGGGTTAACGCGGGCCGCGTAAGCCCCGCTTGTATGTTACGCGGGCCGCGTGAGAGTCGAGTTCAGCAAGTATAAATAGAACGCATCAGATTTCATTTCAGTTCGTTCACAATTCATTTCTCAATCACAATTTCTGATAGTAGGCTTATAATACGCGGGTATTATATCCCCCTAATTAGCGAGGGGGCTGCCCCGTTGTAAGTATTATAACCCCAGTTTCGTAATAGGTACGCTGCCCGATTGATTTAGGGTTCCGTAACAACTGTCTTGGTTCTGCCCGACGTAGTTGTTGGAATGTCATCTCGGGGAGGGTATCATTAATATTTTCAAAAGGTTATGATACTAACCTATGTACATTTGTATAAATTATAGATTATTCCCAGGAAACCCTTACGCGAAGTCTAAGATAGCAATGTGAGTTTATCCTCTTTTTGTTAACCTTTTTATAATGTTTTACAAAACCTTAAATGTTTTACAATGTGATTAAGCGGTGATTGAGTCTTTGTAGTTCTTCAATTACTGCCGGTATGTTGGGGTTTTGTATACAAAATTTACTACACTGTGAGTAGTAAGTCGGGATGACAATACGTTACCATTGGACAATGAGTTAGCCAATGTGTAATATGACCCACAAGTCAGTGGATTGACAGTACTAAATGGAGTAATTGTGTAGAAATAAACAATGTGATCGCTCTCAATACTGTTTTAATTGATAAAATGTTTCTTGATTAAACTGGGATTCACTCACCAGTATTTCTCACTGAAAAATGTTTTTAAAACACGTTTCAGGTAACATAATGTGACAGCCAATTAGTAAAAAGCCAGCTGGAGAGCACTGAAGGCTTGGGAAAAATGTGGCTATAAAAGTTACCTAATAAACGATGTTTTAAATTCAATAAAATAGGGTTTATCCCTATAAATGTATTGTAATAAGAAACTTGGGTTTTACCCATGTGATTATTAATATAAAATGAGGTGGTTTTACTCTGATAAACATTTCCTAACTACGGTCCTGATGTAATTTCCGCTGCCAAATTAACGTAAGCTGATACCACTGAAACTCTGAGCTCGCGTCCGCCCTTTCCCAGGACAGATAAGGGATCGGGGGTTGCGACATAAAACAATTATGTCTATCTCTGTATCTCAACTCTCTCCCTCCCAGATCCCCAATTCCATCTTCTTCCTCTATTTTTCTGGGGTAGGTGGTGATGGTTGCTGGGATAGATGGTGGCAGCAGGTGGTGATGGTGGCCGTGGGGTAGGTGGTGGGTGGTAGTGGTTTACGCAAAGCTACAACTTGAAAGCAAATACAAAGATTTGAATCCTTGTGCTTTTGGATTAGAAGGCAGTAAATTTGTCACTTAAATATACTTGAAAGTTTGATCGATGGTGTAGGAATTTAATTCTAGTGGAATGTGACTACTTTGCAACCACTGTATTGCTTAGCAAACAAATTATATGTGATAAGTTTGAAGGCATTATAGTTGTTTCTACTGCTGACCTGAGCATATAAGATTGAGTATAAACCTTCAATTCCACACAGACAAATATGAAGTTAGAATTATATATTTGGAGCACACATTTTTGTATTGGGGTTAGGGGGTTTATATAGATATCAGAGAGTTGGTGGTGCAATGACTGTGGTGGCAGCAGGTGGCCGGTGGGTGTAGGTGGCGGTGGTGGTAGGGCAATTAGAGAGACAGAGAGAGAGAGAGAGAGAGAGAGAGAGAGAGAGGATTGTGTGTTGTAATATATATAATACTAGATTATTAGACTCGTGTACTACACAGGTTTAAGGATACAAATTTATAAGGTATTTAATTTTATATTTTCTTTAAAATTTTACATAAGTGAATTTTACCATAGATGACGCAACAATTGGTCATGTGTAAAAACTGATTCTTTTAGAATCAAACAAACTTTACATAGAAATTGTCAAATACTTTTATTTATCGTCATGGCAAAACATAGGGCGAGAGGAAACTGTTTTCTTTTTAATTTAAACGGATCCTTCTATTTGGCGACATTAAACGAAATCTAGGGATAAACATTCAAGTGCAGGTATTACTTCGGGATAATATGAATGCCTCAATAACCTGATCACCCAGTGATAGGACCTATAGTCGAGTTTCATTACATAAACCGTTATTATGATTAATATTTCTTGAAAACGTTACTAGAACACTGACCTTTGGTAATTATCAGTGGTTTGGCAAGCCTAAAAATACAACTCTATTTAGGATATCCGGTGAGTGTATACTTGCATCAAAATTATTATGAAGATATTATATCTTTAAATTCATTTATTACACGGGTCTAATAACATTAAATGTGTTTTCAAAGCATGGAAGTAAACCGGTTTTCAAATATCGGATTAACCTATTCTTTATCATTTTTATAATTATAATATAAAATAATAATTTTTAATAGATGTTTTAAACATATAGTAAAAAAATCATTTTAAAGAATAAGAACGTGTTGTCACATTTACATCATTTGAAATTGTTTATTATAAGTAGAATTATTGCTAATAACTAACTATATATTTTAGATAAGTCAAAAGTAAATAATCATTATCTAAGTAAAAAAGAAAATATTTATTAGTATTAAGTTGTTAGGATTTTTTTGTTTTGTATTAATTAATTATTTAATTAATAATAATAATAGTGAATTGAATTGAAGGAAATAAAGCCATGTGACATTAAGTAGGCTTTTGTTTTAGTATAAGAATGCCATGTGGCATTAAGTATACTTTTTTATTAGTATTAGATTTTCTAAACATAATTATTTTTATTTATTATTTTTTATGATTAGGTTTTTTATTATAGTATTTATGGTAAAATGACCAAAATACCCTTATATGGGGTCTATTTGGTCAGATTTAACATTAAAGTTTAACTAAGTTAGGTCTAAAGGACATACCGTGCAAGGTTTTGTAAACATAAAGTATGAATCCCGTCAACTTAAAAGACAAAGAACATAGTTTGTAATATGATGTCAACATAAAGGACGATTTTTGTAATTTACTCATTTAACAAAAACCTAAAATCCAACTATTTTATAGCTATATTTAATTGCTATTTATATTTA
The DNA here is from genome assembly GCA_030545235.1 of Helianthus tuberosus. Lineage (NCBI taxonomy): Eukaryota > Viridiplantae > Streptophyta > Magnoliopsida > Asterales > Asteraceae > Helianthus > Helianthus tuberosus. The sequence continues at coordinate 209,745,268 of CM060371.1, read as the reverse complement.
AAAAAAATAATAATAAATTGACGCTATCATCGCTACAACTCTAATAGCGAGCCTAGACCTATACACAATGTAGCACGCTATAGCGATTGCTACACTCGCTATTGACAACTTTGAGTGGACCAGATGTTGGGTAATGGGTCATCCTAAGGTTCTATGCAAAACACTAAATATTGCTAGAACACGCAGAACATAATGAATCACCAATTTTTCAATCCTAAAAACCTAAAAAGTAAATGAAAATGTAACAAATGTAAGATTTATTGTTTCTCACACTAGAATTCAAGGAATGTGTTTAGTGACGGCTTCCCGGAGGTTATCAAGTGTTTTCGCTCGACGATTCCATTCTTGGGTGGTTGGTTTGGCCCTTGTTTCTGTAACTCGAATCCTAGCCCGGTGTATCTCATTTTAGTTTTACACCATTGTAAACCTTACGCCTTTTTTACTCTCTGATCGAGGTTCTCGGCATTGAAAAATCTTCGTAAACTAAATCACACGTGTATATGTTGACATTTAAGAGATATACAGTCAAGAAAATCAAGAGCAATGGTGATATATATGCGAATTAGACACCAAAAAATAAACACTCAAAAAATGGCTTCAATTTAAGGAATGTGTTTAGCGACGGCATCAGATTCCTAATTGATGGAGAAAGATCTGGTGGCAAGAAAAGCTGCTTCTAGGAGGTTGTCAAGTGTTTTCGCTCGACGAATCCATTCTTGGGTGGTTGGTTTGGCCCTTGTTCCTGTAACTCGAATCCTAACCCGATATATCCCATCTTAGTTTTACACCATTGTAAACCTTACGGCGTTTTTACTCTCTGATCGAGGTTCTCGGCATTGAAAACTCTTCGTAAACTAAATCACACGTGTATATGTTGACATTTAAGAGATATACAGTCAAGAAAATCAAGAGCAATGGTGATATATATGCGGATAAGATGCCAAACAATAAAAATTCAAAAAATTGCTACAATTTAAGGAATGTGTTTAGTGACGGCATCAGATTCCTAATTAATGGAGAAAGGTCTGGTGGCAAGAAAAGCTGCTTCCGGGAGGTTGTCAAGTGTTTTCGCTCGACGATTCCATTCTTGGGTGGTTGGTTTGGCCCTTGTTCCTGTAATTCGAATCCTAGCCCGTTGTATCCCATTTTAGTTTTACACCATTGTGAACCTTACGCCTTTTTTAATCTCTGATCAAGGTTCTCGGCATTGAAAAATCTTCATAAACTAAATCACACGTGTATATGTTGACATTTAAGAGATATACAGTCAAGAAAATCAAGTGCAATGGTGATCTATATGCGGATTAGACACCAAAAAATAAACACTCAAAAAATGTCTTCAATTTAAAGAATGTGTTTAGTGACGGCATCAGATTCCTAATTGATGGAGAAAGGTCTGGTGGCAAGAAAAGCTGCTTCCAGGAGATTGTCAAGTGTTTCGCTCGACGATTCCATTCTTGAGGGGTTCGTTTGGCCCTTGTTCCTTTAACTCGAATCCTAATCCTGTATATTCCATTTTAGCTTTACACCATTGTGAACTTTACACGTTTTTTACTCTCTGATCGAGGTTCTCGGCATTGAAAAATCTTCGTAAACTAAATCACACGTCTATATGTTTACATTTAAGAGATATACAATCAAGAAAATCAAGAGCAATGGTGATATATATATACAGATTAGACACCAAAAATTAAACACTCAAAAAATGGCTACAATTTAACGAATGTGTTTAGTGACGGCATCAGTTTCCTAATTGATGGAGAATTGTCTGGTGGCAAGAAAAGCTACTTCCAGGAGGTTGTCAAGTGTTTTCGCTCGACGATTCCATTCTTGGGTGGTTGGTTTGGCCCTTGTTCCTGTAACTCGAATCCTAGCCCGTTGTATCCCATTTTAGTTTTACACCATTGTGAACCTTACGCCTTTTTTACTCTCTGATCAAGGTTCTCGGCATTGAAAAATCTTTGTAAACTAAATCACATATGTATATGTTGACATTTAAGAGATATACAGTCAAGAAAATCAAGAGCAATGGTGATATATATGTGGATTAGGCACCAAAAGATAAACACTAAAAAAATGGCTACAATTTAAGGAATGTGTTTAGTGACGGCATCAGATTCCTAACTAATGGAGAAAGGTCTGGTGGCAAGAAAAGCTGCTTCTAGGAGGTTGTCAAGTGTTTTCGCTCGACGATTCCCTTCTTGGGTGGTTGGTTTAGCCCTTGTTCTTGTAACTCGAATACTAGCCCGGTGTATCCCATTTTAGTTTTACACCATTATGAACCTTATGCCTTTTTTACTCTCTGATCGAGGTCCTCGGCATTGAAAAATCTTCGTAAACTAAATCACACGTGTATATGTTGACATTTAAGAGATATACAGTCAAGAAAATCAAGAGCAATGGTGATATATATGCGGATTAGACACCAAAAAATAAACACTCAAAAAATGGCTACAATTTAAGGAATGTGTTTAGTGACGGCATCAAATTCCTAATTGATGGAGAAAGGTCTGGTGGTAAGAAAAGCTGCTTCCTGGAGGTTGTCAAGTGTTTTCGCTCGACGATTCCATTCTTGGGTGGTTGGTTTGGACCTTGTTCCTGTAACTCGAATCCTAGCCCGGTATATCCCATTTCAGTTTTACACCATTGTGAACCTTACGCCGTTTTTACTCTCTGATCGAGGTTCTCGGCATTGAAAAATCTTCGTAAACTAAATCACACGTGTATATATTGACAATTAAGAGATATACAGTCAAGAAAATCAAGAGCAGTGGTCATATATATGCGGATTAGACACAAAAAGTAAACACTCAAATAATTGCTACATTTTAAGGAATGTGTTTAGTGACGGCATCATATTCCTAATTGATGGAGAAAGGTCTGGTGACAAGAAAAGCTGCTTCCAGGAGGTTGTCAGGTGTTTTCGCTCGACGATTCCATTGTTGGGTGGCTGGTTTGGCCCTTGTTCCTGTAACTCGAATCCTAGCCTGGTGTATCGCATTTTACTTTTACACGATTGTGAACCTTACGCCTTTTTTACTCTCTGATCGAGGTTCTCGGCATTGAAAAATCTTCGTAAACTAAATCACACGTGTATATGTTGACATTTAAGAGATATACAGTCAAGAAAATCAAGAGCAATGGTGATATATATGCGGATTAGACACCAAAAAATAAACACTAAAAAATGGCTACAATTTAAGGAATGTGTTTAGTGACGGCATCAGATTCCTAACTAATGGAGAAAGGTCTGGTGGCAAGAAAAGATGCTTACATGAGGTTGTCAAGTGTTTTCGCTCGACGATTTCATTCTTGGGTGGTTGGTTTGGCCCTTGTTCTTGTAACTCGAATTCTAGCCCGTTGTATCCCATTTTAGTTTTACACCATTGTGAACCTTACGCCTTTTTTACTCTCTGATCAAGGTTCTCGGCATTGAAAATTCTTCATAAACTAAATTACACATGTATATGTTGAGATTTAAGAGATATACAGTCACGAAAATCAAGCGCAATGGTGATATATATTCGGATTAGACACCAAAAAATAAAGACTCAAAAAATGGCTACAATTTAAGTAATGTGTTTAGTGACGGCATCAGATTCCTAACTAATGGAGAAAGGTCTGGTGGCAAGAAAAGCTGCTTCCAGTAGGTTGTCAAGTGTTTTCGCTCGACGATTCCCTTCTTGGGTTGTTGGTTTGGCCCTTGTTCCTGTAACTCGAATCCAAGCCCGGTGTATCCCATTTTGGTTTTACACCATTATGAACCTTATGCCTTTTTTACTCTCTGATCGAGGTTCTCGGGATTGAAAAATCTTCGTAAACTAAATTACACGTGTATATGTTGACATTTAAGAGATATACAGTCAAGAAAATCAAGAGCAATGGTGATATATACGCGGATTAGTTAACAAAAAATAAATACTAAAAAAATGGCTACAATTTAAGGAATGCGTTTATTGACGGCATCAGATTCCTAACTAATGGAGAAAGGTCTGGTGGCAAGGAAAGTTGCTTCCAGGAGGTTGTCAAGTGTTTTGGCTCAACGATTCCATTCTTGGGTGGTTGGTTTGGCCCTTGTTCCTGTAACTCGAATCCTATCCCGGTACATCCCATTTTAATTTTACAACATTGTGAAGCTTACGCCTTTTTTACTCTCTGATCGAGGTTCTCGGCATTGAAAAATTTTTCTAAACTAAATCACACGTATATATGTTGACATTTAAGAGATATACAATCAAGAAAATTAAGAGCAGTGGTGATATATATGCGGATTAGACACCAAAAAATAAACACTCAAAAAATGGCTACAATTTAAGGAATGTGTTTAGTGACGACATCAGATTTCTAATTGATGGAGAAAGGTCTGGTGGCAAGAAAAGTTGCTTCCAGGAGGTTGTCAAGTGTTTTCGCTCGACGATTCCATTCTTTGGTGGTTGGTTTGGCCCTTGTTCATGTAACTCGAATCCTAGCCCGGTATTTCCCATTTTAGTTTTACACCATTGTTGTCACACCCCTAAATTCCACAAGCGGAGTATCACCACAGGGGGTGTGACTGACCAGGATCCAGCCACCAATCATATTGAACAATGTAATTAAATAAATAAAAGTCCAAACCAAACAATATAATTGGTGTCAAAACAATTTAACAAAGATTAAGCCATTAGCGGAAGCCTTAAGTTCAAAACCATAATAAAGTTTAAAAGTTCATAAGTTTAACATGGAACTCAACAGTCCATGTCCCACAACGACCTCTTCCTCATGTGCAAGGTCCATCTAAGCACCTAACGACCTGCAAGGCATATAGTAACGAATCAACAACAAAGTTGAGCGGGATCACAGTTGGTTGTGCATTTTTAATGTTGTTCCAAAAACCATAAGTTGTTTCGAAAACCACAAGTTTGACCAGTTCCTTGTTTCCCAAACCATAACCAGTGGGGGCTTCCAGATGTAATCCACTAGACCCGTTACCATATCGACTATTGACTGTAGTTATGTTTATGTGCCCTGCGTCAATGTCTATCATCATTGACTAGTGCCCAAGTCCATTAGTCTACGCCCGTCCTCTGCGGCACGGTGTGAGGCTTGTCAAACCTAATAGCGCTATTTAACTAATGACCCGTTCGCCATTGGCCCGAGGATTAAGTCGATATAAAATGAGGGACTTAATGACAGAGTTTTGTCTAGTGTCAATGTTGTCACCCTTCAGTTAAGAGGGTGGGAGTACGTGTCAAGAAGAACACGCAGGTTTCAATGTTGTCACCCTTCAACAAAGAGGGTGGGAGTATGTATTCTACCCAAGGAGAATACGCAAGTTTCCTTTGTATACTTTAACCCATTCCCAAACCACCAGGAATCCTATGCCTTGAAGAAAGTGTGAACTCACCTTAGATTAGCTCGGCAGATAAACAAAAAGGTCACTTGAGCTATTTGGGGTCAACCACGTCCTAACATGGTTACCATACAAGTCAGGTCTAGGTTCAGGTAATGCACGTATGTTTACACATAAAGTAACAAGTTACGTACACACAACGATCATGGCAGAAACATGTTAAACATTATCAGCCTAGTACACATAAAGCCCAAACTTGTGCGATTCAGATGATTGGGCCTTTGAGATTGTGCGAGCCCAATCCTCTTGTGCAATTCTACAAATGAAGACCAATCGATGGCTGGCCCAACCTATTGTGCGATCAGCACCGGCTTGTGTGATCCGCAACGGGTTGTGCGATCCATCTCATACCCAGCCCACTACAACATGTAGCCCAACACATGTGCGGCCCAAACATTAAACAACTAATCCTCTTGTGCGGCCCAATATATTGTGCGATCCGCACAGCCTTGTGCGATCCACAGTACATTGTGCGGTCATGCACGAGCTGATAATACTATGTGCCTTAAACAGTTGTACCCTAACAGTTCTAACTTGTGCGATTAGCCCTTGTGCGATCCAAGAGCTTGTGCGACTAGCTCTTGTGCGACCAGATCATTAAGGATCTGATTTTGAGCGATTTAAGGACTTGTGCGATCAGTTATAGATCCTAAAATCATGCGATCAGTTACAATCATTCAAACAGTTTCCTATTTTTCATTTAATCGATCAATTCAATCAACAGTTTCCAATCAATCCTTTATTCGATCAAAACAAAGTTTTATCAGTTAATTCTTACGAATACCCACTAACATATAATCATGAACAATCGTCATTCAGTCGAATTATCAAACTAATGGGTTCACGTGTTAACATGCAACCTATCATGTCAAGCAATTAAACATCCGAATACAATCACATAACAGCCGATTTACATGTATTCGGTTCTTGACCAATATCAACATCATACAATCATCAAACCCCATATTTATCTAACTATACTACACATGTGAGCCGATTTATATGAACACCACATCCCATCAATTTACATCATAATCAATCAATTATAACCCATATTATCCTTAAATCATTATGTAGAACTATAGAAATCACAACAGGACTATCATGCAATCAAATACTGACGGAATACTAACCGATTGAAAGGTCGAATAAGATTGGTCCGAAGAAGGTCTTTGAGAGAGGGGGCTGCCGTTGGGTTTCCAAGAGAAGAGAGAGAGAGGGAGCTTAGGGTTTTGTGTGTGTTGAGTATTTGTGAATTATGAGAAGTATACCCATTTCCTAATAATGTTATGCGCAACAAAGGTGTGGGCCGACCCTTAAATGGGTTGCCCTTTGATCTCGAGTACAAGGTCGGTATCATTGGGCCGAGGAGAGTATGTGTGACTAGGGACAAGTTGTGCGGCCCATATACTTGTGCGATTGGACTTATGTTGTGCGACTAGACATACATATACATATTACACTTCATAACACATAACCTAGTAAAAACATAGCGTTCCATTGCAAACAAACACATCAGTTAATCATATAACGTTCATACAGGTTACATCAAAGTACAACGAAAAGGTTCTAAAATACGAGTTGTCACATCATCCCCAAGTTGAAAGAAATTTCGTCCTGAAATTTACCACGTAGTCACTGAGGAAGCTAGTTAGGTTGCGTGATTTCCTGGTTTTCCTGGGGTATCACAATTGTTAACCTTACGCCTTTTTTACTCTCAGATCGAGGTTCTCGGCATCGAAAAATATTCGTAAACTAAATCACACGTGTATATGTTGACATTTAAGAGATATACTGTCAAGAAAATCAAGAGCAATGGTGATATATATGCGGATTAGACACCAAAAAATAAACACTCAAAAAATGGCTACAATTTAAGGAATGTGTTTAGTGACGGCATCAGATTCCTAACTAATGGAGAAAGGTTTGGTGGCAAGAAAAGCTGCTTACAGGTGGTTGTCAAGTGTTTTCGCTCGACGATTCCTTTCTTGGGTGGTTGGTTTGGCCCTTGTTCCTGTAACTCGAATCCTAACCCGGTGAATCCAATTTTAGTTTTACACCATTGTGAACCTTACGCCTTTTTTACTCTTTGATCAAGATTCTCGACATTGAAAAATCTTCGTAAACTAAATCACACGTATATATGTTGACATTTAAGAGATATACAGTCAAGAAAATCAAGAGCAATGGTAATATATATGCGGATTAGATACCAAAAAATAAACACTCAAAAAATGGCTACAAATTAAGGAATGTGTTTAGTGACGGCATCAGATTCCTAACTAATGGAGAAAGGTCTGGTGGCAAGAAAAGCTGCTTCCAGGAGGTTGTCAAGTGTTTTCGCTCGACGATTCCCTTCTTGGGTGGTTGGTTTGGCCCTTGTTCCTGTAACTCGAATCATAGCCCGGTGTATCCCATTTTAGTTTTACACCATTATAAACCTTATGCCTTTTTTACTCTCTGATCGAGGTTCTCGGCATTGAAAAATCTTCGTAAACTAAACCACACGTGTATATGTTGACATTTAAGAGATATACAGTCAAGAAAATCAAGAGCAATGGAGAGCAATGGTGATATATATGCAGATTAGACACCAAAAAATAAACACTAAAAAATGGCTACAATTCAGGGAATGTGTTTAGTGACGGCATCAGATTCCTAACTAATGGAGAAAGATCTGGTGGCAAGAAAAGCTGCTTCCAGTAGGTTGTCAAGTGTTTTCGCTCGACGATTCCCTTCTTGGGTTGTTGGTTTGGCCCTTGTTCCTGTAACTCGGATCCTAGCCCGGTGTATCCCATTTTAGTTTTACACCATTGTGAACCTTATGCCATTTTTAGTCTCTGATCGAGTTTCTCGGCATTGAAAAATCTTCGTATACTAAATCACATGTCTATATGTTGATGTTTAAGAAATATACAGTCAAGAAAATCAAGAGCAATGGTGATATATATGCGGATTAGACACCAAAAAATAAAACTCAAAAAATGGTTACAATTTAAGGAATGCATTTAGTGACGGCATTAGATTCCTAACTAATGGAGAAAGGTCTGGTGGCAAGAAAAACTGCTTCCAAGAGGTTGTCAAGTGTTTTCGCTCGACGATTCCATTCTTGGGTGGTTAGTTTGGCTCTTGTTCCTGTAACTCGAATCCTAGCCCGGTATATCCCATTTAATTTTACACCATTGTGAACCTTACGCCTTTTTTACTCTCTGATCGAGGTTCTCGGCATTGAAAAATCTTCGTAAACTAAATCACACGTGTATATCTTGACATTTAAGAGATATACAGTAAAGAAAATCAATAGCAATGGTGATATATATGCGGATCAGACACCAAAAAATAAACACTTAAAAATGGCTACAATTTAAGGAATGTGTTTAGTGACGGCATCAGATTCCCAATTGATGGAGAAAGATCTGGTGGCAAGAAAAGCTGCTTCCAGGAGGTTGTCAAGTGTTTTCGCTTGATGATTCCCTTCTTGGGTGGTTGGTTTGGCCCTTGTTCCGGTAACTCGAATCCTAGCCCGGTGTATCCCATTTTAGTTTTACACCATTATGAACTTTATGCCTTTTTTACTCTCTGATCAAGTTTCTCGGCATGAAAAATCTTCGTAAACTAAACCACACGTGTATATGTTTGACATTTAAGAGATATACAGTCAAGAAAATCAAGAGCAATGGTGATATATATGCGGATTAGACACCAAAAAATAAACACTCAAAAAATGGCTACAATTTAAGGAATGTGTTTAGTGATGGCATCAGATTCCTAACTAATGGAGAAAGGTCCGGTGGCAAGAAAAGCTGCTTACAGGAGGTTGTCAAGTGTTTTCGCTCGACGATTCCATTCTTGGGTGATTGGTTTGGCCCTTGAACCTGTAAATCGAATCCTAACCTGGTGTATCCCATTTTAGTTTTACACCATTGTGAACCTAACGCCTTTTTTACTCTCTGATCAAGGTTCTCGGCATTGAAAAATATTCGTAAACTAAATTACACGTGTATATCTTGACGTTTAAGAGATATACAGTCAAGAAAATCAAGAGCAATGGTGATATATACGCGGATTACACACCAAAAAATAAACACTCAAAAAATGGCTACAATTTAAGGAATGTGTTTAGTGACGGCATCAGATTCCTAACTAATGGAGAAAGGTCTGGTGGCAAGAAAAGCTGCTTTCAGGAGGTTGACAAGTGTTTTCGCTCAACGATTCCATTCTTGGATGGTTGGTTTAGCCCTTGAACCTGTAAATCGAATCCTATCCCGGTGTATCCCATTTTAGTTTTACACCATTGTGAACCTTACGCCTTTTTTACTCTCTGATCAAGGTTCTCGATGTTGAAAAATCTTCGTAAACTAAATCACACGTGTATATGCTGATATTTAAGAGATATACAGTCAAGAAAATCAAGAGCAATGGTGATATATATGCGGATTAGACACCAAAAAATAAACACTCAAAAAATGGCTACAATTTAAAGAATGTGTTTAGTGACGGCTTCAGATTCCTAATTGATGGAGAAATGTCTGGTGGCAAGAAAAGCTGCTTCTAGGAGGTTGTCAAGTGTTTTCGTTCGACGATTCCATTCTTGAGTGGTTGGTTTGGCCCTTGTTCTTGTAACTCGAATCCTAGCCCGATATATCCCATTGTATTTTTCCACCATTGTTAACCTAACGCCTTTTTAACTCTCTGATCGAGGTTCTCGGCATTGAAAAATCTTCATAAACTAAATCACACGTGTAGATGTTGACATTTAAGAGATATACAGTCAAGAAAATCAAGAGCAATGGTGATATATATGCGGATTAGACACGAAAAAATAAACACTAAAAAATGGTTACAATTTAAGGAATGTGTTTAGTGACGGCATCAGATTCCTAACTAATGGAGAAAGGTCTGGTGGCAAGAAAAGCTGCTTCCAGTAGGTTGTCAAGTGTTTTCACTCGACGATTCCATTCTTGGGTGGTTGGTTTGGCCCTTGTTCCTGTAACTCGAATCCTAGCCTGATATATCCCATTGTATTTTTACACCATTGTGAACCTTACGCCTTTTATACTCTCTGATCGAGATTGTCGGCATTGAAAAATCTTCGTATACTAAATCACACGTGTATATGTTGACATTTAAGAGATATACAATCAAGAAAATCAAGAGCGACGATAATATATATGCGGATTAGACACCAAAAATAAACACTCAAAAAATGGCTACAATTTAAGGAATGTGTTTAGCGACGATATCAGATTCCTAATTGATGGATATAGGTCTGGTGGCAAGAAAAGCTGCTTCCAGGAGGTTGTCAAGTTATTTCGCTCGACGATTCCATTCTTGGGTGGTTGGTTTGGCCCTTGTTTCTGTATCTCAAATACTAGCCCGGTATATCCCATTTTAGTTTTACACCATTGTGAACCTTACGCCTTTTTTACTCTCTGATCGAGGTTCTCGGTATTGAAAAATCTTCGTAAACTAAATCACACGTGTATATATTGACATTTAAGAGATATACAGTCAAGAAAATAAAGAGCAATGGTGATATATATGCGGATTAGACGCCAAAAAATAAACACTCAAAAAATAGCTACAATTTACGGAATGTGTTTAGTGACGGCATCAGATTCCTAATTGATGGAGAAAGGTCTGGTGGCAAGAAAAGCTGCTTCCTGGAGGTTGTTAAGTGTTTTCACTCGACGATTCCATTTTTGGGTGGGTGGTTTGGCCCTTGTTCATGTAACTCGAATCCTATCCCGGTATATCCCATTTTAGTTTTACACCATTAGGAACCATACACCTTTTTTACTCAATGATCGAGGTTCTCGGCATTGAAAAATCTTCGTAAACTAAATCACACGTGTATATGTTGACATTTAAGAGATATACAGTTAAGAAAATCAATAGCAATGGTGATATATATGCGGACCAGACACCAAAAAAAAAAAACACTTAAAAAATGGCTACAATCTAAGGAATGAGTTTTGTGACGGTATCAGATTCACAATTGATGGAGAAAGATCCGGTGGCAAGAAAAACTGCTTCCAGGAGGTTGTCAAGTGTTTTCGCTCGACGATTCCATTCTTGGGTGGTTGGTTTGGCACTTGTTCCTGTAACTCGAATCCTAGCCCCGTATATCCCATTTTAGTTTTACACCATTGTGAACCTTACGCCTTTTTTACTCTCTGATCGAGTTTCTCGACATTGAAAAATCTTCGTAAACTAAATCACACGTGTATATGTTGACATTTAAGAGATATACAGTCAAGAAAATCAAGAGCAATTGTAATATATATATGCGGATTAGTCACCAAAAAATAAACACTAAAAAAATGGCTACAATTTAAAGAATGTGTTTAGTGACGACTTCATATTTCTAATTGATGGAGAAAGGTTGGTGGCAAGAAAAGCTGCTTCCAGGAGGTTGTCAAGTGTTTTTGCTCGACAATTCCATTCTTGGGTGGTTGGTTTGGTCCTTGTTCCTGTAACTCGAATCCTAGCCCGGTATATCCCATTTTAGTCTTACACCATTGTGAACCTTACGCCTTTTTTACTCTCTAATCGAGGTTCTCGGCATTGAAAAATCTTCGTAAACTAAATCACACGTGTATATGTTGATATTTAAGAGATATACAATCAAGAAAATCAAGAGCAATGGTGATATATATGCGGATTAGACACAAAAAAATAAACACTCAAAAAATGGCTACAATTTAAGCAATGTGTTTAGTGACGGTATCAGACTCCTAAAAAGTATGTGTAACAACCCGCACTTTAGTGCATTGTTACCACTCGCTACACTCGTTACGCCTAGCACCAGAGATTCAGATCATAATGTAACTGTATCGCATACGTCGCTATATCGCAGTATATTCGAATATTTCACGTGTTTTATCGCTTTAACACATCTTATCGCACATACTAACACCCACGAGGACATTGAGTGAGGACCGATTCTACCCTCCTCGATGGCCGTGGTATGTCGCAACGCAAACAACTAACGCTAACAAAGACTTTCGGGTGAGTGCTATCCCTCCAGTCGTCGTGACGATGATGACAATACGAGTGAGTAGTACCCCGTCAGTCATTGTGGCACAACGCATACACTAACGCTCACGATGACGTCGAGAGAGGACCTATTCTACCCTCTGCGATGGCCGTGATGCGTCTTAACGCAATGCATACTCGAAACGAACACTTGGGTATATGGATACTTATATACGACCCTAGTGATTAAATATATACAGTGTTGTAGAAGGCGCTAGTCGGGCGGTGAGGTACCGCCTAGGGATTAATCGGGATTAATCGGATTGGGATTTTTATATGTATTTTTTCAAAATTATATATATATACCGAATAATATAAAAATAATACTTCAAAATTCACATAAATACTTCAAGTTTCAGATAGTATGGTTCGATTTTGACTGATTCTGACCAATTTTGACCGCCTAGGACCGCCTGGGACCGCCTGGGACCGATTTTGACCGATTTTAACCGATTAATATAGGCCGATTAATCCGATTTTTGACCGCCTAGAACCGATTTTGACCGACTTTGACCGACTCCGATTAATTGGCCGACTAGCTCAAAATTAGTCAGTAAGTAGCCGCCTAGCGCCTAGGCGCCGATTAATCGGCCGCCTAGGCCGATTTTTGCAACACTGAATATATATATATATGATAATAATCATAATAATTAAAAATAGGAAACACGTACCCAAAACTATCGCAACGCTCGAAACAATGAATTTCCCCGCACCAAAGATCCAACCGGAATGGCCATCCGAACGGATAGGCCATCCGAACGGATGGGCCATCCGAACGGATGCGCCATCCGACCCAGCACACCCAAACCTCCTCTACCCTTCTCTCTTGCCTATAAATAGCCTGTCACTTCACTTGAACAGTGATGTGACAGTTCCCACTCGTAGGGGTGTGCAAAAAAATCCGAATCCGAAACCGAATCCGAATTATCCGAAATTCCGAATCCGAATTATCCGAAAATTCGGATATCCGAATTTCGGATATCCGAATTTTCGGATTCGGATTCGGATAGCGATTTTCAAAAAATTCGGATATTTCGGATATCCGATATCCGAAATATTAAATAATGTTATTTTAAATTTAATAAATATATAAAATATATTTTCATTCAAAACCCTAGATCTACACTTCTACTACCGTTCCTTTTCTGCCCCAACTTCCCATCGACGGATCTGATCCAAGCCTCCCATCATTCCTTCGAATCTTCGATCTAAGGTTCGAAACTTGAAGTGTTCGACAACAAGTAACCAATATATCATCATTCGATTGTTCGATCTAGGGCTGTATCAACCGATCATCGCCGGAAGCTTGAGTCTCGGCATCATTCAAGTTCCACGATTTTACTAGTTCAAGTTATTAGGTATCTTTGATCTTATTGAAACTCCATTTTAGTTATTTAAAAAATGTTTGTGGGATTGTCTGCAATCCTGTACGGGGACCAAGATGAACCATTTTAGTTTAATTGGTTTTTATTTTGTTAGTTTTAGAGATAATAAGAAAGATACAGATTCATGGGATTAATTGTTTTTTTAATTTTATAATGCCTTATTTTCATTTCCAACTTTCTTGCAAGTTCTTTTGTTTTGAAAGATATACCATGTTTACATTTGCAGGTTTCATTTTGCTTCGAAAAATGATACTGGGTATTTAAAGTATTCGAAATTTTCAATGCCATATTAATATTTTGTTTTTAGGATTGGATATTTGGATGGATTGGAAAGATGGGTTGTGAATTTGTGATAATACTTTTGTTCTGCAACATTTATTTCTTATAACTTTGGATATCCGTTTTATTATCCGAATCCGTATCCGAAATTTCGGATATCCGAAATTTCGGATACGGATTCGGATAGTATAAATTAACTATCCGAATTTTCGGATATCCGAAATTCGGATATCCGAAATTTCGGATATTCGGTTTTGAACACCCCTACCCACTCGACCAGCACGCTCTTGGACCCATTTTTCTCTCGATTTCTCGCGATTCCGGTAAGATTTCGACCTAAATCTTGTACTTCTACGATCTACACTTAATTCTACACCTTTCTATCTTTTAAAACTCAACTTTGAACCGCGGAATCTACTGATTTGAGGTGTTTAAGGATGATGTCACCAAGAGTTCATATGAACTTCAAAGTGTGACCCCATTTCACCATAAACACCTCAGATCTGGGTGATTCCCACCTGTTTTTATAACAATCTCACCTAAAAATCTATGTCTCTAATCAAAGTACCATGCGATTTCAGGTTAAACATGAGAAACCGTCAAGAACGGTCAGATCTGATGGAACGGGGTGATTCCAGGCCATTAGAACGGGTCAGAACTGATGAGATTTCATTTGTTTAGTACGATATCACACCATCTCAGTAAAACCACATGTATTCCTTCCAAAAACCATCAAAAACAGTTGATCGGGATGTTGAAACGAACTGTTGTTAACCAGCCGGATAGGTCATCCGACCGGATAGCGTGTCATCCGACCGGACAACATGTCATCCGACCGAACAACATGCCATCCGACCAGACAACATATCATCTGACCAAACAACATGTCATCCGACCGGATAGTAGGTCATCCGACCGGACAACATGCCATCCGACCGGACAACATGCCATCCGACCAGGATGTCTGTCATCCGAACCAAACCACTGTTATCCGACCGGTTATCAGCATCCGACCCAAGGAACTATTGTTCGATCGGATGAGGTCATCCGACCGGATGAGTACCATCCAACTGGGTAACTGTCATTACGATACTATTCCCACTTAAACCGTTCATCGCTTACGATACCATTCAATGTTTAGGCTAACGCAAACACACTCTTAACCGATCCAATCAAACTGTGTTCTCGCTGATTACGCACTGTGAGTATACTTGAACCCTTTTTGCTTTTGGCACTTTTGGGTGTAACATACGTTGCTACCAAATCAAATCATATCAAATGCTTAAACTATTTATCACTTGCGAATGAATTACTTGCATAGTTATACGTGAAGCTAGTTACATATGTGCTAGGACTTATACTCGCGACGTCCCACCATGACTAGTATAGTACTATTGCGCCCGACGGGGTCTAGTTTGCCATCGTGTATTCGAGCATCGAGGACTTAGCTGGTAGTATCGGTTTTGTGAGTATATATGTCGTGTATCCCGTTTATGTATGTAGGAATTCGCAACACTTTTAATCTATTATGCTATTACATATCAAACCTGTATACTCGCCAATACTTTTGTATTGACTTTATTTTAACGTATGTTGCAGGTATAGACGCAGACTACGTCCAATCAAGCTAGGAAGTCTAGAAACTTAACAAAAATCTAGGTTGTCGGATTTGTATTGTTCAAGAGAACACAAAATCTGTGATAACTTATGTGACTGTATTTGTTTATTAGTAAGGGATAATGAACGCGTTAAATATTGCCGCTAATAGTTGTTATGGATTCTCCTGAGCAATCTGATTCGCCTAGTGCCGCGCCCCGATGATTCCGCCATCGGTTGGGGTGTGACAGTATGACCTGCCGGAGCTCCCAGGTTGGTAAGAGTGGAGCAGGAATCGGCATCTTTCTTGAGAAATTCACGTTTGTGATATTTCGACTTACAAGTGGTAAATCAGGGACATTAAGTTGTACTTGATTTTCTACAAGTAATTTTTTTGTTGATAAAATCTAAAATTGTTAAAATTTTCAAGTGATTTTGTGAAAAACGAAGTGATGAATGAAACCCCGATTTTACAAATGATAAAATCAACAAAACTTATTTTCTGAAAAAACCATTTTGATTAAAACAAACTTAAGTGTTTTGAAATCATAATGGGAAAATAGTTTGTTGTAAGGGGGAGTTCTGATTGTTTATGCCAAGTGGATGGCGAATTGAAGCGATTCACAACAGTTGTCACTTTACTTGTACAGTTTCCTTAAATGATTTTGAATTTTAGGGGGAGTAAGAATGTTTAGAAAATCCAAAAACATTAGAAAATTTTGAAAAAGTAAAAAACATGATAAAATTCAAAACGGGTTTTGTTGTGAAAAATGGGAAATGATAGTACATCAGTGGACGATCACAGCATGCTAAATAATTGGAAAGAAAAATGTGATAAACGGTCTCATTGATGATGTGCCAGTAGGTTTTTGCACATTTAGTAGATTGTGTTGAGATATAAACCTAAATTTCAAACTTACTTATTTCGTGGGGAACATCTCTCGGATATATGGGTAACCCCTGAAATCTTGTTTGAAAGGTCCCTCTTTCTGAGATACTAGGTCTTTATGCTTAGTGATATCTGGGGTATTATCCCGGGACTTCTGATTTTGCGGAAGCGATGGCCTAGTCCCTGGAGAATACTTTACGCTTGCTTGAAATATAGCCCACCCTCAGCATAAAAAATGACGAAACATTAAAATATGCTAATCATGTGTTGTTGAAGAAAAGATTCTCTAAAGGGAACACACCAAAAGTCGAAGTCGTCATCTCTCTGATTTTGCGGAAGCAATAGCCTGAGCTCTCACGGCCCTCGCAATTTAACCCCTTACAGATATCATCTAGGTATACTCACCTGTAAGACTAAATATTGGGATCTGGATACGGGAGTATATTCTGAGGTGGGATACGCGAATAAGTTTAAGTGTCTAAAACACTAATCTCGTATCTCAAAACAGTTGAACTTTGTGTGAAAATTTAAGTGGATCAGTATACTGACAATCTACGTGAATCGTTTAGAACTTAAAATGTTTAAAGCTTAACGGTGTTAGTGATTTGTCTCAAAAACTGATATGATCCTCTTACACAAACTCGCAAAAATAGTGTCTGTAAATATTTCTTTACTGCATTTCATTTCATTCAAAAATCCAAAAAGATTTTCGGAGTGTTTTAGCATAAACTTTTGAAAAATTCAAAAAGATTTTCGACAACTGATGTTGGAGAGCCGATTTTCAAAATTCCAAGTGCTAAACATGATGAGCATTTCGTGAGGGGGAGTATGTGTTTAAATGAGAAAATATTTTGTATATTCCTACAAGTGGTCATCAGAAGCTTTTAAAGTGTTAAATCATTCTGGAAAGATATCTGCAAGAGATATATAAATTTGTCAAATTTTAAATTTGTGAAATTTATTTTTGGGTAGAGATTTGTGCAGGAATCGAGATAAGAGCCAGTCACATATCTTGGGATAGAAGATTGTAGAGCCAAGTTCAGATCCTGATGTTCACGCAAGCTGAGGATGCTGATAAACTTAAGGAATCAAGATATCTGATTAAGAGAGTTAGAGTGAGTTTAGAGCCAGGTGGAGATCTGGAAATGAAGAAAAGACATAGATTGAGGAAATTTTACATTGTCAGATATTTCGGAAGAGATCGAGAGGACTGATAAAGACTGAAGATTGAAGACTCGACACTGAAGACTCGTCAACATTCGAGGGGGGGTCTGTTGGTGCATCCGTCTGTCGACTTCGTCTTGTATCGAGTCTTGTATATGTATAGATTAATTAGAGCACGCAAAATGAGAAAATATGTTAACAGGCAAGTTCAAACGAAATTACAAAGTGTAATTTCGCTTGAAATCATCCAATGATTTCAAACGAAATCACATTGCTGATTCCGCTTGAAACTGTAATTCCGTATGAACTGATTCCGCTTGAACATGTTCAAACGGAATTAGATTGCTTATAAATATGTGTTGTCTGATTTCATTTGAGTGAGTGGTGTATATGTGATTCCGGAGCCGAAGTGCTGCCGAAGTGTTGTTTTGCTGTAAAACTTTGTCAAATCAATCAGAAAGACAGTTAAAGTGAATATCTAGCTGAATCGAACTCGATATGTCTGTTTCCGCCTTTCATATTGAGTAGAACGCCTCTAAATGACTCGTTTTGGGTCAGAACACGATCCTACAAACCTGGTCCTAAAGGAACCCTAAGGCATATCTAAACTAAGCTAAATCGGGTTAGAACTGAAAGTCAAAGCAAAAGTCTACTTTTGCGACTTTCGGTTCCGAACCGAGCCTAAACTCAGAATTGTCGGGTTGAACATGCTTAGACATGTTCTTATATTATTTACCAAGTTATTTTAGTGTTTAAACATGTTCCATAACTTCTACATTACTAGTTATGGATTTATTTGTGAAAATAGATTATGTTGACTTTTTAATAACAAGTTTGACCCGACAATTGACCAAGTTAGAGTGTGAATCAGTAGGTGCCCTTTTAAGGGTTTATTACCTACCTAATTACCAACTCATAGCCACTTTCAATTCGAATAATGGTTGGACCATTAGTGATTAATCACTAAGTCAAAGCTTAATTACGATGGCTTTGACTTTTGGTCATTAGACTAATAAAACCTTAATTACAGAAGCTAAGAGCACTTACAAGAGTCCTTAGCACAAAAATTTGAACTAATAGAGCCTTCTTAAAGACCAGGTTGCTCCAAAGAACTTTCTTTGAGAGTGTGTTTGTGAAATTTCTTGAAGTGTGAATGAACAAGTGAAGCAATGAGGCCTTTATATAGGATTTCAAGTGTTCTAGGATCAAGACAAGTGTTCCCCAGATTTTTTATGATGCTAACATGTGTATAGTGGTTTTCCAAAACAGTTAAACTAGCTGCTGAATTCGAAACAGGCTGCAGAAGATCTTCACAAGATTGCAGGTTGCAGAGCTGGGCACCTGCCAGTTCTGCTGAAAAACCTTACCTGTCGCGCCACGCGCCAGACCAGGGCAATCCTGGCGCGCCACGCGAGACACCTTGTTATAAAGTTCTTTTGTTTGTTTGCATGATCAGCCCCTGCACTTTCTGAACGCGAATAACTGGCTTTTTCAGCATGCATGGTCAATGTAATCAGGTTTGGTTTGTCCTAGGGAGTGTAGCCATGCATTTGTAAGTCTTGGACACATTGTAAATGGCTCCCGCATGAGGAATTGTGATATTTACACTTTTAACCCATATTCTTGGAAACTTCAATTTACATTAAAATTTTGAATCGGAACTTAACGAATCTTTTATCAGATATTCTTGAGGGTGTAATAATGTACTACAAAGCTTTGGGAATGTTAATAGGTCACTCAGAGGTAAAAATTAACATGTTGACACTTTTAACCCCTATGTTTTGTAACTTTTGATTTTTAAGCGAGAACGACTTCTAGTGTTTGACAATTTATTCAATAATGAATACGGACATTATACAGAGTTATTCAGAGGCACCAATTTGTCATGTTGACGCTTTTGGTCCTTCTAATTACATCTTTGCGCTGTTTGACAGTTTTAGTCCCTCAGGATATTCTTTAATCTCAATCAGGGTCTATGCCACGTGTCACCATTGTACTGGACATGATTTTTTCGAGGTGTTACAAATATTCTGACTCTATTACTTTTGATTGTGATCAGGATATTGGTAACATCCTGATGCAGTATCCTGGTAATAATTAATTAGTTCACGTGTAGATTAACAAGGCATGCTTATAACGGTCAAGAAAACTGCTTCACCTGAAGACTCGGACTATATGGTTGAGAAGAGAACGTTGAAGCCGCAAAGAAGGGGTCTCCAACGTTCATAGGGGAATATTCGAAGCATCCCCCATTTTTAGGATAGGTTGTTATTTCCTTTGCTATATATAGGAATGATTGGATCAGTAGGAACACAACAATTTTCACGCACACTCTTGCTTTCTACTAGCTGCAATCACTCTCAATCACTAACACTTGTACTCGAATCTCATTGTAACACTTAGTTGATCCGAATCATATCCTGCATTGTATCCTGAAGTTTGAAGTAATAAGAAGAACAAGGCAGCTGCGATTGTAAGCTCCCGAGATTTTGTGACGGCGATCTAGATTGATCAAGGGCTTTCCTCGTACATCCCGTGTCACCCTTTACTTTTATGCTCATTGTTTGATTGTAGATATAGCTCGATATCCTGAGCTAGAGTAGGAGTTGGGTAGAAAGTGTGTTTTTCCTAGAATGTCTAGGAAGTAATAAGAACGCGACATGTGGCATTGAAAGATTTTAACTAAAAGGGCAACTGTGTAATTTAAATATTATTTTAATTATGGATTATTTTATTAGGATAACTAACTAACCAGAAAATTATGGAAACTAAATATCCCATTTAATTCAAATTGACAGTTTCAATTTAAATCATACAATCCATACAATATATTAACAGGAATTCATAAAAAAAGGTTTTACAACATTGCTGGAGGATTCTTGACATTGTGTTTTAACAGCAAGCATATTTCTTGACGCTGTGTTTTAAAAGCAAGCAGATTTGCTGGAGGATTCTTGATATTCTGTTTTAACAACAAGCAGATTTCTTGACATTGCGTTTTAGCAGCAAGCAGATTTCTTGACGCTGTGTTTTAACAGCAAACAGATTGCGGGCCATTGTGTTTTAACAGCAACCAGATTTCTTGACGCTGTGTTTTAACAGCAAGCAGATTTCTTGACGCTGTGTTTTAACAGCAAGCAGATTGCTGGAGGATTCTTGACATTGTGTTTTAACAGCAATCAAATTTTTTGACATTGTGTTTTAACAGCAAGCAGATTTCCTTGACGCTGTGTTTTAACAACAAGCAGATTGCTGGACATTGTGTTTTAACAGCAAGCAGATTTCTTGACGCTGTGTTTTAATAGCAAGCAGATTTCTTGACATTGTGTTTTAACAGCAAGCAGAATGCTGGACACACTGTCAGTGTCTTCATCTTCAACACAACCCAGTGTCTTCGTCTTCAACACACTGTCATCATCAACATTAAAATGGTAAAACACATAAACCTTAAAACACGCTGTCATCATCAACATATTCAGGTGTCATTTTAAAACACACTGTCATCATCAACCTTAAAATGGTAAAACACATCAACCTTAAAGTGGCAAAACACATCAACCTTAAATTATACAACGAAGATACGAAAGTGAATCGGGTAACCTAGAGTTAAATGAGACTGACCTGGATTCGAAAAGGGCTCGCCGGAAACCTTGACTGATCGTCGGCGGCGGCGTCACCCCAGTCGCTCCTCTCTGCCTACCCCCTTCTGGTCGCTGAGCACCACCACCACAGCGCCATCCTGCGCCGCCACCTAACCCCACAAAATCCTCCTCCACTGTGTGTTGCGGCCATCACCGTTTTGAGGTTTTTCATTCGACACTCATCACATTTATTTTCATTCAATACATTGCATGAAAGACAAACTGATACATAATAAAGTCAACAAATTTAATTGATATTGGTCCAATAAGAATTTGATTCTTATCACTGTTGTCGGCCACAATATTTCAATATTCAGTTTGCATGTGAGGTTAGTATGACCCAATATTATCGGTCCAATAGTCTTCATTTTTGGTGGAAATTTGTTGAACATTGAAGCTTGTTTGAAATTTTGAGAAGTGATGTCAACTATCGAGTGGCTAATCGTTCGATTAGCGATCCGATCCACATGAAGTTTTGAGGTTTTTGGAGGTGGGTTTAGAGAGGGAGAGAGAGAGAGAAAGAGGGGAAATCGCATGAATTTAGGGATTGGTTATTGATATGGCAGTTTCTTAACTGATTTAAAACACTTCCAATTACCAAAATACCCTCACTATATTAAAAGTCTCTAATTATATAACTCAGATATTACGAAAATGCCATCCATTTAATCTAATTAAACACACTCATCTAATGGCCTAGATCGCTTCCTACACTTTCTAGGAAAAACACACTTTCCGCAGGATCCCTACTCTCCTGAGCTATATCCTGAAAACTGTTTTTTTGCAAACAACCAAACCAGGATATTTTCAATACACATTGTTAGCATACTACCCCACAAAACTAATTTGATCACTTAATTACTTAGGTAATTTTTGACCAAAACACCTATGACATCTAGGACTTCATCATTTACAAGTCTTACCTTACCAAAATCCTGAATTTTAAGATTCCGTAGTGCTTCACTGCTGTGGGTAGCGTGAAATGAAGCACCCGAATCCATTTCCCAGGAATCCACACTGCTCTCCACATTACAGATCAAAACTTCATCATCTGATTGGTCTACTGCAGTGTTAACTTCTTTCTTGTCGTTTGGACATTGATTCCTGAAATGTCCAACCTCTTTAAAGTTCCAACAGGTTACATCATTTCGAGCCCTGGACTTACTCCTCTTTCTGTTCTTACCGCCACTATTTCTGTTATTCTTCCTTCCTCTGCCAACATGCATTAATTCACTCGATGGTCCACCTGAATTTCTTCTTATGACATCTTCGCCTAGAATAAGATCTCGCATATTCACAAACGTGAACTTACTCGTATCTTAGGAGCTCGTAACAGCAGTTACGGTTCCGGACCAACTAACGGGTAATGAGGACAATAACAATAGGGCTTGGACCTCATCATCAAACTTGATGTTCACAGACACCAAACTAGACAAGATCGAGTTTAAGTTATTGATGTGGGCTGTAACTGAATCACCTTCCCTCATCCTAGTATTCACAAGCTCTCGAATAAGAAAAACCTTGTTCGCTGCAGAAGGCTTCTCATACATGTTCGATAATGCTGACATCATTCCTCTAGCTGAGGTCTCCTTCTGGATATTAAATGCAACATTCTCCGATAGAGAAAACGTTATCACTGCTTTGGCTTTCTTATCCATCCTATCTCAATCTGCTGGTGGCATTTTTTCTGGCTTTTCATCCTCCAGCACTACATCTAAGTCTTTCTGACAAAGAAGTGCTTCAATCTGCATCTTCCACCAACCAAACTTCTACCAGTCAAACTTTTTGATTTGCACCTTCTCGTCTTCTGCCATGGTAACAAATAACACGACTAAACGAAATTAAATAAAAAAAAATAAACTGAAAAAATCAGCACTAAAACAATCTGAAACAAATGACACCTGATCACTAGCGTACGATTCTGTTTCTCTGAGTTGTTAGGTTGATAAGATCCTTGCCAAAGGTTGAGGGGTCTTTTGCAAATAAGGGAAACTTGATTTTTCCCCCTAAAAGAAAGATAAAAAACACATTTGTGCTTTCTTCTTCTTCCTGCACTACCCTACCCTACTCTCTGTACTTCACAAAATTAGGCGACCAAAGTGCAAAATCAAAGCCCTAATCTTCGATTTTGGAACCCTAGATGTGATATCTAGCAACAATGGTCTTCAATTTTGTAACCCTAGGAGGCGACGGCTACTGGGTTATCAAAACCCTAGTCGCAATCTGCAGCAGAAGTCCTCAAACGGAGCTCTAATTGGAGTTGGGAAGTGAAGGCGGTGGCAGCGGCAATGCTAGCGGCAACTGATTCAGAAACCCTAATCGTGATGTCTGCGACTGTAACTGAAACCAAAGACCACGGCTTCTTCTTCAACAGGTAAGTGTTCTTCTTCTTCAACTCTTACCTAGTTCGTGTGAATCGATCAAGAGCCTGAGCTCTAATACCAGTTGTTAAGTCCAGAACACGATATCACACAAACACTAGAACAAACACAACAAGCTCACAAACTCTAAATCACAAGAACAGGAACACAAGATTTATAGTGGTTCGATCTAATTTGATCTACATCCACTCTCCACAACTAGCTCCTTCTTTGTATTAGGTGCTCAAAGTGTTACAGTACATGAATGAGAAGTATTTATAGGGGTTACAATTAGGTTACTGAATATAATGAGATATACTTTAGGAGTAGTAATATCCCAGGTATTAGTCTAGAGAAGGACTAATTCCTCTTCCTGAGTCAAATCCTCCATAACCCAACAAAGATAATGCATTTTTTATAAAAAAAAATATTTTTTTAAAGGAACTCAGTTTTTGATAAAATTTATATTGATATGTTCACAAAAAAAAGTTAAACAACACTGTGTTTTCAGATTTTTTTAATAATTAAATATTAATAAGTTGTTAAAGAAAATCATGTTTTAGTTAGAATTAATTGTTATACAACAAAAATGGAAAACATAATTAAAAAACTAACCATTCATTTGCCAACATGTGGCATCTTAAAAAAATTAAAATCATCCACAACCAAAGTTGCCCCAACACCCGAGTCGTGATAATTAAATAGTTTTTCTATTTTTATTTTTATTTTTTTCAATTTTTGGGCAACCAGCCAACCATTTGGTCACCGATGGTTGTAGCCTTAATGGGGTTATTGTGGTCAAATACGCGTAAGTGAAGGATGAACTGATACTCGATGGGAATAATATTAAGCTTGTTTCTAGATCTTCTGCTCTAATAAACCATAAACGACATGATCAGAAATAAGGATATTCGTAAGTGACAGGATAAAATCTATTTCTTGTTGTTTGTTACAGTATCTAAAGAGATATGAAACAAGTATATTTAAGTTGTAAAAACATGTTAAACATGTACATACATAATTCAAAGAAGAAGAAAAAGAAAATTACCCGTTGGCAATATGTTTGGGTTCCCATCCAGCAAGGTTACTTGCATTAACAAGTGCCTTTCTCCATAACAGAGCTTTGTTAATGTTCTGTGCTTCTTGTTGGGCAAATGCTCTTCCGAAATCCCCCTGTTGTTTTCTCACATATGAGGGATCCACGCTAGGGGTGTGCAAAAAAATCCGAATCCGAAACCGAATCCGAATTATCCGAAATTCCGAATCCAAATTATCCGAAAATTCGGATATCCGAAATTTCGGATATCCGAATTTCGGATATCCGAATTTTCGGATTCGGATAGCGATTTTCAAAAAATTCGGATATTTCGGATATCCGATATCCGAAATATTAAATAATGTTATTTTAAATTTAATAAATATATAAAATATATTTTCATTCAAAACCCTAGATCTACACTTCTACTACCGTTCCTTTTCTGCCCCAACTTCCCATCGACGGATCTGATCCAAGCCTCCCATCATTCCTTCGAATCTTCGATCTAAGGTTCGAAACTTGAAGTGTTCGACAACAAGTAACCAATATATCATCATTCGATTGTTCGATCTAGGGCTGTATCAACCGATCATCGCCGGAAGCTTGAGTCTCGGCATCATTCAAGTTCCACGATTTTACTAGTTCAAGTTATTAGGTATCTTTGATCTTATTGAAACTCCATTTTAGTTATTTCAAAAATGTTCGTGGGGTTGTCTGCAATCCTGTACGGGGACCAAGATGAACCATTTTAGTTTAATTGGTTTTTATTTTGTTAGTTTTAGAGATAATAAGAAAGATACAGATTCATGGGATTAATTGTTTTTTTAATTTTATAATGCCTTATTTTCATTTCCAACTTTCTTGCAAGTTCTTTTGTTTTGAAAGATATACCATGTTTACATTTGCAGGTTTCATTTTGCTTCGAAAAATGATACTGGGTATTTAAAGTATTCGAAATTTTCAATGCCATATTAATATTTTGTTTTTAGGATTGGATATTTGGATGGATTGGAAAGATGGGTTGTGAATTTGTGATAATACTTTTGTTTTGCAACATTTATTTCTTATAACTTTGGATATCCGTTTTATTATCCGAATCCGTATCCGAAATTTCGGATATCCGAAATTTCGGATACGGATTCGGATAGTATAAATTAACTATCCGAATTTTCGGATATCCGAAATTTCGGATATTCGGTTTTGAACACCCCTAATCCACGCCATAGAAAATGGGTATTACGATTAGCTCTCTCTCTTCTTTACACTTCATAACATGTGCAAGCTCGTCCAAACACCATGAAGAATCAGCATAGTGTTTTGAGAATATTATGACAACAATCCTTGACTCTTCGATAGCCTTGAAGAGGGATGGACGGATGAACATTTATATGATTATTAGACTTCGTTCTAGACTTCGATAGCCTAGGAAGGGCTTCATCGTCCTTGTAAGTGATGATTAGACTTCGTTCTAGACTAGAGTAAAGATGATCCACAAAGGTCTTGCGGGTATCTACTCCACTGAAACTATGAAATACGTCATATTTAAACGATCGAGAAGAAGAAGCTGGTGTGGGGTGAGATGAAGTCGACGAGGATGCCATTTATATGTTCAGAATCTGTATGATAAGTGTGGAACCAAATGAAAATAAGATCTGTGTGATTTGTTTTGTGTAGTGACTAGTGAATGAAATGGGTTAAACAAAAAGAAAGAGATGCAAATGAAGTGATGTGCTTCCCAGTAGGGGTGTGCAAAAAAATCCGAATCCGAAACCGAATCCGAATTATCCGAAACTCCGAATCCGAATTATATGAACATTCGGATATCCGAAATTTCGGATATCCGAATTTCGGATATCCGAATTTTCGGATTCGGATAGCGATTTTCAAAAAATTCGGATATTTCGGATATCCGATATCCGAAATATTAAATAATGTTATTTTAAATTTAATAAATATATAAAATATATTTTCATTCAAAACCCTAGATCTACACTTCTACTACCGTTCCTTTTCTGCCCCAACTTCCCATCGACGGATCTGATCCAAGCCTCCCATCATTCCTTCGAATCTTCGATCTAAGGTTCGAAACTTGAAGTGTTCGACAACAAGTAACCAATATATCATCATTCGATTGTTCGATCTAGGGCTGTATCAACCGATCATCGCCGGAAGCTTGAGTCTCGGCATCATTCAAGTTCCACGATTTTACTAGTTCAAGTTATTAGGTATCTTTGATCTTATTGAAACTCCATTTTAGTTATTTCAAAAATGTTCGTGGGATTGTCTGCAATCCTGTACGGGGACCAAGATGAACCATTTTAGTTTAATTGGTTTTTATTTTGTTAGTTTTAGAGATAATAAGAAAGATACAGATTCATGGGATTAATTGTTTTTTTAATTTTATAATGCCTTATTTTCATTTCCAACTTTCTTGCAAGTTCTTTTGTTTTGAAAGATATACCATGTTTACATTTGCAGGTTTCATTTTGCTTCGAAAAATGATACTGGGTATTTAAAGTATTCGAAATTTTCAATGCCATATTAATATTTTGTTTTTAGGATTGGATATTTGGATGGATTGGAAAGATGGGTTGTGAATTTGTGATAATACTTTTGTTCTGCAACATTTATTTCTTATAACTTTGGATATCCGTTTTATTATCTGAATCCGTATCCGAAATTTCGGATATCCGAAATTCGGATATCCGAAATTTCGGATACGGATTCGGATAGTACAAATTAACTATCCGAATTTTCGGATATCCGAATCGGATATCCGAAATTTTGGATATTCGGTTTTGAACACCCCTACCCACTCGACCAGCACGCTCTTGGACCCCTTTTTCTCTCGATTTCTCGCGATTCCGGTAAGATTTCGACCTAAATCTTGTACTTCTACGATCTACACTTAATTCTACACCTTTCTATCTTTTAAAACTCAACTTTGAACCGCAGAATCTACTGATTTGAGGTGTTTAAGGATGATGTCACCAAGAGTTCATATGAACTTCAAAGTGTGACCCTATTTCACCATAAACACCTCAGATCTGGGTGATTCCCACCTGTTTTTATAACAATCTCACCTAAAAATCTATGTCTCTAATCAAAGTACCATGCGATTTCGGGTTAAACATGAGAAACCGTCAAGAACGGTCAGATCTGATGGAACGGGGTGATTCCAGGCCATTTGAACGGGTCAGAACTGATGAGATTTCATTTGTTTAGTACGATATCACACCATCTCAGTAAAACCACATGTATTCCTTCCAAAAACCATCAAAAACAGTTGATCGGGATGTTGAAACGAACTGTTGTTAACCAGCCGGATAGGTCATCCGACCGGATAGCGTGTCATCCGACCGGACAACATGTCATCCGACCGAACAACATGCCATCCGACCGGAAAACATATCATCTGACCAAACAACATGTCATCCGACCGGATAACAGGTCATCCGACCGGATAGCAGGTCATCCGACCGGACAACATGCCATCCGACCGGACAACATGCCATCCGACCAGGATGTCTGTCATCCGACCCAAACCACTGTTATCCGACCGGATGAGGTTATCCGACCGGTTATCAGCATCCGACCCAAGGAACTATTGTTCGACCGGATGAGGTCATCCGACCGGATGAGTACCATCCAACTGGGTAACTGTCATTACGATACTATTCCTACTTAAACCGTTCATCGCTTACGATACCATTCAATGTTTAGGCTAACGCAGACACACTCTTAACCGATCCAATCAAACTTTAATAAATTTCTTAGATGGTGTAATATTTCTATTTGAACTTACCTTGACTTAACCATCCAACCTAGAGTGCGCAAAATAATGGGTTGGGTGTTGGGCCGGATTTTACGATACACACTTTGTCCCCTCTTATCTTACGAGCATGAAACACTATTTTGTTGTGGAAAATTGGATATTTCAATAAACACTTACACCGTGTTCAATTAACTGATTAAAAAGTTTAATTTGGTTTGCGATGGTAGTTTTCAATCAATTAGTTTAGAACATACCTTTGAGTTGTTTCTTTAGCAACGTGTTTTCCAAATGCCCTTATTTGTTGATTGTAATACATTGAATATTCTCCAAACCTTGTGATGGCGCCCCACTGGGATTTAAAATTTTCTTTTCCAATGTGCGTCTTTTTACATAGTACTAAATTTGAATCAAAATAATATGGTTTTGGTTGAAGCCCGCGTATTACGCGGGCATTAACCTAGTCTTTCTATATAATAAAAGGAAAACTTTTAGTGGACACGTGTCAGCAAATAAAGGCCCTCCCTTCCTTCTTCCCACGTGTCAAGTTCCTGCCATTTCCTAAGATTTTTCTCTTTTTTATAAAACCTAAATCATACAAAAACTCAGATCTCAATTCAAAATTCAAAACTGACCTTTACTTTTCTCTCTCTTTCTCTCAAAAAGATTCATGTCTGAAAGTCTAGCCTCATCCACATCTCCATTATCATTCATCCATTCTCCTCCCATACGCACAAAGATGAAATCTGAGGACGTAGAACCGGAGATGAAGAACTTGAAAGTTGAAAAAGACTTGTCAGGAACGACTTGATGTCAGCAACAATTTCACATTTAAGTTGATAAACGGGGTTCTCTCAGGTGCACCCAATCTTCTTACTTTAAAGTTGTATCGAGATTAGTTCTTTTTCTGTTGTAGAGAAGCTAGATAATTAACCCTAATCCTAGCGAAACGCTAAAGTTAAAGGCCTGGATATCGCTGTAATTTGTAAGTAATTGATATATCCAACGAAGAAGGGAACCATGCGAAGAAGGGGATGTTGACTGCTTTGAGATATCGGTTCTCTGTCCAGATCTTCTGATCACAACTATCTCTGTACGATTTTCCAGTTAAAAATCGCTAATATTCCTTTCCTTTCGTCAACAGTTTTTTCTGTACAAACGCGATTGCATTATAACTGATCTGCTGTTTACTTGCAGAATTTTGAATTGTTGCTGTGACGTATTTCGAATTCGATTTTTTGTTCAGAGCTATGGTACTATTCGATAGATTACTTGTTCCGAAAGATAAATAAGTGAGTGAGTTCTAATTAAGCATCGTACCGATTATTATTATCCGTTATTGTTATTATTATTGTTGTTATTATGTGTGTGGTAGTTTAAAAAGATTTAGGTTTTTAGAATTGCAGGATATTCTTTGCAAATCAGTCGATTTAAGTATGATACTAACACATTTGGGATCATGTGATGTTGCAGGTTTTAATTTGTTTATAGTTGAAGTTTGTTGTTGTTCAGGTAATCCCTTTTAGCTTTTTGTTTACATTCAACTTAGCATAACTAGATTATCGGTATTTGTTAGTTTACGTGTAAAATTTTCACTGATTTTTTTATTGCTGACTTGAAGATTAGGATTACTACAACAAGTTCTTATTTGCTATAGTTGTTGTTGTAAATTGTACTTGGTAGGTGTTTTGTGCTTAAGGGTGTTGTAATTAATGCTTATTTGTTGGTGTTTTATTCCTTTTAATGCCACATATTTCTTTTGTATACGTGTTTCACTCTAAAATTACCCTAGGTACGTGCACAGAAGCTGAAGCCACGCGTCTCTTCATCCCTTCAAGATCTTGACCTTGCATTTTTTACACTAGCATTTTCAGACCGAAGTTGCATTCAAAGTCATTCAAAAGTCAAAGGTGTGTTTATCCAAATTTGTTCTTATTGATAAACAAATGATCAATTAGTGTCATATCTGCAGGTGATTTGATCATTTGATTATATCAAATGAACATTAAATTATGGTTTTAGTGTTCAATTGTTTTGACTTTCCGAGTTACTCATTTGGGTGATTTGATATAATCTGAAGTATTCTATATGAATGGGTCGATCTGGGTTGTTTTGTATCTAATGGATGTTATTGCATCTTTGAAGAAAATAAAATCTTGCATCATCAATATGAATTTGCTCCTCCAAGTTCTCTATTCTTTTTCAAAGTTGGCTATAAGCAATGACAGGAAAAGGACATATGCTTAAATACCCGTTCATTAATATTAGAATAGTTTTAGTTTGGTACCTTTTTTTTTCTTCTTCATGAAACGACCCGTTTTGACCCGAACCTAATTTAGCCAAAGGCCGTTCTGACCCGACCCAAAATAACCATGTTTTGAAATGACCTATTTTGACCCAGAGCTGTTCTGACCCATTTCGACGAAGTCCTGTTCTTACCCATTTCTACGCAGTCCTGTTCTGATCCGAACACATCCTGACCCACCACCTGCCCCACCAAACCCGGCTGTTTTACCACTAAGTCGAACACTTGGTGCACTTGAAAAAAAAAACTAAATATAGGAATTCCAAGATATGCCTGCCCATTTATGAAGTGAATGTCAATTACATGTCGATTGTTTGCCAAATTGTCATTGGCAACCGAGAACCACCAGTTCAAACCACCACTGCAAATGCGCAACAAAAGGGGCCAAGACCCAAATCTCTTCTGCGAATTCCACAAAGACATAGGCCACTTAACCGACGATTGTTTCAGCCTCAAACAAGAAATCGAAAGGGCCTTAAGAGACGGAAAGTTAACCCACTTGGTCAAAGGTGGAAGGCGTGATTACCGTCAGATCCAAAGAAGGGAGGAAGGGCCGGATAACAAGAAACTCCGAAAGTTAGAAACCCACATGGTCCAAGGGGGTCCACGAAGGCCAAGAAGAAACTACAACAAGCGCGCGCAAGACGACTCATGGCGCGAGAAACAAGTCGTTTTCCCTGTTGTAAGAGGAGGCCCACGAGAAAGAAGGCCAATAGTCATCTCCGGCGTCATAGGGCATTACCAAACAGATTACATCTTCATCGATCCAGGGAGCACCGCGGATATCATATATGAACAGTGTTTCAATCAGTTCGATCAAGAGGATAAGGCGCGCTTAGAACCAGTTGATTACCCGCTCACCGGTTTCTGCAACGAAGCCGTTTTTCCTCTAGGACAAATATCATTCCCAGTGTTGCTCTCAGACGGACGAAACTCGAGAACAGAAGAAGTCACATTCATGGTGCTGCCAGCACATTCAAGGCACGATATTCTGCTGGGAAGAGAATCCCAAGGCGACTTCAGCATGATCTGCTCCGGCCCACACTCAGCTGTGGGATTCCCAACAGAAACGGGAGTAGCCATCATATATGCAAGCAAAGAAGTATTAGCAACAGATGAACTAAGACCTGCAAAGGCAAGGAAACCAGAAGCACGCCAAGAGGCAGAGAAATGGGTGTTAAACAGCGCATATCCAGAACAGACAGTCACCTTAGGACCTGCAATGTCCGATCTGACGCGCGCGGCGTTAAAAAAACTGTTGTTCCAAAATATGGATGTCTTTGCCTGGACACCAGCAGACATGGTGGGTGTTCCACGGCACATAGCTGAACATCGATTAAACGTTTCAGAAGATGCAAAGCCGGTGGTGCACGCCAAGCGCCACTTGGGAGACATAAAACACGACGCCATGAAAGAGCAAGTGATAGAGCTGTTAAAAGCAGGAATCATCAGGGAGGTCAGGTATCGAACATGGGTAGCAAGCCCAGTGATGGTCCAAAAGAACAACGGCAGCTGGAGAATGTGCGTAGACTACAAAGATCTGAATAAGGCATGTCCACGCGACTGTTACGCCTTACCAGACATTGATGAAAAGATTGATTCGCTTGCCACATTCCGATGGAAATGTTTCCTCGATTGCTACAAAGGGTACCACCAGGTACAGATGGCCGTGCATGATGAAGACAAGACCGCGTTCCGCACACCAACAGGGCTATACTGCTATACCAAAATGCCCTTTGGTTTAAAAAATGCGGGCGCGACTTATCAGAGGCTCATAAATGAAACTTTCCACGATGCCATCGGCAAGTATATAGAAGTGTATATGGATGATCTGGTTATTATGAGCAAAGAGGAGAGTGCAATGTTGCTGAACATCCAAAAGACGTTCGACACCTTGCGCGGAGTCAGTATCAAATTAAACCCAGCAAAATGCTCTTTCGGTATGGAAGAGGGAAAATTCCTGGGTTTCATTGTCACGAAGGATGGCTTCAAGGTGAACCCTGATAAGATACAAGCAATTGAACGCATGCCGTCACCTTCAACGATCAAGGAGATGCAAAAATTGGCAGGACGGTTGGCAGCACTTAACCGTTTCCTGGCCAATCACGCAGCCAAATCTTTTCCGTTTATAAAGACCCTCCGAAACTGCATGAAGAAGAGCCAATTTCAGTGGACTCCGGAAGCCGAGAGCGCATTCCGCGAGATGAAAGACTGCCTCATCAAGCTGCCAACATTAACTGCACCAGTCAAGGGCGAGCCCCTGGTGCTATACTTATCAGCCTCCGACAGAGCAGTAGGAGCAGTGTTGCTTGTGGATCGACAGGGTGTCCAGACGCCAGTCTATTATGTGTCACGCACTCTAACCGACCCGGAAACCCGGTACGCAATCATGGAGAAACTAGTACTCGCGCTGATCCATGCATCAAGAAGGCTGCGCAGATATTTTGCCAACCACGTCATTCACGTGCTAACAAATTACAATATTGGCAACATCCTCGCAAGGCCAGAGATTTCAGGGAGACTAGCAAAATGGGCGATAGAGCTAGGGGGTCATAACGTAGTGTTCAGACCAAGACCGGCGATCAAGGGCCAAGTACTTGCCGATTTCATGACAGAGGTACCGGATGACAAAGATCGAGAATGCAAGGCGATGGAAAAAGCCGAGAAACAGCAAGTGGAAGAACCATGGCTACTATACACAGATGGTGCGTCTAACGAGGATGGCGCAGGTGCTGGCCTCCGGCTGGTGAGCCCCGACAAACATGAGTTCACCTACGCCATACGCCTGGATTTTAAAAGCACCAACAACGAAGCTGAATACGAAGCTTTCCTTGCTGGTTTAAGGTTGGCAATAAAAATGGGAGTACGACACATCGAAGCGCATGTGGACTCCATGTTGGTGGCTGGGCAAATCAACGGGCAATATGAGGCCAAGGGAGATACAATGGCACTTTACCTAAGCCAAGCAAAGACACTGCTACAAACCTTCTATTCCTACAAAGTGCATCACATCAATAGAAGCGAGAATAAGCCAGCTGACGCGCTGAGTAAACTCGCCTCTACAAGCTTCCAGCACCTAGCAAAAGATGTACGCATAGAGGTTTTGAGCAACCCGTCAGTGCCACTGCGAGAAGTAAGCGTCGTTCAAACAGGGACAACGTCTTGGATGACTCCGATAATCACATACCACCAATCTGGGATACTCCCGGAGAACAAGGCAGAAGCAAGGAAAATCCAGTACAAATCCGAACATTACCAGATGGCTGATGGGATTCTGTACAGAAAATCATACCTCGGGCCTTTGTTAAGATGTGTTGATCCCGAAGACGAACGCTACTTGATCAGAGAAGTGCACGAAGGAATCTGCGGTATACACGCTGGACCAAGAATGGTGGTGGCAAAAGTCATGAATGCGGGATACTATTGGCCCGGAATGCACTTGGATGCGGTCAAAGAATTGAGAAAATGCAGTGGATGCCAAAGACATGCCCCCAAAACGATGCGCCCCAAGAATGAGTTGGTACCAGTCACCACGGCGTGGCCCTTTCAACAATGGGGAATCGACATGGTCGGACCTTTTCCCGAAGCGCCAGGAGCCGTCAAATTCATAATAGTCGCAGTCGACTATTTCACCAAATGGGTAGAGGCGAAGGCCCTCGCGTCAACCACAGCCGCGGTTGTCAAAAAATTCATTTGGGAACAAATCATATGTCGTTTTGGATTACCCCTCAAGATAATCACTGACAACGGAACCAACTTTGCCGAAGACAACCTTCAACAGTGGTTCAAAGAATTACACATCGAGCACACCTTCTCCTCGGTCGCGCACCCGTAGGGGAATGGTCAAGTTGAAGCCGTCAACAAGAGTATTGTCGACGGAATCAAAGCAAGGCTGGGAGAAAAAAGAAGAGGTTGGGTAGACGAACTGCCCAGCATCTTGTGGGCCCACAGGACGATGCCCAAAACAAGCAACGGAGAAACACCGTTTAGCTTGGTTTATGGGTCGGAGGCTGTAATTCCAGCGGAGATAGGATTGTCGTCATCCAGAATGCTCTCAATGAACATGATCAACAATGAAGAAGAGAGGAGGATCGACCTTGACCTCCTAGAAGAACGGAGAGAAATGGCGGCAATCAACGAAGCAAAGTATAAAACAAAGCTGGAAAAATATTACAACTCCAAAGTCCGAATATGCACCTTCAACCCGGGAGAATACGTCCTCAGAGACAATGAGGCCTCAAATGCAGAAAAACCCGGGAAGTTGGCTCCCAAGTGGGAGGGTCCATATGTCATCGACACCGTGCTCGGAAAAGGGGCCTACAAGCTGCGCACCATCGACAACAGGGAGGTTCCTCGCACATGGAACGCCCAACAGCTGAGAAAATGTTACCTATGAAGGAAATTCTTGTAATCGCAATGGCCAATTCGCCAACACATTTATAGTTATACAAGAAGTGTTTGGCTATCTTTCTACCATGCAAATTTCTTTGTCATAACTGCATATATTACTTTGGGCATACACGAAAACATCAATGGCTCGACCATTAGGAAACGTTTTAGACCTCCAAGGCCTGTCACAAGCAAGTGCACAGCCGGGTCAGACACACAACTAAAGCCTAACAAACGCCAAACAAATACTTCGTGCCCACATAAACACGAAAACATCGAACACAGGACAAACAAACATTGTAAACACCCCCAAGGCCGAGAACAGTCGGGTACACACAATAACCTGTAACTCGATCACTTCGTATTCACGATCCAACCTGCGCACAAATACGACAGAATAAAACGTTGTAATAAACACAACACAACCTGTCAGCGCCAACATTCATTCGTGATACCTAAATCAAAGTAATTACACATGCACATATTATGACGATAACAAAATTCGCAACTATTACCATAACAAATGTCAAGTCATAGCGAAGTATCCACAAACGTAACAAGGAAGTTAAAAATTGTTTATCCAATTGTCAAATACAAGACCAACCAAGGTCATACGCGGCGCGCAGGCCGGAGTCCCTCATTCGGGATGACTAGGCCCAGCACCTCCAGTCGCAACACCTTCATCACCAAATGCTTTCTTTAACAACGCAACACCATCAGGCCTTCGGGCCAGCTTTTTCGCAGCTTTAACAACAGCAAACTCCAAAGAGGAAAACTCTTGTCTTTTCAAGGCATAAGCGGCACTGCAATCTTCCTTCCACAACTCGAAATGATGTTCTTTCTCCTTATTGACAGCCGCAACTCTGCCCTCAATATAACCATCCTTACGCCCGCTATTGTAACCAGCTTGCCCCAACTCAAACATGTAATTGGCAAGCTCGTGGGAGTTCACGATGCGATCAGCAATCTGCAAGAAAACATAAATAAGAGAAGCAGTCCACGAAAATCCTAAAATAAAATAACGAATGTTACCTGAGGCACCGCGCGCGAGAGCAACCACTTGCATTCGGCTGATGTCTCCTCAGCAAGGACTTCAGAAGCTCTACACTCAATAGTTTTCTCTTGAAGGAGACGCTCAGTTGTCTCATACTTCCTCGCAAGCTCCTCCAGCTTAGCAATACGATCAATATACTCTTTCTCCTTCTTCTCAAACGCCATGCGCGCTTGATTAGCCTCCTCAGCAATATCCTTCTTTTCACCAGACAAACGTACAATGGCGTCACGTTGAGTTTTAAGCTCCACATTCGTACGCTCGCACACAGCTTCCCAATTTTTCTGCTTCTCAGCATTGGCTTGTTTTTCTTGGGCAAGTTTCTCCTCTGCATCAGCTAACCTCCACACCAACCCTTTCTTTTCAACATTGAATTTTTCCTTCTCTTCCGCAAGTAGTTTCTTATCATTTTCAAACTCCAATGTGTCCTCTCCCATCATCTTCCACTCACGGACAATCTCTTGAGTAGTAGAGAAAAAGTTAACCCCGGCTTGAACATGATCATCTAACAGTTCAAACCGGCGGCGCCTCTTCTGAAATAACCTTTCAGCTGGGGGGAGAGACAACGAGTAGAAGTCATGACAATTTTCAGGATTATTCACCCGGGAGCCCTGGGTCAAACGCCAGTGAGGGGCATGAGGCAAATCATCACAAGCTGAGTTATGGGTATCCCAGGATTCACCTCGAGCATACTCATGGCCAGGACTCCGAACCACCCCAGAAGTCGCACCACCACCACCACCACCTGGTGGGCGTTTGGTATATATCGTCTGATGCGGAGTGGTCTCACTTGTGTCCACCTCGACTTCAATATTTTTACCACGATCAACAGCACCAGCACCACTCGCATCAACTCCACCAACAGCACCGCCCGCATCACCACCTGCATTACCACCACCTTCTCCAACCTGCTCAACCCTCACATCTTCTTTTTTCTTCCCATCAGGAGTGTCTTGAGGAGGAGACAACCCAAACGTCCTCGACGGCGGGGACTCTGGAGGAGTAATTTGAGAAAGGTCAATCTTGTGTCCAGTCTTGGCTGTTTTGACACCTGCCCCAAAACGAGCAGCATATTCAAAGAATAGAAGGACAAACAAACAAAAAAAAAATGTAACGCAAGCTCGAAGAAGTTCAAACAAATAACAGAAGCTTCATAGATCTTCTGCAACAAATCCCCAGGTTTCTCAGCAAAAACACCCATATCAACCTCCGATTCAGAAGGGGCAGGAGGATTCTCTTTTTGAAGTTTAATCTTCTTTGATGCAAGCACAGCAGCAGCCTGCTCATCAAGCTTTCGCTTCCTATCGTCAAACATCTTTTTCTGCATAATCTCCGTTAGAGTTGCACGGTCATCAGGGTCCGACTCAGGCCTTTTTTCTCCAACTCCTAAACCGGGCAACGAATCAGAAACGACAACATAATCAAGGATACGATGAGTACGAGGTCGCTTACGAGGAGACTCAGCGGTAGGTTCTTCAACCCTTTTCCCTTTCCCTCCCGGCTTGTCAGCTTTCGCCTTCCTCCTCGTCTCCAACGGGTCAGCAGTTTCGACCGGGATCTCCAAATCATCACCAACAGGCTCGTTCACCGGCTCATGCACAACCCTCTGCGCCGGACCTGCACGCGCGGAACGAGAGGTTAGGTCTTCAAAAGATCTGTCAGACCCATCACTCGAGAGAATGATAACTTCCTCTCGAATGGAATCAAGTGCATCATCATCACTCTCAATATCTTCACCTAACACAGTGTTGACGTAAGTGGTGAAACTCTCATTACTCGGATGAAGAAACCAGCCACGGATCTGATCCAACCAAGGTCGCTTATCCGGTTTTTGTATCGCCTCAACCATTGCACCCGGCGCCTTAAGATCCAGAACGTTCAACAACGTGAAACCTACTGCACAAAAAGACAGCGATAAAGAACAAAGCACAAGCAATACAGCGTACAACATACAAACACAAAAAAAAAAGGAAAGAGGGATTACGGAACGAGACGTACACTTGCCCTCATGACCATAAACTGGGACCCCCAACGGATGTTTAGGGATCCACTTCATGCTCATCCCGGCACCAACCAACGCCATCTCCTCAAGCTGGATTATCGGAGTGGCTTTACGCGTCAACCTCTTATACCAGTCTTGATCAGCAAAATTTGCAACCACATCAAATTTGGGGATACCCTCATCCACGGATCTGTAGTGCATGTCCACAGGTACAACACCCCGGCGAATATAAAAAAAAATTTGCTTCCAGTCATGGAGACTCTTCAGTGGCACAGAACAAACAGGAGAAACGCCGGTACGAGCACTGAAAGAGTAAAACCCACTAGTATATGAAACGGTGTAGAAGGCGTTGAACATCTCGAACGTCGGATCTAAACGGTTCGCCATACAAACGAACTCAAAGTGAGTAATCCGAGGGAGCCCGATGGCATTGATCTGAGAGATGTGGAGACCATAACCCCTCAACACATCGGCAGTAAACCGAGTCATCGGCAGCCTGAAGTTACCCTCCCGGAAGAACGCAGCATACAGAGTCATATGACCAGGAGGAGCATCCATGGCTGTAGAACCAGGAGTAGGATACTGAGCACCCCAATCAGGGAGAAAACCCATCTCCCTTACTAAATTATGGAATTCCTCCTCTTTCCACCCCACCACCGCCTGATCCGGGCCGGGAGGAGTTCTCCCCTTGTTCCTCTTCTTCCGTGAAGAAGGATTTGCAGAAGACATGGTAATGCAGATGAACTCAAAGAGAAGAAGAGAAAAAATAAAGGAAGAAGAGAGAATCCCGGAATTCAAATTTTGAATAATAGAGAAGAAAGAGGAAACCACCATATATTTATACCCATCGCATTTAATGCGATGGGTAGTGGAGCCGTCAGGGTCGGAAAAAGCAACCAATAGGGGAGAGACACGTCAGAGGAGAGAGAAGGCGGCACCTCTTTTTCCGGAAGCAGGTGAACAGACTACT
Organism: Helianthus tuberosus; assembly: GCA_030545235.1. Classification (NCBI taxonomy): domain Eukaryota; kingdom Viridiplantae; phylum Streptophyta; class Magnoliopsida; order Asterales; family Asteraceae; genus Helianthus; species Helianthus tuberosus. Next base: position 209,706,002 of record CM060371.1, on the reverse strand, counting down.
GACATGTCGCCGAAAAAGCAACTGACGGTGACTGAAAAGGCAACTATTCACCTGACATCAGACAGTCACATCAGTCACCCCTTCCCAAGACAGACAAAGTTTCCTCTTGAAGACAACCTTTTAGAGTGCCAAAACCCATGCGCGGTACGCCATGCGTCCATTTGGCCCAACTTTTTAAAGGACCAAAACCCATGCGCGGTACGCCATGCGTCCATTTGGCTCCACTCTTTAAAGTGCCAAAACCCATGCGCGGTACGCCATGCGTCCATTTGGCTCAGCCTTTTAGAGTGCCAAAACCCATGCGCGGTACGCCATGCGTCCATTTGGCCCAACTTTTTAAAGGACCAAAACCCATGCGCGGTACGCCATGCGTCCATTTGGCTCAACGTTTTAAGTGTCAAAACTCATGCGCGGTGCGCCATGCGCCCATTTGGCTCAACGTTTTAAGTGTCAAAGCCCATGCGCGGCACGCCACGCGTCCACTCGGCTCAACTATACAAGTCCCCAAACTCCATGCGCCGTGCACCCATCAGGTGCAGATTCCTTGAGGACCCCATAAAAGTCTCACAACACAAACATACTACACTCATAAGTCCAGAATCCCTCCTAGACGATCAACTCAACTAGAAGGCACACTGGACTGGGGGGACTTGAAGAGGTATGGTCCCAATTCCTTGCCCACATGGCAAGGACCACACCACTTTTTCCATCCTATGTGGCGTTGACATCAACGAGACTATCCAGAAGCTTCCAGAAGCTTCTGGAAAATATAAAGGTGGCACCCAAGATGCTACATCCGACATAAAGGACAACACGTGTCACCACTCATCAAGCGCCAAATAGACCTGCGACGAATCCAGGAGCAGCCCGACAACACCAGTACGACGTCTCCAAAATAGGCAAATGCAGGCGCGCCACGTGTACCACTACACCGACTACAGCAGAGGAGACCAAGAGGATATTCCCCTTGGTCGGACAGCTGGCACGCGTCTACAGCTGGCACCGCTGCTCCTCCCTCTTTCACCCTCCGGCTATAAATAGGACCCTTCATCATTCAGGTTAAAGGATCTTGCTCTCTATACTCTCACACTTAACACACACTGTTTTATCCCTCCTCGGAACAGTACTTATTCTCACGCCGGAGCCTGGTTAAGAGGGAAACCCCCATATTCCCCTCTTAACGAGACTAACGGTGTTGCTGTTTTGCAGGAACCAAGCCATTTCCGACGAGTAAGAAGAGAGATTGAACCCATCATTGAAGTAACCCCACCGGTTAACATTAGTGTTAACTAGTGTTTCATCATATGATCATAGTTAGGCTGGTTCTTAGAAAAATAAAAAGACAAAAAATACTGTCTTTGTAGAATGCTAATTCAAGGTGTTTCAAACAAATGGCCACTGTTGTTAGTAAGTTTCAGTTAATGACCAAATTTTGAAATATTTCAGTGTCATGCTTTATGCATTGCATTATCGACATGTTGAATTTGTTTTGAATTCCATTGAATGATAAGGATGATTTCTTAGGTTCGCATAGAAAAGGATCCAGCTGCTAGAACCTGATCATGCTGGATAGCGGCATGAGAGGACCCCACACTAAGTCACTGACATTTGAGTATGCTTTCGGTCTTGAGTTCCATATCAAAAGGAATATATACTATATCATATTAACATGTTCAGAGTTAATATTATCTGGTTAAATGTCAACATAGGCTGAGTCTTTGTGATATGTGTGTGATCACTTTCTTTTATTTGGTTTTGCAAAACAATAACTCAACAGACTTGGTGAAACATTGAATTGCCACAATCTTTTTTCATTCAGTCTATTTTTGGTGTAGTATTGTACTTCCTTTAATTATTGGTATAAATTGTGGTTAAATACTAGGGATGAGAACGGTAGCCGTTCGGTACCGAAAGTACCGGTATCGAAAAATAAGGAAAATTGGTACCGGTGTTTTACCCATAAATACTGGTACCGGTACCGAAAAACGTGAAAAATGGGAACCCTGTACTCTATAAGAGATAAAATTTATTTATTCTGTATTAATAAATCTTATGACCGGTTACTCTATAAGAGATAAAACTTATTTATTCTAAATTAATAAATCTTTTTTTTTCAGGTGGAAAAGTGGGGTCTGCTAGAAAGTGGTCATAATCTTGATGTTGCGGACCTTAAAGTGCAAAATATAATCGGTTGAGGTTTTCTTGGAACTCACAAAAAAGTTTTAAGTGGTGTGCAAAATTATCATTTTGCCTTTGGCTCGGCTTTATCGGTGTTAATGTTAAAAAGTGTCAGCCAATAAGAGTTAAACAATCGTATCAATTGTTGCACTTTTATAGACATGCATATAGTGACAACTTCATGGCTTTGTTAAGAGTAATTTTAGCATGGCTTTGTTGAGAGTAATTTTAGCATGGATTCCATGAAAGATTTTGAGTGTTGGTTTCATAGAGTATATTAAAAGTTTGGTTAAATTTGCAGTTGAGTGTTAGGAGCGTGAAGAATCTATGACTCAAAGAGATGCTGGTAGATTTCCAATAGATATAAAATGGGAGAAATGTCGTATGCATAATGGTTTCCAATGGATTTCCAATAGATTTCCAATGGATTCCATGAAAGGTTTGAGGGGATGAATTTTGCAGTTTAGTTTGGCTGCAAATGTGTAGGGTTAATGTGTTATGTTTTGTACGATGTCATCTGTGTTGTATTGGATATTATGGTTTGGGATTGGTTCTTAGCGACTTGCTAAGAATTGGTATGGTGGTAGTGTTGAATAGAAGTTCATTTTTGTCTGACCAAAAAAGTTAATGTGTGTTTTTACCTCTAAGTTCATTGAAAGAATTGATCTTTCTTTTTTTGTTTTTAGTTTCTTTGTTACTCACCTGCATCTTTGTAAGATTTAGTCATCAAACATGTTTTTAAAATGTGGAAGGTATTTTTTAAAAGAGGAATCTGTTGGTTTATTTGTTATTTAAAACGATTGTGTTTAGGTTTCGGTTTATTGTTTTAAAACGATTAAACATGTTTGTTATTTATTTGTTATTTAAAAGATGTTCCCTTTCTTTATAATACATTTTTAATAAACCTTAAAAAATGTGTATCCATTCGTTGTTTAATAAAATGTGGTATGTAAATTTTCCAAAAACCACCCATGTTTTTACACGGGGTTACATAGGTCTTAGCATGAAGAGATATCAGGTTATAAGTCATACAAAAAAAAAATACATTTATAGATATAGATTTTTTTAACAAAACCCATAACCCGTGAAGCTCACGGGTATATAACCTAGTTTGTAATAAAGTTTACATGGATTGTCATGGATTGTAGACGCAGTTGAATAAATAAGGTTAATGGCAGGAATTTGATTAATATTGGTCTGTTTCATTACGGTATCGATTTATCAACTAAGAGAGAAAACTTAAAAAATAAAACAGTGTTAAGTTAATAAGGATGTCAACACATGGTTTACATCGATTGAAAACCATAGTAAAAGAATACCATTAATGGTTCTAATAGTACCAATACGGTAACTATGTTTTTCGGTGGGTACCGGCTCAATCCGGTTAAAAAAATATATCGCATATTTAGTTTTTTTTAAACTAACGAACGAAAGTTATATCCGAATATAAAATTATCTTATTGAAGACGTATATTATTTTGAGCGTCTTGGGTAAATTTAAAACTTAAAAAAGTATAAAAAAGACAAAGTCACTATTCATTCAAATGTTATGAATTAATATAGATAGATAATAGATAATTTGATGTTGTCCTCTCTAACATCTTGCCGATTAGTTCCTTTTCCTAAAAAGTCTTTTGCTCTTGAAAAAGAGATCTAAGTTTATTTATTGGATTTTGGGATGCTTGTTTAAAAAATCTAAGTTTATTTATTTGATTTTGCGATGTTTTATTTAAAGTAAGTGCTGCAGATCCCATTTTTCAATACTTTTATAGAGTTACATATAAGAATTGGAACCGGGCCTGAAATACAACAATAAGGTTCGGATCTGATGGTTTCGGTTAGATTCCCCGGTTTGAAACCGTAAACTACTCAGCCCTACCGAGTGTTAGCCGTAACACAACAAGTACAACCCATTCCTTACCTTATGCCGGATGGTTCTATCGGGCAAGGGAGTACACCCCATAAATATAACAATAAATTATGGGAGGTTAAACAATTAAAGATTATTATACATTATAAATTAGGAACACCTTTTGGCATATAGTTGTTGTACTAAGAGCTTAGGGGGTTTTCCAAAAAATAATTGGTTTTATACACTATAAATTTATATATATACTATTTATTTGAAATATTTGTATGCATACTTGGTTGTAAGTTGAGCTTAAATAGTTGTACCTTAAGCAAATATTTGTTGTAAGTTGTGCTTAAGTGTTTGGTTGTAAGTTGTGCTTAAATGGTTGTACCTTAAACAAATATTGGTTGTAAGTTGTGCTTAAGTGGTTGTACCTTAATCAAATACTGGTTGTAAGTTGTGCTTAAGTGGTTGTACATTAATCAAATAATGGTTTCATTACCTTACCAAATTCAATCTGTTTTGTATGCATGTATGGTTGTAAATTGTGCTTAAGTAGTTGTACCCTAATCAAATAATGGTTTCATTATCTTACCATATTCAATCGGTTTGATCTATTCAAAGTTGTGTTGTTTTATTTGTAAATTATTATTATTTATAATAATCTAACTAATTTAGCCAAAATCTTGTATAAATATAATTTGCAACATATTGATGCAATGGTTGTTGTAATGTATGCATTATGGTTTGTATAGTGGTATTGATATATATTATATATAGATTACGATGAACCTGTCAAACGGGAAAAAAAAGACGCAGGTTCATCGTAACGCGCGAGTCCTAGATCAACTTAGTTATTTTATTATGTGTTTTACGTTTCGGTTTAATCTCCTCGCATTAACACCGCAACTTCAGTCTCGGTGGTCGCTGACAGTAGTGTGTCATTAGTGCTCGCCCCCGCCGCAACGCGGGGGTGCTTAATACTAGTTATTATAAAAGAAGGATTAACATTTTCAAGTAATTTATCTTTTTTTTTTGTTATTACTATAATGGGAGGTTAAACATTAAGGATTATTATTATTATTATCAAGAATTTTATAAGACTAGTGGGTATGGAGAGCCTCATCCCCAAGGGGATGGGCCGTCACGTCACCGCCACGTAGGAGGGGCTTGAAGGGGATGGACCTAGGGGGTGGGGGATGAACCCCTTTATATATATATATATATATATATATATATATAGGGTAAGGTTCATGCGAGAACCACCCTTATTGCGAGAACCGCGAGAACCAATGTGAACACAAAATAAAATCTAAAAAAAATCAAAAAAGCACTCAAAATTATATTTTTTTTAAATATTTTTTAATAAAAAATCGCTATATTTCGTTACCATAAAAAAAAAAAAAAAAACTTTTTTTTTTCGAGTAACAGTTATCCATGCACATGTGCATATGTATCATTACTTCAACAAATTCGGTAATACATTATCAGGAATAGACAATTGCACTTTAATTTACAATACCATTAGTAATACACTACTTTTTACATTACCAATATTCAAAATGCACATGTGCATAATTAGGTATAACCATGATATAACGTATTTTGGTACAAAAAGTTTGTGATTTTGAATGGAGAAGTAGACCCATATACATGTTTTTTGGTTAGTTATATCTAGTGGTTGATGGTTTGGTTATAGTTGTCAATTTTTTATGTAATATGTTGATTGGATGGTATAAATGGTGTTTACATACATGTAATAAAGTGAAAATATTGTTAATGGTATTGTATTGTATTATGGATGGTAGGAGGTAATGGTATTGTATTATGGATGGTAGGAGGTAATGGTAGTGTATTATGGATGGTATGATAGATGAAAAAGGAAAGTGTATTCAAAGTGGTGTACCAAAACACCTTATTTAATGTTGATACATATAAATGCACATGTGCATTTCTAATATTGGTAATGTAAAAAGTAGTGTATTACATATGGTAGTGTAAATAAAGTGCAATTGTCTAATATGTGTAATGAATTACGGAATTTGTCAAAGAAATGACAAAAATGCACATGTGCATGCTTGTGTATTATGGATGGAATGATAGATGAAAGAGAAAGTAGTGTACCAAAACACCTTATTTCCTGTTAATACATATAAATGCACATGTGCATTTCTAACATTGTTAACGTAAAAAGTAGTGTATTACACGTGGTAGTGTAAATGAAAGTGCAATTGACTATTATTTGTAATGAATTACGGAATTTGACAAAGAAACGACACATATGCACATGTGCATGGATAACTGTTACTCAAATTTTTTTTTTTTTTTTTTGAAATTTTTTTTTTATTTTTTTTATTAACAAAATATTGCGATTTTTTCAAAAAAAATAGTAAAAAAATAAAAAAAAATTTTTTGGGTGTTTTTTAGATTTTTTTAGGAATTACTGTTTGTGTTCACACTGGTTCTCGCGGTTCTCGCAATAAGGGGTGGTTCCTAATGGATCTTTGTCCTATATATATATATATATATATATATATATATATATATATATATATATGCATGTATGTATAGGTGTGTGTGAGGGGATGAGGCCCGGCGAGATCGGCTGGGAGAGGACGAAGTTGACGGGCTGGGGCGACGACGGGGCTGGATGTTTGGGGCCGAGCCCCCATACCTTCTGGTCTAAAGGGTAAATTACTTTTTGATTCTCTATGTTTTATTGGTTTTAACCACTTGAGTCCAAAATCAAAATGTTTAACGCCCTGAGTCCCTATAGCCATTTTTCTTAACCATTTGAGTCTAAATATCTAACACTGTTAGAATTTTTTGGTTAAGTATTGTTAAATGACCAAAATACCCTTATAGTTAAAAAATAAAAAAATAAATTATTATTAGATTTTTCTCTCTCTCTTTTATATATATCTTTCCCCCTTATCTCTTTCTCTCTCTCTCTAAATATTCTACACCCTTCATCTCTCTCTCATCTTTCTTTCTCTCTCTAGACCACCTGCATCCCCCCCCCCCACTAACACCACCACCACACCACTACCGTCACCACCACACCACCCACCACCGTCTTACAACCGCTATTGAAAACCCTCCACCACCGTCTCACCTCCACCATCAACACCACACCACCAACCAACGCTTCACTTCCACCGTCACCATCTGCAATACAACAACGATCTGGCATACCAACAGAAGACCTAATCAACCATCTAGATCTCGCATGGAGCCACAATCCTCTAAAAACACTAAAACTCATCTGCAACCTCAGATCTGTTCGCGGCACCGGCAAATCGGGAGGCCTGATAGGCTAAAGGGCAGAAACTTGGTATGGATATTAAACAATGAACTCAAATATACAACAATCTGTGTAGTTTCGCAAGAAAATGTATTTACAACATCCTTTCAGTAGCTACATTACCGAATCATATCGCCTTCATAATGGATGGTAATAGAAGATACTCAAAGCAACACAATTTAGTCGACGGGGAAGGACATAAGGTCAGATATTCATCGTTAATGTCGATGCTTAGATACTGATATTATAATCCGCACATCCGGTGAGACCCGTTTGAGTAATTTTCTTTCGTGGCAAAGTGGTAACTGCCTCTTGTGTTCACCGTCTGTTTTGTGGCCCGAAATTGGTTTTCGACATCTGGTTCAGGCAATTTTGGAATTCCAACATAAATGGTATTATTTAAACAAACAGAAGCAGACATGAAGTGTACTCTAGGATTCCTAGGTGTAGTCGTTTTTAAACTTCTATATCTTGTTATATTCTAGTTCAAGTTGTGTTTGTAACACGGGTTAAATTTTTGTATTAGTATCCTTGACCTCAGTTCATGACCATATGCTTACTGTATGAAATTTTGCTGATGCGATCTTGATGATGGTTGTTTGAAGGGGGTTCGTTACCGGCATAGGAATTCCGTTTGAAGGGGATTTCATTTAAAGGTTTAATCATCTCCATCATAATGTGATTTATATGTTATTTGTTGATTGTGGTGGTGGATGGATGAGGGAGGTGGTGGTGGTGGTGGTGGTGGAGATGGGTGGTTGTGGTGATGAATGACGGTGGCAGTGGGTGTGTTTAAATTATATATATTAAAAGTTTATGTATTAAAAACTTGTTACATATATTAATGTTCATATAAGACTTGTACTTTGTGTGTAAATGGCCAAATTACCCTCATAGTTAACAGGCTTGGTGGATGGTGTTAGAAATTTGGACTCAAATGGTTAAGAAAAGTGGCTATAGAGACTCAGGGCGTTAAACATTTTGATTTTGAACTCAAGTTGTTAAAATCTCTAAAACACAGAGACTAAAAAAATAATTTATATAAGGGGAATTTGCCTGTAATAATATCACCTATACCTTATTGGCCATTAATAATCCCACATCAGAATATTTACCCCACCAGTCTCACCTTTCACCAATTTTTCCTACAATGGTCTCCCGTTAAAAAAACTTAACGGAGTTAAGCTTTTTTTCCAAATTACAAACAGATTTTTTAGCACTTTTGATCAGAACGATGATACGAGTCCATTGATGTAAAACTTACTTCGAAATGGTGCTCCAAGTGACTTGATTTTGGTTAATTGGAAATTTAAACACCCGAATTGAAGCGTCGTTTTCATCGTTTGGAGAACCGTTTCAAGGCAAGTTTTACATCAATGGACTCGTATCGTCGTTCTAATCAAAAGCCCTAAAAGATCTGTTTGTAATTTGGAAAAATAGGTGAAAGGTGAAAGGTGAAAGGTCATGGGTTGGAGTCTCACTTTGAGGTGAAAGTGAAAGGTGGGACTGGTGGGGGGAATATTCTGAGGTGGGATTATTAATAGCCAACTCCGTTAAGTTTTTTTTAACGGGGGACTATTGTAGGAAAAATAGGTGAAAAGTGGGACTGGTGGGGGGAATATTCTGAGGTGGGATTATTAATGGCCAATAAGGTCTAGATGGGATTATTACAGACCAAATTCCCTTTATATAAAAGAAGGATCATTATTATCAAGAAATTTATCTTTTTTTGTTATTACTATAGATAGAATAAGTTACATTTAAAATTAAATTATAATATAATATAATTTTATAATGATAATGAACAAAAATAAAGCAATTAAATTGTCGAGGGTTTTAAATAATAGAGACCGATAACATAATTTAAGCGCTTGAAGGTCATGGGTTGGAGTCTCACTTTGAGCAATATTTTCCAGGTGGGCCAGAGCCCAGAGGTTTTACCACATTGGGCCTTCGGGCGGTAGGTTTTCTCTGGAATGGTGGACGGGCCTCGTCACCAACGTTGTCCGTGTTCGCAGGGCGTGGATAGCCTTTCATTAATGGTTTTGTCCGATGACCAGGCTTTTATAGTATTCATTAGCCGTTCAAATAAAAAAAAAGCTTGTGCTGTTGACAAGTCTGTTCTTTTTTTCTTTTGGGTGGGCTGAGATAAGAGGGTTTCTTTCTAGTTGTTAGCCAAAACTTGGTTGATCTTATTACATGGTGGGCCGTCTATCTCCCAGCCCATTTTGCGATATAAAGAAAACAAAGAGTCCATCTTAAAGTTGACTATATGGCCCACAAAGAGTGTGTTTGGATTTTGGGACTTGGAAGATTTTATTAAACTTAGGTTTATAAATTAATTAAGTTTCTAATAATTGGAGTTTTGTATTAGTCAAACCATCGTTACAAATTCATTCTATATTTTAATATTTTTAATCAATGATTTACCAACAATAATCGATGATTGGAATAACAATATGAGCTCCATCAAAATGTTGTGAAAAGGTACCATAAGAATAACCTTGATGACAGTATTGTTTAATATTATTACAAGCAACCAAGTGAATAGAATCGAGACTGAAAGTGTGTTTGATTCAACATATCATTCATGCTACCAGGGAGATCATTAAAAAAGACACAGTGTCATGTTCAATCTTGAACTTAGGCGTAATACCAGAAGAATGAGTTGATGTTTCTTTTAGACCACTTATCTTCTTCTTCCTGGCAACGAGTCTAACTCCTATACCACACTCCTTAGACGTTTCCCTACCATACTTATTTTTAAGCTGAAAAGAAAGAGCTTTGTATGTTTGATCCCACCATGTAGTGTGTCTAAGTGCACCAAAGGAAACATACCACATTAATAGACGTTTCGAAGAATTATCACTCTCCTCCCAAACCACATCATCTTGAGAATCCTTACTACTCATCATCTGCTCCATACTTATCATGGGGTTGAGGTAATTTGTCATGATGCACATTAAGAAACCACAAAAGTCATCACACCAGTTCTTTGGAAGTTTCAATCTACATCTTCTCCCTTTAAGTGGAGGAGGTGTAAACCCTTTTGCAACCTCAACACCTTGAAGTTGAAGAACCATAGAGCCATTTTCAATAGCCATTCCCTAATTAATGAACACAAACTCATTACATTCCAATGATGGCTAACATGTTCTATATATATGAAACATTATTTAGTTGATAATACACACACACACACACACACACACACACACACACACACACACACACACACATACATACATACATATATATGTGTGTGTGTGTGTATATATAAAGAGAGAGAGAGAGAGACCTCAAGCATAGATTGTAGTAATCTCCCACCATCATTTATGATACCTGATTCAAAGAGTGAGACATGACATAACATTTTACAATTTTTATGAAAATCTCCAAAAGTTGTAAGTAACTTGCAGTGGGATGCTTTGAGAGTAGTTAAACTTGTTGGGAACTCGGGTAATTCAAGTAGCTTTTCGCAACGCGATATGTTTAGGATTTTGAGTCGAGTAAGTTGCAAGAGGCTGAAATCTAGTCGTGAAAAATCATTGTTACTTATATTTAGTGCTTTTAAGTTGGATAACTTAACAATAGCACATGGAAATTCTACGCCTTTGAGACCACATGCAACAAGATCCAACTTTCGTAAGCTACGTAGAAATTGATGAAATGACTGCGGCCTTGTATTCTCAGGTTGAGGTTGTATGAGTCCTTCTAATTCCAACTCTTCTAAATTTTGTAAGGCATCAAAGTTGAATTCTATGCTCTTTAAATTAGCTAAATAAGACAAACATAGGGAAATAAGATTGGTACAACGTTCACCAATTGATGAGGGTAGAACTTCTATCCCAATATATTCTAGAGTCAACTTTACCAAGCTTTCCATGTTTGCTTGGATCTTTGGGAACTTAACAATCTTGTGGCAAGACTTTATTTCTAGAGTCTTGAGCTTTTCCATGTGAACAATTGTTGGAAACATTCTGAGCTTGCAACAACATGATACACTTACATCTTCAAGACTTGAATGAATTCCAAGTGATGGGTGAATTTCTTTTAACTTAGAACAAGAAGAAAGTCTCAACTTCTGAAGACATGGGAGTCCATCAAAATCTGGTGAGTTTAATAGCTCCCACATATTTTCGAGGTGAAGCACTTTCAAATGTGGTAGATGCTAAAAGATAAACAAGTATATGGAAATTAATTAGTGTGATATACATAAATTGCATAACTGAACAAGTTGCATCTTTGAGTAGATCCCCCCCCCCCCAAACACACACAAGCCACTTAAATAACTCTAGGTAGATCTGAATACCGAGTTCAATTATATTATATGATATGAATGTTAAAATGATTTAAATGGAAATGTATTCGTAAAGTTAAGGTGTAAATTAGGTTGTCCGAAATACACTACTTTTTAAATGTTTAATCAAATGAATTACCTTACAACCTTTCCAAAGGTCTTTTTGCATGCTAAAACTCAATTTTAGAACAACAAGCTTCATTGGTCGGAAATTGTCTGGGAATGGACTTGCAGGATACCCATCCCAATCGATATACCTTAGTTTCTTCATGTTTGATGCTATCTTGCAGAAGCGCAATGAATGATTGTATGAGTCACCCTTATATCTTAATGCTTCAATATTGTCATTTTCCTGCAACAAAGAAGGAAACAATGTAAGGGTTAAGTATTATTCGGTAAGCCACATAAAATAAAATATATTCTTTAAAAGTTAGTTAACTTAACCTTTTCCCTTGTTGCATCCAAAGAACACATTTTTCTAATTTCTTCATCTTTCCAAACTCTACTGTGTTTTTTAGGATCCTTTGGATGTTTCCCTCTAACAATGTAATGTCCCATTTCTTGAACAAGATCATGCATATCAAACTTACCATCCACAATACTTATAAGAGCCTTTTGTCTCAACACCTTTATTCCTATTTCAGGGTAAAATTCACAAGCATCAAGTATCTCAATTGCTACACCTGTGAATACCCCCCTAAAGAAACATGCAATATCCAAGAATAGCTCTTTCTGGTAAGGTTCAAGTCCATCGTAACTAATTTTGAGTATATCCATGACCTTGGAATCCGGAATGTTTCTTAATTTATCCAACGCACTTATCCACTCCACCTTGTCTTTGTCGTACAAAAACCTACCTAAAACTTTAAGTGCCAATGGCAGCCCGGCAGCATAAGAAACTACACCTAATGAAAGTCTTCCAAAATCTTCTATAGGGTTCTTTTCATCATATGAATGTCTTCTAAAGAGTTGTATAGCCTCGTCATGTGATAGTAATCTGATAGGATATACCATATCTATTTTGTGGGTTTTTAGCAAGTGTTCATCTCTTGTTGTGATTATAATTCTACTCCCACTGCCAAACCAATTATGTGATCCTGCTAACGCCTCCAGCTGTTCAAGATCATTGATATCATCAAGAAGTAATAACACGTTACTATGGCATAACCTAGTTTTGATCATGCTCTTTCCTTCTTCAACACTATGTACTTCCCTTTTTGTATTCAAAGTACTAGAAAGAATTTTTTCTTGTAGAGTTTTTAAACCATGTTTGCTTGATTCCACACGGATATTGTCAACAATGCAATGGGTTTGAAATTGGCAAGAAATCTTGTTATAAAGAGAAAATGCAAGAGTAGTCTTACCACTACCCCCGACTCCCCATATGCCAACCATGCACACACCACCTGACCCAATTACTAATCGAGATTTCAAATCTTGCAAGCGGGTCGTCATCCCAACTAGATCTTCATCAATATTAGAATGGAAGGAGAACAATCTATCCGAAATTCTATCAACAATTTCTTTGATGACTTTTGATTCATGCCTACAAGTTGAATATACAACATATGCTAGCATTAACTCAAAAAAAAGTAATTTAACAAGCCCACAGACATGGAAAGGGAAGGATTTTTTTTTTTTTTGTAAGAATGGTTAACTCACACTCTCTAAATCTACTTTTAAATCTAAATCAATGTCTACCATGGGAATAAAACCCTCAACTACTTTAGGAGAAACATCGTAAAACACCACTTGATATCGTTAAACAACAAAGCCCTTTGACACGAAGAATGAGTGATAACTAAATTTGAGTTATTTAAAGTGAAAAGAACCACCACATCATTCAAAAGCTCAACATTAAATCACCAGTTATGGTCATTTTGACTTATGAAGTTATGATCTTTATATCAAATAACAAATGTAAATCAGGATGGAATTTTCGTGTAGCTGCAAGGTGGCAATTGTGAATTTAAAATTAGAATTTCATGAACTAAGGTAAGGAATGGAGTTTTAAAAGGGCATTTAGACCAGTGGTATTTTAGGGTTTTAAATTATGTTTTCTTCTCTGGAGGTCAAGGGTTCGAGACTCGAGTAGAATTTGGAGTAGATTAAATTAGTGTGCGAATTGTCGTTCTAAAATAATATATATGGGTAACCTTTTAAGTCTAAAGGATTGGTTAACCTAATGGGCCTAATCAACTTAATTTTTGTACATGATGCAATATAAAATATAGTAAGTTTTTTTGGTTTGAAAGAAATTGTGACTAACACCCTCATTAAAAAGGTTTATACGAAGAAGAACGAGCTCAAGCCTTCATAGCTTCTCCAGCTGAGCTTTGGCCCATTTAGGCTTGTCTAGAAAATGAGTCTAGCCGAGTCATTACGAGCACAATTCTGTAACTCTTAAAACAAGTTGAGCTCTAGCTTGAGATCTCTTAATTTAAACGAGCTAAGTCTGAGCTTGAGAAAAATTATACTCCGTGCGACTCAGAGATTACAAATGAATGTATTAAGTATCACATATGGTACATCTGTAATTGAGTTTATATTTAAAAATAGTGGCTTCAAATAAAAAGAAAATGAAAAGTACCCATTGGCAATGTTCTTTGGTTCCCATCCGGCAATGTTACTTGCCTCAACAAGTTTGTTTCTCCATACTTGAGCTTTGTCAATATTCTTTACTTTTAGTTGGTCAAATGCTTTTCCGAATTCCCCTCTTTGTTTTCCCACTTCTGAGGGTTCTACGTCATAGAAAATTGGTGTAACGATTAGCTCCCTCTCATCCTTACATTTCATAATATATGCAAGTTCTTCCAAACACCATGAAGAATTTGCGTAGTTTTTAGAGAATATTATGATGGCAATCCTTGATTCTTCGATAGCCTTGTAGAGGGATGGACCGATGGATTCACCCCGGGGAAACGTTTCATCGTCCTTGTAAGTACGGATTTGCCGATCTACAAGTGCCGAGTAGAGATGATCTACAAAGGTCTTGCGAGTGTCTTCTCCTCTGAAACTAAGGAATACATCATAATTAGATGATCTGGAAGAAGTGGCGGAGACATGAGACGAAGACGAAGACGCCATGTGTTGTATGCTCTAAGCTTTATGGTTAGTAGAAACCAAATGAAAAGAGGATTTACGTGATGTGTGTTGTTTACCAAACGAAAAGAGGTTTAGGTGATGTAAGTTTACTAAAATGAAATGAATGGAGACATGATGTGTTACTGTTTTTGCGATTCCCATTAAATCTTCATATAATAACATAAACAAATAAAATTATTAGAAAATGATATATAATATAATAGTTTACATTACAAAGGCCACCGGCCACGAGGCGTATTATAGTTTAGCTAATGTATTTTTCACGGTTTTAAGACTCTAATATATATGCACAATATTATCTTATCACTACTACCAAGATAAATGTCATTAAGTGCCCCACATGCATGCATATCTCCAAAGTCAACATTCAACAACGCGTTTTTAGCATTTTGACTTTTTATTATTTAGCCATTGATTGATATACGGAAAAAGGAGAAGAAAGTGAAATAATAAAAATAATGGAATCGAAGGAGCCTAACAAAATGTGAATCGTTAGAAACAACTTTCTTGTGATTTGGTTATATGAGTGAGTTAGTTTGGATAAACTTTTATGATCTAGACAATTGATTGAGGCAACTAATTTTATGATCGGTTGTGATGATACGTATATAAATACTTGAATTAAATAAACCAAACCGAAACTAAAACAAACTTTTAGATTTTATATATAATAGATTGTATGTTTGAAAATTTATTATATTTAAAAAAAAAATATAAATAGCATATTAGTTGTCATCTAATTTATATATTCTTTTAAGAGTAAAATACAAGTTTTTTCCTTTATGTTTGTGCCAAATTGTTGACGGTGTTCTTTGCCTTTAAAATTGATGAGTTTTGTACTTAATGTTTCAAAATCCTGCACGTTATGTCCTTTAGCCCTAACCTAGTTAAATTTTTCTGTTAAATTATATCACACAAGGCTAGTTTAGTCTTTTTATCAAAAAATTAACAAATATACAAAATTAATAGAATCTATATATATAAATAAATGAGATAATTTGGGTCATTTGTCTTTAAATGGTGGAGCCATTTTGCTTATGTGGCATGTTATGATGGATTAGAGGCTGATTTTGGGAGGGAATCCATCTCAATTCTCAATACACAAACCAAATTCTCAAAACACAAACCAAAATCAATATGGACGCGGGATCCGGCTTTAGTCGGGTCGGATTTTAAGGATTCTCGATCTATGGATTCAGATGTACTATAAATGTAAGGACCTACAAAAATGTCCCAAAACACTCCGTAAGTAGAAACCCGGACCCCTAAAACCCTAAAATTCATGAAAAACCAAGAAATCAAATTTTATTAGTCTGTCGCGGGCCGCGTAAGACTAAAGGGAAGTCTACGCGGGGCGCGACAGCCTTGAAGTTCTCCGGATAACGATCAGGGCCACGTGTTAGACACGTGGCAGACCTACGGGGTGACACGGCAGCCCTAGCCGTAGCTAGGGTGGCCCTCGCGGGCCGTGTAGGATTCTCTTCAGGTTTACGCGGGCCGCGAGAGACTCCAAATTTAGCTATAAATAGGACGTGCATGGGGCTTTCATCTGTGATCGAAAACTTCTTTTAAAAACGTCCAGATTCTGTTCAAATCGAGTGTTTAAGGGTCGAAACGCTGCTACGATTACAGGGTAATAACTCGATCACTGCTACGATAAAATGTCCGATCGAATGAAACCGATCCGATGGATGTTTAAGTGCTGCCCGAATTCGGGCTATACTTTGTCATTCGTCGTGAGGGTTTTGATTTCGTGAGCTTATCGTAAATGTTGTATTAAGTTACTAACCTAGTTTCGTGTGCATTGTTATTTAACTAGGTTCCGAGGCTAAATCAGTAGGCAAAATTATGTCCAACTAAACTTGCAATGTGAGTCATTCCCTTTTTATGAAAGTTGCTTTATAAAACCCTAAATGTTTTCCAGTTATACGCTACAGGGATTAAGTCTTTGTTATCTTAAGTTACTGGCAGTAAGTGGGGTATTGACTATTGTGCACATTACTGCTGTTTTCTCACTTTTAGGTGAACGGACCTAAACAGTGATAATCACCACTATTGGGTGAAAGGACCCAATGGTGGTATGACCATAGTCACAAAGGGTGTGACACTGGACAAGATAATTGTAAGATAGTGGCAATTGTAATCGCTCTTAATACTGTAGATTATAACAATGTGTCGTTTTGTACAATTTGAATGACTCGCCAGTATTTCCCCGCTGATAAAATCTTTTTAAACATGTTTCAGGTGATTTATTGTAAACCAGGAAAAGCGCCGCGAAGCACTACCAGCTTGGATAAAGTGGCCTGTAAATAAATAAATATGTTTTTGTAAACAGGGAATTTCCCAGGGAAATTCCTTTATTGTAAACTACGGGGTTTGTCCCAAATTGTGAAATAAAATAAATTGGGCATTTTCAGTTTTAAACGATCCTGTTAAAATTTCCGCTGCCAAAATTAAATACAAATACCACGGGTTTTCTGTTCCGCGCCATCCGAACCGGGAAACTGTGTCGGGGGCAGTGACAGAAAAGGTGGTATCAGAGCCACTGATCTAAGCTAATTAAGTATTTAGAAATACTTAATTTTCCAAATTGCCACTCTGTGATTCTGTGAAAATTTAATTTAACAAACAAAATTTTAAGTTGAACTTTTGTGTGTGTGTTTCTTCATGTGTGCTAACAGCATGAATGAACTGTCGGAGGCACTCCGAAACTTTACTATCCATACCACCGATATGGATACAACCGGGACCCTATCCGGCTATCAAGCAGATACTGAGGAGCCAATAATGTTCCAGGCCCAGCCGCAGGAGAAACCAAAGCCTAAAAAGAGGAGGAGAATTTTGGACTGGAAACACGGACGAAGAAAGAAGCCAGCTGCCCAAAAGGTGAAAAAGACTGAGGATCCGAAAGACAAAGGGAAAGGAAAGGAGATCGGGGAAAGTTCCGGGCAGGCCCAGGAAATGCTACCCTGGGAGGAGCTTGATCGAAAACTTGCAAACTGTGATCTCATCGGACCTGCCGATGAAAACCTCTTCAATTTCCCTGCCCAATCACAACTTCCAATTAACCTTGAACCTGCTATTCCGGACCCTATTGTCAACCCACAACCTGTTACAGGCTAGCTGGAAGAGTGGTGGACAAACGACTGGTACTTCCAGAATTTCATGAATAATCCAAATGTTTACTTTCCCCAGTTTGATCCTGAACCTGCACCATTCCCACCTATGAGCGCAGAAAACGTTACTGAATTACGCCACTACGGCGAGGAGCTGGTGGAGGCAGGAAATCGGATCCGGGATGTGGGGGAAAGGATCACATGGAAATACGACGAGAGGGAGCGTCGTTTCTGAGAAGCCAGCTAACTGTGATGGTGGAGTGTTTGTATAATACTAATATATATATATATATATAGTATTATATAAATAATAATATAATAATAATAATATAATAATGTATAATAATAAATAAATAAAATAAAAACTTTTGTAAAATAGGTGGTTTGTATCGACGCATAATACTATATAAAAATATGAATGTCGCAAGGTCGACAATTTTGGCTATACGTGTTGACGTGATTAAGTGTGATTGATTTATTGTGTTTGGTTGTTAACTATTTTGTGGCAATAATTTGCATATATTGTTAATTATTCAGATGGAAAACGCGGAAAACCAACCAGTCAATGAAGTTAATCAATCTGAACAAAACAATGAGGATCATTTTCTTAATAGGCAAGATATAGAAAATATCGTTGCCCAGGGAATAGCCAATGCTATCCCGACAATTGTTGCTGCTGTTAAAAATCCTGCTGTACCTTCACAAGCCAACCATAGCAAACGCACTCGGGATGATAATTTCAGTAACAGTGTAAATGGAGGCGGCAATAATGATAATAATGTGGTTCAAGCCCCAATACTTAAGAAAATGAAAGTTGCAACACCTAGTTGCACTTATAAAGAATTTCTTGCCTGTAAGCCAGTCGAATTTGCAGGCAATGAAGGGGCAACTGCCGCACTGCGATGGTTGGAAAAGACGGAAGCAGTAATTAAAATAAGTAAATGCGCCGAGGAAGACAAGGTTATGTACGCATCCCACCTTTTCAAGGAATAAGCATTAGAATGGTGTGGTACGGTACTGCAAGCAAAAGGAAGTGACGTGGCTTACGCCATGAGCTGGGAAGAATTCAAGGAATTGGTGGAAAGGAAATTTTGTCTCGCCTACAAAAAGGAACAAATGACAAATAAGTTCCTGAACCACCGGACGGTGGATGTTGACTGTCGAGGGTATACTTCGAAATTTTTTGAGTATGCCAGAATCGTACCAACTCTAGCTTCGCCAGAACCGGTACTTATTTCTCGCTACATTTGGGGTCTAATTAGTGAGATTCGTGATTTCGTCAAAGCTGCGAGACCCTGCACAGTTGACGATGCGGTTGAATTGGCTAATACCTTAACCGACGGGCTGGTACGTACAAGGGAAAAAAACAGGAAAAAGGAATTGGCCCAAAAGATTACCCAAGGTTTCCGTGGGGGTAATAATGCCAGCAACTTCAAGAAAAAGGGAACAGGGCAATCCTCCACTGCTCCATCTTGCAGTACCTGTAAAAGAAAGCATTTTGGGAAATGTAAAGGGTATTGCAATTTCTGCAATAGACCGGGACACCAAGAAGAAGAATGCAGGAGGAAGAAATCAACGATTTGCTTCAACTGCGGAGAAGCTGGACATTTTAGACCAGAATGCCCTAAACTGGTCAAGCCAGCTGATAACAAGGCCAAACCTGCTGAAGGAATTAATAAAAAGAATGCAAGAGCCTTCCAGCTAACTACACAGGAAGCAGATCTGATCCCCGATGTAATAGCTGGTACGTTTCTGGTACACGATGTTTATGCAAAAGTATTATTTGACTCTGGTGCAAACCAAAGTTTTATAAATACTTCATTCTGCCAAGCTCTTAAGCAACCCTTAACCAAACTTAGGCAAGTTTTTACGGTAGAAACGACAGATGGCAATTCTGTTAAAATAGATAAGATTCTTCAAAAAGGGAAGATAGAACTTTCAGGCCACAAATTTTTTTGCAAACCTGCTACCAATGAATTTAGCTGGATTCGATATCGTGTTAGGAATGGATTGGTTAGTAGCCAACCATGCTCGAATCCTTTGTGATAAGAATTCCATAGAAGTTCATACACCGACAGGGGAAGTAATTATAGTTGCAGGAGATAAGCCGCGTAAGCTAATGAAGTTCATTTCAGTAATGAAAGTTGCTAGTATGAACGAAAACAAGGAATAGTGTATACGATTTCGGTAATCATTAACACTAAAGATAAGGAACTGAAGGAAATCCCAGTAGTGTCAGAATACCCAGATATATTCCCGGAAGAACTACCAGGACTACCACCCAATAGAGAAGTGGAGTTTAGAATTCATCTAATTCCTGGAACTACACCAATAGCTAAGGCACCCTATCGGTTAGCCCCCACCGAAATGTTAGAACTGAAAAAGCAGTTAGATGAATTACTAAGCAAAGGATTTATACAACGTAGTTTATCCCCTTGGGGAGCACCAGTGTTGTTTGTGAAAAAGAAAGATGGTTCAGTGCGAATGTGTATCGATTACAGGGAATTGAATAAGGTTACAATTAAGAATCGATACCCATTACCTAGGATTGACGATCTTTTTGTTCAACTTCAGGGAGCTAGATATTTTTCTAAGATAGATTTACGCTCCGGATACCATCAGCTGAAGGTACAAGAAGAAGACAAACCTAAAACTGCTTTCAGAACTAGGTATGGTCACTACGAGTTTACAGTCATGCCATTTGGACTAACAAATGCTCCTACAGCATTTATGGACATGATGAATAGGATCTGTAAGCCGTATTTGGATAAATTCGTAATTGTCTTCATCGACGATATACTTATTTATCCCAAAAGCCAGGACGAGCATTGTAAGCACCTACATGCACTCTTAACTCTGTTAAGGAAGGAAAAGCTTTACGCCAAATTCTCGAAGTGTGAATTTTGGCTACAGGAGGTGCAATTTTTAGGACACATGGTGAATCACGAAGGTATTCACGTAGATCCCTCCAAGATAGAAACGATCACAAAGTGGAAGGTCCCACAATCAGCTACCGAAGTTAGAAGTTTTCTAGGATTAGCTGGGTACTATAGGCACTTTATTAAGGACTTTTCCAAATTAGTTGTTCCATTAACTAAGCTAACCTGTAAAACTGTTAGGTTTGAATGGGGACCCAAGCAAGAAGAGGCTTTTAGGATTTTAAAGCAAAGACTAACAAATGCCCCAATTCTAGCCTTACCAGACGGAACAGAAGATTTTGAAGTTTACTATGACGCTTCTAAGCTAGGATTAGGATGTGTGCTGATGCAACACAAAAAGGTAATTGCGTATGCCTCAAGGCAATTGAAAAAGCACGAGGAAAATTATACGACTCATGACTTAGAATTAGGAGCAATAATTTTTGCCCTTAAAATTTGGAGAAATTATATGTACGGAAGTAAGTTTACTGTCTATACAGATCATAAAAGTTTAAGGTACATATTTGGGCAAAAAGAATTAAACATGAGGCAAAGGAGATGGATGGAAATCCTAAGTGACTACGACTGTGATATTCAATATCACGAAGGAAAGGCAAATGTAGTAGCAGATGCCTTGAGTCGTAAGTATCATGAAAAACAAAGACGAGTCCGTACTCTTAGATTAAATCTCCAATTAGATTTAATGGAACAACTGAAGAACATTCAGGAAACAACAATCAAGGATGATGCTGAAGGAATGAAAGGACGACTAAAGGAACTGGAATAAGGGCCTGATGGAATTTGGAGATTCCATAAGAAAAGGGTTTGGGTACCTAAACAAGGAAATTTAAGAAATAAGATTTTAGAAGAAGCCCATAAATCTAGGTATACAATGCACCCCGGTAATAATAAGATGTATCAAGATTTAATAAATAACTTCTGGTGGATAGGAATGAAAAAGGACATAGCTAGGTATGTTTCTAAGTGTCTAACTTGTTCACACGTTAAGGCAGAGCACCAGAAACCTTCAGGGTTACTCCAACAATTAGAAATGTCTGTATGGAAATGGGAATTAATAACAATGGACTTTGTTACTAAGTTGCCCAAAACCAGGAAAGGTAACGACGCGATTTGAGTAGTTGTGGATCGATTAACCAAATCAGCTCATTTTCTACCCATGAAGGAAACCTTTAGCATAGAGAGATTGGCTAAGTTATACGTGGACGAGGTGGTATCCTTACAAGGGGTCCCACTGTCACGACCCCCGACCCACCCTGGACGGAATCGGAAGTCGGGAACAGCCCAGTGGTACCGGTGATTATTTTGAAAACGTTGCAGCGGAATTTCATCAGGACCGTGAGTTAGGAAAATATCAGAGTTTAGAAAACACCGGATTTTATTTATTAAATAGATGGGATAAACCCATGTTTTACAATGGTAGCTTTAATAAAGATAAATTTTATTACATAAAACAATATTTCTTAATTTGATTTAATTAATAAAATAAGCCACTTCTTGATGCCTTTCAGTGCCGTATCCATCTCTTACTCCAATCTACTGTAATTACCTGAAACGCGTTTTTAAAAGGTTTTGTCAGCGGGAAATACTGAGTGAGTTCATTCATTTTACTAAAACGACACGTTTGTTATAATTCACAGTATTAAGAGAGATTACAATGTTTCAGATATCAAACCAACTACCCACAGTACTTGTCACTCGAACACACATTGGCTATCTCGTTGTCCAATGGTGTCTGTGACTATGGTCATATCACTCATTGGCTAACTCGTTGTCCAATAGTGACGGATATCAAGTAATGTATACAAAACCCCACATACCGGCTGTAACTTGGTGATTACATAAACTTAATCACTGTAATTATAACCTTTGAAAATAAACATGCTTTTGTAAATAGATTTGATAAAAAGAGAATGACTCACATTATAAGCATGCAGATTCATACTGACAGAATTTAATCTACAGATAAGCCTTGATGGATTGCAGATTTATATAGGCAGAGCTTAGCCTATTGATTAGCCTTGAAACCTAATGCACACGAACTAGGTAAGTAACTAATACAGCAATTACGACAATTCACGAGATTAAACCCTCACAACGATTTACAAGTGCAATACTTAACAATTCAGAGGATTCACAACGAATGACAGAGTATAGTCCGATTTCGAACAGCACTCAAACATTCAAGTCGAAATCACGATGAATAACAAAGTATAAACTCAATTTGAGCGGCACTTAAACAATCGTTGGATAGTTATAATCGATCGGACGTTGAATCGTAGCAGCGATCGAGTTAATACCCTGTATCGTAGCAGAATTCGAGCTAGTGTGTGTTTTTGTAGTAATTGAACGATATCTTAGTGTACAGAACGTATTTGGACGTCGAACCAACGCAGAAAGCTAAGTGCCAACCTCCCCAATTTATACTGAAAATTTGTCCCCCTCGCGTGTCGCGAGGGGTTACCTGGTCGGCGTCGCGTGGCGCGACGGGTTGGTTTTAACATAAGGTTGCCACGTGTCTCGGTAGCCTAGCTGAGTCGACCGTTCGAGAAAATTCGATTTCTATGAAAAACTGTAAGGATAATATCGAATGGGAAATGCCCCCCCTGAGTTTTAGGGGTCCTGATCCTGATTCTGATTGTTCTGAAAACTTTAGGGATTGTGCAGGATTACTTGGGTGTCTAAATTAGGTTTTCTTTTTAGACAAAATATAAATAATAATAATGGAAATAAAAATATAATAGTTTTGGTGAGAGTTGTTATAGTTTGGGATAAAAAGGAATAAAATAGTGAGAAAAGAGAAGGGACCCACTTTGTAACTTTAGGGTTCAACTAAAAAGATTCCTGGTATAAATTTTGGGTATAACTTTTGAGCTAGAAAAATATATAAGGCACTCGTGTTAAGTATAATACCCCTAATTCAACCTTGTCCCGATGTCCCGAGACCGAATCCCAACAACTTAGTCGGGCAGAGCCCTGACATAAGTTATGAGGCTCAGATCAATCGGAAAGGGTAGCGGTGATCGGGAGTTTAAATACTTAAAACGAGACAAAGTTTTATTATTATTATAGTGTAAATAAGAAATAAAAAGTTTAGGAATATATACATATAGAGAGCGAGATCGAGATCGAGATCGAGAGATGAAAAGAAACAGGAAATGAAATTGTGAGCTGATACATTTTATACTAATGTTTTATTTGGAGGCTAAGGAACATGTATCAATGAATTACACGTACACCATTAGTCATTTAGTTGTACATTTTTATTATTATTTTATTTTTCCTTTGACTTTCTTGAATATCACATGCACACACATCCACGTATTTCATTCGTAGATTTTTAGTTTTAAATATTATTTTATTATTATTTATTATTAATATTTTATTATTTTGTTTCTCAATTGTCAGTAAGAAGACACTTACATTCCTATTAAATTTCACCTATCATTTTGGATGCCTACTCATGCACTTTAGTTTTAATTAAATTTTATTGTTTTATATTTTTATTTTGAGTCTATCTTTGATATATATACATAGAGTTCAAACAAACTTTAATTCTATTATTTTCAATCGTAAGTTATTATTATTATTTATATATTATAATTAATTCAACTGCTTCAGTTATTTGGCGTGTATAATTTGTAAAATATGACGTTTTATAAAATAATAATTATATCATTAGAATGAGAATATTTTTGTCTACATTTTGAACCAAGTTTCATTAAAATAGAGTAGGTTCAAAATACAATGTATTTTTATAGTTTAATTATTAAACGGTTCCTGGGCCCGTCTAGGTACTTCATATTTCTAACAGTCGACTTACCCATAATCTACCCATCTAATAATATAGATTTTTATATACTTTTATTTTATTAGAAAAGGTCACCCATACCCAGGCCAATATTATTTCAACCAACTATATAAAATAATGTTTAAAACTATTTTGTTTGAATAATTATATTAAAATAAATTATTTACTAGTTACTAGTTACTAATGGTTAATAAATTTAACCAAACCTATGGTAAAAATAGGGATGTTACACCCACTCTCCATTGTATCAGATAGGGATAGCCGTTTCACTTCGCATTTCTGGACAAGTTTCCAAGAAGCAATGGGAACCCGGCTGAATTTAAGTACTGCATACCATCCCCAAACAGATGGACAGAGTGAAAGGATGATCCAAACACTGGAAGACATGCTCAGAGCATGTGTAATAGATGTTGATGCATTATTTTGGTGTCTGTAACTTGTCTTTAATTAACATTGTATCTACACGGTCTTTTATATTATCGAGTATGTAATTCGTCGTCGACCAAGTAGGATATCCTCCTATCCTACTTGTGTCCGACAAGTTGTCGCAGTTTGTTATGTAAAGTTAATGACAATGCATGTTGCATTTGAGTAGTTTATGTATGTTTGTGTGTTTGTTTGTTTTGCTGCAAACTGTCTGTTTGCAGCAAACATAACACATTTTGCAGCCCTCGACGAAACTCCCAAGTTTCGTCGAGTAATACATGATGAAACTCCCTTATGGTCATATCCCCATGTTTCGTCGTGATGGGTGACGAAACTCCTAGAGTTTCGTCATCCAGGATGTTTCGTCAGGCCCAAATGAGGTTTCATCAAGCCTAGTTGATGTTTCGTCACTTGTGGGTCTGGGCTGCTATATAAACCACAACATGGTTTCTCAGAAACCATGAGAGCATACCCTGAGAGTTTTACTTCAAACATTGTGTGTATCTGTTTGAACCGTGTTCTCATCTAATCAATTGACTGTGATTCATTGGTTACGTTGTGTTGTTACAATCTATGTTTGGTTTGGCATAGTCACGGGGATTCCGCACTCGTGACCGTGTTTGTGATAAACAAGAGATTCGGTTTCGTATTTGATCCTCAGAAATCGGGACCTACAAGTGGTATCAGAGCATTGGCTCTTATCCTTGTTTAAAATCAAACATAGTTGGGATTTTATCATGTGTTGAAACTGGTTATTTGTGATTTTCAGATTTATGTTCTTGAAAAACTCATAGATTTCTGGAAAAGTTCTTAAAATCTGCTTGGATCTTGCTTGTTTTGCTAAAAAGTTTTATAAAAAACCTTGTTAGTTTGATTGTTCACGTGATAAACCGGGTTTCTAGTGAAAGTTTTAAGCATACTTGTGATACGGAAAACTTCTCCAGTGAAAAATATTGCCGGAAAGTTCATAAAATCTGGGATTGTTCTTTATATCTTCAAGAAACCTTCAAAGTGTTCTTGAGTATTTATTGAATTTAAAATTAAAAAGGAAATTGAAAAAGGATTAAAATATTGGTGACCATACCTTGGTTGGTAACATAGGTATGTTGTGAGTTAAATCGGGTGTTTGTGTGTCAGTCAAAAGATATGATTTGTTTTGAAAAATCTCACCAACTATTTCACCAACTAACTGAGACCTTATCCCGACGAAACATATAAGCGACAAAACCCCTGAGTTTCGCCATAAGCAACTTCGACGAAACCCCTAGAGTTTCGTCAAAGGTACTTCGACGAAGCTTCTGAGTTTTGTGGGAAGAGTTTCGTCAAGTCTTTTGTCAATCTTCAACAGAGGACTTGTAAAAGTGATTTAACATTGTGTTTTCAAGTGTGTAATCAGGTATTCACTCTTAAACATCAATCATGAGTAGTACAAGTCCATGGGATTGGAGTACGGACCCAAGACCAGGTCAAGATCAAACCTCCGCAGCCACATGGTTAAGGAATGTAATGCCTCCGCAATCTATAAGTGCAAGTCAATGGGCTTTGGTGTCGAATCAGAATCAAAGCATTCAAAATCTTTTGCTTAGCGAGAGTGAAACGGGCAGCAACAATCACCTGCCTAAGCTGAATCACATGAACGACTATCCAACATGGAAGGATCGTTTTCACACATACGTTTTAGGGCAAAACACCGAGTTATGGACGTGTTTCACTTCGCCTTACAACACAGCTCTTGAAGAAGCAGGATCAAGTGCGGCGGGTTTTGCTAATATGTTAGAAGATGACAAGAAGGCATATGATCTGGAGAAGAAGGCGTTTGCTATTCTTACATAAGCACTTCACAAAGAAATCTATCATCAATTCGCTTACTGTACTAGCACAAAAGCCTTATGGGATGCCTTGGTAGCTAGAGGAGAAGGGAATGCGGCGACAAGAAAGACACGCCACGATTTGTTGAAGAAGGAATTTGAATCATTTCAATTCTTGGAAAATGAAACCCAAAATGATACGACTACTAGTTTTTATCATTTGATTAGTGAAATGTATTCTTATGCTGTTCTTGCAACTCAACAGGAGATGGTTGCACGGTTTGCTGATGCTCTACCTCCAAAGTGGAGTCCTTTCATTGAACTTTTAAAGCATACGGGCGTCTTAGATGCGGTTAGTATCTATGAGTTCGTTCAGAAGTTGGAGCATAAGAACGAAGAGTAAATCCGGAAAGCTAAAAGGATAGCACTTCCTCAAAACACAGAAATGTATCTTGGAGGTTTTAATCCTGCAGCTAGTTCCAGTTCCGTTCAGCAACCGAAGCTACAAACGACGTTTATGTCGAATACAAGCTCTTTTCCGTTTCCACAATCAGCTCCACCTCCGGTTTTCGATCCGAGTGCCTATCATCCGCCAACGCATATGATTGCTCAAGCTCATGCTTTTTCTAAACCTCAACTCGATCCGAGTGCCTAGCTACCAAAACCCCAGCCTCTACCTCAAGTTACCACTACTCAACCTCAGTTTGATCCAAATGCTTATATTCCTACCTCATCACAACAACAAGCCCAACCATAACAACAACAGCAACAGCAAGCATGTTACACTAATAACCCTCCACCCCAAAACCCCAACACAGTCAGAGTTGATACTTCAAACCTCTCGAAAGTTAGCATTGAAGTAGCAAAGGAGCATATGGAACTCATCAATACAATGGTCAGTGCCTACTGCGGATTGGTCGCAGGTCAAATTGGAAACATCAATATGACCAATGAAGATTATCAACAAATCGACCGTGATGAAATGGAGTTAATGGATATCAAGTGGGCGTTTGCAAGTGCTGTTAGAATGGCAAAGGATTTCATGAGTCGAACTGGAAGAACATCCTTGGAAAGCAAGAAGGATACGAAGTACGGATTTGATAAGGATGCGGTTACATGTTTCAATTGTGGCGAAAAGGGTCACTTCAAACGTGAGTGTACCCGACCGAGCAGATAAGGCAATCAGAATCCTTTCTGTAATCAGACAAGTACTTCTAATACCAATCAAGACAATCGTGAAAGAAGGATGGTAGCGGTGAACAACAACCAGAACCAGAACCAGTCTGGACCTTCAAACACCACCAGAGCATTACTTGTCCAAGCTGATGAAGGGTGTAATTGGTCTTACAATTTGGGGAAGGTGATCAAGAAGGAGGAGGAACAGTTTGTTATGCAAAGATCATCAATCACATCAAGCACGTTGATGTGTGTAAAATGCAACATATAAATTACATCAAATGAGGCATAAAACTAACCCTTTTTAAGTACTAATGTTGGAAAAAGAGTGTTTTTGTCTTCCTTTTGTATTTTCAGGATAAAATGAGCTCAAATTCACAAAAGAAGCAAAAAGACAGCTAAATCTAACATAAATACAAGAAAAGGAACGTAAGCGGATTGCCCGACCCCTCAACGGCATCTTCCCAAGCAAAATAGAGAAGGCAGAAGACTGAACACGCCCCGTGCTCAGCCAGCACGGGGCCGTGCCCAAGAAGCAGCAGAAAAGACAAATCTATAGAAGCTTCCATTGCCCACCACGGGCTGTGTCCAGTGAGCACGGGGGCGTGGCGAAAGTACAGCAGGCGCATTAATTGTAATTGCGAATTACAATTAATGAAGAGAGAGAGTGTCAGACAGGCACGGGGGCGTGTCCAGCGGACACGGGGCCGTGCCTAGCCTTCTGTTCAGCCTATAAATAGGAGTGCTTGGTTTCATTTCAACTCATCCCTTGGCACACCACCTGTCACACCCTGGCTTTTGCGGAAGCGTGGGTTTATTTGGTGTGACTTCTTAATACCATAGCAACAATCACAACAATGCTATATGATAAAAATACGAGATGTTCACCCATTAATAAAAGTGAGAAAATACCACCATAACATTGTTTAGAAACATCGACATTTGAAATAAGTTACAAACCACAAATTATTTAAAACGTTTTCATAGGACACCAAAAGACTTTAGATAAGACGAGGTTTAGAGACATGTAACCCGTCCAGGAATAGGCTACACCTCTCAAACTTCACAACTCTGGATGACATCTAATAACCAACGCAGCTAGACACATGCATACCCTGCCAGATCCTGCTAGTTCCCTGAAATACATGTAGTTTGAAAAATCAACAAAAAGTTGAGCGAGTTCATGTGTATGTCTGTAAGTATAAACCTTTGAATTATGTATTGTATGTATAAAAGTCCCTTTGTAACGATGTATGTATAATCCTTTGTAAACGGTGTATGAAAGTCCCTGGTATGTAGCAATTAAGGAAAAAGAAGTCACCAATGGGTTGCAAAGCCACTGGTAAGTGTGCAAAGGTGCAGGAAAACTCAAACCTAGCATATTTGTACCGGGCTTCCGGCTGGAAGACATAGTCACCTCTATGGGCCTCCCCGGCCTCATGGGTGTGGGCTCGCTACACCCAAATAGATCTAATCTATCACTCATGTCCCTTGGTCCGAGGATTAATGGCCTTAAGTGTTTTATAAAAATGTCTGTAATAGTTGTAACATACTTGGTACTCGTTCTCACCAAGTGTGCTTCTTGTAATTATACCATTTGTAAAAATTGTAATATTTGTAACATGTATTTCACCCCGAAGTATAAAACTGAAAACAGTTAAGAGAAAAGGGGGACATGAACTCACCTTGATTTTGAGTAAGTCCAAATAAATATGCTACTGTGAAAGTTCTTGGGAATAATATTCCACGTCACTCTAATTGTTTGAACATGCAATAATATGGAATATGTATCAACAATAATGTTTAATCGAATGAGCGGAGATCCTAAATCTGTAGGATTCGGTAGTGTTTTGTTTAAGAGCAATAATGTGATAATTATATAACTAATTATCAAAAATAATTAATTTAAATCAGAGTAATTAAAATAACATTTTTAATTATTTGAACTTGGATATTACTGATTTAAAATAATTATTATGGCCTTAGAATCATTTTAAATAAATAAAATGAATTAAAATGATTATGATAACAATAAATAAGTTTATATAAGTTTAATTATCTAAATAATTAAACATAATAAAAATTCAGATTCTAAATTTATATAAACTCAGAATAATACGTCTTTTGTCATAAGAATAATTTTGGATCAAAATTATATAGCTATATAATTTAATTACATTAAATTAAACTATATAAATAAGTGTAAATACTGATTTATTTATATAAATATCAAATTTATATAAAATGTGAGTAACAACATTATTTTTGTAAAGTCCAACATGTAAAATAATTACTATAAAAATTTCAATAATTAATTCAAGACAACCTCTCGAACGTCTTCATATGGACCTCTTTGGACCTATGAAACACAAGACAACCTTTAGCGATGCTTATTGTCTAGTAGTTACTGATGACTACTCTAGATTTTCTTGGGTAGCTTTTTTGGCACACAAGAGTGAAACTCCTGGAATCCTCAAGGATCTTCTTACAATGTTGGAAAATTTATACACGTTGAAAGTAAAGAGGATCCGAAGCGACAATGGAATTGAATTCAAAAACCTTGTAATGGATGAGTTCTGTACTTCTAAGGGCATTCTTCATGAATACAATTCTCGCTATACTCCACAACAAAATGGTGTCGCTGAGAGGAAGAATCGGACGATAATTGAAACTGCAAGAACTATGTTGGTAGAGTCGGAGCTTCCTGTTCAGTTCTGGGGGGAGGCTGTGTCAACTGCTTGCTACATGTTAAACAGAGTTGTCACAGTTAAGAGGCATGGCAAAACTTCTTTTGAACTTCTACAGAAAAGGAAACCGGATCTTTCTTACCTAGAACCTTTTGGCGGTCCATGCACTATGATTGAGCCGGATGGAAAGTTTGGCGCGAAAGCTATCGAGGGTATCTTCCTTGGATATGCTACTCCAAATTTTCGTGTGTGGAATATGGCAACCAAAAAGATTGAGTTATGGAGTGAAGTATGGGTTCAAAGGTATACAAATCATGTTAGAGCTCCGGGTAATCCTTGGATGTTCGATTACGATGGGCTATTCGACTCCTTTAATCTGCCAACCTTTGACGAAGCATCTGCAGCTGCTCGAATGCTATTTGATAGTGACAACGCTGCTGGCTCGCCATTGGTTAGACCAATTATTGTTAATCCCCAAGGTTCTAATTCGGTTAACAATATGGTTCAAAATGAGGTATTTGAAGATGCTACTGATTACAATGAGTCATCGGAAGATGATGAATATCATGATGCTAATGAAGCCACTTCAGCTCCAGTTGCTCCTGTTCAAGGTGCTTCTGTAGAAACTCCTCATGTGCAGAATGTTGATACTGCTGAAGGGAATGCATCCACTTCTACGCCTATGCCCGGTGTGGAGTTGGTTGTTGATCTTAATATTAACAATTTCGGTATTAATGCTCGTGTTCCTGAAAATCCTAAAATGAGAATTCATGATACCCATCCGCAACAGAATATTATAGGAGATGTCCAACGCGGGGTGCAGACGCGTAATTAACTGAGAAACAACCAGAATGCTGGTTTGTATTCTGCCATTAGAGAATCTGGTCTTCAAAATGATTGGTCCTTCGCGTGTTACGTTTCACAAGAAGAACCGAAATCTTGGAAGGAAGCCTTAAAGGATAATTCTTGGGTTGAAGCCATGCAGGATGAACTGCAGCAATTTCAAAAGCTTGGTGTTTGGAAGCTTGTTGAAAGGCCGGAGAACTACAAGAAAATTGGCACACGTTGGGTTTACAAATGCAAGAAGGACGATCGTGGAGTAGTCATTCGAAACAAGGCGAGATTGGTTGTTCAGGGATTTCGCCAGATCGAAGGCATTGACTAGAATGAAGTTTATGCACCTGTTGCACGTCTGGAAGCTATTCGGATCTTTCTAGCTTATGCTTCATTTAAAGGATTCAAAGTCTACCAGATGGACGTCAAAAGTGCTTTCTTACACGGTGTGGTTCAAGAAGAGGTGCACGTCGAACAACCTTCGGGTTTTGAAGATCCTATTCACCCCGATCGGGTTTGGTTGCTCAACAAAGCTCTTTATGGTTTACATCAAGCACCTAGGGCTTGGTATGCAACCTTATCCAATTATCTTCTGGAGAATGGTGTTCGACGAGGTCTTATTATTGCACTCTCTTTATCAAGGAACAAGATGGAGATCTTCTGCTGGTGCAGGTATACGTTGATGATATAATTTTTGGTTCAACTAATGATTCTTTGTGCAGGCAATTCGAGCGTGCGATGCAAGAAAAATTCGAGATGAGCGCAATGGGGGAAATGAATTTCTTCTTGGGCCTTCAAGTTCAACAAACCGAGTCTGGGATATTCATCCATCAGACTAAATATGTTGGTGACATCTTGAGCCGATTCTAGATGTCTGATGCAACGCCCATTGGTACCCCACTTCCGCAGAATCACGGGATTACTCCGGATCTGAAGGGTGAAAGCGTTAACTCTTCATACTATCGCGCTATGATCGGATCTCTAATGTATCTCACAGCCTCGAGCCCTGACATCATGTATCCGACGTGCCTGCTCGCAAGATATCAGGCCAACCCGAAGGCCTCACATCTGTCAGTTGTTAAAAGGATTTTTCGCTATTTGATGGGTTGCCCGGACACCGGTCTTTGGTACCCTAGGGATGATAGCTTCGACTTGATTGCATACAGTGATTTTGATTTTGGTGGTTGCAAAATCGATGGCAAATCAACAACAGCTGGATGTCAATTCTTAGGAAATCTCCTGGTCACGTGGCAGTGCAAGAAGCAAACATGTGTTGCTACATCAACTTGTGAAGCAGAATACATTGCTGCCTCTAGTTGTTGCTCCCAAGTCGTGTGGATACAACATCAAATGCGCGACTATGGTTTTGAATTCCTATCTACTCCTATTTTTGTTGATAACAATGCTGCCTTACAGATCACTAGAAATCCTGTGCAGCATTCTAAGACCAAACACATCGAAATTAAATATCACTTCATACATGATTGTTTTGACAAGAGATTAATCGATGTTGTTAAAGTTCACACCGATCACCAACGTGCCGACCTGTTCACAAAAGCTTTTGATAAATCACGTTTTGATTATCTACTTTTGGTCAATGGCATTAAGGTGATACCCGAGTAAAACTTCTTTGGCTAATCGTTTTTGTAAATATTTTCTTTAAAAACTCTAAAAATTCAAAAAGATTTTCGTTTTCGTAACCTTTTAGCATTTTAGGGGGAGTAAATTCAAGAAAATACAAAAACATTTGAAAAATGTCAAAAATCCAAAAAGATGTCTTTACTTTCTGTCTTTTCGTTTGAAAAATTAAAAAATTCAAAAAAATTAGAAAACCAAAAATGAGTTTCTTGGATAAAGGAAGATGATGATATTCACTGGTGTGGTCGGTCAACGTGTTCAAAGTGTAAAACAAAAAAAATTTGAGAAATGATAAGTATCTCTACTAACGATGTATCGGTAGGCTTACAATCAGACTAAAATGTGCAGGATGATACAAACCTAACAGACTTCAAGTCAGGTGGGAACCATTCATTGACGTATGGTCTTAGTACCGAAATTTCGTCTAAGAGATTACCGAGGTTCTGAGATATTCGGTCTTTATGCTGCTTATCATCTGGGTATCATGGTTGTATCTTTTACCGAAAAATAACGGAGACGAAGTCTAGAGCTTCCATGATACTATACATACGTGTACATATTGCATTCGACCTCAATAAGTGATCAACAATCACATGTCCAAACAAATAAGTGATAAAATATCACATTTATCCGGGAGAAAGGGTTTACAGGTAAAATCTTCTTTTCTTTTTCTACTTTTTAGTAACATTCTTAACTTTGATAGGTTTCCTTTTTCTTTTGGTATGATAGATCGACATAGGTAAGATTGAAATTCAGGAAGAAAGGGTTTTGGTTTTGTCTTCTTATTTAGACCGTGGGGTATGGTGGGGCTTGGGATGGGCTTGGGTTGGGGAATTAGTTGACACGTGGCTTGGGGGGGGGGGCAGACATGGGGCGACCCACATTCAACACGGTATGGTGGGGCGTGGGTTTGGTGGGCTTCGCTGGGCTGACCCGCTGGGCTGTTTGTTTTAAAACAACAAATTTAATTTTTTTTAATAATTTTAAATAAAGAAAATTACATAAAAAAATTCCTAACGTTTATATTTGTTTTTTATCTCTTCTCTCATCTCCAAGACTAGTTGCAACTCGTCACCCTGTAGGTAATCAATCGGCTGGGATAGAATTTTCAAATCATCCCGTCTTTGTTTCAGGGCATCTCTAGCGGCATCTCTAGCTTCTTTGCTCTTTCGTTGTTCTGCCCTTTGTTGTTGGAAGACGTTGAATGTATCTAACTTGCATGCAATGTCATCCAACTGATCGCTGTATATTCCCCTACGCGAGCCCGAACTCCCAGCTGAAGGCGATGCCGTACCAGATCTTGATTTCTGAACACGCCTTTTTGCGGCATCTCTTCCATACTCAGGCCGGTTTGGGCTTGGCGAATCATCCAAAAGGTCCTCAAACTCTTGATCTCGTGCATCAGATTGGGCTTGGGACGAGGCCCTTGACCTTTTGGAAGACGTGTTACTTTCGCTACCACTGGGGATATTCGCCCACTTTGGATGGAACTTACAAATCTCCCAACAATGCATGAAACGGAAGTCGGTCCCCACATTTGATTTGAATTAAACCAATGCATTCGTCACAATGTCGGCTTCGGTTTCACCACTTTTTGGGTTTTGCTTTGCTTTATTTAAATAACCACTATATTTTGTAAGTTGGGTGCTTATCTCGCTCCACTTCGAGGATAAGCTATCGTTTTCACGATAAGCCTCTCTTCCCAATTCTTGATGGAATACTCTACTAACCGCTTGCCACAAATGGGTTCGATGTTGAGAATTTCCTATTTTAATAAAAACAAAATTTAATATATTACAAAGTTATATAAAAAATAACCATTAATAAAAACAAAGTTTAAGAATACCTAAAGTTGCATGTTGAGATTGTTGAAACCAACCCCTCGCCAATGCAAGTTCTTCAGGAACGGTCCATTTTTGTTGTTTTCATTTGATGGTTTCGAGTGCTTTATCCACCTCGGTTTTTTTCTTATGGCTTTTCTTTTTGATGGGTTTCGATGCGGAGGGACCATCGTTGGGTGGTTAAGTTTCGGGGACGGTTTCGTTTTGTGAAAGGTCGATGGAGGTTGGTGAAAGGTTGATGGGCGTTCGTGTAAACGGGGTAGGTATCGAATCATCGGTGTGTGGGAAGTTAGTAAACAAACGATTCCCAAGAAGCGATGCATAACTCGCTTCTTGGGGCATAGAAGAGTGTATGAAAAATGGACGAGGCATTGGACGATTGGGTGGTGGGCTAAGATTATTTTCTTGGAATGCAAACGGGTTGTTCGGGTCAAAAGCACGGTTATGAGGATGCATTTTTTCGTTTTGTAGAAGGAGAATTGAAGATGATTATAGAAGATGTGGTTGAATGTGGTAAAAAATGGAAGAAAAATGTGAGTTTTATAGTGAAAAAAATATTTTTTTTAAGATAGCCGTTGGCCAACGGCTAGTTTGGTTTGTCCAGTGAGAGCCCGCCATGTCAACTTGGCCAGACTGCCCCACGCCCGGCTTGAAACCCAATCCCCAAGGACCACGCCCCAACCCAAGCCCACCCGGGGTGGTGGCTTGGGCGTTTTACCCCAACCCACGCCCCAACCCAAGCCACATACCCCATAGTCTTAGATAACAAACGCTGCATTTTTGGTCTTTGTTTTTGGGTTTCTTTTGAAAAATGATTGGATTCCATGGTCCATACGGTATGATAGGTTGTAGTGGGATATACTTTCGACGGACCAAAAGGGTTTGAGGTGAAGCTCCCCTTTTAGATAAAGGATGTTAGTTTACTGATATGAGATAGGTTTTCTCAAAATGATAGGTCTTCGAGGCCCTTTTGGTATGTCAATATGGCTTAAATATCATGATCGGCTAACAGGGACTGGGTTCGGATGACTCGCCCCATTTTTTTTTCTTAAAGCTCTTGAACAGAAACTTTTATATGATCACTATGCATGTTTTTAAATGGTCATCCTTTATTTTTTTAATAAAAGAATAGGTGGTGGTAAACACTTTTTAGATAAAAGTTTCCCTTCTAATAAATATGTTAAATTAATGATATCAATTATCTTATAGGTTTCTTTTGATAATGTTAGTCATTCAAGGCCCTTATTGTATGATAGGTTGAAATGGATAAGATTTCACGTGCTCAAAAGGGTTTTGGTTGGGTTGACCCGTCAACACTTTATTTTGTTAAAGTTCAATAACAGTAATATGTTAAATATGAATGTAACAATTGTTATTAAATAGTAATGTGATGTAAATAAATAAAAAAATTTCAACGATCAAAGTAACAAAACAAAATTTCTTTATATATTTAAATATTGTGAAAACAATGTTCTAATGTTGCTATGGTATTATTTTTTTCAGATTTGGTGAACAATCTTGGTACATTGCAAGATCCAGAAGCAAAGAGTTGTTGGTGCTGATGTTAGCATGGTTGGATACATTAGGGGCTGTTTGGTAGAGGGAATTGAGGGGTGAGAAATGGAATTAGAAAGAATTCTCTTGTTTGTTTGTGAAAGAAAGAGGTGAGAAATGGAAATAAACCATTTCCTTTTCTCTCATTTTGTTTCTCTAAAAAAAGCAGAGAATTGGATTTCTAGGGTTTCATTTCTCAGCCTCACTCTCTCATCACGTTCCATTTCATCACAGCCCTCCTTCTCGTTCCACCACCACCGCCCTCCCTACCGTCCCTCTCCCTCCCTCTCGGCCACCACCACCGCCCTCCCTTCTCTGCTCCGACGATTTTTGGGAGAATTTCAAGCATTTTCCCCAAACTGCTCGATCTTTGCTCGGAACCCTAATCGCCCCATCGTTCGTTTTTTGGGAGAATTTCAAGCATTTTCAGGTACGTCCTTCGATTCCTTTTATCAACTGGTGTAAATTTCATGTTTTTTTTTTATCTCTGCTCAACACAAAGTATGCTCGCTGCTACTCTGTTCTTGATTATTGGAGTTATTTGCTCAATCTACTGCTATTTGATTTTTTGATTCTGTGATTTGATCGAAGATTTGATTATTGGAGTTATTTGCTTTTCTTGAATTTTCTTATTTATATTTTTATGTGTAGATGGCAAGATCACCTTCCAGACAAAGAATAGTTGCCATAGGTGCATTTTATGTCAGTTATGTTACGATTCGTTGGTGGATGTTGTGTACTTATCATTTGCGTCGGTCGATTGAGTCAATGAGTTTACGTACAAAATATTTAATGAGTTACCATAATAGGCGTGAAAACCTGGTGAGGATGGTTTATCAAAGTGATGTTACGAGTGTTGTTAACATAAGAATGAATATACATGCATTTACAACACTTTGTGATATGCTAGAAACTAGAGGGGGACTAAAGGATAGTAAAAACATGCTAGTGGATGAGCAAGTTGCTATGTTTTTACATACC
This sequence comes from Helianthus tuberosus, assembly GCA_030545235.1. NCBI lineage: Eukaryota > Viridiplantae > Streptophyta > Magnoliopsida > Asterales > Asteraceae > Helianthus > Helianthus tuberosus. The sequence goes on along the minus strand of CM060371.1, from coordinate 209,668,455 downwards.
CTTGCTCATAATGCAAAGAATAGGATACTAGTCAACAGATTTAATCGGTCCGGGGAAACTGTAAGTCGGTATTTCAAGTTAGTCTTAAATGCTATATGTCGATTACACAAAGAACTCTACAAGTCACCCGTGCCAGTGCCAGATAATGAAACTGATGAAAGATGGAAATGGTTTAAGGTTAGTCAAACACATTTTTTATTAAAGATATTATTTGCTAACATAAATTAGTAAGTAATGTTTTCTTTTAACTCAGGGTTGCTTAGGAGCATTAGATGGAACATACATTAAAGTTAAAGTCCCTGCTATTGATAGAAAACCTTATCGGACAAGAAAAGGGCAGATTTGTACTAACGTACTCGGAGTATGTACGAGAGACCTTTTATTTACGTATGTCTTAGCGGGATGGGAGGGTTCTGCAGCTGATAGTAGAGTTTTGCGTGATGCAATCAGTAGACCCAATGGTCTTAAAATAACTCCAGGTAAGCGATAGACAATTTTCAAAGAATATACATAGATTTAAGTATGATAATTAACATAGAGTTTATGGTTAATTGTAGGAACATACTACCTTTGTGATGCCGGTTATACAAATGGTGAAGGATTTTTAACTCCATATCGAGGTCAACGTTATCATCTTAACGATTGGTCTCGTCCTCCTACGAATGCTAAGGAGTTCTTTAATATGAGACATTCATCGGCCAGGAATGTTATAGAAAGATGTTTCGGAATGATTAAAGATAGATGGGCTATTTTGCGTGATAACTCATATCATCCCATAGAGTCCATGCCACGTATCATCATTGCTTGTTGTTTATTGCACAATTTCATACGAACAACAATGAGTGAAGACCCTCTTGATAACGAAATCCCAGTAAATCACACACAACCTGCAAATGACCATGACAATGTTATTTCTATGATCGAGCCCTCACAAGAATGGACCGATCGTAGAGACCTTCTTGCTAATGAAATGTTTAATAATTGGAATGCCATGCGTGCGCAGCGTGCCAACAATGTTTCTTAATTATGTTTGACAATTATGTATTTTTTATTTGTAGAACCAAGGATGTTTCTTAATAATGTTTATTTATGCACTTTATTTGTTTCTTATTAATGTTTCTTGTTATATTTGTATTTGTAGTTACATGACTTATGATTTTTAATTGTATAATTATGCATTTGTACGTAGACATGGCAGATTCAAATATAGTGAGAGGAGTTACTAGGAGCAAGCATACCTGGACAAATGATGAAGATGCAAAGCTAATTGATGCATTAATGGAGATACATGCATCCGGAAAGTATGCTGGTGCTGACAATGGATTCAAACCAGGTTATTTAAATGGTGTTCAACAATTGCTAGATGTAAGTCTTCCTAACTCTGGCCTCAAAGCAGAACCACATATAAAGTCTAGGATGAAGACATGGAAGACACACTTTAGCATTGTATATGATATGGTGCATACAAGTGGGTTTGGTTGGGATGAACAAAAATGTTGTATTATTGCCGATGATAGTGTTTGGAATGAATACGTGAAGGTATATTCTAAAAAATATATTTTTTAGATTTTAAAATTTTAGTCTAATTTATTTGTAATTGTCTTGTAGTCTCACAAAGGTGCTGTGAATTTTCGTGACAAGGCATTTCCTTTCTATGACAAATTGTGTACCATATTCGGTAAGGATAGAGCTACTGGTAGTAAAGCAGTTGACCTTGGAGAAGAAGATGTTGTTCAAGAGACGCAAAAAAGCTCACCTGTTGATATTGAAGACTTTGATTTTTTTGATGAAGCCGTTCCAAATGTTGATAGATCTGAAGGACAAACAGGAAGTGTAACAAGCAAGCGCAAAAGAGGTAGAAGAATGGATGCAGATGAGATATATCGAGAGTCTTGCAAAGATATCAAGGAAGTTTTGCTTCGATTTGGGGAGATGGTGGGTGAACAACTTAGCAAAGAAGGTATGGAGGCTCGTGAAATCTATGAAAAGGTTAGTGATGAGTTGAAAGCTTTACCAGGTATCACTACGAAAAAACGGCTCAAAGCAGCTCATTTGATTGGTAAAGATGTGGATCTAGGACGTTCTTTTCTTGCGTTGACAATAGAAGAGAAAATTGAGATGGTCGAGTTGTATACCGATGGTTCAATGGGATAGTTGTGTATGGTTGAAGTAATTTTTTTTGTTTCACCGTGGTTGTTGAAGTACCTTTTTTGGTTTCAGCATGGTTGAAGTACTTTTACTAGTAACTATGGTTGATGTTTTTTTGCTTAAAAACTATGTTTTGTATGTGAATTGGTTTTATCAATGCATATTTTGGTTGGAATTTATGCATCTTTGTATATGTTTTTTATTTTTTAATAAATATTTGTTATGAAAAAAAGACTTGTGCTAATGATAAAGTTGATATAATTCTCTGTTTATTTCCTATGTACCAAACAAGAGAAATGATTCTCAGCTATATTTCTCTACTGTCATCTCTGTACTACCAAACAGAACAGTCAATTCTCATTCTCCAGACCAATTCCCTTTCTCTGCAATTCCATTTCTCTACAATTCCATTCTCTGTACCAAACAGCCCCTTAGTGTTGGTGTGTACTATGCTTATTTGGTTTCGTTGCTGACAAGGTAGAATTTTTTAAAGAACGCATGCCTAAAGATCTAATAAAGAAGCATTAGTTCATCAACAATCCGAATCACATCCGCGGGGAAAATGGTACACAAATGTATTTGGTATGCAATAATGTTTTAAAGTTAGATATTTTGAGACCATATCATGTACCAAATGTTCGTGAAAGAAATGAAGGAAGACCAACTAATTGATATTTTTTTAAAAAGCAGCCAACCGGAAAGCAATACAGGTGCAAAATGGTTTTGGTGAATGTTGATGCAGATTTTGTGTCCGATGCTGTTCGAATAATTTAGATTTATTTTATGCTGAATTTGTAATAGTTAGTGAAACGGTCAAACGAACGTGTATTGACCCGCTCGTTTGAAGTGGTCAAACAAGAGGGTTATTTGTTTGACCATATGTGTTTGCTAGACAAAGGGGGTGTGGCTATAAAATTAAATAGCAACCCTTTTGTCATTTGCAAACTTGAGAAAGAGATGAGCTCATTGTGAGAGTTCTCAGAGAGTTTTAGTGTTTGGGGGAGAGATCACCACTTGGTCTCTCCCCGGATGTATACTCCTTTGTATTAGTTCTGTTATCTTGTAATCAGGCCGATTTGTAATGCTTTACTACCGATTAATACAATGAAGTTTTGTTTATCCATCTCTAATCTCTCCCGTCTTGAACTAATCTCACACTGATCACGGTTTCGGTCCCGAAACATGGTCCTACAATTGGTATCAGAGCCATGGTACCCGATTTACTAAATCTAACTGTTTGCTAAATCACATGTGCTCTAGATTTGTGGTTTTTGTTCAAGATGTAAAAAAAATGGTGAAATGAAGAAAACTCAGATTTGGAACTAAATCTACGGGTCTGAGATAAATCGGACCGTAAAAAGGAGTTGGGTTTTATATTTCACACAAAGTTCAACAAGTTTTCATCTTCTTTTATCATTTTAGAGGTGATTTTCGTCAGATCTGGGAATGAATAGTGGCTGTGTTCTTGAAGAGAATGGTGGCGGCTGGTTAAAGAAACTAGGGTTTCTTCATAACATGTTGACGAAGAACCTATCCATTTAAAGACTCACGAAGAACCATTTTGAACATAAATGACGAAGAACCTGATGTCTAACTACTACGAAGAACCCTTGTACTCAGTTGACGAAGAACTGATCAGACAAGGTTCACGAAGAACCTACATCTTTCGTGGGTGTTAACATTGACGAAAAACTGATCAGACATGTCAGCCACGAAGAACATCTTTCACCATTAAAGCTGTTTGCTGATACTCAGTCATGAAGAACCTTCGATTCAGCTTGAATATCTGCTACTGATTCCTCCATTGCAGCCTAAAATCAAACCCAAAAACAGATAAACTGAGCTGATTATGTGCCGATTCATGGTTGTGGGTCGTTGTAATCTGATCCAGAACAGATCAGATTCGAATAGCAGGTTACCAGGGCTGCTGCAACTGTGATTTGCAGACCTTGGGATGCATGTATGGGGGTTTTGGATATGTAGGTATCGCAGAGACACAAAGTGAAGTGGTGACCTACAATTGAAATCTGCACAAGGGATTTTGTTTGAGTGTTTGGTATCGCAGAAAAATGGGTATCGCAGAGAGAAGAAGAAGCCAGCAGCTGGTGTTTGTTTTTGGATAAAGATTAGTTTTGTTTGACTATTGGCTTTATTAGCAGCCATCAAGGGCCGTGATTCTTAGTGGGCCTCAACAATTTGATTTTTTTTTGGGGACGTGACATTTTACTGTTATTCATTCTTTGGGTTTGGCAGTTGGGCTTCATGGATTGTGGTTGAGTTAGTGGGCCAAATTGGAATCACGCCACACGAAATTAATTTGAGCTGCTACTTGCCAAATTTGTTGGACAAATTGTTGTTTGGGCTGATGAAGTGTAAAAAAAAAATTAATAATAATAATTAAAAAAAAATTCTTATATGGGTTGCGAGTTCAAGATTATATTTGGGCCAAGAATTTCAAGCGATTTGCAAAGTGGGTCGCGTGTTCGCGAAGTGGATTTGAACCGAGCTTCTAAATTTCAACGTCAAAATTCGTACGGGTTCGGGAGCGCGCGGGATCACTTTAGCATGATGAAAACATATGATTAATTTTTTTTTTGAAATGTGGGGTAGTCACGTTACCGATGCAAAAGTCAAATATGGTGACTTGACTACTATGGGCCAAAAACCAAAAACGGTATGTTCACTTCCGCACGTCAATGTTTGTGATTGTTATCGGTTATTCGTAAATGTTCGAAAGCATTTCGTTTATTGTCATATTCTCTCATTTGAAAACGAACGTATGAACCTGGAATGTCAATACCGGTCCTAACGAGTTCACAAAGTCTTTGGAGGGATACAAGTCGGATCCTACGGGGTGCTAGGGGAAATTTCTTTATCAACTAGAATATGCAAAGAAGAAAGCATTTTGTTTATTGTCATATTCTCGCATTTGATAACGAATGAATGAACCTGGAATGTCAATACCGGTCCTAACGAGTTCACAGAGTCTTTGGAGGGATACAAGTCGGGTGCTTGGGGACGTTCTTATTCAACTAGAATATGCAAAGAACAAAGTCGTTTTGGTGATTTTTCGAAAAACCGAGAACATTCAATGAAGATTGACGACAGTTCCGCTTAGTGGAGGGACTTGGTGAACATTTGAAGATAAATTCTACTCAGTGGAGAGAATTTGTTCTGTGAAATTGACGACAGTTACTTTGAAGTGGAGAGAATCTGTTAAGGTTTAGAGATCTTACCAAAGAAATGGGGGGATAAAAAATATCGTAGGTTGAATTTCTTCGGTAAATTTCTAAACGCAATCACAGGTGGTAGAGTTTGTCTTATGAGTTATGACAGATCAAGACTTGATGTAGTTTTTAAAGAATGGAACCCATATTAAATGCCGTTTGGAGTATTGGAAGATCAGCGGAAGATCGGTCAACTGAGCCTTGTGAGGAAATTGCACAACACTCAACACGGATACACGTACTTTGAGGGGGAACTATTATACAAGGAGCGTCAAAATACTACTTACCTGGATCATCGGCCAAGGGGGAATTTGTTAACACATAGAAGATAAATACTTGACTGAAGATCGATTGCAGTTGCATTTTCAGCATTCGACAGCAACGGACAAGGGGGAATTTGTTGATGCAGATTTTGTGTCCGATGCTGTTCGAATAGTTTAGATTTATTTTGTGCTGAATTTGTAATAGTTAGTGAAACGGTCAAACGAACGTGTATTGAACATATGTGTTTGCTAGACAAAGGGGGTGTGGCTATAAATAGCAACCCTTTTGACATTTGCAAACTTGAGAGAGAGGGGAGCTCATTGTGAGAGTTCTCAGAGAGTTTTAGTGTTTGGGGGAGAGATCAATGTGACAACCCTCATGATCTCATGTATCCGTACGATTTATTAATGTTAATTAAAGTGCTTGATGACTGTACTGAATTACTTAACTGTTTCTGATTACTGCATCATACTTACATGTGCTTGGTGACATACTAGTCTTGTGCAGAAAAATTGCCAAAATAGTCCTGAATGTTTTCCTAAGTGTTAGGAAGAAATTGCGTTACAAAAATATACATAAAAGACCCTTTATGGTATAATTAAACACTTTGACGGAACGGTACCTCACCAGATAACCGGACATTACCCGGGACACTAAATTATTGCCAAGTACATTGTCTTATTATTTTTGACTAGTCGTGGTCCCCGTTTACCATAACACCCACTAAAAATCATCTAACTAACATATAAAGGTTTATACTTGGAAACTAACCTATGTTTGCTTATTAGTTGAAAATGTTACAACCAACCCCCCCTAAAACCGAAATCGGTCCCCATGGACCCACCAAATCACCAACTTATTTTCCACACCAAGCTTCTTTGATTTAATCTCATTTTATAATAGATAGGTTACTTGTGAGGATGACCAAAATATGTGAAATGATCTATTTAAGCATGGCACCTTCTTACACATATCATTTCATATCTTACACTCCCTGTCACACCCCAAATTTCCACGTGTTACCGGTGGGCCCGGTAGGGGAGTAACGTGACGTGGTTGGCAACATCATAGTCAAACAACACAATATATAAATGCACAGCGGAAGCAAAAGGATAAATATATTACAATCCGAATAGTGTAACATCAAAGTATTACAACGGAAGTAAAAGATCCACAGGCGGATCTTAAAACATAAACTTTATTCAACAGACTTTAGGCACCTAGAACTTTCAAGATTCCTTAGAAACGCCCTGAGCTTCCAGCCAATTACGTTCAGTACCTGTCACTTAACCCTTTTGGAAAATACGTCAGTTTTCACTGGTAAATACACTCAACCTACTCATTTTGTAAATGTTTATGAAAATTTGTTTAGGTGCACAAGACATGCAAATATTTCGACACTTGGATTAAAATGCATAGAGGCAAAATTAATCTTTTTAACTTGGGACAATTATATTTATAACCTTGTATACAGATTTACATGTTCGTTGTACGTTCAGGGCCCGATGTAGAAATCGAGTCAGATTAACAGACACGCCACAAGTATAGGCCCACAAGAGAGTGAGATACCGTTATCTCTTAAGCACTGTCAGGTGTATGCCTACACCCCGTGCTTAAGACGTGGCCATTTTATAATACAATGATGTCACTAGGATATCCGGGACATGGTCATTAACCCCTAAAGGTCTTTGTTTCAAACAATACAGATTAAACCGGGTTACCTCAATGATTTAACCATAATAAGATTAAAGATTCAATACCCGACCAAGCGGTATTATTATACCGTATCCCAAGCCCGTATAGGGAAAATAAGTTAAGAGTATTTACCTGAGCTAGCTCCTGTCTTAAATAGCAGAAATTAATAACTCAGCCGTGTTCACTTAAGTAAGCGTAGGTACAATTTACCGGAAATCTCTAGTCTGGAATGATGGTATAAAAACCAATTAGAATGCTAACGGGCCTTTAATTAAGCCTAGGCTTAGACCGGCTAGTCTTATAGAAAGATACGGTTCAAACGCACGATAAGGCGAAGACCGGAATAGAATGGGATTTAGACCCGACAAGTTTGAAGACTTGTATAATATGGGAAATCTAAACACCTTCTGGATTTTGAGATAAAACCGATAAGGTTTGACCCGTTTCGGCTAACTTATATAAACCAGTTATATAAACCGATCCGAACACGAATAACGCGTAACGGGTAACCGATGTAAGACCCTAATTTGTAATTGACCAAAACGTCGCAGCGGAAATTCGTACCATAAAATTTTCTTTCATTATAAACATCTTGACGTACTTAAATTCATTTTTAAGGTTAACTCTTTTACAATAAATACATTTATGGAACTTATTTACAGTAAGAAAACATAATTTAGCTTCACTCAATTCCGTACACCAACACTCCCGTACAATCTATCTTGTGACTCGATCTTTGATCACTCCTCTTCAATTAGGATAATCTGGCTCGAACAACCTACACTCACCAAACACATACAAGACATTAATATGTTATCAATATAAACGATACTTAGCCTTGGACTATTCCCGTTCCATTATTCCTTTACATTAAACATTCCCTCTGAGTACCTCACCTTTGGTGAGTCTTCGATACTGTACCTGCATTACACCTAAAACTCCAGGTACACGAATAACAACGTAAAAACTTAATCATACTGAATGACTTACATACATACCTAAACTTCATACATATTATCTCCATACATACATTTGTACACACATGCATACACACCTACTTGCATACATACTCACACACATACATGCCAACCTACATGCATACCTACATATAAATACATATACCTCATTATATACGTATCTACATATACACATACCTACATCATTACGTACACTCATGACATTATATATACATACATACATACATCCCTACTTGCAACAAACCAAACTCATACATGTCTACTCTCATACATACCATCATATATCCACGTACTTGCTCACATACTTATAAACATACATACCTATCTACACCTATGCATACACTTAATCTTATAAAAACGTAATTTAAAATAGTCATACGCAACGGTCTCTGCTTTGTTCATAAGTTAAAAGGTGTTCTGTTAAACTCCTCTTATGTCTGTGTTTCTTTTGCACTCCTCTTAAGTTAAGAGGTGTTTCTTTTGCACTCCTCTTAAGTTAAGAGGTGTTTCTTTTTGCACTCCTCTTAAGTTAAGAGGTGTTTTTGCTGCAGATTCGTTTCGTCGTCCGAAAACGCTAAAACTTGCGTAACTTTTAAACCGTTTACCCGTTTAACCTCCCGTTTCTTCCTACATGCTTGTAAATTCACATTCTATGATATGGACTTGGAATCCCATATCCGATTTAAGGAAATTCCTATCTTACGCGCTTTCGGCTTATTACCCTCTTACCAAATTTCGACCCGTTCATGCATTCATCGACATAACTTGTTTGTTTTACCATAACCTCTTATAAACCTAATAATATCAGTGACGTCTATCATAAAATACTAAATTCTTGGATGTCTTGCATCCTCTTAACACATTATCGTTCATTTGCTTATTTTGACCCGTTAAGGGTATTCGTGCATTAATTGGTCTATGACTAACAAAACCATACTCCCCACTTCCATACTTGTCCAAAACATTACACTTAATCGAATAACTTGTTTCTAAACTACTTTTAAGATCATTCACCCAAAATACCCATCAAGGGCATTTTGGTCAACTTTAATCCAATCATTTTCGACGAAAGACTACAACACATGTTTGACCTCAAACATCATGTTTAGTTAATTAAAACACCATATTACTTAATCGAACTAAGAAGTGATTACGGAAATCACTTACCTTATGCGTCCGTGCTCGTATCCGATTCCTTGCCTCTTCTTGACCCGTTAACAACTCATGCTTGAGCCCGTCTCGACGTGATTCCTATACTTTCATTTCATCAAAATCACGCTCTTATTAGCATACTCATTTGTACATGTTAACAATCATATCAATCGCATATTTCACACTTAACTTTCATTAGTCATTTCTAACAAACATAACTCATATAATCATATCCATATGCGTTTAAACTCATGTCACTCATCATGTCATTACATTTAACGCGGATTGCTATAACATGTATCATACGACTTCCTATAATCCCACCTTTACGACAACGAGTCAAATCATGTTTCTTGTACTTAGTTGACTTTCAAGAGTCAACTATTAACCATATTTAACTATCGACTTATCATCATATACTCGTAACATCTTAATCGACTATACGGACGACACTATATACATTTCATCATACACTTGATGTGCGTACTACCTTTTAAGCATAACGTACAACTAATTCATGCATAAATCTTCTAAACTCATACATAACCCATCAAAACCTACTACTAATCATCATGTATCATTCCCAAATAAACATCAAACATATCATCATCACATTTCTCCTAATTCATCTAACAAGTATTCATCATACCTACATAATACATCAATCTTTCAACAAGACTCGGACATGGGTGGTGATTCTAGTCATCATCTTCACCCTAACTAACGGGTTTCACCTCTAATCATCAAATTAACCCAAACCATACATAACCCATGTTCTATACGATGATTCTAACCCTTGTACATGATCAATTTCATATTAACTCACGGATTTGAACATAACCCACTTCACACATGATCACAAATCTTAGATTTAAGACATACCTTATGATCCCCTCGTTAAGGTGATCATTAATCCGTGTTCCTTCTTGAATTTGAGCTTCGATTCACCTTTCAATTTGGTGATTTAAGTGAGTTAGGGTTTGGAGCTCTTGAGAGCTCCTGAAGCTTCACGAACACATACGTATGTGTGTTTGTGTGTGTGTGTTGATCTTTTAATTAGTAAGAAACTTTCATTTGTTCCACTTTAGCCCCTCGGGTTTGCCTTTAAAACATAACTGACACTACCTTCATCATTTAATACTTTTGACCATACCCTTAACTAGGTTAAATAGCCTAGTTATTTATTTCATGACGTGTCATATAGGAACACACACAACAAATATTAACATTCAGGTTTTGGGGCGTTACAAGTCTACCACCCTTAAATGAGGTTTCGTCCCCGAAACCTTTCTCACCTCTATTTAACACTAATTAATTCTTCTCTACGTCCCATCAACACTACCGCTAGCCCATCACAACGACTATCTTCTTTCTTAAAGAACCCGCTCCGGAGTTCTTATTAGTGTCGCTTTCACTAATAACGCTAATTCCTAACAGCCTTCATAGCTAATGGTTCATTCATCATTCTAATACTCGTATATCATATGAATTATATATCTTTTTATTTACTTGAAACCATTCCAACATCCCATTACTAACATTCCCATTTTTTTATTTCAACATTCATAATGTTTTCATCGACTATACGATCTTGCATCGAAATTTGTATATACTCAGATATGTTTAACTCTAACTAATACATCATAGTAATGGGTAACTATACATTCTCGATTCATAAACTATTCATATAGTTGGCTTCTTTCTAATAAGTTCATGCCTTCCATACTATAACTTCACACATCATTCTTATTTCCTTGACCGGTTAATAACGGGTCAATATACCCACTTCTTTAATCTATAATCATACATACATCCTTATGATCCGTTCATAACGAATCTAATACCTTTATCTCATCTCTTAAGATTACATTCTCTACAAGCACTGTATAATATTTAACTCTTGTTTTGACATCATAACAAAACTACCATTTCTTATTCACACCTACGTGCTTAACTCTAACGTTAATCTTATTCTACGTTTTCTACAGTTACTTGTACCTTGCATACCTTTACGTTACCTTTAAATCATGTCGTTCATTTCACATTACTATTACTTCCACTTCATGCATTACTTAATTTATAATATTCATGTGTCGTACTAGTTCATATCTATCCAACATGAGTTAAACATTTTACTAACCTCTTTTTCATTTCTCAAACCAACGACCCGCAACCCAGATCGACCATCTTCTCCTTGAGTACTAGCTGTACAGGCCAGGTTTCATTCATCCGTGTAATGAGCTTCCGCTCGTGCACAACCTTTCACCAATACGATTGGTTTCATCACATCAATAGTTTTAACATTATCATCAACAACATCGGCGGTTAGCATATGTCATTTAAACATTCATTACACTAGGTGATTACCCACCTATAACTCTTCTACAATTTCCTACGTACCTACTATAACGTACCACACATTCTAACTCTTACATGCAATCCTTTCATTCTATTAATCATTTCGCCAACTGAAGTACACGCTCGTACTTCCTTCCATTCATGCTTACTTGCAAAGACCTTATTACATCGTTTCAATATTTCTTACCAAGCTTACCATTCCCGCCCATACTCAAGTTATTGTCCGGGTCACAGCCCGTCATCATTCTGACTTCTAAGAGTCAATTACTAACACATCTAACACGTAACTTATACAAAACTTCGTCTATTATACTATCAACTTTTACTTTATACTTATTTCTATGACCCGTTCGACTCAATCATGGTCAAACTGTCGACATCTTCTTATGCGGATTAATTTCATCTTTTTATATTTTTAAATCTGTCTCACAGATTCAGACGCATCATTCATGCTTTTTCATTCATTGAATCCGCCTTACGGATTCAAACATTACATTCATGCCTTTCATTACTTCTGTGTTTTGAATCCTTCTCGCGGATTCAAACATTACATTCATGCCTTTCATTACTTCTGTGTTTTGAATCCTTCTCGCGGATTCAAACATATTATCCATGCCTCTTATCCTTGAATCCGTCTTACGGATTCAAACATATCATCCATGCCTTTCATCCTTGAATCCGTCTCACAGATTCAAACATTGCATTCATGCCTTTCATCCTTGAATCCGTCTCACGGATTCAAACATTGCATTCATACCTTTCATTCCCTGAATCCGTCTCCCGGATTCAAACATATTATTCATATCTTGTTGATCCGTACTTAATTACGGATTCAACATTCTTCATTCTTATCAGGCATGTTTTTCATTCTTACATAGTACTCTCAATTTCCCGAGAGTCTTACTTCCCATTTCACCCACACGCCCGCCTGCTACCCAACTCTACCGGACATACCTGTAACAATTATCATGATCTCACGAACGTCATACGTTTCTCGTGTACTGGCCAGGTACACAATCCACATAGTAGTTTCGTGCCTTCATGTAATTGTCACCTGATGTCCGTAGACTTAGGTTTCGGCGCGTGTATCACTTTCAGTACTTCATTACTATACAATCATTATCTTTCATTTAAAATTTTCCTTCCCTTAATGAGTTTTACCATTACATATACCCACATATTAAATTCACGTACCTGGGGCTCATTTGCCTATTTGCCTCTTGACTGTTCTAGTTATTCATCCTAAACTGCATTCACGGATCATCCTCTTCAAACACGTATGCTTACCTTGCACATACAAAACCATCAGTTTCTTTATACGTATACATAAGTACATACTTACATTAGCTTCTACCTTTGGATCTTGATCGAGTCTAAGATTGTACGGGTTTCTTATCTCAAGAGCACACAAGTTTGAGTTCAAGTACTTACCTTCTCGTACTTGATTCCCTCAAACCAGGGCTCTGATACCAACTTGTAAGACCCTAATTTGTAATTGACCAAAACGTCGCAGCGGAAATTCGTACCATAAAATTTTCTTTCATTATAAACATCTTGACGTACTTAAATTCATTTTTAAGGTTAACTCTTTTACAATAAATACATTTATGGAACTTATTTACAGTAAGAAAACATAATTTAGCTTCACTCAATTCCGTACACCAACACTCCCGTACAATCTATCTTGTGACTCGATCTTTGATCACTCCTCTTCAATTAGGATAATCTGGCTCGAACAACCTGCACTCACCAAACACATACAAGACATTAATATGTTATCAATATAAACGATACTTAGCCTTGGACTATTCCCGTTCCATTATTCCTTTACATTAAACATTCCCTCTGAGTACCTCACCTCTGGTGAGTCTTCGATACTGTACCTGCATTACACCTAAAACTCCAGGTACACGAATAACAACGTAAAAACTTAATCATACTGAATGACTTACATACATACCTAAACTTCATACATATTATCTCCATACATACATTTGTACACACATGCATACACACCTACTTGCATACATACTCACACACATACATGCCAACCTACATGCATACCTACATATAAATACATATACCTCATTATATACGTATCTACATATACACATACCTACATCATTACGTACACTCATGACATTATATATACATACATACATACATCCCTACTTGCAACAAACCAAACTCATACATGTCTACTCTCATACATACCATCATATATCCACGTACTTGCTCACATACTTATAAACATACATACCTATCTACACCTATGCATACACTTAATCTTATAAAAACGTAATTTAAAATAGTCATACGCAACGGTCTCTGCTTTGTTCATAAGTTAAAAGGTGTTCTGTTAAACTCCTCTTATGTCTGTGTTTCTTTTGCACTCCTCTTAAGTTAAGAGGTGTTTCTTTTGCACTCCTCTTAAGTTAAGAGGTGTTTCTTTTTGCACTCCTCTTAAGTTAAGAGGTGTTTTTGCTGCAGATTCGTTTCGTCGTCCGAAAACGCTAAAACTTGCGTAACTTTTAAACCGTTTACCCGTTTAACCTCCCGTTTCTTCCTACATGCTTGTAAATTCACATTCTATGATATGGACTTGGAATCCCATATCCGATTTAAGGAAATTCCTATCTTACGCGCTTTCGGCTTATTACCCTCTTACCAAATTTCGACCCGTTCATGCATTCATCGACATAACTTGTTTGTTTTACCATAACCTCTTATAAACCTAATAATATCAGTGACGTCTATCATAAAATACTAAATTCTTGGATGTCTTGCATCCTCTTAACACATTATCGTTCATTTGCTTATTTTGACCCGTTAAGGGTATTCGTGCATTAATTGGTCTATGACTAACAAAACCATACTCCCCACTTCCATACTTGTCCAAAACATTACACTTAATCGAATAACTTGTTTCTAAACTACTTTTAAGATCATTCACCCAAAATACCCATCAAGGGCATTTTGGTCAACTTTAATCCAATCATTTTCGACGAAAGACTACAACACATGTTTGACCTCAAACATCATGTTTAGTTAATTAAAACACCATATTACTTAATCGAACTAAGAAGTGATTACGGAAATCACTTACCTTATGCGTCCGTGCTCGTATCCGATTCCTTGCCTCTTCTTGACCCGTTAACAACTCATGCTTGAGCCCGTCTCGACGTGATTCCTATACTTTCATTTCATCAAAATCACGCTCTTATTAGCATACTCATTTGTACATGTTAACAATCATATCAATCGCATATTTCACACTTAACTTTCATTAGTCATTTCTAACAAACATAACTCATATAATCATATCCATATGCGTTTAAACTCATGTCACTCATCATGTCATTACATTTAACGCGGATTGCTATAACATGTATCATACGACTTCCTATAATCCCACCTTTACGACAACGAGTCAAATCATGTTTCTTGTACTTAGTTGACTTTCAAGAGTCAACTATTAACCATATTTAACTATCGACTTATCATCATATACTCGTAACATCTTAATCGACTATACGGACGACACTATATACATTTCATCATACACTTGATGTGCGTACTACCTTTTAAGCATAACGTACAACTAATTCATGCATAAATCTTCTAAACTCATACATAACCCATCAAAACCTACTACTAATCATCATGTATCATTCCCAAATAAACATCAAACATATCATCATCACATTTCTCCTAATTCATCTAACAAGTATTCATCATACCTACATAATACATCAATCTTTCAACAAGACTCGGACATGGGTGGTGATTCTAGTCATCATCTTCACCCTAACTAACGGGTTTCACCTCTAATCATCAAATTAACCCAAACCATACGTAACCCATGTTCTATACGATGATTCTAACCCTTGTACATGATCAATTTCATATTAACTCACGGATTTGAACATAACCCACTTCACACATGATCACAAATCTTAGATTTAAGACATACCTTATGATCCCCTCGTTAAGGTGATCATTAATCCGTGTTCCTTCTTGAATTTGAGCTTCGATTCACCTTTCAATTTGGTGATTTAAGTGAGTTAGGGTTTGGAGCTCTTGAGAGCTCCTGAAGCTTCATGAACACATACGTATGTGTGTTTGTGTGTGTGTGTTGATCTTTTAATTAGTAAGAAACTTTCATTTGTTCCACTTTAGCCCCTCGGGTTTGCCTTTAAAACATAACTGACACTACCTTCATCATTTAATACTTTTGACCATACCCTTAACTAGGTTAAATAGCCTAGTTATTTATTTCATGACGTGTCATATAGGAACACACACAACAAATATTAACATTCAGGTTTTGGGGCGTTACAACCGAATAGGTCACGAACAGGTTTCCTAAGTTAATATGCTTAAAATATGTTGTGATATCATAATGATACCTTCCATAATGCCCAAAACGAGTTAAATCCTTAATTATGCCCCGTAGGGTATTTTGGTCATTTTAACGATTATAAAAGGGGTTTAACGTAACCCTGATGTTCGGGACTGAAGTAATCAGTAAACAACTTATTTTTAACAGATTATATTAGTTAATAATAATCCGGATGTCTCAAAATAGTTTTAAGCCTAAACTACGCGTATAATACACGTATAAACCCGTTTTTAGCGACGTATGATTAAAATACTATTCTGGGTTTTCTGATCAGTTAAACAGGCTCAAAACACTATATTTATTATTTAAAATCAGTAGCAATTGGATTCGCGTCAAAATTCCTTGTAGAAATCATTTTATGACCGAAAAGGGTAACTTCGTTATTAACCGAATTAAGGCGATAAGCCTAGCTTAAGATCAGTTTAAAAATAATTAAAAATCTTCAAAAATCCCAAAATATTATTTAACATCAGTGGGTAAAAGGTTTGGTGCCGAAAATCGGGTTTAGATAGGCTATGCGCTAATCGCGCCGATTAATTAATAAAAAGCTTACTATTTACGCTAATGCGCATATCTCCTAATCTGGACCTCAAATTGATGTCAAATTTGGAGAGCATGTTTATAATTCAGTAGACAAGGGTCTTGTCCACTTACATTACCAAAAAGCTCGTTTTATAACCGAAAGGGCATTACGGTCAATTTTAAGCATTTAACGGAAACGCGCGAACGAATCGGATAATCAACGAAACAAGTACAGAGGCTTATACCAACATGTAACCCGGCCCTAAAGAAACCTTAAGGCATGTCTACATCTATCACAACCGGGTCAGAACCGAAGTCAAGCAAAAAGTCAAACTTTGCGCCTTTCGGTTCCGAATCGATCCCAAATTGAAATTTGTCGAACCATTCATGTTTAGTCATGTTCTAACATTGATTACTAATTTACATTATGGTTAAAACAGGTTACACGCTTCTCGTATCGCTAATTACCCGATTAAAGCTTTTGTTGACTTTTTCAAGACACCCTTGACTCGCCAAACTACCTAGTTAGGATGGGAATCATTGTGTGCCCTTTTAGGGGTTTAACACCCATATAATTACCTACATAACGGTATTTTTAATTCGCCAAAAGACTGAGCTAAGTATAACTAATCATGAGGTCAATCGCTAATTACGATATGTTGACTTTTAAGCTAAATATGAAGCAAGACTTAATTAAGAAGGGTCTAGCATACTTACAAGTGTCTAATGGATGATTAGAAGGGTCTTGGTTCAGCTCTTGTGCTTCACAATTGCTCAGAAGATGAATGGTGAATGTTTGCAAGTTAGTGGGTCTTATATAGTGCCTTCAATCACCATAACTTGTTGACAAGTGTGTCTATGATCCACCACAAATGATAAACACATGTCCCTAATGTTCTAGAGTAGTTTAGGGGTGCCAAGGGGTGATGAATGATCGATCAAGTGCATGCACCAAGGATGTGGCAGACTAGGGACCAAGGAAATAAACATTCTGTCCAGATCAAGCAGTAGCGTAGCGCTACTGCATGGGCTTCTAAGCTCGCGCTACGCGAGCCCCTAAGGTCTTCCAACAAAACTTTTATAAATTGCAGTTTTAGTCCTTGGCTCTTCAAACTTTGTACAGACACTTGTTTCTTGCATTTTGAACCCTCGTTATTGATCTATAAGGGCTTCAAGACATATACCCACTTTGTTAAGTCCCCGGGTAACTTTATTGCTACCCGAAAAGGCCTAACTTTCAACGTTGACGCTTTAACCCCTCGCACACGAATTTTATCACAACTTGCTCATACGATAACGAAACTTGGTGAAATTTTTATGGTAAATTCTAGTGAGCATATTTAATCGTTACAAAGCTTCGGGTTTGCTTAAAAGGTCCCTCAGAGGTATATCTTAACATGTTGACACATTTAACCCCTGTCGTTTGTAATCTCTCACTTTCTTTCACAATTCGCTTCGTATGATCCATGATCTATTCGTTTTAGGTTATAAACATTATGTAGGGTTATTGCAAAGTGTATTTATTCATTGATGACACTTTGAACCCTTATATTTACATAGTTTCATCGTTTGTCAACTTTAGTCCCTCTAAGGTATTCTTGCACACGTTCAAAGCTTATGACACGTGTCAATACATTATAGGACGTGAATTTTCGAGGTGTTACATCCTCACCCCCTTAAAATAAATCTCGACCCGAGATTTACTGAAATAAGTAAGGGTACTTCTCTTTCATAGTGGATCCAACTTTCCACGTGAATTCGGGACCTCTTCGGGCATCCCACTTGACCTTTTATAATAGGCACGTGTATCTGTTTGGAGCTTCTAATCCTGTCGGTCCTTAATCGACGCAGGTTGCTCATACTATCATAGTTCTGCATATCATTATGTGATAGTGCTTTTTGACTTATTGGTGACACGTCGCTAAATCATTAGTGCGGGTCACATTGCGCGTTTCATCAAGCCCCTTAATCAGGTCTTAGCTCATTTGCTATTTGGCTTTGATACACTCGATTTCCTTCGAATGGTTCTATATACTCGGAGCTTAATTAGCCCGATAATTTAACAAATTTAGCACACCCTTCCAGGGTGATATTTATTGTTAAACCTTATTCCTTAACAAGAATTTAGGAACTTTGCTATTTTCATAATTCCTTGATTTCCTGCCGTATACTGGCAAACTACAATCGGTTATGGATTTGTATAATCTTATTTGTTGTCCCCCAGGCAACTTTCAGATCTTGATAATTGGACTTACCAATCTATTGTCCTAACAACAGGGTTTTAACATTTCATTTATACAAGGTCTCTAAAGGAGTAACCTTGATACTTCTATACCAACTATTATAGAAAAGCTTCTCTTGAGGTGGTTATTCCAACCACTTTTTAACAAATCTTAAGGAGTAGCTAATCCTTACAGCTAGTCGAACATTTCGACGATCCTGGGTAGTTGATGGCGATTTTGACCGTTGTCTAAATAGGGTTGCGGTAATGAGTGCATGAGCAAAATGAACCGTCTTTCTTATCTAACAACTATCTTGTTCTGAAATATCGAGCTAGGCTATATGAATCTCCTATTTTAAAATTTACTTAATCAGGTTCTCGGTTATTCCATAATTAATATGGAGTTCTTACAACATTTTAACCCAAAGCGGGATGTTAATCATAACTCTACTTGCCTCTAGGGAGGTAAACAGGGTAAACTTAGGAGAAGATAATCAAAGTACAAGGAGGTTACAGAGATTTCCATATCTCAGGCTCCAGTTCGCTCATCAACGCTTGTGTCTAATAAGTGATACGTTCATGTTATGATTTCCCATATTCCTTTACCGAGGAATATTTATTTGGATAGTTCCATTCTAGATATCTCCTTTGAATACTACTAGTCGACGGAAGTACAATACGATCATTGGGATATCTTAGGGGTTCCATGTATTAAACCTCCATGTTGATCAGACATGGAAACAATCTATGGGACACACTAGGATACACCAATCCTCATATGACACTTTTATCATACATAGTTTGGCATTCGCAGGCGATAGAAAACAATGAGAAAATAATTAAAATAATATACGTTGTCGTACTCTATGCAAAGAAAGAGTGCTCTTAGATTTTCGGAACGATTCCTTGCCGATTTATACGAATCGGTTACTATGGTCTCCTTGGTAGTTATACCTTGTGGATGATAATAAAATTTTGCTAAGTTTATGGTTCATGAAGATTTATTATTGCCTGTATTAAAAACAGGACACTTAGCAGACATTATTATTGCTAAATGATAAGGAAGTTTATTGTACAAGTGCTTATATTAAATTAGAATGGAGATTTTCACAAACTAGGCACCTAGCTCAGTTGGCTAGGCGCGCGAAAGGGTGCGGCCGGCCTAGACCCGGGTTCGATTCCGGGGACGGTCAGTTCCACCATTTTTTTTTTCATGTTTAATATTAATTAATCGTACGGACACGTGTAATTACGAGGGTTGTCTCATAAGGAGTTTTGATAATTAATTGCTTCTTATCACTCACAATATGGACTTGAATTTTTAAGGCAACCAATCGATTTTTATCACTATATTGAGTCCTTAAGTATGCAACCAAAAGTTTGCTATAAGGATATTAGAAAAATGATTTCTAATAGATATTAATATCAATATAGGATTTGTTGGAGCATTTTCGACGTAACATCGTCACTTTCTACCGGGCATTGAATGACCGGAGTCTTAATCAGGTGGAGACAACAGTTCTCAACCTTTATCATTCATAATATATTTATACGTGCCAGTATTAAATAAGTTTCTACATAAACTGCTTGATAACGAAAGGTACATATTATACTATTATTATTCTGCCCCATCTCTTGGGCGTTCATCCTGACAACTCGTGCGTTTGTTATCTTGGCCTACTCGGGCTTCTTCTGATTCCTAGGGCAGTTGGTCTTGATATGCCCCTTCTCGTTGCAACCATAACAGGTTGCATCTTTCAACTTCTTGCAATCCAGGGTTTTATGTTCCTTAGATTTGCAAATTCCACACGGCCGAGGCCGAGATTCAAATCTGCATTTCCCAAGGTGGTATTTCCTACAGGTTTTGCACCTGATCTTCTCACCCGGCTGCTGGCTGTCTTTCTTAAACCCGGAACTCTTCTTATCCTCAGAGTTCCTCTTTGTCTCCCTATCAGAGCGATGAGAAATTTCATCCTCCCTTTTTCGCTTTCCTTCTTCAGAGACTTTGGCAGCCTTGTTTCTGACCACATCGAGTGTGAGAGATAGCGACAGATCGGCCGCTGACCTGAATGAAGTAGGTCTTGAAGCCTTAACACTGGCTTTGATTTCTGGGGCTAAACCCCCAATGAAGCGAGCAATTCGCTTTGGTTCCGGTGTGATCAAATAAGGAACCAATCGAGACTTGGTATTGAAATTTGTAAGGTATGCTTGACAATCTAAGTTTTCCATGACCAATGTCAAGAATTCAGTCTCAATTTTCTCAACTTCATGTTGAGGACAGTAATTTTCTTTGATAAGAGCAACGAACTGCTCCCAAGTCATGTTGTATAAAGGAATCTTCCCCGTAGCTTGGATCAGTGACCTCCACCAAGCTAGAGCTTCTCCTTTAAAAGATTGTGAAACAAATTTCACAACATCTTGCTCTGCACAACTGCTGATGTCAACAACAGCGTCCATCTCATCGAGCCACGTCATGCAATCGATGGCCCCTTTTTCTCCTGTAAAGTCTCTAGGCTTGCAGGAGGCAAAATATTTATATGAACAGGTCTTAACTGGTGTCTCTTGATGGAACACAACCTGTCTAAACGGAATACTCCTTTGATTTGACAAGTCATGAACATCGTCTTCTCTTGACTCAAGTATTTTAGAAGGGGGCTTACTACGAGCCACAGATAGAGTCTTAGAATGGGTATCATTTGATTCATCATACTGTCTGTCAAGAGCTCGAGTAACAGCATAATCTATTATTGCCTGCAGTTCCGCTCCAGTTACATTGATTCTGGTAGCATTATTGTCCTCCTTCATGTGGCTGTTAACTTCATCTAATCCAGCCATGTAGCTTGATTGCTTCATAAACATTGACAATGATTTATCCAGAGGTCATTATGAAATTATCATTTTTGATAATTTATTAACCATGGTAATATAAACCATATGGGTTAATTTGTTAGTTATACTTAGTTAATATTTTTCATTATAACTTATCCTAGTTATAAAACATCAAGTATATTAAAGTGGCGTAAAAAGCCTGGTCCCAAGGACAGTTTTAAATTTTATAAGCCATGATTCCTATTGATCAATTACGTTAAATAAGGTATTTGGAAAAATTCCTAATATAAGAATGACAAGTGTGATTTTTATAGCATCACGGTTGTCGGGAGTGTTAACACATTTTCGGGTGTTAACAAGGATCTGAATCTCTTTTTGAACAGATTTTACCATCTTAGCTAGGTCTTCAACGACATTCAAGCTAGGTCAAACCATTTAAGATTCTCTTTTAATAATTATTCTGGCAGGAAAGGAATGATATTTATTTTTATTCAGGATTTTTATCATAATCCTAATTTATAAGTTAATAATAGCACAAATGGCCTAGTCGCGTAGACAAGTTTAATTTATACGCCATGATTTCAGAGAATCAAAGCATGAAGGTATACTAGCACAATAGGCCTAGTCACAAGGACGTTTATAATTTATAAGCTATGATTTCAGAGAATCAAAGCATGAAGGTTTGAACCTAGTTCATTACCTTTATATGACAGGGAGTCGTTGCTACTACTGTCTTTTGGTTCATATGGAAATGAACAGGGCCTGTAGGTGCTATATTACCACGTATGGTCAAAATGTGATCATCTCAAGTGATGATCTAAACCCATGATTCAGAGATCATTACATTGGGTTAGGAATCTTTTGAAGAATCCATCAGTAAGAATGACGTGTGATTTTAATGAATCACGTCTGTCAGGAGTGTTAACATATTTACAGATGTTAACAGGGATTCGAATCTTTTAAACAGGTCTTACCATCATGGCCCGGCCTTAAAATGACCCGAAGGCTAGGTTTCACTCTTAAGATTCTTATTAATATTAACGCAGAACAATCCTAAATTGAGGTGTTAAATATGGATCTGAATCTAATTATGGAACTACCATCTTTGCCCTGCCTCAAAATAATGCGTGACTAGGTCTTGTCCTTTTTTTAGATTTTGCCATTTTATATAAAGGTAGATCTTATAAAGGAATGTCTGAAAGAAAATTTAAAGTTAATTATTCCACTACAAAATTAAACAATACAGATGTGCCCTAGACGGGACTTGAAAGGAATAATGTTGTCCTCGAAGGAACTGAAAGGTAATTATGTCCTTTATAAGGACTATTAAGGAAACGATTTTTCGCAAAGGGAGTTTCTTCTTCATTTTATTTCTGAATGCCTTCTCCTTGTTTGCATGTTTCGTCCTAGCCGTTGTACGAAGGTCAGCAATTTAAGGCTCCTGGTGTGGAGAATTATTATTATGGCTTCTTCGCTCGGCGACGTATCCAATATATAAAAATTTTGGAAGCAGAATTTCCAGATAAGGATTGAGAATATTCCTATGTTAAGTCTAGACTCAGAAGATTTAGGAATGTGCAATTGTGTCATTGAGATTAAACACATAAAGCTAGTGTTTAATTCACTCAATGTTGGCTCTGATACCAACCTGTCACACCCCAAATTTCCACGTGTTACCGGTGGGCCCGGTAGGGGAGTAACGTGACGTGGTTGGCAACATCATAGTCAAACAACACAATATATAAATGCACAGCGGAAGCAAAAGGATAAATATATTACAATCCGAATAGTGTAACATCAAAGTATTACAACGGAAGTAAAAGATCCACAGGCGGATCTTAAAACATAAACTTTATTCAACAGACTTTAGGCACCTAGAACTTTCAAGATTCCTTAGAAACGCCCTGAGCTTCCAGCCAATTACGTTCAGTACCTGTCACTTAACCCTTTTGGAAAATACGTTAGTTTTCACTGGTAAATACACTCAACCGACTCATTTTGTAAATGTTTATGAAAATTTGTTTAGGTGCACAAGACATGCAAATATTTCGACACTTGGATTAAAATGCATAGAGGCAAAATTAATCTTTTTAACTTGGGACAATTATATTTATAACCTTGTATACAGATTTACATGTTCGTTGTACGTTCAGGGCCCGATGTAGAAATCGAGTCAGATTAACAGACACGCCACAAGTATAGGCCCACAAGAGAGTGAGATACCGTTATCTCTTAAGCACTGTCAGGTGTATGCCTACACCTCGTGCTTAAGACGTGGCCATTTTATAATACAATGATGTCACTAGGATATCCGGGACATGGTCATTAACCCCTAAAGGTCTTTGTTTCAAACAATACAGATTAAACCGGGTTACCTCAATGATTTAACCATAATAAGATTAAAGATTCAATACCCGACCAAGCGGTATTATTATACCGTATCCCAAGCCCGTATAGGGAAAATAAGTTAAGAGTATTTACCTGAGCTAGCTCCTGTCTTAAATAGCAGAAATTAATAACTCAGCCGTGTTCACTTAAGTAAGCGTAGGTACAATTTACCGGAAATCTCTAGTCTGGAATGATGGTATAAAAACCAATTAGAATGCTAACGGGCCTTTAATTAAGCCTAGGCTTAGACCGGCTAGTCTTATAGAAAGATACGGTTCAAACGCACGATAAGGCGAAGACCGGAATAGAATGGGATTTAGACCCGACAAGTTTGAAGACTTGTATAATATGGGAAATCTAAACACCTTCTGGATTTTGAGATAAAACCGATAAGGTTTGACCCGTTTCGGCTAACTTATATAAACCAGTTATATAAACCGATCCGAACACGAATAACGCGTAACGGGTAACCGAATAGGTCACGAACAGGTTTCCTAAGTTAATATGCTTAAAATATGTTGTGATATCATAATGATACCTTCCATAATGCCCAAAACGAGTTAAATCCTTAATTATGCCCCGTAGGGTATTTTGGTCATTTTAACGATTATAAAAGGGGTTTAACGTAACCCTGATGTTCGGGACTGAAGTAATCAGTAAACAACTTATTTTTAACATATTATATTAGTTAATAATAATCCGGATGTCTCAAAATAGTTTTAAGCCTAAACTACGCGTATAATACACGTATAAACCCGTTTTTAGCGACGTATGATTAAAATACTATTCTGGGTTTTCTGATCAGTTAAACAGGCTCAAAACACTATATTTATTATTTAAAATCAGTAGCAATTGGATTCGCGTCAAAATTCCTTGTAGAAATCATTTTATGACCGAAAAGGGTAACTTCGTTATTAACCGAATTAAGGCGATAAGCCTAGCTTAAGATCAGTTTAAAAATAATTAAAAATCTTCAAAAATCCCAAAATATTATTTAACATCAGTGGGTAAAAGGTTTGGTGCCGAAAATCGGGTTTAGATAGGCTATGCGCTAATCGCGCCGATTAATTAATAAAAAGCTTACTATTTACGCTAATGCGCATATCTCCTAATCTGGACCTCAAATTGATGTCAAATTTGGAGAGCATGTTTATAATTCAGTAGACAAGGGTCTTGTCCACTTACATTACCAAAAAGCTCGTTTTATAACCGAAAGGGCATTACGGTCAATTTTAAGCATTTAACGGAAACGCGCGAACGAATCGGATAATCAACGAAACAAGTACAGAGGCTTATACCAACATGTAACCCGGACCTAAAGAAACCTTAAGGCATGTCTACATCTATCACAACCGGGTCAGAACCGAAGTCAAGCAAAAAGTCAAACTTTGCGCCTTTCGGTTCCGAATCGATCCCAAATTGAAATTTGTCGAACCATTCATGTTTAGTCATGTTCTAACATTGATTACTAATTTACATTATGGTTAAAACAGGTTACACGCTTCTCGTATCGCTAATTACCCGATTAAAGCTTTTGTTGACTTTTTCAAGACACCCTTGACTCGCCAAACTACCTAGTTAGGATGGGAATCATTGTGTGCCCTTTTAGGGGTTTAACACCCATATAATTACCTACATAACGGTATTTTTAATTCGCCAAAAGACTGAGCTAAGTATAACTAATCATGAGGTCAATCGCTAATTACGATATGTTGACTTTTAAGCTAAATATGAAGCAAGACTTAATTAAGAAGGGTCTAGCATACTTACAAGTGTCTAATGGATGATTAGAAGGGTCTTGGTTCAGCTCTTGTGCTTCACAATTGCTCAGAAGATGAATGGTGAATGTTTGCAAGTTAGTGGGTCTTATATAGTGCCTTCAATCACCATAACTTGTTGACAAGTGTGTCTATGATCCACCACAAATGATAAACACATGTCCCTAATGTTCTAGAGTAGTTTAGGGGTGCCAAGGGGTGATGAATGATCGATCAAGTGCATGCACCAAGGATGTGGCAGACTAGGGACCAAGGAAATAAACATTCTGTCCAGATCAAGCAGTAGCGTAGCGCTACTGCATGGGCTTCTAAGCTCGCGCTACGCGAGCCCCTAAGGTCTTCCAACAAAACTTTTATAAATTGCAGTTTTAGTCCTTGGCTCTTCAAACTTTGTACAGACACTTGTTTCTTGCATTTTGAACCCTCTTTATTGATCTATAAGGGCTTCAAGACATATACCCACTTTGTTAAGTCCCCGGGTAACTTTATTGCTACCCGAAAAGGCCTAACTTTCAACGTTGACGCTTTAACCCCTCGCACACGAATTTTATCACAACTTGCTCATACGATAACGAAACTTGGTGAAATTTTTATGGTAAATTCTAGTGAGCATATTTAATCATTACAAAGCTTCGGGTTTGCTTAAAAGGTCCCTCAGAGGTATATCTTAACATGTTGACACATTTAACCCCTGTCGTTTGTAATCTCTCACTTTCTTTCACAATTCGCTTTGTATGATCCATGATCTATTCGTTTTAGGTTATAAACATTATGTAGGGTTATTGCAAAGTGTATTTATTCATTGATGACACTTTGAACCCTTATATTTACATAGTTTCATCGTTTGTCAACTTTAGTCCCTCTAAGGTATTCTTGCACACGTTCAAAGCTTATGACACGTGTCAATACATTATAGGACGTGAATTTTCGAGGTGTTACACTCCCTTACCCTCACTCTCTCTCCCTCTCTCGGTCACTCTACCACCGCTAACATCACCATCATTCCACCACCATCTCTTCCATTTTTAAGCTCTATCTAAGTGCTTGAAGGTGAATCAAATGTGCTTGAACTTGTGGAACTTCAAAGGAGCCTTGTTCTTGCTTTTTCATCAACTTTTCTCATCATCTTCTTCACTAGAATCATCCCTAGCCCTTGTGCTAGTAGTAAGTCCTTGTTACACCCTTGTTCATCTTGTCTTTGTAGTTAAAAGTGGTAGTATGATGGTTAGGTTTGAAACACTAAAGAACAAGAACCAAGAAGATGAACATAAAGCTTTACTTGAAGTTTGTATAAAGATGAAATATGGTTGGATTAGGGTTGGTTAAAGCATGCATGATGTTTGATGGTTGATTTCTTGATAAACCCGTTGTTAGAACATTTGTTGATACGTTTTAGTAACATTTAAACTCTAAAGAAACATGCTGAATTACATTTTCAGCCAACTTCAACATGCTGTAAACAGATCATAATAAATCGAAAAAACTGAATTTCTGAAGCCTAAATTATGTATTTTCAAAAAATAGATCCAATGGCACTGGAATCGTAATTTTTCGAGGTCTTTTACTATTTTTAAGGACCCGTTTTGTAACAGCAGCTAAAGCTGAGTTTTTGCTGCAGTAAATGGGTGATATGTTTTTAGTCATAACTGAAAAGCTATGTTGAATCAGCTCATGAAATTTGTACAGTAGATGACCACTGATGTATTTGTAATTCTCCCACTGGAATTTCATAAATCGGACTTACAATGAATTTTTAATGAATTATTCCGTGGACTGCAGTCAGAAAGTGATGAATCTGATTGCAGTCCGGTAAATGAATTTTTATAAAATATTGGTAATGAATTGGATCCCGAGATTTTTACACAATAATATTTGAAACGTTTAAGACCTTATTTAAAAAGTTGGGAATTTTTGGAACAAGTTAACTATTTTATTAAAATCCCCGAAAACAGCTCAGTTTTGAATATAAAAGCTGAAACGACATAAGTAGTAAATTGGGTGTCTAAATGTCGGGTAGGTTATCTGAGAATAATCTAACATGTTATATGTCAATAAAAGTTTTATGTGCAATGTCGTATGTTTGCTTATAAACGGGAATAGATGGGAAGTTTATATGGGCATGAACCGTTAAAGTGATGCATGTTATGTGATAGATGCGTGTAGGAACTTTGTGCTCTATTTGAAATCACTAAATGACTAACTGGTAATCATATTAGGATGTGAATGACCGGCCTTGACTGTTAGCTATTTTTGAGAGTCAAAACGAGCAACCAAAGGTGAGTTCACACCCTTACTAAGGCATGGGATTCCCGGTGGTTGGGAATGGGATTAAATAGCTGAGACGGAACTTGTACTTTCACCACTACTAGACTACTTACCTCCGTCCTCGGATTGGGAAGGTCCCCAGCGCTAAACCTACGTAGTCACTACGTACCATTGTCCTCGGATTGGGAAGGGCACCAGCGCTAAACCTACGTATTCTTATACGTACCTATGTCCTCGGATTGGGAAGGGCACCAGCGCAAAAACCTATTTATTCACTACGTACCACTGTCCTCGGATTGGGAAGGACACCAGCGCTAAACCTACGTATTTAATATGTACCTCTGTCCTAGGGTTGGGAAGGACACATATATATACATCTAGTCTAGTGGTTTACAACATGGGGTAGCCCCCACCGTTTATGGTTTGGAAAATAAAGAAAGTTGATTTAACCTGCAATTGCAACAAACTCATAGTTTTTGAAAAACTACTTTATAACGAACACCTACTGTGAACTCGCTCAACTTTGTTGTTGATTTGTTATTACATGTCTTGTAGGTCGTTAGGTACTTATGGAGCTTGCGCGAGGAGGAGGTCGTTGTGGGATATGGACTATTATGTCCCGCGCCTAATAAATAAACTTTATGAACTTATGGAACTTATGTTTGGTCGTTAAACTTATGAACTATAAACTTATGTTTGGACTTACGTCTTATGCTTCCGCTGTTAACTTAAAGTCGGTTACTGTATTTTGGTCACCAATTGTATTGTGGTTGGTTTACCTACTTAATTACGTTGTTCAATATGATTGGTGGCTCGATCCTGGTCATGTCACACCTCCAAGCGGTGATACTCTGCATGGTGAATTTTGTGGGTGTGACAGATTGGTATCAGAGCCATTGGTTATAGCGAACTTGGTTTTAAAAAAGGAAAAGCTTTTTGATAAAACCAGACTATAACCTGTACAGTGCTCAACGATCCACAACGACGCTTCGCTCCACGTGCAAGACTCAACACCATATGTGAAATGGTTCATGCTTACATTGCTTGTCTACTAGTTTACATAGTACATTGCATGCTTAGCTAATATAACAACTGATAATTGAAACCCTGTGTGTTTACTCTCTTCTGTTTTCCCACACTTACGCACTTTTGCGACACTTTTCTCACTTACGTTACCTCGTTATGAAGATCATCAGTGGACGACTGAACCTAACTCAAGCCCAGCTGACGGCTCTAATCAACGAACGAGTGGCTGAGGCACTCGCAGCTGTCCCTGCAGGAGGACAACATTCTCAGCTTCCTGTGTGCACGTTCAAAACGTTCATGGATTGCCGACCAAGTACCTTCAGCGGCACTAAATGAGCTGTAGGTCTCCTTTACTGGTTCGAGAAGCTCGAATCTGTTTTCGAAATGTGTGAATGCCCTGAAGATCGTAGGGTGAAATTTGCTACTGGAACACTTGAAGGTGCTGCACTAACCTGGTGGAAAGCACAGGTTCAACTGCTAGGGCTAGCGGTTGCTAACGCCACCCCATGGAATGATTTTAAAGCTTTGATCAAAGAAGAATATTGTAGTCGTGACGACATCCACAAGCTAGAGGTGGAATTTTTCAATTTGAAGATAACGGGGTCTGAAATCGAGGCATATACAAAGAGATCGAACGAATTAGCTATCTTGTGTCCCACTATGGTGGACCCTCCTATCAAGCGTATCGAGCTGTACCTTAAGGGTTTGGTGCCAGAAATTCAAAGCCATGTGACCTCAGCTAATCTTGGCACCATTCAGCAAATCATCAAGTTGGCTCATCGTCTCACTGACCAGGCAGTTGAGCAGAACAAGTTGCCCAAGCGTATTAGCGCTACTACGACTGATGCTCCCAGTGATAACAAGCGCAAGTGGGATAGAAATTCGGGCAAAGGTTCTACTTCAGTTCAGTCTCAGCAGCGATAGCCTGATGAGTACAGGAGCCCCAGTCAGCATTCTTCTGGGAATCAAGGTCAGGGTGGATACAGGGGAAATCACCCTAAGTGCAATCGATGTAATTTGCACCATAGCGGGGCGTGCAACAAGGGTCGTTGTCAGAGATGTAACAAGCCTGGACATGAAGCCAAAGATTGCAGGAGCTCACGTCCAGCGAATCAGAATCGACAACAGCAGCCACAAGCTCCACAGAACCAACAGCAACACCAGCAGGGTAATAAGGGATGCTTCCAGTGCGGTGCTGAGGGTCACTTCAAGAGGCACTGCCCACAGCTGAATCAGAATCAGAATCAGAACAACAACCAAGGAAACGGGAACAACAATGGAGGCAACAATGGAGGCAACAACGGGGGTAACAATAATGGCAATGGCGCCCAAGGACGTGTTTTTGTGCTAGGTCAGAGTGATGCAAGGAATGATCCCAACGTGGTGTTGGGTAAGTTTCTTCTGGATGATTTCTTTGTTACTGTTTTATTCGATTCGGGTGCCGATACTAGTTATGTGTCCTTAAAAGTTAGTCAAATGCTTAAGCGCACCCCAACACTTTTGACGACCAAACACACGGTAGAGCTAGCAAACGGTAAAAGTCTCGAGGCCACGCACATAGTTAAGGGTTGTAACCTCGTCTTAGCTGGTCAGACCTTCACTATCGATCTTATCCCTATCATTCTGGGTAGTTTCGACGTCGTTATTGGGATGAATTGGCTATCTCATCATCAAGCGGAGATTATTTGCAAGGAGAAAATCGTCCGTATCCCTCGTTCTGGTGAAGAACCCCTCGTGATTCATGGCGACAAGAGTAGTGTTGTCGTAGGCATTATCTCTTTCCTTAAGGCCCATAAGTGTTTACGAAAGGGCCACACTGCCATTCTAGCACTCGTTACTGACGCATCAATGGAAGAGAAGATAATTAAAGATATTCCTATTGTGCGCGGTTTTCCTGAGGTATTTCCAGAGGAATTACCTGGTCTTCCGCCTCATCGACAAGTCGAGTTTCAAATCGAGCTAGCTCCTGGAGCAGCACCAATAGCTCGTGCACCATATCGACTAGCTCCGTTAGAAATTGAAGAACTGTCCACGCAACTACAAGAACTCTTGGAAAAGGGTTTCATACGTCCTAGCTCTTTGCCCTGGGGAGCTCCAGTCTTGTTTGTGAAGAAGAAAGACGGTACTTTCAGAATGTGTATTGACTATCGCGAACTTAACAAGGTGACCGTGAAGAATCGTTATCCCCTTCCACGTATTGACGACTTGTTCGACCAGTTGCAAGGGTCAAGCTATTACTCTAAGATTGATCTTAGATCAGGATACCATCAGCTAAGAGTCAGAGATGTTGACGTCTCCAAAACAGCATTCCGAACTCGTTACGGCCATTAAGAGTTTCTGGTTATGCCTTTCGGATTGACGAATGCACCAGCGGTCTTCATGGATCTCATGAACCGAGTATGCAAACCTTACCTGGATAAGTTCGTTATTATTTTCATCGACGACATCCTAATCTATTCTAAGAGTCAGGAGGAACACGAGCAGCATCTACGACTTATGCTGGAACTTCTTCGAGCAGAGCAATTGTATGCCAAATTTTCGAAATGTGACTTCTGGCTTCGCGAAGTCCATTTTTTAGGCCATGTGGTAAACAAGGATGGGATTCATGTTGATCCATCCAAGGTTGACTCGATCAAGAACTGGCCTGCACCCCGTACACCAACAGAAATCCGCCAATTCTTGGGTTTGGCAGGTTATTATATAAGGTTTATCAAGGATTTCTCAAAGATTGCACAACCTCTCACTTCACTGACTCAGAAGGGTGTCACCTATCGTTGGAGTGATGCACAGGAATCTGCGTTTCAGCACTTAAAAGATAGACTTTGTAGCGCGCCTATCCTCTCATTACCTGAAGGCACAGATGATTTTGTGGTTTATTGCGACGCTTCCATCCAAGGACTTGGTT
Organism: Helianthus tuberosus; assembly: GCA_030545235.1. NCBI lineage: Eukaryota > Viridiplantae > Streptophyta > Magnoliopsida > Asterales > Asteraceae > Helianthus > Helianthus tuberosus. The sequence goes on along the minus strand of CM060371.1, from coordinate 209,636,298 downwards.
GCGTGTTGATGCAACGTGACAAGGTCATTGCCTACGCATCGCGCCAACTTAAAGTTCACGAAAGGAACTACACTACACATGACTTGGAATTAGGAGCAGTTGTCTTCGCACTTAAGATATGGAGGCATTACCTGTACGGTACCAAGTGCACCATTTACACCGATCACAGGAGTCTCGAGCATATCTTCAAGCAAAAGGAGTTAAACATGCGACAACGTCGATGGGTCGAACTCTTGAATGATTATGAATGTGCGATCAAGTACCATCCGGGCAAAGCCAATGTTGTGGCCGACGCCCCTCAGTCGAAAGGATACTACACCTAAACGTGTGCGAGTGTTACAACTTACCATCAAATCTAGTCTTCCTACTCAGATACGAGATGCTCAGGTCGAAGCATTGAAAGCAGAAAACATCAGGGCTGAGTCCTTACGAGGATCGAGGAAACGGTTAGAACAAAAGGAAGACGGCGCCTACTATGTAAACGGGCGCATCTGGGTTCCACTTTACGGAAACTTACGCGAACTTGTGATGGATGAAGCACACAAGTCTCGTTAGTGAGTACATCCTGGTTCGGATAAGATGTACCACGATCTCAAGACTACGTATTGGTGGCCTGGTATGAAAGCCCACATAGCAACTTACGTCAGCAAATGTTTGACTTGTGCGAGAGTCAAGACTGAATATCAGAAACCATCAGGCCTACTTCAACAACCAGAGATCCCGACATGGAAATGGGAGCAAATTTCCATGGATTTCGTTACTGGTCTGCCTAGATCTCAACGCGGAAATGATACAATTTGGGTAATCGTGGATCGACTGACCAAGTCTGCACATTTTCTGGCTATCAAGGAAACGGATAAGTTTTCTACTCTTACAGACATCTACCTAAGGGAAGTGGTATCAAGGAACGGAGTGCCAACCTCCATCATCTCTGATCGTGACCCACGTTTTACATCTGAATTGTGGCAAGCTATGCACAAGTCCTTTGGTTCTCGATTAGACATGAGCACGGCATACCATCCACAGACGGATGGGCAATCCGAACACACCATCCAAACCCTAGAAGACATGCTTAGGCCATGTGTAATCCATTTTGGTAATGGCTGGGAAAAGAACCTGTAACACCCCAAAAACGGGTTTGGTAATCAAGCCACGTTAATAGTGACGACGGGTAAAATACCGTTAGTGGTAAAAATTAACCCGGTAAATATTAGGTTTTTAAATAATTTATCCTAATATTAAATAAAAGTTATACAAAGGCTTATGGATAAATAAAGTGTTTAAAAGGCCCGAGTTGACGGGACCTAAAATAAACTTAGTCGTAAATATTCCCGAACCCGCTAAGCTAACTAGGAATGTTTGACCCGGTTAATAGAAGGGAATATGGATTGTAAATAAGTAGGTTATAACCTACTTAATAGATAACAAAACTTGAGGGGCCAAAGGTGGAATAATCTAAAAGGTTTATTTATTAAAAAAAAAAAAACACACACACCACACCTAGTGTGTGCGTGTGTGAGGTCGACCAGGAGAAAGCTCAGGGAGCTCAAACCCTAACTTCCACAACTTGATCAAATTGAAGCCCAAATCAAGAGCCAAATCACTGCATGAACACAAATTCGTGATTACCTAATCATGGGGATTACAAGGTATGTTGAAATTTATGATTTGGTGATACTTTGAGATTATGATGAACAATCATAATCGAAATTCTGGAATGAATCTTGAATCTATGAGTGTTATTGTGATTATATCTTGGTGTAGAAACAAACCCTAGTAGAAAATTGGAAGAATTGTTGTCAAAACTAGGGATTTGATAATTACCCTATTATGAGCTAAGTGGGTTTTGGTTGAATTGATGAAATTGATGTTCTAATGGTGTTTATAAGCATCACACTAATTCATATGAATGAACTACTTGAACAAATTAGAGATTTTGTTAAGAGTTCATAAGTAACTAGAAGTGGGTTTTGTTAGATATGATGAAATCATGAAGAACTTGAAGTAATATCACTTGTATGTGATTAACAAGTAAACTAGGAAGTGGGTTTTTATGTAATAGTAAAGATGATGATAAGTTTATGTTTAAAATCATCATATTTGATAATAGAAACAAGGCACTCAAACAAATTAAGTGATTTGGGAACTTGTTCATACATGATTGAAATGGGTTTGAATGTTATGATGAAATTGGTAGCCATGTTCATGTAACTAAGTGTATAAGATCATGTTAGCTACTAATTGATAGATAGAACTTGAATGTGCATTTATATGCTAAGGGACGTTTGACTTTTAGTAGTCAAACCGACCATTAATAAGATCGAATGGTAATTGAGATAGAAAATATGTAAGATGGAATAGTCATAATTAATGATGACTAATATAACCGTCTTACGAATTATGATGATAGTTTGACGCTTGACAAGCTAGGTGGAGGCTTGGAAAGGAAGCGGGTCAAACGAAGCAAGAATGACGGAAAATCATAATTCGGATGCAAGGTAAGTATATCTTACACTAGTCATATATTTATAATATTCTTTCGTTGTATTAGTTGCGAAAAAGAAGAATACCTAATGAGATATGATGTTCCGGCGTGTAGTCGTACGGAACAAGAAAATCAAATATGACAAGAAAACATAGTGATGGCTAAAAATGAGTTAAATCGATAATTCGATCATTTTATGACGAATGAAACATGTACTTTTAATCGTTATCATATAAGATTAATCATAATAGCCATTAAGGGCGAAATGGTAATTTGACAATATTCGACAATTTGACAATGGTAATTGGTCATTTATACCAAACGGGTCAAAAGGTGAAATTATCACTCTTTAACAATATCGATTAATGGGTTGTCAAGTTGTATGATTTTAGGAAATAAATAGCACATGGATGCTTACATCGCTATCACTTAGCAATCACTAAAGGAAGGTATTGATCCGAGCCAGGTATGTATAATGATTCAACTCATCATGTAGAATGTGGAGTTCTATAAGAGTTAGACAAGGTTAAAACATAGACATTTGGTTATCTTTTAGGTAAACCGAATAAACTTAGTTACGATTATAACGTTTTAGAAACATAATGGTTTCTAAACAAGACTATAGTTAAAAAGTCGGATTTTTGGGTCAAACATGTACTAGAAGTCCTTCGTCGTAAAAGAAGGACTAAAATTGACTAAAACGCCCTTGTAAGCGAAATTGAGCAAACGCACCATAATGGTTGGTTGGAAATAAGTGATAGGATGAAATAAATACTTTGAATACGTATGAAAAACGAAAGATGTAAAATATTGGTTCAATGACTCTATAAATAGTCTTTGCCGTAAAATAATGATTTGAAGGGTAAAATTTGGATTATATGGATCACCACATTAAACCCACCATAAATATAGTTGTAGTGGGAGATATTAGGATAAGAAATGTGGTGATGGGATGCTAGAAGCAATCGAATGCGATTTTAGGATCGAAAGTGCTTAAATACCCTTAACGGGTCAAAATAGAAGTATTAGCGAAACGGGTTAAGAATGCGTAATAACCCGTGATTTGAACCTTGTGCAATAGGAAATAATCATACTAATTTGTTTACAAAAGAAACAGGGGTCACAAACAAGTTTGTTAGATGAAATTACGAACGGGTCAAAATTTGGTATAAAGGGTAATAAGCCGAAGACTTAAAAGTCTTAAATTTTGTTAATCCGGATGTCGGATTTTAACTCCAAATGATGGAGAATCAAATTACAAACACGTAGGAAGAAACGGTAGGTCAAACGAATAAGTGGTTTGAAAGATACCGAAGTTTTCGTATCAGAAACGGTAAAATTGGAAAGCTGGAATGCAGGGACCACCGTAATTTACGGTCCCACCGTAAATTACGGTGGACATGAAAAATGCTACGGTGGAACCCCCCTGTTTTACGGTGGGGAAACTAACATCCAGGGGCCACCGTAAATTACGGTTCCACCGTAATTTACGGTGGTGGTCAGGTTAAAACTTTTGTTTTTGTTATCGATTGTTTCTCGGATTCGTTTAGACACGTTTAAAGCCCAGTATGACTAAAGCATTTCATGTTTATGAAATGTAGGTACACCTTGGATGCCGGAAGACGATCAAGCTCAACGAAGAACCGAACGCGATATAGATACACGCTTCCGCATTTTGTCACGTTGTAGATTTTAAACAACGAATTCAACCACGTGATGTAGAATAACTTAAGATTTGTAAAAGTTTTAATAAACTCGTATTTTTATAGCATGTGTAGTCTTAACTACACATCTAATTGTTGGTATTTACATATAAAATAACTAGGGTGTTACAACTTGGTATCAGAGCCTTGGTTTAAGAGATTCGAGTATGGTGGGGAGGAACCATGCTTGGACTTAAACCTTATGCTCTTGACAAAGAATAGTGTTCGGTTCGAAGCTTGATCGCAAATCCGGTAAGTACATGTATGCTAATAGTTTAGCATGCTAAAGTGTTGTAAACAACACATAGGGCTATCGTGTGATACACGTTACCCCAATTAAATGATAGACATAGTTGACGAAAATACGCTCGTTGACGCATATAGTAGAAAAAGCCTTGTATTATAATACGGGCGATCATCAAAGTTGATGTTACTAACTTTTGTGAATGTTTTAATTGAAGGACACTCGCGTCTGAAGATGACGGGAGTTGAACGAATTATGGATATGATGATGGAACGATACGAGGTATGACAGGAAGAGCATACTCATCAAGGACCAAAATCGCGTAACGGTCACGAACAAGGTTAATAGCAAGGAACGCCCGTTGGGGCAAACATTACCAGGTGCACTTTTTAAATAATCGCACAAATAGTAATATGCAACAAACAAGTAGAAATTGAAAGTTGCATATGTAGATTAAAAACTTGGAAAAACCCGAATAGAAAATGTATTCGGGATATTGTTTCCAAGAGAAACAAATAGAGGCGTTACTTACATAGGGCGTGATGTGAAAACTATAAAAAGATCATGTGTGTCATGTGTTAATCGCTTACTCTGGCCAAGTAAGTAGTGGCATATGATACCATGAACTTCTTATGGCGGACACGTTTACATCCGATGTAGTAAGGACGGGGTGAATGGGACTAAGTAAAAAGTACCCAAATGAATCAGATAAGCAAAATATTTGATAATAATGTAAACGCACAACCGAGTGACGGAAGCGTATTACATTAGGATAATGAGCCCAAGTGAAGGGACAAAGAAGCATGTAAAATGATTTAGACAAGTATTGGGAGGGAGTGTACTTACACTCGAACCCAGAAAACGCAAGCATGTAAAATGATTTAGACAAGTATTGGGAGGGAGTGTACTTACACTCGAACCCAGAAAACGCAAGCATGTAAAATGATTTAGACAAGTATTGGGAGGGAGTGTACTTACACTCGAACCCAGAAAACGCAAGCATGTAAAATGATTTAGACAAGTATTGGGAGGGAGTGTACTTACACTCGAACCCAGAAAACGCAAGCATGTAAAATGATTTAGACAAGTATTGGGAGGGAGTGTACTTACACTCGAACCCAGAAAACGCAAGCATGTAAAATGATTTAGACAAGTATTGGGAGGGAGTGTACTTACACTCGAACCCAGAAAACGCAAACATGTAAAATGATTTAGACAAGCATTGGGAAGTAGTGTACTTACACTCGAACCCGGAAAATGCGAATATGTCCCTTAACGGGTCGCTTTTGTAAAACGTCAAACGTAAGGACAAAGTCAGAAAATTCCGCCCGGAAATAAACAAATGAAGCCTTAGACTACGGTCAAGGTCAACTAAAGCTCATGAGCGAAAATATACAATTTTAAACATAGCAAGTCATGTTTTGAAGCTATATATGAATATATATATACATTTGAATGTAGATACAAATAAAAGATGATTTACGGGATCATCATAACCTTCGGGATTAAACACGGTGTTAAGGTCTACAGGACCAGAATGACCCTTGGGTCACGTAAAGAAAAGGAAATGAACCTTAGTGTTTTCAGTAAAAAGGGGGTGAAGACCTAAGGAAATAGCCTACGAGGCTACGTGAAGGAACCTACGGGTTACTTAACAAAGCGAGAGAACCAGTTGAAAATCCCAGCATAAAACTAAGACTGTAAAAGAATAAATTACAGACTGTCAGTGTCCTGTTACGAATAATTGACGAAAGATAAAGAGAAGATCCTAAACTAAAACCTTGGTTTTAGTAAGAAATAACGTTTTTACGAATGAGAATCCTGATAGGAAAATTGAATATTAAGCATGAAAGGTTCAAGTCTTGACACCGATAGGCGCAAGACGTTATATTCAAAAAGTGATATTTCGGAAGGGAAATTTTGGGTATAAATTAAACATGATGTAACACGATCACGATCAAGAAAGGTAATGTGAAGTAGAATCACATTATTACCAAGCAAGCGGTAAAAAGTAACTGGACTAATAAGTCTAAGTAGTGAGACCGGTCAAGGTCATTTAAATAAATTTGGTTTGTTTGTAAGCGGTAGGTTCGGTATGACTGAATCGAATAAATAAATTGGAAGACAAAAGGAAATTTGCTGCTAAAAGTGAAAAGATTTCACTAAAGACCTTTAAACGGGTCAAAGTTACGGATTCATAAGGAATTCGATAGTATATGAAAGCGATGGATATCGCTAAGTTAACTAAACTAGTGGAAATAACGAGATTACGTTATTTCAAGTTACATTATGTCATATGAGGTACGTAGAGGTTCTGTAACCAAAAAGACATTACCGTAATTCTTCTAGTAATGCTAACAATTGGTTAAAGTATGAGTAATGCTTAAGAGATTACTCAAGTCAAACGCATTGAGTTTAGAAACTCAATGAACTATGTAAGCAAGGTTTCGAGAACGAAACCTCTTTAAGGGGGGTAGACTTGTAACACCCCAAAAACGGGTTTGGTAATCAAGCCACGTTAATAGTGACGACGGGTAAAATACCGTTAGTGGTAAAAATTAACCCGGTAAATATTAGGTTTTTAAATAATTTATCCTAATATTAAATAAAAGTTATACAAAGGCTTATGGATAAATAAAGTGTTTAAAAGGCCCGAGTTGACGGGACCTAAAATAAACTTAGTCGTAAATATTCCCGAACCCGCTAAGCTAACTAGGAATGTTTGACCCGGTTAATAGAAGGGAATATGGATTGTAAATAAGTAGGTTATAACCTACTTAATAGATAACAAAACTTGAGGGGCCAAAGGTGGAATAATCTAAAAGGTTTATTTATTAAAAAAAAAAAAAAAAAAACACACACCACACCTAGTGTGTGCGTGTGTGAGGTCGACCAGGAGAAAGCTCAGGGAGCTCAAACCCTAACTTCCACAACTTGATCAAATTGAAGCCCAAATCAAGAGCCAAATCACTGCATGAACACAAATTCGTGATTACCTAATCATGGGGATTACAAGGTATGTTGAAATTTATGATTTGGTGATACTTTGAGATTATGATGAACAATCATAATCGAAATTCTGGAATGAATCTTGAATCTATGAGTGTTATTGTGATTATATCTTGGTGTAGAAACAAACCCTAGTAGAAAATTGGAAGAATTGTTGTCAAAACTAGGGATTTGATAATTACCCTATTATGAGCTAAGTGGGTTTTGGTTGAATTGATGAAATTGATGTTCTAATGGTGTTTATAAGCATCACACTAATTCATATGAATGAACTACTTGAACAAATTAGAGATTTTGTTAAGAGTTCATAAGTAACTAGAAGTGGGTTTTGTTAGATATGATGAAATCATGAAGAACTTGAAGTAATATCACTTGTATGTGATTAACAAGTAAACTAGGAAGTGGGTTTTTATGTAATAGTAAAGATGATGATAAGTTTATGTTTAAAATCATCATATTTGATAATAGAAACAAGGCACTCAAACAAATTAAGTGATTTGGGAACTTGTTCATACATGATTGAAATGGGTTTGAATGTTATGATGAAATTGGTAGCCATGTTCATGTAACTAAGTGTATAAGATCATGTTAGCTACTAATTGATAGATAGAACTTGAATGTGCATTTATATGCTAAGGGACGTTTGACTTTTAGTAGTCAAACCGACCATTAATAAGATCGAATGGTAATTGAGATAGAAAATATGTAAGATGGAATAGTCATAATTAATGATGACTAATATAACCGTCTTACGAATTATGATGATAGTTTGACGCTTGACAAGCTAGGTGGAGGCTTGGAAAGGAAGCGGGTCAAACGAAGCAAGAATGACGGAAAATCATAATTCGGATGCAAGGTAAGTATATCTTACACTAGTCATATATTTATAATATTCTTTCGTTGTATTAGTTGCGAAAAAGAAGAATACCTAATGAGATATGATGTTCCGGCGTGTAGTCGTACGGAACAAGAAAATCAAATATGACAAGAAAACATAGTGATGGCTAAAAATGAGTTAAATCGATAATTCGATCATTTTATGATGAATGAAACATGTACTTTTAATCGTTATCATATAAGATTAATCATAATAGCCATTAAGGGCGAAATGGTAATTTGACAATATTCGACAATTTGACAATGGTAATTGGTCATTTATACCAAACGGGTCAAAAGGTGAAATTATCACTCTTTGACAATATCGATTAATGGGTTGTCAAGTTGTATGATTTTAGGAAATAAATAGCACATGGATGCTTACATCGCTATCACTTAGCAATCACTAAAGGAAGGTATTGATCCGAGCCAGGTATGTATAATGATTCAACTCATCATGTAGAATGTGGAGTTCTATAAGAGTTAGACAAGGTTAAAACATAGACATTTGGTTATCTTTTAGGTAAACCGAATAAACTTAGTTACGATTATAACGTTTTAGAAACATAATGGTTTCTAAACAAGACTATAGTTAAAAAGTCGGATTTTTGGGTCAAACATGTACTAGAAGTCCTTCGTCGTAAAAGAAGGACTAAAATTGACTAAAACGCCCTTGTAAGCGAAATTGAGCAAACGCACCATAATGGTTGGTTGGAAATAAGTGATAGGATGAAATAAATACTTTGAATACGTATGAAAAACGAAAGATGTAAAATATTGGTTCAATGACTCTATAAATAGTCTTTGCCGTAAAATAATGATTTGAAGGGTAAAATTTGGATTATATGGATCACCACATTAAACCCACCATAAATATAGTTGTAGTGGGAGATATTAGGATAAGAAATGTGGTGATGGGATGCTAGAAGCAATCGAATGCGATTTTAGGATCGAAAGTGCTTAAATACCCTTAACGGGTCAAAATAGAAGTATTAGCGAAACGGGTTAAGAATGCGTAATAACCCGTGATTTGAACCTTGTGCAATAGGAAATAATCATACTAATTTGTTTACAAAAGAAACAGGGGTCACAAACAAGTTTGTTAGATGAAATTACGAACGGGTCAAAATTTGGTATAAAGGGTAATAAGCCGAAGACTTAAAAGTCTTAAATTTTGTTAATCCGGATGTCGGATTTTAACTCCAAATGATGGAGAATCAAATTACAAACACGTAGGAAGAAACGGTAGGTCAAACGAATAAGTGGTTTGAAAGATACCGAAGTTTTCGTATCAGAAACGGTAAAATTGGAAAGCTGGAATGCAGGGACCACCGTAATTTACGGTCCCACCGTAAATTACGGTGGACATGAAAAATGCTACGGTGGAACCCCCCTGTTTTACGGTGGGGAAACTAACATCCAGGGGCCACCGTAAATTACGGTTCCACCGTAATTTACGGTGGTGGTCAGGTTAAAACTTTTGTTTTTGTTATCGATTGTTTCTCGGATTCGTTTAGACACGTTTAAAGCCCAGTATGACTAAAGCATTTCATGTTTATGAAATGTAGGTACACCTTGGATGCCGGAAGACGATCAAGCTCAACGAAGAACCGAACGCGATATAGATACACGCTTCCGCATTTTGTCACGTTGTAGATTTTAAACAACGAATTCAACCACGTGATGTAGAATAACTTAAGATTTGTAAAAGTTTTAATAAACTCGTATTTTTATAGCATGTGTAGTCTTAACTACACATCTAATTGTTGGTATTTACATATAAAATAACTAGGGTGTTACAACTTGGTATCAGAGCCTTGGTTTAAGAGATTCGAGTATGGTGGGGAGGAACCATGCTTGGACTTAAACCTTATGCTCTTGACAAAGAATAGTGTTCGGTTCGAAGCTTGATCGCAAATCCGGTAAGTACATGTATGCTAATAGTTTAGCATGCTAAAGTGTTGTAAACAACACATAGGGCTATCGTGTGATACACGTTACCCCAATTAAATGATAGACATAGTTGACGAAAATACGCTCGTTGACGCATATAGTAGAAAAAGCCTTGTATTATAATACGGGCGATCATCAAAGTTGATGTTACTAACTTTTGTGAATGTTTTAATTGAAGGACACTCGCGTCTGAAGATGACGGGAGTTGAACGAATTATGGATATGATGATGGAACGATACGAGGTATGACAGGAAGAGCATACTCATCAAGGACCAAAATCGCGTAACGGTCACGAACAAGGTTAATAGCAAGGAACGCCCGTTGGGGCAAACATTACCAGGTGCACTTTTTAAATAATCGCACAAATAGTAATATGCAACAAACAAGTAGAAATTGAAAGTTGCATATGTAGATTAAAAACTTGGAAAAACCCGAATAGAAAATGTATTCGGGAAATTGTTTCCAAGAGAAACAAATAGAGGCGTTACTTACATAGGGCGTGATGTGAAAACTATAAAAAGATCATGTGTGTCATGTGTTAATCGCTTACTCTGGCCAAGTAAGTAGTGGCATATGATACCATGAACTTCTTATGGCGGACACGTTTACATCCGATGTAGTAAGGACGGGGTGAATGGGACTAAGTAAAAAGTACCCAAATGAATCAGATAAGCAAAATATTTGATAATAATGTAAACGCACAACCGAGTGACGGAAGCGTATTACATTAGGATAATGAGCCCAAGTGAAGGGACAAAGAAGCATGTAAAATGATTTAGACAAGTATTGGGAGGGAGTGTACTTACACTCGAACCCAGAAAACGCAAGCATGTAAAATGATTTAGACAAGTATTGGGAGGGAGTGTACTTACACTCGAACCCAGAAAACGCAAGCATGTAAAATGATTTAGACAAGTATTGGGAGGGAGTGTACTTACACTCGAACCCAGAAAACGCAAGCATGTAAAATGATTTAGACAAGTATTGGGAGGGAGTGTACTTACACTCGAACCCAGAAAACGCAAGCATGTAAAATGATTTAGACAAGTATTGGGAGGGAGTGTACTTACACTCGAACCCAGAAAACGCAAGCATGTAAAATGATTTAGACAAGTATTGGGAGGGAGTGTACTTACACTCGAACCCAGAAAACGCAAACATGTAAAATGATTTAGACAAGCATTGGGAAGTAGTGTACTTACACTCGAACCCGGAAAATGCGAATATGTCCCTTAACGGGTCGCTTTTGTAAAACGTCAAACGTAAGGACAAAGTCAGAAAATTCCGCCCGGAAATAAACAAATGAAGCCTTAGACTACGGTCAAGGTCAACTAAAGCTCATGAGCGAAAATATACAATTTTAAACATAGCAAGTCATGTTTTGAAGCTATATATGAATATATATATACATTTGAATGTAGATACAAATAAAAGATGATTTACGGGATCATCATAACCTTCGGGATTAAACACGGTGTTAAGGTCTACAGGACCAGAATGACCCTTGGGTCACGTAAAGAAAAGGAAATGAACCTTAGTGTTTTCAGTAAAAAGGGGGTGAAGACCTAAGGAAATAGCCTACGAGGCTACGTGAAGGAACCTACGGGTTACTTAACAAAGCGAGAGAACCAGTTGAAAATCCCAGCATAAAACTAAGACTGTAAAAGAATAAATTACAGACTGTCAGTGTCCTGTTACGAATAATTGACGAAAGATAAAGAGAAGATCCTAAACTAAAACCTTGGTTTTAGTAAGAAATAACGTTTTTACGAATGAGAATCCTGATAGGAAAATTGAATATTAAGCATGAAAGGTTCAAGTCTTGACACCGATAGGCGCAAGACGTTATATTCAAAAAGTGATATTTCGGAAGGGAAATTTTGGGTATAAATTAAACATGATGTAACACGATCACGATCAAGAAAGGTAATGTGAAGTAGAATCACATTATTACCAAGCAAGCGGTAAAAAGTAACTGGACTAATAAGTCTAAGTAGTGAGACCGGTCAAGGTCATTTAAATAAATTTGGTTTGCTTGTAAGCGGTAGGTTCGGTATGACTGAATCGAATAAATAAATTGGAAGACAAAAGGAAATTTGCTGCTAAAAGTGAAAAGATTTCACTAAAGACCTTTAAACGGGTCAAAGTTACGGATTCATAAGGAATTCGATAGTATATGAAAGCGATGGATATCGCTAAGTTAACTAAACTAGTGGAAATAACGAGATTACGTTATTTCAAGTTACATTATGTCATATGAGGTACGTAGAGGTTCTGTAACCAAAAAGACATTACCGTAATTCTTCTAGTAATGCTAACAATTGGTTAAAGTATGAGTAATGCTTAAGAGATTACTCAAGTCAAACGCATTGAGTTTAGAAACTCAATGAACTATGTAAGCAAGGTTTCGAGAACGAAACCTCTTTAAGGGGGGTAGACTTGTAACACCCCAAAAACGGGTTTGGTAATCAAGCCACGTTAATAGTGACGACGGGTAAAATACCGTTAGTGGTAAAAATTAACCCGGTAAATATTAGGTTTTTAAATAATTTATCCTAATATTAAATAAAAGTTATACAAAGGCTTATGGATAAATAAAGTGTTTAAAAGGCCCGAGTTGACGGGACCTAAAATAAACTTAGTCGTAAATATTCCCGAACCCGCTAAGCTAACTAGGAATGTTTGACCCGGTTAATAGAAGGGAATATGGATTGTAAATAAGTAGGTTATAACCTACTTAATAGATAACAAAACTTGAGGGGCCAAAGGTGGAATAATCTAAAAGGTTTATTTATTAAAAAAAAAAAAAAAAAACACACACCACACCTAGTGTGTGCGTGTGTGAGGTCGACCAGGAGAAAGCTCAGGGAGCTCAAACCCTAACTTCCACAACTTGATCAAATTGAAGCCCAAATCAAGAGCCAAATCACTGCATGAACACAAATTCGTGATTACCTAATCATGGGGATTACAAGGTATGTTGAAATTTATGATTTGGTGATACTTTGAGATTATGATGAACAATCATAATCGAAATTCTGGAATGAATCTTGAATCTATGAGTGTTATTGTGATTATATCTTGGTGTAGAAACAAACCCTAGTAGAAAATTGGAAGAATTGTTGTCAAAACTAGGGATTTGATAATTACCCTATTATGAGCTAAGTGGGTTTTGGTTGAATTGATGAAATTGATGTTCTAATGGTGTTTATAAGCATCACACTAATTCATATGAATGAACTACTTGAACAAATTAGAGATTTTGTTAAGAGTTCATAAGTAACTAGAAGTGGGTTTTGTTAGATATGATGAAATCATGAAGAACTTGAAGTAATATCACTTGTATGTGATTAACAAGTAAACTAGGAAGTGGGTTTTTATGTAATAGTAAAGATGATGATAAGTTTATGTTTAAAATCATCATATTTGATAATAGAAACAAGGCACTCAAACAAATTAAGTGATTTGGGAACTTGTTCATACATGATTGAAATGGGTTTGAATGTTATGATGAAATTGGTAGCCATGTTCATGTAACTAAGTGTATAAGATCATGTTAGCTACTAATTGATAGATAGAACTTGAATGTGCATTTATATGCTAAGGGACGTTTGACTTTTAGTAGTCAAACCGACCATTAATAAGATCGAATGGTAATTGAGATAGAAAATATGTAAGATGGAATAGTCATAATTAATGATGACTAATATAACCGTCTTACGAATTATGATGATAGTTTGACGCTTGACAAGCTAGGTGGAGGCTTGGAAAGGAAGCGGGTCAAACGAAGCAAGAATGACGGAAAATCATAATTCGGATGCAAGGTAAGTATATCTTACACTAGTCATATATTTATAATATTCTTTCGTTGTATTAGTTGCGAAAAAGAAGAATACCTAATGAGATATGATGTTCCGGCGTGTAGTCGTACGGAACAAGAAAATCAAATATGACAAGAAAACATAGTGATGGCTAAAAATGAGTTAAATCGATAATTCGATCATTTTATGACGAATGAAACATGTACTTTTAATCGTTATCATATAAGATTAATCATAATAGCCATTAAGGGCGAAATGGTAATTTGACAATATTCGACAATTTGACAATGGTAATTGGTCATTTATACCAAACGGGTCAAAAGGTGAAATTATCACTCTTTGACAATATCGATTAATGGGTTGTCAAGTTGTATGATTTTAGGAAATAAATAGCACATGGATGCTTACATCGCTATCACTTAGCAATCACTAAAGGAAGGTATTGATCCGAGCCAGGTATGTATAATGATTCAACTCATCATGTAGAATGTGGAGTTCTATAAGAGTTAGACAAGGTTAAAACATAGACATTTGGTTATCTTTTAGGTAAACCGAATAAACTTAGTTACGATTATAACGTTTTAGAAACATAATGGTTTCTAAACAAGACTATAGTTAAAAAGTCGGATTTTTGGGTCAAACATGTACTAGAAGTCCTTCGTCGTAAAAGAAGGACTAAAATTGACTAAAACGCCATTGTAAGCGAAATTGAGCAAACGCACCATAATGGTTGGTTGGAAATAAGTGATAGGATGAAATAAATACTTTGAATACGTATGAAAAACGAAAGATGTAAAATATTGGTTCAATGACTCTATAAATAGTCTTTGCCGTAAAATAATGATTTGAAGGGTAAAATTTGGATTATATGGATCACCACATTAAACCCACCATAAATATAGTTGTAGTGGGAGATATTAGGATAAGAAATGTGGTGATGGGATGCTAGAAGCAATCGAATGCGATTTTAGGATCGAAAGTGCTTAAATACCCTTAACGGGTCAAAATAGAAGTATTAGCGAAACGGGTTAAGAATGCGTAATAACCCGTGATTTGAACCTTGTGCAATAGGAAATAATCATACTAATTTGTTTACAAAAGAAACAGGGGTCACAAACAAGTTTGTTAGATGAAATTACGAACGGGTCAAAATTTGGTATAAAGGGTAATAAGCCGAAGACATAAAAGTCTTAAATTTTGTTAATCCGGATGTCGGATTTTAACTCCAAATGATGGAGAATCAAATTACAAACACGTAGGAAGAAACGGTAGGTCAAACGAATAAGTGGTTTGAAAGATACCGAAGTTTTCGTATCAGAAACGGTAAAATTGGAAAGCTGGAATGCAGGGACCACCGTAATTTACGGTCCCACCGTAAATTACGGTGGACATGAAAAATGCTACGGTGGAACCCCCCTGTTTTACGGTGGGGAAACTAACATCCAGGGGCCACCGTAAATTACGGTTCCACCGTAATTTACGGTGGTGGTCAGGTTAAAACTTTTGTTTTTGTTATCGATTGTTTCTCGGATTCGTTTAGATACGTTTAAAGCCTAGTATGACTAAAGCATTTCATGTTTATGAAATGTAGGTACACCTTGGATGCCGGAAGACGATCAAGCTCAACGAAGAACCGAACGCGATATAGATACACGCTTCCGCATTTTGTCACGTTGTAGATTTTAAACAACGAATTCAACCACGTGATGTAGAATAACTTAAGATTTGTAAAAGTTTTAATAAACTCGTATTTTTATAGCATGTGTAGTCTTAACTACACATCTAATTGTTGGTATTTACATATAAAATAACTAGGGTGTTACAGAACCTCCCGTTAGTGGAGTTTTCGTATAACAACAGTTACCACACCAGTATCCATGCCGCTCCGTTCGAGGCATTGTACGGACAGAAGTGCCGATCATCTCTTTGTTGGGCAGAGGTTGGCGACAGTCAAATCACTGGCCCAGAACTTGTAGTAGATACAACCGAAAGGATTGCTCAGATACGACAGCGAATGGCGGCAGCTCGTGACCGTCAGAAAAGCTATGCTGATAAGCGCAGGAAACCACTCGAGTTCCAGGTTAGGGATCGGGTGCTACTCAAAGTCTTACCTTGGAAAGGTGTAGTTCATTTTGGCAAACGAGGCAAACTCAATCCGCGCTATGTCGGACCGTCCGAAATCATTGAGAAGATTGGCAAAGTCGCCTACAAGTTGAATCTACCTGAAGAACTCAGCGGGGTTCACAATGTTTTCCATGTGTCGAATCTGAAGAAGTGTCTGTCAGATGAGACCCTCATAGTTCCCTTAAAGGAGCTCACAATCGACGACCAGTTGCGATTCGTCGAGGAACCAGTAGAGATTACTGATCGAGATGTTAAGATTCTCAAGCGTACCAGAATACCCCTTGTTCGAGTTTGTTGGGATTCCCTTCGTGGCCCAGAGTATACCTGGGAACGAGAAGATCAAATGAAACTCAAGTATCCCCAGTTGTTTAAGAAAAGTGCAACCACTACTGAGGCTGAAGCTACTGCAAAATTTCAGGACGAAATTCCAAATCAACGGGTGGATGATGTGACACCCCAGGAAAAGCCAGTAAACACTGCAACTTAACTAGCTTCCTCAGTAACCGCGCACTAAATTTCGGGACGAAATTTCCTTAACAAGGGGAGAATGTGACAACCATCATGATCTCATGTATCCGTACGATTTATTAATGTTAATTAAAGTGCTTGATGACTGTACTGAATTACATAACTGTTTCTGATTACTGCGTCATACTTACATGTGCTTGGTGACATACTAGTCTTGTGCAGAAAAATTGACAAAATAGTCCTGAATGTTTTCCTAAGTGTTAGGAATAAATTGCGTTACAAAAATATACATAAAAGACCCTTTATGGTATAATTAAACACTTTAACGGAACGGTACCTAACCGGATAACCGGACATTACCCGGGACACTAAATTATTGCCAAGTACTTTGTCTTATTATTTTTGACTAGTCGTGGTCCCCGTTTACCATAACACCCACTAAAAATCATCTAACTAACATATAAAGGTTTATACTTGGAAACTAACCTATGTTTGCTTATTAGTTGAAAATGTTACAACCAACCCCCCCTAAAACGGAAATCGGTCCCCATGGACCCACCAAATCACCAACTTATTTTCCACACCATGCTTCTTTGATTTAATCTCATTTTATAATAGATAGGTTACTTGTGAGGATGACCAAAATATGTGAAATGATCTATTTAAGCACGGCACCTTCTTACACATATCATTTCATATCTTACACTCCCTTACCCTCACTCTCTCTCCCTCTCTCGGTCACTCTACCACCGCCAACATCACCATCATTCCACCACCATCTCTTCCATTTTTAAGCTCCACCTAAGTGCTTGAAGGTGAATCAAAGGTGCTTGAACTTGTGGAACTTCAAAGGAGCCTTGTTCTTGCTTTTTCATCAACTTTTCTCATCATCTTCTTCACTAGAATCATCCCTAGCCCTTGTGCTAGTAGTAAGTCCTTGTTACACCCTTGTTCATCTTGTCTTTGTAGTTAAAAGTGGTAGTATGATGGTTAGGTTTGAAACACTAAAGAACAAGAACCAAGAAGATGAACATAAAGCTTTACTTGAAGTTTGTATAAAGATGAAATATGGTTGGATTAGGGTTGGTTAAAGCATGCATGATGTTTGATGGTTGATTTCTTGATAACCCCGTTGTTAGAACATTTGTTGATACGTTTTAGTAACATTTAAACTCTAAAGAAACATGCTGAATTACATTTTCAGCCAACTTCAACATGCTGTAAACAGATCATAATAAATCAAAAAACCTGAATTTCTGAAGCCTAAATTATGTACTTCCAAAAAACAGATCCAATGGCACTGGAATCGTAATTTTTCGAGGTCTTTTACTATTTTAAGGACCCGTTTTGTAACAGCAGCTAAAGCTGAATTTTTGCTGCAGTAAATGGGTGATATGTTTTTAGTCATAACTGGAAATCTATGTTGAATCAGCTCATGAAATTTGTACAGTGGATGACCACTGTTGTATTTGTAATTCTCCCACTGGAATTTCGTAAATTGGACTTACAGTGAATTTTTAATGAATTATTCCGTGGACTGCAGTCAGAAAGTGATGAATCTGATTGCAGTCCGGTAAATGAATTTTTATAAAATATTGGTAATAAATTGGATACCGAGATTTTTACACAATAATATTTGAAATGTTTAAGACCTTCTGTAAAAAGTTGGGAATTTTTGGAACAAGTTAACTATTTTATTAAAATCCCCGAAAACAGCCCAGTTTTGAATATAAAAGCTGAAACGACATAAGTAGTAAATTGGGTGTCTAAATGTCGGGTAGGTTATCTGAGAATAATCTAACATGTTATATGTCAATAAAAGTGTTATGTGCAATGTCGTATGTTTGCTTATAAACGGGAATAGATGGGAAATTTGTAGAGGTAAATGGGTCGATTTGTGCTATATTTTAATGGCGGTATCAACGGGTCAAACTAAAAGAATTCGCTAAAGTGCGTAGAGGTAAATGGGTCGATTTGTGCTATATTTTAATGGCGGTATCAACGGGTGAAACTAAAAGAATTTTCTAAAGTGTTATCAAATGGGTCAAATGTGCTGAAAACCAAACCTCTAAAGTGTAATCCTAAAATGCATTCAAGATTACCTTATGAAGATGTCATCTATGATCATGTGTATTTAGGGATAAGGTTTG
The DNA here is from genome assembly GCA_030545235.1 of Helianthus tuberosus. Classification (NCBI taxonomy): domain Eukaryota; kingdom Viridiplantae; phylum Streptophyta; class Magnoliopsida; order Asterales; family Asteraceae; genus Helianthus; species Helianthus tuberosus. The sequence continues at coordinate 209,617,464 of CM060371.1, read as the reverse complement.
AGTACTTATTTATTTTGTGTGCTTTCTTCAACTTAATTAACAATGTTAAAAATACATTTTGGGACTAACATCTCCTCAAATTTTAGGAAATAGTAGACGAAGATGACAACGATTTGAGGGAATTAAAAAGTGAATGTGTTGAGGAAGCGTGCAAAGCTGTATTCAACGCACTGCTGGAAGTAGACTGTATATGTTGATAGATGTCCCTTTTTTTAGTGTATGCTTGAGCCTGAATATATATTTGATAAGTATTTTTCATTTTGAAGACGTTAGCATTTAACTAATGTACCTTATTCGTCATGCATTATTCAATATTGGTTTGAAAATAATGACGGTACACTTAAATATGAGTTGTTCATTTTTTTTATCTTACCCAATGTACACCGGTATATATTGTTGGAAATGCCCACATGTGAAGCAATGGTAAAGCCATTATCTTTATTTATCAATTTTTTCCTTCCCACACTTTGTATATACTTTTGCACGATGACATTACTAATGACTTAACTACCTTAGTCTGATATGTACATATATTTTCTTGATTATATATAGGTTTCAAGAGATGAACATGAGAGCTAAGGATGCATATCAGTACTTTGTGATCAAAGCACAAGAGACAACAACATCCAAAAACTGGACCTTGGTCACTTGGTATGTCATGTCTGTTAAAACTTCATTATACCAGATTAGTGTTCCACTTAGTTTATCTACATTGCTGCAAGTGAGGACCATACGGATCAGTTTTTAGTTAGTAGTCTTAAAAAGTGGGTGCACTAATGTTGTATTATTTTTAATAATGTTATAAAATTTATTTATATTAAATTGACAGTTTTACAATGAAAAGTTATGGGAGGTAGATAGTTTGGATTGGTTAAAATGAATTGTCATTTCGTCTCAATCTTTCTTTATGTATCAGATATCTCATGATTTGTACAATGACAATTGTTTTGTTGGTACTGCTATATGTCTGTAGGCAGTTCCTTAAGATTTTGGTAACAAAAAGTAAAATAAACAATAATAGTGGTTGACCGAAGAGAACAAAAGTAATAGTAGAAACTTTTGGTGTAGGGGCTACAAAATTTCTTGACAAATTTTTAATCGGGAACCTTGGATTTTGAAACACAATTATCAAGTAACTTTGTGTGTTTATTGCGCTTAGATTTCTTACATGTTTTTAACTTATGGAGATTGTCTATTTATAGTTTTTTAAATTATTATTTTTTGTTATTTAATATAAAAATATGTAATTTCATTTATATTTCGTTTATAACATAGACTTATATTGTTCAACTCATGTAAATTTGTTATATTTTATAGCTTATTTGTATAATAATGTAATGTAATGAGTAGATTGTTTTGACCGTAACTTTTTTTATATTTCATTGTCATATGTTTTTTTTAAAGGAAAACTTCATTAAAAAAGCCGAACCCGAAAACCGGGACGGACAAACAACTACAAAACTACATATTCACAAATTTACACCAATCCCCCAATTCATAACTACCTTTTTTAGCTCGATATTTGAACCAAAAGAAACTAACTACCCTTATTTCGCTAAAAATCTCTTCAATGCTACTTCTTATGCCATTAAATCTCAATTTGTTCCTAGCCTTTCACAAGACCCAACTTGTCGTAAGCACAATACCGTGAATTGCGTTTCGCTCCGATTGCCTCTTGTCTCCCACGTTATGCACCTCAAGCAAATCTCTAAACGAAAAGATAAAAAATCTCGGGATTCGGTACCAAAAACTGATTTTCTCCCACACACCCAAAGCAAACGAGCACGCCGAGAAGATATGCATAACCGAATCAATACCCTCATTGCAAAACTTACACATGTCATCGATCACCGTTATACCCCTTTTTTGGAGAGCCTCAACCGTGGCAATCCTATCCAAATCCGCACGCCAAGCAAAAATATTACACTTTTTGAGGACCCACTTGTACCATTTCATAACGTAACGGTTGCTATAACATTTCATTGTCATATGTAATACATCAAATGTTGTTTATAAGGGAATATTTAGTGATTTATATTTATTTTAAATGCATCAAATGTTGTTTATAAGGGAATATTTAATGATTTATAATTATTTTAAATGCATTTGTATTATAATTTCATACACTAACGCTTTATGTAAATTATTTAGTTGGTATTTTATTTATGAGTAAACTTCCGTTTTGCTTCATGTGGTTTGGTCACTTTAAAGGTTTTGTCCCAAACCTTTAAAAATAGCCATTTTCCTCCGATAGTTTGCTATGGTTTTTCCATTTTGCTCCCCGCCTCTAACTCCATCCAAATTGTTTGTTTTTCCATTTTGCTCCCCACAGGGAGCAAAATGGAAAAATCATAGCTAACTATTGGAGGAAAATGGCTAATTTTAAAAGTTTTGGGCAAAACCGTTAAAGTGACCAAACCACAGGGAGCAAAACGGAAGTTTACTCTTTATTTATTTTGGGGTATTGGATTTTAATAATCCCAAGTTTCACTAATTGGCTGGTAATAATCCCAACTTCAAAAATTGCCTACAACAGTCCCAACTTGTAAGATTTTGGCCACCAATGATCCTTGTCTAACTGGGTTATAACCCAGTTAGTTTTTTGAAGTTTTGAGCGGCGGAGAAGGTCACTAGAGGTTGGAGATGACAAGTGGTGGTCTCCTTTGGTGGTTTCAGGGGTAAAGAAGGTCGTCAGAATAAGTTGCAGGTCACCAGAGTTGCGTAGATGGTGGAAATTTTAAACTTTTGAGAAGCGGAGAAGATTACAAGAGGTCGGAGATGATTGGTGGTGGTCTCGTTTGGTGGTTTCAGGGGTAAAACGGGTCGCCGGAATAAGTTGCAGGTCACCAACCCAACAAGGTTATAACCCAGTTAGTCAAGGATCATTGGTGGCCAAAATCTTACAAGTTGGGACTGTTGTAGGCAATTTTTGAAGTTGGAATTATTACCGGCCAATTAGTGAAACTTGGGATTATTAAAATCCAATACCCCATTTATTTTGAAGACGTTAACGTTTAATTAGCATACCTTATTCGTCACATATTATTGATTAAAATATATATACTGTTGTGTATAATAATAAAAATTTAAATACCCAACCTGTGAGTATTCACGGGTGATAACCTAATATATTATATGTATAAAGAAAAATCTTGTCTGCCTCTATCTCTCTCTAACTCTCTTTCTCTCCACATCTCTCTCACTACCTCTCCCACCGCCACCATTAACCACCAACAGCCACCCTTAGCCACTACCCTCCACCACTTTCCAATATCACCATCACACCACGATTCTCCTCGCTGAAACCCTAGCTGCGCCGCCGCCTTCATCTCACCATTACAGATCGACGGAACCCTAACCCCAAACAGATGCAGCTTGTTCCTCATCATCACATCCGATGTCGGTCTCAAATATGAGTACCCGGTACACCTGAGCCCGTTCCTTAGTCAGATCTGTGACCCACGAGTCCGGTTAAGAAACTTTCTGGCAAGGTGAAGGGTGCTCCGACGATAGTGATGGCAGTTGGAGTGGTTCGGTTGCTATCATGGTGTCCAGATGGGTTCAAATGGATAATGTGGGAAATGTTGTTGATCAGGTTAAAGCACCTTAGGTTTAGAGGGGTTCGGCCAACTTAGATTTGGAGGGGTTCAGTCAACTTTATCAGGTAAAAGCATATCAGGTGCTCATGAAATCCCCTTGTATGGTTAATATTGTTATACGGATGAAATGTGTAAAATGTTGAAATGTGGGAAATGTTGATACTGTTTCAAATGGATAATGTTCTTTTTTACTATTAAATGGAGCTGTTTTGTTGGTAGTGGTTTAGCAGGTAAGTGGGGGGCAGTGGGTGGTGGTGGTGGAGTAGTGTGGTGGTGGTTGTTGGTGGTAAAGAGGTGGGTTATTTTCATAATTAGTCCCCGAAATGGTGAATGACAAAATTGCCCTCATGTGCAAGATGTGCCTTGCACATGATCAGATTTAACAAAAAAAAAATTAACTAGGTTAGGGCTAAAGGATATCACGTGTAGGATTTTGAAACATTAAGTACATAACTCATCAATTTTAAAGGCAAAGGACACTGCGTGCAATTTGGTACAAACATAAAGGACAAAATTTGTAATTTACTCTTTTTTTAAAGAAAACTCCGTTAATACACGAGGCCAACCTTAAGACCGGGCGGCAACAAAACACAAAAACACGCCTACATAATTACAAAATTACACCAACTTTTCCAAGACAAGTGTTTTAAATTTCGACCTACTTTTGACCCATAGATACCCAAGAGAACGAATTTCACTGAACACATCAGAGACATTCACTTGTCTTCCGTCAAAATGAGCCACATTCCTTGCTTTCCAAGTGCTACAGCACGTAATTATAATAAGGGGTATCAAATTATTTTTACCATTATGTCATTACCCCGCTATTAATCATTAAATTTAATTTGTGAGTCAAAAACATTGTTCAACTTTGTACAAGCTTTAAGCTTAGTTTACAAGTTCATAATACATTCTTCTTTCTTTCTTGAATTAATTTTCTTTTGTGTTGATTTTATATTCCACTTTTTAACTATTATGTTTTAGATAATATTCAATGTTAATAAAAGTTCATATCTAAGAAGTCTCCATCCAAATCTTTTATGATGGATTTTGTACATATAATTATATAATAACTTAATATGTTGATATATTTCAAAACATAGATATAAAATATCTTGAAACTTTAATTAATTAAAAAGTATAAACTAAATGTTCTTTGATTAATTATAGTTTTTATTGTTTATTAGATATTTTTATTTTAATTATAACTAAAAGAGTTATACCAGTGAGTTTTTTAAACATATACTAGGGTGGAGATACAATAGGAAGTTTATTTGGCTAGGAAGGCTAGGAAGTGATCTTGACCATCCATTTAGTTAATCAAGGGCTAAGATTAAATGATGGAAATTGAAGGGAATAAAAGAGGCGCGTGAGTTTGTTTAGGGGCATTCTAGTCAATCAAAGCCAATAGTTTCTCTCTCCTCTAATTCCTCCCATTTTTTAAACGTTAATAACTCTTTCATACGACATTATTTTTTTATAAAAATTGCACAAAAAACGAGCGTTTTTTATCTTTAAAACGAGTATACTATTGCTATATTTTCGATTTTTTTTTGAAAACCCAGTTGCGTAAAACGCAATGGAGAAAACCCGGTTGCGTAAAACGCAATTAAAAAAAACGTAAAAAATGACTTTTTCTAAAACACAACGCACCAAAAACACAAAGAAATGTCTTATTTCTAAAACGCAATGACCAGAAAACACAAATAAATGTCTTATTTCTAAAACGCAATAGCCTAAAAACACAAAAGAAAGTGTAGTTTCTAAAACGTAATGGACTGAATGTGTTTTACCTAAAACGCAATGCACCCAAAACACTTAAAAATGTCTTATTTGTAAAACGCAATGGCCAGAAAACACTTAAAAATGTCTTATTTCTAAAACGCAATGGCCAGAAAACACTTAAAAATGTCTTATTTCTAAAACGCAATGGCCTAAAACACAAAAGAAACTGTTCTCTCTAAAACGCAATGAACTGAATACACATAAAAATGTGTTTACCTAAAACGCAATGAGTAAAAACACTTCAAAAATGTTTTATTTCTAAAACGCAATGACCAGAAACAGTCTAAAACGCAATGACCAGAAACTGTTGTTCACAGAACCAGAAACTGTTGTTCACAGAACCAGAATTTGTCTAAAACGCAATGACCAGAACCTGTTGTTCACAGAACCAGAAACACTGTCTACGAATGCAGTTTTGTATGTGAATTGTTTGAACCAGAAAGCAGGAGATAAAAAACTGTCTACGAATGCAGTTTTCCGGAGGCAATTTACAGAAAATTAAATTTTCTAATGCATTTTTATTAAAGCAGCTCAACCCCAGCCAGGGGCTCTGCCCCTTGGACCCCGCCAGGGGCTGCCGCCCCTTGGACCCTGCTACCAGGGGCGCTGCCCCCGGACCCCCGCCAAGATCGTAAAACGCAACGACTAAATCAAAAACCCATATCATAAAATTGAAATTAAAGAATTTCTTACATGGATCGAAGCCGATTTCTTCAACGATTGACGAAATGTGAATGATAGAAACACTTATCAGCGATCGAATCAAACGGATCGAGTGATTATCTTCAAAATCATGAGGAAAAAACGAGATTTTGTATGAAATTAAACTGGGTTTTCTTCAAAAAAAAAGCTGAAGAACACGTTGATCGGGTGTTTGAATCATTGATTGTTGACGAAAATCGCACTATAATGTAGTGATTATTGAGATAGAAAGTGAAGAAAAGGTTGAAGATTGTGGGTTTTGAAAATGGTGGGTTTTGAAGTTACCGGGGAGAAGAAGGAAGAAGAAAGGATACGATTGACTAAAATACCGTTGCTCTTTATTTTAAATGTTGCCACATGTCATAATCCTATTGCTTCATATCCTTCCTAGCCAAAATAAATTTCCTATTTGATCTTTTCCCACATATAATATATACTAATTTAGGTGTATTAAATATGATAATATGAAATTATCAATATTTCTTACAAAAATTTCAATTATCAATATACACGTTGCTATTATTTATTTTGTTAAATGAATATTATCTTTCACTTATTGTTAAATCTAAGGTTTACATCTAGATGTGTTTATATAATCTTATGTCTTGCTTATTTCGACTAAAAAATGTTTCTTCGTATTGTCATTTCGACGTCAATTTTTTTGGAAAAATTACAAGTTTTTGTCCTTTATCTTAATACCACTTATCAGGCGGTGTCATTTTTAACGAATTTTGACAAGTTTTGTCATTTACAAGGAATTTTGTTGCACGTTTTGTCTTTTAGTCTTAACCCAGTTAGATTTTCTTGTTAAATCTTGTCACCCAAAGGTATTTTTTCCTTTTTAACATTTATTTCAAGAGTCAACCCTAAAATATTTTGTTTTATTCTTTTAAATAATATTAAATAAATGGGTAAAAAGAGTAAAATACCCTTGGGTGACAAGATTTAATTAGAAAATCTAACTGAGTTAAGCCTAAAGGACAAAACGTGCAACAAAATTCTTTATAAACGGCAAAACTTGTCAAAATTCGTTAAAAAGGACACTGCCTGATAAGTGTTATTAAGATAAAGGACATAACTTGTAATTTTTCCCAATTTTTTTACATGGGTTTTGTTATCATTTCGACTTATTTATTCTTTTCTATAATAATGTTTTTATGCTTCGGTCTAAATTTGGCGAGTTAACATCTTGCAGTGCGCGTGCGTGGCTCAACGTCTTTACTTCTATTTTTGGTTTGGTTTGACGGTATCGCCGCAAAGCGCGGGGTCCTAAAAACTCGTTAGTTTTAACTGTTAATTATTTTGTTAGTTCTAAATTCTTTTTACATGTATAGGTGCCTCAATGTATCGATAAATTAGCACAAGCAGGTCTTAAGATATGGGTATTAACAGGGGATAAAATGGAAATTGCAATCAACATACGGTAATGTTTCTCGTCCTTTTTAACTTGATTATCGTGAACGAAAGTTGTTTTTGAGTATTTTTGTGAATGATTAATTTCATATATTGTAGAGTAAACTGCAATTTTACCCCTTGGGGTTTAGGTTAATTGGCACTCTGACCCCCTCTAACGGAATAATTGCAATTTTCCCCCCAACGTTGGTGTTATGTCGCACATTTACCCCATGGCCTCAAATTCTATGGTTATCTTTAAACGGTCAAAGGGGGTCAAAGGGCAGAAATGTAATTTGACCTTAATAGTTACCTTATATAATACTATTATCCCTGTACTATTACTTCCAACTACAATCTTACCCCCTAAGCTTGTCGACCACACCACCGGCGATCCTTCATGTCCGTCCACCGGAGAATGAGCCAATCAGAGGACACATTGCTTCCACCTCCACCTCCAGAGCCGATGCCCCTGTCCACATCACCGGCGATGCCCCTGTCCACCGTCGATCCACCTGTCCACAGGCGATCCTGTCACATCCCAACCAATGGCGGAAACATCGGGACGAGACGAACAAATTGCTCAAAGCATCATAACACTATTGTGACAATATAATTTAAATCAAATTTCATAAATGATAAAATGTCATACATTGTTCAAACATGATCAAAACATAATTCAAATTTCAAACATAGTTTATTTTCTAGATGAGTTTCTAGTCCACCCTAACTTGCTTCTTCATCATCTTGTCTATCAACCTTCAACATGTATTAAAATAAAATCAACAAATATGTTGGCGAGTATACAAGTTTGGTACGTAGCATAATAGAATAAAATAGTTTAATGTGCTCATATCCAACATGAAAAAAATGATACAAGTTAACAGTTACGCCGAAACAATGTTACTCTATATACTCAAACCCAAGAATACAACGCAATTAATGTTCGGGAGGTTAATATGTTCAACTTAACAATACCCAAAAGAATAGCAGGCGGGGCATTACAACCTATAGCATATGCATAGTACCATAATTGTTAAGGTATGCTTGCGAACAAGTTAATGATCATATAGTCATGAAGTGTTTACATTAGTATCACATGTATAACAAGCATCAAACATTTCATGTGTAATTTGGATAGAGTATGAATAAATAAAGTTTAACGTGTTCGTGAATTTGAATATGAATAAAAGTTACACCCAAAAGTGTTTAAAATGAAAATGGGATCATGTATACTCACATTAGTTGCGTTGCGATTTCTTGTAATAACGCACGAGTAAAGATAGAGAATCCAAACGAACGAACGGGAGCGATTATCCTAGATGTTATCACGTAACGTTCTTGTTAATATTTAGGTTAAATATAAAATTCCTAAAGTTTACACAAATTACTTACATCTTTAATTAATTAGCATTTATAACTTATCCTTATAAAAAGAATTATAAATTGTTATTTACTATCATTAAACATAAGGTTCTTTAATATAAAGGAAAATAAAACAAATGAAAACCACAAAAAGGCGAGGTAATTGGACTACCTTATGTTTTGTTTTGAAACTCCATTTGCATTAAAATTAAGCTGACATGACTTGTTTTCATAAATTATACTTATAAAAAAAATGTGCAGCGTGAATGTACCAGTGTCCGGGTTCGAACCCGAGACCTCTTTGTTACGCCGCATCTGCCACTACACCAAGACAAGATGGCATATGTGTTTTGTTTTGAGTTTTTATTTTATATGAACACTGTAATTTAGTCATCTTCTTCATCTTTGTTAAAACAACATACTGATTATATATATTCTTTTAGTTTCCAAACCCACCATTGAAGCTTAGCTCTTGAAGTTGGTAACCATTACAGTTAGTTAAGTAATCGGATGAAACAAACAGAAAAAAAAAAAAAAAGAAATTAAACAAAAGAATGAATGGTGAGCGAGATATACCGAAACGAAGAAAGTGGTTCCCGTCTCGACTCCGGCGAGCTTCGACGGCTCCGGCACGTGCAACGATATTCGAAAAGATGGCTGTGAGTGTGTGAGGGTGTCGAGTTGTGGTGGTGTCGAGATGGGGAATAGAATGGTGAAGGAGCTTCGGTTTTTATAGCATTTACAAATCTCGTAAGTTTGGAAAAGAAATTTTTGATTGACTGTATGAAAGGAAACGCGTAAACAGTGTATAAATCCCGTGAAATCAGCGATCTTAGGCAGAAAGGAAAGTTCACAGCTGTTGCTTGCTGTGTTCGGCGGCAAAAAGAAAAAGAATTTCAAATGCGGATTTTTCGGGTTAAATGATTTTAACGCGGCCGTAATCACTAAACATGCAACTTGTTGTGGGGTGGTAAGATGGCTGTTTGTTGGACGGGTGAACCCAGGTTAGAATCCTGTTGTCTACCTTTTTCTTGTTTTAGCTCTAACAAGTTTTCTTTTATTCCAAAACTGGCCCCTGAACTTCATCTTTAGGAAAATACCATAATAGTCCCTATAGTTATTCTACATGAAAATTATATAATTACAAGGAAACTTTTATTAAAACCCATCACACTAACTAGGTTAGTTTAAGAAAATTTTATATTGTGATGTAAATTAATTGAATTAATCAGATAATTTAATTATAATGATAATTAAATTAAAGAATAAAATCTTTAAACAATTATTTATTTCACGAACCTTTCGAGTTTCAAGGTTAGGATTCAAAAATTCAAAACGGGTCGGATTTTTTAGGGAATTCATTTTGACGGATGTTACAGATCCTCCTTGTTCTCGCACTTGTCAGGTAAAATCGAACAAGTATTGTGATTGTGGTTAATGAACAAGTAATGTCTGGTTACAGAACAAGTAATGTTAGGTTAAAAAACAGGGGTTATTGAACATGGGTTTTTGAAAACAAAGGGGTTATTGAACATGGATCTTTCTGTGTTTGCAGTGGACATGAGTATTCGTGTTTCACTAGGATCGATTGTGGTGTCCTTGGTTGTCAAAATGCGAGGCCGCCCTTTCCTGCACTTCCAGTTTCCCCCTCAGCAGGAAATGGTTGCGTAGTTGAACTGTAATATATTAGGATGTTTTGTGTAATATGTAGGTTAAGTTAAGTTAAACATGCATTTTGTGTATATATCGTGATCCTTGGTTATGACAATGTAGGACTAATGATCTTTAACAATGATCCTTATTTAACTACGGTCACGGCCCCCGTCCCGTTTTTACCCGGTTCAGGAGCCGCGGGACAGAAACCCGTGGTATTGATGTTTAATTTGGCAGCGGAAATTTTAACATGATCGTGAAAACTAAAAATACCCAAGTATTTTATTTCACAATTTGTTGGTTAAACCCCGTAATTTACAATAAAGGAATTTCACGAGGAAATTCCCTGTTTTACAAAACATGTTTATTTATTTTACTGAGCCACCTTCTTCAAGCTGTAGTGCTACGCGGCACTTTTTCCTTGGTTCACAGTAAATTATCTGAAACATGTTTAAAAAGATTTTTATCAGCGGGGAAATACTGGCGAGTCACTCAATTTGTATAAAACGACACATTGTTATAATATACAATATTAAGGGTGATTATATTGTTTCTATCAACCAATTACCCCAAATCAGTATTCGTCACTCGACCGTATCTGTGACTATGGTCAGATCACCCATTGGCTAACCTGTTGTCCAATGGTGACGGGTATCAAGTAATGTATACAAAACCCCACATACCGGCAGTAATTGAAGATTACAAAGACTTAATCCCTGTAATTATAAACTTGAAAATAAATAGGGTTTTGGAAATAATTTAGTAAAAAGAGAATGACTCACATTGCAAGTTTAATTGGACAGAACTTTGCCTACTAATTTAGCCTTGTAACCTAGTTAAATAACAATTCACACGAAACTAGGTCAGTAACTTAATACAACATTTACGATAAACTCACGAAATCAAAACCCTCACGACGAATGACAAAGTATAGCCCGAATTCGGGCAGCACTTAAAAATCCATCGGATCAGTTTCAATCGATCGGACATTGTATCGTAGCAGTGATCGAGTTAATACTCTGTACTCGTAGCAGCGTTTCCCTACTTAATATTTCAAATTTGAGCAGTATACTTCGTCCTTGAGAAAGTTTTACTAACACAGATGAACAGGCCATGCACTGCCCCATTTATAGCAAAAATTTGGGTTTTACGCGGCCCACGTAAACCCAAGAAAGATCTTACGCGACCCGCGAGGGCCACCTATTCTACGATTAGGGCTAGCGTGTCACGCGTAGGTCCACCACGTGTCTGACACGTGGCCTGAATGCTTATCCGGTAGATCTTCAAGCTGTCGCGACCCGCGTAAGCTTCCCTTAAGTCTTACGCGGCCCGCGAGAGACCCTGAAATTTTGATTTTCTTGATTTTCAACAAGGATTAGGGTTTTAGGGGTCCGGGTTTCTACTTACGGGTCGTTTTGGGACAATTTTGCAGGTCCTTACAACTACTGTTGAATGCCTATTGCATGGTATGCTTGTTTTTGAATGTCTATTGTTGTTTACTGTTGAATGTCTATTGGAATGAATCTCTATTGTTAGTTAGTTATATATAGAAGAGTTATGCATAAGTCAAGGCTGTGATTAGCATAAGTCAAGGCTGGGATTAGCATAGGTCAAGGCTGTGATTAGCATAAGTCAAAGCTGTGATTAGCATAAGTCAAAGCTGTCATTAGGTAAGTACTGTATGCACATGTGCATGATTAGCATATGTCAAGGCTGTGATTAGCATATATGCTTGATCAACAGATTGATGTGCTTTTGCCAGACATTAAGAGAAGGGACTGATAGGTGGTTATAAATTATCAGCAGGTATGAAACTGATTGTTAGCATAAGGAATTAGTTGAGGGGTATAATTGTAATAGTCATAACAGCCCCAAGCTAACAGCAACAGCCATAAGAGAAGGGACTGATAGGTGTTTAAACTTATTTTGACCATAAATTGATCTTGCAAACAGCTGCAGCCAAACAACTGCATACAGGTATACATGACCAGGTATGTGTTTAAACTGATTTTGCGTGTGCATACATATTCTGAATGCTGCAGCCAAACATTGTAATGTTTCTGAATACATGGAAACATAGAACAAGTTTGATTTTGATTTTGATTTTGAGTGTGCAGCCAAATGTGTGAATGCTGCAGCCAAACATTGTATCTACCTTTTCGAAACTCGAAGGACATGTTTGGTTTAGCTTTTCAAAACAACTTATAACTTTTTAAAAAAGTTAATAAGTCACAATGGAGTGACTTATTGACTTTTCCCCTCACATAACAATTTCATGTCAAACACCTTTTAACTTTTCAAAAAGTCAATAAGGTTATAATACACTAAAATAAGTAATCACAAACACCCCCAAAATATATCATATTGACCTGTTCCATAGTGAATAAAATCATATAAGCTGCTTAGAAAAATCTGTTTTTACTGAATGACCGATTTGGAAAACGATGTTATCGTTGGCCCAGACGGTTCAAACAATCATATCAACAAAAACGAACACGAGATATTGGGAAGACAAACCCACGACCCTGTCTATTCAATCAAACGAAGTTACGAACTTATAAAGAAGAGGGACAAATAAAAACATTAACCTAGACCATTATTTATAGTATTACTTAACTTGCTCTCTAAGACAATAAAACCTTTCCTAAATCAATCATAATATAATTACTTAAAATAAACCAAACTTTAATTAAAACTAATTATGTCAATCTTTCACTTTAGCCCTTCAACTTTCAACACACACGAGTTTTAGGATTAACTTTCAAAAGTTTTTACTGTGAATCATCTCAATGGATAATGTTATCTTCGTTTATCACAAACTGTATGTAACTGATTTTATTTATGCTACTATGGCACAGGTAAATATTATACTTTTTTTAAAATGGTATATATAAGATATTAGCTTATTTATAATTTTTTAATATATAGAAGTACATATTTATATATAGAGAGAGAAAAAAACTATTTTTTTAAGATTAACCATAATACCTTATCTTGGTTGCTGTAGGTTTGCATGCAGTTTACTTCGTTAGGGCATGAAGCAAATATGTTTATCAACAAATGTCGACATTCTAAAACAAGATTCCAAAAAGGTACGTATTATCGTTATTAAATTAAATTGCTGAATTGTTTGAAATAAGAACAAACTTTACAATTCTACTTAACTACATAGGTAGTTAAAGAAAAACCATATTTTATGTCATTTTATATTAAGCGGAGTTAATAGTTATTATAAAGTGACTAGACTGTAAAAAGAGTAAATATGATATATTTAGTGTTTCAAAAGGGTAAATATAATACGATGAAATTAACATAATATTTATATGGATATATACTAAATTTTGAACTTTAACAAGGATATATGCAACTTTGATTTCATTTGTAGAATACAGTTAATTCTTAATTTCTTATTGTTATTTTATTATGATCAGGCTAGGCTGTGAAGGAGAACATTGAATTGCAAATCACTAATGCAACTCAAATGATTACGCTTGAAAAGGACCCCACACGCTGCATTTGCATTGATTATCGATGGGAAGACTTTAACTTACGCTTTAGAGGAAGATTTAAAGCACGATTTCTTGAATTTAGCGGTTGATTGTGCTTCTGTTATATGTTGTCGTGTTTCTCCTAAACAAAAAGCCATGGTAAGATCATTATACATAGATGCGTCATTGTAAATTATTATTTTTTTCTTCATCTCTTATTGTTGTCTTGACATTAGGTTACAAGATTGGTGAAAAAAGGCACTGGGAAAACGACTTTAGGAATTGGAGACGATGCAAATGATGACGGAATGATTCAAGAAGCGGATATTGGTGTCGGAATAAGTGGTGTTGAAGGAATGCAGGTCTGTATATGATGCATACAAGCTTGTTTTTGTTTTGTTTTTTTTTTTTGCTATTGGCTTACAAAGTTCATGATTATATGTGCAGGCTGTGATGGCTAGTGATTTTGCTATTGCGCAGTTTCGGTTTCTTGAGAGGCTTCTAGTTGTACATGGTCACTGGTGTTATAAAAGAATTGCTCAAATGGTATATATCCACAGTTTTGGTTTCTTGAGTGGGACCCACAGTCACATCTTTGTTTCTTTAATGCTATATAAACGGTCACAAGAGAATGAGTTGAATGCCGAACAAAATTTGACTGTTATTTGTTAACGTATATATATTTTTGTTTATTACTGACAACAATTTTTTGCAACAGATATGCTATTTCTTCTATAAAAACATTGCGTTTGGGCTTACATTGTTCTACTTCGAGGCATTCACGGGCTTCTCGGGCCAATCAGTGTACGATGATTGGTATATGCTTTTATTCAACGTTGTTCTTACATCATTGCCCGTGATTGCACTTGGTGTTTTTGAACAAGATGTTTCTTCCGAGATCTGCTTACAGGTTAGCTTTTCATTCATAAAGTACAATTAAAATGTCTCGTTAATTAGTGTCCACTCACGTCTGGCCGGAGTGGGGCGACGGGCCTCCCCAATGAGAGGGGGTGTGGGGTGTCTCGCACCCAAAAAATTGTGACACCTTGCCGTTCAAAAAAAAAATTAGTGTCCACAGTTTTTATTTTTTCCCCTCAACTTTCAATAGTGACATGTACACCCCCTCAACATTTTAAAACTTTGTAATATGTCATTTTGACCCCCTTTGAGTTTCTAAAGATTCATGTTTGCCCCCGTACTTTCATTCTTTAACTTCAAAATTTCATGTACAAGTCGGTATAAATTCAAGTTGGTTTAACTTTATGTTCTAGTTGGTAAAATTTTTTTCGGAAACGAGTCAGGTCATATATTATACGTTTTCATGCTTATAATACATAAGTTTTTTTTTTTTTTTGGAAAATGAGCTGGTTGAAGTGTAATACGTTTTCATGCTTTTTATATACGTTTTCGGTTGGTTTACTTTTTGACGTAAACTTTTTCGGAAACAAGTCTTTTCAAATATGATACGTTTTCATTCGACGGTATAAATTCGAGTTACTGTCTGTTTCAACATCGCCGCAAATGAAACTTGCTAAATGGGCCAATCATTTTTATAAGTTTAAATACTCAAATCAATTTACACGACTTCTTGTTGTTGTTATTATTATTATATAATGCTCGAATTAAATTGTTATTATCATAAAAAGTTGTTGTAATAGTGTAAAAATTTTATCATATATGTACATACTTATGCCTCTTTATAACCCCTGCAGTTTCCAGCACTATATCAACAAGGACCAAAAAACCTATTTTTCGACTGGTACCGAATATTCGGGTGGATGGGAAACGGGCTGTATTGTTCGCTAATCGTCTTTTTCCTCAACATAATAATATTCTACGACCAAGCTTTTCGGGCAGGCGGGTAGACAGCCGACATGACCGTGTTGGGAACCGCGATGTTCACATGTGTCATCTACGCAGTAAACTGCCAAATCGCCCTCACGATGAGTCACTTCACTTGGATACAACACTTTCTAATTGGTTTCAGTATCATTGCATGGTACGTGTTTCTAATACTATACGGTATGATGCCTCCAGAATATTAGAATAATATTCTGGAAACGCTTTTAGAATCTTTGTGGAAGCACTTGCACCCACCCCGTTATTCTGGTTGAGCACGATTTTAGTGACGGTTGCGTGTAATCTCCCGTATTTGGCGCATATTTCTTTTCAAAGATCTTTTAGTCCGATGGATCATCATATTATTCAAGAAATTAAATATTATAAAAAAGACGTTGAGGATTGACATATGTGGACCCGCGAAAGATCTAAAGCTAGACAAGAAACAAAGATCGGGTTTACTGCACGAGTTGATGCAAAGATTAGACATTTTAAACAAGTGTTGCAGAAGAAATCGTCAGTTTTGAGTCCTCGTGTTGCATTGGCTGCAACAAGAACATAATATTTTTTTTAATTTCTTTGGTCTTTTTTAAAGGTGTTAATCATGCTTATAGTTAAGTGTAGGGTTGTCTGTATTTATTTATTTTTTTTATTTTTTTGGTGATTCTGGTTTTTTGATTTGTTCTTGTAATATGGGGAAAGTATAGGGTGACATTGGTATGTTAGAATTTTACAAGGGCTGTTTGCTATGTGGAAATGGCTAATATTCACATGCATTGACTTTGACTATTTTTTTGCAATGTTTCTTCTCTTAACTATTTTGGAATTCTTTGAAGAATGTTTTGGATCTGACTATAACTGTTATAAGAGTAAACTGCATTTGCAACCCTATTTAGAAAATTCGTCAATTTAACACCATGACGTTTCATAAAAGCATCAATGTACCCCCTACTGGATAAGCAGTTCACGTCATCAAAACTTTGACTTGCCACATAAGCAGTCCATTGTAGCAACACCTTGACTTTTTGCCACATAAGCAGTCCACATCAGCAAAACTGATTGGGTTAACTTTTAGTTAGTACAGGAATATATGTTAAAAGTTTGAACTGTTGTCGGCTAATATATAAAAGTTGGGATTATTTAAATCTAATTTTTTAATAGAATTTCACACACAAATCTTTTGGGTCAATTGTCCCGCTTTGACTAATGTAAAGATTACCCATAATGACCTAACCCTTTTTCAACTTGTAACCGAATAGTTAGCCGAGGCTATCCAACGGAATTCACATCTTACTTTCACTATTGTCGATCATTAAAATTCGACAATAAGCCTGATATCTTATCTGAAAAGAATATTTTGTGATCTTTTTATTCATGAAGATTTTTAAATCTCTACCTATTTTAGATCTTGAAAATTGAAACAATTTGTGGAGATAATGTTTATTTAGTTGACATGCCTCTTTTCTTTCTTCAGGCTTCCAATTTGATTATGTATTTGATTGTGACCAAGTTTCGCAACAACTCAATAGACTCATGATAAGTTCTACAAATAAGCAACGGATGTAGGATATCACTACACAAACACAACGATGTAATGTTGTATAGTGGTTCAGGTGGATGTTAACAAATCTATCTTACGTCTACTCATTGGTGTTTCACCAGTGGGTAGAGCATTGTAAAATATTAGCTACAGTGTCGTCAATTATTGTTGTGTTGCCGGTTATTGCTCTTCTGGGTCTTTGGAAAATTGTTCACATCAGTAATTTTTACATTTGACTATTTTCCAAATATCTAAGACCCCGTTGACAAATTAATTGTTTATTTTGGCACAAGTAAAAAATAAAATATCTTAGATCATGATGGGTTGACCCTTGACTAAAACTGACAACCATGGAAACCGTCACACCCCGGAAGACAAAAAAACCGAAGCCCATGATGCTGCCCTAATTACTTCATCGCTTTAATTTCTTCATCAGGGTGTCACCGGAGGTTGGTTGTTGCAAGAAAGGTGGTTGAGACTCGAGAGGTTGCTGTAGCAAAGGACATCTAAAATTTAGGTGTTGGTTCATGGTAGTGGTTAATAACACCCTAAATTTACATTGTAATTAACTAAATTACAAACCAAACATGTTATGCCAATAAATCAAAGTTGCATTTCACTTTGACACACTCCAGCAATTTATTCAAACATGTTTTGCAAACCAAATGCTTATTTTTTAGAGTTAAGTCCCATTTTAGTCCCTGTAGTTTGAGCCATTTTGACAGTTTAGTCCGAAGGTTTCATTTTTCGTCTGTAGGTCCAAAAAGGTTTCACCATTGCCATTTTAGTCATCTGGGTTAACTTCATCAATTTTTTTTGTTAATGAGAAGGGCAATTCGGTCATTTTGTATGGCCGAATTGCCCTTCTAGTTAACAGAATTACATATAAAATGATCGAATTGTCCTTAACAGAAAAAATGGATGAAGTTAACCCAATGGACTAAAATGAAAACAGTGAAACCTATTTGGACCCATATGCGAAAAATGAAACACTTGGACTAAACTAGCAGAATGGCCCAAACCACAAGGACTAAAATGGAATTTAACTCTTTTTTTTATATAAATAAAGCTAAACTGAAGTATGGTTACAAAACAAAACAAATTTGCTAATTGTCTAGTTTTTTTAATGAAAGGATACAAAAGGTTTTAACTTCTATGCGTTAAGAAGAGGACTTAGGTGATTTATATTGTTTGGCCTGTTTGCCTCGTATCATTTTTAGCCAACTTTCTTTGGTTTACAAGTGCATTATGTTGATACATATCGTGTGGATACGGCTCGGCTCGGTTCGACTCGACTACGAAGTGAAGGCCATAGTCAAGACATCCTCCTGTCTTGACTCGGTATGTTATCTACTTCGTAACGTTCGATGTAAATGCAAACTGCGTGTGTGCAGTTTGCATATTGATCATGTTTATGTATTGTGTATTGTTTATTTGTTTGGAGCCCAATAGGAGACAAAGTCCTACATGATGAAGTCCCTGAAGCCCAAGCCCAACATGAAGACCAAAGCCCAATCTAATATGGATTTCGTCCATGTGCTTGTGGTGAAAACACTTTAGGTGAAAACCACTAAGGACGAAAACACTTAGGATGAAAACCAAATAGGACGATCCTTGATTTCGTCAAAGTGTTTTCGTGGGCTTCTGATTTCGTCGTCATGGCTTCAGTATAAATACACAGACAAGAGACATAACACAGTTAGACAAATCTGAATAGATTTGAGAGCGAACACTTTAAACACACACACACAACTGAGAGTTTATAGGTTTATCTTGTAAACATTGCTTTGTAACGGTTTCAAACGAGTTAATACAATGGAGTGTTAATCGTTGAATCTTTGTGTCTTGCGTGTTCGTCACTTGGTTTAACTTACCCGTTTGGATTCCGCACTTTCGGGTTTGTCGGAAAACATGGAATAGAGGTTACTCGATCCTCCGGGTGGACCTACATTTGGTATCAGAGCATTGGCTCGATTCCTTGTTTAAACCAAGTAGATTTTCATGTGTTTCCAGATTTGTTTTTGAAACAAAAAGTTTATATTTTCAGAAAAATCAGGTTTAAATCTTTGAAAATCTTGTGTTTTTGCTGATTGTTCTTATAAAAATCTTGTTAGTTTTCATTTATACATGTTAAGAAAGGATTTTTATTGATCATTTACGCAAAAATTGTATTCGGAAAATTTTCCGGTGGCTGGAAAAACTCATCAGATTCAACAGGATGTTCATCCAGTTCATATGTGTTCTTCAAATATGTATATTTTTGATCTTTGTTTGATGAAATACTGAAGTGTTATCTGAATTATTGTGATTAAAATATTGCATGTTTGAATTTTGTGTACATAAGCAAGATGTGTAGTTGGTGGTAAAAGTCTGATAAAGATAAGACTAAGTGTAGTGGGGCGACCTGGGGGTGGGAGTCGCCCCATATCGCCTGGAACACCGCCCCCGGGGGCGACTTGGGTGGCGACCCCCCCTTGCCCAACCTGTTCTCGTCGCCCACTCAATCCACAATTTGAATGATATAGCCTTTGTATTCAACGGATATATTGACATTTTTATGTTTTTTTTTTTTTTAACCAAATTACTATATATATATATATATATATATACATCTATCATACAACACAACACACTCTAAAAAATATACAACACAACACACTCTAAAACTACATTCTTTCAACATAACCATTTTGTTTTTTTGGAACCACAAATGGAGTTCAACGTCCCTTCGTCATCCTCGTCCGACGACGATACAACTTCATCTAGTTCTTATGAATTTGAAGAAGCCATCAACGAGGCGGTAATGACAACGATCAATTTAATGGTTCACGTTGCTAGCGAGGACAATGAAACGGTCGACCCACTGATTAGAAGAAGAAATTATATTATGCGGGATCGTGCCGCAGGACAACAACGGCTGATGCAAGACTATTTCGGGGAGGAGCCGGTATATGACGCGAAGATATTTAGACGTCGCTTTCGCATGAGTAAACGTCTATTTACCCGTATTACAAACGACATGGAGGAAGATTATGATTATTTCAAACAAAAGTATGACGCTCGTGGGTATCTTGGCTTTACTTCGTTACAAAAGTGTACTGCGGCCATCCGACAACTTGCATATGGCACAGGCGTTGATTCATTTGACGAGTACCTGAGAATGGCTTCCAAGACTGCGCGAGACACACTCATACACTTTTGTAAAGGTATATTTAGTAAATTTTGTTTTCAATTTTTTTATATATTTAACTTTAGCGTCAATTTTTTTATATGTTACTGTCAATGTTCGTATGCATATTTAAATTAAATTTATATAGGTGTGATTGAGTTGTATGGGCCGGCTTATTTACGACGTCCGACTTGGAGTGATCTCCAAAGGATGTACGAAGTGCATGAGCACGTTCACGGTTTCCCCGGTATGATCGGTAGCATCGACTGCATGCACTGGAAGTGGGAACAATGCCCTACCGCTTGGCGTGGTACACATACTAGAGGCGACATTCGCAAACCGTCGTTAATATTGCAGGCGGTTGCATCTTATGATCTTTGGATATGGAATGCATACTTTGGTCAACAAGGTTCTCACAACGACATCAACGTGTTTGAGTCTTCGCCGGTTCTCGAAGAGATTATAAACGGATTGGCACCAACTTCAGCGTTTTATGCGAGCGATAATTACTACAAACGCGGATATTATTTAACTGACGGTATCTATCCGGAGTACGCAATGTTCGTAAAGACGTTCACCGAGCCTATTGATCTTAAAAGAAAATATTTCACGAGAAAACAAGAATCAGCAAGAAAAGATATCGAGCGAGCGTTTGGAGTTCTTCGAAAGCGATGGCACGTCATCAATTATCCAGCAAGATACTGGACAAAGGAAAAAATGCATGACGTCATTTACACATGCATTATTTTGCATAACATGATATTGGAAGACGAAGGCAAAGCCATTTGCCAAGATTACAATGAGAATGACCCTTCATTGTTCCCGGAGTATTGGACGCAAGAAGTATCATCGGAGACACGACTCGAGAACATAATGGATATAAAGAATAGACAGAAACACACCATGCTTATGTATGACTTGATCGATCACCTATGGGACAACAAACCACCAGGATACGAGGCGGAACTCGTTAACGAGGATGAAGGAGATAACGAGGATGAAGATAATAACAATGTAGTCGACCTCGACCTAAACGAGTACGTTAGTGACGATGAGTAGTAGATGTGTATTGATGTATGTTTTTTTAGTTGATGTATTTTTTTTATTTTGGTTGAAGTAATTTTTTTTTAGTTGATGTATTTTTTTATTTTGGTTGAAGTATTGTTTTTTTAGTTGATGTATTTTTTTATTTTGGTTGAAGTAAAAAAAGACTTTTATAAAAAATAGGATTTTTTTATATCTTTTACATAAAAAAAGACAAAATAAATGGGTGCCACGTGTCGCAAGACGCCCCACCCAGCAAGGTTGCCCCACTACCCCTTTTTTGGTCAGAATCCTCTTATGTGACGTGGCGCCACGTGTCGCAAGACGCCCACTCAACAGGTTGCCCCACTACACTCAGTCTAAGGTGATTGCTTTGAAAAGGAAGTCTCTTTGTCAGATAATGGATAAGATTTTGTTGTGATAAGTATCTAAATTGGCTGTCATCACTTTAGTCAACAAAATCCAGCTGGACGAAATTACATTTGAACATTATCATTCTAGACGAAATCCATTTTGTCAACTTCTGGACGAAATCCCAGTTCAACGAAAACAACCATTTCATCAAACATCAGCCGAAATTACTTCAGTCCTGGCCGAAATCACTTCAGTCCTGGCCGAAATCACTTCAATTGGACAAAATCAGTTCTGGGCCGAAATCATCCTGGTCGAAATCCCTTATTGCCGAAAACACCTTGTGCACTTGTTGCCGAAATCCCTTATATGTCCAGTCAACGAAATCAGTTCAGTCAAATATATCAAGCCACGAAATCACCTTAGTCATCAAACACTTGCTGGACGAAATCAGTTCTGGGCCTTTTATCAGTTCTGGGGCGAAAACACTACCTGGGCCGAAATCAAGCTTTGGCCGAAATCCCTTATAAATCACTTTTCAATGAAATCACCAGCTTCCATCTTGGACGAAATCACTTGCCATACACCTATCAACAAAATCAGTTTGCTTGTCTTGACTTGGCCGAAATCCCTTTGCCGAAATCACTTCTGTTATCAATGAAATCACTTGTGTTGAACCACCGAAATCACTTGTGCTTGTCTTGTTTGTTTGGACGAAAACTCTTACTTGTGTTATTTTTTTAACAGAAGACTTGCAACTCATATTTAACTGTTTGATTTGTGTGATTTGTTCAGGTATTAGTCATTAAACTTCAAAAATGAGTTCGAACTGGTGGGGTAATCCGTCACGTTTATCGCCTTCATGGGCCGAAAATCCCACACCCACTTCTGCAATACCAGTGCGACAAAATACTGATATGTATTATGGAACTCCTACCACTTCTGCAATACCAGTGCGACAAAATACTGATATGTATTATGGAACTCCTAGCACTTCTGCAAGACCTGCTTCACACGCTCCACTTCAAACGGCGTTTGTCACAAGCACAGATTTGTATGGCAATCCGATACAAGTTCCTGTAAAGTCAGCTCCAACCACAGACTTGTATGGAAATCCACTACCACCAGTTGCCTCACAGCGCCAACGTTCTACTGTAGCACCACTATCTCTTGATCCAATGAACTGTAGTCAAACAAAAATGGCGTTTTATGCTAAAATTGTCAATGGTGAATCATCGCGAAACGATGACAGTTCTGAACATGATAGTAGTTCAGTTGAAGAAGTTTCAACTTCAGTTGAAGATGTTACAACTTCAAGTTCAAGTTCAAGCGAGGATGGATCTGAATGTGAATCATCAAGGGAGGTTGTTGATTCTGATGCATATAGGTCAACATCTGAGAGTGATTCCAGCCAGGTATGTGTCGATGAACCAACTGTCGTTAATTGTGATAATTGTGCTAGCTTAAGTGTTAAATGTGCTGATTTGGATGCTAATATGTCTGAGTTGCAAAACAAACATGATGCTTTAAATGCTAAATTGTTTGACTTGCAAAACAAACATGTTTCATTAGATACTAAGTGGTGTGATTTGCAAAGCGAACATGAGGCTTTGCAAAACAAATTTGAAGTGACAAATATGCACAATCAAAAGTTGATAGTGGATCTTTCGAAATGCAAAGAGGCTAACATGTTTTATGAAAATCATGAAAAGGAATTTAAAACGATGGTTGCAACTTTAAGAAAAGATAAAACCGAACTGACAAAAATGGTTTCAAGAAAACAAACTGACATAAACCTTTATATCAATCGTCTTGAAAGCATGCAAAAAGAGTTAGCCTGCACAAAGTGTGAAAGTGAGGCGATCCGACTTAAACTAGACAGTTATTCTAACTCTAGATATGTGCTGGATCACATCATTGGCACACAAAAAGAGAAAAAGGATGTCACGTGCATTGGATATAAAAATTGTCCACCACCTGTTAGACAAAATTATGATGCACTGCCTGATGAGGAGTATAGAACTCATTATGAAGAATCTGTTTCTTTAGACATTGAGGAATTTGCAACGGGACTTGGATACAAACTGGAAGTATCATCAGATTCGGATGTGTCAGCAGATACTTTTGTAACTGCTGAACAAAATCAGGATCCTCCAATCATTGTTGAGGATACTGATTCTTCAGATGATGAATCTAATGATACTGACTCAGCACAGTCAGATGCGGTAATCAAAGAAGAGGACATACCTCTCGAGAATCATATTCTGTGTGATCCTCTCGTAAAACCTGCTACGACTGTTCTGACCGAGTCCACGTCTACTTCCTCACAAGAGTCTGAGAGTGTGAATTTGCTGTACACTCTTGTTGGTGATGATAAAATCTACTCTGACAAAAATTTTCCTATTAAGAATGTTAATCAATCTTTAATAAGTAAAATTTTTGAGGATTCAACAAGTAAGTTTTTGGGAAAGACAAGATCACACGTTGTGGTAACACAGTGTCCTCCTATCCCAAAGGCTGAAGTTCGAAAACAATGTTGCAATCAGAAATTACCAACAGTGAAAAAGCAGCAAAATCACACCAAACCAAAGGGTAAATCACCGACTCAAGGTCAAAAGAAACAGACTCAGAAAAAGGACAAGAAGATAAACTTTGTGAAATCCAGAGGGACTGATAAAATTGAAACTTTCGAAAACAAATCCAACACGGATTTTGTTAAACAAAGTAAAATTTTGAAAATAAAACAGTCAAAACAACTACACACAACACACAAACGGTTGTGATGTAGGACCAAGTACCTCAAGATCACAAATTTCATCGTCAAGTTCTTACAGTTATGATACTCCGAGGTTTGTTGAGCGGAGATCATGTTTTGAATGCGGTGAGTACGGGCACATTGTCAGAAACTGTCCATATCTCACGAAAGGAAAGGCAAAGGTTGATCCCCCCCATGGTAACAATTACCATAAAAGATCTGTTTCACCAAAACAGGACCCTTGTCTTGTTAAACAACAAGAAGTGAAACAGATAAAGAAACAACGGAAAAATGTTGAAAATGTTTTAAAACCAGAGGTTGTCCAAACGCAGTCTGTTAAGTTAGAAATTAAAAATGAAAAACAAAAACAGATTTGGAAACCAAAACCAGTAAGTGTTTCAGGGGGAGCTACATCATTTCCGAATCATCGGGAAATGGATGTCACAATTCTCGATGATGACGGACGACCCAAGTCTGTGAAGGCTTGGGTCCCCCTCTCCAACTAATCTCTGAGTGAGTGTGCAGGATGTTCCCGGAGGAACTATTGATAGTCTTAGGATTGTTGATAGTGGAGCGTCCATGCACAAGATCGGCGACATAAGGCTCTGAAATATTGTTACATCTAGGAGAATATTATTGCCATTAATGGAGAGGAAAAAGGAATGAAGTTGAAAAATTCGACCATATGAAAAATGTACCAAAATTTTGGTGGTTATGGTTTTTGATCGGGTCAACAGGAAAGATTCCAATGAAAAGTATGCGCCTGTAGCACGTCTGAAGCTCTTTGAAGATTCATGGATTTTTCTTCCACAAGAAGTTTAAAGTCCACAAGATGAACGTGTAGGATACTTTTCTCTACGGTGTGTTTGAAGAAAATGTGTTTGTTGAACAAACCAACCGGGTGTGCGGATGCCTTGGCGTGGATTGAACAACCGCACACTTCCTCTCAAAGAGAAAGACAAAGACCTTCGCTGGTGCAATGTGGAAGACCAGCCGGATCTGGAGGTTTATGATCTTGTTGCTGTGAAGAGATTTCTCAGTAGCTACAAAATCGACTTTGAAGTCCACACCGGGTGGATATCCAGTTTGGGAGAGCACTCAGATTCCTTGCAATGCACGAAGCAGTTGCAGGATACAGTTTTGAATTTCTAATCTCTCCTATACTTGTCGATATTTAAGCTGCTTTATGAATTATTATCATCTCGGATAACACTCTTTGGCCTGACACGTTGAACTCGAATATCACCTCACACGTGATTGTTTCACTATGAAACTTGTCAATGTTGTCATGGTCCGCACCGCTTACCGACGTGCCAACTCATTTTTCCAAAATTCGATAAATCATTTCTGATTAAATTAATTTTGGTAAACGGCATTGAGGTAAAACATGAGTTAACCAGCATCGGGAAATCCTTTTTGTAAATATCTTTGTGTCTTTTAAATTTATCTTAGTTTGTTGATTTTAGGGGGAGTAAATCCAGATTTGAAAATTCAAAAACATCGAAAAATGTCAAAAACCCAAAAACATTGAAAAAACAAAAATGAGTTTCCTGGAGAGAAAAAGAGAAAATGATAGTACATCAGTGGTCTGTTGAAATCTCTTTTAAACCTTAAATGAAAAATGTTAAGCAGCTCTATATAAGATGTATCGGTAGGCTCACAATCATTTTAAAGTGTGCAGGGTGATATAAATCTTAAATCGACTGAAGACCAGGTGGGAACCACTCATTGGCATATGGTCTTAGTACCGAAATTTCGTTTGAGAGATTGCCGAGGTTCTGAGATATGTGGTCTTTATGCTGTTTATCATCTGGGTATCATGGTTGTTTCTTTTACCGAAACAAAACGGAGACGAAGTCTAGATCTTCCATGATATCATACATACGTGTACATACTGCATACGACCTCAATAAGTGATCAACAATCACATGTCCACAAAATAAGTGATAATATATCACATTTATCCGGGAGTCAAGTTCGTCTCTCTGCTGTACGAAAGTACTGACCTGTTCACGGACTTGCTCTTGTGCCCTTCATGCATCTGAAAATCAAGTTCCTCATCAATAAGTGATTCTATCACATAGGGCTTGTTTTCAATCAAATAAGTGAGTTTCTCACATTTTCATATACGTCAAAACAGATGATAAATGGTATACTCACCAGTAAGATGAACTCTCGTGCATACCTTGATACGGGAATGTGTCGTGATGTGGATGAACACCGGTCGGTAAGTATAAATCATACCTTAATGTATCCCCTCGCCATGATTACATCTGATAAGTTGAGCTTATGTGGATAACAATATCGATAATTGTTATAGGATGCTTATCTAAATGTTAACTAAGTGAACAACAAGAGCGTTTTGGCATGACCGTACACTGATATGATTCTCTTACCCTCGAAACTCGCAAAAAGAATGTTTGTATATATTTACTTTTCTTAGTTTCTGCAACTCTGTATATATTTATTTACTCCTTTCAGTCTTTAAGTTTGAAATATTCAAAATTCCAAAAAGATTTTAGGTGTGTTTTAATATAAACTTTATAAAAGTCAAAAAGATTTTATTTCTGCTTTAGTTTTGATTAACCGATGTTGGAACTCAAGTCTTCGTTACCTGAAACCTGAACGAAAACCAAAACAACTGAATCTTCATAAACGGTCAGAGTTTGCAAGTTTTGAAAGTTAATAATTAAAATTGAAAAATCTGTTAACTTTTCAAACTAAACTGTCAGACGGTAGTTGAAAATATGGTCACATGTGTGTTATTTGTTTAATGATTAACTATATTCCAAGCAATTGTTCTCATTACGTGTTTAGCTTTCTTGCATGTGCAGATGCTAAAGGCGAAGAGAACATGTTCGATGATAAGCTTCGGAATGAAGACACGACGTGAAGGCACTCAAATGATAAAGATGATCGAGTTGCCGCTGATCACTCATCAACACCACAAGGATCTCAAGCATTGAAGTCAAAAGATTCCCAAGCATAATCAAAGGGGGAGTTTGTTAACACACTACCTAAATGAAAAGGGAGTTTGTTGATTCACTTTCTACTACGACGCGTGAAGACTTTGAAGATCCTACGACAAGAATGAATGAACCATCAAGAGATGGAGAACGAGATTACGAACCTCACGAGCAGCATCCAAGGGGGAGTTTGTTGATACATATCGTGTGGATACGGCTCGGCTCGGTTCGACTCGACTACAAAGTGAAGGCCGTAGTCAAGACATCCTCCTGTCTTGACTCGGTATGTTATCTACTTCGTAACGTTCGATGTAAATGCAAACTGCGTGTGTGCAGTTTGCATATTGATCATGTTTATGTATTGTGTATTGTTTATTTGTTTGGAGCCCAACAGGAGATAAAGTCCTACATGATGAAGTCCCTGAAGCCCAAGCCCAACATGAAGACCAAAGCCCAATCTAATATGGATTTCGTCCATGTGCTTGTGGTGAAAACACTTTAGGTGAAAACCACTAAGGACGAAAACACTTAGGATGAAAACCAAATAGGACGAAATCACCTGATCACCTGATTTCGTCCAGATCCTTGATTTCGTCAAAGTGTTTTCGTGGGCTTCTGATTTCGTCGTCATGGCTTCAGTATAAATACACAGACAACAGACATAACACAGTTAGACAAATCTGAATAGATTTGAGAGCGAACACTGTAAACACACACACACAACTGAGAGTTTATAGGTTTATCTTGTAAACGTTGCTTTGTAACGGTTTCATACGAGTTAATACAATGGAGTGTTAATCGTTGAATCTTTGTCTTACGTGTTCGTAACTTGGTTTAACTTACCCGTTTGGATTTCACACTCACGGGTTTGTCGGAAAACAGGGAATAGAGGTTACTCGATCCTCCGGGTGGACCTACACATTATACAGTTCTTAACGTATTATTGGTTCTGAAGCAACAATATTCACCAATTTGGGTTTTAATCCAAGTCAACCCGAACCCAAATTTGAATCTCAAAATTAGGTTTCGGTTAATCCGTTTTTTGGGTTAGAAAACATATATTGAATCACTCATATAGCAGGTATCATGATCAACTTTTTTTGGGAGCAAATGGGGTCTACACGGCTAACCACGGCTGAACCAGACTCATCTCGTGCACGAACCAGGCCAAGTCAATGTTGACTTGGCCCCGCTCAAACTGCACCACAATCGAGTGCTCTTCAAACTGTTCGTACACTGATAAGAAAACTGAAAGATTTTTGTAACTACAGCTGCCTTGATTTAGATGAACTAAAGATCCGAAGAGCTCGACTCTCCAGCTACAGTGAACCGGTGAATCGGTGAAAGTTATAGGAGGGTTTACAAAAGAATCCCAAGTAGGAAAATGTAGTGTTTTTTTAAAGAGGATATTGAAAGATAGTGTTGTTGCTGTGAAACGTGTACCTCTTTCACCTGATATTAAGAAAAACTTTATGTAGCAATCTTTAATATGATTGCAAATATGTAATCAACGATGTAATGATTGTGATACAAACCCAAATCAATGTTGGGTCAAAAGTGATTCGTGTGATGAGTTGTCAGTAATATAATGACCGGTTTAACGTAATCGTTTTATGAGTTGTAACGTAAATCGTACATGTTATCACACCAAGAATTATTTGGTTTAGCGTGCCGCAACGCACGCGCTGTATTTTTGCATTTCTCCGAGAGTAACCCGAGTTCACCACCAATTCCGGGGAAAACCCGGTAATCCACACGCCTGTAGGCACAACGGTGAAAATTATCGATAAAATCTGTTTGGCTCAAGGATCGAACCCAGGTTTCACTGGGTCTCCTATCATTGCCCACCAATGCCTCACTCTGCACCAAATGGGAGTTGAACTTACATCTCAAGAGAAATGTAAGCCTTCCACCATTTGATCTAGAGATTATTGGTTACTCTCTTTCCTTTTCCATTTTATCTTTTTTCTATTTTTTCTTTTTCTCTGTTTTTCCTTTACCATTTTATCTTTTTTTTACTATTTTTTCTTTTTCTCTGTTTTCATTTAATTTTAAATGTTTATTGTTTTTTTTCATTTTTAACTTAAACTTATATCTCTCAACCAAAATACCGGCTATAAAACCTATTTGAGAACGAAATATTTAATACCATAATTTTTTTTTTCAGTTTTATCTTTTAGTTGGTCATATTATGACTTTATTTTTTGGGTTTAATCTTTCGGTTTATATTTCTCAACCAAAATACCGACTAAAAAGGCGATTTAAGAACAAATTATTTAATACCATGATATTTTTTCGGTTTTATCTTTTAGTTGGTCATATTATCACTTTATTTTTTAGGTTTAATCTTTCGGTTGATACACCGAGTGCTAAGTCCTTATCAATCCTATAATAAATAGAATCAATACTAACCGAATACCCGGCGCACCGTATCTACGAGGGAATTTTACTAGTATTTATTAAACAACGTGGATATATATAAACAGTACTAAAATTAAAAATAATAAAAAATAAAAAATAAAAACTAAGAAAACAATAGAAATCAGTAGCTATTCATTAAATTTTCTTTTCTTTTCTTTTTTCACAACGTGATACATGTAAAGTTTTATTATTATTATTATTATTATTATTTTTATTATTATTATTATAATATTACAAAGTTGATACTATATCGTAATGATTCGAATCGGTAACAACCATATACCCGACGCAACATGCGAGGACTTCCACTAGTATAAAATTATAAGCGGGATGAAATTAATGGCCACCTGTAGACTTATATTGCACTATTAATATGTAAATTATAAATAATGTTGCACTATTAATTTACATTTATAAATAATAAATAGGACGAAAAAGAAAATCAAAGCCTTCTCGTGAAATCAATATACTTCATGCTACAGCCATAACAGATTTGTTGGTAAAAAGTATAAAACACGAGGAAGTAAAATGTGGATAGTGGTACGCTTTGTTTATATTACATCTTTCAAAGTATGGGGCATAGAAAAGTACATCCTTAGAGCCGACGATGAGTCATGTTGAATATTTAAGGTAGGTGTATAACCAGAAGAATAAATTGTTGGTGTTTCCTTTATACCACTTCTACTTTTCTTGTCAACAAGCCTAACTCCAAAACCTTCACACTCCTCCTCTTCTTCAGTGTCAAATGAAAGAGCTTTGTATGTTTGATCCCACCATACACTTTGTCTCAATGAACCAAATGAAACATACACCATCCATGTACATTTATCAACACTGTTACCATCACTCTCCTCCCAAAACACATCACTTTGAGAATCTGTATCATTCGTCTCGTCACTCATACTTATCCTTACAGTTAGACCAATGTAAGAATTGGGCAAAATGGCACACATTAAGAAACCAGAATAGTCATTGCACCAGTTCTCTGGTAGTTGCAGGGTACATTTATACCCTCTAAGTAGAGGGGTGTTCCCCATTGCAATCTTTGCACCTGTAAGTTGGAGAACCATATAGTGGTTTTCAATAGCCAAACATACCTCAAGCATGGATTCTAGTAATTTGTGACCATCACTTATGATGCTCCCATACTTAAGTGACACTTGACATAACCATCTACAGTTCTTGTGACAATCTCCAAATGTTGTAATTGACTTGCAGTTCTCTGCGTTGAGAATAGTTAAACTTGATGGGAGCTTGGGCAATTCAAGAAGCTTTTTACAATACGACAGGTCGAGGAGTTTGAGTCGAGTAAGTTGTGAGAGGCTGAAATCTAATTGTGAAAAATCATTGAACCCCAGATTAAGCTCTTGTAAGTTGGATAACTCAACAATACTCGACGGGATTTCTACATATTTGATATGACATGTATAGAGATCCAAATTTGGTAAGCTCCGTAGAAATTGACGCCTTGTCTTCAAATGTGTTATTAGTGCTTCTAATCTGAGCTCCTTCAAATGCTTTAAGGCATCAAAGTTGAATTCTATGCTCTTTAAGTTTGGGTAACCAGACAAATTTAGAGAAATAAGGTTGGAACAATGTTCGCCAATTGACGAGGGCAAAACTCTTATCCCGGTAAAACCAATATACAACTTTACCAAGCCTTCCATGTTTTCTTGGATCTTCGGGAACTCAACAATCTTATGACAACTACTTATTTCTAGAGTTTTGAGGTTTTCCATGTGGACAATTGTTGGAAACATTCTAAGCTTGTCACATACCTCTACCCTTACATATTGAAGACTTTTATGACTTCCAAGTGAGCAGTGAATCTCTTCTAACTTTGGACAAAAGGTGAGTGTCAGCTTTCGAAGACACGGGAGTCCATCAAAATCCGGTGTTCTGAATAGCTTCTTCATCCTATGGAGTTCAAGAACTTTCAAATGTGGTAGACGCTATAAAGTACACAAAAGTTGATGTCAGATTTTACAGTTAGTATGATTTAATAAGTTGTATTTTCTGTTGGAAAATTTAATTAGCAAAAAATGGGGCAATTGTATTATTTTTTTTAACTTTTTTTTCTTGTTGGCATTTTCATTCTCATATATAATTACAAATAATCCATCTATCAGTTACCTTTTATTTTTGGAATAATGGATTTTAATAATCTCAACTATTGTCCGTTGTCCGGCGACGGTCCCAACTTCAAAAAAATCCCACTGGCGGTCCTATCTTTTCACATATTGGCCTTCAATTGATCCTAACTAACAGAACCCTAACGCCGTTAGTTTCCGGTAGCCGGAAAAACCGTTTTTGGCCGGAAAACTCAACCTTTTCGTATAAAACCTCTTTGTAACCTTATTACGGACCTTTATGAACCTTTTCTAGTAAAAGCCCCAATTAATAAGGTCGACGGAAAAACTCATTTTTCGCCGGAAAACTCCTTATTGGGTGGAAAACTCAACTTTTTTTTGGCCGGAAAACTCAAAGTATTCGTCCCAAACCTGTTTGTAACCATAGAACGGACCTTTAGGAACCTATTTTTGACCAAAAATGTTTTTCCGGTGACCGGAGACTAATGGCGTTAGGGTTCTGTTAGTCATGGTCCATTGAACGCCAATATGTGAAAAGATGGTACCACCAGTAGGAATTTTTGAAGTTGGGACCGTTGCCGGTCAACGGACAATAGTTGAGATTACTAAAATCCATTATTCCTTTATTTTTCAATCTGTATAACGCTCACTCAATACAGTCTACTATTTTTAAATGTTCAATCAAATGCTTTACCTTACAACCCTTCCACACTTCTTTTTGAAAGTTGTTATCCAATTTAAGAACAACAAGTTTCATTGGTTGGAAACTGGTGGGAAATGGACTTCTTAGAGGATACCCAAAACAATCAATATACCGCAACTCATTTGAAAGAAAAGTAGGCCCTTCAACATACTCCAGAGGTGTCATCAAAACCATAAGGTACCTTAGTTTCTTTAAGTTTGAAACTATTTTACAAAATTGTAATGTACGCTCACGATCATGACTGTGTTCATGCCAATGGTATTTTATGACTTCAATCTTGTCATTTTCCTACAACAAAGAAGGAAATAAAGTACGTATTGTGTATAATTCAGTTTACATACAATATAATGTATTTGAGAAGCTTAACATTTACCATTGTTGCGTCCCCCAAACACAAGTTATTGATATCTTCACTTTTCCAAATTCTGCTATGTTTGTTCGGATTGTTAGGATCACTGTTGCAGAAATCGGCCTAGGCGGCCGATTAATCGCCGCCTAGGCGCTAGGCGGTCACCAACTGATTAATTATAAGCTAGTCGGTCAATTAATCGGTAATCGGTCAAAGTCGGTCGTAGGCGGGCCTAGGCGGTCCTAGTCGGTCCTAGTCGGTCAATTAATCGGATTAATCGGACGACATTAATCGGACAAAATCGGACAAAATCGGTCCTAGGCGGTCCTAGTCGGTCAGAATTGGTCAAAATCGGTCAAAATCGAACCATACTATCTGAAACTTGAAGTATTTATGTGAATTTTGAAGTATTATTTTTATATTATTGGGTATATATATATAATTTTGAAAAAATACATATAAAAATCCCATTCCGATTAATCCCGGTTAATCCCGATTAATCCCTAGGCTGTACCTCACCGCCCGACTAGCGCCTAGCGCCTTCTACAACATTGGTTAGGATGTTTCACTCTAACAATGTAATGTCCCATTTCTTGAACTAGATCATGCATATCAAGCCTACCATCCACAATACTTACGAGAGCTTTTTGTCTCAACACCTCTATCCCTATTTCGGGGTGAAAATCACAAGCTTCAAGTATTTCCATTGCCTCATCTTTCTCCCACTTTCTGAAGAAACATGCAATATCTAAAAATATTTCTTTTTCCATATCTGTAAGTCCATCATAGCTAATTTTTAGCATTTCCACAATCTTAGTATCTGGAATATCTTTTAGTCTATCCAAGGTACTCATCCACCCCTTCTTCTTTTTGTCATATAAAAAAGAACCTAAAACCTTAAGTGCCAATGGGAGCCCAGCAGCATAAGAAATCACACGTAACGAAAGTGTCTCATTATATTCCACCGGGTCTTTTTTGTTATATGCATGTTTATTAAAGAGCTGCATTGCCTCGTCATCTGATAATAATATGACATCAGAGACCTCATCTACCTTGTGGGTTCTCAGCAAATGTGCATCTCTAGTTGTGATTAGTACTCGGCTCCCACTACCAAACCAACTATGTGATCCGGCTAACGCTTCCCGTTGGCTAAAGTCATCGACATCATCAAGAAGTAGCAACACTTTTCTACGACATAACATACTTTTTATCATGTGTTTTCCTTGCACGATACTGTTTACTTTCACATCTGTTTTGGAAAAAGCTGACAAAATATTTTCTTGCAATTTTTTTAAACCATGTTTGCTTGTTTCCTCCCGAACATTCTCAATAAAGTGATGACCTTCAAAATAGCAAGAGATTCCCATATAGAGAGAAGATGCAAGAGTAGTCTTACCACCTCCACCAACCCCCCATATCCCAACCATGCGCACACCATCTGACCCAATTTCTAATTGTGATTTCAAATATTGTACGCGGGTCGTCATCCCAACAAGATCTTCATTAGCTTCTGAATTTAAGGGGGACAATCTGTGAACAATAGTTTCAACAATTTCTTTGATGATTCTCGACTCATGCCTGCAAATTAGATATATATGGATGTTAAATCACTTAGAGGTAACTTAACCCATAAATGTGAAATGATACTCCTAAACTATCTTAACGTAAAAGAAAAAATCAAAATAAAAAATATCTACCAATCTAATAAAGTGACCACAATACAGATAACCATGCTTAACTAAAGGCAGTAAGGCACAGTTAGCCTTATGAGACTAGACACACTTACATATATGATAATATAAAATAATTTATATTTATATATTATATAATAGTGTTCAATCTCATGAGACTGATAGTGTTTTTAGTCATACTAGTTATTAATAAAATATAAGATAGTAAAAAATGGTTTTATTTCATAACTTTTTTATTATTGAAACACTCATTATCGAGGATCCAAACAATTATTGAAACACGCAGTGCATTGTAAAGAGCTTTCCGGGTTCAAATATCAGCATGACTGGGTGCGGGATGTTTTATGGGACATCCTGAGAAGAGCTGGGATTTTGGCTAAGAAAGAGGCTCCTGTGAATTTCCTTACGGACCCAATGGAAGGGAGATCTACACTGCGACCAGCAGATCTGCTCCTCTTTGGTTGGGCTATGGGGAAACATGCTTGTGTGGACCTCATGGGGGTTTCCCCTCTGGTTGGTTTAAGGGAAAACGGGTTTGTAGCTGGACAAGCAGCAAGAAAGGCATAATCGAAGAAAGTTGACAAGCACGCTAAAGCTTGTGCAAAGAACCAACATGTTTTTGTCCCTTTTGCCCTTGACACATTTGGCTACCTAGCGCCAGAAGCTATCCAATTCCTGACCAGGGTCCAACGGGTCATCCACAACAATTGTTCAGCCTCAGGGGGCAGGGTTTTGTCTTCGATAGATTAGGGTTTACAATTCAGA
Source organism: Helianthus tuberosus (assembly GCA_030545235.1). Classification (NCBI taxonomy): domain Eukaryota; kingdom Viridiplantae; phylum Streptophyta; class Magnoliopsida; order Asterales; family Asteraceae; genus Helianthus; species Helianthus tuberosus. Next base: position 209,581,797 of record CM060371.1, on the reverse strand, counting down.
AAGGGGTGGCAGCGCAACTTGTTGCCTGTTTACCTTCTGTTTTGATGTAACTTCGCAAGTATGAATCTATGAATTCAGTTTGGAGATTAAAAAAATATTATAACCAGTTCAAAAATTCGTAAATTCACAAGCCGAGCTCAAGCAGAATGTTGCCTCATTTAGGCTTGTCTAGCAAATAAGGCTAGACCGAAACGATTTAAACTATAAAACCAGCAAAAGGAGTCAAGTTCTATTGATACTAATCCCTCACATCTAAGTTCAAGGGTCATTTTGTGATTAATAAATAGTAGCTTTAGTTTGTAATTGTAACTTATGTAAATATCTAGGGATCAATTGTGTTAAGTTAACCAAAAAGCATTTACATCCCTTCCGTTAAATTCTGTGAGGGTGTTCTTTATGTTATAAAAGTGGTTGTGAGTGGAGAAAAGAAAAAAAATTAGGGGACACTATCCACCCTCTATAATTTTGTAATATATTTTGAAAGTAGTTGTGAGTGGAGGAGAAGAAAAAAATAATGATAAAAGAATAAAAATATTGTTTAAATAAAAGGAGAGAGAAAATGTAGTTGTTTAGTGTAATTATATGGTACAAATGGTGGAAGGGATGTGAATGCTCTAACAAACATCAAACTGAAAAGCGACGTACAGATGCATCGCACCATAATAGTCACATCAATTCAGAATGGGTTTAGTATTTCAATAGTAAATGTCACATCCTATACAATTAAATTAAAAGTTATTACTATATTGTTTTCAATATAGTTGTAAGATTTGAGCCAACAACTTGTATGAGAGCATTAGGCTCTTGATATTTATTCATCAATTGATCAAATTCGAAAATCACAAGGATTGCAGGAGGCAAATCCCAATTAGGGTTTCAATTGCAAGGGTTGTTATGTTATTCAAACGCAGCGATCGGGTTTTTGGCTTGTGGGTATAATGAACCAGGGAAAAGAACAAAGGGTAAGGCTTGTAATGTTTTTCGTTCTCAAGGATTCACGTATTCAGGCTTTGTTTGTTTTGGTTAGTTTCGATTGGGTGTGGGTCGTGAAGGAAGATTTGAAACCAAATGGAGTACCGAAAGAATCAAGGTTTTCCAATACAAGGTTTAATTCAGATTTGCAACTCTAATATTGGGTAGTCTGAGTTTAGAAACAGAATGTATATAGGGTTGTGGAATTAAATATTGTCAAAGGGAAAATCATTTGATCAAAAAATATGTCTCAAACACCAGTGGTTTGAATCAACAAATTGCAATTCATAAGGAACAAGGGTCTTTGTCTCAATGCTGCTGTCCAATTTTAAAGCCTACAAATTATACGGTATGAGTTATACGCATCAAAACCATACCGGAAGAAAACAGACTATGGGAAATGATTGAACCTACGGAAGGAACACAACTAGATGCAAAGAAAGACAACAAGCAGTACAGGAAGATAATTTATTGCAAGTGGCAAGTTGCAAGATTGCGGTGAAATTTTGGAACACGTTAAGGACAAGGCACATTGGTGTAGATCTAGTGCAGAAAGACTCGTGACGGAATTCGAGTTGTAGAAAATGGAAGAAAACGAAACCATAGACACATGCACAACAAAGATAAACAATATTGTTACAAGTCTGAACCAATGGATTCTGGTACGAAAATTGCTAAACATCGTGCCAGATAGATTCATTCAGATTGTCGCTTCCATAGAACGATACTCTGATCTGGACACCACGACATTGGAAGAAGCAAATGGGAGACTCAAGATGTTTGAGGAAAGGGTTAAATTGAATAAAGGAAGCCTGGGAATTAGTCAAGACAGATTGTTGCTTTCGCATCATGACAACTATGGCAATAGAAGGCGATTCCGAAATTGCGGACGAGGTAGGTTTAATCCATCTCAAGGAAAGTGGCAAAACAACAAAGAAAGACAAAGTGCAAAAGATGAAGACCTATCGCACAAAATCAGGCAGAATAATAAAGGATGGACGAAATTTACAAGAGACATAAATAAAGTCAGTGCTATAAATGTCAAAAGTTCAGACACTTCAAGAAAGATTTCCTGTAGAAAGTTGGTGTACAAGAATAGTCTCTTCTTTTATAGGAAGATGTAATACCAACGATACTGATGGCGTTTACTGAAGACAAGGGTAATAAAGAGGAAGTCCAATTGAATGAAGAACAAATAGAACCGAAGAAGTATTCCACAACACACAATAGCCTATGGTTTTTAGACAATGGTGCAAGTAATCATATGACAGGCATATGAAGCCACTTTAGAGAAACTGATGAACGGGTTAGTGCACGAGTATGGTTCGGTGATGGGTCTTATGTTGAAATTAAAGGAAAAGGTTCAGTACTATAGGAATGCAATCATCCCTCAAGTCTATTAAATTCCACATTTGACAAGCGATATAGTGAGCCTTGGGTGGTTAATAGAGATAGGATGCATGGATGAGACTTACTGTTATTACATATGATCCGAATCAAAGTTTCTGACAAGGGTCCAGAGATTGAGGAACAAGTTGTACAACAGCAACTTGCAGATTGGGATGCCAATGTGCTTGTTGTCAAACACTAAAGATGAAGCATGGTTATGTGATGTAAGGTTTAGTCCATTTACATTTTGATGCAATAAAAGATATGACGTGTAAGAACTTGATTGAGGTAGTTCCACGGATAAGTCATGCTAGTCAAATCTACGACGCATGCTTATTAGGAAAACACACTAAATTCCATTTCCTAAATATGCTAAATTCAGATCCTTTAACGCTCTGGATTTAGTTTATTAAGATCTGCGTGGTCCAATACCCCCACTTACATATGCTAGGAAGAAGTATATATTCCTACTTGTAGACGATTGTACACGCTACATGTGGGCCTATTTCCTTATTTCCAAGGATCAAGAATTTAGCACTTTAAACAAGTTTAAGGAAAGGGTGGAGACTGATACACAAACCGAGTTAAAGATGTTGAGAACAGACATGGTGATGCGGGCCCAAGTGTGGAGGAGCGGGCTATCTTGTATTTGGAGGCCCAAAATCGCGTAACAAAAGGGGCTTCACTAAAATGGCTCTAACTTGGGCTACGGGGGTCCGTTTTGGGCGTGCGACCAGGCGAAACGAACGTGAGAACGAGCTCCATCTTGCTGCAAACGCCTACAGCGGTTTGGGTCATCGTCCGGGCCAAAAAACGCATATTTCTATTAGTTATTTACGTTTTTATGTTTTTATAAGTGTTTTGGGCATTTTGTTTTTGGGCTTGTGTTTGGCCCGTTGTCTTTTTTAGGCCCATTTTGAATTTCTGTTCCTATTTATATGTTTCTCTAGTAATTGGAAAGTTAAGACTTGAATTTTGAATTAACTCATTTTTCTCTTCAAATTCTGTGCCCTTTGGGTGGAATCTTAGGGGTTAGGGAAGAACTACACAGGTATTCGTAGAATCAACATGTTTGATCTTCATTTTTCGTAACACACGCTACATCACATGGGATGGGAATTCACGTTAAATAATTTCATGCAGTACTGCAAAGATAACAACATTACAAGGAAACGTACAATTCCATACGCACCCCAACAAAACGGAGTAGTTGAAAGAAGAAATAGGACGATGTTATCTACTACTCAAAGCATAAGTATGCCACATAACTTTTGGGGAGAAGCAATATGACATGCCATATTCGTACTAAACAAGGTTCCAACAAGGCATTGATAAACAAGACCCCTTATGAAGCACTGAATGGAAGGAAGCCAAATCTTGAAGATATAAAGATATATGGGTGCACAACATACACTAAGGTACTATCGAACCAACTTAAGAAGTTAGATGATAGAAGCATACCCATGGTATATTTTGGAATAGAAAAAGGATCAAAGGAGTACGTATTGTATGATCTGACAAATAACAAGATTTGCGTAAGTAGAAATGTAATTTTCAGGGAAGGACAACCATGGTACTAGGGTAGTTACATGAAAGAAGTGGGTACTGAGGATCCAGAATGGACAGATTTTGTAGTCGAAGGAAATGATGATTTGCAGGAACTACAAGAATTGGTACCTCAAAGTCGTAGTGCCTAGTACTGGTGGGACTAGTCAAGAAGAAGAAGCAGTACAAGAGTCAGCAAACTCACATAATTAACAAGTCGAGCCACCTACATACTCTTATCGTTTGAATTCTGAAGACGAGTTCAGTCACACGTCAGGTTCCAGAAATTCATCAAGACTGTGTAATCATACGCCTCCACGCTATTGAAGTCTTAAGGAAGTTTACGATAAAGCACTAGAAATTGAACTAGAACCACATGAGTTACTACTAGTTGATGAAGAACCCATGAATCACAGGGAAGCATCAACATATGGAAGTGCACATTAAAACAAGCCACCTATACAAAGAAAACTAAGACTTATACATTACTAGTTGGAGTATATGTTGATGCCTTAATAGTCACAAAAACTCCAAAGGCAGAGATATATCACTTTAAATCCCAAATGGATAAGAAGTTTGAAATAAGCGGATCTAGGATTGTTGGCTTAATATCTCGAAATAGAAGTTACTCAAGCAAGAGGTGAAATTGCAATAAAGCAAACAAGGTACATAAACAAGATCTTGAAGGATACTGATTTGATGAACAATAATGAAACGGAGATATTTATGGAACCAGGATCAAAGTTAACAAAAACTAAAGAAGGAGATCTGTTAGATACAACACACTACATAAGCCTGATTAGTTGTATCAGGTACTTAGTGCACACAAGACCAGATCTAGTTACTAAGTCGGATTGCTTTGTAGATTCATGCAAGAGCTAAAGGAGCATTACTTGGAGCAATTAAACAGGCGGTATGCAACATCAAAGGAACAAACGAGCATGTGATTATCTACAAGAAGTAAGGAGGATGCAAGATCGCAGGTTATAACGATAGCAGTTATGGTGTTAGCAAAGACCAAGGCAAAGGTACTACTTGTTTAGTATTCAATTTTGGAGAATCACCTATAACCTAGAGCACATAGAAACAACAAATAGTAACATTGTCATCATGTGAATCTAAATTCATGGTAGCCACAACGGCAACATGCCAAGCACTATGGTTGAAGAGGCTGCTTAGTGAAATAACATGTTGGAAGGAAGAAACGATAACATTGGGGGGGTAGATAGCATTTCAGCTATAGTACTCATGAAGAATCCAATCTTTCATGGGAGGAGCAAGCACATAGACACACGCTATCATTTCCTCAAAGAATGCGTGGAGAACGAGTGCATGAGTATGAAGCATATTAGTGGTCGACTTCAAATTCACAGACATACTAACAAAGGAATTAGCAAGGATCAAGTTAATTACTATGAGGGAATCACTCGGAGTTCAAGACCTACAACAACTTAAAGATGTTTGTGATTAAAAGAGGGAATGATGATACTAATCCCTCACATGTAAGTCCAATGGTCATTGTGTAATTAGTAAATAGTATGTTTAGATTCTATTTGTAATTTATGTAAATATCTTAGGATCAATTTGTTTTAAGTCTAAAACCGAAACCCACCAAATTGAGAAGCGACGTACAGATGCATCGCTCCACAATAGTCACATTGATTCAGAATGTCGCCAAACAAGAGACATCTCGATTCTAAAGGGTTGCGATTAGATGGTGCGGGTTCAATGTATGTGTGTGTATATATATGGGGTTTAGTATTTCAATTGTAAACATCACATTCTATACAATTCAATTGAGGTTATTGTGAAATTCATTCTTGTTTCATCTTGTTTCCAATATCATTTGTAAGATTTGGGAGTTCAAGTTCAAATTTCCTTAACTATGTAAGATTTGGGCCAACAAGTTCAAGTTTAAACTTCCTTAATTTATACAAGTCAAGCCCAAGCCAAATAAACATTAGGTTCACCTCATATGAACGTAAAAGGAATAATAATTTCGGTAGTTATCACCCAAAACTTGTATGCTACTAATACATTTGAGTTGTAGAAGCACGTTAATATACATACTCCAAATAAAAAGGGAAGAAGTATACCCGTTAGCAATGTGTTTAGGTTCCCATCCAGCAATGTTACTTGCATCAACAAGTGCGTTTCTCCATACTTGAGCTTTCTTTGTGTTTTCTACTTCTTGTTGAGCAAATGCTTTTCCAAAAACCCCCTTTTGTTTTCTCACATCCGAGGGATCCACGTCATAGAAAATCGGCATAACGATTAACTCTCTCGCATCCTTACATTTCATAATATGTGCAAGTTCTTCCAAACACCATGAAGACTCTGCATAGTTTTTGGAAAATATTATGACCGCAATTTTTGAGTCTTCGATAGCCTTGAAGAGAGATGGACGGATGGATTCACCCCGAGGAAGTGTTTCATCGTCTTTGTATGTGCCAATCAGTTGTTGTTTAAGGGCAGAGTAAAGATGATCCACAAAAGTCTTGCGGGTATCTTCTCCTTTAAAACTAAGAAATACATCATATTTAAATGATCGAGAAGAAGAGGTCGATGTTGCATGAGATGAAGATGAAGATGATGAAGCTGCCATTTTTATGGGTTCCTGTATCTGTATAATAAATGGAAACCAAATGAAACTACGATTAATGTGATATGTTTTGTAAAATCATCTTCGGATTTAATCATTTGTTGTATATTTGTATAATTTACTCCAAGCCAATGGTCAGAACACAAAACACAATGACAATGCTACCCTACACTATTTTACTTCTTACAACTTTTATTTTTATATACTATTAGGATAAATTCAAAATCACATCATATTATTGTAATACTGTTTACCAATTTCTTTTCGTTAAGAAAGGCGGCGAAGGATGCATTGGCTTTTTGCAAGCAAAGTTAATAAAGTCCATGTCTAGTTTTTTTTAAAGCCTAAAACTTCATTTAAAAAACACCTACGCCAAAAGCACAGGAAACAACGAAGACTACAACCGCATACTTACAAGAAATCAAATTTACACCACTTAGCTCATGAAATGAACTCTAAAAATATCTATTCTTAAGCCAAAGGCGATGTCTAGTCGTCACCACATAAGTAACAGTCTCAAAGTAAAAACAAATAAAAATGTTAGAAAATGATAATATAATAATATAATCTTAGTTGAACAAGTGGGTTGCATCTTATCTTATCTAGATATGCAAGTGGCCTATCTTATCTAGATATGCAAGTGGCCAAGTAGCACTAGAATATTGTAAGTTGTAAATTGAGATAATTGTGTTCAAGTCTTTCACTCTTTTGTACCTGTGTTGGTATTCATTTAGATCCGAGTGTGTGTTGAGTGTGAGTTTGTTGAGTGTAGTTTTAGTGTGTTACATGGTATCAGAGCCATGTTAACTAATCTGTGAGAGCCATTTGAAATTTATGTTTTAACAATTCCCGTCGTTCGCCCATGTTATTATGATTTCTTTTTCTTCTTTTGTGTTAAGCTTATTTATTTTTTTTTAATAAATGATTCGCTACAAAAGGATTTTTTTTTGAGTGAACGTGTCACAGCTTCCTCCTATTTACTACGGCGACGAAGAATCAAATTATCACTATATTTATTCCTTTTTCTACTTCTTTTTCCAAGTACAGGATAACCCCAAGGGGTTGTGGGTTTTTTTCTACCAATTGGGGCCCTCCCTTCACCACCCCCATGTGGATGGTCTACAGGGTTCATAACTACTCCCCTTACTACAGGGCGCTTACCTAGCCAACGCTTAGATCCGGCCCTACCCAAATTTTTCTGGTTCACCCCAACATTCCCCACTTGTCCGACTGTTGCTGAGCAGTTTTTGGATATCAAACGGACCTCCCCAGAAGGTAATTTTAATGTGGCCGATTTCCCTTCTTTTGCAATCAGTTTCGCTACAGCACCCGCTGCTCTAGCTAATTGTCCTCCCTTTCCAAGTGTGATTTCTATGTTATGTATGGCCGTGCCTAAGGGCATATCGGTTGAAGTAGATTCTTCTTTTTTATCAATCAAAACCCCTTCCCAAACTGTACAAGCTCCTTCCAAAGCATACGGCTTTCTGGATGTAGATGGTGATATCTATACAGATGGATCTTATCTATATGGTATAATGAAGTACCACATGGGTGGATATATAGGAATCAAAATCTGCCGAATCACTCATGTTATGATCTTCTACATCCTAGGTTTTCCCGTTCCATCATCTGGCTTATGTTCTTCATGTAGCATTCAGACCGAATGACTCTATGAAATTACGTTGATACTTCCACATATTATGGGTAACGTAGGAGACATCTCTATTTTTCCCCCCGGGAATCTTTAGAATTACCACTGCTTAGCTTTCAATTCGCCTTTGACCATCAAATGAAATGTGAATAATCCGTCCTCTTCTCTTTGAAAGAAGGGGCGCTTCCGGTTCTGTCGGTGCTTGAAACAATTTTGTTTTCTCCATATTACTATATCTCTAGAGTCAATAATTTTATATGAGGAACTACTGAACTCAATCACTTGCTGCGGTTACTCTTCAGTTTTCTGTTGAGGTCTATCCTGTAGAGGTACTCAAATTGGATCAGTGATCGATTTCTAGGTTTCGTCGTAAACCTAATTGGTTACTTCCAATTACGTAAATCAATAGTTCAAACCGCACTCAAAGGTAGGGCATTTCCCATTTTTATAGGAACTTCTGTACCAGAAACAATGGTATCTCCAATTATAGCCCCCCTGGGATGTAAAATATATCTCTTCTCACCATCCCTATAGTGTATGAGACAAATGTATGCATTTCGATTCGGGTCGTATTCTATGGTTACGATTCTACCATATATGTCTTTTTCATTCCGTCGAAAATCTATTTTACGGTATAGACGCTTATGACCTCCCCCTCTATTGTACCCTTTGTTCAGGAAGTTGTACCCACTTAATACCAAATCAGAAAACCCATTTTCAAGTCACCACTTCATCTCACGTCCATCATCATTGAACTCAGTTTCTGGTTTCAATCAGCCGGTAACAGTTCTGCATAAGATTATGCATCAGCTTCTGTTAACAATTTTGTATGTTTTCAAATAACTTCAATTTTGCCTAAAATTTGTATTCTCATGAACCATTTTGCATCAGACTCCTGTTCTGATTAACATTTCCGCGTCAGAGTTCTGTTACACATCAGATCTCTGTATCAGGTTTCTGCTCCAGTTTGTTTCTTAGGGTGTAAGGGGCACTCACCTAAGAGGTGAGTCCCCTCTCTTACACCCAACCAATCCTCTTGTGCCACGTCAACTCCCCTCTTAAACTCCCCTAACACCCCATTTTGATGGCGGCACTCCCCTCTTTAGGTGACTTGGTTTGTTTTTTTTTTTTTTTTATTTGGTGAAATTATGCATGTTTATAAAAAAAATATTAATAAAAATTAAATAAAATTTAACAAACTAAAACTACAAAATAAAAATAACATTAAAACTAGAAAATACATTAAAACTAGAAAAAAAAATTACATTCAAACTAGAAAATAAAAATTACATTCAAACTAGAAAATAATAATTTTAGAAATCGATTGGCCACTCGTACTTCTTAGCGATGTCGCGTTTTCGGGCGAGGATGAACGGCAACATACTTGGCGGAGCATCGTCGTGCGGCTTGATGAATATTTCCATATCTCGATCGTAATTGTAGTTTTTCATCGTCTCGCGTTGTTCCGATATGAGCTCGAGAGCCTGCTCCTCTCTTTTCATCCTCAATTCAACCGCCTTATATTCAATCGCGGTTTTCTTTTCTTTCATGGCGGTGTACTCTTTGAATTGTGCCGCCAACTCGGCCGAGCTTCCCTCGGACGATGTAGCTTGACGCTTGTCTCGCCGTTGTGGTCTTTGTGGCGAGGGGTCTTCGTTCATATCCGGTATCGAAGGGTCCACCTCAACGGGTTTTCTTTTATGTGCCGAACCTTCACCTTCCTCACCCAACAATGGGACTTGGGCCCATTTCTCGTGACTTCGAACGACCTCCCACGCCTCGATATGTTGAAAACCGTTCGGATATTTTTCTTTAAAATCTTTTAACGCGACTGCCATCACGTCAAAATCCTTGTATCCGCTCCCTCGTGTGCGATCCTACATATTATACAATAATAAAAATAAAATAATAAGTGTTAAAAAAAATAAGTTGAAAAAGTGTATAAAAAAAATTAAAAATATACAATGTTAAAAAAAAATATAATTTTTACCGCTTGTTGGTATAGGCCGTTGAAATAGTTTATTTTCGTGTGCATCGGGCCCCATTTAGACCGTACTTGATGAACGGTCCGGTTAGTTCCACCGACAGTTTTGTTAAAATGCTCTAAAATCTTACGCCAAAAACTGTCGCGGTTTTGTTGATTGCCCTTCTTTTTGTTGGTAGAGCAATGTACCCACGCCTTAGCCAACGCCTCTTCTTCGAGCTTTGTCCAATTCGTGCTCTTCGTTTTTCCCTTTTTTTCCCGAGCGTCGTCTTCTTCGTTGCCCGCGTCTTCATCCACATTGTATTCATCGTCCTCGTCGCCCAAATTTTGAGTTTCGGGCACTACCTCATCGTCCTCCTCGTCTAAAATAGATGGACGACGTTCGACATTTCCTCGTGTAGATGGAACTTGTGGGGAACGAAAAGCATATGGGTCGAAGGCGGGGGATTGAGGAGCGTCCATTGATAACAAATTTTGAAAATACCCGAAATTGGGTTGTTGGGTGTTGTAAAACGAGGGGTGTGAAGGTTGTTGGAAAAAAAACGGGGGTTGTGAAGTGTATCCGAAAGGGGGTTGTGGTTGAGCACTTGCACCGCTCGAACCACCACGAGACGGTTGCGAGCCCCGTCCCTTAGTTTTTTTCTTCGCCTCGCGGGGTTGGTTCTCCATTGCTCGGTGTGAAGGAGGTGTGGTTGGAGAGTATAAAAAATAAAGTGAAGTGGTGTAGTTGGAGAGTATAAAAATTAAAGTGGTGTAGTGGTTTGAGTATAAAAAAAATGGAGTGAATGGGATGGTTATTTATATATGTTTTAGAAAAGTGAATTTTTTTTTTTTTTTTTAAAATCCGACCGTTGCATATGACCGTTCCTCGAATGTCGTGCACAAACAAGCGGTAAGTTCCCACCGATCTCACCCCCCGATTCGGGTCCCCGCGTTGATGGCGGCGGTGTTCCCGATCGGGGACTAGGGTCACCGCACCCCTTCCCCGCGAACGCCCCGTACACCCTTATCCTTTTTGAATCTGATTTTCATATCAGTTTTCCACACTTAGAATATTTTCAAATTTCTGACATCAGATTTCTAGTTTGTCTTCTGAGTGTTCTGACTTTGACCTTTACATCTGGTCAAACCTTCAGATTTCTGACTTTGACTTCTAACTTTGACTTTAATTCTGGTCAAACCTCCAGATTTCTAACTTTGACTTCCGATTTCTGGTCAAAATTTCTAGATTTCATGTTTCTGATTCTTGTTCTGATCTTCGGTTTATCAAATTGCTTTTCATTTTTTTGTCTTAGTTAAGTTCAAATGTTAGAATGGCTGACAAGAAAGAAACCAATGGTGAGTCACGTATTGCTAACAACTCTTTGGTATTCTTCGTAGTCGACTCAATGACAACAAACTTGACGGGTCGAATTTCTTTGAATGGAGCAAAATTGTTCGTATTTATTTACGAAGTGTTGGGAAGGTTTCTCATCTCACTTCCGATCATCCTTCAGATGATACTAAAAATCAGTGCCTAGAAATTGATGCTCGGTTATTCCTATATATCAGAAACTCTATCGACATTTCTGTTACTTCGCTTATCGGTCACTGTGAGTATTTGCGCGACAACTTGAGTTTTTGCTCAGGGGGAGTCAGGTTGCATTTGGGTTGGTGATCACTTTGTTAAGTTTCAGGGGGAGTCAGGTTGCGTTTGGGTTTGTGATCACTTTGAGTTATGGAGTCAGCTTGTTTCTAGCTAGGGGTGTGCATGGGTTAGTTTGGTTCGGTTTTTACCATTAGCCATAACCATAACAACTAGCTTCGATTATGGAATTCTATAGTTACGAAATCAGTTATGGTTTGGTTTAGGTTAATTTCGGTTAATTAGCCAAGCAAGGTTTGAAATAAATAGGGGTGTGCATTAGGGGCGTGCTTGGTTTGGACTTAGCTTGTGTTATCGTTTAAAGGTTGGGTTAAGTTGGGTCATGAATGTGGATAGTCTTACAATAACCTTTACAAGTGATCTCAAACTTCCTTTAATTATAAATTGGTTATAAACCCATTATGAACTTAGTAATTTATTGTATATTTGTATTTACACTATTTTACTTCTTAGTTTTTTTTTTAATTTTTGGACAACTAAATATTCTATTCTATTCCTAATTAGGAATAGACGAGTGGTGTTGGTTAGATAACATTTAGGGTAATAGGACATCGTAGGTTCAATCTCTATGGTGTACAAATTTAGCTATTCAAAAAAAAAAAATTTACTACTAAAGTCGCATAACTGTTGGAGATGTTGTCTTCAGCCCAACCCATTAAGGCTAGCCAAGAATTAGAGAGAAGAAGGGAAAGGGTTCGGCCGGCCCTAACCCTATTGAGCTTTAAGTGTTTTAGGCTCAGTTGTTTAGTTACTTGTTTAGCAAGTGACTAACACACACACACACGTTTAAGTTCTTGTTAAAAATGTGAAATTTGTGAGATGCCTGAGAAATATTATGGAAACAATACGTGATATTATTTAATTTTATGAAATGAGAGTAATAAGGTAAATAATTTCAAAAAACAATTTAAAGATAAAATAGATTATGACCGTTTTTGGGATTATTTTAAGAGATAATTTGATTTTCAACGTATCTTACTGATCTTTATAGAATGATTGTATTACTATTCAAGTTATTGTATTTTAACATCTGTAATGATTTATTGCTATTCAAGTCATGATGTTTTAACACCATCTGGGGATGATTGTATTATTATTCCAATTAAAACATTATGACTTGAATAACAATACAATCATTTCAGACGTTAAAACATCATAACAAATATGTAAACCATTAACCAATAGGCTATCATATTATCATGTTAAATAAAATTGTAATACTAATATGTTTTATTAATCATCCAACAAATCAAAGTTAAAAAGATTAAACATCCAACAAATCAAAGTTAGAAAGAAAGCAATTAACTTTTATTTAATTATGGTAATTTTAAGTGGTCCATGTGACTCAACTGCATAAATTATTTGAATGTGTAGTGCCTCACGTAACATGCATTTCTTCGAAGTTTGAATGAAATATCTCAAATAATAAATTTGATTTGCCCCATATGTGAAACTTCCTATCAGGTACTTTTTATAGAATATTTTTGTGAGGCATTATTTTTTGAAAAAAAAAAACAAAATCAACGCATAAGTTATAACTTGTTTGAAATTACCATTATGGTATTTTGATATCATATGGGGTAGTTGTGCATAAAACTTTTATAATGATAGTCTACCGTTTTACGTACGTAGTAATAAGTGATAGTTGTACATGACATCTAAAACCTATAAAGTCCTAGTTAAGGCTTTGCATATCCAGAGTAATTGATCAAGAAAGATCATTAAATGGCTCCTTGAGGGGGTATGATCCCAAAAAGCCGCGCAGACCAATCGGGTCGCGTGCTGAACCATACTCCTTATCCACTAATCGGATTACTCTACTGACCCCGCGCGAGCTACTTAGTCAAAACCTAAGCCGCGCGCGAGGTCCAAACAAGACGTAACATCAGGATTCACACTTAGCATCCTGAATAAGAGCCCTCAACCCCAGAACCTTGCGGCGACTACTTGGACACACACCAAGGGTCACGCGAGGGTAGCGACGCAGGACCATTTCAGGAAGCATCAAAGGTACAAGTGGCAGAACGATGGACCAATCAGCGTCCAACAAGCTGTACCCTATCGTGCTCCACGATTAACGATCGTGCAGGAGACAGAGGTACACAAGGACGCCTACATGGCACCAATCAGAAGGCGACGACAACTGCCCCACGATCTCCACTCACCTGCTGATGTCAGAAGGACAACAGGATCGACAACCCGGACACGTGGCTCCAATCAAGGTGCGCCAGCACCGAGGATCTTCTAGAAGTCACTAACGGTCGACACCAGAGAGACAAAGAGGATATTCCTTGTTGTCACCTTCCGGCCCAAGGCCCATCAGCCCATATCCTCCTACACCACTCCGGCTATAAATAGGGATCTTCATACACATGTTAAACATTCCGTTCTCTCTACTCTCACTCTTAACACACACTTATTTTCCTCAAAGCAGTTACTTATTCTCACGCCGAAAAGTGATTAAGAGGGAAACCCCCATATTCCCCTCTTAACGAGCTTAACGGTGTTACTGTTTTGCAGGAAGAATCACACTCGAGCTCAGGAATGATTAAGAAGATTAACCCTCATGTTTGAAACATAAACCCAACTAATAACCTTAAATTAGTTCTGTGTTTCTTCATTGGCGCCCACCGGTTTTTACAATCAATTCATCTTCTTCTTTTTTTTTTGAGCTTTTTTATGTTCTCTCGATCATGGCTGGTCAGGGAATACCCGATTTCGAATTCGGTACACACTCTCAAGTAGGAGCGAGGGAGGACAACTCGCACGTCCAACCCCATCCTACTGACGAGTTCGTCGAAGGCGAAACAACAAACACTAAGGGACCCCACGCGAGCATCACACACATCACTCAAATGGGTACCCCAGCGAGTAACGTTGCTAGACCGTCAAACTCATCTGCAGCTCCAAACACCTCGGCTTTATTAGGACTACCAGAGGGCAAAACCTTAGCCTCTTGGTATGCTAAACAAATTGCTACCATCAATGCTGCTTATCAGTCATTGAGCGCACAACAAGCAATTTTGCAAGCGGAACCATTGTTGATGACACATCCTGGGCCAACACAGGGTACGCGCTAGGCACCCCCTCAGCAAAACCTGCAAGGGCAGTTCAACAGACCTCATCCTCAGAGAAGATTAAGCGTGCATGACACGCGCGATACGTATGGGGAGACATGCAGTTACTACGATCATCCATCCAACGTGCAACAAAAGCGCCCAGTTCACAGCCGGCTAGGGCCGCGCAACATGAACAATGAGTGGGACGACACAGATCCAGATTATCTTACTTGGCAAGATGACGAAGGTTCTTCAGTTTTCAACCGTTTGCAAAGAAATCATGAATCTTACAGACCAAGGCCGCGCGCCGTCTACAACGAAGAAGCAGGGCGTGATTTCAGCCTTGTTTACAGACCAGCAGAAGCTGCTGAACACTCGAAATTTATCCGAAGCATCGCTCTAGCCCCGCTAGAAAAAGCAAAGCTACCTCACACAGTGGGAAAGTTCAACGGTCTCACTGACCCCGATGATCATGTTCATGTATTTACAAGTGTTGGTGTTTTATGACAATGGACCATGCCAATGTGGTGCCATCTGTTCATCCAAACTCTCACAGGGGCTGCTCGCGCTTGGTTCGACAGCCTCCCATCTGGAAAAATCAAGTCATAGGTTGACTTCAGAGACCAATTTGTAACCCATTTCAGCCAGCAGAGACGTTATCAGCGCGATACGTCCGAAGTGACAGACATTTGGCGCAGAGAAAACGAAGGGTTAGAAGATTTCATCACTCGCTTCAACAAGGAGTGTTTAGAGATTGGAGGTGTAAGCGAAGACTTAATGCGCGCCCACTTCAAAAGGGCCATCCGTTGTGATAGTCTAATCAGGACTATCACAGGGAAAGACGGCATGCCAAAAGAATGGGACAAACTCATGGCAGCAGCGAAGATCGTTGCGCAAACTGAAGAATCATTGGCAGGAACCAAAAACTCTTACACCAAAGATCGTTTTTCAAGAAGAAGCTAGCGCGACAATGGAAGAAGCATTAAAAACAGAAACCCTGGCTGGAAGGCAGGCCAGTCCAGTGGTTATGATGAGAGACCTCGCTTCAAATAGGACGCGCGAGACACAATTGATCGCATCGGCTATTGCAAAGCCGTCAAGAACGAAAACCGAGAGAAACATTAGACTCCTCTCACTAAGACACCGAAAGAGATGCTCATGACGGAGAACCACGACTTTAAGGCACCAAAGCCGATGACTAACAAGAAAGGGCAAAACCCGAATCTTTACTGCGATTTTCACAAAGATACAGGTCACTTGACAGATGACTGCATCAGTCTAAGGAAAGAGATCGAGAAGGCTTTGAAGAGCGGCAAGTTAAGCCATCTAGTTAAGAACGTGCGCAAGGAAACACGCCAGATTCAAAGGAATGATGATGGACACCAGAAGAAGGTTAGGCGCCTAGAAACTCACATGGTCAATGGACCAAGGCACAGCGCAAGGAACAAGGGCAAGCGCCCATTCGAACCAGCATGGCAGGAACAACAAGTCATTTTTCCAGTAGTGCGCGGAGAACCACGCGCTACATGCCCCGTTGTCATTACCGGCATCATACGCCACTATGAAATAGAGTACGTCTTCATTTATCTAGGTAGCACAGCTGACATCATTTACGAACAATGTTTCAACCAGTTTGACCCAGAAGACAAAGCGCGCCTCGAGCCTATTGATTATCCTCTATCCGGATTTTGCAATGAGACGGTCTTTCCATTGGGATAGATCAGCTTCCCTGTCACGCTGTCTGACGGGAAGCATTCAAGAACTACAAACGTTAACTTTATGGTGATGCCAGTCAAGTCAAGGCATGACGTTCTAATTGGAAGAGAAACCCAGGGAGAGATGAACATGGTAGCCTCCACGCCCCATTCAGCCATTGGCTTTCCTACTAAAATAGGGGTGGCGATTATCTACTCAAAGAAGGAAGTAATGGCGACAGAAGATGCGCGCCCAGTCAAAGCAACTAAAGTCTCACCAAACGAACCAGAAAAATGGGTCTTGAATCGCAAATACCCCGAGAAAACGGTGACGATTGGCCATGCAATTTCACCAAGTATCAGGACGCACCTCAAGCAACTTCTGTTCTGAAACATGGACATCTTCGCCTGGACCCCGTCTGACATGACAGGTGGCCTGCGCGATATCACTGAGCATTGCTTGAATACTTATCAATCAGTCGAGCCCAAGGTCTAGAGAAAGCGCAGCCTGGGATCAGATAAGACAAAAGCCATAAATGAACAAGTTTGTGAACTACTAAAGGCAGGTATACTGAGGGAGGTGCGCTACCAAAGCTAGGTTGCAAACCCTGTAATGGTTGAGAAGTCTACAAGAGGATGGCGCATGTCTGTTGACTACACAGATCTCAATAAGGCGTGTCCCAAAGATTGCTATTCATTGCCTGAGATCGATAAGAAGATAGACTCTCTCGCGCCATTCAGGTGGAAATGTTTTTTGGATTGTTACAAGGGATATCACCAAGTCCAGATGAAACTGGAAGAGGAAGATAAAATAGCCTTCCGCACTGACATTGGAATCTTCAGTTACACTAAGATGCCCTTCGGGCTCAAAAATGCTGGCGCAACCTACCAGCGATTAATGGACAAAATATTTGGTGATGACATTGGGAAACACATCGAAGTATACATTGATGATCTCGTGATCAAGTGTCCCGAAGAGGACCAGATGCTGAAAGACATAGAGAAGACGTTCAACTCTTTAAGAAGCGTGAACATGAAGCTGAACCCAGCGAAATCTTCTTTTGGAATGGAGGAAGGCAAGTTTCTAGGCTTTATGGTTACAAACGGCGGTTTTAAAGTCAACCCCGAAAAAGTTCAAGCCATTGAACGAATGCCATCACCGCGCACAACTAAAGAAATGCAAAGATTAGCCGGTCGTCTAGCCGCGCTTAATCGTTTTTTGTCAAATCACGCGGCAAAGTCTTATCCTTTCATCAGTACGTTGCGCAACTGCGTAAAAAAGCAAGAATTCAAATGGACACCAGAAGCGGAAGCAGCCTTCCTACAGATGAAAGAGTGCTTGATCAAGCTCCCTACTTTAACCGCGCCATTCGAGAAGAAACCACTCATTTTGTAATTGTCATCTTCAGACAAGGCAATTGGGTCGGTATTACTAGTAGAAAGGGACGAAGTCCAAACTCCGATCTACTATGTTAGTAGGGTGCTCACCGATCCGGAAACACGCTATTCAACTATGGAGAGTGCTCGCGCTACTACACGCCTCAAGGAGGTTGCGTAGGTATTTCACTTGGCATATCATCACTGTACTCACTAACTTCCATATTGGCACTATCTTGCAAAAACCAGAGACATCAGGCCGTTTGGCGAAATGGGCAATTGAACTGGGGGGCCACAACATCCTGTATAGGCCGTGCCCAGCCATCAAAGGCCAAGTCTTAGCAGACTTCATTACTGAAGTCCCAGAAGACAAGATCAAGGAATGTGAAGCAGTAGATACTCCCATCAAAGACACATCGGATGAATTATGGCTGTTATTCACCGATGGAGCCTCAAATGAAGACGTCGCAAGAGCTGGTTTGCGCCTGGTCAGCCTGGAGAAACATGAGTTCACCTAAGCCATCAAGTTGTATTTCAAAAATACCAACAATGAGGCAGAGTATGAAGTGTTTTTGGTAGGTCTGCGCCTGGCCATCAAGATGGGGGCACAGAATATTCAAGCACATGTCGACTCCCTCCTGATCGCGAGTCAAATCAATGGGTTGTATGATGCAAAGGGTGAGATCATGGCTTTATACTTGGACAACCAAGAGAGCTACTCCAACAATTCAAATCATACAAGGTTGTTCATATCAACCGATCGGAAAACAAGCCTACTGACGCGCTAAGCAAACTTGCTTCAACAACATTTTAGCACCTTGCCAAAGATGTAAGGATCGAAGTTTTGAAAAACCCGTATGTCCTGCTACGCCAGGTGAATGTTATCAAGGTAGGGCCACCTTCGTGGATGACCCCTATCATCCAGTATTTGCAAGAGGGAATCCTCCCAGAAAACAAGGCAGAGGCAAGAAAAATCCAAAATAAAGTGTTGTTCTATGAAATGAATGGGGGCATTCTTTACAGAAGATCCCTTTTAGGTCCACTACTACGATGCGTAGACCCCCAAGATGCAAGTTATTTGATCAGGGAAATACATGAAGGCATCTGCGGCATTCATACGGGCACGTGCATGGTCGTAGCGAAAATCATGAATGCAGGCTACTATTGGCCAGGGATGCACGTCGGCGCTTTGAAAGAATTGCGCAAATGTATCGCCTATCACAGGCACGCGCCGATGACCCTGCGCCCAAAGAATGATCTGATTCCTGTATCCACAGCTTGGGCCTTCCAACAGTGGGGGATTGACATGGTGGGACCATTCCCTGAAGCCCCAGGCGCTGTAAAATTCATAATTGTTGCGGTTGACTACTTCACCAAGTGGGTGAGGCGAAGCCTTGTTTCAACCTCCGCAATGATGGTGCGAAAATTCATCTGGGAGCACATCATTTGCACATTTGGCCTCCCACTCAAGATCGTAACTGATAATGTCACTAATTTCGCCTCTGAAGACCTTCAAAAATGGATGAAAGAGCTGAACATCGAGCACACTTTCTCATCTGTTGCGTACCCTCAGGGCAACGGTCAAGTAGAAAGTGTCAATAAAAGCATTGTCGAAGGGATAAAAGCCCGCCTGGGCACAAAAAGAAGAGGCTGGGAGGATGAGCTTCCTAGCATCCTATGGGCTCATCGCACCATGCCAAAAACAAGCAATGGCAAAACCCCCTTTAGCCTTGTTTACGGCTCAGAGGCGGTTATCCCAGCAGAAATAGGCCTCCCCTCACCGCGCTTATCAGCAATAAACAAGATTGATTACGAGGGGGAGCACCGTTTGGACTTGGATCTACTCGAAGAGAGGCGCGAGATCGCGAGAATCAAAGAAGCCAAGTACAAGACACAGCTGGAGTGATACTACAATGCGAGGGTGCGCATCTGTACGTATACCCCAGGAGAATATGTGTTTAGGGACAACGAAGCCTCTAATGCTGAGCGCCCTGGAAAACTAGCACCAAAATGGGAAGGCCCATACTTGGTTCATGAAGTGCTAGGAAAATGGGCGTACAAACTGCGCACTTTAGACGGCCATATCATCCCGCGCACATAGAACGCACAACAACTACGCAAGTGCTACATGTGATTAACCTAAATGTAAGGTTGGCCACGCACCTTTTCTATTAGTTATGTCGGCCACGCGCCTTTTTAATTATCTATGTTGGCCATGCGCCTCTTTTTTCGATTATGTATGATGGCCTTGCACCTATTTCTAGCTACTTAATGCAAATGTTGGCTATGCCTTATGATTATCATCATATGTCTTCTACGTTACAAATGCATGTTAAACTTTTGATTAGCACGAAAACACTTCAGTAAATTAAGAGCTCTTGAGTTAAGCCTCCAAGGTCCTCCACGAACATAGCGTGAGACCGGGCAATAATACTCATTAACGAGTAGCTAGAGTAAGTCGGATATCAAACCAGAGGGGGATTGTGGAAAGTGTTATTATGCTAAGTATTGATTAACTATTACTGAATTGAAATAATTGGTTTGTTTGATTATGTGAAAGAACTAAATTAGCGAATAAAAATTGTGATTTAAATCAATAAGAGAAAAGATGGTTCCTCCAGATTTCAGGTTTTGCAATTAACTTCAACTATGTGTTTAATCGTTACCTACATAGACATAGGTGTTAATTTTGATTAACTAATTGTGATAACCAACGACTAAGTAATCCGGTCAATACATAACGGGAGGTTATCGAATGATTATCAATTACAATTACAAACCCTAACCCCATGTCAAATATATCCCAATTACTAGAACTCTCAGGAACTGAATGCTTAGAAATTAAGGTTTAAATAACTTTAACTGTTTACAACCAATAAATCAAATCAAAGTGAAAAGCATCGAATGCTTAGATCACCAAGTTAAAACGATTGTATCAAACACATAGTATCAATTAACTAACAAAAACCCTCCATCCGGAGGAAACTACTAGAGAATTAGCCGCTCATCTTGGTTGAATGATCTTCACTGGCTTGGTAAACGGTTGAATAAATCATCACCATTCTAATTAATATAATGGAAATAATAATAAAAAAATGGTGAGACTCCTCCTTCCCAATGCCACGTGATGATGCTGATGATGTGATCTTGCTGTTATATGAATTAAGAACTCCTCTCAATTTGTCACAAGTGTGCCGCCAATGATAATGATGATGTTCCCTTCTCTCCAAGTCTTCCCGTCAAAAAAGATGATATGGTTGATGTTTGCCTTTTATCTCGTCCCCCCAAGATCTCCTCTCACGTGAGTCCCCCCAAACCTGTGTCGATGTTGTGGATCATCAAAACTAAAAGTCCAACCTCCTTGTGTGTGGCGGCCCAATCCAAAGAGTCCACAAGTATCCTCCAAAGTCTTTTGCATGTGCCTTCTTATTTAATGTTGTTCCTCAATGTTGCCGTCCAACATCATAATGATGATGTGATTGACTTGTGATTGTTCCTCCACTAGCCGCCAAATCCCTTATATGCGTGGATGTTATGTTGTTGTTCAATGTTGTTGACTGCCTTTTGTGCATGTGTCAAGTCTTGACCCACTTGTTTTTTTTTTAACGGCCAACAAAAGATATGTTTTATTACTCAAAAGGTTAACAGAAGTTAACCCGACAAATTACATCCAACACAGTTTACAACCTCATACAACTTAAATCACATCTACACCAATCCTCCCAAGTAAGTGACACCGCCTTTGCCCTATGTTTCACCGTCTTGACCCACTTGTGATGTTGTAAGATTCCATATGCTGCCTTTTATAATTCCAATCGAAGTTACGTTAAGTAAACGTAGGCTACGGATTGTGAATTCTGTTTCTTGATTCTCACCATATCGTAAGCTACGGCTGTGAATCGTAGCTTACGATTCACAATCTCTGATTGCTTTTCCACTAAGACCAACTAACTGTAAGCTACGGTTGTGAAATCATAAGCTACGGTCGCTCTTTTCGTCTCAAAAGTCCTCCACAATAACTTTTAGATTCTTGTCTCTTGCACATTCAAGCTATAATCAACTTTCCATAAAGTACCGCATGACCCCCGTACTTTATTCATTTGCGCTTCTTGCAACCTCAAGCCATGTGCTCAACCGAATACATTTTAAATCAACACCGTCATCTGCAAATACCATCTCTAAGTGTTCCACTTCATCTTTAACCTGTTTAACTTCACCGGTTTACATGCTTTACCTGCAAAACAACGATTTCTCGTAGTTATCTCATTCAAGGAAAGTGAACACATAAAACACATACAAAACTCATGAAATAGGCACTTTAATGCTCGGGTTTCACCCTCTCATTCACATCCCCACACTTACCTTTGCTTATCCTCAAGCAAACCAACTAGAACTAATCACCATAGCACAACACCTCTAAACCCCTAAACCGATTCAACCTGTTATGTCCCAAGTCATACCCATCCCATAGATTGACACAATTGAGATTGACAGTCTGACAAGTAAATGATGCAAATTCAAAAACTTAAGACTTGTCTATCTAAAACTAACATGTTTACAATTAAACACATGCTACACACCCCTCACAATGTAATCTCCTCTCGGGTTAATATCTGGACTAGCGTGTAATGCGCTAGTATATAAACACTCAAAAAGCAAACATGAAATCCTGTAATCATAGGCTTGTATGACAATCATACCTCCACTGTATCATCTAACCTGGCACATATCAAAAGGACTTTCGAGTTTTGGGCTTAGGGTAAAGGTAGGAATATATTTTTGGGTTCTTTTTCTTTTCTAATTGGCTCACAAACAATAACCAAACTGTGATAACTTTATTCAAACACAACTTATACTTTTGGGTTGGTTTCTACCCAAGAACATAGACGATATTCACAATACTTCTATTTTTGTTCTTTTTCTTTTTCATTTTTTTCATATATTTTTCTATTTTTCTTTTTCTTTCATAACAATATCATCGTGGTCGGTTTTTCACAATAGACAATGGGCGAACAAACGAAAGGTATTTAGGCTCAACAGGGCTACTAAGGGAAATTGGTGAATAACACACAAAAGGAACAAAAACACAAAGGGTGTAACGGGAAATCCTAATGCCTTTATCATATATGTGCACATGTCAAACCCACAGTCTCAGCATGCATCGCATCATACAAGTTCTAACACAGAATAACACATAGCCTGCACTCAACAAATGAATTCATCATATAATGTATCCTATCCGTCTACAGGCTCAAGATCTCACCAAGAAAAGGTAAAAAGGTTAATGACATGTAGCATATGCAATTAAAACATGTTACCCCTTGATAGACATCTCTTTTCAACTCATTTCCTATAAAACACTTGCCAAACCTACTTTCATGAAACTTAAATGAAAAGGGACTAATCTAGTCTACTACCGGTAAGAAGCCTATTAGGGATTGAAACTTTAGGTTTTCGAATCCAATTAGCTTGTTTAAGGCGATGAAAAAATTTAAAATTTTCAAAATTTTCAATTTTTACCAAATTTCATCGATTTCAATCACATTTCAATCTCTTCAAGCTTTATCCACAAATTCCTTCCCGGGCTCCCCCATTCCCACACTTGGGATACATTGTCCCCAATGTATGGTGCTTTTAAAATGTACCCGGGAATCCAACCAAACAAACCAAACAGCTAACTTTTAAAGCAAATAACTAAACACACTCCCATAACACAATAAAGTTTTAACACCACCAAAAACAAAAACACACCGAAACATGATAGAGAAACACATGCACCTGATCAGAAACAAGTGAGTGTCTGTAGCGGTGTAACTGCTGCGATCAAGACCCGAAAATATGCATTCAATATAGGATTTTATGATGTCTCATCGGGGATGTTGCAAAACATCCCCACACTTGAATCATTGCATCCGTGAAAATAGAATTGTATAAAACTAACATTTTTTTAGTACTAATGTTGGAAAAAGTGTGTTTTTGTCTTCCTTTTGTATTTTCAGGATTAAATGAGCTCAAATTAACAAAAGAAGCAAAAAGGCAGCTAAATCTAACATAAATACAAGAAAAGGAACAAACGTGGCATGCCCGACCTCCCCGACAGCATCTTCCCAAACAAAACAAGAGAACAGAAGGCTGAACACGCCCCGTGCTCAGTGAACACGGGGTCGTGCCCAAGTGCCAGCATAAAAGACAAAGCTATAGAAGCTTCTATCGCCCACCATGGGGCCGTGCTCAGCCGACACGGGGCCGTGGTCAACTATAAGATTCGCAGAATCCAGGCAAATCTTGATAGCACAGATATGCTTCTGCACATGGGGGCGTGCCCAGCGGACACGGGGGAGTGGTCAACTAATGCAGACAAACTGCAATTAATGAAGACAGAGAAGAGGATGGACACGGGGCCGTGCCCGAGCTACTGTTCAGGCTATAAATAGGGGTGCTTGGCTCATTTGCAAACCATCCCTTGGCACACCACCTCTCTCACACTTCACCCACCACCAACCACCACCATAACACCATCATCCACCACCATCATCCATTGTCCATCATAGAGTGTGTGAGTCGTCTCGGGATCCAAGATTGATCGTAAGAGTTCTTGACAATCAAAGGCCATGTTTGCCTAAGTCTCTTACATCACTTGGTGAAGACATGTGTCTAGTGTAATACTTTTTATTTTTAATCTTTTCGCACTTTTTACTTGGTTATGTATTAATGACTTTAATAACTAGTTTCTTATGTTCAAGGTGATTCTTCCTTATCGTTTGTCCGTGGTGTCTTGGCATTATTTTACTGTCTATATAAAATAAAAGATTTTCACCATTCATATCTCCACGGTCTATATGGAGGTATGTTGGCTACCTGGTCGGGGGTTAAGGGAACGGTTTGGTAAGAGTCTTGTCTTGTTCAGTGTATAGATCCTGCAAGGACCTGGGTCAAATTTAGTAGGACCTCCTTCAATACCCACCGGTATTAGATGGCGGGGGTCCAAACTCTTTGATCCCCTCATATGTAAGCTACTATTAATACTTTAACCCGGCTACTTAGGACTGTATCCCTGCTGACTCAGACTACTTAGCCGAGGGTAACGTCACCTTCAAAAGAGGGGCCTACCATAATATGCATTAATAACTTAGTTAATTATCTTTCAATAATCCGACCCTTTAGGATTGTATCCTTGCTGACTCAAACTACTAGGTTGAGGGTAACGTCACCTTCAAAAGAGGGGCCTACTACAATAACTAAGATAATCTCTTAAAAAGTGCAAAAGTGCGGAAATAATCAAAGGTTACACTAAACACGAGTCGGAGCCAAGTGATTCATCTTGTCTATTTGTTTTTACTTTTATTTTTATTTTTCAGCATTTTAGTTAGTTTTTATTTTTCTAGTTTAAAACCATTTTCTAAACTTTTGATTTGATTAGACGTTGAGGATAAACTGGTACTAAAAGCTCTTGTGTCCTTGGATGACCTCGGTATCTTGCCAACACTATACTACGCTCACGATGGGTGCACTTGCCCATATGTGTGTTTGGTGTTAGTAAAATATCATGTTTTATAAATTTAAAACTTGACTAACGTGTAAAAAGGGCTTAAAATATACTTAAATCCATATCACACTATATGCACATCAAGTTTTTGGCGCCGTTGCCGGGGACACAAGGATTTTAAGAAAGTTAGGAATCAACGACCTAATCGTTTTTCTTATTTTTCTGTTTTTTATAGGATTTTTCTTAATTTTTCAGCTTCTGCAGAACTCAGCACGGGCCGTGCCCGCTGAACACGCCCCGTGCCCAATCATTGGAACTGGCAATCCTATTTTAAGTCAGACAGTAAGCTGAACACGGGGCCGTGCCCACTCAACACGCCCCATGCCCAAGATTCAGTTACTGAAAACAGAACCGTAAGATCCCGACGGTTGGTAATTTCTGACACAAACATGAGTGATACTGATATTTTTTTTTACTTTCGGCACTCTTATGGTACGTGGTGTCAAATATGTGGAGGCTCCCATAAAGAATTAGAATGTTATTTTCTAAATTATAAGCCCCATTATATAGACCCATCGTTTTCCCGTAGCCTTAAGAGGGGCGAAAGTAAAAATAATCCCTATCTCTCCCTCGAATGCTCTCAACCGGATCTTCTAGGAGAAATGCTTCTTGATAAACTATTTCAATTGGAAGATCTAATTCTTAATTGGTTAAAAGAACTTATGATAGATTTCAATAATCTTTATCAAGACGATAACCAAGAAGAGTTGTTGGGATCGCATTCAAACAACTTCGTTGTTCCCAACGATACCTCTAACTCTAGTGAGCACTCGAGCGATTGTCGTCCCTGTGTCGATTGTGCCGTGAAGGACTCCTCGTCGACTTCGTTCGATGCATACATAGACCTGAGCGATTCGGCATACACCTTCTTTAACGAGAGCCCGGGAAAGGGTTGGACTTGTCCACCTACATATAGCATAGGAATCACCCTCACCGACAACCTCTTGTGTTCTCGTCTTAATCTAGAGCAATTAAGGTATTTTAGGCACTTTGGGGTTGTTCCATGCAGTAAGGAACCGCCCAATCCGGAAAAGTTCCTTAAAAATAGACAAACTCCTTAAGACAACTTCTAGACACGGGGCCGTGTCCAGGTCAACACGCCCCCGTGTCCACCCAAAGATTCCCGTCTGATTTCGTGTCAGAATACGGACAAAATATGTCAGGATTCCACCTGCACACGGGGCCGTGTCCAGCGGACATGGGGTCGTGTGCAGCATGCTGTCATTTTCTATAAATGCAGCAAGATTCCTGCACATATGGACCACTCCAAAGACAAAGATCTGGTGGATCTTCCCACATACCATCCTAGGTATATTCTAAAGAAGGTTCCCAACAACTATCTTGTCTTTTCCACTTTTATCCATTACCTTCTTCTTCAATTTCTCTTAACACCTCCATTAGAGCTTAAAATCTCCATAATTCCAAGCCTTATTGAGATGTTTGTTAGATTTTTATTCAAGGAAACTTGTTAAAAATAAGTTCTACAACAATGTTTTAAGCTGTTTCTGCTTAGAAACGTTTTAAAAATTGCAAAAAAACAAATTAAAACACCAAGATTCCTTGTTCCAAAAATCTGCAGACATCTGAACACGGGGCCGTGCTCATTGAGCACGGGGCCGTGTCCGAGGTATTGTTTACATTAAATTGAGCTCTTTTCGGTATGTCTTCTCAGAATGGCGAGCAGAACTAGCGGAACATCTTCATCGTACTCTAGGAACAATCGACAAGGAAGAAGGTCATCAACGGTTGAAGATTCTCTTGTAAACTATGTTTACTCTTTAAGAGAGGCCATTGATGAAATAACATGAGTGGAAGAAGCATTGGTCGACTGTATCAATCATTTGACGGTGGGACTAGAGGGATGTCTTCGGGAGGTCAACCTTTTGCACCAAAGGTTGAACATTCTCGCTTCTCCTCCTTTGGTTCCAATCATTACCCAAAGGGCATGGAATGTGGTTCCCGAAGTCATCATACCAGCCGAATGGTACGCCATGCATCCGGAGCCCCCTCGGGATGTACTACAAGGGGTTCCGGTTGGTGTCACTCCTCCCCCACAAGATGTTGAGGAGAATGACGTCGCCTTCTTCCTCCCAAGAGAGATAGAAGAATGGCTTTAACACCCCTCGGCTCGGAGTTCTACAAAGCTTTTAGATACCGGAAAACTATTTCCGGAGTTTTGGTTCTTATTGTACTCGTAGAACTCCATAGGATGATTTTACTTATCACTTGACCTATCTAATTTAGGACCCTTTAATTTTATTTTCTGCTTTGTTTTTAACTTTTTAGGATTATTATGTAATTCTCTCTATGACTTAATGAATGCTGGTTTTAGCTAATTTGGTGTTTGGATGATGTTGTAATGGATAAAACACACTCGGGATGGTGAAGGATAACAAGGGAAATTTGGACCAGTACCCCATGCACGAAAACAGGGCCATCCGACAAAATTTTCTTCATTACAGCAAGTTCAGCACGGGCCGTGCCCGCCCAACACGGCCCCGTGCTGCACAATCTGCAGAAGATGCCCAGTTCAGGTAAACTGGACACGGGCCGTGTTCACCCAACACGCCCTCGTGTCCAGGCTTCTGTTTCTTTTTACAACTTTTTGTTACTGGCGACTGAACACGGGGCCGTTCCCGGACACCACGGGGCCGTGTCCAGACACCCAGTAACATAAAACTTTGCTTTTTCACACCTTTTTACACATTCAATCAACCTAAAAACTTATTTTTGGGACACATTGAGGACAATGTGTAATTTAAGTGTGGGGAGGGGATGCTAAAACTTTGAATCTTGCAAGTCCTAATTACAAGCCTTACACAAAACTCTATTGGAACCGCTAATCACCCCAAATTTTCTTCAAAAAAAATTTTCATTTTTTTTACTTGTCTAGGTTTAATTTAGGAATTTCAAATTTTATAAAGGTTATATTTTTACACATTTACAACTGATAGCGTCGTGATAAAAAGAACCAACATAAGAAAATTATGAAAATGCATGACAAGTTTAGTTAAAATTTGATTATATATACTTGATCACATAAAAACCCATTCCCACAAAAGTGAGTTTTGAGCCTTTATTGAGCATACAAATACATATCTTTAAACTAAATGCTCATTTTTCGTTTCTTGTGTGAATAGCGCTTGGTTCTTACAACTCTAGAACTTGCCACGATGATACATTCCCGGTCCTTACCAACTTAAACTCGAGTAGGTAAATGATGGAGGCATTAGGACTAACCCTTTTTATTTCTACACCATTATTTTTCTTTTTTTTACTACCTACCTAAAATCCCCATAGTTAACCCCTTTGAGCCTAAACCTTTTCATTTCTTAACCCAAAACCAAACACCCTTTCACCCACCAAAACCTTTTTTATTTTTAACCCTTTGTTTTAGTAACAAGCTCGGTTTTTCGTATGACCTTTCAAAAAAAAATGTTGATGATGAAGCAAAAGAAATAAACAAGCAAGTTCATCAAAAATAACTTTGTTGAATAATGGCTTCATAAAAAAATAAAAAAATAAAAAGTCTTACGAAAACCGATGTTTTTAAGCTTTTCGCCCTTTTCTACTAACCACTAACCCAACCACCTACCTTTAACCCTAGCCTAACCCTTCACCCAAAAGGCATCTTGATATTTACAAAGGTTTATAGTTAAAAAGGAGGAGGATTGATTGCTTGGCAAGCCTATGGTAGGAGTAAGTTCCATGCCGTTCTCGAGTGATTCACTAAAATACATCTTCGGCCGAGTGTTGAGTGATCCCCCGTGAGATATGTGAACTTGTATATAAATGGAATTTTAAAAAGGCATGTTGTGCCCTATTAAGTAATTTATCTTATGTAATGTTTTAAATAAATCATGACGAATAGGATTGTAAATAAATAAAAATAAAACTTGATAAAGAATCTTGGAAATCCCGACACTCTATGACAAGCCCAAAAACCTTCTCTTCTACCTATTCCATTTGGGAGTGTAAAGCCACATTATAAAGAGTTTTGCTTGAGGACAAGCAAAGATTCAAGTGTGGGGGTATTTGATGTGCACAAAATGCAACATATAAATTACATCAATTGTGGCATAAAACTAACCCTTTTTAGTACTAATGTTGGAAAAAGTATGTTTTTGTCTTCCTTTTGTATTTTCAGGATTAAATGAGCTCAAATTAACAAAAGAAGCAAAAAGGCAGCTAAATCTAACATAAATACAAGAAAAGGAACAAACGTGACATGCCCGACCTCCCCGACAACATATTCCCAAGCAAAACAAGAGAACAGAAGGCTGAACACGCCCCGTGCTCAGTGAACACGGGGGCGTGCCCAAGTGCCAGCATAAAAGACAAAGCTATAGAAGCTTCTATCGCCCACCACGTGGCCGTGCTCAGCCGACACGGGGCCATGGTCAACAATAAGATTCGCAGAATACAGGCAAATCTTGATAGTACAGATATGCTTCTGCACACGGGGGCGTGCCCAGCGGACACGGGGGAGTGGTCAACTAATGCAGACAAACTGCAATTAATGAAGACAGAGAAGAGGATTGACACGGGGCCATGCCCGAGCTACTGTTCAGGCTATAAATAGGGGTGCTTGTCTCATTTGCAAACCATCCCTTGGCACACCACCTCTCTCACACTTCACCCACCACCCACCACCACCATAACACCATCATCCACCACCATCATCCATCATAGAGTGAATGAGTCGTCTCAGGATCCAAGATTGATCGTAAGAGTTCTTGACAATCAAAGGGCATGTTTGCCTAAGTCTCTTACATCACTTGGTGAAGACAAGTGTCTAGTGTAATACTTTTTATTTTTAATATTTTCGCCCTTTTTACTTGGTTATGTATTAATGACTTTAATAACTAGTTTCTTATGTTGAAGGTGATTCTTCCTTATTGTTTGTCCTTGGTGTCTTGGCATTATTTTACTGTCTATATAAAATAAAAGATTTTCACCATTCATATCTCCACGGTCTATATGGAGGTATGTTGGCTACCTGGTCGGGGGTTAAGGGAACGGTTTGGTAAGAGTCTTGCCTTGTTCAGTGTATAGATCCTGCAAGGACCTGGGTCAAATTTAGTAGGACCTCCTTCAATACCCACCGGTATTGGATGGCGGGGGTCCAAACTCTTTGATTCTCTCATATGTAAGCTACTATTAATACTTTAACCCGGCTACTTAGGACTGTATCCCTGCTGACTCAGACTACTTAGCCGAGGGTAACGTCACCTTCAAAAGAGGGGCCTACCATAATATGCATTAATAACTTAGTTAATTATCTTTCAATAATCCGACCCTTTAGGATTGTATCATTGCTGACTCAAACTACTGGGTTGAGGGTAACGTCACCTTCAAAATAGGGGCCTACTACAATAACTAAGATAATCTCTTAAAAAGTGCAAAAGTGCGGAAATAATCAAAGGTTACACTAAATACGAGTCGGAGCCAAGTGATTCATCTTGTCTATCTGTTTTTACTTTTATTTTTATTTTTCAGCATTTTAGTTAGTTTTTATTTTTCTAGTTTAAAACCTTTTTCTAAACTTTTGATTTGATTAGACGTTAAGGATAAACCGGTACTAAAAGCTCTTGTGTCCTTGGACGACCTCGGTATCTTGCCAACACTATACTATGCTCATGATGGGTGCACTTGCCCATATGTGTGTTTGGTGTTAGTAAAATATCGTGTTTTATAAATTTAAAACTTGACTAACGTGTAAAAAGGGCTTAAAATATACTTAAATCCATATCACACTATAAGCACATCACTTGCATCCCCATTTCTCTCCATACATCATCGTCCAATCTTGTTGCAGGTTCGTAGCTCCACGCCAGTCGAGTTCAACGTCAGCCTTGTTGCCCCACTCACTCCCACCATCGGGTGGTTTTCCTGCAATTGCTCTTCCTCTCACAATTGTCTTGTTCACCTGCCTTCCTTCATTCTTCAACTTGGATCTGTACAACGCAACACCACTTGCATTTAACCTGACTGTGCTAACACTTGTAACAAATTCGTTAGTAGCACCTGTATCACTCAAATCAGCAAGAAGATCATAAGATATGGTTTTTAAAAACACATTAAAGTATAATTTACGATTCTCATAGCTCATGGTAACCATCCCGTTTCTGCAATCAATTTGGGCGCTGGCTGTATACAGAAAAGGGCGGCCCAAAACTACTTGTGGCTGCTCACAAGTCCGTGACGGAACAAAATCAATCACCGTAAAATCGACCGAGTAGTAAAACTCGCCCAATTGTATTACCACGTCTTTCACAACACCTCGGGGTTGTTTCCTACTCGAATCCGCAAATACTGCCATTTGATCAATCGCGTGTAACGGACCAAAGTCATACTGGTCGTAAAGGCTACCGGGAAGAACACTCATCCCAGCTCCATAATCCAACAACGCCTTGTGGATTTTGAACTTTCCAACTCGAATCGGGACGACCGGCTCTCCTGAATCACACCCATCTCCATCCTCATTTGCGCCACTTAAACCTGCAATCACATAGGAAACATAAGAAGTTAAAAATTTATCATTCAAATTGCTTTTAGGAACGAAACTTACCCCGCTGAATGGTATATTCTTCCCGTGTTTGGGGTTCGTTTGAGTGTCAGTGAGAAGCTTCCCGTTTTGCTGTTTCAACTCCCTCATCTCGGTTGCAAGTTGGGCTATTTGTGTAGTTAATGATTGAACGACCTTATCTCGCACCTCATCCTTTTGAGCACGATTTTGCAGCTCAAGCCTTTGATTTTGTAAATCAAGCTGAATTGCTTTCAACATCTCCATCATATCATTACTCCCCGAGGTGTTAGAAGACCCAGTTGGTCCTCTTTGATCGTTTTGGTAGCCACCCTGAAAGTTACCTTGAAATCGGTTCTGATTGAAATTTCTTTGACCACCAGATTGATTGTTGCCTTGAAACCCTGGATTTAGCTGATTATTTGTGTTTCCATAGCTAAAATTCGGATGATTTCTAAGGCCCGGGTGATATGTGTTGGACTGCATGCTGAAGTTTCTTCCACCACCCCCGCCTTGCACAAAATTCACGTCCTCACTCTCACCATGAATGGCCGGGCATTGATCCGCTATATGCCCTAAATCTCCACAATGTCCACACATTAGAAACTAACCACTTACCTCCGATGGATTCTCTACTGCTCTCACTATCGAATGTCGTGCACTTCTAGAAGATTGAGCTTTGCGTTTTGACGCCCTGGCGGTTCTTTCTAGATATTCCCAATCATCCTCTTCGTAATTTGTTCCAAAAGTACCATTGGATATTGAATTCACATCCCTTGCATCTTCAGCTATTAGGCCTTCGTGGAATGCATTCATAAGCTCCCATAAATATATGCCGTGGTGTTGACAGTTCTTGAGCATCATTTTAAAGCGATTGAACGCTTCGTGAAATAACTCACCAGGCTATTTTTGAAACCCCCGAATATCCTTCCTGGCGTTGTTAGTACGCAAATGAGTGTAGAATTCATCTAAAAATTGTTGCTGCATTTTGCCCCATGTGAAGATCGAAGCTGACGGTAGCGAATGGAACCATTGTTGCGCTTTGTCTTCGAGTGTGAATTGGAAGAGTACCAATTTCACATCATCAGCTGAGAAACCTTGACTGCTGATTATGTTACAACGTGCATCATATGCAGCAATGTGTAGATATGGTTCTTCATGTGCGTGACCATGAAACTTAGGCAGACTGGATATTGATTGTGTTCGTACTTTGAATGACCGCCCTCCTTGTAATTGCGGGATCACAACCGGTGATGGGTTGTTAGCTATACCAGGCCCGAAGTGGCTCTCGATACCTCGAACTGGACCCTGATTATTTCACCGTGGAATACCTTCCGGTAAATTCACCGGTCGGTGTAAGTTTTGCGGCAGTGGTCTTACCTGACCCGGTATCTGAGGTACCAGTGGTGGTAATGGAATATCCACCACCGGCCTTTTCGGAACAGGCTGCTGATTGATTGGGTTAGGTTGATTATATTGCTGCTGCATCGGTATCGGTTGCACCTGCGGTTGTTGATATGGAACTTGTTGTTGTTGCACAAACGTTTCATAACCCAAGTTCCCTTGATTAACTCCTTCAAATCCACCTGCCCCAACTGTTTGCCTCTCGTAGGTACCTGTATTAACCACTTGTCTCTCGTTTTGACCCACGTAGTTATCATATTCCTCAAAGCCATCGTCGAAATCCCCTGAATTATTTCCTTGATCATAAAAGGTCGATCTGTAAAGATGTGGCATTGGCTGACTTTGCCGTGAAATAACCGGTCGGGTGGCTGGCGAAATTGATGTTGCGTTAGGTGCTTGAGTCTGACTCGGTGATGCAATATCATCGGGAATGATTCTAACGTAAGGAGAAGAATGCTGTAAATTGACAGTCTGGGTTGTAGTTGGGTATTGAAAAGATGTTGCTTGGGTGGAAGTTGGTTGATTGTTCTCAAAGTTTGGGAAAAAGGTTGAGAATGATGGTACTGGAGATGTAGAGGTAAGTTGTGTAGACTGCGGTGGTGGTGGTGGTGGAACTGGTATGGTAGTGTTTGGTGAAGGGTGGGTAGGTGTTGGTGAGAATTGTTGCTGTGGAAGTGGGTATTGCGGTTGTTTCTCCGGGGTTGCTGAGTTCTCCATTGTCTTAGATGTTGGTATAGGTGATTGTAGAATCTTGTTCTCACGATGTAGTACTCGCTTTGTATGCTTTACTGTTCTCTCAATCTCTGGGTCGAACACTAATGGTGATGACTTCCCGGAATTCCGAGTATGATGCATACACTTCCTAGATCACCTGCACAAACAAAAACAAGAAAACCTCGCGTAAATCCGAACAAAACATAACAAACTAAAAAGACACTATTTGTGGATTTTTGTATATTTAACTAAAACTAGAACTTAACACTAAGCACTTTGCGCATGCCTCCCCGGCAACGGCGCCATTTTGATGTCTGTCGTTAGTGACATGCAAAAACCGAAATAAACTAGTAGCTAGAGTAAGTCGGATATCGAACCAGAGGAGGATTGTGGAAAGTGTTATTATGCTAAGTATTGATTAACTATTACTTAATTGAAAAAATTGGTTTGTTTGATTATGTGAAAGAACTAAATTAGCGAATAAAAATTGTAATTTAAATCAATAAGAAAAAAGATGGTTCCTCCCGATTTCAGGTTTTGCAATTAACTTCAACTATGTGTTTAATCGTTACCTACATAGACATAGGTGTTAATTTTGATTAACTAATTGTGATAACCAACGACTAAGTACTCCGGTCAATACATAACGGGAGGTTATCGAATGATTATCAATTACAATTTACAAACCCTAACCCCATGTCAAATATATCCCAATTACTAGAACTCTCGGGAACTGAATGCTTAGAAATTAAGATTTAAATAACTGTAACTGTTTACAACCAATAAATCAAATCAAAGTGAAAAGCATCGAATGCTTAGATCACCAAGTTAAAATGATTGTATCAAACACATAGTATCAATTAACTTACAAAAACCCTCCATCCGGAGGAAACCACTAGAGAATTAGCCGCTCATCTTGGTTGAATGATCTTCACTGGCTTGGTAAACGGTTGAATAAATCATCACCATTCTAATTAATATAATGGAAATAATAATAAAAAATGGTGAGACTCCTCCTTCCCAATGCCACGTGATAATGCTGCTGATGTGATCTTGCTGTTATATGAATTAAGAACTCCTCTCAATTTGTCACAAGTGTGCCGCCAATGATAATGATGATGTTCCATTCTCTCTAAGTCTTCCCGTCAAAAAAGATGATATTGTTGATGTTTGCCTTTTATCTCGTCCCCCCAAGATCTCCTCTCACGTGAGTCCCCCCAAACCTGTGTCGATGTTGTGGATCATCAAAACTAAAAGTCCAACCTCCTTGTGTGTGGCGGCCCAATGCAAAGAGTCCACAAGTCTCCTCCAAAGTATTTTGCATGCGCCTTCTTATTTAATGTTGTTCCTCAGTGTTGCCGTCCAACATCATAATGATGATGTGATTGACTTGTGATTGTTCCTCCACTAGCCGCCAAATCCCTTATATGCGTGGATGTGATGTTGTTGTTCAATGTTGTTGACTGCCTTTTGTGTATGTGTCAAGTCTCGGCCCACTTGTGATGTTCTAAGATTCCATATGCTGCCTTTTATAATTCCAACTGTAAGTTACGTTAAGTAGCCGTAGGCTACGGATTGTGAACTCTATTTCTTGATTCTCACCATATCGTAAGCTACGGCTGTGAACCGTAGCTTACGGTTCACAATCTCTGATTTCTTTTCCACTAAGACCAACTAAGCGTAAGCTACGGTTGTGAAATCAGAAGCTACGGTCGCTCTTTTCGTCTCAAAAGTCCTCCTCCACAATAACTTTTAACTAATGACAATTTGGTCGCTCAGCTTTGTAGATTCTTGTCTCTTGCACATTCAAGCTATAATCAACTTTCCATAAAGTACCGCATGACCCCCGTACTTTATACATTTGCGCTTCTTGCAACCTCAAGCCATATGCTCAACCGAATACATTCTAAATCAACACCGTCATCTGCAAATACCATCTCTAAGTGTTCCACTTCATCTTTAACCAATTTAACTTCACTGAGTTACATGCTTTGCCTGCAAAACAACGATTTCTCGTAGTTATCTCATTCAAGGCAAGTGACCACATAAAACACATACAAAACTCACGAAATATGCACTTTAATGCTCAGGTTTCACCCTCTCCATCACATCCCCACACTTACCTTTGCTTGTCCTCAAGCAAACCAACTAGAACTAATCACCATAGCATAACACCTCTAAACCCCTTAACTGATTCAACCTGTTAAGTCCCAAGTCATACCGATCCCATAGACTGACACAATCGAGATTGACAGTCTGACAAGTAAATGATGCAAATTCAAAAACTTAAGACTTGTCTATCTAAAACTAACATGTTTACAATTAAACACATGCTACACACCCCTCACAATGTACTCTCCTCTCGGGTTAATATCTGGACTAGCGTGTAATGTGCTAGTATATAAACACTCAAAAAGCAAACATGAAATCCTGTAATAATAGGCTTGTATGACAATCACACCTCCACTGTATCATCTAACCTGGCACATATCAAAAGGACTTTCAGGTTTGGGCTTAGGGTAAAGGTAGGAATATATTTTTGGGTTCTTTTTCTTTTCTAATTGGCTCACAAACAATAACCAAACTATGATAACTTTATTCAAACACAACTTATACTTTTGGGTTGGTTTCTACCCAAGAACATAGACGATATTCACAATACTTCTATTTTTGTTCTTTTCTTTTTCATTTTTTCATATATTTTTCTAATTTTCTTTTTCTTTCATAACAATATCATCACGGTCGGTTTTTCACAATAGACAATGGGCGAACAAATGAAAGGTATTTAGGCTCAACAGGGCTACTAAGGGAAATTGGTGAATAACACACAAAAGGAACAAAAACACAAAGGGTGTAACGGGAAATCCTAATGCATTTATCATATATGTGCACATGTCAAACCCACAGTCTCAGCATGCATCGCATCATACAAGTTCTAACACGGAATAACACATAGCCTGCACTCAACAAATGAATTCATCATATAATGTATCCTATCCGTCTACATGCTTCAACCTCTCAGCCTCAAGATCTATTTCTAACGATTCATTCTTGTCTTGAGCCTCAAACAATCGGCGCTTCAACTCTTCAATCTCTACATCCTTTGCAGCCAGATCCTTATCCATATTCACAATCCGGGCATTCAACTCAACCTACAAGTGTTAAAATAAGAAGTTAGAAATATTTCAGCAAGTAAAGCAATACAAAAGGAAAAAGAGCTAACTGTTGAACCTCAACACACTCTTTATCTGCTTGAGCTTCCTCAACCTACCCTTTAAGAGTGGCGATTTCAGCCTCGAGGTCGGTAATTTTGGAGTCCGCAGCGTACATGCGTTGGTTGTCTTTCACACATACCTTCTTCCATTCAGTCCGCTCCTTCGAAAAAAGCTCCTCGGAAACTTGGAGCTTGTTCTTCAACCCCTCACGTCCCCACTCTTCCGCCTTCTTCCCGCCTCAAAGGAAGCTCTTTCTTCTGCAAGTTTTTTTTTGTCTGTTCAAAATCCTGGACTTCCTTTACCAGTCGTTCTCGGTATCTCTCTCAACTGGCTCGCTCTTTATACATTGTGCGCCATTCGCGCACAATCTGGTGATTAGCAGAGCGGGCGTTTGCCTCCCAATAACATATGCGCGGTACAGACCAACTAGAACTAATCACCATAGCACAACACCTCTAAACCCCTTAACCAATTCAACCTGTTAAGTCCCAAGTCATACCCATCCCATAGACTGACACAATCGAGATTGACAATCTGACAAGTAAATGATGCAAATTCAAAAACTTAAGAGTTGTCTATCTAAAACTAACATGTTTACAATTAAACACATGCTACACACCCCTCGCAATGTACTCTCCTCTCGGGTTAATATCTGGGCTAGCGTGTAATGTGCTAGTATATAAACACTCAAAAAGCAAACATGAAATTCTGTAATCATAGGCTTGTATGACAATCACACCTCCACTGTATCATCTAACCTGGCACATATCAAAAGGACTTTCGGGTTTGGGCTTAGGGTAAAGGTAGGAATATAATTTTGGGTTCTTTTTCTTTTCTAATTGGCTCACAAACAATAACCAAACCGTGATAACTTTATTCAAACATAACTTATACTTTTGGGTTGGTTTCTACCCAAGAACATAGACGATATTCACAATACTTCTATTTTTGTTCTTTTCTTTTTCATTTTTTCATATATTTTTCTATTTTGCTTTTTCTTTCATAACAATATCATCACGGTCGGTTTTTCACAATAGACAATGGGCGAACAAACGAAAGGTATTTAGGCTCAACAGGGCTACTAAGGGAAATTGGTGAATAACACACAAAAGGAACAAAAACACAAAGGGTGTAACGGGAAATCCTAATGCCTTTATCATATATGTGCACATGTCAAACCCACAGTCTCAGCATGCATCGCATCATACAAGTTCTAACACAGAATAATACATAGCCTGCACTCAACAAATGAATTCATCATATAATGTATCCTATCCGTCTACAGGATTCACCCTCTTAGCCTCAAGATCTATTTCTAATGATTCATTCTTGTCTTGAGCCTCAAACAATCAGCGCTTCAACTCTGCAATCTCCACATCCTTTGCAGCCAGATCCTTATCCTTATTCACAATCCGGGCATTTAACTCAACCTACAAGTGTTAAAATAAGAAGTTAGAAATATTTCAGCAAGTAAAGCAATACAAAAGAAAAAAGAGCTAACTGTTGAACCTCAACACGTTCTTTATCTGCTTGAGCTTCCTCAACCTTCCCTTTAAGAGTGGCGATTTCAGCCTCGAGGTCGGTAATTTTGAAGCGCGCAACGTACATGCGTTGGTTGTCTTTCTCACATACCTTCTTCCATTCAGTCCACTCGTTCGACAAAAGCTCCTCGGCAGCTTGGAGCTTGTTCTTTAACCCCTCACGTCCCCACTCTTCCGCCTTCTTCCCGCCTCAAAGGAAGCTCTTTCTTCTGCAAGTTTATTTTTTGTCTGTTCAAAATCCTGGACTTCCTTTACCAGTCGTTATCGGTATCTCTCCCAACTGGCTCGCTCTTTATACATTGTGCGCCATTCGCGCACAATCTGGTGATTAGAAGAGCGAGCGTTAGCCTCCCCAATAACATATGCGTGGTACAAACCTTCATGATTTCGCGCCCTTTGTCTGTTCACCTCCCCAGGAGAAAAAGAACCCAGAAACCAATCTCGACAAGCTCCAAACTCCACAAATGTATCATTTTGCTTGAGACCCCAAACAGGCTGGTGCGGAGCATCATCACGCTCTTCAGTATAGCTCTTATAACAGATATTCCCCAGGGTATCCTCAGCACCTATAGGGGATCGGGGCCTTCCCGTCTTTTTACCATTACCTTTCTGGCCACCCGTGCCTGACCCTCTAGCGCCGGCACCAGCCGCAGCAACAGAAATGTCTTTATGCATCGTCTGCTCTGGCACGGTGGCAGTGGAACCCCCAGCAACAGATGTCACTTGAACGGTTTGGGTGAGGGCGTCATGTTGCGCAGGCTCGGTGGGCTTAACAACCTCTGGCTCTTTTCTCTTCAGGGGTTGGTCAAGCCCCGTGATGTGCACGACCTCCGAACCCTACGCCTTGTCATGCTTAGTGGCAGCAGCAGTCTCGGTTTCCTTCGATTTCTCCTTTTCAGGAATCACAACGCCCGCAGGCTCTTCAATCGTCTTCTCAACCTCTTTCTCAGTTGTCTTAGGAGGCTTGATAACAAACTTAGTTTTCTTCGCCGCCAGCTCTTTAGGCTTCTCAAGCCGAGTGTCCTTAACCTTCTCGAGGGCTCTCTTCAGCGCCTCTGCAGAAAACAAAGGCTAGGAATTTTAACAAGGAAGAAAAACGTAAAGAGTACGAGTGTCATAACACTAACATGGTGAAAACTTGTAAAGGGAGCGTAGGCTACTCTGCTTCCCTATCACCGGGCATACAACTTTCTGCATCGGTTCGGCCCCATCAGCAGTTTCCTCTCTCGACCTCTTCCTTGTTATTAGCTTAGCAGCTTCTTCTTCTTCACGTTCTTCTTCTTCTTCATCATCCACTGGATTGACGACGGAGTTGCGCCAGATTCAAGAGCCCTAAACGCAGCGCTCCCGGAACTCTTAGATGCAGCCGCGCTGCTTTTCTTCTTCTTCTCACCTATACGGGACAAACCCTCTAGTGAGTCACTAGTGACAACGTAACCCTCAAGGTTACCCTGTCGAAATCGAAGAGTACCTTTATCATGAGCCGCATCAGTGGCGCGACTACTCCCGCCTTTCTTACTGATTGCACCAGTGTCAACAGTCACTTTCTTAAAGGTCTTCTTCTTTGCAGGAGCCTTCTTTGGTCTCTCCTCTGGGTCTATCCCCAGATCGCGCAATACACCTGCAAATATGTTAGACTTTGAGCTCAACTACTCTTGTGACGAGTCTACGGACTCCTCGCTGGAAAGGAACAAGATCTCCTTTCCAGCAGAATTCACGCCGCGCAAAGGTCTTGGTTTGGAAAGTTGCACACCTTCAGTCGTGGTAGGAGGATTGGCAAAGACTCCTGCCGGTGGATAGAGAAAATGACCCTTAATCTGCTCATACCAGTAAACCTCACCAGCCGCCAGAGGTCGCACGCCCATAGACTCAACAAAAGTTGGGAATGCAGCCTGGTAAAGTTGCGCAGCTGTAACAAAGAATAACAGTCAGGCGCATGTGTACTAAAGGAAAAGAGAAAGTCACAAGATATACCTTCGCCATTAAACATCAAGACAGGAACTTCTTCGCTGCGCTCCGGCCATTTGTCACTCATGCCCGCAGCATCTAACACCTGCTCACCAAAAATCCGGTTTGGTGTAGCCAGTAAGCTTAGGTACCAGTCAGCAGTCTTAGGGATAGGAAACTCTTCCTTCTCGATCTTGTCCGATTCACGAAAGATCATCATGATCGGCATCACCGCCTCCTTGATAAAGAAAAACTTTATCTTCCAATCATGGAAGCTCTTTGGAGGGCTTATCAGGATCTTCTTCGCAGCACCCCGGTTGCCGAAGGAGTAGAAGCCGATATTTCTTATCAACTTGTAGAAGGCCCTAAACTTCTGAACAGCCGGTTCTATCCCCTGCGATCGGCATAGAAACTTAAAATGTCTAACCCTAACCATCCATGCCGAACTCATTTGGGATATGTGGAAGCCATAGTGATGCAGAATGGACGCCATAAAGTTAGTCGCCGGAAACCGAAAGTTACCTTCCAGGAAGAAATCAGAAAACAACGTTATATACCCCGGCGGTGCATCGGCAGCCGTCTGACCCTGACGAGGGTAACGGGCATCCCATTCTACAGCAAACTGGTACCCCCTAACGATCTGTTCAAATAGCCCTTGATCCCACTTGAGAACTGGGAGTGGACCTTCTTCAACCTGAACTGATTCTTCCTCAGCCATAGATACCGGAATGTAAAAGTAGGATGAAGATCTGTTAGCTTCTTGGGAAAAACTTGAAGATTTCTTGATGAAATCATTGAAGATTTTAAGAAGCGTTTGAAGGTTAAAGAGAGAAAAGAGAAAATACAAATGAAAGGATGTGCATTTCTCTCTCTACAACCAGATATATATACCCATCGCATTTAATGCGATGGGAAAACGTGCCGAGATCACCGTGCGCGTATCCAATCAGCAACCGCCATGTAAGGCGGGATTCTCGGGGTGACGGTTACCACGCGTGCGTGGGCATCACTAGCCTGACATAAAGGTGAATCGTCAGTGACAACATGATGATTGCCGTGTCAGCAGTCAACTCAACCGTCGCCATCAACGACATTTTGCACCAACCTATCAGAATTCAAAATTCGATGGTTTTCCCGCCTAAATTTACTATAAAACTTCATGCAGAGGTTAGCAAGGACCGCGCCGCATACATCAGTAGCCAATGAGCTTGCACGCTAACCCTCAAAAGCAACATCCATCAGTAAACAAGCCAGATAGTCGCGCCGTAGTAGTCGACAAGCACCTAGACGCGTGACGGCCACCAGGACATAGCAAACGCTATTAAAGCCCAGTACACTTTCTTTTTTCTGAGTCCAGAGCTCCAACCATTTACTACGCGAATGGAAGCAACACTGGACTGGGGGGACTTGAAGGGGTATGGTCCCAAAAAGTCGCACAGACCAATCAGGTCGCGCGCTGAACCATACTCCTTATCCACTAATCTGATTACTCTGCTGACCCCACGCGAGCTACTTAGTCAATACCTAAGCCGTGCGTGAGGTCCAACGTCCAAGTAAGATGTAACATCAGGATTCACACTTAGCATCCTGAATAAGAGCCCTCAACCCCAGAACCTTGCGCCGACTACTTGGACACACACCAAGGGTCACGCGAGGGTAGCGGCGCAGGACCATTTCAGGAAGCATCAAAGGTACAAGTGGCAGAACGATGGACCAATCAGCGTCTAGCAGGCTGTACCCTATCGTGCTCCATGATTAACGATCGTGTAGAAGACAAAAGGTACACAAGGACGCCTACATGGCACCAATCAGGAGGCGGCGACAACTGCCCCACGATCTCCACTCACCTACTGATGTCAGAAGGACAACAGGGTCGACAACCCGGACATGTGGCTCCAATCAAGGTGCGCCAGCACCGAGGATCTTCTAGAAGTCACTAACGGTCGACACCAGAGAGACAAAGAGGATATTCCTTGTTATCACCTTCCGTCCCAAGGCCCATCAGCCCATATCCTCCTAACCACTCCAGCTATAAATAGGGACCTTCATACACAGGTTAAACATTCCGTTCTCTCTACTCTCACTCTTAACACACACTTATTTTCCTCAAAGCAGTTACTTATTCTCACGTCGGAGAGTGGTTAAGAGGGAAACCCCCATATTCCCCTCTTAACGAGCTTAACAATGTTACTGTTTTGCAGGAAGAATCACACTCGATCTCAGGAAGGATTAAGAAGATTAACCCTCATGTTTGAAACATAAACCCAACTAATATACCCAACTAATAACCCAACTAATCACAACTACACGTCATTGGTCATTGCTAGTCTCACCTTTGAATATTCCCCATGACAGTCCCACCTTTCACCTATTTTTCCTCCACCGGTCCTCCTAAAATAAGTTACAGTTCCTCATATATAGAAAAAAAATATTGCAATATAAAAAATAGTTGTTCTAAAACATTACAAAGACTAGGGTCAACGTACTAAATTTATAATCGTT
Source organism: Helianthus tuberosus (assembly GCA_030545235.1). Classification (NCBI taxonomy): domain Eukaryota; kingdom Viridiplantae; phylum Streptophyta; class Magnoliopsida; order Asterales; family Asteraceae; genus Helianthus; species Helianthus tuberosus. The sequence continues at coordinate 209,538,484 of CM060371.1, read as the reverse complement.
TTCTCTTGTCTATTTGTTCATGTATGAGTCACCCACTCAAAATCTCAAATAATTGTCCTCTATTATGAATTCACAGATGTCACCATCAATATGAACGCCATTTGTTGCCCAATGCGAAGGAAATATCTCAAATAACTTCTTATTTATTTACCTCTTAAAAGTTCTAATTATACTAACATTTTGTAGAGCTATCAATGGAGATTATTTTCTTTATCAAAAACACGAATTAATATATAACTTCGAATTTGTTTGGAATTAGTTATTTGATTTTAATAATCAAAACTTTTATCCATTGGTCAATATTAATCCCAAATTTAAAAATTCTCTCTAACATTCCCAATTTATAAGAATTTGGCCCCCATCGATCATCTTCTAACTGTGTTAGTTCTTTGCTGATGTGACAGTTTACTTAGCACAAACCTAGTTAGGGGCTGTTTGGCAACATCTGAATGGTTAAGTGCTGAACCAGTAAGCAGTGGCGGATCTTGCCCGTTGAACATGCCAGGGCCAAAAGACACGGGCACTAAAAAAAGCCCGGGCTCCCACTAAAAAAAGCCCGGGCAAGCCCGGGCCAAACATAGTATATATAAAAAATTTCGATCGAAATGCGGAAAATTAGCACTACGGCCGAAAAACTTGCCCGGGCCGTGGCCCTGCCATAGAACTTCTAAGAACCGCCCCTGCCGGTAAGAGGTCCGAGCCATTAAGAGCCACTATAATGCTTAATTGTTCAGAGGCAAATGTCTGACTAATTCAGATTAAAGGTCTTAACCATTCAGACTCTGTATAATACTTAACCATTCAAAGGCAAATGTCTGAACCATTCAGACATCTGCTCGCGAAACAAACAGTCTGAATCATTAAGTGCTGAACCAGTAAGAGGTCTGAACCATTAAGAGCCTCATTAAGAGTTAAACAAACAACCCCTTATTGGCTAATGTGGCTACTTGTGTGGCACAAACTTAGTTATTGGATTTATATAATCTCAACTTTCACTGCCACCATCAACAACCCCCACCATTGGCCACCACCATCACACGCCACCACCACCACCACCATCAACCGCCACCCACCACCACCGCCACCAACATTTTGCTAAGTGATTTTTATATACAATAGATATATTTATTTTCTTATGTAGATTAAACTAGTGGCTAAATTTCTTCTATTAAACAAGAATGAAAGGATCATTATCTAATTTATCTCATTTTCATACCTTAATCAAGATAAATAAATTTCTTTTTCCTATACGGGTGCTGCACTTTTAGCCTCTTAATTAATAATCATCTCTTATATAACGCATAATCTATACATTTGAGCACCAATAATCATATTCAATCAATATGTTCCAACGAAACAAAAGTAGCTCTTCATTCACGAATTTTAAGAATTAATAGCTTTCGAGTTTTGCGTGCAAAGAACTCCAAACATCGAGCTCTTTTCTTTGAACGACAAATTAGGATCACTAATGAACTACTAGAGTATCATTGTGTCATTAGTGGAACTACCCGATCATACCCATCTCCACTAGGCATAATGTCTATACACCAATTCAGGATGAAACCCAATAAAATGGGTTGCAAACGAACCAAACAAACACGAACAAGTCCTTGTTCGTGTTCGTTTGTTAAGAAATATATGTTTTCACGAACTGTTCACGAACGCTTACCGAACAAGATTTTATGTTCGTGTTTGTTTGTTAAGAAAATGAACTTGTTCGTGTTCATTTGTGTTTGTTTGTTAATTTTAAGCAACGAATGAAAACGAACGATGATGAACACAATTGAGCACAAACTAATGTTCATGAACACAAATAGTAACAAAAGAACACAAACAAGGACACTTATTAAATGTTCATGAACACAAATGGTAACAAACGAACACAAAAAATGAAAAAAAAAACGTTCATGAACAAAATATATAATACAATGACACTTATTAAATATTTTATTTGTCGGAATTTTGAATTATTTAAATAAATGTAAAAGCTAAAAACACTAATGAACTATCGAACACAAACGAACACGTTACTGAACGTTCACGAACATAAATGAACAAACGCGCCCACTGTTCATGTTTGTTCATTTAACTAAACGAATGGAATTTCTTGTTTGTGTTCGTTTGTTTAATAAACAAACGAACACAAACGAACTTCCCGCCGAACACGAACTGTTCGCCGAACGTTTGGTTCGTTTGCAGCCCTACCAATAAATATGTAAAAAACCCCTTGTGGGAATCGAACTCAGGATCCATTGAGCCCAAAGCCTTATCTCATCCCTAACATGCCACTAGACTATAAAACCATGGGCCCAAACATTGAACTCTTAACTAATCAGACTCAACAAAATCATTAGGATAAACAAAACCCAAAATACTTAGTATCTCATCTCTCAAATCTTTTTATATACTTTTAAAATACAATTAAATAATTTTAGTTTGAAACATTAATGAGTCAAACTAATTTAAAAATAATTAATAATTATTATAAAAGTTTTTTTTATTAATAATAAAATAAAGCTAAATAATAAAAAAACAAAACTACATTTATAAAAAAAGATTATGTAAATAAAAAAGTTAATTACACAACTAATCCCCGTGGTTTGGCCTAAATAACACCATTGGGTACTAATGTTTAAAAGTAACAAGTTTGAGGTTTCACTTTTGTATCGAATTTTGGGTGTTAAGATAAACTTTTGTTATGTGCCATGTAAGAAAGAGTATATCAAATTTGGAAAGGAGTTGGGTAAGAAATGTGTATTTTGTTGTTGTTTTGTTCTTTTAAATATGTTGCAACGGTTGGGATGCAGACCATGCGGACCCCGGAAATCAACGGGATCTAGGCGGCGGCGTTCAGCTCCCCCATCCCCCTTTGACGCTTCTCGTGACCATAGTGACCAACCTTATGGCTTTTGTTGTAAAAAAATTGAAAAAAAGCATGGTTCACATTCCACGTGCTAACCATAGCGCTTAAAAGTATCGGTGACTCACCAACCAAGTACTACTACAGTAGTAGTACTACACGTCACTATCAAATCTCACCGAGAAAATAATCTTTTTTTTTTCTGGGCAAAGTAAGTTCAAAACTAGCAAGATGATCTAGCCATTTTTTCTAACATGTATTTTATCTATCATCGATCATTATATACTAATTCACTCGTGCATTAATTTATTTTCATGCTCTTCTAGTCTTCTTAGTGATCATGACATGCTAAAAAACTCATACTCCTATCACTTTCATTGCTTAGGCCTTTAAGATAGTACGTAGTTACAACCGGAGTGTAAGAATAAATAAATAATATATTTATTTATATATAGCCATTATAATCATTTATATAATAATAGATCAAAATATTTAACAACCTATTATTTAATTAGTTGGTAATTGTTGATGGGCCTTATTACCATTATTAACTAATTAGGGTTTCTCTTGGGTGCATATATAAGGAGATAATTAGAGGGTTAAAGGGTTAGACTCTATTTCACAATAACACCACTCATGAAATCGCCCCTCTCTCCTAACCGAACTCCCTTATTCGGTTTCTCTTACCACCATCATTAGATTACACCCTAAGGAGACCAAGCTGACAATCATGTCAAACACTGTTGCTGCGTCTCCATCTGGATTCTCTGCTGGCCTGTGCTGATGCAATCAAAGGTATGTTTTCATGTTTTCCATTATATCTAAACAGAACTGAACAACATGTGGTATCAGAGCATATGTTGATTAGTCAGTTCTGTTTTCGTATCCATTATTCTGGGATTGAAATCTGGAAAACAGAAGTTTTGAAAACTCAATAAAACTCACGGCTGTTTTCGGGTCATATGTGCCGAGATCAATGTTTTTCGGGAAAAGAATGTTTTTAAATGACTCGGAATCATAATGGTAAATCTTAATTGTACCGAAATCTGTTTAAAGCCTTAAAATTCAGGTTTCGGGTTCCAGAATCATGTTTTTAATTTTAGGGTTCATCATGTGTTCTTAGGAAAATTCGAAATTCCTTTATGTTTTGGAATATTATTTGGATTTTTGAGTGTTATTTCCCTGTTTGATCCAATTTAATTTGTTAAGTTTATTCGAAAACTGTTAAAAGATATACAGTTATAATTTTCGAAATATTATCACTAAAACAGGAAACCATATCTCAAAAACCCTAACAAGTCGAATTTTTGGTTATGTTTTCACATTAATAGCTGTAACAGAAGTTTCGAGATAAGTTTTAACCACCCGAGACAAAGGTCTCGACTCGAGACCACAAGAACTCGACTCGAAATCATAAGTGTTCTCAAATGTTTATAACTCGAGACAACGATTTCGACTCGAGATCATAAGGTCTCGACTCGAGACCACTGAGGTTTCGACTAAGGGCTTAAATCTGTACAACTCCAGACAAAGGTCTCGACTCGAGACCATAAGGTTGCGACTCGAGACCATAAAGGTCACAACTCGAGACCATGGTTACGACTCGAGACCTCATAAGGAGTCGAGATCTCATAATTCACAGCAGTCGAGACCATGATTACGACTCGAGACACTGAGGTTGCGACTCGAGACCATTAATGAGTCGAGACCTCATAATGTTATAAGCTGAGTCGAGACTTGACTCGAGATCTCACTCGAAACCTCATTATTTTAGCATGTTTAATGTGAACTAAGATTTAGCTCGGGGCTCCGCCCCGAACCCCGCAAAACTCCAGCGAACTCACCGCGGAGTTCGATCCGCGCTAAGGGGTGGTTTGCTACTAAATAATTGGTTTTTGTAAATACTTAGTTAATTAATAAGGATCAAATAATGTTTTACAAAACCAAAATGGCTTAACTTGAATGAGCTTTTGATGTATCACTTCTGGCCAAAGCTGATTTGATGCATCTATTTATTGTTCAAGTATTATAAAAGCTATGTTGAGTATGCATTACAAACGTGAAATGTCTTAATTCTGGCCAAAGCTGATTTAATTCATTTATGTTTAGCATGCTTGATAAGTGCATAACTAAAGTGATTGTCTCATTTCTGGCCAAAGCTGATTTGTCACGATTACTTTGCACACATGCTTAAATGATTACACTTCTGGCCAAAGCTGATTTGTCTTCGTTTAAGTAGAATTTTCAATAAGTCTATTATTTTGATGTTAGTAATAGACATATCACAACCTCTTCACATAATGATCCTTATATCAATGATCCTTAATTAATTTTTATGATCATTTCGTCTGCCTTATTTTTTAGTACCCATAATTTTACTCACTGTAATTTTCTTCTATAAATCCATATCTCATCCATTCTAATTCCTAAATCTAATATGTTTTGCTTAAAGTTTCTATAAGAATTAGCTCTTAAATTAAATCCTTGATTATCTCTTAAGACAGGATAATCCTATTGCTCTCTTCTGATAAAGCACTACAGAAGAAAATTAGAGCATGATGAATAGGATAAATCGAACATGATGTCTCTTATGATAATCAAGATCCCTCTAACATAATTGCTATCACTAAAGTTATTCCAGATTAAGTCTTTCCTAAGACTAATCTATAATTGTGGAATAATCACAAGAACTCCTAAGATGCATGCCTTCATTTAAAATTCTAAACTATAAAGTTAAGTGGTATATGTGAATATATTATAATGTACAATACCATGACCCATAAAGTTAAGGGCTTACGCATGGAAATAAGTACATTTTTCCAGCACATTACATACTAAGATTTTCACTTGTACAAATTTGATGCCTTATAAATCAACTGTAACACTCAAAAGTACCAAAGTATAACGAGTGTGTTGATAAGCAACATATGTACAAAGATATAAATGTTTGAAGCTGGAAAATTTGTTGTTACTCACCTTAGAACCATTTAAAACTTTAAAAGAGGATTGTTCTAAGGTCCATAGACAAATTACAAGTGCTAATTCCAACTTTAAGGTTCTTCAAGGGAAAATCTCAGTGCATAATTATGTCATTAGACTAGACATAAGCAACGAGACTATCCATTATTCTAAAGAACAGTTGGATAAGTTAATTAGGTAGTCACTTACTAATGATATTTAAGTCTGATAATTTTAATATTCCAATTAACACATGATTAGTTGACTCTAGTTTTAAACGTTTCCTTACCAGAAGTCAACAAATAACTAACATGAGAGTTAGTGAAAAATTAAATGTTAAGACTATAAGAACCATAATAAGCAGTCTTCTAATAACGCTTTTTGATACCTTATATATTCTGAAGATTAATCAGAATATAGTATCATAATTAAGCAATGTTATGAAGGTTGTGAGGTTTGCCTAGTCAACATAAAGTCACACTTACCTTAAACTCTCATTTTATTTGTTCTAAATATATGGATTGAAACATTACTAAGATAAAACTAGATGATACCTTACACTTTCACAACTTTTGTCATCATGTAAATGAGAATTTGACAAAAGGAAAATGAGACTTACAAATTTCATCCATTATAACCAAAATTCATGAGAAATCATGACATGGTTAATGAGGATGATTTTTTTTTATCTAATCTCATTCTAAGTGATTTTAAATCATGACGTTACAGCCCTAAATATTACTTGGCTTAAGGAATAAGCATGGGTCCATCATAAGTCATTCATTGACATTCGTGGAACTTATTCCAAATGGAATATTCAGACATAATTTATTTATCATTTGAAAGACTATCAACTTGTATCTAAATTTTATCGAATATGGCCCACGGTCTTAGAAGAAATCTATTCATATACTTAATAAGATTTCTATTAAATATGTCCTTGAGTTTTCTTATGACACCTGGACACTAAAGAAATCAAATAAAGTCTAACGTATATATGATAGGTTCCCACGTCACGTAGCTCATTGAAACTTCTCTTGTAGAATTCTAGAGATATTAAAGATCAGTGGGAGGATTAAGTGTCTTAATAATAACTTGCAATAGTTGCAAGAGGTGGGGGAGTGAAAACTTCATATTACCTAAATTTACACCTCTTGTACAAGACACTGCTCCATTATGACACTGTTCTATCAAAACTTGTCTCTTTAAAATCTAATGCTACTTTTACAAAAGTTTCATTGTTGCTTAATTGTGGGCACACTTAGATTTCTTACCTAAACTAACATAATCCTCAACAAAAGAAATCACAACGACTAACGTCATTAACTTGTTTCTCTATTAGAATTTGTTGGTCATTAAACATTGACCCTAAGCATGCTGAGTTCCTAAAGATTTCTAAGGTCAGTGGGAGCAGTCAAAGTCCTTATTATGACTTGCAAGGAATACAAGAGGCGGGGGGAAGAGTGTCATTAAATTTCACTCTGAATTTAACTCCGATTACACCTCTTGTACACCATACTGAACCAACTCTTTCAAACTTAAAAGGAAAATGATAGCAACCTAACCAAGAGCTAATCCATAAAACTGAAACTTCTAATGAACCCAATAATCAACTCAGGAGGTCATCTAGGTTTAAAAACCTACTAACTTTGATGATTACATAACCTCCTTAATGAAGTTGAAATGGACTTTGGAAAAGTTTACCGATCCTATCTCTTCAAATTAAGCCATTAGTGTCAATCAATCTTCTAAATGGAATAAAATAGTTTTCTAGTAAAACTGATTTTATGTGTTCGTATAACGTTTGGGATTTGATTGAATTACCTAAGAGTGTTCATAACTAAATCAAATCCTAATATAAGCTTTAAGACACGAAGAAGCATGATTGATTGTCAAAGGTTGTACTTAGGAAGAGATAAATTATCAAAGATTTCTTTGAGGATCATCACTGTTCTAGTAGCTTATAATAGTTTAAAGCTACATTAGATGAACATTAAAAACATTTTTCCTTAACAAATGGCAGACATATTTACATGTTCATAAAACAACCTGAAAGTTCTAAACTGAAGGTTAAGGAACACTTTGTTTGTAAGTCAATAAAATCCATGTATGGGTTAATGCAAACATTATAATGTGATGAAAAGCTAACGTAATTATTTTCATCAAGAATCAAGTGGATTAATGTACCTACCTCAAGATGAGTGGGAGCAACTAAAATAAACTTGTCTATATAGATGACATTCTTTTGACAAGTATATGTTACATAAGTCAAAGCATTGTTAACACAAACTTTGATATAATAAATCTCAGAGATATCTCTTACGTGATTGATATCATAACATACTGAGATAGACCCAATGGGATATTAGTTCCGTTCCATAAGTTTAACATTACATGGGTCCTTACATATGTAACAATCAATACTGCTCTCCTTCAGAGGATAATATGGTAAATGAGATTATTTTTTACGCTTCATTAATTGGAAGCCTTATGTAAGTTTAAGTCTATACTCGTTTAGATATTACTCACATTGCAACACACCAGATATGTCTAGATTAATGTGAAGCATCTAATGGAGTATTATAGTATCTTTAAAAGAAACGAGAGACTACAATTTAAAGAAGAAGTGAGAATTAAAACCGGTTTATTACTCTTACTTTGTGATGTTCAAAGATGACAAAATGTAATGTCGGGTACAGTGGCGAAGCTTGGATTTTTCGGCCGGGGGGGTGAAAACATATATACCCAAAAATTTCTATATAACCGGGGGGGGGGGGGGGGGTGAAAACGTATATACCCACAAATTTCTATACGAAAACTACATATATAACACTACTGAGCGAAAAATCCCAGGGGGCGGACGTCCCCCCCCCCCCCGCCCCCATTAAGCTTCGCCCCTGGTCGGGTATATCTTTATGTCAGCAGACAAAACCTATCTCATGGAGGAGTCATAATAAACTGATAATAACAACCTAAGTTATAACGACATAATATCGTCACTAAATGTTGTTGGAAATATATCAGTGGACTCATAAGTTTATTAACTCCATATAATTAATGTTTTGAAGACTTAGTGTGATAAAGTCAGCTACCATGACTCCTTGAACAGTAACAGTTCGAGAGGTGCTGCATTAAATTTCGATATGCAATTAATTATTCGTTTATGAACGAATTGAGGAAACTAAGTTTTGTATCGAATACATTCATGATATGCTTAAGGATCCTATAACTGAAGGGCTATTACCCATAAGTCTTATTAAGAGAGCTCATAGACGGGTATTAATTAATGGCCGTGCACAATTGCATATCGTACTATGAATGACTAAGTATTAGTTAATTTTCCTCATCAGTTTCATTTTGTATGTCTCTAAGAATATGTCAAGTCGACATAATGGCATATAGACAAATAAAGTTACAAATCAAAGAAAGGGCTTATGCATATTTTGATCATGACGGTTAGGTTTTAAATTAAGGCTATAGTATGATTAATGGGGGTCCTGAGTCGCATAATTATTCAACGGTTGTATTTCTCTGCTATAGTACTTGTTTAAGGCTAAAATGAGTGTTAACTCTTGATCAGGCTTACCTAATACTCATAATAAATGATTACTCGGCCAAGTGGGAGAATGTAAGAATAAATAAATAATATATTTATTTATATATGGCCATTATAATCATTTATATAATAATAGATCAAAATATTTAACAACCTATTATTTAATTAGTTGGTAATTGTTGATGGGCCTTATTACCATTATTAACTAATTAGGGTTTCCTCTTGGGTGCATATATAAGGAGATAATTAGAGGGTTAAAGGGTTAGACTCTATTTCACAATAACACCACTCATGAAATCGCCCCTCTCTCCTAATCGAACTCCCTTATTCGGTTTCTCTTACCACCATCATTAGATTGCACCCTAAGGAGGAACCAGACCAAGCTGACAATCATGTCAAACACTGTTGCTGCGTCTCCATCTGGATTCTCTGCTGGCCTGTGCTGATGCAATCAAAGGTATGTTTTCATGTTTTCCATTATATCTAAATAGAACTGAACAACACGGAGATCTCAATCTAGGTAATCAAAAGCACAAGAAACACATGCACGTCCGAGATAAGAAAAATAATAGCGTGTATCAATTAGCTCTATCAATTAGCTTTACATTGCTTGTCAATTAGTTGTACATAGCTGTACATTGACTGTCAATATTCTGTTTCCATACTATTGGCTCAATATTGTATTATAAATTGAGGTCAAATGAAACACGGAACTCATTCAGAAAATTACATTACGTTCTCTCACATGGTATCAAGTCTTTGATCCTCTTTCTTCCCCACCTTCCCTGCCACTTTCTTTACCCACCTTCCCCACTAGCCCTACACCCCTTTACCCTTTCTTCGATTTACTCTTCTTCCCCACCACAAAAATTCTCTCATCTCCACTATCAACATCCAATTTTTTTTAAGGTTTTCCTTTTCTTTTCAACTTACATATCTTCTTCAGTATAATTTTTTCTTCACATCCCGCCATGGAAAATAAGCTACACCCCGCCATGATGCTCAACAACATCAAAAACATGGTCCCAATCACCCTGGAAGCGGAGACATCCCAATATACCACATGGACCACTCTCTTTGAAGTCCATTGTCGGGCTTACCGGGTCTATGATCACCTGAAACCACGTCCCGCAGCTGCCACTCCCACTGACACCACAGACGCGGCCAAGGCCATGTCTAATGAATACAGACGCGACCAACCCGCTCAAAATTCCCGGTTCAATGCCATGTCTAATGAATAGAGTGCACTAATTAAAAATGAGACATGGGAGTTAGTTCCACGTCAGCCTAATATGAACATTATTCGTAGTATGTGGTTGTTTAAACATAAGTTCAAATCTGACGGGTCTCTGGAACGGTGTAAGGCTCGTTTGGTTTGTGATGGCAGAAGTCAGCAGGTTGGAATCGATTGTGTGGACACTTTTAGTCCGGTTGTTAAACCGGCTACTATTCGCTTGGTTCTCTCCTTAGCTCTCTCTCAATCTTGGTCGATTGCGCGGTGGGTTAACTTACCTCCTTTTTATTTTTTCTCGGTGAAGGATATTATAGAATTGGCTTCGAATTCTAGATGGTCGACAGGTAAGAAAGTGATTTTTCAAGGCATCGTGGTATTGACGTGTTGGCGTATTTGGAAAGCAAGAAATGAGAAGATTTTTCGAGATACAAGCAGAAATGTGATAGAGATTGTGTCCGACATCAAAGCGTTAGGCTATCTTTGGTATTCCAATAGGTATAGAAAGAGTGTAGTGGATTGGAAGGATTGGCAAATGTTTAATTTTGATGTAATGTAACTGTGGTGGTTGTAGGGATTCTCCGCCTTGGAGATTTCCCGGTTTTTTGTGGTTTTTATAAAGTTTGCCTTTCAAAAAAAATTAATCATATATTTTTTTTTATTTTTTTCCCATCAACTCATTACATTACAGTGCTTTTTATCTTTGTTTTATTTTCTTACAAACGCATTATATTTCATTTTCTTTTTTTATCAACTAAACTCATTATATTTCATTTTCTTTTTTCGATCAACTGAGTGATTTTTTATCTTTATATTATTATCTTAGCAATGTTTCAACCTTTTTCAATCAACTAATGTTAAATACATAAAATATAAATCATCTCAAATAAATTTGAAGAATGAAATATGAAGCATAATAAAAATAATCGAACATTACAAATATCAAATACAAACAAAAATAAAAATGTCAAATAAAGACTATTGATCTCAATGCTAAAAAATTAAAAGAAAACATGTAAAAAATCAACTCGCTTAGTGACCCCGACACGATAAGATAAAGCTTTTAGTTGTGACTTGCGAAACTTATCATTAAAGTTGTTGATAAAATACTTTAAGCAATACCTAGAAGAATGAATAATAATCATTAAGCGGGTTGATTTTTTTTTTTTTTTACATTTTTGCTTTTAATTTGTTTGCCATCGAGATCAATAGTGACTCAACTTTATTTGACATTTCTATTTTCATTTGTATTTGACATTTTTAATATTTGATTATCTTTGTTATGATTCGTGTTTCATTCTTCAAATTTATTTGAGATGCTTTATATTTTCTGTATTTGACATCAATTGATCTTAAAAAAGTTTAAATATAATGAAAGCTAAGAAAATAAAATAAAATAAAATAAAAAGCACTCAGTTGATTAAAAAATGAAATATAATGAGTTTAGCCGTAAGAAAAAAGAAAACGAAATCTAATGACTTTGTAAGAAATAAAATAAAATAAAAAATAGTACATGCGTTGATGGAAAAAATATAAATAAATATGTGATTAATTGAATAAAAAGTAAAAAGATTGAAGCAACTGAGAGGGAATGTAACTTTTATTAAATTCATTAATCTAATAAATAAATAAGACAATGAAAAAGTAATAAAAACATTATTTTGGTAAATAGTTTATTGGGAACACCAAAATGGTAAGGCTATCACTATTTGCACACATTGGCAGGCTATCTGCACACTTAGGGTTTACATACGCTGCGTAGAGGTCAATACGCAGCGGCGTATAGGGTTAACCCTATATGCTGCGTATTGACCTCTATGCAGCGTATGTAAGGGGCAGGTACACGACCAGACAGTCAAACCTAGTACCATGTCAAATCACTCTGACATACGCTGCGTATTGATCAATACGTAGCGTATACTAGTAACCCTATACGATGCGTATTGATCAATACGCAGCGTATGTCAGACTGATTTGACCCTGATACGATGTTGTCTTGGCACGTGAATAAAGTAATACGGGGCGTAGAGAGCTCTACGCTGCGTACTGAAGTAAATTTGAAAGTCTATTTAGCTCTGCCTTCTTTTCATCTTCGCACAAGCAACAATCTATTCTTCTGTGTTTCATGTTCTTCTTCGGTAGAGAATTTACACCCATCATTTGTTATGTTTTTTGTTCAATCTTGTTAAAATGTCATCATTTTTGAACGAGAATTATTTCGGTAATCGCTATTCTAAAGACACATGGGGAGCAAATGATGTCAATGAGGAGGAGGAGGTTGTGTCTGGAGTCCCTGTTGATCAAAAAACACAGTTGCCAGACTTGAACAGGACTCCCACTCCACCTGTTGATGAACCAAATTACCCGGCGCATGAAGTGTATCCTGTCACACCCCCAAAATCCCCCATGCGGGGTATCACCGCTTGGAGGCGTGACATGACCAGGATCGAGCCACCAATCATACTGAACAACGTACTTAAGTAAATAAAGACAACCACAATACGATTGGTGACCAAAAGCTAGCTAACCAAGTTTTTAATTTAGACAGCGGAAGCAATAACGTAAGGTTCAAAACATAAGTTCGCAGTTCATAAGTTTAAAGTCCAACACATAGGTTTAATAAGTTCATAATGTTTTAAACACTAAATACTGGACATAACCGTCCGCACACCACAACGACTTCTTCCTCGTGCAAGCTCCAAGCATTTAGTGACCTGTAAGGCATGTAACAACGAGTCAACAACAAAGTTGAGTGAATTCACAATTGGTTGTTTAGTTTAGCATTCGTTTCGTAAATCATCTGTTCGTTTTGAAAACCATGTATCGTATAATTTCGTATCGCGGTCTTTCTGACATGTTTGCGAAGATTAGTGGGGGTTTCCCATGTGTTACTAGACCACGCGTATCGACTGCTACGAAAATGTAAGAGGTGCCCTAAGTCAATGTCTATCAGCATTGACCCTTTGCCCATAGTCCATTAGTACACGCCCGTCCGACTGGCACGGTGTGAGGTTTGTTAAACCTAATAGCGCTATTAACTAATGACCCGCTCGCCATAGGCCTCGGCGATTAAGTCGATAATTGAGGGACTTAAAGTGATAGAGTTGATGGTCTTATGATCGTGTACGTAGGTTTTACGTACGTGCCCTTCAATCCGAGGACAGTAGTAAGTATGAGTGTACGTAGGTTTTACGTACGTGCCCTTCAATCCGAGGACAGTAAAAAGTAGTTTAATAGTAATGATAGTACAAGTAGTTATTCAATCCCATTCCCAACCCCTGGGAATCCCATGCCTTAGAAAGAGTGTGAACTCACCTCGGTTTGCTTGGTTAGGTTCTCAAATATAGTTAACAGTCAAGGTCGGTCAATCACGTCCTAATAAGGTACGGATAACAATCAGTTTCTCATGCATAACACGTATCCTACGTATGGTTTATTTGCACATTACTTCGTCCACATAACAGGTACACACTTTAACGATTTATGCCCATATAAACCTCCCATCCATTCTCCACTCATAAACAAACATACGATATTGCACGTAACACACATAACATGTTAGATCATTCACCGATAGCATACTCGACATTTAGACACGCAAGTCACAACTTACGTCAATTCAGCATTTATATTCGAAACCGGCTGTTTTCGGACATTTAAATAAAATACTTAACTTATTCCAAAAATTCCCAAATTTTTGCGGAACGTCCTAATCGACCCACAAATTATTGTGTAAAAATATCGGGGTCTAGTTCATTATCAGTAATTTATAGAAAATCGTTTACCGAACTGTGATCAGATTTGTTACATTCTGATCATAGTTTACGGAAAAATTCGTCAAAAATTCCTCGTAAGTCCGTTTATCGAAATTCCAGTTCGAGGGTCACAAATACATCCGTGACCATTTTTGATAAAAGTTTCAGGGGCTGGTTCGGTTCAGGTTTTAAGTTGTGATCGAAAACGCACAGCCCAATTTTCTGCAGTAAAAATCAGCCTTAGCTGCTGTCACGAAAACAGATTTTTAAAATAGTAACCGACCTCAGAAAAATACGATTCCAGCGCCATTTTCTTCGTTTTTCGAAAAGACACGATTTAGGCTTTTGAAATTCCGTTTTTCTAGTTTTTAAAGTCCGTTTACAGCCTGTTGAAGGCGGCTGTAAAAATGCATCAGCATGTTATTTTTAAGTTTAAACATTACTAAATCGCATCAACGAGTGTCCGAACAATGGATTTAGCAAGAAAACAACTTTTAAACATCAAGTATGATTTACCCAACCCTCAAACCAACAAGATTCCGCTTCAAAAATCAGCCACAAGTAAACTTTTATGTAGCTTTTATGTTCATAACTTATGTTACACATTTTCTAGCATTCTCGTTATTTAGTGATTTAAACAACAACACACATACTACAAATCATAAATTTCGAACAAGATGAAACAAGTTAAGATGAGACTTACTACTAGCTTATAGCTAGGGATGAATCTAATGCAAAGTGATGAGAAAATGATGGTGAAAAAGACTAGAACAAGCTCCTTAGAAAGTCATTCAAGATGCAACCTCCATAGATCTTCTTGTAAGCTTTGTATGGCACTAGTAAATGAAGGAGATGAAGATGTTTAAAGGTGATGGTGGGTTCGGTTTAGGTGGTGACCGAAATGGGGAGAGAGGGTGAGGTAGAGTGTATGATCTTGAGTCATGATGATAAATCCAAGAACTCCATACATATAAGATCATTCATATATCATGGATACTTACACAAGAAATAAATCAAATCAAATATAATCTTGCCAAATATTAGAAGTATGGTTAGAAGATATGTGGGGTCCCACTTGGGAACTAAAATCGTTGGGGGGGGGGTGTAAGTGAAAAATTGTGACTAAATTAGTAAAGGTAAGTTAGGATGTAAGTAATGTGGTAGATTGATTTCTAGCGGGTGTTATGGCATACGGGGATCATGACTAGCCATAAAATAGTAAAATAATGTTCATGACAAAAATTTAGTGTTCCGGGTAATCTCCGGTTGTACGGTCGGATACTGTTCCGTTAAAGTGTTTAATTGTACCGTAAAGTGTCTTATTTATATATTTTTGTAACGCAATTTATTCCTAACACATAGGAAAACATACCGGACTTTTTAGTAACTTTTCTGTATACTACTTGTATGCTAACACGCACATGTAAGTATAGTTCAGTAATCATAGAGCAGTTAAATATTTCAACACAGTCACCAAGCACTTAAATTATTATTAAATAAATTGTACGGAATACATGTAAATTGAGGGTTGTCACATTCTCCCCCTGTTAAGAGAATTTCGTCCCGAAATTTAGCGCGTGGTTACTGAGGAAGCTAGTTAAGTTGCGTTGTTTTCCTGATTTTCCTGGGGTGTCACATCATTCCCCCGTTGATTTGGAATTTCGTCCCGAAATTCTGCAGTAGCTTCAGCCTCAGTAGTGGTTGCGTTTTTCTTAAACAGTTGGGGATACTTGAGTTTCATTTGGTCTTCTCGTTCCCAGGTATACTCTGGGCCACGACGAGCATTCCAACGAACTCGGACCAGAGGTATCCTGGTATGCTTGAGGATCTTAACATCTTGATCCGTAATCTCTACTGGTTCCTCGACGAATCGCAGCTGTTCGTCGATAGTGAGTTCCGTCAGAGGAACTATGAGGGTCTCATCTGACAGACACTTCTTCAGATTCGACACATGGAAAACATTGTGAACTCCGCTGAGTTCTTCAGGTAGATCCAACCTGTAGGCGACTTTGCCAATTTTCTCAATGACTTCGAATGGTCCGACATAACGCGGATTGAGTTTGCCTCGTTTGCCAAAGCGGACTACACCTTTCCAAGGTGAGACTTTGAGTAGCACTCGATCCCCAACCTGGAGCTCGAGTGGTTTTCTTCCCTTATCAGCATAGCTTTTCTGACGGTCACGAGCTGCTGCCATTCGCTGTCGTATCTGAGCAATTTTCTCGGTGGTATCTACCACAAGTTCTGGGCCAGTGATTTGGCTGTCACCAACTTCTGCCCAACAGAGAGGTGATCGGCATTTGCGTCCGTACAATGCCTCAAACGGAGCGGCTTGGATGCTGGTGTGGTAGCTGTTGTTGTACGAAAACTCCACTAGCGGGAGGTGCCTTTCCCAGCCATTACCAAAATCGATTACACATGCCCTAAGCATGTCTTCAAGGGTTTGGATGGTGCGTTCAGATTGCCCATCCGTCTGCGGGTGATAAGCGGTGCTCATATCTAAACGTGAGCCAAAGGACTTGTGCATTGCTTGCCACAGTTCAGAAGTAAAACGTGTGTCACGATCAGATATAATAGAGGTTGGCACTCCGTGCTTCGACACCACTTCCTTTAGGTAAATGTCTGCAAGAGTAGAACACTTATCCGTTTCTTTGATAGCCAGAAAATGTGCAGACTTGGTTAGTCGATCTACGATCACCCAAATGGTATCGTTTCCGCGTTGAGATATGGGCAGGCCGGTAACGAAATCCATGGAAATTTGCTCCCATTTCCATTTCGGGATCTCCGGTTGTTGAAGTAGGCCTGATGGTTTCTGATATTCAGACTTGACTCTCGCACAAGTCAAGCACTTGCTGACGTAGGTTGCTATGTGGGCTCTCATGCCAGGCCACCAGTATGTGGTCTTTAAATCGTGGTACATCTTATCCGAACCAGGATGTACTGAATAACGAGACTTATGTGCTTCATCCATCACAAGCTCGCGTAAGTTGCCATAGAGTGGAACCCAAATACGCCCTGTTACATAGTAGGCGCCGTCTTCCTTTTGTTTTAGCCGTTGCCTCGATCCTCGTAGGGATTCAGCCCTGATGTTTTCTGCTTTCAATGCTTCGACCTGAGCATCGCGAATCTGAGCGGGAAGGTTAGATTGGATGGTAATCTGTAGAGCACGTACACGCCTAGGTATGGTATCCTTTCGACTGAGGGCGTCGGCCACAACATTGGCCTTGCCCGAATGATACTTGATTGCGCATTCATAATCGTTCAAGAGCTCGACCCATCGGCGTTGACGCATGTTCAACTCCTTTTGCTTGAAGATATGCTCGAGACTCCTGTGATCGGTGTAAATGGTGCACTTGGTACCGTACAGGTAATGTCTCCATATCTTAAGCGCGAATACAACTACTCCCAGCTCCAGATCGTGAGTAGTGTAATTTCTTTCGTGAACCTTGAGTTGGCGCGATGCGTAGGCAATGACCTTGTCACGTTGCATCAATACCCAACCAAGTCCTTGGATGGAAGCGTCGCAATAAACCACGAAATCATCGGTGCCTTCGGGCAATGAGAGGATAGGCGCGCTACAAAGTCTATCCTTTAGATTTTGAAATGCGGACTCTTGTGCATCACCCCAACGATAGATGACACCCTTCTGAGTCAGTGAAGTGAGAGGTTGCGCAATCTTGGAGAAATCTTTGATAAACGTTCTGTAATATCCTGCCAAACCCAAGAATTGGCGGATTTCTGTTGGTGTGCGGGGTGCAGGCCAGTTCTTGATTGAGTCAACCTTGGATGGATCCACATGAATCCCATCCTTGTTTACCACATGGCCTAGAAAGTGGACTTCGCGAAGCCAGAAGTCACATTTCGAAAACTTGGCATACAACTGCTCTTTTCGAAGAAGTTCCAACATAAGTCGTAGATGCTGCTCGTGTTCCTCCTGACTCTTAGAATAGATCAGGATATCGTCGATGAACACAATAACGAACTTATCCAGGTAAGGCTTGCACACTCGGTTCATGAGATCCATGAAGACCGCTGGTGCATTCGTCAGCCCGAATGGCATAACCAGAAACTCATAATGGCCGTAACGAGTTCTGAATGCTGTTTTGGAGACGTCCTCATCTCGGACCCTCAGCTGATGGTATCCCGATCTCAAATCAATCTTGGAGTAATAGCTTGACCCTTGCAACTGGTCGAACAAGTCGTCAATACGTGGAAGAGGATAACGATTCTTCACAGTCACCTTGTTAAGCTCGCGATAGTCAATACACATTCTGAAAGTACCATCTTTCTTCTTTACGAACAAGACTGGAGCTCCCCAGGGCGAAGAGCTAGGACGTATAAAACCCTTTTCCAAGAGTTCTTGTAGTTGTGTGGACAGTTCTTCAAGTTCTGATGGAGCTAGACGATATGGTGCTCGAGCTACTGGTGCTGCTCCAGGAGCTAGCTCGATTTGAAATTCAACTTGGCGGTGAGGCGGAAGACCAGGTAATTCCTCAGGGAATACCTCAGGAAAATCGCGTACAACAGGTATGTCTTCAATTCTCTTCTCTTCCGTTGATGTGTCGGTAACGAGTGCTAGAATGGCAGTGTGGCCCTTTCGCAAACACTTCTGGGCCTTAAGGAAAGAGATGATGCCTTCGACAGCACCACTCTTGTCGCCACGAATCATGAGAGGTTCTTCACCAGAACGAGGAATGCGGATGATTTTCTCCTTGCAAACAATCTCCGCTTGATGATGAGATAGCCAATCCATCCCAATAACGACGTCGAAACTACCCAGTGTGATAGGAATAAGATCGATAGAGAAAGTCTGACCGGCTAAGACGAGGTTACAACCTTTAACTACGTGTGTGGCTTCAAGACTTTTACCATTTGCTAGCTCTACCGCGTGTTTGGTGTTCAAAAGTGTTGGAGTGCGCTTAAGCATTTGGCTAACTTTTACGGACACATAACTAGTATCGGCACCCGAATCGAATAAAACAGTAACAAAGAAGTCATCCAGAAGAAACTTACCCATCACAACGTTGGGATCGTTCCTTGCTTCTCCCTGACCAATCACGAAAGCACGACCTTGGGCGCCATTGCCATTATTGTTACCTCCATTGTTGCCTCCGTTGTTGTTTCCATTGTGGTTCCCGTTTCTTTGGTTATTGTTCTGGTTTTGGTTCAGCTGGGGGCAGTTCCTCTTAAAGTGGCCTTCAGCGCCACACTGAAAGCATCCTTTATTTCCCTGCTGCTGCTGATGGTGATTCTGTGGAGCTTGTTGTTGTTGTTGGCGATTCTGATTTGCAGGACGCGGGCTCCTGCAATCCTTAGCTTCATGACCCAGCTTTTGGCATCTCTGACAGCGACCTTTGTTGCATTGACCACTATGGTGTCTGTTACATTTGTTGCACTTTGGGTGGTTTCCTCGATACCCACCATGTCCTTGATTACCGGAGGATTGCTGACCAGGACTCCGGTAGTCATCAGTCTTTCGTTGTTGAGACTGAGCCGAAGCAGAACCCTTACTGGAGTTTCCATCCCATTTTCGCTTGTTGTCGGTAGGTGCATCAGAAGTAGCTGTGGCACTGATTCGTTTGGGCAGCCTGTTTTGCTCCACCGCCTGGTCAGTGAGTCGATGAGCCAACTTGATAATTTGCTGAATTGTGCCCAGGTTGGTTGAAGTTACGTGACTTTGAATCTCTGGTACAAGGCCATTGAGGTACAACTCGATTCGTTTGATGGGAGGGTCCACCATAGTTGGACACAGGATGGCCAGTTCGTTTGACCTCTTAGTATACGCTTCAATCTCAGACCCCGTCATCTTTAGATGGTAAAATTCCACTTCTAGTTTGTGGATGTCATCCCGACTACAGTACTCCTCCTTGATCAGCTCTTTAAAGCCATTCCAGGGTGTGGCATTAGCAACTGCCAGTCCTAGTAGTTGAACCTGTGCCTTCCACCAGGTTAACGCAGCTCCTTCAAGTGTTCCGGTAGCATATTTCACCCTACGGTCTTCGGGGCATTCGCACATCTCGAAAACTGACTCAAGCTTTTCAAACCAGTGAAGAAGGCCCACTGTTCCTTCGGTGCCACTGAAAGTGGTAGGTCGGCAGTCCATGAACGTCTTGAATGTGCACACAGGAGGCTGAGCATGTTGACCTCCTGCAGGGACAGCTGCGAGTGCCTCAGCAACTCGTTCGTTGATCAAAGCCGTCAGCTGGGCTTGAGTTAGGTTCAAGCGTCCACCCATAATCTTCACAACGAAATAACATAGATGAGAAAAGTGTCGCGAAAGTGCGTAAGTGTGGGACGATAGTGGAGAGTAAGCATGCAAAGTTCAAATAGCAATTACCACATTATCTAATGCACAGTGAGAACTATCTAACCGATAATATAACATAAATCATACCACTTATGGTGTCGAGTCTTGCACGTGGAGTGAAGCGTCGTTGTGGATTGTTGAGCATTATACGGGTTATAGTCTGGTTTTATCAAAAAGCTTTTCCCTTTTTAAAACCAAGTTCACTATAACCAATGGCTCTGATACCAATCTGTCACACCCCCAAAATCCACCATGCGGGGTATCACCGCTTGGAGGCGTGACATGACCAGGATCGAGCCACCAATCATACTGAACAACGTACTTAAGTAAATAAAGACAACCACAATACGATTGGTGACCAAAAGCTAGCTAACCAAGTTTTTAATTTAGACAGCGGAAGCAATAACGTAAGGTTCAAAACATAAGTTCGCAGTTCATAAGTTTAAAGTCCAACACATAGGTTTAATAAGTTCATAATGTTTTAAACACTAAATACTGGACATAACCGTCCGCACACCACAACGACTTCTTCCTCGTGCAAGCTCCAAGCATTTAGTGACCTGTAAGGCATGTAACAACGAGTCAACAACAAAGTTGAGTGAATTCACAGTTGGTTGTTTAGTTTAGCATTCGTTTCGTAAATCATCTGTTCGTTTTGAAAACCATGTATCGTATAATTTCGTATCGCGGTCTTTCTGACATGTTTGCGAAGATTAGTGGGGGTTTCCCATGTGTTACTAGACCACGCGTATCGACTGCTACGAAAATGTAGGAGGTGCCCTAAGTCAATGTCTATCAGCATTGACCCTTTGCCCATAGTCCATTAGTACACGCCCGTCCGACTGGCACGGTGTGAGGTTTGTTAAACCTAATAGCGCTATTAACTAATGACCCGCTCGCCATAGGCCTCGGCGATTAAGTCGATAATTGAGGGACTTAAAGTGATAGAGTTGATGGTCTTATGATCGTGTACGTAGGTTTTACGTACGTGCCCTTCAATCCGAGGACAGTAGTAAGTATGAGTGTACGTAGGTTTTACGTACGTGCCCTTCAATCCGAGGACAGTAAAAAGTAGTTTAATAGTAATGATAGTACAAGTAGTTATTCAATCCCATTCCCAACCCCTGGGAATCCCATGCCTTAGAAAGAGTGTGAACTCACCTCGGTTTGCTCGGTTAGGTTCTCAAATATAGTTAACAGTCAAGGTCGGTCAATCACGTCCTAATAAGGTACGGATAACAATCAGTTTCTCATGCATAACACGTATCCTACGTATGGTTTATTTGCACATTACTTCGTCCACATAACAGGTACACACTTTAACGATTTATGCCCATATAAACCTCCCATCCATTCTCCACTCATAAACAAACATAAGATATTGCACGTAACACACATAACATGTTAGATCATTCACCGATAGCATACTCGACATTTAGACACGCAAGTCACAACTTACGTCAATTCAGCATTTATATTCGAAACCGGCTGTTTTCGGACATTTAAATAAAATACTTAACTTATTCCAAAAATTCCCAAATTTTTGTGGAACGTCCTAATCGACCCACAAATTATTGTGTAAAAATATCGGGGTCTAGTTCATTATCAGTAATTTATATAAAATCGTTTACCGAACTGTGATCAGATTTGTTACATTCTGATCATAGTTTACGGAAAAATTCGTCAAAAATTCCTAGTAAGTCCGTTTATCGAAATTCCAGTTCGAGGGTCACAAATACATCCGTGACCATTTTTGATAAAAGTTTCAGGGGCTGGTTCGGTTCAGGTTTTAAGTTGTGATCGAAAACGCACAGCCCAATTTTCTGCAGTAAAAATCAGCCTTAGCTGCTGTCACGAAAACAGATTTTTAAAATAGTAACCGACCTCAGAAAAATACGATTCCAGCGCCATTTTCTTCGTTTTTCGAAAAGACACGATTTAGGCTTTTGAAATTCCGTTTTTCGAGTTTTTAAAGTCCGTTTACAGCCTGTTGAAGGCGGCTGTAAAAATGCATCAGCATGTTATTTTTAAGTTTAAACATTACTAAATCGCATCAACGAGTGTCCGAACAATGGATTTAGCAAGAAAACAACTTTTAAACATCAAGTATGATTTACCCAACCCTCAAACCAACAAGATTCCGCTTCAAAAATCAGCCACAAGTAAACTTTTATGTAGCTTTTATGTTCATAACTTATGTTACACATTTTCTAGCATTCTCGTTATTTAGTGATTTAAACAACAACACACATACTACAAATCATAAATTTCGAACAAGATGAAACAAGTTAAGATGAGACTTACTACTAGCTTATAGCTAGGGATGAATCTAATGCAAAGTGATGAGAAAATCATGGTGAAAAAGACTAGAACAAGCTCCTTAGAAAGTCATTCAAGATGCAACCTCCATAGATCTTCTTGTAAGCTTTGTATGGCACTAGTAAATGAAGGAGATGAAGATGTTTAAAGGTGATGGTGGGTTCGGTTTAGGTGGTGACCGAAATGGGGAGAGAGGGTGAGGTAGAGTGTATGATCTTGAGTCATGATGATAAATCCAAGAACTCCATACATATAAGATCATTCATATATCATGGATACTTACACAAGAAATAAATCAAATCAAATATAATCTTGCCAAATATTAGAAGTATGGTTAGAAGATATGTGGGGTCCCACTTGGGAACTAAAATCGTTGGGGGGGGGGGGGGGTGTAAGTGAAAAATTGTGACTAAATTAGTAAAGGTAAGTTAGGATGTAAGTAATGTGGTGGATTGATTTCTAGCGGGTGTTATGGCATACGGGGATCATGACTAGCCATAAAATAGTAAAATAATGTTCATGACAAAAATTTAGTGTTCCGGGTAATGTCCGGTTGTACGGTCGGATACTGTTCCGTTAAAGTGTTTAATTGTACCGTAAAGTGTCTTATTTATATATTTTTGTAACGCAATTTATTCCTAACACATAGGAAAACATACCGGACTTTTTAGTAACTTTTCTGTATACTACTTGTATGCTAACACGCACATGTAAGTATAGTTCAGTAATCATAGAGCAGTTAAATATTTCAACACAGTCACCAAGCACTTAAATTATTATTAAATAAATTGTACGGAATACATGTAAATTGAGGGTTGTCACATATCCGGATTACGGATACGGGTATGAATCTCCGTTCGTGCAACAAAGTGGATACGGTGATGAGAATGTACCTGTTGATGAACCATATTACCCGACGCAGCAATCGTATCCGGGTTATGGGGGATATAGGGGTGAAGGTGGATACGGAGGTTACAATGGATACGGGGGTGAAGGTGGATACGGTGGAGACGGGGTAGAAGATAGATACGGTGGATACGGGGGTGAAGGTGGATACAGTGGATACGATAGATATGGGGGTGAATGTGGATACGGTGGATACGGAGGCTACGGTGGATACGGAGAATATGGTGGATATGGTTATGAGTCCCGTAACACACCACTTTATGAACCATCTACCTCGGGCAATCCGTTTCAAATAAATGATAATGAGGTATCACATTAAAATAATAATTATTATTATTGTTAAAAATATTATAATTATAATTATAATTATTATTATTGTTGTTGTTAATAATATTATAATTATAATAATTATTGTTATTGTTAAAAATATTATAATCATAATTATTATTGTTATTATTGTTAAAATACTATAATTATAATTGTTAATATTATTATTATTAATATTATTATTATTATTATTGTTATTAATATTGTTAAAAATATTTTTATTATTATTAAAAATATTATAATTATAATTATTATTATTATCATTATTGTTATTGTTATTATTATTATTGTTATTATTATTATTATTGTTATTATTATTATTATTATTATTATTGTTAAAAATATTATAATTATAATTATAATTATTATTATTATTATTGTTATAATTATTGTTATTATTATTATTGTTGTTATTATTATTATTATTATAATTGTTATTATTATTATTATTGTTAAAAATATTATAATTATAATTATTACTATTACTATTATTATTGTTATAATTATTATTATTATTATTATTATTGTTATAATTATTATTATTATTATTATTATTATTATTATTATTGTTATAATTATTATTATTATTTTTATTATTATTATTGTTATAATTATTATTATTATTATTGTTATTATTATTATTATTATTATTATTGTTATTATTATTATTATTATTGTTATTATTATTATTATTATTGTTATTATTATTATTATTATTATTATTATTGTTATTATTATTATTATTATTGTTATTATTATTATTGTTATTATTATTATAGTTATTATTATTATTATTATTGTTATAATTATTATTATTATTATTATTACCCTATATATTAAAAATCGAAATGAATGAACAGTAACAGCTAAAAATATAACATATTAAATTTAAAAATATAATTGAATAGTAACATTACTAAGTGATGAGCAAATGGTATCGGGTACCGGTATTAAATTTATTAAATCAGGTGTATTTTCTGTATCGGTTCGGCACCGGTATTCACCGGCTTTTACCCTCAAATGTCGTACAAGTACCGACCGGTACCGAATCGTCCTGTACCAGGTATATTCAGTACCTGTACCCACTTTTGGGAATTTCGGTAACGGTATTTTCGGTACCGGTTAGTACCGAGCTCATCAAATTCTGTAGCAATGCAAGTAATTACACTGTTTAAATTACTTTTCATACACACGGTAAGTAAATTGTATTTCGTTTGAATTAGGTTTTATATACACAACAACTTATTTTGTTTTCTTTTTTGTGTTTTTTTTAATGAATGAACTGTAGCATATAAAATTAACTTGGATATTTAGATTATGTATGAGCAAATCGCTTCAAATCCTGTAATCAAACAGGTATCGTATCGGTACCAAATTTACTATACCAAATCATTTTCGGTACTAATTTGGTATCCACCTTTTGGCGTTTTTAGAATCGTTACTTACGGTTGGACACCGGTCTAGCACCATACCCGTATTTATTGATCCTACCCTTCAAATAACATACCGTATTGTACCGAGTAATTTCGGTGCCTGTACCTAATTTCAAGATTTTCCGGATCGGTAATTTCGGTGCGGTTACCGGTACCGAGCTCATCCATATTTTAACGTGTTAGCACCGTAATAACTGAACTGAAAACAACCGAATTTCCAACGTGTAAGACGTGTGGGTCCTATTATTATATATTAGGTTATTTAAAATCGTTTTTTAGGACGGAGTGACTATCCTTACCACGTCATTTTTATTTATGTTTTGATATTCGGTATTTGTTTGCCGTTGTTGACACGCGTTTTGCAGTCATTGGATCCCCGCCGCAACGCGCGGGCGGAAAATAACTAGTTATTATTATTAATGAATTCAAGTTTGTTGTCAAAAAAACAAAAACAAAATGAAAATAATCACATAAAAATACATTGAATAGTAACATTACTAAGTGATGAGCAAATGGTATCGGGTACCGGTATTAAATTTATTAAACCGGGTGTATTTTCTGTATCGGTTCGGCACCGGTATTCATCGGTTTTTACCCTCAAATGTCGTACCAGTACCGACCGGTACTGAATCGTCCTGTACCAGGTATATTCAGTACCTGTACCCACTTTTGGGAATTTCGGTAACCGTATTTTCGGTACCGGTTGGTACCGAGCTCATCAAATCCTGTAGCAATGCAAGTAATTACACCGTTTAGATTACTTTTCATACACACGGTAAGTAAATTGTATTTCGTTTGTATTTGGTTTTATATACACAACAACTTATTTTGTTTTCTTTTTTTGTTTTTTTTAATGAGTGAACTGTAGCATGTAAAATTAACTTGGATATTTAGATTATTGATGAGCAAATCGCATCAAATCCTGTAATCAAACGGGTATCGTATCGGTACCAAATTTACTATACCAAATCATTTTCAGTACTAATTTGGTATCCACCTTTTGGCGTTTTTAGAATCGTTACTTTCGGTTGGACACCGGTCTAGCACCATACCTGTATTTATTGATCCTACCCTTCAAATAACATACCGTATTGTACCGAGTAATTTTGGTGCCTGTACCTAATTTCAAGATTTTCCGGATCGGTAATTTCGGTGCCGTTACCGGTACCGAGCTCATCCATATTTTAACGTGTTAGCACCGTAATAACTGAACTGAAAACAACCGAATTTCCAACGTGTAAGACGTGTGGGTCCTATTATTATATATTAGGTTATTTAAAATCGTTTTTTAGGACGGAGTGACTATCCTTACCACGTCATTTTTATTTATGTTTTGATATTCGTTATTTGTTTGCCGTTGTTGACACGCGTTTTGCAGTCATTGGATCCCCGCCGCAACGCGCGGGCGGAAAATAACTAGTTATTATTATTGTTGTTGTTGTTATTATTATTAATGTAACTTTTTTTAGAGTTTCATATCTCTAACTGATTTGAAGAATTGGGTACAAGAAACGGGAAAGGAGTATGGTTACGTAATTGTTACCCGCTGATCGAAAAATAATGGCGGTACTACTGGGATGGTATGGTTTGTGTGCGACCGTAGTGGTGAGCACCGTAGTAAGGCAACAGTTGGGAAAGCTGGTAGCAAAAAAAAATCGTTGCCCATTTTCATTACTCGCCATCCGGGACGTGACGAATGACATGTGGGAGTTAAAAGTGGACAACGCGAACCATAACCACGAACCTACGACGAGTCTGTTGGGCCACGCTTTTGTGCGAAGATTTACTGAAGCCGAATACAAGCAAGTAGAGCAGCTAACTGCTCAAAACATGGAGCCACGTATCATATTTCAAACCCTAAGAAAGCAGTTCGACAGCCTGCATGTTCAGAAAGACGTGCAAAATGCGGTACAAAAAATTAGAGCGACAATAATGGACGGAAAGACTCCTATGCAGGCACTGGAAAGCCTTCTGCATGATCACCGATTCATTTACGACACCCGACAGGAACCCAAAACAGATGTCGTAACAGAGATTTTCTTTGTTCATCCTTATTCAATCAGTATGTGGCGTGCATTCCCGCACGTGATGTTGATCGACACGACCTACAAAACAAACCTCTACAACATGCCATTTGTCCAGGTTGTGGGTATGACGTCTACCAACAAGTCTTTTTGTATCGCACATGTCGTTATTTGTAAAGAACAAAGGGGTAACTACGTGTGGGTGCTTGAGCGGATCAAGTCAATATTGCATGAATGTATGATGCCGCGTGTGATAGTCACGGATAGGGAGCTTGCCCTAATTAACGCGTGTTCTAACGTATTCCCGAACGCAACCAGGCTTCTATGCCACTTTCACATCCAACAAAATATAGTTAGACAGTGCAAGAAAGGGTTCAATAAAGAATATTGGGGGAAATTTATGTCGTACTGGCGGAGATTGTGCGAATCTCCTTCAGAGCCCATGTACAAGTACAACTTGGAGAAAATGTATAACCGACTCGTGGTTGCCAACCGAGAAAGTAAGTGTTCCTTCAACAAATGACTCACCCAATCTATTATATTTTACACACGCTTTTACATTTCATTATTTTATTTTTGTTGGTGTCTATGATTACGTCTACGAAAACTGGCTCAAAGACTATAAAGAAATGTTCGTTTATGTTTGGACCGATAAGTGTCGCAACTTTGGTCAGCGCACCACCAACAGAGTTGAGAGCCAGCACGCAAATTTAAAAAGATACGTTACGTGCGGGAGTTCATTGGAGCGAATAGCTAGATGCGTCATTGATATAGTTGAAACTCAGTACGATGAAATACAAAAAAGTTTCACTGAGAGTATCGAAAAAACGATGAACCACCACAAACACCCACTGTTGGACAACCTACGTGGAAAGGTTTCCCATGAATCACTTGATTTGCTGGCAAAAGAGCTACTGAGGAAGATTGAGGTGTTGCGGAAACTTAACGCATCATGTGGTTGCCATATGTGGCTTAGCTGTGGATTGCCGTGTGCTTGTAGGCTGGAAAACTACAAACGTACAGGTAAAAAATATTAAAACGACAGGTAAGAAAGTGATTTTTCAAGGCATCGTGGTATTGACGTGTTGGCGTATTTGGAAAGCAAGAAATGAGAAGATTTTTCGAGATACAAGCAGAAATGTGATAGAGATTGTGTCCGACATCAAAGCGTTAGGCTATCTTTGGTATTCCAATAGGTATATAAAGAGTGTAGAAAATTGGAAGGATTGGCAAATGTTTAATTTTGATGTAATGTAACTGTGGTGGTTGTAGGGATTCTCCGCCTTGGAGATTTCCCGGTTTTTGTGGTTTTTCTAAAGTTTGCCTTTCAAAAAAAAATTAATCATATATATTTTTTTATTTTTTTCCATCAACTCATTACATTACAGTGCTTTTTATCTTTGTTTTATTTTCTTACAAACGCATTATATTTCATTTTCTTTTTTTATCAACTAAACTCATTATATTTCATTTTCTTTTTTCGATCAACTGAGTGATTTTTATCTTTATATTATTATCTTAGCAATGTTTCAACCTTTTTCAATCAACTAATGTTAAATACATAAAATATAAATCATCTCAAATAAATTTGAAGAATGAAATATGAAGCATAATAAAAATAATTGAACATTACAAATATCAAATACAAACAAAAATAAAAAAATGTCAAATAAAGACTTTTGATCTCAATGCTAAAAAATTAAAAGAAAACATGTAAAAAATCAACTCGCTTAGTGACCCCGACATGATAAGATAAAGCTTTTAGTTGTGACTTGCGAAACTTATCATTTAAGTTGTTGATAAAATGCTTTAAGCAATACCTAGAAGAATGAATAATAATCATTAAGCAGGTTGATTTTTTTTTTTTTTACATTTTTGCTTTTAATTTGTTTGCCATTGAGATCAATAGTGACTCAACTTTATTTGACATTTCTATTTTCATTTATATTTGGCATTTTTAATATTTGGATATCTTTGTTACGATTCGTGTTTCATTCTTCAAATTTATTTGAGATGCTTTATATTTTCTGTATTTGACATCAATTGATCTTAAAAAAGTTTAAATATAATGAAAGCTAAGAAAATAAAATAAAAATAAAAAGCACTCAGTTGATTAAAAAATGAAATATAATGAGTTTAGCGGTAAGAAAAAAGAAAACGAAATCTAATGAGTTTGTAAGAAAAAAAATAAAAATAAAAAATAGTACATGCGTTGATGAAAAAAATATAAATAAATATGTGATTAATTGAATAAAAAGTAAAAAGATTGAAGCAACTGAGTGGGAATGTAACTTTTATTAAATTCATTAATCTAATAAATAAATAAGACAATGAAAAAGTAATAAAAACATTATTTTGGTAAATAGTTTATAGGGAACACCAAAATGGTAAGGCTATACTATTTGCACACCTTGGCAGGCTATCTGCACACTTAGGGTTTACATACGCTGCGTAGAGGTCAATACGCAGCGGCGTATAGGGTTAACCCTATATGCTGAGTATTGACCTCTACGCAGCGTATGTAAGGGGTAGGTACACGACCAGACAGTCAAACCTAGTACCATGTCAAATCAGTCTGACATACGCTGCTTATTAATCAATACGTAGCGTATACTGGTAACCCTATACGATGCGTATTGATCAATACGCAGCGTATGTTAGACTAATTTGACCCTGATACGATGTTGTCTAGGCACGTGAATAAAGTAATACGGTGCGTAGAGAGCTCTACGCTGCGTATTGAAGTAAATTTGAAAGTCTATTTAGCTCTGCCTTCTTTTCATCTTCGCACAAGCAACAATCTATTCTTCTGTGTTTCATGTTCTTCTTCGGTAGAGAATTTACACCCCAAACCAAAATCATTTGTTATGTTTTTTGTTCAATCTTGTTAAAATGTCAATATTTTGGAACGAGAATTATTTCGGTAATCGCTATTCTAATGACACATGGGGAGCATATGATGTCAATGAGGAGGAGGAGGTTGTGTCTGGAGTCCATGTTGATAAAAAAACAGTTGCCAGACTTGAACAGGACTCCCACTCCACCTGTTGATGAACAAATTACCCGGCGCATGAAGTGTATCCGGATTACGGATACGGGTATGAATCTCCGTACGTGCAACAAATTGGATACAGTGCTGAGAATGTACCTGTTGATGAACCATATTACCCGACGCAGCAATCGTATCCGGGTTACGGGGGATACGGGGGTGAAGGTGGATACGGAGGTTACAGTGGATACGGGGGTGAAGGTGGATACGGTGGAGACGGGGAAGAAGATAGATACGGTGTATACGGGGGTGAAGGTGGATACATTGGATACTATAGATATGGGGGTGAAGGTGGATACGGTGGATATGGAGGCTACGGTGGATACGAAGAATATGGTGGATATGGTTATGAGTCCCGTAACACACCACTTTATGAACCATCTACCTCGGGCAATCCGTTTCAAATAAATGATAATGAGGTATCACATTAAAATAATAATTATTATTATTGTTAAAAATATTATAATTATTATTATTATTATTATTATTATTATTATTATTATTGTTGTTAATAATATTATAATTGTAATTATTATTAGGGAGGGGTTCGGCTACAAAGTCCATTTTTCCTACAAAGTGTACAAAGTCATAAAACACCACAATTTCAGCCAAAAAACACACTAAAAACCCATAAATAACTGAGTGAAGATCACTAAAACACAGTATCCAAACCCTAACAGTCCATAAAAACTTCAAACACACCATGGTAGAACTATGAATATAAAACACAACATGATAATCAACATAAAACACACTAATGTTAGGCATTCGATAATCAAAGCCTTATCATCCAAAACACAATACAAAACCTACAAATATGGCATTTTAGTAATCTTTACTTTGGTATTTGTGGGTTTTGAGTGTGTTTTATGGCTGAAATTGTGGTGTTTTATGACTTTTTACACTTTGTAGGAAAAATGGACTTTGTAGCTAACTCCCACCCTTATTATTATTATTATTATTATTATTGTTATTATTGTTAAAATACTATTATTATTATTATTATTATTATTGTTATTATTATTATTATTATTGTTAAAAATATTATAATTATTATTAGTATTGTAAAAAATATTATAATTTTTATTGTTATTATTATTATTGTTATTATTTTTATTATTATTATTATTATTGTTATTATTATTATTATTGTTAAAAATACTATTATTATTATTATTATTATTGTTATAATTATTGTTATTATTATTATTTGTAACACCTCGAAAATTTGTGATCAATGAAATAACGACACGTGTCATGTAAGACAAAAGTGTTATAAACCCGGATCTAATCAAAGATATATGGTAGGATTTAAAGCGTCGACATGTTAATTAAACACCTCTGAACGACCTAATTATAAATCCCAAGACCCTAATATATATTTTAAACATCTGGTATACTCAAATCCGGTAAATGCTAGCAATGATTGATGCGAATTACACAAGAATGGGATCCTACGAGGATGTGCACGACAACCTTCATTTACGGCCCTTTCAAAAGGGTCCAAGGAAACTTTATATCATTTCAAGGAGGTGTAATCTGTTCATGACCCAAACAAGAGGCCCCATACTGAAAATAATGGCCCAAAATCGTAATAACCATGTTACCCATTCATAAGCTTGAAAGGCCAACATTTTTTGTCTTCTGGAACAGGCTTACGGACCGTAAGGGTCAAGCCTTACGGTCCGTAAGGCATGCACAGCGAGCAGATTGTTGACAGTTGGCTGTTTTGAGCATGTAACCGACTTAGGAAGATATTTTCCACTTCCATGCGAGACCCCTACTGATTTTTAGGCTTAGGACCACTTGTAAATGATCTGGGAACAATGCTAGACTTGGTTGTCATGATCACAAGCCCTCAAATTCACTATAAAAGGGCCTTATGTTGCAACATTGTGATCACACCTTCCATCTGCATTTCTGGAGCTTCCTGGAGCATAAGAGCAGACCCAAGTTATCCCTAATCGTGCATAGGACTTCGGTAAGTACCCTTCACCTTCCTTAATTGAGTTTTACTTAGTTATTAGCTTAAAAGTCAAACCGTCGTAATTAATGATTGACTTAGCGATTAATAAATGGTCCAGTGATTAGTCGAATTAAAGGTAGTTATAAGTTGGTAATTATGTGGGCAATAAACCCTTAAAAGGGCACTCTCTGATTCCCACTCTAACTAGGACTTTTGTCAGGTCAAAGTTGATTAGAAAAAGTCAACAGAATGCTAATTTGCTAATTAACGCATAATTAACAATGTAGAAGGCATGTAACCTATTTTATCACTCTTATAACTTGGTAATAAGTATAATAACTGGTCTAAGCTTGTTTGATCCGACAATTTTCTGTTTAGACCCGGTTCGGAACTGAAAGTCGCAAAACTTTGACTTTTTCTTTGACTTCAGTTCTGACCCGATTTAGTATGATTTAGAAATGCCTTAGGGCTTCCTTAGGACCAGGTTACATGTTTGTATAACCCTCTGTGGTTGGTTCATTGATTCTCCGATTCGTTTACACGTTTCCGTTAATTGCTTAATGTTGACCATAATGCCCTTTTGACCATAAAACGAGAATTTTGAATATGTGAAAGGACAATAATCTTTGTTACTAATTTATAAACATGTCCCTAAGTTTTCACATCAGTTGGAGGTCTAGATTAGGAGTTATGCTCGTTAGCGTAACTAGAACGCTTTTTAGTAAATAAGCGGCGCAATTAGCATAAAGCCTATCTAAACCCAATTTTTGACACCAAACCTTTTTCCCAATGATATAATATAATATTTTGAGATTTTTAATTATTTTTAAACTGATCATAACCTAAGGTTATGACCTTGATTCGGTAAATACCGATTATACCCTTTTTGGTTATAAAATGAGTTCTACATAATATTTTGACACCAATCCAATTGCTACTAATTTTATATAATAAATAAAGTAATTTGAACTTTATAACCTGATCAGAAAACTCAGATTTCCTGTATAACCCGGAAATCGCTTAAAATGACTTTTTACGCGTATTAAACGCATAGTTTGAGTTTAAAACCATTTTGTCACATAAGACTTATCATCAACTGATGTAACCTATTAAAATAAGTTATTCTAATGATGTATTCAGACCCGAACCTCAGAATCATATTTAATCTCTTTAATAATATTTAAAATGACCAAAATACCCCTACGGGGCGTAAATTGAGATTAAACTCGTTTTGGGAATAATGGAAGATATCCTACTGATATCACAACATATTTAAGGCATATTAACTTAGGAAACCTGTTGAGGACTCTTATGGTTACCCGTTACGCTCCTTGCGCGTTCGGTTCGGTGTATGTAACTAGTTTGCATAAATTAGCCGAAACGGGTCAAACCATATCATCTTTGTCTCAAAATCCAGAATGTGTTCAAGTTACCCATATTAAACAAGCATACAAGCTTGTCGGGTCAAAACCACATTCTAAACCGGTCTTCGCTTTATCATGCGTTTGATCCGTGTTTTCCTTTTTAAAACTAACCGGTCTAAGTCTAAGCTTAATTAAAGACCCGTTAGGATTCTAATAGGTTATTAAAAAACCTTCGTTCCAGATTAGGAGCGCAGTAAAAGCTACGTGCACTTGCTGTATTTGATTTATACTTTGCTCATGTAAATACTCTTAACTTATTTTCCCTATACGGGCTTGGGATACCGTACTATAAAAGTACCGCTTGGTCGGGTATGTAGTCATTTAAATAGGATTGTGATTAATGTATTTACATAACTCGCTTTATTCTGTATTATTTGGTGTATGGCCCTTGGGGGTTAAATGACCATGTCCCGGATATCCTTGGCATCATTCAAAGAAATGGCCACGACCTAAGCACGGGGTGTAGGCGTACACCTGACAGATGCATTATGTAAAAGCTGGTAATCCACTTAGAGGAATACAATCCTTGTGGGCATTATACCTGTGGCGTGTCAGTTAATCTTTTCCGGCCCTACGAACCGGCCCTGATGGACGACAAATAAGTAAAACTGTATACAAGATTATATACAAATAATGGTCCCAAGTTATAAAGATATTTTGCCGAAGTGCATTCAAATCAATTTTCAAACTCTTTTCAAAATGAGTCAGTTAAGTTGTAGTTACCAGTGTAAACTGACGTATTTTCCAAAAAGGCTAAGTGCAGGTACTACACGTAATAGGCTGGCTACTCCGGGCGTTAATAATCAAGTCTCGCAAGCTCTAGACGTCAAAGTCTGTTGAACAATGTTTCCATTTTATTTTCGATCCGCCTGTGGATCCCATACTTTCAGTTTTAATACTTGATATTACTTTATATTCGGATTGTAATATATTTATCTTTTGCTTCCGCTGTGCATTCATATATATTTTGTTGTTTGACTATGATGATATCGACTACGTCACGATACTCCCCACCGGGCCCACCGGTAATACGTGGAAATATCGGGGTGTGACATTATTATTGTTATTATTATTATTATTATTGTTAAAAATATTATAATTATAATTATAACTATTATTATTATTGTTATAATTATTATTATTATTATTGTTATAATTATTATTATTATTATTATTATTATTGTTATAATTATTATTATTATTATTATTGTTATAATTATTATTATTATTATTGTAATTATTATTATTATTGTTATTATTATTATTATTATTATTGTTAAAAATATTGTAATTATAATAATTATTATTATTATTATTATTGTTGTTGTTGTTGTTGTTGTTGTTGTTGTTGTTGTTATTAACGTAACTTTTTTAGCGTTTCATGTCTCTAACTGATTTGAAGAATTGGGTACAAGAAACGAGAAATGAGTATGGTTACGTAATGGTTTCCCGCCGATCGAAAAATATTGGTTGTACTACTGGGATGGTATGGCTTGTGTGCGACCGTAGTGGTGAGCACCGTAGTAAAGCAACAGTTAGGAAAGCTGGTAGCAAAAAAATCGGTTGCCTATTTTCATTACTCGCCATCCGGGACGTGATGAATGACACGTGGGAGTTAAAAGTGGACAACGCGAACCATAACCACGAACCTACGACGAGTCTGTTGGGCCACGCTTTTGTGCGAAGATTTACTAAAGCCGAATACAAGCTAGTAGAGCAGCTAACTGCTCAAAACATGGAGCCACGTACCATATTTCAAACCCTAAGAAAGCAGTTCCCCGACAGCCTGCATGTTCAGAAAGACGTGCAAAATGCGGTACAAAAAATTAGAGCGACAATAATGGACGGAAAGACTCCTATGCAGGCACGGGAAAGCCTGCTGCATGACCACCGATTCATTTACGACACCCGACAGGAACCCAAAACAGATTTCGTAACAGAGATTTTCTTTGTTCATCCTTATTCAATCACTATGTGGTGTGCATTCCCGCACGTGATGTTGATCGACACGACCTACAAAACAAACCTCTATAACATGCCATTTGTCCAGGTTGTGGGTATGACGTCGACCAACAAGTCTTTTTGTATCGCACATGCCGTTATTTGTAAAGAACGAAGGGGTAACTACGTGTGGGTGCTTGAGCGGATCAAGTCAATATTGCATGAATGTATGATGCCGCGTGTGATAGTCACGGACAGGGAGCTTGCCCTAATTAACGCGTGTTCTAAAGTATTCCCGAACGCAGCCAGGCTTCTATGCCACTTTCACATCCAACAAAATATAGTTAGACCGTGCAAGAAAGGGTTCACTAAAGAAGATTGGGTGAAATTTATGTCGTACTGGCGGAGATTATGCGAATCACCTTCAGAGCCCATGTACAAGTATAACTTGGAGAAAATGTATAACCGACTCGTGGTTGCCAACCGAGAAAGTAAGTGTTCCTTCAACAAACGACTCACCCAATCTATTATATTTTACACACGCTTTTACATTTCATTATTTTATTTTTTCAGGTGTCTATGATAACGTCTACGAAAACTGGCTCAAAGACTATAAAGAAATGTTCGTTTATGTGTGGACCGATAAGTGTCGCAACTTTGGTCAGCGCACCACCAACAGAGTTGAGAGCCAGCACGCAAATTTAAAAAGATATATTACGCGCGGGAGTTCATTGGAGCGAATAGCAAGATGCGTCGTTGATATAGTTGAAACTCAGTACGATGAAATACAAAAAAGTTTCACTGAGAGCATCGAAAAAACGATGAACCACCACAGACACCCACTGTTGGACAACCTATGTGGAAAGGTTTCCCATGAAGCACTTGATTTGCTGGCAAAAGAGCTACTCAGGAAGATGGAGGTGTTGCGGAAACTTAACGCATCATGTGGTTGCCATATGTGGCTTAGTTGTGGATTGTCGTGTGCTTGTAGGCTGGAAAACTACAAACGTACAGGTAAAAAATATTAAAACTACAAACCTTTTGTTATTTTGTACGATTTAGCTGTTTCTCACACCGTATTAACTTAACTGTGCAGGGCGTATGATACAACTCGACGACATAGATGTATTCTGGCGTAAGCTTGACTTGCTCCCGTGTAAACTGGTAGACGAGGAAGTCGATGTTGTAGCAGAGCTACATAATGTGCGGCAAATTTTAGAGGCGCAGTCCCCCGTTCAGCAAAAGAGTTTGCTTTCAAAGATAAAAGCGGTCTTCACCCCGAAATTGTCAACCAAGAAACCACCGATCGTCCAGCAAAATACTCGCGGTCGGCCTACATCAAAGAAAGTACAAGAAAGGCTAGATGAAGCTGCGAGGTTAGATGAAGCTACGAGATACAGCTCCTATGGAGAGGACAGCAACGTATATACCGCTTCCCCCAAACATAGGTACGATTTACCCCGACGCAGCTCATACGTACCGTCAGAGGGCTCTCGTGGAACTGGTTCGGTTGTAAAGTCTGAAAAACCTAAAATGCAACGAAACAGTTCAACGAGTTCTAAAAAGAAGGAGACGCGGGATGATAAGGGTTTTCCATTAATGATGGGGGACGAGCACTTGGTAAGCATTAAGAGGTTTAAGAATCAAATTCCATCAGAGTTTCACTCTTACATATCGTGTATACAAGATGTGACCCCAGACGGTCATTGTGGGTACAGGTCTGTGGCTGTCGGGTTAGGTTTTACGGAACACGCATGGCCCAATATTCGAAGAGATTTACTAATGGAGATTGACCATAACGAGCTGCGTTGGAAGCATGTATTCGAAACATATAACAAAGGAGACTTTAAACGAATACGTAATAGCATTGAATGGCTTTCAGTGAAAGGGTGCGATCCAAGTCACTGGATGGAAATGCCCCACGTAGGGCTTCTCGTAGCGCAAAGGTATAATATTGTCCTCCACGTGCTAAGCATCGAATGGAGCTCTACCATCTTCCCATTAACGGATGCCCCACTAGATACACGACCTCAAGCGATAACGCTCGTACATCTTGACGGGGGACACTTCATACATGCTAAATTGGAAGGAGACTACCCCATGCCTTTAGCGACCCCATTGTGGTCGACACATCGATCAATAGCTGCGAAACGGTGGGAAGAAATGTATAGATCGCGGTTACAGCACTACTACGAGTTAACCAATCCTAAATCAGACTCAGACAAAGACAGAGAACCGAGTATAAATGTTCTCGAAGATTAACCGGAAACTTGTATTTTTGTAAATTGTAGAAATTTTTTTAATTTATAAAGTTTGTATCATTATGCGGAAACGATTTTTTAATTTTTATAATTCATAATTTTTTATTATTTTTAGGTTTTCTAAATTATATTTGTATTATTTTTCAAATAATATTGTTTTCTATAAATAAACAAAGGAAAACACAAAAAAAATTAAAAAAAATTGAGCTTTGTAAACGCTGCGTAGGGATCCTTACGTAGCGTATGAGAAGCAAATGAAAAAACAGCCCCTGTGTTTGGCTTCGTATAGCCTCAGCACAAGGGTTAAAAGGTAAAATGAAAAAATAAATACGCAGCGTATTGATCCATACGCGGCGTATGTAAAAGGCGGACAATTTTCCCCCCAAATCAAAGTTTCAAAATATAAATATGTTCAATTACTTTTTTACCCTTCTGTTAGGGCTATACGAGGCTGTTTACAAGGGCAAAAAGGTCATCTTCTGACCTTTATATACGCTGCGTATGGCTCTCTACGAAGCGTATATAAAGGTCGTGAGAATGACCTTTATACCCTTCTATCTATGTTTCGTATAGGCACAACAGATGGGTATAAAGGTCATTCTCATGACCTTTATATACGCTTCATAGAGAGCCATACGCAGCGTATATAAAGGTCAGAAAATGACCTTTTCGCCCTTGTAAACAGCCTCGTATAGCCCTAACATAAGGGCAAAATGGTAATTTCAGAAGTCAAAAGACCTTTTTTGACTTTTGTATACGCTTCGTAGGGACCTCTACGCTGCGTAGTGGTTCTTATTTAAATCAGGAAAACCCCTACGCAGCTCTGTTCTTCCCCAATTGCAAACACACACACAATACAAAGACATACGAAGGCGACTACGTATAGGCGACCGTATACACGCGAATTCGAAGTATAAACTAGGTATATACTCAACCTATTTAACTAATTTTGATTTTTTTTAGTATTTTATCAGTAAATCAGGGGTGTATCTAATGTAAATTAGGGTTTACAGTGAATTAGGGGTGTTTGTTTGATTTGTTTGATTGTTGTGTCTAGTTGCTTTACATGTCTAGGGTTTACAGTGAATTAGGGTTTTACAGTGAATTATGGTTTACAGTGAATTAGGGGTCGTTTGATTGTTGTAACTTGAACCCATGATTCCGGATCCTTTGGTTTGACATGTAAAAGCAGAAAAGCGGTTATTGCAACCCAAAACTTTGTATGTAGAAGAATACCTCTGAAAAAATTCTTCTTTTCTAGCTCCCTTGCATTGAATAAATTAAAGAACTGACATATAATAAAGATGTTAGAAACCACGGTTTTCATGTAACTTGAACCCACGATTCCGGATCCTTTGGTTTGAATAATCACTAAGCATGTAACCTGATACCCAACCTGTAAAATTATGTTTCTGGCCATGTGTGCAATTATAAGTGATCTTCCACAAGTAATTGGTTTATCTGATGTTGCCTTTGTTAGCAATGCCAAACCACCAAGAAAAAGCACGGCTAAATTTACATATACAGACTGAAATATCGTTAAAGAAGCATCACCCCAAGCTGATGTCTGAATAAAGTTTATCAAAATGCTGCTAAATTTACAGCGAAATCGCAGCCGTTTGCGGCCGCGTTTGCAGCCGTAAAGGGCGTTTAAACGGCTGCAAACGCAGCCGCAAACGGCAACGATTTCGCAGCCGTTTGGGGCTGCGTTTGCAGCCGCAGAGGAAATATATATATTTTTTTAAACTTAAATTGTTTTTTTTAAACAGAAAACTGTTCTTTTTTAACAGAAAATATTTTTTTTTGGTTTTCAGGACGAGAAAGATGGAGGAAATGGATATAGAACTAGCTAATCCAGAGCAGGCGCAGCGGCAGCGGCAGGCGCGTCCACTGGCGGATCCTCTCGAGAATCACCCGTATTTGGAGTTTCCTCCGGATTCCGACGCTGCTCTCCGTTGCGAGAAGCTTCGGAAGATGCATATCGGTGAACATTTTGCGGTTTCTTGTAAAACCCTCCGGAAGCTCGATGTTGAAGATTGGGCGCGGGGGTTTGTTCCCGTTGATTCACCGTGGGATCGGCTGTTTGAGCTATCCTTTACGCCGAGCTACAGGGAGATACTTATCGAGTTTCTGTCGTTGTGCGAGTTTCATCCTCGTCGGCCAAATGAGGCTGTAGACCCCGCGCAGCCCCCTCCCCCGCCCGAGGTTTCGTTTCTCATGGCTGGCCAGGCGCGTTCTATGTCACTTGCACAGTTTGCGGTACATAGCGGTTTGTATACGGAGGCTGAGATCGCTACGGATCTTTATACGACGGTACGTTTAACACAAATTTTGTATTGTTATTATTATTATTTTAATATATAACATTTAAGATTTAATATTAATTTAACGTTTAATAAACATTCGTGTAAACAGGGGTTGGTAATGGTTGATAAACCTACGCTTTTAGGGTTTTGGGCTCTGATCGCGGACATCGATCAGTGGGACCACCGACAATCCAAGGGGAGGGTTACGTCGAAACAGATTTTTTTTAATTATTTAGTTAAAGTCGAACCGTAAGGCGCGTAGGTCCCTAACGAGCGTCAAAACTAAGATCGTTGTTAAAATATAAAACTTAGATCATAGTTTCGACGCTCGTTAGAGACCTACGCGCCTTACGGTTCGACTTCGACTAAATTATAAAAAAATATATATTTTAACGACGAACTTAGTTTCGACGCTCGTTAGGCCCGTACGCGCCTTACGGACGACGTCGACTAAATAATGCCTTACGGACGACGTCGACTAAATAATTATTATTTAGTCGACGTCGTCCGTAAGGCGCGTACGGGCCTAACGAGCGTCGAAACTAAGTTCGTCGTTAAAATATATATTTTTTATAATTTAGTCGAAGTCGAACCGTAAGGCGCGTAGGTCTCTAACGAGCGTCGAAACTATGTTCGTCGTTTTATATTTTAACGACGAACTTATTTTGACGCTCGTTAGGGACCTACGCGCCTTACGGTTCG
Source organism: Helianthus tuberosus (assembly GCA_030545235.1). Lineage (NCBI taxonomy): Eukaryota > Viridiplantae > Streptophyta > Magnoliopsida > Asterales > Asteraceae > Helianthus > Helianthus tuberosus. The sequence goes on along the minus strand of CM060371.1, from coordinate 209,497,162 downwards.
ACATGGACTAAATAATAAAAAAATATAATTTAAACAGAAAACTGTTATTTTTTAAACAGAATTTCTTTTTAAACAGGTTTTTTTTAATTTTTAGTCCAAGTCGACCCGTAAGGCGCGTAGGTCCCTAACGAGCGTCGAAACTAAGTTCGTCGTTTTATATTTTAACGACGAACTTATTTCGACGCTCGTTCGGGACCTACGCGACTTACGGTTCGACATGGACTAAATAATAAAAAAATATAATTTAACGACGATCTTGGTTTTGACGCTCGTAAGGCGCGTAAGGTCCTAACGAGCGTCGAAACTAAGTTCGTCGTTAAAATATATATATATATATATATATATATATTTTATTATTTAGTCGAAGTCGAACCGTAAGGCGCGTAGGTCTCTAACGAGCGTCGAAACTAAGTTCGTCGCTTTATATTTTAACGACGAACTTATTTCGACTCTCGTTAGGGACCTACGCGACTTACGGTTCGACATGGACTAAATAATATAAAAATATTGTTTAGTCGACGTCGTCCGTAAGACGCGTACGGGCCTAACGAGCGTCGAAAATAAGTTCGTCGTTAAAATATATATTTTTTTTTATTATTTAGTCGAAGTCGAACCGTAAGGCGCGTAGGTCTCTAACGAGCGTCGAAACTAAGTTCGTCGTTTTATATTTTAACGACAATCTAAGTTTAGTTTCGACTCTCGTTAGGGACCTACGCGCCTTACGGTTCGACTTCGACTAAATAATAAAAAAAATATAATTTAACGACGATCTTAGTTTTGACGCTCGTAAGGCGCGTACGGTCCTAACGAGCGTCGAAACTAAGTTAGTTGTTAAAATTTTTTTTATTTAGTCGAAGTCGAACCGTAAGGCGCGTAGGTCTCTAACGAGCGTCGAAACTAAGTTCGTCGTTTTATATTTTAACGACGAACTTATTTTGACGCTCGTTAGGGACCTACGCGACTTACGGTTCGACATGGACTAAATAATAAAAAATATATAATTTAAACAGAAAACTGTTTTTTAAACTGTTTTTTTTAACACAATTTTTTTTAAACATAATTTCTTTTTAAACAAATTTTTTTTAATTATTTAGTCGAAGTCGAACCGTAAGGCGCGTAGGTCCGTTACGCGCGTCAAACCGTAAGTCGAACCTACGCGCCTTACGGTTCGACGTGGACTAAATAATAAAAAAAATATAATTTAACGACGATCTTGGTTTCGACGCTCGTAAGGCGCGTAGGTCCGTTACGCGCGTCAAAATCTGTAACGAGTCAAAAATATATTGTTTTTTTATCCTCATTTAGTCGATGTCATCTGATTATTATTTACTGACTGGTTTCCATTTATGCAGGTATTTGCACAAAATGATTTCCACTTCGATCACTGCTCGAAACAAAAGCCGAGAGTGGTGTACGAGTGGTGACTTGTTTTTCTTATATTGCCTCTTATACAAGAGGCCGTGCGCTCTCGCCTACGGGTTGGCGCAGTACTTCGCCTCCGCGCATCATCGACAGGAGCACGGACTGCTATTCGGCGGCGCCTACGTGACCAGGATAGCCCTTGCGTTGGGCTATAATCCGGAGAATGACCGCGGCCGTGTTGGCCTGACGACACAGCCGAAGCGGATGGGGATGAACACAGTAAACGGAATGCAAATTACCAAAGACTTCCCATGCGGGAAGTGGTTAAAGAAACTGAACGGCACACAATACGAGCTTACACAGCTGCCGGAACAGTTCCCTCCGGTATATCCCCCGCACGATCCGGAGCCGCCGGAGCCGCGTGAGCCGGCCGTCGTCATTCCGCAGCCACCACCGCCGCGTGGACCACCAGGGGCGCCTCAGTTCCCACGCCATGTTTGGGCCGGTCCTGACCCATCACATCAGCGGCAACTTCGGTTAGCTGAAAGGAACAACTATCTGTTGGAGTGGGTGGCTGCGGCGCTGCAGCAGCAGCGACAACATGACGGGTTACCTCCACTACCCTTCATTACGGATGCGGAATGGGATCAGCATCAGCAACAGTAGTATTTTATCATTTTGTTATGTATGCACAAACTTTTCTTGTATATATCAAACTTTTGGTGTAGACGGTTTAACATATTCTGAAAGGTTATATACTATGGTGTACATATAAAATTCTGGAAGTTTAACATGTTCTGTTGTACATATAAAATTCTGGAAGTTTAACATGTTCTGTTGTACATATAAAGTTCTGGAAGGTTATATACGCTGCGTATTGACCTATATGCAGCGTATATAAACCTGGCAAAAATTTGATGCTTCAAACCTACCAAAATGACCCCAAATTTGCAGATGTTTTATATACGCCGAGTATAGGTCAACACGCAGCGTATAGGGTTAACCCTATACGATGCGTATTGACCTATACGCAGCGTAGACACACCTTGTTTTCTGTGCAATGATTGGTTATCAGGCACTGAGATCTATGGTTTATCTACCCTCCGTAGAGGTCAATACGCAGCGTATATGGTTAACCCTATACGCTGCACCCTATACGCTGCGTATTGACCTCTACGCAGCGTAGATAAACTCTAATTTTGCTAGGGTTTGGTGTGCCAATAGGTACTTTAGTGTGCCAATAGGCACACTCAATGGTAAATAGATTTTCCCTCAACACCACTTTAGGAAAAAAACTCTTTTTTTTATTATATAGTATAGATATAGATTTCTGTGAGTTAATCATAATCATTTAATGATGTAAACAATCGTTCGAATTGTTTCTACGCTTTTTTGTAATTCCAATTTCTATTTGATTATTCTTCCCCATGTTAAAAGTTAATAAAAATCAATTTTTAATTAAATTTTTCAACACTGATCGAAAAAGCATATGCTGACTCTATTCTATAATCATAGAATCCTGCCCGTTAAAAAAAATCGATCTTTTTGTTAAATTATACCTACAATCTTCTTCAAGCAATTGAATCGATCTACGACCTTTCCAATGTTTGAAATTTCTTCCATAATAAAACAGAATTACTCCACTTGTGATAGTTCTTGTTTTGTAGTTTTATACATTTATTATTTATCAGACGTTATTTTCTTAAGATATAAATAAAAATCAATGTATAAGCTTTAACTTTTTTGAAATTACTATTATGTCATCTATATCTATCTATACTATATAATAAAAGAAACCAATAAAGGGATAATTGTCATTATTCTAGACCATCCTTAATTATAGATAATTATTATTTAATTTAAATTATTAAATTTAATATATATTTCAAATATTTAAGAAAATGTGGATATGGATAAAGTTCCATAAAATATCTGACTTTAACCATATATAATATCATATATAATACGAATAGAAAAAATTCATCATACGCAGTTTGTTTTTTTTCTTGCATAATAACACACATGGTTAAATAATAATAATAATAAACTATATCTAGATATTCAAAATGGATGGAATTCGATTTAAAAAATAAGTTATAAGACGTTTGAAAGTAAGTACTACTAAATGTATAAAAAAATGTTAAAAGTTAAAGGATAAAAGTATAAGAAAAAAACAAAAACTAAAAAAAAGAAAAAGAAAACTCAAGAAAGATTTAAAAAAAGAGTCAAAAGTTGAAATCGTCTTTGATAATTGTATTATAGTTAGTTAATATTCTAATACATGGAAAATTTTACTATGCTTTCACGAATCACATGAGAGTAATAAACACTATTATCTTAAGCTTAATTTAATTATCCGTATCATGTTTACCATGTGTGACCTTTCTTGAAATGAGCAGAAAAATATTACTTAGTATTTCAAACTAATAAAATTAAAAAAACTATTTAAAATGCAAGAAGAATAATAACTACATTTATCATACTAATAAATTTATCCAAAAACACCTATTCTTTAAAGATGCAACTTACGTTCAGATATTTAAATTTTAAAGTTATATAATTTAATAATTACCGATAATTTATACTTATCTAATTAATTTAAACAATAATTTGGAGTTAATTACTGTTTTTTTTATCAATTTTTGGATAATTTTTATATATAAAATACTGGCCGAGTTACATCAATATCGCAGGTAAGCGAGCAACAAGCTGCGCCGCTACCCCTTTCTGAATAGCAAACCCTAGCCTATTAAAGACAAACCTCTGCCTCCCTGTTGACGAGTAACTGCTGTCGACAACCTTTTGGACCCTAGTTAACAAACGGATAGCTTCTGGAGCTAGGGAGCCAAAGGTGTGGAAGGCGAAGGGGACAAATGCATGTTGGTTATCAGCACATGCTTTAGCGTGTTTATCCACCTTTTTAGATTCCGCTTTCTTTATAGCCTGTCCTGCTACAAACCCGCTTTCCCTTAAACCAGCTAAGGGGGAGACTCCTGTGAGATCCACACAAGCATGTTTCCCTCCCGCCCAACCAAAGACGAGCAGATCCGCTGGTCTCAATGTGGATCTCCCTTCCATGGGATCTGTAAGGAAATTCACAGGGGCCTCCTTCTTGGCAGAAATCCCCGCTCTCCTCAAGATGTCCCCCAAAACATCTCTCACCCAGTCGTGCCGATATTTGAAACCAGGGAGCTCCTTACAATGAATAGCATGCTCCCCGTATTTATCCATGCAGGCTTTACAGCAAATTGGGCAGGTTTCGTCTTCTGAATACATAGGGATCATCAGCCGGTATTTGAGGATAGCCCTATACTCAACAACCGACATGCATTGCCCCAGCCCCTCGATAGGGATAACAGTAAAAAAATCTTGCGCATGGGGGCCCTTCAAGCACTCAATCACCGCCTTTTGGCGGGGAGACAAATCGAAAGCTTCTCCCAGACTCCGAGCGATTTTTTCAAATAGGGCATTCGCCAAAGTTTTTTGTGGCTTTGGAGGGGGGTGGTGTCCATATTAGAGAAACCGCCAATATCAAAGTCTGGAAGAGAGATACTTAAGTACTCAAGGGCCTGTTGGTAGTCTACGTCAAGCTTAACAACCCCACTATTCCGAAGGATATGGTCTTGCAATACACACGAATGAGCTCTAGATGCCACAAAAGCATAAAATCCAACATCCCGAGCTGAGAGAAGGCCCGAACCACCCAGACGCATCGGCAAAGATGCCAATCGCCACTGAAGGTCACCGAAGTAGGACCCCCCGCAAACAACAATGTCTTCGATAGCCTCTCGAAGACCATCATCAAAACAGGATACCGCATTGGCCATCAAGTGGGGTTGGCAGGTCCGGAGCCCAAACAGTAACTTTGCTACCCCCATGCATGACCTTAAAAGAAGAAGCTCGCACTGGGGGTCCTGGAGGCAGGGCAAGAGTTTCATAAGGTCAACCGCTGTCAATGCCCGCCGCTCTGCTAATTCCCCGATAAAAACAGAATCTCGGCTAACCGCCCCCCCCCCAAGGAGCTTAACCCCCCTCTCAGGTCTACTTATCCCTCGCGGGAAAAGGCCGTCCTGAACTTTGAGACCGTCACATGATGGCTAGTACACTTCCGTTTTCTTAATATTGAGATGGAGCCCTAGGGATGGCCCTTCCGTGTTGATGATGTCCAAGGCTTTAGCAACTTCCATTGCATTACCTATAATCGTGCCATCATCCAAATACCAAGCATGAAATGGGAGGTTACAGTGCTCCTAGACACGGAGAATAAGTGGGTGTAAGGCTAGGGCAAAGAGAAGGGGCCCCAAGGGATCTCCTTGTTGCACTCCAGTGGTGGCCCCAATACAATCGCTGCCAACATACAGCCTAGCGGGTTGGGCGTACAGGAACTGGACCCACCGATAGATAGATGGACAACGTTGGTGTACCTAATGGAGGAACGCTGAGCGGTCAACCATGTTGAAAGCATTGGTGAAGTCTACCGTGAGCAAGGCCATGGACCCATCTTCATGAAAAGAGTTCAGGAACCTGTTCGCACTGTGAAGCACCGCCTCCGCCCCATTTGGTGTACCAACCCCGAATTGAAAATCCCCCAAATACTGGGCCATGTCCTTCCCAACCTTCTTCATAGCCACCTTAGAGACCAACCTACGCCAGATGCCCCCCACGGCGATAGGCCTAATACCATTATCAGGTTTCAATAAGGGGGTGAGGGGGGCTGAGGCCACAAACTCGACCAGCACCTTAGGGCACAACCCCTCAAGCCATAGGTTGACAACTCCAGTAATGGCTGTGAGCAGACCCGAGGAACTTACCGAACCCTCACAACCAATAACGTCCAACAAATGTTGGGCCTGCATCCCATCTCTGCCACAAGATGTCCCTCTAGGGAAGGATTGGATACATTTAAGCACGCAATCCTCTGCTGCAATAATAGTGGGCTGGGCAATAGGGTTGGAAGGCAATGATGGGGGTGGCACCACAGGGTGTTTATCAATAAGAGCTTTCATGGTCAATTCTCCAAAGGGGGCAACCCCACTGGAACATAAAACTTTGACCGCCGTCGTAAAATGCCCATCCCTGACCTTCCGCATGCATTGCTAGATATTGGGATCCTTTTTATTGTCTTCGCCCCTTCCGGAATCCCTTATAGGAACCCCAACATCCCTCCCCCACTATTCAAGAGAGAAGAGACCAGATCTGTGAAACCAGACCCATCTTTCCACAATGCAAGCGCCTGCAAGATGCTGCTGCACTGCAGGGATTTTCTATTACCTGATCTCCGCTCTTGCCTGGAAGAAGGCCTGACAACCCTCAGTGTACAACACGGCAACAAAAGCAACTGAATCCAGTTTTCAACCGAGCCTGGAGATGCCACCACTTTACGTAGGGCACCCGTTAAAACCTGAGCGAACGCCAGTCGACAACTGGGGGGAATGCATTTACTGTTTTCGTTTTTCCCGTGGGTTGTCAAAAATCACTATTTCAGTCCAATAGTTTAAAAATTACGATTTCAGTCCATGTGGTTTCACTTTCGTAACCATTTCAGTCCCTGTGGTTTCACTTTCGTAACCATTTCAATCCATTATTCTGTTAAGTACAGGGACTGAAATGGTTATGAGGTGGACTGAAATATTACGAAAGTGAAACCACAGGGACTGAAATAAAAAAAATTTAAACTAATGAATTGAAATAGTGATTTTTGACAAATCACGAGGACGAAAACAGTAATTAACTCTATTAATTTGTACCTATAAGTTTATCTAATTGGCTAATTGTAATATGCCTAATCTGGAAATTTCAACATTTTTTCGAACTAATAAATTAAGACCACTATTATGTAAATAAAACTTGGGTTATTAAATGTATGTTCACATTACTGTTAAAACTCATGAGAAAGTCGATGATACAATTTGTCTTCTAATCGATGGTTCAAATGCTTTCATATTTATAAACATGACAAGCATCACAAGTTTTGATCATACATGACACAAAATTTTGTTTGGATATCAGAAAAAACGTCTTAAAAATATCATTTTATCATTGTTAAATCATCATTTTTAACTATTTGATTTTTTATTTACTTAACATGTGTAACACACGGTGTTATAACCTAGCTCATTATAAACTAATACTAGGATTAGGAAAACATTTGACTGTATAAAGATATTCACGTTCCATCCATCAACTCATTTCCTATCTTTAAAATTTTAAAAATTCTATTAAAGAGTTAATGTATCCTATACACCAAATCTCTAATCCACCCCTACATTTCAAAAAATCGCTACAGTGGCACTACAGAGAATCTGCGCAATAGCGGCGATTTTTGTGATTCAGGAGGGAATGGGTGAATCTCCAGCCCGCCAATGATTTTGATAACCTTTTAGCAAGTGACATGCTTTAATATAACACCAACCCTTAGATTGCCTTACGATCGAACAGTTAGGGATGGATTAAAAGGAGAGGACACGAATAGGACTTTTAGCGGTGACTTTTCGGATGTCGCCGCTAAAGATGTTGCAACTATTGCTAGTTTTTCTTGTGGTGTGGCTTTTTATATTTGAAAAAAAATACTATTCATTCTCTATGAAATAAGTGTGAGTGTATAAAAATGAGAAATACGAAAAAAATAAGTGTTTGTGAGTAGAGCAAGATAAAAATGGTGGACGGGATGTGGGAGATTTTTAAAAGTGGGATATAAATTTTGAAAAATATATAAATAGTTAAAATGGCACACGTAATCAACTTTTAAACTTGCATAAACCGACAAAAGATCGTGCAATAACCATTTTTAAAACCAACCCATTCTGACTCGAAACCGCTCTAGCCAGAAATCCATTCTGAGCCAAACCCGCTTCAACCCAACCCGAACCCATTTAGATCCTAACCCGTTTGCGAGGCATACATGTAACCAATGGGTTGCGCTCAAGTTTGACCAATCTCACTATTAATCTCTTTGTGATATATGTTATTTATCTTATAGATAGTAACTTTTTTGCGAACGACAAAACTTCTGTATAAAATATAGAAAAGGAGCCAACAACTAGCTGAAAAACTTGACAACTACAAGATTACATCGCGGATATTAAAGTCATACTACATGTCCCAATCGATATTACAATATTCAGGTCTATTTGTTATCCAGATGAAAGAATTTTCTTAATAGTGTCCGTCGTTCGATTGTAATAGATATGCCAATTATCAAAGGTTCTTTCGTTCCTCACCTTCCAAATTTTCCACGCCTCTGACTTGAAGAATAGCCCCCACTATCTTTTTTGCAAGCTTTTGACCCATTCATATCCATTGCCAAAGAAAAAATTTGCTGAACCGAATCAATGTTATCTGAAAAAGGAATTTTAATCCATGTGAAAATGGCCCACCATATAGGCTTAGCATAAAGACAAAACCACAAAATATAAAAGGTAGATACCTCACAAATGCCACACCTTAGAACACAAATAGGGATGGCAAAAATACTCAAGCCTGATGGGTATATTTGAAACCCAAAACATATGAGAATGGTATACTCGAAACCCGACGGGTATGGGGCCGGATATGGGATTAGTTTTATAGATTGAGGAATTGGCCTGTAATAATCTCAACTAAACGTGATTGCCATTGTTAGTTCCACCTTTGAATATGGGATTAGTTTTCGCGGTATGGGTCAGGTAAAACTCTAAACAATAAATGTCAATAAAATTTTCTTACAATTGTCCTCTACGTGATTTCATCTTTTGGAAATGATCAATTACAACTTCATTTGTAACACTTTCAAGTGCTTCTTTTTCTACTGCACAAACTACACAAGCATTCAGAAAATCTTCACCTATCTGATTACGCAAATTTGTCTTTACAATCTTCATTGCCGAAAAACATCTCTCAACCGTTGCGGTTGCAACGGGTAAAACCAATGTTAGCTTTAATAACCGACACACTAGCGGAAATGATATATGTTTTTCTTGTTTCCACCCTAACTCTAGCAAGATCGGCAATCCCACTCAAGTTAGAAAACTGTTTATCTTTCGCACTCTGTCAATGTACAAGTCAAGTTGATGTTCAAGAACAACTTTCTCCCCATTATCAAAATCATATGGATAAAACTCACACTATCTCATTAACATTGATACATCAAACTTGGAAAATGAGTCAAACGGGTTGAAAGTCGTCATGTTTTGAAGTAATTCTATGTTAATCTCAGTAAAACGATCACCAAAATCTTAAGTTTCCATATCCACAACAGTGTTAAAACAATGAAACTTATAATAATGTTGATTAGTTATATCGTACCTTTGTCTTTTGGCTCTAGGACCTTCACCATCAATATAGTTTTCTGTCGTGTCCATGATTTCAATATCATGTTTTTCACAAAACAAATGGATTCTCTCTAAAAGTGGATCAAATCCATTTTCTCTAAACTCTTGCAACTTTCCTTTATTTGTTTCCACCAATAAAACGTGTTAAAATAATACTATATTTGTTCCAGTTTTTTTACCAAACATTTTATTGATATTGATATTATTTGTTTTTTATTTTGTGTGTTCGTTGGGCTTGCTGGATTATTATATAAGTGTTGTGGGCGACATAAAAGGCTAAGTGTGAGATGGGCTTTTAAAAAAGAAACATATTTATTATGTGTAGCTTTGTGCAAAGTCATAAAATCCAAAAACAAATCATATAATTTTGTTTAATCGACATGCCATAGCTCATAACTTTTTTTTGCACGACTAGATCACCCGGTTAGGCTTTTGGCCTTTGATCACCCAAGTAACGAGTAGGAATCCCGCGGTTGGCATATTATAGCCAGTTTGAACCGGTGCCACAGTTCGCCCCTCGCAAGATTCGACCCTGAGACCTCCTGGGCAGGAACCCCACGGCGACGTGATAGTAGCCCTGCTACCCCATGTCAGCTCCCCCAACGCTTCTTGTGACCATAACGACCAACTTTATCGCTCTTGTTGTAAAAAAACGAAAAAACAAAAAAACAAAAAAACGCCCAAGGGGCGGTGCTGGGGAGTTTTTGGGCATGGATTAAGGAAAAAACGCCTAATCTCCTTCCCACTACACATGGTCTAATTACAACCTTCACCGAGCTTTTGTAACTGGAGTCATGTAAGTTATTTTCATGCAATGATCGTGGGTATATAAAGGCTAAATCGAGTGAAACCAACTCGAAACTAGTCAACTACTGAGTCAAGTCAAGCTAAGTTCAAAAGTATAAATTCTAGTTACACTAGCCTTTTGTGTTGTTTACAGTATTGTTTGATATTTTTATCATTCGAGTTGAACCGAACTTGAAAGTATAGTTAATCCTGCTCTATATGGAGTCAGCTTTAGCTTACAGGTATTCTACACCCCTATTTTCTATTAACACATTCTATAATCTTTTTTATATGTCACCTCCAAGTTATTTTTTTATGGGAAAATCACGAAAATAGCCGGGTCAACGCCGTTTTTTCAATTTTGGCCATGTGACACCCCTCGCTGAGCCGTTTCAGCATCTTGAAACGGCACAAGATTCCCCTTTAACGGCCAGCCATTCCTTGATAGCCACGTGTCCGACAAAGCCTGTAACGGCTTGAGGTTGCTTCTGAAGACGCCACGTGTCCGACATTGTGGAAAGACCTTAGCCAAGCCGTTACAGTCGGCTGCCGTTGAAAGACCTTAGCCGAGTTCTTTCCACGAGCCAAGCCGTGTACTTAGGTTCCAGCCGAGCCGTTACCCGCACACACGTGGACCCCAGTTCTGCATGCCAAGCCGGTTCAGCTGGTTCGAGCCGGGTCGTTTAACTGTCCAAGCCGGTACACCTGGCCAAGCCGGTACAGCTGTCTAACGAGCCGGTTCAACGTGTCCGAGCCGGTTCAATGGATTATTTTATTTATTTATATTTTGGTATATATTTGTCTGATTTATAGGTTATCTTTTGTAAGGAACTTATCAACTTAGAATTATGAACATTCGTTTGGTTGTATACACCGGCGGAAAGTGGGAAATCGTTAACGGAAAGTTGGAGTATGTTGCTGATGCTGATTCAAGTAGACGTGGTTTAGAAGTTGAACCCAACCTTTCATACACTGGTTTTCTAAGTAAAGTGTCAAACATGTGTAGTTCTACAAACATTACGAAGTTATCGTATCGTTTGTCTTCATTTAGTGATCCAATCGATATAATAAACGATGATGATGTTGAAATGTTTTATAATTTTGCTATGGAAAATATTTTTGAAATTTATAAATTATATGTCGTTGAAGGGTTTTGTGCTGGGTCATCTAGTTTTTCTTCTCCAAAAAAATTTACAGTTCCTGATTTGAATCTATATACTGACGAAGAAAACTATGATGTTTTAAACGACTACCAGCCAACTCCTGATAATTCATTTGAAAATTGTTTTCCACCTTCATCAATTACTTTTGAACAAGGGCACGTATTTAATAACAAAGAAGACATGAAACTTGAGTTGGGAAAAAAATGTTTGTTAGAACGCTTTGAGTTTAAAGTAGATAGATCTTCTAAAACACGGTACGAAGTGTCATGTTTGGTGGACGGATGCGTTTGGCGTTTTCGTGCATACAGTTTTGGGGATAGTGGGGTGTTTTTTGTTAAGAGTTTTAACGATAAACACACATGCTCGAAGACGCTAACGTACCCCCATCTTCGTCAGGCAAACCCAAAGGTTGTTGCTCACTATTTAAAAGAACCTTTAAAAGACAGTGGTAGAATATATCGTTGTAATGAAATAGTGAAAGATTTTAGACAAAGATTTCAAGTTGAGATAACCACTAGTCAAGCTTGGGGTGGAAAAAGTCTGGCGCTAGAGGTTTTACAAGGAACAAGCAGAAATTCGTTTGCAGAATTACCATTTTACTGTTACAATCTAGAGCGGGTAAATCCAGGTTCTGTCACTCATATCAAGACTGATGACGAACGTCGGTTTGAAATGGTCTTTGTCGCGATTGGTGCTGCGGTAAGTTACAGCAGTCTCTGTTTTTTTCGTCAAAATACATCTTGTTGACGTTTTTTAAATAATTTTGTTTCAGATTCGTACCTTTATCCGTAATCTAAGACCGGTGGTGATCATTGATGCTGCACACCTAAAGGGTGAATTTAAAGGGACGTTATTTTTAGCAGTTGAGATGGATGGAAACAACCAAATTTTACCAATTTCCTATGGAATAGGAAAATCAGAAGAGGATGGTGAATCTTGGACATGGTTTCTGTCTAAGCTTAAAGAATGTATCGGTGAAATACCTGACATGGCGATAATATCGGATAGAGCGAATTCTATACACCTAGCTGTTAGAAACGTCTTTCCACATGCTTATCACGGGTTATGCTGTCGTCATTTAATGATGAACCTCCGTTTACCATCTGATAAAAAAAAGGAAAACGAGAACCTGTGGTGGAAGACATGCAAATCCTACCGATTGTCTGATTTTAATGAGTCATTCAATGCTCTTTGTCTTGCCGTTCCTAGGGTACGTCGCACTCTAACAAGTATTGGGTTTGGTAGATGGGCAAGGGCGCATTGCCCAGGCAATCGATATCATTATATGACATCTAACAGCGCGGAGTCTATTAATGCTTTATCTAGACACTCGCGTAAAATGCCGGTAACGCAACTGTTAGAGTTCTTCCGGCAATCTGTACAGAAATGGTTTTACGATCGCCGCTTGCAAGGTATTTCTGAAAAACATTTACTTACACAATGGGCACAGAAGAAAATTTTTAAAAAAATTGAAGGGTCTAGAAGCTGGACAGTTGTTGGGATTGGGTTAAACAGTTATTCTGTCGCAGACAGTGGAAAGGGGGGTTTAGTTGACTTTGTTAATGGAAGTTGTAGTTGCCGAGTTTGGCAGGTTTCTGGTTTACCTTGCGGGCATGTTATTGCCGTGTCAAAATTTTTAGGTGAAACCGACTGCAGTAAGTATTGCTTCCCGTGTTACTCAAACGAAGTCTATAAAAAAACTTATGAGGAAGCGATTAATCCTCTTCCTCATAGATCTGAATGGGAGACTCCAGAAGACCTTATCAATCTTCAACCGCCGCATATGACAAAACGCCAGGCCGGTCGTCCTCGAGAAAACCACCGTATCTTATCCCGCGGGGAAGAACCTACTCCCCTGTATTGTTCTCGGTGTAACTCCTATGGTCATCATCGGGATGTCTGTCGGCAGCCCATGCCGTCAGAAATTCGTACTCGCAAAGGCCCAAACAAGGGGAAAGGGTTAGAAACTGATAATACTTTAATTTGGGAGACTTTTAATACACAATCTCCGTCTAATTATATGTATCCGTCTTTTAAGCTGGGAGACTTTTAATACTTTAATTTATTTTGTGTATTTCAATTTCTCAAATAACGTAGTAAGTCTATTTAGTTTCAAATAATTAATATTGAAAATCATTTCATTACAATATGTTATTATTTTTTATTATATTACATGCATACATAGAACCATTAAACATTAACAGGTGTGAAGCGCCCGGCGTAGAGTTCATCTGCCATGTATCGTCTGTATCTGAAACAAGCATCCTGAAGGTTTCCTTCGTTCCATGTTAAAGAAAGATCCCGAACAAGTTTTTCCATTAGCATACATATGATGACTCCTGCATTTCTGCCAATACGATCTGTTTGATCAGGCCACACGAAATCCCCTACTATTTGCATGGCACGCGTCTCATATATTTGTGAGTGTTGCCAGTACGATATACGTCCGAGAAACCGCAAAAATAGAGATTCAAACTCTAGTACAATTTGATGTACTCTTTTGTGTACGCAAAATGAGTCTCCGCAATTAATCGTGTCACAACTATTGGCAAAAAAAATTTTTAATTCTAGTGACTTTAGATTTATTTTAAAAAGCAACCAATTTTGATCCTTGTCCGGTATAGGAATGTATATCTGCAAAAAGTGAATAATCTTGTTAAAAATAAACATATATTTTCACTTTTATAGCCACAAGGTCTTTTATAACTTATATTTGTTTGTTTTATTTAAGCATGGGCTGTTAGTGGGTTTGTTTTATTTAAGCATGGGCTGTTAGTGGGCTTGAGGCTGGTGGGCTACTCGTGGGCTGCTCGTGGACTCGTGGGCTGTCAGTGGGCTGAAAGCATAGAGGCTCGTGGGCTGTATGCCTGTATTAGTAGAACAGGAAGCATAGGCTTCAAAACGCCTCAGAAACAAAATATTATAAAATTATTATTAAAAAAATTATTATTGTTCTTTTAGTTTGTAAATATTACATCAAACACGTTTTAAACACATGTTTAAGTTCTTATTAAAAAAAAAACACTGACATTTAACTAATAACCGGAATGGTCTTCCGATTCAGAATCATACTCGTCTGACTCTTCCATTTCCGCAAAATAAGCTTCAAAACGCACTTCGTCGTACAGTCTTTCGAAATCCAGTTCCTCCTCTGAGTCTTCGTCAGCAGTAGCCATCAAACATTGTTGTGGAATACTCTGGTCCAAAGGACGTTGTCGTTCATCGGTGTTAGGTAACGGCACAAGCGCCTGACACTGACCTGAACCGCTAACTGGTGCTTCACGTGTTGGCTGTTGCACCGGGTTTGGGGGGTTACGAGTTTGGGAATTGTTTGGTTCGGGGTTATCTGAGGGTGGGTTTGGGTGGTTAAATGTTTGGGAAATGTTGACTTTGATATGAATGTGTAGATGAATGTTGTGTTCTTGATTCGCCATGAGGTAGAAAAAAGGGGGATGCCAATTGAGTAGTGGAGTTCAAAGTGTTGTGTTTTGGTGTTTGTCACATGGGGGCAAACGACTTGAATGTCGTCTGACCCGTTGTTGTTGACCCGACTTGAATGTCGTCTGACGGGGAACAGTACTTTATTGGAACACGAGCAGTCAAAGCGCTTGGACATGCACTGGAAACGGCATAAAAAAGCAACTGAAAAGCCTTGGACAGTAACATGAAACGGCTCGGCAGTTGCTTTTTACTTTGTTGTAGAACGTGCGTTGCAGCGGAAACGGCTTGGACAGTGGCATGAACCGGCATGAACATTAAACGACAGAAGCTGGAAACGGCTCGGACAGTTACATGAAACGGCTCGGGCAGTTGCTTTTAACTTTATTGGAGAGTGTTGAGACGGCACATGCATTGCATGGTAACGGCTTGACTTTTTACTTTATTGGAGCACGTGCCTTGAAACGACTCAAGCAGTATATTGAAACGGCTTAACCATTAATTTATTCAAAATTTCATTTCATGTTAAATAAGATCGCAAAATATTGTTACACCTCCATTGAGAAGCCTTGAAACCCCCTTGAAACTCCCTTCAAACAAATAATGGCTGACAAAAACAAGAGTGATGTATACTGCTCTCAACCAGTTAGTAAATTATCAACGTGGATTCTTAAGAAATGGAGAGCACCCAGACAATCGGGTGAAACTTCATCGTCTGAAACGGCTGTGCCGCAGGTGCAGGAAGAAAACAACTTTGTAACTAATCGTCAAAGCTTACACCCGAACAGAGGCGGAAGATGGGCAATTCCAGACTACGAATCTGAGAATTGGTCAAAAGATGTTGCAACATTTTACAGTAATGGGGACGCCCCATTTTGTTATTTAGCTGTGTTCAGTCGTTATGTGGAGTTGGACCAAAAATTTTGGGGCACTCTGTTAGGCTATCGTTGTAATGGCTACCTAACAGCAACGGTAATTTCATTAGAACTTTTTTTATTAATAAAATTTGTATTTATATTGTTTATTACATGTAACATGTATTAAATATAATATTCATTAAAAGCATATTGAGGGATGGACTGGAAGACTAATGGCTTGGAGAAGCAGAAACCTACAAAAGGATCCCACGTTAAATTTGCGGTGGACAATTCTTCCACCGCAATTCTATGACACGTTACTACAATCCGTTCCTAAGAGCGTGGTTGGTTATGGAAATGGTAAAGAAAACCCATTTCCTTCCTTTTTTGACGTGGATTTTGTGTTTATCCCACTGCCGATTGACAATAACGAATGGCTGTTGGTACGATTAGAGTTGGCATCCCAGGAATTAGTTTTGTACCCTTTTGAAGACTTTTGTGGACGACTGGACAAATTTAGAGCAGTTATTATTCCACGGTTGACGAAGCTTAAGGTGTATTTAACTGGTTTGCTGGTGCATTTGCAGTATTGGAAAAAGACAGGCAAACCAGAATGCTACATAACTCATGAGCTAAACGATAACTACGTGATTTCTAACAGGTCAATCGTAGGCAATGAAGCTGTCTATCTGTGTATGCTTATGGAGCATCTCGTTACGGATAAACCAATTAACATTACTGGAGACGTAAAAAAAATATGTTTGTCATATAGACGATTCATGGCTGATAAACTGTATTTTTGGCGGTGTTTGCCACGCCCAAATGCTGTTAAATAAAATAACTCTTCTTTTTAATATGTTTTAGTATTTAATATTAACTACATTCTCATTTCAAACCTATAAATACATACATTACTCCTCCCATTTAACCCCATTATCCTCTCAAAGTTCCCACTAGAAAAAATGGAGTCTTGGACCGACGAGGAAGATATTGCTGATGTCGTTTCGTACGCTGCCGCTCGTGATTTGGGCACTTATTCAGTTTCCGATGCTGCTTTCTGGGGGCAGGTTTTCACCTACTTTTGCATTCACCTACAAGAGACGTCCCGGAGTGTCGATGCCTTGACGACTCGTCTTGCTTTTCTACGCTTTAAATGTAACCGTTTTTTATGTGTGTGCAAAGCTGTTAAAAAAAATAATCCGAACATGGATGAACAAGAGGTCGTTGAAGAGGCCATGCTCGACTACGCAATCCTTTACGACGAGGACTTTGAACACCTTTCAGTGTTTGAAACTTTAAAAATTTATCTGTAATTCACGAAATGATTTTGTAATATTTAGCTTGTATCGTGCAACTTAATGTATGACTTTTAACCGTTTGTCTATGTGAACCGTGAATTTAGTTTTTTTAACTTTTATAAACCCGTTAATTAGTTATAAATTAATATAATTAATTAAACAAGTTAATAAAGTTAAATAAAAATAGTTATATATTAAAATTAATTTGATAAATTTAATTTTGTACCAGTTAATAAGGTTAACATGGTTAGCTAACTTGGTTAATAAAAGTTAAATAAAAATAGTTAATTATTAAAATTAATTTGATAAAATTAATTTTGTACCCGTTAATAAAGTTAACAATGTTAGCTAACTTGGTTAATAAACTGGGCCCGTTTGGACGGTCCAACAACAGCTGTTAAATTACAGCCTTTAACGGCCCAACATGAGCTGTTACATTATTAAAAGTGGACGGCCCAACTGTAGCTGTTAAATTATTAAAAGTGGACGGCCCAAATCGTTTGTTAACGGCATAATAAATTTTATAAAACTTGGGCCTGTTTTATTTTGTGATACAGTTTATTTTTCTTTGTTATGGAGACAAAATTTTTTATATATAATATATAAATATTGCAAACATAAACATTAAACATAACTTAAAAAAAGAAACCAAAACATAATATATCTAAAACCAAATCCTAATTGCCTCCCACTCTGCGACGTGCTTGAATTCATGACCCTCGTCATGACGGTAATTGATCAATGCCACCTCCTTCTGGTCATCCTCAACCAGGTCCGGCATTTCTCTCTCGACCTTCTTGAAATAGCTGTCAAACCGCTCACACTCCAACCGCAGCACACGAAAGCGGGACGATAAGGCGTCCACGGTCCGGTTATGGTCCGGACCCCAAAGCTGCCCAAAGATCTGTTGAACCTTAACCCACAGCCCCCCCTGTCCACGTCTTGGGGGATCGGTCATCGCTTCTTCCCATGCTTCGCACAATGCCACGTCGTCGACGTCGGTCCAGGTATTTGCCATTCGTTGACGGAGTCGGAGATAAAACTTATGAAAACGGCGAGTTTTTTTTGGATTGCAGACGGCGTGGTTGTTGAACGTGGTGCCTATTTATAAGGAGTAAATTCGTGGGAACTTGGAACGGCAACGGTTATTATATAATATAAAACGCCGTTTTAGGTTTTTGAATGTAATTTGTTTTTTTTTATTGTGGGAACTTGGAACGGCCCAAACACATAAACAGCCCAAACAAAATTTAAATAAATTATTTAAAATGAACGGCCCAAACACATAAACAGCCCAAACAAGATTTAAAATTATTTGCTAGGTAATTTACTGGACTATTATATAATACAAATTACATAAAAGATATAACATGTAAAAATTCAAACATAATAAAGTGATTCAATTTCATCCACAGAATTTCTGATAACCGCTGAAACGGCTAGTAGAGAAAAAATCTCGGTCTCAAACCAAGCAGTCTTCAGATAACAACATAACTTCGCCAAACCGCTGCTTCTGAATCGGCAGATAACCGAGAGCAAATTGAAAGTTAGGAGTGATTAAAATCTCATCTTCGGGAAATCGAGTCAAAACGCTTGTAGCAATGATAAAGATGCGTCTTTTGCTCGATAGTTCCATCCACACTCACTGCGTAAGTAGAAGTGGAATTTCTGAAGAGAAAGACACTCCAATATGAGAAACAATATCAAAAGCTAATTTGATAACTAAAGCCCAGGAACAAGTCTTTTACACTATCAGATACGTGAGATTTCATAAATATTTCTTGGCGGTCATAGACGAAAACATCTATGACAATCAAATGAACAAAGCAAGATAACATTTTCTATAAGATTTAAGTGTGGTAGAGGCATTCGTTTAACAAACACAAAAAAAAATAACAAGTGGGTAAATATATAGGGGGAAAAGACGGTTGAACCGGCTCGAAGTATAGGTTGAACCGGCGTTAGACAGCTGTACCGGCTCGGAGCAGTTGAGACGGCTTGGACAGTTAAACGTATCGGCTCGAAGTCAGCTGTACCGGCTTGGAGCAGTTGAACCGGCTTGGACAGTTAAACGTAACGGCTCGTTAGACAGCTGTACCGGCTTGGCCAGGTGTACCGGCTTGGACAGTTAAACGACCCGGCTCGAACCAGCTGAACCGGCTTGGCATGCAGAACTGGGGTCCACGTGTGTGCGGGTAACGGCTCGGCTGGAACCTAAGTACACGGCTTGGCTCGTGGAAAGAACTCGGCTAAGGTCTTTCAACGGCAGCCGACTGTAACGGCTTGGCTAAGGTCTTTCCACAATGTCAGACACGTGGCGTCTTCAGAAGCAACCTCAAGCCGTTACAGGCTTTGTCGGACACGTGACTATCAAGGAATGGCTGGCCGTTAAAGGGGAATCTTGTGCCGTTTCAAGATGCTGAAACGGCTCAGCGAGGGGTGTCACATGGCCAAAATTGAAAAAACGGCGTTGACTTGGCTATTTTCGTGATTTTCCTTTTTTTTATTTTTTACGCTGTAATATTATAACCTTATACAATTACCAACAAAAAAAAAAACTGTCAACTAACCAACCATTATCTCCTCCCACTTTTTTTGCCACCTTTTCAGTCAATAAAAATGGAAGAGTTTTTTCCGTTTACTTTTTGCGACTTTAATCATTATCTCCATCAGTTTCAACCGTTTTATCTTTTCTATATAACCCACAAATCAAACAAAATCGTGGGACACATCAAACTCAACCCTACCCAAACTTTCCGATTACGATTCCGGCGGTAAGAAATTTTGGCAAGATCTACATCACATAAAATGCCCCTTCTCCGGCCAGTCAACCACCGATATGAACGACATCTCTGTAACCATGACGGCGGCTGTTTCTCTCGAATGTTCTCAATAGCATCGAAATCCTATTCTCTTTGATAACAATTAATCCATTCTTGAAACTCACTAATGAAGACTTCTCTCGCGATACACCGCCGTGGACCCTAAGGTTTGTTGGATTTTCTGATTCGTATTCGGTCCCGTCATCTCGGTCGCAAGAGCGTGTGAGTGTTACGGAGAATAGTAAGAGATATTGCCAGACTTATTTTACGTTGTTTATCGTCTTCTTCGCTTGCTCTCTGTATGTATATGCTCTCTGCATGTATATGTATATGTATACATATTCGGTTTATGTGTTGTTAATTTTTTTAAACACAAATTCAATAAAAGTTTCTGTTTATGTGCTCCTTAATTGTTATTTAACTAGTAGGAATGCCCGCGCTACGCTGCGGGATTTCGGTCGATATCTATTTTGGTTCAGTATACCAACCGAAAGAAATATGCTCAAAAGAATATCGACACATGTTTTACATT
The DNA here is from genome assembly GCA_030545235.1 of Helianthus tuberosus. Taxonomy (NCBI): domain Eukaryota; kingdom Viridiplantae; phylum Streptophyta; class Magnoliopsida; order Asterales; family Asteraceae; genus Helianthus; species Helianthus tuberosus. The sequence continues at coordinate 209,476,595 of CM060371.1, read as the reverse complement.
GACCGAAAACCATAAAAATAAATTTAAATTGGACAGCGGGACGAATTGATTTTAAATTTTACATTAACCGAAAACCATAAAAATAAATTTAAATTGGACAGTGCGACGAATTGATTTTAAATTAATTGTAAATGGAAACGTAAATGTTATCTTAAATATAGCTTTAATGAAAAGAAACCTAAAACTAAAACACTAAACATAAAAAAAAACTAAAAAATAAAAATAATAAAGTCTAGAAAAAAATCAAGAAAGAAACAAAGAAGTTAATAGGACAAAAGACTATCCACATAACTTGCTAATTGTAATTTGCTTTAAAGCGTAGACCAACTGAAAACATACATAAAAATAAGCATGAAAACGAATTATATTTGAAACATATTTCCGAAGAAAATTTACGTCGAATCATAAACCAACTTAAATTTTATACCGACGCGTGCATAAAAATAAGCACGTAAGAAATTAGTTACGGCGTGTTGTGGCGTGTCGAAACGTAAAGTGACTCGAATTTATAGCGTTTAATGAAAAAGTATTGTATTTTACTCGACGTGTTTCCAAACAAAATTTACGTCAAAACGTAGACCATTTGAATACATACATAAAAATAAGCATGGAAACATATTATATTTTAACCGGCTCATTTATAGAAAAAAAATTACATCAAAACGTAAACCAACAGAAAATGTACATAATAATAAGCATAAGGAATATATTATATTTGACCCAACTTATTAACGGGAAAAATTTACGTTTAAACGTAAATCAATTTAAATTTATAGAAACGCGTACATAAAAATAAACACGTAAAGTTTGATTACAAAATTTTTAGAAAGTTAAGAGTTTGAAATTGTTAACACTGGAAGTTAAAAGAATAAAAGTTTTAAAAAAATAATAAGAGAAAAAAAGAAAAAAAAAAGGGACTACTGTAGAAGCCCTTTGAATTTGTTAGGATATAGAATTTCTGTTTTTGTGTTCTTAAATTGTTATTCAATTGTTGTTTATGTGTTATATATTAACAAATTCTGTTATATATATATGTGTGTTATGAATATATTTATTATTAATGTGGTTATCAACACCTAAAATAGCTTAGGCTTGTTCCACAAGTTTTCCCCAATTATATATAGTCTTTTGTATCTCTTGTAATATACACCTCAAATCAATGAAATATTTCTCCCTATTAATTTCTTCTTCTTCTTTGCTATTAGGCTAGTTTTACAATACGTTATCAGCACGAAAGTGCTCCCACCAAAACCTTAATACCTTTCCATGGATTCTTGTATTTTCTGAACGTGAGAGCTTGCATACAACAAGTTATCAACCGCACTAAGCAGTCGAGCACACACCATCGTTCGGTCAACAAAGATATCCTAACAGCTCTTGTTTTGACGGACGGCCGCAAGCATCATACAATAACTACAGATCGGTATTGATATTACTCTGAACCTAAAATATTTATATATTATTTCACAGCTTGCTCTAATGTTTTATTTATTTTCCTTTTTTCCATCTTTACAATTATAAAGTTATTCCAAACTGCTTGAACTTAACCCCTTCTTGATATTAGAGATCAAATAGACATCGTCTTAAATTTTACGAATCTGCAAATATGAAAAAATAGATGATCCATTCCATATAATTTAATTATTATATAGTATATATTTTACTTTCTATCTTCAAAAAATAATCTTCTAAAGCAATGAACATTTAAATAAGTAACAGAAAAAGGTAGTTTGAAAGATGTTGACTTTTCATTTATTTATGTTATTTTCTTTTTCACATTCACGTTTAATCTTAATGATGATATTCAAGTGGCTGTATTGATAACTTATATAATTTATTTATTAAAACATATTATTATCATTATGTTTTGACTTTTGATATGTATTAAAACATATTATTATCATTATGTTTATACTTTAGATGATAACAACGAGTGTTTCTCAAATAGTCAAATAAGGAATATTAGAAACTATGTTCTTTATAAAAAAAAACTCAAATGTTATTTTGATTATTTAACTAAGTACTAGACACAAAAGAAAGATATGATAATCGTATATAACGAAAGTGATTATTGATCAAGCTTTGAATATATTCTATAATGTTATCATTTAAGTGTTTCTCTACTTCATGTAGGATCTCTGAACAAACTATTATGCATTGTTCATGAACGAATGTGGAAAGATTAATTGACATTTACCAAATATGATTAGTTACATTAAGTTTTGACCATATTATCCGCTATAATACCCTATAACTAAAGGTGTGCCACTTGGTTGTTTTTCGAGTATGTGTCATGTGTCTTTTCAAATTCACTTTTGACTTTATATGCAACTAAGCTTACAAGTCATTTTATTCATATTATTGTCAGACCAATAAAGGGTATATATCTAGCAAAATTTTGTAACATGAAAAGGAAGAAGAATTTCCTATATTTTTTTTTTATTTCGATGCATTGTTAAGATAAGTTTTAGATTTTTTTTTTTAAATTGTTAGAAAAACCTTGGTATTTGTTGTGATAAGTTTTAATATGAACTTGGATAAATTAATGACTTTTAATGGATTCAAAATACATTAGAGAACTAAGACTAATGGTTTTTTTTTAATTGTATTGCAAGATCATACTATTGCAATCTTATTAAGGCCGTTACAATGATAGAAAGTGCATAATTTAACTTTATTGTTAATAACCAATATTGCATTTCAACTTTATATATCTTTTAGATGTTTTGAATATTAGTTGGACAAAATTGTTTATCACCAGTATCGCAACTATATAAATGTTTTAGATGTTTTGAATATTTGTTGGACAAAGAAAAAAAAGGGTTAGTTGATTTATTATCACTATCACGAAAGAGTATAAATATACTCATCTATGACACCCAAAGTGTCATACTCCATAAATTTCATTATAAATTCACAAAGGTCATATGATTCAAGACCTATAAGTATCACATGACTTGGTCATGTAACTATTTCTCGATTTATCCTATGTGAAGAGAGTTATTTTATAAGGAAAATCTGGAGAAAATAATTTCCATTTATTAGACATGGGATACGCTTCTAAACTAGTAATATCAATAAAAGATTATGAAATGATTCATATCTATGTGTGTCCATGAAAACAAGGAATAATGAAACTTGTTTAGTTCTAATCCATTTCCATGAAAACAATGAATAATGAAACTTGTTTAGTTCTATTCCATTCCCTGAAACGAATGTGATAAGCAATTGTTATTATATATTGATCATTGTAAAGGTTTTGATAATAGACATAGTTGAAGAAATTGTAATAAATCTTGTGTTAATAATGAGATAGACCACCACAAGTGACAAATGGAGGAAGTGAATATATGAGAATAATATGTGAAAAGGATAAATGTTATAATACATTATTTTCTTTCATTTTTTTTTCATGAATTAAAAGTATATATAAAACATATATCATCATAAACCAAGAATGATTATTTAGTTAGTTGGCATGACCGGTTAGACCACACCGAGTCAATGATGTTGTGAAACTTAACGAAGAATCAAAAGATTCTTGCTGACAATTAAACTTGTCATCTTTGCCCTCAAGGGAAATTAATGATTCACCAACCAAAGTAGGGTAAGAATCCCCAAATATTCTGGAAGTGATTAAAGGATTTGCATATCCCAACATGATACCATTTAGTGTTTTAAATCGATGCATCGTCTAAATGGTTATCAAATCCACAACCTGAAGTTTGTGTGATTGTGGCTTAGCTAATGTGATAGCAAGCATATTAATCCAGATTAGTATATTTATTTAGTAATAGTGAATTTTATTTCCAAGTTATTAACGATCATTGGAATAAGTGTTATTGTTGAGATGATCACTAAACGTTTACTATTGATTACAAAGCCAATGATCATGAAAGGAGCAAAAGTTCATTTAGGTACATGTAATTTTACATATAGTACCATTAATTCACACCAAGCCAATATGTTATAGTTCTCCCCATATAGTTGGTTTTTGGTCAGGAACCAAAGATGTCTCATCAAAGATTTTGGTTGTGCGACATATATTAAAAATCATCCACCACATCGCACAAAGATGAGAATTCTAAAAAGTTTGTGAATATGTTGGGTATAAATAATCGTCTATTATTGAATACTTAAAGCCATTAAGGAGAAATTTGTTTATGGCTCATTGTTTTTCTTTTTCACTTTAGTGAATGAATGTTCCCAACATTAGGGGGAGATAACAAGCAGTTGGAAAGTGAAAAGTGGAATGAATTATCATGTCATCTTGATCCTTAGACTATAAACGGTGAACCAGAAGTTCAAAGGATAATTCATTTACCAATATTAAAGAACAAATTACCAGACAAGTTCACTGACCAATAATAAAGTGACTAAGTAAGTCACATAATCAACTGTTTATGCTCCAGTCATATTTGTGTCCCAAGAGGACAACCACATATTTTGTAATGAGTCTATTGCACGCATAAAGCGTGGTAGACTAGTTGATTCCCATAATAAAATTCCTCGAAAATTGGAGCAAGTAATTAAGATGGTCAAGTCGAGGTTATAGTAATAAAATCTCATGAAGAGATAGTAGTCATGATGGTTCAAGAAGAACCTCAGGTACCTGAAAATAAAGAGATCTCGATAAGTTATATCATGTCTAAGATATGTATGGAATCGAAACAAAATCGACGTCGTTATACTTTTGTATATAATATAGCGATTGAAATGATGAAATGACGAGGATCAAAATTTAAGATCTGCCTATGAATGAAAATATATAAGTGATTGGCCAAAATGGAAAGACGTAAAGTATGGCAGATTTAAATTCTCTAATGAAATGGAAAGTTTCCAGACCAACAGTCCATACAACTGAATTTGTGAAGTATGTTGGATATTAGTGGGTCTTTTATGCGAATCACGTGAAAATAAAATTAAATGAGATAAGGCAAATATGGTGCATAAGGATTTTCGCAAAAACCCATGATTGATTATAATGAGACACATTCTCTAGTGGTGGATGTAATGACTTTCCAATATTTTATTAGTCTGGTAATATAAAGAGAGAATTGATATGCGTCTTATGAATGTTAAGTATCACTTGATACTAAAAGTTTACATGAAAGTCCCTCAAGGATTTGAATTATCAAAAATCATGTAAAATGAGTTCTCGAGACGATATGATCGTTGTATACAAATTCATAGTTGAATACGTTGAATATAATTGGAACTCCTGATGAGTATCGTAAAGCATTTAAGCGCTTATAAAGTTAGTTGAAACATCTTAAGGATGTAATTCTTGTGCACCAATAACTATACATAGAAAACTTGTGCCTGGTTATTATGGCATCTTAATGTACAATGTATAAGCATGGTACAATATGGATTAAATATTCAAGACATCCTTGCATATGATATAGAAATCAAAGTGGAGGTATATGTAATAGAACTCCTAAAGAGTGAATGCACATACATTATTTTTGAAAGTTGAAAGAAGTATGTATATAATTGCAAATGCCTGAAGCATTGATTTCAAGTCCTCAAGAATGTATCTTTATATAGTTAAAGATACTATGAACTAAAATAGTCAAGTTGAGTGTTGTACAGCTCATGATGTATTTTGATAAAGAGCAATATAAGTTTGATAAAATTATCCATCTTTATCAAATGTTCTTTCTTAAAAGTTCACTATAATCGCAATTTACAGTGATGATATCTGAGCATCATCAAGAGAAACTGGCGAGCTTTTAGAAGGGGAATTTTTTTAATGACCCTAGCACAGTCTAATTATTACTCGACTTGCAGTTCGAGTATATTTATAATCATACTTTTATTCATCTATCAAAATACATCTAGAAGATGTTGGTGGGACATTTTAGTATGTAGAGAGCTCAACCTTATAGTATGTTAAAGGTTGTTCAGACACTTTTTATAAGAAATGATTATTATCATCTCCTACCAAAGTAGAGATTCTCATTTCATAAGTACCATTTTAATTTGAATTCATGATATAGCACATGTCCAGTGAGGAAACATTTGAATGGTAAAGCAAATATGTCGATATCCTAAAGGTAAGAATGGTATGTGTCTATATTTTACTAACCCATGAAAGCTAGTTCTGTTAGTCTTGTAGATATAAAGAATGTAACACAAATAGTCTTGGATCTTATGGTATTTGTTCGCAAGAGGAAGCACTAGAAGTCTCACAAGAAGATTTTACAACATTACTCAATATAAAGGATTGCACTTCAAGGCATCAAACGACAAATCATTCTACAAAAACTTTGACCAACTTTCAAGAAAAATGGGCACTAGTCACTTGAAGAATACATGTTCAAATGAGGGGGAGTATTATATAAGTTGCACTCTTTTTCCCTTAACTAAGTTTTATCCCAATGGGTTTTCTTAGTAAGGTTTTTAACGAGGCAACATACCTGATCCAGAAGTATCAGGGGGAGATAATGCGCGTTACACGCTGCACTCTTTTTCCCTTAGCTATGGTTTTGTCCCACCGGGTTTTCCTAGCAAGGTTTTTAACGAGGCAGCATCAAGCGTATTATGTTGATAACCAAGGGGGAGTGTTATGAATATATTTATTATTAATGTGGTTATCAACACCTAAAATAGATTAGGCTTGTTCCACAAGTTTTCCCCAATTATATATAGTCTTTTGTATCTCTTGTAATATACACCTCAAATCAATGAAATATTTCTCCCTATTAATTTCTTCTTCTTCTTTGCTATTAGGCTAGTTTTACAATAATGTGTGTGTTTTTAAACTATTATTCAATTTATGTTTGTGTGTTCTTAAGTTTAGTTATGTTAAATTTAATAGCACATGTGTTCTTAAATTGTTATTCAGTTTCTTATTATTTGTTCTTGAATTGCTATTCCATTTAAAACCCATGCAACCAACCGTCGTATCTCTTCGACCAGGCCCTACCCGAACATACACATATAAAAACTCACATGCAAACTTTTAGGGGAACAAAATTTACCGAGTCCTCCTGACAAATTCGGGAAGAAGATGGAGAACATCGATTAACGTTGGGGCATTGCCTCGGTGGTCGCGATGCTTGCTGTTTCTGCTGCTCGGGATGGGACCGGTAGTGACACCGTCGATTACTTTTAGTTGTTCGTGTCTTTATCTTGATTTCTATATTGTTGTGTTCATCGATCCTGCTTATACATTGGTACTTTTGAAGAAATCAAAAGAATAAAAACGATAGGGGGTGCTTCAATTCGATTACCGATCAACTCAAAGGAAGAAGCACGTCGCATAGTTTGCGAATGTGGCTGCAATTGAAGTGACATAAAATTTTATCTTGGGAATATAGAAAGAATTAAAAAGGTCAAACCAATTAATTTTTTTTTTTTTTTTGTTGGTTCAATGGGCTGGTCACTACTAGAAAACTACATTTTTTCCTACAAAAGTTTCCTACAAATTTCCCACAACTCAATTTTTTTTACAATTTTCCTACAATTTTTTGACAAAAAAGAAAAACAAAAAAAAACCCAAAACTTATCCACAATTTTCCTACAAAATTGCCACACAACAAGCATTTGTAGCAATTTTGTAGCAAAATATATTATCTTTGTGACAAAATTCCTACAAAATAAATAAGAAATTTAAATTACTTGTTACTATAGCAAAATAAATAATTTAAAAAATAAATTTTCATAATTTGTCGGAAATTTGTAGCAACTAGCTACAAATTTGCGACAAGTGTAATTTATTTTATTTTTCGAGTCTGAATTTCAGTAAAATAAATAATTAAATAACATAAAGTGTTAAATCTGTCGAAAATTTGTAGCAAATTGATCTTATTTGCTACAGTTTTTCGACAAAAAAGAGTCAAATTATTTGTTATTTCTTAAGTTAGTTAAATAAAAAAAAATTAAAAATAAAATGCTAAATTTGTCGAAAATTTGTAGGAAACTGACCTCGTTTTCTACAATTTTCTTACAAAAAAAAGTTATTATATTTGTAATGTCTAAATTTTTGCAAAATAAATAAATTAAAAAATTAAAACTTAAGTTGTAGCAAATTTGTAGCAAGTTGCTACGGATTTCCTACAAAAATGTTATTTTATTTTTTAATTTATCAATTTTAGAAATAAAATGTTAAATTTGTCGGTAATTTGTAGCAAACTAACACACCATTAGCTACAGATTTCCTACAAAAGCATAGTTTGTCGGAAATTTGTAGCAAACTAACACACCAGTAGCTACAGATTTCCTACAAAACCATATTGATTATAAAAAACAAATAGTTTTGAAAATAAAATTTTCCATTTGTCGATAATTTGTAGGAAATTGACCTTATTTGCTACAGTTTTTCGACAAAAAAGGGTCAAATTATTTGTTATTTCTTAACTTAGTTAAATAAAAAAAATTAAAAATAAAAAGCTAAATTTGTCGAAAATTTGTAGCAAATTGACCTCGTTTTCTACAATTTTCTTACAAAAACAAAAGTTATTATATTTGTAATGTCTGAATTTTTGCAAAATAAAAAAATAAAAAAATTAAAACTTAAGTTGTAGCAAATTTGTAGCAAGTTGCTACGGATTTCCTACAAAAATGTTATTTTATTTGTTAATTTATCAATTTTAGAAATAAAATGTTAAATTTGTCGGCAATTTGTAGCAAACTAACACACCAGTAGCTACAGATTTCCTACAAAACCATATTTTGTCGGCAATTTGTAGCAAACTAACACATCAATAGCTACAGATTTCCTACAAAACCATATTTTGTCGGCAATTTGTAGCAAACTAACACACCAGTAGCTACAGATTTCCTACAAAACCATATTGATTATAAAAAACATATAGTTTTGAAAATAAAATTTTACATTTGTCGATAATTTGTAGGAAATTGACCTTATTTGCTACAGTTTTTCGACAAAAAAGGGTCAAATTATTTGTTATTTCTTAACTTACTTAAATAAAAAAAATTAAAAATAAAATGCTAAATTTGTCGAAAATTTGTAGCAAATTGACCTCGTTTTCTACAATTTTCTTACAAAAAAAAAGTTATTATATTTGTAATGTCAATTTTTTTGCAAAATAAATAAATTAAAAAATTAAAACTTAAGTTGTAGCAAATTTGTAGCAAGTTGCTACGGATTTCCTACAAAAAAGTTATTTTAATTGTTAATTTATCAATTTTGGAAATAAAAAGTTAAATTTGTTGGCAATTTGTAGCAAACTAATACACCAGTAGCTACAGATTTCCTACAAAAACATATTGATTATAAAAAACATATAGTTTTGAAAATAAAATTTTACATTTGTCGATAATTTGTAGGAAATTGACAACGGTTCTTACAGATTTCCTACAAACTGAAAGTTATTTTATTTGCTATTTATCAAATTTAGAAAACGTATATTTTTAAAAAATAAAATTTTAAATTTGTCGGAAATTTGTAGCAAATTGTCACCAGTTTCTACAGATTTCCAACAAAAACAATATTTTATTTGTTAATTATTAATTATAAAAATCATTTAATTTTATTTGTCAATAATTTGTAGCAAATGACCCTGGCTGAGGAATAGTTACGGGGGCGTAAAACAAAAAAATACGCTGATGGGGACCGACAAACTATGTGCAGTGCTTTACTCATTTACGACAAATAATAAATAAAAAGGTCATTTACTCACTTACGATACGATACCATACCATACCATACGATAAGATATGATACGATACCATACCATACCATAAGATATGATACGATACGATACGATACGATACGATACGATACGATGCCATACCATACCATATTACCATACCATACCATACCATTACCATACCATACCATACCATACAACACCATCCATACCATACCATAACATACCATACCATACCATACCATACCATACCATAAGATACCATACCATACCATACCATACCATAAGATACCATACCATACCATACGATAAGATACGATACCATACCATACCATACCATACCATTCCATATGATAAGATACGACACCATACCATACGAAAAATACGATACGATACCATACCATACAACACCATCCATACCATACCATACGATAAAATACGATATCATACCACACGATAAGATACGATACGATACGATACCATACCATACCATATGAGACGACACGATACGATACCATATTACACGATACGATACCATACTACACTATACTATACGATACGATAATATACGATATGATACGATGCGATACCACCACCATATCTATATTTCTTTGTCTTCGACAACCACCACTATCCATGTGTCTCATCATCTCCGACAATATCTCTGAGTTCCGATCTAGTTTTGTGAAGTTGTGGATTTCGGCGGTGGTGGGTTTTAGAAGGGTTCCCTTTGCAGTTATACTTGAAAAAGGAAATTCTTTGATTTATTAGGGTTTAGTAGCAATTAAATATGAAATTAATGGTTTAGGATACACAGCAGGCGATAGGGAAGGGTGTTGGATGTAAGGAGGTAGGTAATGATGATGGGAGCAGACGGATTTGGGGCGGCGAAGGAGGTAGGTGATGATTGCTGGATTTGGAGTTGCGGTGGTGACGGTTGGATTTGGGGTTATGGTTGCAGTCGAACTTGGGGTTTTGGGATTTGGGATTGCGAAGGGGTGCGTTTTTCAAGTGAGGTGATGGTGTTTGATAGTGGTGGTGAGGTGGTGGTAGTGGTGTCTGATGGTGCTGGTGACGACTGGTGGTTGTTACAAAAGGGAGAAAGAGAGATATACTGAGTGAGAGGAGGATGATGAAGTGAGGAATGTTTTTTTAATGATTATAATGATAAACAATTAAATTATTTTTAAAGTTACTATTTACTAAAACACCCTTCTAATTACATGTAAAATTACCAAATTGCCCTTAATTACATAGACCGTGGGGTATGGTGGGGCTTGGGTTGGGGCGTGGGTTGGGCATTGGTTAACACATGGAATGGGGTGGCAGACATGGGCAAACCCACATTCAAAGTGACAGTAGCCCCTCATCATCCTTTTGGATTTTTAGTCTTGTACCAAATGCATCAGCCTTTTTTATTTTTCAATTGTTTAAAAAGATTATGCTTTTCAATTGTTTACCGTTTTCCTTTTATTCGTGTCGTGTTCGTGTTCGTGTTTACCTGTTTTGGATTCGTGTCTTATCGTGTTGGGGTCTTAACAGGTCGGGTTGATGAGAAATAAAGATCAGTAATAAAGAAGGGTTTTGGTATCATCTACTTTATAGGGAGATTGTTGGATCAGCAGCCGTGACATTGTCTCCAGTAGCATATGTAACCAAGACACAACATGTAGCAAAGGAGATGTTGCTGCATAACACACTCTTGCTTTAGCTTTGATGAAAGTTGTTGAGGCAGGTGATCGTGTGTTCGTAGTTATCGTTTGTTGAAACTTAAGTTGTATTCAAATTATATTAAGTTTGTTAGACATCTTTTATATGTACTTATGTATATAAACAGTTTACACTGTCAATGGGTGGATATTCCCTTTTTTGGATAGGGGAATGGAAATAGTCGTATGTAACTGATATATTAACCGATGATCTATGTTTATAGTTGTCTATTAGCTATAATAGATAACACGTTTTGGTACAATATATATATACCTATCTATGCTTTTCTATTAAAATGTGTTATGCATGGTTTTCTAAAAACCACCCGTGTTTGCACACGGGTCTTACTACTAGTATTATATAATAAAAGAAACCAATAGAGGGACACTTGTCACCTGAGGCAAGTTTGTTTCTCTCATTATTTTCTCAAATACAGATAGATTGTTGTATGTAGTGGTTGATGAGTTTGCACATATGATCGCCGCAGTCGCATGCACTCAAACCAAGCTTCGCCAATCGTTCGAACTCCAGTTCAAGGTAACTATTGTATCAATTAAATCGTACGTGTTTATAATTTGATTAAATTTGTAACAATTATGTGTATCTAAGTGTTATACATCTTAGCTTTAGGTTTGAATCGTTTCCACAACTATGATGGTCGTATGATGGTTATGTAACAATTATGATGGTCGCGAAGCACGTAAAAACCCACTAGTTTTCATTAAATTAAAGTGTGTTATCCTTTGAAATTAAAGTATGTTATCCTTTGAAAAAAATTACATGTGATTTCCAAAAAATCTAGTTTCCCTCCCCTTAAAAATTTCATCTCCCGCTCCCTTCCTCTTTCCCCCTTTCAAGTTTCAACATACCGAAATCAGATCACTTCTCCGCCCCTCATAAAAAAACAGGCGCCAAAATACCCCCACCCCCATCTTAACCCTAAACCCTTTCTTTCTTCACCTCAGTCCCAAAATTCCCCTCTTTCTCTTCTTCCACTACCGTGTACCTCAATTTCCACCTGAGCAAGAGTTCATGCCTCCGCGAGCCACCATTTTTTGGTCATCTATGAGCCACTCTTCCAGTTCAATCGCTTTCTTTTTCCGTTTGATGTTGTTACAAAAAGGTTAGTTTGTTCGATTTTGCTGTTCAACTCGTAAGCGTAGTTAGAAGCTGGATGAATATTTTTGGACCGATTTGTGTCGATTTACAAGGTTTTGTTCAAACATAATCTCTAATTTGGTGATGGTAGCTGATTTAGGGTTTGTAATTTGTTTGTTAAATGAGTTTGAAGGTTTGTTTTGTTCCCAATTTGTTTCGATTATATCGTTTAGGGTTCGAAAATAAAAACCCCCAAATGCTAGAATTTTGATGTGTCTGATCATATTGTAAAGTCTAATTAGGTTTCAGTCAGTGATTTTTCTTAATTTTGATGTATCTGATGATCATATTGTGATGTCGAATTAGGTTTAGTTAGTCTTTGTTCTTAATTTTGATGTATCTGATCAAATTGCTAAGTCTAATTTGGTTTTATACAGTCATTGTTGGTTTTTGTTTTTTTTTTTCTGAATTTTGATGTATCTGATCCAGTTGTGAAGTCTAATTATGGTTTTATTTAGTGATTTTTCTGAACTTTAATGTGTCTGATTAAATTTCTAAGGGAATTTTGATGCGATGAGATGGTATTATTGATGTTAAAAGGAATTTGCATATAAATACAGTATTTGTATTAATTTGGGGAATGAATTTGATAGTTTTTTTTTTATTTTTTTTTTATTTTAAGAATGAAACTAGTTTTGAGGCGAGCCTAAAGGTTTAACTTGTTACAGATAACAACAGGAAACAATGATAAGGGCTTGAAGCTTTATGATCCAGGCTACCTTAACACGGCTCCTGTTCGTTCATCGATCTGCTACATTGATGGTGATGAAGGGATCCTGAGATACAGAGGCTACCCAATTGAAGAGTTGGCGGAGAGTAGTTCCTTTTTAGATGTAGCCTACCTTTAAGGTGTTGATATTATTTTTGATTTGCAGTGTCATGTGTTAAAAACTAAATGATTCATTCATATAATAACACAATCTAGTTTCTTTTTTTTTTAAACATCAATATAATAATACAAGAAGTGAATTCAGACATTGACGCTTCCTCGTGCTTTTGTTGTGATATCAGTTTCGCAGACGGTTGTGGATTAAAATGTAATTGTATTATATACATTTGTGTTTTCGGGTTCGGGTCGTGTTTACATTTTAATCCATAAACATCAACTGACTTTATGCATGCCCTTTTGATATTTGAATATAGGTGTTGCATACTCGAAGAACATTGTGCAGATATACTCGTATCATGGTGGTGCTGATATAAGAAATCACTTGGAGGTAGCTCGCTTCATCTGTTGGTTACTTTGTTTGTCATATATAATTATTTAAATACCTTTTTTAAAATTTTATTAAATTTGGTTTAATACAGATTGAGGCCCACAGTGGCAGTGTTAACGATTCGCTTTCTCTTACCCTAACAAAACACTCAGCATTGTAACGTGTGGAGATGATCGCTTGATAAAGGTTTGTATCTCATTACTTTTGCTTCATTTAGTGTTGTAAAATTATGAAATCTATCGCGTATAATGTGGTTCCATACAGGTATGGAACGCAGTAACTGGGGAAAAACAGAATCAACTTGAAGGTCACGAAGCACCTGTATACTGTGTTTGCCCACATTTCAAAGAAAATATTCAGTTTATATTCTCTACGGCAACTGACGGGAATATAAAGGCGTGGCTGTATGATAACGTGGGGTCCAGACTTGACTATGCTGCACCAGGTCTTTCACCGTCTGCCATGGCGTATAGTGATGACGGGACACGGTTATTTTCATGTGGGACGAATAAAGAAGGGCAATCTTTCATGGTGGAATGGAATGAAAGTGAAGGCGCTATCAAACGTATGTATAATGGGCTCGGGAAACGGGCTAATCGGCCTGTACAGTTTGATACTACGAAAAACCGCTACATTGTTGCTGGTGATGAGTGGTTGATTAAGTACTGGAATATGGACAATGCTAGTGTGTTGCTAGTCAGTGATGCTGAGGGTGGTTTACCGGTAATAATCTATCATACGTTCATAGTATTTGTTAATTAAAATATAAGCGTTTTCTACTTGCTGGGTTATAAAATTATTCATTTCCAGGCTTCTCCTTGTGTTCGGTTTAACTTAGAAGGAATCTTATTGGCTGTTTCGACAAGTGATAACGGAATCAAAATACTAGCGAACTCAGATGGGGTTCGGGTTCTGAAACCTATGGAGAATCGTTCGTCTGCGGTGAAGGTAAAAATTATTATTGTTCTTTTTAATAATTCAAATTGTAGAATCAGATTATTTATGAATCCGAGAACATGAATAGACTACTGCGTTGACCACATCTGGTGCTACTGTTACTGTTAATGCAACTGGTGGACCAAGTGTCATGGATATAGTTACCACCACACCACCTGCCGCCCCTGCTGCAGTATAAACTGTTGCAGCTACCGTTACAAAACGTTTATGTTCAAGACAACTAGTTTTATATAGCTCCCATGACATGTGACGGATTCAGCCGTCATATAATCATTTGCAGACCTAAGTGGCCCTTCTTTGAGCTGGATCCAACAAGATATCTTTATGTTAAGTTTTAAACATGTCGTCAAATCTTTTCTTTAGACCTGGCAATTTTGCCCAAATAGTTAGTTTCGGGTCGCTTTTAAACTTGATTGGCTATTTTGGGCACTAGACAGAGGTTGGTAAAAGTCTACGGGTCAGACTGGGTTGGGGAAATATCATGTACGAGTCAGAATGGACGGTTTGTTTTGAAGGTTTTTTTTACAGATTTAGTCATACAGGTCAAGTAGTCACTTGGTTTGATTAGTTTTGAAAGTTTTTTTTTTTCAACGATTGCTCCTCTTATCATCCAGGCCAACGCTGATTTCTGTTAGTATCATCTAGACCTCTAATCTTTGATCTGCTTCCATGCGATTTCTGTGACTTTGAGAGGCAATTTTTTTGCGTGTACATTCATATGTAGTTTATTTCTAAGTTCTTTGCCATTCCTATGCTAAATTTTGCTGTAAAATTTGTACAGGCCTCAGCATATTTCTTTTTTGTGAATGGGCTTGCAACGTTGAGATGTAGCTGGAAAGCAATTGTTTTTGTCTATTTTCTGATCACCAAGTGTTTGATAAAAGTCCCCAATGAAAGCATTAGTAGTAGGAACTAGTAAGCAAGTTGCTAGTTGCTACTACAAATTGTTTTTGTTCGTTTTTTAACTCTCTATATGCATCAATACATACTTTTCCATGGATTCATAGTGGCAATCATCAATATCTTGTTGCTTGTTAGTTGATACTTGTGTGTTAACTCATCATTTCCTGTTATTTTTTATTTCCATCATAGTTGTTGACTAGGATTTATACATGGATATTTAACCCCCTTAATAAATTTAGATGAATCACTGTTTCTAACACACTCACACACCCAAACTAAAAATAGATGTTGACATGTTAAACGAGTTTAGTAATATATAATTTTGTCAAATTACAGGTATTCTTTTACCAACTCATCATGGATATTAGTTTCGATGGTCTGATTTCTAGTGACGCTGCAAATACTGGTATACAAATGCATTATATCTCTCTTCCGTCTCCCTCTTTATATATGTTTTGATACCTCTTCTTGACGGTCTAATGGTGGTTACTATCGACTTTTTTGTTGCAGCAAAAGGCGGTATAAAGTTTCGACCCAAAGGCAAACCCAAGCCCAAGCCCAAGCCCAAGCCTAATGCCCAGCCAGAACCAAAGCCCACACCACCCCCTTCAACACAGCTTGTTGAGGTTGCTGCTTCTACAGCGGAACAGACTGGAGATGACGTCAATCAAATTATTGGAAATATCGTGGATAGTTTGCAGTCTTCCTTTGAAAAGTCACCGGAAGAGGTGCGTAAATCTAAATATCTAACGTTTGCTGTATGCTTTGTATTACAACATTTGGCTAATTTTCTCTAGGGTTGAACACAGAACGCTGAAGCGGGTATTACATTGGATTCTCCTAATGACTTTCTTCCTGAATCTTCAACTGCAACAGGTCAGTTAAGGGCGTCGTGTGTAACACTCATTCTGTTAAATATAGCGAAACAAACACATATATTATTTGTTTGTCTTATCATTCTATTTTTTTAATTTATCTTACTGGCGGTGAGGTAAATAGTCACCTGCATCCCTTGCTATCCACTGTTGTGACTCAACTAGCCACCAGATCAACACCACCTGCCGCCCCTGCTGCAGTATAAACTGTTGCAGCTACCGCATAAGCTGATGATGCTGCTACTGCTATATAAGCCTCTGCATAAGCTGCTTTAGTAGCGGTTGCTGCAGCTGCGGTAGTTCCACGTCGTCGTCATCATCATCATCACTGTCATTTGCTGGTAGTGGAGGTAAATCGATGCCATCATCTCTTGCTATTGACTTTTGTCCCTCGATCATCCATCGAATGCTTATTGTTGTTTAAGATATTGTCGTTTCTTTGATCCAACAAGTAGTCATAATAAGTGATTAGTGTATAGTAGTTATCAAGAGAACACAATACAGTTTCATATATCACACTTTGTAGATTAGTTTTTCAAAATCACAGTATCAGAGCTTAAAGCTCAATTTTTTCCTCGTTT
Organism: Helianthus tuberosus; assembly: GCA_030545235.1. Taxonomy (NCBI): domain Eukaryota; kingdom Viridiplantae; phylum Streptophyta; class Magnoliopsida; order Asterales; family Asteraceae; genus Helianthus; species Helianthus tuberosus. Next base: position 209,459,574 of record CM060371.1, on the reverse strand, counting down.
ATAATGCTGTACAAAATTTGCAGACAAGTAAAAATGCTCATATTCTTGCTGTCACTAGCGAGGACGGGATTTGGCAATCAGTTTCGAACTGAACCAAAACAACTTTTTTTATAATCGACCCGTTTTGAACCGAACCCGTTTTGACCAATACCCGACACGACCCGACCCGACCCGTTTGCCAGATTCAAACCCATTACACCACACCATTGCAATCAGCTATACTACTTTCAGTGTTGCAAGTGTTAGTAGTAGTGAATAACGACTTATTTAGCAATCAGTATTTTGGTTATTATGAGACTCAGACCCGCTTGAACCTTACTATAATGGATCATTTTCACACGAACCTTTAGTGTACTCATATCCTCCTTTTATTCTTTTGCAGGTAATCTATATCAGGGTACACTCAATGGAAGATGGGGCATTGCTGGGTCTGGAAACTATTTGTTGCATAAAGAACTTCAAAACAATGAGAGGTTTGTTTAAACTTTTGGTGGTTGTATTTGTTGAGTAGTCGATTTCTTATCTAACGATATATTTATTAGATCACTGAATCCAGTTTATAATATTGGCGATTTTAATGAGACCTGTGTGTTTGATTTTCATATAAAAGAAACGAGGTAAAAAAGATAACTAAATAACATGATGGAATGAGAATATAATTGTGGATATCATCTTTGTTTATCATATCAAAGTGCATGTATTTAGGCTTTCTAATTTTGTTTGTCATAAATTGTTTTTTATATAAAAGTGGGTGTATTTAGGTTCTTTAATTTTGTTCTCAGGTTGGGAGAGGCAAAGCGGTATACACGGATGAGGATATTGATGGGATACGTGAAGGGTGTTTAAGTTATGGGGCAGCGTTTGTTTTTAAGTGACTATTTTAGATGTCGAAGTATGTACGTCAAACAATATTTTTTGTTAACTTAAGATATTTGTATTATTTTTGGCGTATGATTATGAAATGAATTGTTTTGGTATATGTGTATTTTGTTATGATATGGATTTATATATTGTTTTGGTTCTACTAGGAAAATTAGAAATTCTACTAATAAAAAAATATATTTTTTAGTTGTAGGAAATTTGTCGCAAACTGTTTTGATAACTTTGTAGGAAATTTGTTGGAAACCGTTAGTGTTGTAGATAATTCGTAGCAAATTGTTTAGAGAAAATTTATAAATTTGTAGGAAACTTGTGGAAAGTTTTATGATTTGTAGGAAATTTTGTCGCAAGAAAGTTTTATAATTTGTAGGAATTTTGTCGCAAGAACGTTTTTAAATGTTTGTAGGAAATTTGTAGCTACGTTAAAAAATATATTTTTTAGTTGTAGGAAATTTGTCGCAAACTGTTTTGATAACTTTGTAGGAAATTTGTTGGAAACCGTTAGTGTTGTAGATAATTCGTAGCAAATTGTTTAGAGAAAATTTATAAATTTGTAGGAAACTTGTGGAAAGTTTTATGATTTGTAGGAATTTTGTGGCAAGAATGTTTTATAATCCGTAGGAATTTTGTCGCAGAAAAGTTTTATATTTTGTAGGAATTTTGTCGCAAAAACGTTTTATAATTTGTAGGAATTTTGTCGGGAAAATAAAAAATTATGAATATTTCTTTTAATAATGTTATTAATTTTAAAAATAAAATATCATAAAATAATATAAAAAAGGCAAAAACGTGGAAAAATTGTTGGAATTTTGTAAGAAGAGAGCTTTGTCAGTATTTTGTAGCAAATTTTGCGACCAGAGATTTTGTAGGAATTTTGTAGCAGATTTTGTCGTATTTTTGTAGCTAATCCGGTTACCCACAAGTTTATATCCTACGAATTTTTTTGTAGGAAATTTGTGGGTAAGGCCAATTTGCTACAAATTTGCTACAAATTTGGTTGTCACAAACTGGACAATTTTCTAGTAGTGGGTTTAGTAGCCGTGTTTAGTTTTTCATTACTTATTGCTAATACATTTAATAGACTTAAAAATCTGATTAATTAATTTTTTTTATAACCATAAATCCGATTCTTGCATCCGGTTCAACTAGACAGACCAGTTAACCACTAAGGAGACCAGCTCGAACCAAGCTTTTGAAGAAGAAAAATCATAACCGATCCGATTGGTTTGAGGCGGTGGATACGAATGACCTTCATACTCAACATCCCGCCGCAACGCGCGGGTCGCACCAACTCGTTAACTTACATTTACAAATGATAAAAAGAAAAAAAAAACAAAATCTTACTAGAACTAATATCATTTTTTTCTTGTATGCTTTAACAGTAAAAAATTTATTGGTAAAAACTATAAAGAAATGCTAGGAAGTAAAATTTGTGGATGTTACCAATGAGATCACTAAAGCGGACGAGGAGTCATCTTCAATCATGAACTTAGGTGTAATACCGGACGAATGTGTTGATGTTTCCGTTAGACCACTTCTACTTTTCCTAGCAACGAGCCTAACTGCTATACCACTGCACTCCTTGGTCGTTTCCCTATCATACTTATCTCTAATTTGAAACGAAATAGCTTTGCATGTTTGATCCCACCATGTAGTGTGTCTCAATGAGCCAAATGAAACATACCACACCAACGAACGTTTAGAAGCACTATCATCCTCCTTCCAAACCACGTTGTCTTGAGAATCCATATCACCCATTGTCCGCCTCATACATACCATTGGGTCGAGGTAATTTGTTATAGCACACATTAAGAAACCACAAAAGTCATTGCACCAGTTCTCTGGAAGTTGTAGTCTAAATCTTTTCCCTCGAAGTGGACGAGGTGTAAACCCCTTTGCAACCTCGAGACCTTGAAGTTGAAGAACCATGGAGTCATTCTCAATAGGCTTGCCCTAATTAACATAAACTTATTAGATTCTGAATATTATTAATACAAATAAACAAATATAGGTACCTAGTAAAACTCTCACCCATAAAGGTAAGGTGAGATAAGGAGAAACATTTTCTTTAATTATCCTTAATATGTGAACCTTAGTTAAGTACATATTATAAAAAGAAAGAAAAGATATATACCTCAAGCATGGATTGTAGTAATCTCTTACCATCATTTATGATGCCAGCTCCAAAAAGTGAGACTTGACATAACCATTTACAATTTTTGTGACAATCTCCAAAGGTTGTAAGTAGCTTGCAGTGTGATGCTTTGAGAGTAGTTAAACTTGATGGGAGCTCGGGCAGTTCAAGTAGCTTTTCACAACGCGATAGGTTGAGGAATTTGAGCTGAGTAAGTTGCGAAATGTTAAAATCTAATCGTGAAAAATCATTGTTACTTAGATTTAGCACTTGTAAGTTGGGTAAGTCAACAATAGTAATGGGGAAGTCTGAATCTTTCAAACGGCATGAGCCTCGATCCAACTTTCGTAAGCTACGTAGAAGTTGATGAAATGATTGACGCCTTGTCTTCTCAAGTTGTATTAATCCTTCTAACTCCAACTCTTTCAAATGCTTTAAGGCATCAAAGTTGAATTCTATACTCTTTAAGTGGTCTAAGTAAGACAAGTATAGGGAAATTAGGTTGGCACAATGGTCTCCAATTGTTGACGGTAGAACTTCTATCCCAATGTATTCTAGAGACAACTTTACCAAGCTTTTCATGTTTGCTTTAATCTCTGGAAACTCACAAATCTTTGGGCAAGACTTTATTTCTAGAGTCTTGAGGTTTTCCATGTGAACAATCGTTGGAAACATTTTAAGCTTGTAACAACATGATACACTTACGTATTTAAGACTTGTATGATTTCCAAGTGACGGATGAATCTCTTTTAACTTTGAACAAGAAGAGAGTGTCAAATTTTGAAGACATGGAAGTCCAGCAAAATCTGGTGTATTGAGTAGCTCCCACATGTATTCGAGGTGAAGCACTTTCAAATGTGGTAGATGCTAAAATATAAACAAGCTTATGATCACAATTAATACAGTGGTAGATACTAAAATATAAACAAGCTTATGATCACAATTAATACATACACATTAATATAAAGAGGCTTATGATCACAATTAATACATACACACAAGTTACATAATTTAACAAGTTAAATCTTCTAGCAGGAAAACAACAAAAAAGGGTAAGTGAGACTACGTATCAAATTAGCATGACCATTAATATATGCACATAAGTTGCATAATTTCTGTTTTTTAAGAAAAATTTAACATGTTGCAGGTAATCTTAAGTAAAATAACTGTATATGCAACATTATTTTTCAGTGGGTGTTCTATTTTTCTAAGGCTCACTATTGGCACACTCAAGTTACCTATTTGCACACTTTAGGTTTTATGTACACCTCGTATACGAGGCATATAGCGTTGCATCAAACTCCGCGTCTGACTGGTGTCAGTTCTAGCCTGACTGCTCCTATGCGGCGCGTATAGGACCCCTTGTATAGGTCTCGTATAAGACCCCTGCCCGGTATATGCCTCGTATAGGCCTATATGAGGCATATATAAGGCTTTTTTTACAAATGTTTTATACAATATTAATCGTTTTAGAAAAGTTTTATACAAAAATAAGTTTTCTTTTCTAAATAAATAAAAAAGTATTCTTTAACAAACATTTTTATACAATATTAATCATTTTATATGATACTACATCTATCGTATCGTATAGGTCCCGTATTAGCCTCATATAAGCCTATAAGTGTGCTATCCTATCGTATCGTATACTGTAGTATAAGTCCCGTATAAGCTTCATATAGGTCTATAGTTGTAGTATCATATAGTACTGTATTATATTGTGTCGTCAGGGGCGGACCTACACAAAACAGGTCGGGGTCCCCAGACCGCAATGTTTTTAAAAAAAATTAATAGATCCGGTATATTAAATTTTATAAGAATCACATAAATACAATTAGGTGGACACCATAAAAAGAAAAGGAAAGCTGATGTAGTGGTAAAACTCCCTCGGTCATGGGTTCAATCCTTGTATGCCCTGTTTTTTCTGTTTTATTTTTAAACCTAATTCAAACCTAGCTCTGACCGACCCGAAAATTTTAACGTTTTTTTATGAAAATTTTGAACACCGAAAAGATGAACCCCATTGGAATAAAATCTTGGGTCCGCCACTGTGTGTCGTATAATATAGGTCTCATATAGGCCTATAGATGTAGTATCGTATCGTATCGTATCGTATCGTATAGTATAGTATAATATAACTTAAGTCTCATATAGGTGTGGTGTAGGTCCCATATTGGCCTCGTATAAGTCTATAGGTGTAACATAGTTCCCGCATAGACCTATATTATACGATACTACACATATATGACTATACGAGACTTACACTACACCACACTAGCTATACGGTATGATACTACACCTATATGCATACACGGGACATATACAACACCTATAGGCCCATACAAGACATATACTACACCTATGGGGACCTAAACTACACCCATAGGCCTATACGGGACCTAAACTACACATATAGGCCTATACAGGACCAAACTACACCTATCGACCTATATGGGACCTACAGTACACCTATAGGCCTATACTACAACTATACGATACTATACTATAGTACACCTAAAGGCGTATACATGACCTATACTACACCTACATGATACGATACGATACTACACTTTACGATAATATACGATACCATATGATATGATACTATACTACACCTGTAGGCCTATACCGGACCTATACTACACCTATAAGCCTATACGGGACCAATACTACAACTATACTATTATTCAATACATCTATAGGCATATATAAGACCTATACTACACCTATACGATACTAGACTATATGATATGATACTATACTACACCTATACGTCTATACGAGACTTATACTACACTATATGATACGATACTACGTCCATAGGCTCATACAAGGCCTATACGGGACGGGGCCTATACGATACGATACGATGTTTAAGTATGTTATTTATTTATTTTCTTAAAAAAGTACTTATTACAAAACTTTACTAAAACAATAAATATTGTATAGAAATGTTAAAAAAACACACATTTATATACGCCCCATTTATGCATATACGAAGGGCCAATAATACCATTTTACCCCTGGTTTGGGCTGCGTATAGGCCCCAAACCAGGGGTAAAATGGTCTTTTTTCTATATGCCTTGTATAGGTCTATACGAGTTGTATATAAGGGGTATGTTAGTTTAAAAATACCATTTTACCCCTGATTTGGGCTGCGTATAGCCCCCAAACCATATACTACACATATAGGCCTATACAGGACCTATACTACACTATACGATATAATGTTATAGTATACCATATTATAATACAACTATAGGCATATACGAGACCTATACTACACCTATACGATATGATATTGCACTATACAATACCATAAGACCTATAGGCTTATACGAAACTTATACTACAATATATGATACGATACTACATCCATAGGCTCATACGTGTGTCCTATACGGGACCTATACGAGACTTATACTATACTATAAGTCTCACTAATTAATTGTATTTTGACACCTAAGATAAACTTTAAGGAACTGTATTCGTACAACCTATGATAAATTTAAGGTGTAAATTTGTCTACTAGTTTCATATTTTCAATGAATTACCTTGTCGTCATTCCAAAGGTCTTTCTGCATGCTAAAACTCAACTTTAGAACAACAAGATTCGTTGGTTGGAAACTCTTTGGGAATGGACTTGCAGGATACCCGTCCCAATCAACATACCTTAGTTTCTTCATGTTTGAAACAATCTTGCACATGCGTGATGAATGATTATATGAGTCACCCTTGTATCTTAACGCTTCAATATTGTCATTTTCCTGCAATAAAGGACAAATGAAAGGTTTGAGCATCATTTAGAGACACATATTACACATAATATAATGAATATTCCTAACATGCTAGTTAGCTTAACCTTCATACTTGTCGCATGCCCAAAACATATGTTTCTAATTTCTTCATTTTTCCAAACTCTACTATGCTTTTCAGGATTCTTTGGATGTTTCCCTCTAACAATGTATTGTCCCATTTCTTGAACCAAATCATGCATATCAAACATACCATTCACAATAGTTATGAGAGCTTTTTGTCTAAGCACCTTTATCCCTATTTTAGGATAAAAATTGCAAGCTTCAAGTATCTCCATTGCTACACCTATGAATCTCCCCCTAAAAAAACATGCAATAGCCAAGAATAACTCTTTCTGATAAGGTTCAAGTCCATCATAACTAATTTTGAGTATATCCATGACCTTAGAATCTGGGAAATCTTTTAACTTGTCCAAGGCACTTATCCACTCCAGCTTGTCTTTATCATATAGAAACGTACCTAATACTTTAAGTGCCAATGGGAGTCCATTAGCATAAGACACCACACTTAATGAAAGCGTTTCAAACTCTTCTACAGGGTGGTTCTTTTCATTATACGCGTGTCTCTTGAAGAGTCTCATCGCCTCATCAGGCGATAATAATGTGATAGGATAGACCCAGTCTACTTTGTGGGTTTTTAGCAAATGTTCGTCTCTTGTTGTAATTATCACTCGGCTCCCACTACCAAACCAATTATGTGATCCAGCTAATGCCTCTAGCTGCTCAAGATCACTAACATCATCAAGAAGTAATAGCACATTAGTATGACATAACCTATTTTTTATCATGCCCCTTCCTTCTTCAACACTTTGCACTTCCCGTTTCGTATTCAAAACACGTAATAAAATTTTTTGTTGTAGAGCTTCTAAACCATGTTTGCTTGATTCCACCCGAATATTATCAACAATGCATTTACTTTGAAAATGGCAAGAAATTTCCTTATAAAGAGAAGATGCAAGAGTAGTCTTACCACTACCCCCGACCCCCCATATCCCAACCATAAGCACACCACTTGACCCAATTTCTAATCGTGATTTCAGTTCTTGCAAGCGGGTCGTCAACCCAACAAGATGTTCGTCGTTGTATGAATGTGAGGAGAACAACCTATCCAAAATTCTATCAGCAATTTCTTTGATGGCTTTTGATTCATGCCTACAAGTTATAATTAAGATACACTCGTATTAATTCACAAAGATATAATGTAACCCACAATATAAGGGGAAGGGATTATGAATAAATATGAGTTTCTTTTTTAGCTAAAATAGAACCACAACATTAATTACAAACTGAATATCAAAATACTATTATAATATAAAATACTATGTTTTTAACGAAATTTTGACTAAGACTATCATTAAATGGGTTCATGCTATGAACAAGCTCAAGCCTTCTTAGGTTCACGAGCCGAGCTTTGACTCGTTAAGGATTGTCTAGAAAATGAGTATAGTCGTGCCGAGCTAAATTTTGCAATTCTCAAACTGATTTTGAGTTTACGTATAACAAGACGAGCTCAAGTCCGAGATCTCTTAACATTTCAAGTTAAAAAGTTGAGCCCGAGCTTGAAAAGATTACACTCGCATGGCTCGTTTACACCTACAAATAAGTGTATTAAATAGCACAAAAAGCTTAAACAATACATGTTACATGTATGGTTGAGTTTTAAAAATACGTAACTAAGCATGCATAGAGCCTTCAAATCATAAAAGAAAAATGAAAAGTACCCGTTGGCAATATTCTTGGGTTCCCATCCAGAAATTTTACTTGCATCAACAAGTTTGTTTCTCCATAGTTGAACTTTGTTGTTATTCTCTTCTTCTAGTTGGGCAAATGCTTTTCCGAAATCTCCTCTTTGTTTTCTCACATCAGAAGGATCCACACCATAGAAAATGGGTATAACGGTTAGTTCTTTCTCATCCTTACATTTCATAATATGCACAAGTTCTTCCAAACACCATGAAGAATTTGCATAGTTTTTGGAGAATATTACCACGGCGATCCTTGATTCTTCGATAGCCTTGAAGAGGGATGGACTAATGAATTCACCCGGGAGAAATGTTTCGTCGTCCTTGAAGGTACGGATTTGTCGATCTACAAGAGCCGAGTAGAGATGATCTACAAAGGTCTTGCGGGTGTCTTCTCCTCTAAAACTAAGAAATACGTCATGTTTATATGATCTAGAAGATGATGAAGATGCCATGTGTAGGCTCTCAAGTGTATGATAACCGGAGACCTAATGAACAGAAGAATCCCCTTAACACATATAAAAATAACATAAACGAATAACTTTATTAGAAAATGATATACGATAATAATTAATAAATGCAATTTTAGAAAATGTCATTAACCGCCCCACATGCATATCGATCTCCAAGGTCAACATTCAACAACGTGTTTTCAACGTTTTATATTCATATTACATTTTATTATTTAGACATTTTGTTGAGATAATTTTGATTGTAAGTTACATTTAATTTTTTTTAACGGCGGAAGATTCTATGATATTTAGAAGGAGACTAGCATCGCTGTAAAAACCCAATGAAATATAAAGGAAACGAACTAACGACAACAAAAGGAAACAAAATTACATGGTTGCATCTCTTATATTAAAGTCGCGTCATCTCTCCAATACTAGATTCTTTATTTATGCGTTTTTACTTAATATATTTTTTATTTATCCAACATGTACATATTTGTTGATATTGAAGATGCAAAAATTTAACATAAACTACTATAAATAAACTAATGCAAAAATTTAACATAAACTACTAAAAATAAAATAGAATCAGTATATTAATCAGATAGAGAGTGTATATGGTACAGTTGAAAAAAAAATCGTAATGTAAATATAAAAATTAAAAATTTCTGGAAGATAGTGACTTAATGTGTTGGTCAACAAATGTGGCGAAGGTGTATATTAAAACTAAAAAGTCAGACCTTAGATCTCGTATCTGCTTTAAACAAGCAACACGCAAAAGGTTTAAATAAGAAAAATTCTTTGGTAAGACTGAAAAACGGTTTTGAAAACCAGATTGATTATCAGGTTATAGGGTGTGGTCATGACCCTCATAGCCACCATGACCCTTCACATAGGCACCATGTCATCTATCTTTAATTCATCATTCAAAACCACCATCCTAAAGGTGTGGTCATGACCCAAACCACTATCCCCTTTATTTTTTTAATTTATTTTTGTCTTAAAATTATTAAATGGGAGGACCGTGGTAATCGTGGTTTAATCCATGAGAACCACCATCAATCAAGGAGGGGGATGGTGTACCATTTAATTAATGGTCCTATGTGGAAATAATGTTCCAATCCATGACCCCCACACCCCATAGCCTCAAATCGATAGATTTATCCTACCGGTCCTAACGCTATTTAGTGCGTTATATGATTAGTTTATATGGAGCTAAGATATCTATATATTATTGCTCAAGTAATACAAGTATTTATTATTTAAGGTGTAATACTTAATGTATGTATTAATTAATTTATTATTGGTAAATTTTCAATAATTACACTTTATCAGCTTTTGTTTATTTAAATAAGTAGGTTATAGTCCGTTTGTTACACGGTATTGAATAATAGAAAAATGTAATTTTATAATACGTGAAAAACTGTAATCACTGCCAATCTCTTTTCATCCATATCAGCATGCCAAATAAATTTGCTCGTAACAAAAAACGATCCATCAATTTCCTTATTTTCCTAATCTTGGACACAAATCCATCAATTGCGGAAAGAAATTTTGTTCTTCACAATCATTGATTTATTCATTAGAATTAATCAAATAAATAACAGATTGTGGTGTATGCATATGATTATACATCCGTGCCAACTGATTTGATCAAAGCATAAACTTCTAGTTCATTAAGTTAAAGATCGGTCCCTGATGTTTGGATCTTGCCTGGTAAGTATAGTATGGGCTCATACTTTTAATGTTTGTTTATTATGTTTCGTTTCCTAACACTGTGTGTGTTGCACAGAGCCGAAGGCAGCCCAACCAAAAATCAGAACTATTCATTCCAAGTCTGGACCGAGGGCACCCTCAACTCCGCCCACTGGTGTCACCAAAAAGGTGGAAAGTACACCTAGGGCCAGCACCAAGAAAACTGCGCAGCCTGAAGCTGGAGTTCCCATCTCTGCTGGCATTCCTAGTACTGAAGGCGTCACTCCTAGAAGTGAGTCTGTGAAGACAACAGAGAAAACGGTTTAGGTAGAGAAGTTAGTTGGGGTTGAAAAAACCCACTAAAGCGAAGAAGACTGCAATCGTTGAGGTTGAGAAACATGTTCAAGCGGCTGACAAGTCGACTCAAAAGGTCAGGTAAGAAGCCGGTGACGTTGGTAAGGAAAAGGGGGTTGGGGTGCAGCATGCGCAAGGCGCGGGTGGTGAGGGTGTTAGTTCTTTCAGTGTGCAGCACAAAGAACCCTTGCCGATCCGTCCTGAAGACACCTTGGGCGATAACTATTACCGTTCATATGACGACAGTCGCGCCGAGGAGGTTCATGTCCCAGTCTGGAAGTTGAAACAAGGTGACACTTTTTCCACCTTTGCGCCATGCCGGGAATGGTTTATGGGAACCTTTCCCCCTTCTTAGATCTTGCACCAGAAAAAGCGTAAACATGAGCAGCTGTACCAATCGCACGTGGTCGCGCAGGCTAATTAGGTTTCGACTTGCAACCAGATCATGCGTGAATGGCGCACCATGCATCGCGAACGTGCTAAGTGGGAAGTGTACCGGAGTCGTTTAGCCGCTGATGCCAAAAATTTTGAAAAAGCCAAAGTTGAGTTAGATGTCAAACAAGCTTAGTTTGAGGCTGAAAAGAAAAAATAATAGTGGGTCCTTTTGGGCCTGAAGAAAAAGTTGCAGGTTGCCGAAGACACGCTTGCTGAAGAGCGCCGAAAGTGGCGCGAGGCGTGTAAGAAAGATAACGACAATATGCACTGCGCGCACACTGAGATCACAAATCTGAAGGCGCAGGCTCAAGTTTCTGCTAAAACCATTGTAGACTTGAGTGCTCATAATGAGGAGCTTACCAAGTCAAAAACTGATTTTGAAGAGAGGTATGAAGAAGCGAAGGTGCACCGTGAATGCGCGGAGCAAAATGAGGTTCGTACTGCTTCCATGTGTGTTCAACAAGAGAATGAAATTCAGAGATTAACTGCTCTTTTGTCCACGCAGGAAGAGTTGGCAACAAATCGTCTCCAAGGACAGAGATATGACTGGCAAGGACGCTGAGATTGCAGAGCTCAAGTGTCGTTTGCGCGAGTCACAAGAGAAGGTAGACTCTCTAGAGATTGATTTAGAAGCTGAAAACAAAAAGCCGAGAGTGCTATCGAGTCGCGCAACGTCTCTCAAGCGGCCTTAGATGTAGCTCCCGATAATTATGCCGAAATGCAATCGATCGTCGAGCCCTTAGTCAACAACTCGGAGTTGTTGCAGTAATACGGGATTGCGCATGTAAGTTACTTGTTACTTAAGTCTTTTTGTTGTGTTTACTACCATCTGGTAAGCTAACTCTTTAATTGTCACGGCCCTCGACCCGGTTTGACCCGTTTCAGGAGCCGCGGGACAGAAAATCCCGTGGTATTTATTTAATTGAGATTAACAGCGGAAGATTTCATCAGGATCTTTTTAAAACTGAAATTTCTCGATTATTTTATTTCACAACTCGGGATAAAACCCCGGTAATTTACAATCATATGATTTCACAGAGAAATCTTTATTTTACAAAACATGTTTCTTTATTTTATTTTGAGCCACTTCCTTAAGCTTGTAGTGCTTCACGACACTTTTCTTGGATCACAACAGATCACCTGAAATATGTTTGAAAAAGGTTTTGTCAGCGGGAAATACTGGTGAATCATTCTTTTTAATAAAACGACACGTTTGTTATAATTTACAGTATTAAGAGAGATTACAATGTTTCCTGATATCAACCAACTACCCATGGTATTTGTCACTCGACTCGTTTCTGTGACTATGGTCATATCACTATTGGGTCCTGTCACCCAATAATGACGTATATCACTAATTAGGCTCGCCCACCTAAAGTGATAAAAACAGCAGTAATGTGCACAATACCCCACATACCGGCTGTAATTTGGTGATTACATAAACTTAATCACTGTAATTATAACTTTGAAAATAAACATGCTTTTGTAAATAAATTTGATAAAAAGAGAATGACTCACATTGCAGATTTATTTGAGCAGAGCCTAGCCTACTGATTAGCCTTTTAACCTAAATTTAATAACATGCACACGAACTCGGTTAGTAACTAATACAGCATTTACGATAACTCACGAGATTAAACCTTCACATCGAATGACAAAGTGCGATACTTAAACATCCATCGTATTAACGACGAATGACAAAGCATAAACCCTAATGTGGGCAGCACTTAAACATCCATTGGATAGTTTAATCGATCGGACATTGAATCGTAGCAGCGATCGAGTTAATACCCGGTATCGGAGCAGCACCCCACTAATTAAAGTTGTATTTTCGACTTCAGAGTACTAAAACTTCGTTTTTTGAAAGTTTGTTTCGACACCAGTGGATTGTGCAAGTGACGGGCTATTTATAGCTGAAATTAGGGTCTTACGCGGCCCTCGTAACCTATCCTTTATATCTTACGCGGCCCGCGTGGCCGCCCAGTCTACGACTAGCCTTGACCAGTCACAAGTAGGTTAGCCAGGTGGTCGCTACGTGGATCCGGAACACTTATCCAGTCAACACAGGTTTGACGCGGCCCGCGTAAGATATCCCATGTCTCTTACGCGGCCCGCCTAAAAACCAAGATTTTGTTTTTTTCTTGATTTTTGATGTAGGGTAAGGTTTCAGGGGTCCGGGTTTTCACTTACGGGTATTTTTAAGAAAATTTTGAGAGTCCTTACATTAATCTCGCGATAGGTCACGAATACAGTGTTGAACTCGGTCGAGCTTGACCAGACTGTGGCGGTGCTTACAGTTACAGCGTGCCACATTGGCCATCGTGAAGGTTATATAGAGTGTGCATCACATGTTGACCCGCGCTTATAATCAAGTGGGACAATAGCCATGAGGATAGCCAAGGTTTACGTTCGGCAAGAAAAATCGATAATAGCGAGTCACGTGGCTAATAAGAAGAAGGAATCATATCGCTTGACGGAAGTGTCTGATCATCGGGGGGGGGTGGGAATCAAAACCCAGAGCAGAAAATTCTCTCGAGGAACTCACGCCGAATCTCAGGGTAGGTATGATCGGCCTAGAAACATGTCGTTAAGAAGCGACTACTCCACGAGTGGAACAAAAACCGACTACCCAGCTTTAAGAAAGACGCCCGCAGAGATCCTAGCATCTGAAAACCTTAAGCTTAATCCACCTAAGCCCTTGAAAGATTCCACCGGGAAAGACTTATCCAAGTACTGTGAGTACCATAAGCGGCGCAGGCATGACACCAAAGATTGCTACCAGCTAAAGAAGCAGATCGAATAATATGTTAAATCCTGCAAATTAGCACATTTGGTCAAGGACATAAAGTAGTGGCCAATAACAATAAAGGAAGAAGAAGGAAAGGCTAGTAAAAAGCGGGAGATGAACATGGTATACGTGGAAAAAACAAGAGGAACAAAGCGGGGGTTCAAAATCCTCGAACCATGGATGTCAGTTGATATCCGGGCGGGCCCTAGACAGCGGGACATCCGGATAAGCACGGAGTCACTCGTGGTCACTACGGCGGTGGGAGACTATCATATGAAGAGAATATTGATAGACACCAGAAGCTCGGAAGATATCATTTATGAGCACTGTTTCAATCGAATGCAGCGAGAAGACCGGACACTCCTCAGAACAATTCACGCCCCCATCAGGGGTTTCACAAGAGAAAAAGTGGATCCCATCGGTCAGACTACATTCCCAGTAACCTTCGGAGAAGCTCCATGTGAAAGAACAATAATCATATACTTCCTAGTGGTTCGGGCGGAGTCACACTACACTGTAATCATCGGATGTTACACGCTTGAGAAGCTTGACGCCATTGTATCTGCAGCACGGGGATTTATGAAATTCCCAACTCCAGGAGGAGTGGCCACAGTGTGTCGTGATTACTCTGGCGAAATAATGAATGCGAAACGATGTAGACAAGGGCCAACGGGTGTAATAGGCCCTGAAAGATTGGTTTTGAACAATGATCACCAGGACCAGATGGTCACTATTGGCGATACCCTATCCCCGGAAACAAGGGAAAGCTTAAAGACCTTGCTCCTAAACAATATGGATATTTTTGCCTTTGGGCATGTGGACATGACCGGCATACCACGAGACCGAGCCGAGCACCGGTTGCCTACCATTCCCGGGATGAAACCCATTACTCAACATAGGCGCAGCATGGTGTCCGATAGAAGGGAAGCAATAGTCAAGGAAGTATTAAAGCTGACCGAGGCGGGGATACTCCGGGAAACGAATTATCATACCTGGGTGGCCAACCCGGTCATGGTCAAGAAGGCAGATGTCACATGGAGAATGTGCGTTGATTACAAGGACCTCAATAAGGCGTGCCCCAAGGACGTCTATCCTTTGCCAGAAATTGATTTCAAGGTCGATTCGTCGGTCCCCTACCGTTTCAAATGCATTCTGGACGCTTATAAGGGGTACCATCAGATACAGATGGCGAAGGAAGATGAAGAAAAAATGGCATTTTTCACTGACATTGGCATATTTTGTTATACAAAAATTCCATTCGGTCTCAGAAACGCAGGAGAAAATTATCAAAGATTGATGGACAAGGCATTCGCAAGCCAGATTGGACAGAATCTAGAGGTGTATGTCGACGACCTCGTAATCAAGAGTATGGAAGAGAAAATAATGCTTCAAGATATCGAAGAAACCTTCCAGACCCTGAGGGAATACAACATTAAGCTGAACCCGAAGAAGTGCTCTTTCGGGGTCGAAGAGTGTAAATTACTTGGAGTCATTATCACGAGGGATGGCTTTAAGGTGAACCCCGAAAAGGTTATGGCCATTGTTTTGGTCAAAAATAACACAAGGATAATGTAACCAAATCTGATTTTTGTGAGGTTGGATACTTGGTTATATGAACAAATATGAGAACAATGATTGAATGAAAATGACATTGAACACAAGGATTTATACGAGGAAAAATCCATTGATTAATGAATGATCTCCGGCATAAAAAACCTCTGATATTGAAAACTATCACTATCAACTATATTAAACAATGAAGGTTACAACTTTGGATGATAACAAGCTTGGTACAACGATTTCTAGTGTGTCTGTGTGTGTATTCGCCAATGAGTTTCAGAGAGTTCGAATGTGTGTAATTGTGTTTCTAATAATAGCTTGTTATCCCCTTTTGAATGGAACAATATCTGGATAACTAACTATCCGTAAATTGTGCTTGCCATCCACGATCAGCACAACGGTCATCACCTCATGCACGTGCTATAATAAGGAGCATATTCCCCTAGAATCTCGGTTAGAACAAGTCTCCTTCGAAATACACCTGCAAAACAAGCTAAAAGGTGATGGAAACAATTGTTAGTTTAAGAATATCAGAGAGGATCCTGGATCCTTAGTCTTCCTGCACCATTTCCTGAGGATCCTTGATCCAGGCTGAACTGAGGATCCGTGATCCACAATCCTTAAAATTCTATCCCTAACAATTGCCCCCAAACATGACTAGTTGAAATTCAATCAGATAGTCATGTTTCAGCGAAATGCGGACTAGTCGTTACTTGGAGATAGAGCCGTTACAGGCTTACGTTAGCGAGGGTCATCCCTGCAACAAACAATGATTATAAATAGGTTAGAGATAGGGGTGATATTTCGCATTTAAATTCAAGAACTTCTCCTTTAAATCCTCATTCGAAGATCTCAACAGGTATCTCCTTCCTTCTTCTCTCTAAATTTCTTTCTTCTGATCCTTTGTTTCTTCAAGATCTATGGCTAAAATGAACACCCGATCCTTTCCTGCTAAGAATCCTGAGCACAACAACCCTTCGAAGAGTCAGGGCCTCACTAAGAGTCCCTCCATGGAGCTTTGTCGCTTCACTGATCCTGAAGTTGATCAGTTACGTCACTGCTTCCTGGATGGAACTATTTTCCGGCCATTTGACTCTTCTATGAAGAGTGATTGTTTATCAGAAGTCTGGATCACTTTTCATGCTGCTCCATTTCAGATAGGTTTCATATACCCTTTTCCGGCATTCACACAAAGTTTCTTCACATTCACGGGTCTGTGCTATATTCAGGCCATGCCAATGGTGTGGAGATTTCTGTACACACTCGAGCACATCATAGAACACGAGGGAATAGAAATAGGTCTTTCTGAGTTAAACCGTTTGTATAACCTAGTCAGCCATGGGTCTCACCGTTTCCTCTTCAAACATATCCCTTGTTGAAAGTCACCAAGAATGATAGCAATTGGAGAAACCAGTTCTTCTTTGTGAGGAGAGATTTCATACCAAATGGAAATCACCTTCCTAAGAAGTGGAACACCCAGGGTAGGATATAGGATCCTTAGGCTAGGACCACGGTAAGATTTTTCTTTTCTGTTGAGGATAAATGATCCTTTTTCTTTTGTCTATGCAGCTATTTCCTTGTCACACATACAAGACTCACCTGTTACCGAAGAGAGAATAACTGCTTTCTGGAAGCTTGATCCTGCTGCCAGAACTTATCCACCAAGAACAAAGGATTCTTAAGAAATCTCTTCCACTTCCTACACCATGTCAAGTAAGTATCCATTTTTATATATATGTAATTGAAAAGTTAAATAATGAATACTTATCTGGTTGTTTTTCATGTGTGTAGGCGCTCCTAAGTCATCAAAGTCTGCTTCTAAGTTTAACCACAGTGATATCTAAGACATCGTTTCCCCAAGGTCCATCAAAAAGGAGCTGGCTGCAAGCCAAAGCATCCAAGAGACCAAGGGCATGAGCACTAGAGGCAAAGTGACCAAAAGGAAGAAGACCTCTGAATCCTCCGAAGGTCTTCCACTGATTGAGCGGCAACTCCATGATTACGTCTCTGAGGTAAGAATCATGAATCCTAAAATTTTGGGTTTTATTTTAGGATAAAGGATCCTGAATCGTGTCTTGTTTTTTGCAGAAATTTGCTAAAATCCAACTCCTCCAGGGCCAACATCTAGCCGATGCTGAAGAGCGTATCCTCGATCTTCAAACCATTGCTGCTACCAAAGACAAGAGGATCTCCATCTTGAGCAGGAGAGAAAGTCACTACAGAAGCAAATCCTCCTTGCTGAGATCACTGCTAATAAAGAGCGGCTGGAGATCGTTGATGATGCCAAAAAAATCAGCTGCCATAGTGACCCTGAAGATCCGGTTGCAGATGGCTAAGGAGGCTGCTGATCCTTCCTTCGATAGGTCAGCTTGGGATGTGGAGGCCTGGAAGCAAAGGCTGGTGGAGCTTGGAGATGACGAGGAGCCTGAGGAGGTGTTGACTCTTGAAGCCGGTGGGATCAAGGATCCTTCGGAAGCAGTTGAGGCTGGTGGCAGCGGTGAGGGTGGAGAAGCTAAGGTGGATGTAGCAGTAGAGGCTTAGGCTGCACAAATGGGCGATGATGGAAATTTCTAGACGTGGCCGGAGCCCATTTTTTATGATTTAGTAGTGTCACACCCTGACTTTTGCGGAAGCATGATTATGGTGTGACTTGCTTAATACCATTGCATTCGATTATAACAACAACTATATGATAAAGCAGAAGATGTTCATCCATTAGATAAGTTTAAAACATAACAACATTGTATGAAACATAGACTTCAAATTCGAGTACAAACCATGCAACTTGTTTGAGAGTTCACGAAGACTCGAAAAAAGACATTAGATAAAACCAGACTTGGAAAGGTGTGTCTAGTCCAGGATGAGACACACCATCCATATCCTAAGACACCGGATGACATCTTTTATTCCCAACATAACTTGAAAACATCCAAACGCCCGCCAGATCCACTTAATTCCCTGAAATACATGTAGTTTGAAAACATCAACAAAAGTTGAGCGAGTTCATGTGTGTGTTTGTGTGCACGAATAAACCTTTGTAATCATTGAAAGTATGAATGTATGTTTGTAAATCCTGGCATGAAAGCAACCAGGAAAACAGATCACCAATGGTTTGCAAGGCCATTGATATGTGTGAAGTGATGCACGAAAACTCAAACCTAGAAAATTTGTCTCCGGGAATAAGACATAGTCACCACATGGGCCACCCTGGTCCGCATGGGTTTAGGCTCGCTACACCCAAATAGATCTATCACTCATGTCCCTCTGTCCTACAAAGAGGATTAATGGCCTTAAGCGTCATACCCACCACTCACATGATCTAGTAGTACCCTTCCTTAGCTAACCATACCATGTATAAATGTTTGTAAATAGCTTGTAACATGTATTTCACCCTCGAAGTTATAAAACTGAAAACAGTTAAAAGAAAAGGAGGTCATGAACTCACAGTCTTGCGTCTTCAGTCACCGTAACTCAAGGTCCTTCGGGTAAACACGACTACCTACAACGTACTATGGTCTATTAGACGAACGGGTCGTGCCTTGACTTAGTGTTAATGTTTTTGAGTTACGTTTCTCCGTATCTTCGATATTATTCCAAGTTATAATTATTTGTTAAAATAATTAATGTTTTAACTTAAATTATATTTATTGTAATTTTGGAATAATTTGTTAAAACAATATATATTAACGTAATATTTCCCAAGTATTTAACAAAAGTCCACCAATATATACTTCCAAAATATATATTGTTATAAATATTATTTAGAAAAATTATTTATAATTCTTCGTTTGGCAAAAATATTTGTATAAATTTCAAAAATAATATATTTCCATGTCTAACTTGTAAAATATATATATAAATTCATTTTTCTCTAAAAATGATATGTTTCATATTATTCGAGAAAATATATCTTTCACCTCAAAATTTTGCATTTCGTGTTTGTGTAAGAGAAAATATATATTTCTTAAAAACAATATATCTTCCAAACTTTCCAAGAGAAATATATGTTCATACATGCCAAAAATAATATATTTTTCCTTTATAAAATATATGACATCTTCTTGTAGTAATTGTGAAAATCATATTTTCATTTCCTTGGTGTCCAAAATATTATTTACCAAAATATACTTTGTGAATAAATTCCGGAATATTTTGTAAGTCTTATTCCATAGCTCGGTTTCCACCAATATTTTTGTGTAAAAGTGTATATTCGTTCTTTGGAATTTTGGTAATATTTTGGATTGTGATTCTTGGTATTTTAATGAGTTATATTATTTCATGCCCTAAAATATTATAACTAATACACAAAATATACAAATAATCACACACAAGGTGTCTTCTAAATATATATTTCCTAAATACATATTTAGTCACTTTTATTTATGAAAAGCAACCTCCAATATTTGTGTTCTTGTAACCAAAATTTATGACAAAGTTTTTGTAACAATCCATGGTTTAAAATACACTTGTAAGTGTAGGTTAATAAGTAATTTTCTAAGTGTTTGGATTTTTAGAAAATTTCGCCATAGTTTCCCCTAAAAATGGAGGTTTCCATGCTTTCAAGCATATCATTTTCTTTTGTAAAAATCATCACAATCAATTAACAAACAATAATAAACAACCTTTACTTACCGATTTGCCAAAAACAAGTAATGATCTACCACTTCATGAACCTGAATATTTGTAAAAATTTGTAGGAACTTACTAGTGTTATTAGTAAGCCTTGTTATCCTTTAAAGTGTGATTAGTTCTTTAAAAACTTCATTTTTAAAGATTATAGATGTTTACAACTTCAACTCATGTTTTCTAAAAATATTTCTTTATGATTTCTTCTTGTTTCACAAGTGTTTCTACACTTGTTTAACCACTAAAAATAAGATTTGTTTATGTAATAACCAAGACCTAGCAAGACTTATATTTTTAACTTGGTTTCTTTAGAAATCATCCATAAATCTTTAGATCTACAAGTGTTACTACTTACTTTGATCATTATTTTTCAAGAAATCAAGGTATTCTTTCAAGTTCATGATCTTTGTGTGGATGATCCATCATCCTACAATATTTCTACTTTCTCATCTTGCTAGATTATGTTTTTAATCATGATCTAGCAAGATCATATGATGATCTACATCATATATATGGACAAACAACAATCAACAAGCAAATCATCACATAAACAACTTAGTTTCATCATTAAACATGCTTATGTTCATGTTTACTTCTTATGTATCTTAGTGTTTTTGATGATTAACATTATGTTTCTTCCTTTAACCACTTAAAATAGAAGTAAACTAGCAAGATCAAGACTCTTACCACTAGCACAAGGCTAGGGATGATCAAGTGTAGAAAACAAGTGGATAAAAGCAAACAAAAGAGGTTCTTGCACTTCTGTATGCTCCTAACTTCTTTGTATGATCTCTAACACCTTTGTATATACTTGGAATATATGAGAAATGACGAATGAAGGTGGATGTGGCGGTGTTTGGGGTCGGCCGAGAACAAGGGAGAAGAGAGGAGGAAGATGTGTGTGTTTAGTGTGTGGAAGTAATGAGCTTATGATCTTACAAGTCTTTCTTATAACCATCTCAAGTTCTTAACCCTTGTATAACATGTTTAGTAAAGCATTAACATATATTATATAATATTGAAATTAAATCCACCAAGTGGGACCCTTGTTGGGCCGTAAGTAAGTGGGGGGGGGGGGGGGGGTTTAGCATAGGCTTAAACTAGATTAGTTTCATTCTAGTTGAAATCCAAGTATTAGTTACGTGTTTTAGTTATTAGATATTTTTAGGAGGTGTTATGGTGTTCGGGGACCATAATTAGCTTGGTAATGTTAAAACAGTGCTTCTAGTGTAAATTTGATGTTTCGGGTACTATCCGGTTGTTTGGTTGGTCACTGGTTTGTGAAAGTGTTAAACTTTGCAGTTTAGTGTGCTTTATGTACCTTTGTGTGACACTTTTGATTCCCGACACTTAGGAAAGCATTTAGGACCATTTAACCATATTTCTGCATAAAATTAGATTGTTAAAATGCTAATTTTTGCTGAATTCAGCACTTTGGGTGAGTTTTAGGCACTTTCCGGCACTTAAACTATCACTTAGAAAGGCGGTTTTGTGATCCTTACTTTCCTACTCACTATACTAGTGTAATACTTGGTTTCTGGCCCATTCTGTGTCTCAATGCACTGTCTGTCTATGTGCTGAGTTCTGCCAACATTTTCCTGATTTATCAGATAACTGTGTTAACTGTACTTAATGCATCATTTGAGGCAATAAAGCTTTCATGCAATATTGGTATGACATTAAACAATTTATGATGCGCATGTATGTATATGGAAGTAATCAGAAAGCAGTTAATTGCAAATTCAGCACAGTCATTAATCATTATTTATTGTCTAGTTATTGTACGGATGCATGCAAATTTGACTGTTGTCACATTCTCCCCCTGTTAAGAAAATTTCGTCCTCGAAATTTATACTACCTTAACTCCTTAGGGTTACATTATGCGTGTATGGATACAAATAATATTGAGGTAGATAACCACGAAACCGAATCATGACTTAATCGACTCAAATGAATTCAGAAACGTATTACAACAATAAGAACCCAATGGTTAAAAGGTGTGTGTTTCAAAATTTGATGTCGAAGGACACGTGGCACATAGATGTATAATCTAGTGTAATTTAGTTAATAGGGGTGCAACAAAGGAGTTTCGACCAATAGGATTTTCAAACAATCGATCACAGTATGCTAATGAGTTTTCAGAAACAATAGCATCCGCGATCAACAACTCGAATATGATAATAACATGAAAACGATCTGTCAACTTTCGAACAAATGAATGAATAAAATTGGTGTGTTGACAGTATTGAATCGCAAGACTACACCGAAATGAAATACAATCGAAGCTGGTGTACCGTTGTCTTAATTCATAGTTGCACTAAGAATGTTTAAAAGACAAGTTGAGCAAAAATATGGGTAGTTGCGTGTGAAACGGTTGACCATGACTAGCACAAGCTACAAGTTTATAATGATACCATAAGGTGTCGTAATTGACATAATTCAATAATACTGGTGACTGAACAAGTTCACCGTGTTTGAAATCAAATGAAAGTGTACTGAAACAATCTAAAGATTTGATTTTCACTATGTCATAGAGTTTTCAATTGAATATGGAACATCAAAGAGCTACTATTTTCGATTGAAGATGAACAAGTAACAGATTCCGCAAGGTATTCAATCGGTAATGAAAGAACCGTTAGGAGGCACACTGGAATATAAAATGAATTTTATGTACCATTGTCTTGACACACAACTGTGTTAAGACTGCTTTAACCGTGATGTAACAGAATAGATTTAGAGCAAATCAATAAATCAACAATTAAATCCGTGTATAAGATGCGTAAGAGAGATTAGCGCAAGCTTCAATTCAGTGAAAACATCACCACAAGGTGTCGAAATCAACAGACGCCTTAATGGAGTTGTAGACCAAACAAGTCTACTACGACTCGGGACAAAAGAAACTTTTGCAAAAATGAATTTGAGTATAATGCTCTTGATGCGTGTGTGGTGTGATATATTTTGAAGTATATTTAAAGCCCTTTTTACACGTTAGTCAAGTTTTAAATTTATAAAACACGATATTTTACTAACACCAAACACACATATGGGCAAGTGCACCCATCGTGAGCGTAGTATAGTGTTGGCAAGATACCGAGGTCGTCCAAGGACACAAGAGCTTTTAGTACCGGTTTATCCTCAACGTCTAATCAAATCAAAAAAGTTAGAAAAAGATTTTAAACTATAAAAATAAAAACTAACTAAAATGCTGAAAAATAAAATAAAAATAAAAACAGATAGACAAGATGAATCACTTGGCTCCGACTCGTGTATAGTCTAACCTTTGATTATTTCCGCACTTTTGCACTTTTTAAGAGATTATCTTAGTTATTGTAGTAGGCCCCCTCTTTGAAGGTGACGTTACCTTCAACCCAGTAGTTTGAGTCATCAAGGATACAATCCTAAAGGGTCGGATTATCGAAAGATAATTAATTAAGTTATTAATGCATATTATGGTAGGCCCATCTTTGAAGGTGACGTTACCATCGGCTAAGTAGTCTGAGTCAGCAGGGATACAGTCCTAAATAGCCGGATTAAAGTGTTAATAGTAGCTTACATATGAGGGGATCAAAGAGTTTGGACCCCCGCCATCCAATACCGGTGGGGTATTGAAGGAGGTCCTACTAAATTTGACCCAGGTCCTTGCAGGATCTATACACTGAACAAGGCAAGACTCTTACCAAACTGTTCCCTTAACCCCCGACCAGGTAGACAACATATCTCCATATAGACCGTGGAGATATTAATGGTGAAAATCTTTTATTTTATATAGACAGTAAAATAATGCCAAGACACCATGGACAAACGATAAGGAAGAATCATCTTCAACAAAAGAAACTAGTTATTAAAGTCATTAATACATAACCAAGTAAAAAGTGCGAAAAGATTAAAAATAAAAAGTATTACACTAGACACTTATCTTCACCAAGTGATGTAAGAGACTTAGGCAAACATGGCCTTTGATTGTCAAGAACTCTTACGATCAATCTTGGATCCCGAGATGACTCACACACTCTATTGATGGACAATGGATGATGGTGGTGGATGATGGTGTTGTGATGGTGGTTGGTGGTGGGTGAAGTGTGAGAGAGGTGGTGTGCCAAGGGATGGTTTGCAAATGAGCCCAAGCACCCCTATTCATAGCCTGAACAGCAGCTCGGGCACGACCGCGTGTCCATTGGGCATGGCCCCGTGTCCATCCTCTTCTCTGTCTTCATTAATTGCAGTTTGTCTGCATTAGTTGACCACGGCCCCCGTGTCCGCTGGGCACGCCCCCGTGTGCAGAAGCATATCTATACTATCAAGATTTCCCAAGATTCTGCGAATCTTAGAGTTGACCACGGGCCCATGTTCCGCTGGGCACGCCCCCGTGGTGGGTGATAGAAGCTTCTATAGCTTTGTCTTTTATGCTGACACTTGGGCACGCCCCCGTGTTCACTGAGCACGGGGCGTGTTCAGTCTTCTGTTCTCTTGTTTTGCCTGGGAAGATGTTGTCGGGGAGGTCGGGCATGCCACGTTTGGTTCCTTTTCTTGTATTTATGTTAGATTTAGCTGCCTTTTTTTACTTCTTTTGTTCATTTGAGCTCATTTAATCCTGAAAATACAAAAGGAAGACAAAAGCACACTTTTTCCAACATTAGTACTAAAAAAGGGTTAGTTTTATGCCACAATTGATGTAATTTATATGTTGCATTTTGTACACATCAAATACCCCCACACTTGAATCTTTGCTTGTCCTCAAGCAAAACTCTTTAAAATGTGGCTTTAGACTCCCAAATGGAATGGGTAGAAGAGAAGGTTTTGGGCTTGTCATAGAGTGTCGGGATTTCCAAGATTCTTTATTAAGTTTTATTTTTATTTATTTACAATCCTATTCATCATGATTTATTTAAAAACATTACATAAGATAAATTACTTATTAGGGCATAACATGCCTTTTTAAAATTCCATTTATATACAAGTTCACATACCTCACGGGGGATCACTCAACACTCGGCCGAAGATGTATTTTAGTGAATCACTCGAAAGCGGCATGGAACTTACTCCTACCATAGGCTTGCCAAGCAATCAATCTTCCTCCTTTTTAACTATTACCTTTGTAAATATCAAGAGGACTTTTGGGTGAAGGGTTAGGCTTGGGTTAAAGGTAGGTGGTTGGGTTAGTGGTTAGTAATAGGGCGAAAGGCGTAAAAGCGTCGGATTTCGTAAGACTTTTTGTTTTTGTAATTTTTATTTTGATGAAGCCATTATTCAAACAAAGTTATTTTTGATGAACTTGTTTGTTTATTTCTCTTTTGCTTCATCATTAACATTTTTTTTTGAAAAGTCGTACGAGAAAACCGAGCTTGTTACCAAAAACAAAGGGTTAAAAATAAAAAGGTTTTGGTGGGTGAAAGGGTGTTTGTTTTTTGGTTAAGAAATGAAAAGGTTTAGGCTCAAAGGGGTTAACTAGGGGGATTTTGGGTAGGTGGTAAAAAAAAGAAAAATAAAGGTGTAGAAATAAAAAGGGTTAGTCCTAATGCCTCCATCATTTACTTACTCGGGTTTAAGTTGGTAAGGACTGGGAATGTATCGTCGTGGCAAGTTCTAGAGTCGTAAGAACCAAGCGGCTATTCACACAAGAAACGAAAAATGAGCATTTAGTTTAAAGATATGTATTTGTATGCTCAATAAAGGCTCAAAACTCACTTTTGTGGGAATGTGTTTTTATGTGATCAAGTATATATAATCAAATTTTAACTAAACTTGTCATGCCGTTTCATAATTTTCTTATGTTGGTTCTTTTTATCGCGATGCTATCGGTTGTAAATTTGTAAAAATATAACCTTTTTAGAATTTGAAATTCCCAAGTTAAACCTAGACAAGTAAAAAAAAATTGAGGGTGATTAGCGGTTCTAATAGAGTTTTGTGTAAGGCTTGTGATTAGGACTTGCAAGATTCAAAGTTTTAGCATCCCCCCCCCCCCCCCCCCACACTTAAATTACACATTGTCCTCAATGTGTCCCAAAACTAAGTTTTTAGGTTGATTGAATGTGTAAAAAGGTGTGAAAAAGCAAAATTTGTGTTACTGGGCGTCTGGACACGGCCCCGTGGTGTCCGGGCACGGCCCCATGTTCAGATCGCCAGTAACAGAAATGAATAAAGAGAAACAGAAGCCTGGGCATGGGGGCGTGTTTAGTGAGCATGCCCCGTGTCCAGTTACCTGAACTGGGCATTCTCTGCAGATTGTGCAGCACGGGGCCGTGTTGGGCAGGCACGACCCATGCTGAACTTGCTGTAATGAAGAAAATTTTGTCGGATGGCCCTGTTTTCATGCATGGGGTGCTGGTTCAAGTTTCCCTTGTTATCCTTCACCATCCCGAGTGTGTTTTATTCCTGAAAATTAAAACTAAACTAGAAAATATAAAAATTAATCTAAACTAAACTAAGGATAGTTCCGCGGAATGCCTCCGTGGTGCGCCACGTTATAAGGGTCCTTGGCTAGACCCAAAGCCTGGTCAAATGTTACCCAAGTAGGATGTTTTGCATCCCATGCTACACCATCGGAGAGCATCATCCAAACTTGAGTCAATGACCTTCATATAGTTGATCGGGTCTTCCTCTTCTACTCTTTTTCCAACTCCAAACTTCACTTCCTCGTCCTCAACCCTCAATGTTAGTGTTCCGTCATTCATATCTACCACTGCTTGGGCTGTAGCTAGGAATGGCCTCCCTAGGATGAGTGGTACCTCGATATCTTCTTCCATATCTAGTATGACAAAGTCGGCCGGAAAGACAAATTCGCCGACTTTGACCAATAGATTTTCAGCGACACCTTGTGGATATTTGAAGGATCTTTCGGCGAGTTGTATGCTTATTTAGGGATATAGTCCTAAATAGCCAGATTAAAGTATTAATAGTAGCTTACATATGAGGGGATCAAAGAGTTTGGACCCCCGCCATCCAATATCGGTGGGTATTGAAGGAGGTCCTACTAAATTTGACCCAAGTCCTTGCAGGATCTATACACTGAACAAGGCAAGACTCTTACCAAACCGTTCCCTTAAACCCCGACCAGGTAGCCAACATATCTCCATATAGACCGTGGAGATATGAATGGTGAAAATCTTTTGTTTTATATAGACAGTAAAATAATGCCAAGACACCACGGACAAACAATAAGGAAGAATCACCTTCAACATAAGAAACTAGTTATTAAAGTCATTAATACATAACCAAGTAAAAACTGCGAAAAGATTAAAAATAAAAAGTATTACACTAGACACTTGTCTTCACCAAGTGATGCAAGAGACTTAGGCCTACACGGCCTTTGATTGTCAAGAACTCTTACGATCAATCTTAGATCCCGAGACGACTCACACACTCTATGATGGACAATGGATGATGGTGGTGGATGATGGTGTTGTGATGGTGGTGGGTGGTGGGTGAAGTGTGAGAGAGGTGGTGTGCCAAGGGATGGTTTGCAAATGAGCCAAGCACCCCTATTTATAGCCTGAACAGCAGCTCGGGCACGGCCCCATGTCCATTGGGCACGGCCCCGTGTCCATCCTCTTCTCTGTCTTCATTAATTGCAGTTTGTCTGCATTAGTTGACCACGCCCCCGTGTCCGCTGGGCACGCCCCTGTGTGTAGAAGCATATCTGTACTATCAAGATTTCCCAAGATTCTGCGAATCTTAGAGTTGACCACGGCCCCGTGTCCGCTGGGCACGCCTCCGTGGTGGGTGATAGAAGCTTCTATAGTTTTGTCTTTTATGCTGACACTTGGGCACGCCCCCTTGTTCACTGAGCACGGGGCGTGTTCAGTCTTCTGTTCTCTTGTTTTGCTTGGGAAGATGCTGTCGGGGAGGTCGGGCATGCCACGTTTGTTCCTTTTCTTGTATTTATGTTAGATTTAGCTGCCTTTTTGCTTCTTTTGTTCATTTGAGCTCATTTAATCCTGAAAATACAAAAGGAAGACAAAAGCACACTTTTTCCAACATTAGTACTAAAGAAGGGTTAGTTTTATGCCACAATTAATGTAATTTATATGTTGCATTTTGTGCACATCACTCTCAATACATCATATGGTGTCTTGAACTGAAGATGCGAAATGGACAAGTTCAAGCAATTGAACTTGGTTTTAGAGAAATTTGACAATAAATACATGTATCGACAAGGGAATTTCGGCATGGTTACAAGGATAAACCATGTATGAAATGAAATTTCAAGAAAGTGTGCTGACTTGAGAGCAAAGGAGCCAACCATTACAATAAGGTAGGTTATTCGAATCACAATTCAATAATTAGATTTAACGAAATGATATTTGAACTTTGATAAAGCACTCATTTGAAACGAAACCACGTGCATAACAAACGGTGCACGCGTAACATATGAATTTCCAAGAAATGAATCAATGAGTGTTCACTATAACGAAGAAATGATCAAGTATCGAGACAAAGGAGTGTTTGCTTTAATGAAGAAAATCGTTGTGATGCAACTACCATCAAGAAGAGTAGAGATGTAAAAATCTACTGGCTAGATGCAAAAGTGGAAATTTCAATAAAAGAAATTAGGGTACTCTATCCATTCGGTTAACTGAAATAGCATGTATGTCAAAATGATGAGGCTTGCTTGAGCTAACGCACGTAGTTCCTAAGTGATAACCTCTAATGAGTTTTGACCTAGGCTCCCGAAGGTCCTAAGTACATGTCTCCTAGATTCTCCAAGTTTTGTATTCTGTGTAAAACTGTTTTGTGTATTGTATGTAAAACACAATGCTAGCGAATGTCTGAAATCAGCTTGTTGACTCCATGTTCTTTGGCATACTTTCTTCCTAATTTCACAGCTAATGATACTCTATCAACGATCAGCCTTAGAATAGTAGTTGGATTCTTACAGTTGTTCAAATACATCATTAATTTTTGGCAGGGATACTGATTTCTTAATGGTTAGCTCGTTCAGTTCCTGGAAGTCGATACACATTCGGAAGTTACCGTCCTCTTCTTAGCGAGCAAAACTGGAGCTTCCTAGGACGAGAAGCTTGGTCTGTTAACTTCCTTCTCTAGCAACTCCTGAAGCTGCACTGACTATCCTTGCATCTCTGAAAGTGTAAGTCGATAAGGTGTCTTAGCTACAGGCGTGGCGCCTGGAACCAAGGCAACGTGAAATTCGACTTGTTATTGAGGGGATATTTCTGGCAAGTCTTCGGGGAGACTTCAGGATATTCCCTTCCACAGGGATATCTTCGAGCTTCAGTTCTTCGGCTTCCTTGTCCACGACATGAGCCAAGAAGGCAATACACCTTTTACGCAAAAACTTCTGTGCCTTCAAACAATTGGCAATCTGTAGGGGCGCATCCTGCTTATCCTCACGAATCACGATCGTCTATTTATTTGCCATCGGGGTGCAGATAGTCTTCTCCTGGCACGCAATCTCTGCACGAGCACTTGGCAATCAATCCATCCCATCCACGACGTCGAAGCTTCCCATCTCAACTGGCAGCAGATCTATCGAAAACTCACGCTCTCTAAGTTTTATCATGCAGCCTGTAATTACTTTGTTGGCATTCCACTAGTCTCTCATTAGTTAGTTCTATCGAATACGGGATATCTAACTTACTGCTACTAAACCAAGTATATTCTTAAACTCTAGAGATACGAAGCTATAGGCGGCACTAGTATCAAATAGCACAGATGCAAACTTTTGGTTGATAGAGAATGTACCAGCAATCTCATCTGGATCCTGGCATGCTTCACGAGTTCCGATGTTGCATGCTCTTTCACGGTCCTGGTCATTCTTTAGACATTCCTTCCTAAAGTGCCCCTCGTCCCCGCAGTTAAAACATTTTTGGCCACGTCCTTGATTGTTGCCATTTCCACCTTGATAGTTACTGTTGTTGTTGTTGTTTCCTCCGTGATTTCCGCTACCATCTTGACCTTGATTTCCACGTCTCGTCTGGTGCCAGCATGTCTTCTTGCAGTGTCCCACCTTGCCGCGGTTATCACACTTTCCATTTCTACATTGCCCGGTATGATGACGTCGACATTTGTCGCACTCAGGTAGTTTACCCATGTACTCTTTTCCCTTTTTGTCTTTGTTGTTGTTGTTCGCCCGATCACCTTCATGGAAATCGATGAGCTTCCTTTTGTTCATTCCAGTTGACTCCACCTGAGTTTCCTTCTTCTTGCCAGGGGTCGAAAGTTTTTCCAATCTAAGTGCCTCCTTAGCGAGCGCCAAACTCAAGATACTCGCACTAATAGTTGTTGGCGGAGCTGATGCCGTCATCAAGCGCAGGATCTGAGGTGCCAGTCCCCAGATGAATGGCTCCATCTTTTTCAATTCTGGCTCCACCATATATGGAACAACTCGCGACAAATCATGAAGTCTCTGTACGTACTCCACCACCTTTGGACCTTCCATTATCAGGTTCCGGAATTCAATTTCCAGCTTCTGGGTCTCCATCTGAGAACAATACTCCCTACGCATCATTTCTTTCAGCTCGTCCCATGTCAAAGCATACGCAGCAGCGTTGCCCATTATTTGAACCCGAAGGTTCCACCATAACAGAGCCTCATCTTGAAACAATCCTGATACATATGGGACTTGTTGCTCTGGCGTACATCCGCTCATTCGCAAAACAGAATCCATATTTTCGGCCCATTTCACAAAAGCTATGGCACCTCCAGTGCCATCAAAGTCCAGAGGCTTGCAGTCTAAAAACTGCTTGTAGGTACAACCTATACCCAAGCAATCATCATCACGGAAAGCATTAGCAAAGCACACTGGGAATTGTCCAAACATGTTGTAATGTGTCTCAGATGACTTAAACATTACCGTTAGGCGGGTTATTCCTTGAGGTACTTTCGCTGCGTTTGTAGCGAAGAACCTCGTGCCGAGCTATGGCTCGTGAGATGTGCGCTTGCCATTCTGCCTTGGTCAGCCGAATGATCTCTTGATGAGACATCTTCTAAGAAGAAGTTCGGATTGGTCAGGTCTCATTTGTTTAAGGAGTGTATATAGTTGTTTAGGGGTCATATATACACACACATTAAGTCATCATCTCAAACAATCAAACAATAGCACCATCATAGCATAATCAAGTAAATGGGTACATGTTTAATAAGGACATAGCAAACAAGTATGTTGTTGATTTATATGCTTAATGAGAACATGACGATTGGGCTTTCATTAATCATTGACCACAAATTATTGTTACGTGTTTTACAAAGTGCATCATATCAAAAGGGAACACAGGGTCACACTACCCTTGTCCAACATGTCTACCAATCTACAAAGGTCATACATTCAAATGGTGGTCTCCAAAAGGCTTCATAAGCTCAGCTCAATGGTGATGCTCTCATCACAGGTAATGCATCTGCATAAAACCAAAAACCTACTGTACTGATGGCAGAGGAGGAGGAGGGAGGAAAATCAAACTGAGAACATGCGCGAGCTCCTCCTCGAGCTTGTGCACATGACGAAGCAAGTAACGGACCTGCTGCTCGATGGTGAAGAATCGAGCATCAAACTCTGGAAAAGGAGTAAGAGGAGCAGGTGGACGTGTAAAAGGGGGCGGTGATGAATGAAGGGGATCAGAAGTAGGCTGACAAGGACACGGTAAAGGATGCGGTATCGACTCAAGCTCCAAGACTCTGCGACTCATAACTTCAAATTGAAGCTGAAGCGAGTAAAGTATCTCATCCTGTGTATAGCCAACACAACGCGAAGGATGGTAGGGGTCTGAGGTCGGCATGAAATATGGTGGGGACCATCGGAATGGCTCATCAAGCGGCGCAGAAGTAAAAGGACTAAAAGGTGCAAACTGAGGTATGTGTGGGAAAGCTACTGAAGCATGGGGGTCATAACTAGGTTGTTGTCCTGAAGTGCCCTCCCCTGGACGGGGTGCGGGTATATCCTACAAGAAAACAATAGGTAGGTCGACACGGCGTACATCAGACTCCTTAAGTGTCCTCCCCTATGGAGCCTCTGGGTGAAAATAAGCAACATCAACGGGTGCAGGTGCAAGTGGAGGAGTGACCGATTCTATAACAGGAGGGTCAGCGGCTACAGGAACTGGATCAGGTATGAGGGGTGCAATGTCAGGTAAGCCAAATGGAATAGGGTCATGGTCAGGAAAAGGCTCAGGAGCAGGTATCAGCTCGGGATCAGCGGGTGCATCAACAGGCTGATTGATAGGAATAATATTTGGCTCAAGTCCAGGCTCAAAGTCATGTGGAGGGGATGGTGCAGCTGACATGGTTGTATTATCGTCAGTATCAGTGGCTTAATGTCGCAAACCAACTGCATGTAAGGCTGAAGAAGTCACAGACTCAAAGGAATCTGAGACAGAGCGTGAACTAGAGTCAGAGGAAATCTCAATAACATGAATCTCAAAAAGCAGAATAGTAACAACGTCCTCATCTAGCTCTCCATCACCATGGGCATCATCAGGAGGACCATCAACAAACAAATCAACGTCATCGTTAAACAAGTCATCAAAAGGAAAATCCTCGAAAGGAATGGCCACCAAGGGATCAGGAGCGAGGATTAGTGCCACGACATGCTCACCATCGGGATGCCCGATGACAAGATGATCATGAACTAGAATGGGAGCTACAAAAGGATCCTCGTCTGGAATGCCATCCGTAGTCGGTGCATCATCTCCCAATTCGGGCAGCGCAAATGGCTGGAAATCATCATCGTCATCGGACATCATCTCTGGGTCACTCTCTTCATCGAAAGTAAAGATCTATGGCTCAGGGACAATCCCATCGTCAGAAACA
Source organism: Helianthus tuberosus (assembly GCA_030545235.1). Classification (NCBI taxonomy): domain Eukaryota; kingdom Viridiplantae; phylum Streptophyta; class Magnoliopsida; order Asterales; family Asteraceae; genus Helianthus; species Helianthus tuberosus. The sequence continues at coordinate 209,426,338 of CM060371.1, read as the reverse complement.
ATGGCCATAGGGTCGTGGTCATCGGACAATCCGCTATCGGATGACGACATGGTATCTGTAACATAACAATCACCACATATGCACATATGTCAACTACTAACATTAAGCATGTAATCAATGACAAGGTAATCATGTAATCAGGTATCCTCGTGATTCCTCACGAACCCTTACTACCCTTCCTAGTCTCCCAGACTAAACCAACCAGCCTCCCAGACTGAACCACCTAGTCTCCCAGACTGAACCACCCAGTCTCTCAGACTGAACCACCCAGTCTCTCAGACTGAAACACCCAGTCTCTCAGACTGAAACACCCAGTCTCTCAAAACTGAACCACACACATAAACCTTGAAATGTGCTTCTTACCCTTTTTGTTTGTAAAAATGTTTGTTTCCCTGGATCTGGGTGTTTCGTGTATGCAATGAAAACAAGTTGTGAAAATATTTTCGTGAGAGCCCTAATGATTGTCTAGACTCGAGAAAGAATCCTAGTTCGCTACAATTGAAGCTCTGATACCAAACTGTCACACCCTGACTTTTGCGGAAGCGTGATTATGGTGTGACTTGCTTAATACCATTGCATTCAATCATAACAACAACTATATGATAAAGCTGAAGATGTTCATCCATTAGATAAGTTTAAAACATAACAACATTGTTTGAAACATAGACTTCAAATTCGAGTACAAACCATGCAACTTGTTTGAGAGTTCACAAAGACTCGACAAAAGACATTTGTAACGCCCCGCGTTTTCATACTTTCTATATTTAGAAACCATCGCTTATAAAACTATTTTTGGAAACTTCGTAGTCTTGTAATCGTTCTTTCATTAAAAGCGATGTAAAATCCGAGACTTGGATCACTAATGAAACTCGTATTTTGTTAATTACATGTTACACATACTTTATACATGCTCAAACATTCAACTTCGTGGAACAATTGATGCTTATTCGTGATTCTTGGAAACTATGTACTAAACTTGTAAAAACATGAAACGTATGCAGGAGACGTGTTTCAATCATAAACGACGCTTGAATACAACCCTCATACGTATAATTATACTTGGTTATACTCCTCATACTTAAATGTACCTTAAAATATGCTCTTATGACAAAACTAGTCCTTAAAACACCTTAAAAGCCCAAATTAACAGACTGCAGGGACTAAAATGAAAATTTGGGAAAAATGTTAGCTTACGGACCGTAACACTCCCAGTGTTGAGGTCCGTATGCATGTCTGGCAGGCAGAAATATCAGCAGCTCGTTTTCTACGCGATTTTGAGCGGGATTTTCCTTGTTTTGACCAAGTCTTGCACCATTTATGACCCAAAACAACCCTAATACACTTCCCTATATATACCATATGTCCCCAAGCTCTTGACCACATTCATCACTCTCAAAAACTCTCCTAAACACTCTCAAGTTCTTGCATAAATCCACATTTTCGGGCAGAATCATAACCTTGCACAAAAAAGAGCATAACTTGCTCATTTCTCAACCAAATCACTTGATTCTTCTTCCTACTTGTTTGTATAACCATGGGGTTTGATTCCTTGACTTCTCCTTGGAGAAATCAGACCTGGAATTGCCCCGAAATGGTCCAAGAACTTGCTGTTTTGTGCAACTTTCTTAAACTACAAAGCAAGCTTGTGTTCTCATGCTTCTAGTCCATCACATGACTAATGAAGTTAAACCAAGATTGATTTACATTTATTAGGAGTGTCTAAACACTCTAAACTTTCTGTTTTAACCAAGCTTATAGCTTGCAAGTGGTGCCAAGTCTTGAACTTGAAGATAGTGTGACTACTTGGCTAGCCTAGGCTAACTAACATGAACAAGTCCACACATCACTTGATGTTTTGCTTAGATTAGTGGTGTTATTTCTTGTACATATCCATGAGGTCCCTAAATGGAAGGTTCGCCTTCCTACCTCCTACATGATCTATATGTTAACATATTATTCGAGGTACCAAAGTGGAGGATTTCACCTCCCACCTCCTACATGACTTCTATGACACTTATTGAGGTACCTAAATGGAGACATAGTCTTCTACCTCATGCTTGAAATACTTGAACATTTGGACTTATTAATATATCTATATAACCTATACAATACATAACCTTATTATTCGAATAATCGAATCTTTGATGATGAGCTTGTGTTCATATGTCAAAGTACTAGATTACATCATTCTAGACTATGATAACTTGTCACGACTCTAATGGAACCTTGTTCCATGAAAACATTTAAACTCCTTAGGGTTTCCTAGTGTCAAGAACAAGTATCATACGTACTAAATGATTATTTTCACATGTTATTTTCATACATCATTTTTATGTTGTTTTAAATACCGAATCTCGGCTCTATGCATACTTGAACTTTAACCCGTACACCTTCAACCATCTAAACCGCATCCACTTCGTCACTTTGGATAATCGGAAAGCTTATGTGATATTGTGAGTATACTCGCAACCCCTTTTTATGTTTACCACTTTTTGGGGTGTAACATGTTTACTTATCAACAACTTACACATGAACATTTTGCTCAAACACATGAACATTCCTACAACATACTTGTATACGTGATTGCTTGATACTTTAAACATGGGTGAAAACATTATGTGGTGGAACTTATCATTAACTTCGTACGAGCCTAACCGTGACATATGTAGCGCTATAGGACTGACGCCCCGCCCGTTAAACTTGGGGTTATGTCATGAGCATGTGCGTCTTGCCTGGGTTGATAGGTTATACACATGTCTTGTTTATTGTTTATCTTGAATCACATGCTTGCTATGAGGAATCGTTCGAAACTTATCTTTTGCTATGTACGTATCAAACTTGTATACTCGCCATTGCTTTTGCATTGAATTGTATTTTTAAACATGTTACAGGTTGATGACGATGATGCTATGAAAAGAAGTAGCGTTGATGCCTAGATACACATATAGACGTTTAGGTTTAATATGTCGTATCAACTTTGCTTATGTTGTTATGTATTTCTTTTGAACTTATTGCTATTTGAATTTCTTGTAATGTTGACAACTACTTTATGCAATGAAATTGGTTTATTAAATATTGTCACAATTAGCGTTATGATGTCTCGAGCAATCTTCACACTTCGTCTCATCCCGATGTTTCCGCCATTGGTTGGGGTGTGACAGATTGGTATCAGAGCCATAACTATAGGGAATTAGGTAGGATTGCCATGCTACTTACCTAGTCTATAGTTCTAGAACCTTATTCATATGTTATATTTGAGACTACATGCAAACTACTTCATATGTTTCTTATACATTCTCTCTGGGCCTTATGAACGTATATGTCATTTTTTATCTTTGAGTATCATACTTGATATGCTATTCTTATGTATTCACTACTTGTTTTAGCATATGTTAAACGCTTGTTTTAGTGTTCCATACCTTGTATGCTATTCATGAAACGTCCTTACGTGTGATTTTATTGGGATACCTTATGTTCTTGTACTTGATATTATTATTTTGAACATATGTCATTTACTTATTATCCGTACAATTAATTCATATTAAGCAATATATAAACTATACCTTGCCTACCACAAGTATATAAAAAAAATATATGTATATGTATATATGGTGAAATCGGCCAAAAAAAAAATAGCATGACAGCAGCCCCCGAGATTCGAACTCGGGTCTGTGCTCCCACACTCTTTCGCGCCCTTGTCAACCATTGGACTAGGGCCTAGTATTGTGAAATTTCCATTTCGGTTAAATATAAGCACATGCACAATATTTTCCTTACGTCTTACTATAAATCATCTACTTATATTTTCTCTTTACACGGAAATTCACCGCCAAGTTAGGAGTGAAATCCTCACATTGATGGAGAAATCCGAATCTTAAATTCTAGTGGACCCTTGTCATAGTGTCAAAAATTAACTTTTGACCCGACAAGTACCAACCACACTTAGGATACTAAATCGCCAAGTTAGGGGTGAAACCCGCACCTTGTCGACTAGTTCCATTCTTTGACTTTCATTAATCCCGCCAAGTCTCGAAATTTCAATTGAATTGGGGACATGTAGTAACTGGAAGGGTAAATACCGTAACCGACTTGTCGGCAAGAGTATTTCACCTATTAGGCCAAAGCATGCTCCTCAAATTCGAAAGACTTCTCGACCACTTTGGTTAGTCAACGTTCCGTTATGGAGCCATCCAATTTTTTTTTATCAAACATGTGTTTTTATTATTCCTTTTATACGAGGCAATCTTTTAAATACGAATTTACTTTCGGTATTTTCTCCTCGCACACACCCAACATATTAAATCTTTTCCACATGTTTTGTACATATGCATGTTTCCATGTGTTATAAATCTATATTCCTCATAGCGATAAGTGGGGACATATCGTCGAGATCGGAGTGATTTCCTTACCTTGACGATTAACTCCACTTCCCTTTTCCTTAAAAACGACCTCACCAACGAGTTCGGGGTGATTCCCTTACCTAGGTGGCCGTACCAAAACGCCTCTTCAAAATAGCTCATTTTGCAAACTTGATCATATTTTATACCTAAACTATTTGTCATTATTCAAAATACATACATATACAATTTCAAAAAAAAAAAAAAAAAAAAAAAAAATTATTTTCTATCCTACAATATATATTTTTTTACTCAACCCATATACACGAGATTCTTAAGCATATCCTAAACGTTTCACTACACAAATTTTCAAACCTTACGCAACGCTACTTGTCAATTTAATCGGTCCAAGGAATCTCTTGCCCATAAACTCCATATGCGACTTAATCACTAAAACGCACTTAGGATATAGATCACCAAACTAAGGACTTTCATTCTAAATCGGAGGATCAACCAACCTTCCTTTTCACCTATAAGATCTTATAGATGCTATATGCTCGTTTTACCAAAGACTACTTTGAACATCGACAAGTCATTTGTTAGAACTTTTTAACAATCACTAAGTCCTTTTGCTAAAATTCTTTTCTAAGGATCCTCATTTTCACAAGAACCCCCCCCCCCCCAATTCATAAGTTCTTATTTGATGAAATAAACTTGCTTTGGATTGAAAAACCTTCTACTGCACCAACTTATAAACACGTGGGCAAGAAGACACCTTGGAGACCGACCATCTTCCGATTTCATAAACTCTTTTAAAACAAAAGTAGCATTTCCATTCGTTACGAAATGCATTATGCTTAACCCATAAGCACCCTATACCCTTTTACATATGCAACTACATTCTACCTTCCAAGTCAAACACAATCTAATTTTGATACGATAAACTCAACGTTTTGTTTAAACAATTATACCCATGTATCATCCTACACGTTTTAGTCATTTTAACGCAACAATTCACTTATAATCATTCGTATTTACATACTTAACCTTTTGGACAATTTTATACACTTGAACCCGTGATGTCCCAACATACACTATATACATAAATTTAATTATTCATACCTACACTTACATTCATACGCTTTATGCCTATACTTATAATCGTATTCATACTTATACTCATACGTTTCACGATTTTACCTATACTCACATGTTTCATGTTATCACTTATACTCATACGTTGCGTGCTTATACATATACACATACTACTCGTACGTGTTATGTCGATACATATACTTGCGTGCTTATACCTAAACTTATACTTATGCTCACACTTTCATTCATACTCATGATCCATACATTCGTACCCATACGCGAGCGTAATCCGAGTGATTCGCTTGCGTGGGTCCCATACATACTTAAGCATGGACTTGCTTACATACTACATTCTTACCCTTTTATTTTTTTTTAAATTATGAATACCCTGATTCATACTCAACTAGTACAAACTATGCGGATCATGCGACAATCAATATAATCACGGGTGCACACGGGATTATAGTGATAGGCGTATGAGAACCATAGAGTGTACTACTGTGTATGGTGAGACACGGAACGTAACATGGCACCGAATACGGAACGGACATAATGTGGTTAAAACATGGTGGATACGCCGCTGGTACTTCCTGTATATAAGTGTTTTCACCATATTACCAAATTTCGTAAAACGTGCCATGAGAAATTCAGTGTTTTGCAGACCTTTTTGGACTTACTACAACCTCACACAACTCACAAACGCATTATATCCGATTATCCACGACGATACTTCATCCTTAACATACTCCGTTCCTCTATCCAACGCTTATACTATTCTCATACTTATACACTTTGAAAGACATTCATTCATTCTATACTCGTATTATTCTCCTTATCCTTTTAGTTCATACAAACCTCGTCCGCAATCAAACTTGTGTAAACATTCGAGTCCTAGCTTACCTATAAAATAGTCTTCCTATTCTGGACCCTTGCGTAACTGTACTTAATATACCTTTAATGTGCCAAACCTTCTCGTTTCACGCAATTAACAATCTTCTACAAATATGATTTAGTTATCACGTCCCATCAAAATACAAATCTTTGGTCAACATCTTCTTTCTTAAACGTCGCCAATTGAAGTTACTCAAACTTGTTTAGACTCACTTCACCTGTATACGCACCTACATGTTTTCAACTAGGTCAGATACCTCGAATTATTTTAGACAATGAACTCACTCCCAAATGTACCTTGTCACTCTCCAAAGTTTTGTGCCTTTCAAAATGTTTCAAAATTTTCAAGTCTCAAATTTTCACTAAACCCTTCAAGTCTACCTCTTGAATAAATTTCGGGACGAAATTTCCTAAAGGAGGGGAGACTGTAACGCCCCGCGTTTTCATACTTTCTATATTTAGAAACCATCGCTTGTAAAACTATTTTTGGAAACTTCGTAGTCTTGTAATCGTTCTTTCATTAAAAGCGATGTAAAATCCGAGACTTGGATCACTAATGAAACTCGTATTTTGTTAATTACATGTTACACATACTTTATACATGCTCAAACATTCAACTTCGTGGAACAATTGATGCTTATTCGTGATTCTTGGAAACTATGTACTAAACTTGTAAAAACATGAAACGTATGCAGGAGACGTGTTTCAATCATAAACGACGCTTGAATACAACCCTCATACGTATAATTATACTTGGTTATACTCCTCATACTTAAATGTACCTTAAAATATGCTCTTATGACAAAACTAGTCCTTAAAACACCTTAAAAGCCCAAATTAACAGACTGCAGGGACTAAAATGAAAATTTGGGAAAAATGTTAGCTTACGGACCGTAACACTCCCAGTGTTGAGGTCCGTATGCATGTCTGGCAGGCAGAAATATCAGCAGCTCGTTTTCTACGCGATTTTGAGCGGGATTTTCCTTGTTTTGACCAAGTCTTGCACCATTTATGACCCAAAACAACCCTAATACACTTCCCTATATATACCATATGTCCCCAAGCTCTTAACCACATTCATCACTCTCAAAAACTCTCCTAAACACTCTCAAGTTCTTGCATAAATCCACATTTTCGGGCAGAATCATAACCTTGCACAAAAAAGAGCATAACTTGCTCATTTCTCAACCAAATCACTTGATTCTTCTTCCTACTTGTTTGTATAACCATGGGGTTTGATTCCTTGACTTCTCCTTGGAGAAATCAGACCTGGAATTGCCCCGAAATGGTCCAAGAACTTGCTGTTTTGTGCAACTTTCTTAAACTACAAAGCAAGCTTGTGTTCTCATGCTTCTAGTCCATCACATGACTAATGAAGTTAAACCAAGATTGATTTACATTTATTAGGAGTGTCTAAACACTCTAAACTTTCTGTTTTAACCAAGCTTATAGCTTGCAAGTGGTGCCAAGTCTTGAACTTGAAGATAGTGTGACTACTTGGCTAGCCTAGGCTAACTAACATGAACAAGTCCACACATCACTTGATGTTTTGCTTAGATTAGTGGTGTTATTTCTTGTACATATCCATGAGGTCCCTAAATGGAAGGTTCGCCTTCCTACCTCCTACATGATCTATATGTTAACATATTATTCGAGGTACCAAAGTGGAGGATTTCACCTCCCACCTCCTACATGACTTCTATGACACTTATTGAGGTACCTAAATGGAGACATAGTCTTCTACCTCATGCTTGAAATACTTGAACATTTGGACTTATTAATATATCTATATAACCTATACAATACATAACCTTATTATTCGAATAATCGAATCTTTGATGATGAGCTTGTGTTCATATGTCAAAGTACTAGATTACATCATTCTAGACTATGATAACTTGTCACGACTCTAATGGAACCTTGTTCCATGAAAACATTTAAACTCCTTAGGGTTTCCTAGTGTCAAGAACAAGTATCATACGTACTAAATGATTATTTTCACATGTTATTTTCATACATCATTTTTATGTTGTTTTAAATACCGAATCTCGGCTCTATGCATACTTGAACTTTAACCCGTACACCTTCAACCATCTAAACCGCATCCACTTCGTCACTTTGGATAATCGGAAAGCTTATGTGATATTGTGAGTATACTCGCAACCCCTTTTTATGTTTACCACTTTTTGGGGTGTAACATGTTTACTTATCAACAACTTACACATGAACATTTTGCTCAAACACATGAACATTCCTACAACATACTTGTATACGTGATTGCTTGATACTTTAAACATGGGTGAAAACATTATGTGGTGGAACTTATCATTAACTTCGTACGAGCCTAACCGTGACATATGTAGCGCTATAGGACTGACGCCCCGCCCGTTAAACTTGGGGTTATGTCATGAGCATGTGCGTCTTGCCTGGGTTGATAGGTTATACACATGTCTTGTTTATTGTTTATCTTGAATCACATGCTTGCTATGAGGAATCGTTCGAAACTTATCTTTTGCTATGTACGTATCAAACTTGTATACTCGCCATTGCTTTTGCATTGAATTGTATTTTTAAACATGTTACAGGTTGATGACGATGATGCTATGAAAAGAAGTAGCGTTGATGCCTAGATACACATATAGACGTTTAGGTTTAATATGTCGTATCAACTTTGCTTATGTTGTTATGTATTTCTTTTGAACTTATTGCTATTTGAATTTCTTGTAATGTTGACAACTACTTTATGCAATGAAATTGGTTTATTAAATATTGTCACAATTAGCGTTATGATGTCTCGAGCAATCTTCACACTTCGTCTCATCCCGATGTTTCCGCCATTGGTTGGGGTGTGACAACATTAGATAAAACCAGACTTGGAAAGGTGTGCCTTGTCCAGGATGAGACACACCATCCATATCCTAAGACACCGGATGACATCTTTTATTCCCAACATAACTTGAAAACATCCAAACGCCCGCCAGATCCACTTAATTCCCTGAAATACATGTAGTTTGAAAACATCAACAAAAGTTGAGCCAGTTCATGTGTGTGTTTGTGTGCACGAATAAACCTTTCTAATCATTGAAAGTATAAATGTATGTTTGTAAATCCTAGTATGAAAGCAACAAGGAAAAGAGATCACCAATGGTTTGCAAGGCCATTGATATATGTGAAGTGATGCAGGAAAACTCAAACCTAGCAAATTTGTCTCCGAGAATAAGACATAGTCACCACATGGGCCACCCTGGTCCGCATGGGTGTGGGATCGCTACACCCAAATAGATCTATCACTCATGTCCCTCGGTCCTACAAAGAGGATTAATGGCCTTAAGCGCCATACCCACCACTCACATGATCTAGTAGTACCCTTCCTTAGCTAACCATACCATGTATAAATGTTTGTAAACAGCTTGTAACATGTATTTCACCCCCGAAGTTATATAACTGAAAACAGTTAAAAGAAAAGGGGGTTATGAACTCACAGTCTTGCGTCTTCAGTCACCGTAACTCAAGCTCCTTCGGGTAAACACGACTACCTACAACGTACTATGGTCTAATAGACGAACGGGCCGTGCCTTGACTTAGTGTTAATGTTTTTGAGTTACGTTTCTCCGTATCTTCGATATTATTCCAAGTTATAATTATTTGTTAAAATAATTAATATTTTAACTTAAATTATATTTATTAAATTTTGGAATAATTTGTTAAAACAATGTATATTAACTTAATACTTCCCAAGTATTTATACTTGTATTTCCTTCCCAAGGATGGGTGTATTTGTATTCTTATACTTGTATATTTTTGTCATGTATTAGGGTCGTATCCCGGTGTGTATTTATACGTATATGTATTTTTATTGTATTCAATAAGTATTCTTGTACTTAATTTCGTATTAATTTTCCGGAATATTATTTTTAACAAAAGTCCACCAATATATACTTCCAAAATATATATTGTAATAAATATTATTTAGAAAAATTATTTATAATTCTTCTTTTGGCAAAAATATTTGTATAAGTTTCAAAAATAATATATTTCCATGTCTAACTTGTAAAATATATATATAAATTCATTTTTCTCTAAAAATGATATGTTTCATATTATTCGAGAAAATATATCTTTCACCTCAAAATTTTGTATTTCGTGTTTGTGTAAGAGAAAATATATATTTCTTAAAAATAATATATCTTCCAAACTTTCCAAGAGAAATATATGTTCATACATGCCAAAAATAATATATTTTTCCTTTATAAAAAATATGACATCTTCTTGTAGTAATTGTGAAAATCATATTTTCATTTCCTTGGTGTCCAAAATATTATTTACCAAAATACACTTTGTGAATAATTCCGGAATATTTTGTAAGTCTTATTCCATAGCTCGGTTTCCACCAATATCTTTGTGTAAATGTGTATATTCGTTTTTTGGAATTTTGGTAATATTTTGGATTGTGATTCTTGGTATTTTAATGAGTTATATTATTTCATGCCCTAAAATAATATAACTAATACACAAAATATATAAATAATCACACACAAGGTATCTTCTAAATATATATTTCCTAAATACATGTTTAGTCACTTTTATTTATGAAAACCAACCTCCAATATTTGTGTTCTTGTAACCAAAATTTATGACAAAGTTTTTGTAACAATCCATGGTTTAGAATACACTTGTAAGTGTAGGTTAATACGTATTTTTCTAAGTGTTTGGATTTTTAGAAAATTTCGCCATAGTTTCCCCTAAAAATGGAGGTTTCCATGCTTTCAAGCATATCATTTTCTTTTGTAAAAATCATCACAAACAATAATAAACAACCTTTACTTACCGATTTGCCAAAAACAAGTAATGATCTACCACTTTATGAACTTGAATATTTGTAAAAATTTGTAGGAACTTACTAGTGTTATTAGTAAGCCTTGTTATCCTTTAAAGTGTGATTAGTTCTTTAAAAACTTCATTTTTAAAGATTATAGATGTTTACAACTTCAACTCATGTTTTCTAAAAATATTTCTTTATGATTTCTTCTTGTTTCACAAGTGTTTCTACACTTGTTTAACTACTAAAAATGAGATTTGTTAATGTAATAACCAAGACCTAACAAGACTTATATTTTTAACTTGGTTTCTTTAGAAATCATCCATAAATCTTCAGATCTACAAGTGTTACTACTTACTTTGATCATTATTTTTCAAGAAATCAAGGTATTCTTTCAAGTTCATGATCTTTGTGTGGATGATCCATTATCCTACAATATTTCTACTTTCTCATCTTGCTAGATTATGTTTTTAGTCATGATCTAGCAAGATCATATGATGATCTACATCATATATATGGACAAACAACAATCAACAAGCAAATCATCACATAAACAACTTAGTTTCATCATTAAACATGCTTATGTTCATGTTTACTTTTTATGTATCTTAGTGTTTTTGATGATTAACATTATATTTCTTCCTTTAACCACTTAAAATAGAAGTAAACTAGCAAGATCGAGACTCTTACAACTAGCACAAGGCTAGGGATGATCAAGTGTAGAAAACAAGTGGATAAAAGGAAACAAAAGAGGTTCTTGCACTTCCGTATGCTCCTAGCTTCTTTGTATGATCTCTAACACCTTTGTATATACTTGGAATATATGAGAAATGATGAATGAAGGTGGATGTGGGGGTGTTTGGGGTCAGCCGAGAACAAGGGAGAAGAGAGGAGGAAGATGTGTGTGTTTTGTGTGTGGAAGTAATGAGCTTATGATCCTACAAGTCTTTCTTATAACCATCTCAAGTTCTTAACCCTTGTATAACATGTTTAGTAAAGCATTAACATATCTAATATAATATTGAAATAAAATCCACCAAGTGGGACCCTTGTTGGGTCGTAAGTAGGTGGGGGGTCTAGCATAGGCTTAAACTAGATTAGTTTCATTCTAGTTGAAATCCAAGTATTAGTTACGTGTTTTAGTTATTAGATATTTTTAGGAGATGTTATGGTGTTCGGGGACCATAACTAGCTTGGTAATGTTAAAACAGTGCTTCTAGTGTAAATTTGATGTTTCGGGTAGTGTCCGGTTGTTTGATTGGTCACTGGTTCTTTAAAGTGTTAAACTTTGCAGTTTAGTGTGCTTTATGTACCTTTTTGTGACACTTTTGATTCCTGATTCTTAGGAAAGCATTCAGGATCACTTAACCATATTTCTGCATAAAATTAGATTGTTAAAATGCTAATTTTTGCTGAATTTTGCTTAATTCAGCACTTTGGGTGAGTTTTAGGCACTTTCCGGCACTTAAACTATCACTTAGAAAGGCAGTTTTGTGATCCTTACTTTCCTACACAGTTACACTATACTAGTGTAATACTTGGTTTCTGGCTCATTCTGTGTCTCAATGCACTGTCTGTCTATGTGTTGAGTTCTGCCAGCATTTTCCTGATTTATCAGATAACTGTGCTAACTGTACTTAATGCATCATTTGAGGCAATAAAGCTTTCATGCAATATTTGTATGACATTAAACAATGTATGATGCACATGTATGTATATGGCAGTAATTAGAAAGCAGTTAATTGCAAATTCAACACAGTCATTAATCATTAATTATTGTCTAGTTATTGTACGGATGCATGCAAAATTGACAGTTGTCACAAGTAGTTTTTGGTTGTGATGTTGAACAATTGTGGTTTGTATGTTGAACAATAGTCTTAGGGTTAAGGATCACTGATCCTCTGAACAGTAAGGGGTAACAAAGGTGAATGGGTCATTCTGTTTGTGGAGGATGAAGCCTTTGATGCCCCTCGCCTTTTATTTCCTGCACTACCTTGAAACTTGTTAATATGGACACCCTTTGCCAACCCAAGTGGACGGGCCACGTTTTGCTGGTAGAAATTTGGGTTGGCAATTTTGACAACCTTTAAAAGGTTTTAATGATAAATAAATGAAAGAGTTAATTACATACTTAGTCCCTGTGGTTTGCACAAAATAACATACTTAGGTACTAATAGTTCAAAATCACCTTCTAGGGTATTAACTTTTTATTTTGTAACGTTTGGAGGTATTAACCTCTATGGTATTAACATAGTTAGTCCCTGTGGTTTGCACAAAATAACATACTTAGGTACTAATAGAATGTGATTTTAAACCTACAAATAACGTTAATACCTTCAAACGTTACACAATGAAAAGTTAATACCCTAGAATGTGATTTTAAACTATTAGTACCTAAGTATGTTACTTTGTGCAAACCATAAGGACTAACTATGTAATTAACTCTAAACTTTAAACTTTTGACTATCTTTTGTGTTGTTGATTTTATTTTGAATGTTGTTTCATATATATTTATTTGTCAATTTCTATTCTATAAAAATGTATGTTAAAATCAGTTTGTGTCAAAAGATTATAGGCTATATGATCAAGGATCGTATATCCTGTTGTCAAAGGATAAGTGTAATATAAATCAAAATAAACGAAAGGCAAATAAGGATCATACCAGAGAACCCAAGTTAGGATTCTATATCCTTAACACTTACAACTGTACCAACAAAAGATAAGAACCAATATACAGTTAGGATCCTGGATCCTTAACTGTTTGTGTCTGGGAACCTGTAAGAACACATAACTTGGGACTAAGCCAATCTTCATAGAAAGGAACCATTAGTAGTTGGGGACAAGCCCGACAATCTGGGGACAAGCCAAATAAGCTGGGGATAAGCTCAATAAGCTGGGGACAAGCCCAAATACTGGGAACAAGCCCAAAAACTCTTGTGTAAACTGGAGTATGGCCCAAACTAGCAACTATCCAAACTTGAGTGACATAAAATGCCAAAACCTTAGCTAACGTGAAAACTTTAGAAACCTTAGGAACGGATGTATGGTACGTCTACCATTATACTTAGGATCCTAAATACAGCCAATAACAATGAAATTGCCAACCCCTAAAGCGGGTACTGGTCCCATTGCCTTGAACTATAATAGGATAATCGTGCACAACTGGCGAAGGTGTTGAAACCTGATTCGTAGAAGGTAATAGATACCTTAGACTGGGGATAAGCCCATAAACTGGGGATAAACCCAAAAACTTTGGAGACTTGACCAATCACTTGATCATTTGTCAAAGATGTGTCTAATTCTGCAAAACTCAAAGCTTGATGAAAAAGGATAAAGGATTCTAATACCCTCTCCTTGTAATCAAATAAATTAATGAATCTATGAAATAACAAGTAAATCATTACCAGAATGAGGATCACATATCCTCTGAGGATCCTTACCATGAACTATGTATCAAGGTGTCTAAGGATCATGGATCCTTCTTACATGAAGTTCTTTTTCAGATGAACAGCATTCCAAGCCCTTGGTAAGAGATCACCATCCATTGTTAACAAACGATATGCCCCCTTTCCTGCCTCAGCTTCAATTAGGTAGGGACCTTCCCACTTTGGTGCTAGCTTGCCATCAGTAGGATTTGTGGTATTTTGGAATGCCTTCCTTAATACCATGTCACCAACTTGAAATTTTCTGATTCTGACATTCTTGTTATAGGCTCCATCCATTCTTTGTTGATAGCTAGCCAACCTTATCCTTGCTAAATCTCTGAGTTCTTCTATGGTATCCAGATCTTGAGTCAAGTTTTCAGCATTTCCTTCAGGATCACATATGCTTGTTCTTGTAGTAGGGACTACCATCTCTGTAGGGATCACAGATTCAGCTCCAAAGACCAAAGAGAATGGAGTTTGACCAGTAGCATTCTTGGGAGTTATTCTATCAGCCCATAATACATATGGTAGCTCTTCTGCCCATTTCCCTTTCTTGGATCCAAGCTTCTTCTTCAATTTGTTGATGATGATCTTGTTGGATGATTATGCCTGACCAGTAGCTTAGGGGTGGACTGGTGTTGATGTTATCATCCTAATCCCCCAGCTGTCACAAAAGTTAGTAGTTCGGCTCCCAATGAATTGGGATCCATTATCACAAACAATTTCAGAAGATATGCCAAATCTAGTAATGATGTTTCTTTTAATAAAGGATATAACTTCTTTTTCTCTAACTTGTGCAAAGGCTCCAGGTTCTATCCACTTAGAGAAGTAATCAGTCATAGCCAGCATAAATACTTTTCCTCCTGGTGCCTTAGGAAGTTTGCCAACTATGTCCATTCCCCATCTCATGAATGGCCAGGAAGAGAATATAGGATGCAGAAGCTCCGCTGGTTGATGAAGGATGATATTGCTATGTCTTTGACAAGCATCACACTTCTTTGCATATTCCACAGCATCCTTCTTCATTGTAGGCCAATAATATCCTGTTCTAAGGATCCTTGAGAATAGTGCTCTGCCCCCAGTGTGGTTCCCACAATCTCCTTCATGAAAATCCTTTAGAACTTCTTGAATTTCTGGATCCTCAATGCATCTCAAATATGGACCTACAAGAGACCGTTTATATAAGATGTTATTTAATAATGTAAATTGAGTTACCTTAATTTTAAAAGCTCGAGGGTTTTTTCCAGCAGGAATCTTTCCATGTTGCATATATCTTAGGATTGGAAGGATCCAGGATCCTGAATTCAACTATGAACCATCACTAGGTACAATTGCAGAATCATCCACTATCTCAATAGCAGAGGTTAAGATGTCGATAATGGGTATCTTAACATCCTCTGGAATCTTCAAAGATGATCCAAGGTTAGCTAAGGCATCAGCTTCTGCATTTTCTTTCCTGGGTACCTGTGTCAAACTAAAAGAAGCAAAAGAGTCTGCCAAATTCTTGACTATCTCTAAATACTTGATTAGCCTTTCACCTTTGCCAGCATAAGAACCATTATAGTGGTTAGTAATTAATAAAGAATCTACATGTACCTCAAGATACCTGATCCTCATATGCTTGGCTGTCACACCCCGATATTTCCACATATTACCGGTGGGCCCGGCGGGGAGTATCGTGACGTAGTTGATATCATCATTGTCAATACACACAATATAATAGCACAGCGGAAGGCTTGGTAAATAAACTATTACAAACCATAATATCTGAATGTCCGAATGAAAGAATATACAGACTGGATTGTAATAAGATCCACAGGCGGATCATAAATAAATACAAGAAAACAAAATAACAGACTTCAGGTATCTTAGGGATTTGCAAGATCCTCTTATATGACACCTAATAGCTCCAGCCTATTACGAGAGGTACCTGTCAATCAGTCTTTAAGAAAATACGTCAGTTTACACGGGTAAATACAATTAACTGACTCTTTTGAAAACATTTATGAAATTTGATTTAAGTGCACATGGCACAAATCATTTATAACTTGGGACAATTACTTAAAGATAATCTTGTATACAGATTTACATGTTTGTCTTACAATTTGGGCCGGTTGGAAACCGGTCATGATTAACCGACTCACCACTTATAGAACCCACAAAGGAGTTATCCCCAACATGTGGGTTTATATTTTTAGCATCTGCATCTGTCAGGTGTAGGCCTACACCCCGTGCATAGGTCGTGGCCATTTTCGAATGAAATGAGCCAAGGATATCCAGGACACGGTCGATGTAGGATCGTGAAACGATCTTAATGAGTCGATCAGAAGAGATCTCAGACTGAATCAGAGGCGGAATTCATTGATTCAGTCTTAGTTTAGCTTGTATAACACTAGAAATCATTAATCTGTCTCAGTTTATTGATCTGATAGCAATTTACAAGCTGGAGACACTTCGACAGAGCTTCGCCGTTGGAAAATCTCTAAGTAATTCCGTATGAAATGACACGACCTAACACCTATTTATAGACTTGGTAATTCTGCTTGAACATGACTCAAGCGGAATTACATGTTCAAACGAAATTATCATCTCAAACGATATTACATGTTGAAACGGAATTAGGCAGTTAATTTCGTTTGAAATGACACAAAGTCATTTCAAGCGGAATTAACTTTAAGCCTAAATTCTGTTCAGTTTTCTCGTAAAACGTGCCTAGATCTGTCAATTCTAATCTAAGACTCGAACGAAGATGAAGTCGACAGACAACTGCACCAACAGACTCCCCCTTGAATGTTGACGGAATCTTCAGTGAGAGTCTTCAACATGACGACTCTTCAATCTTGATCGGTCTCCTTTCTTTCTTAACATGTACCAGGATCTTCTCTTTGGCTTTAACCTCGTCAGACTCCCCCCTTTCATCATGCTGGGATCGTTATCTAGAATTAGCTATCGCCTTGAGATCAAACCCTGACTTAAACTCTGTTTAAGCTCATCTCCTGCACAATCTTCTCACAAACACATAAGTTTTTACAATAGTTACATCAAGTTCAATTTAATGACCTTGATTAACTAATCAAACTTTCTCTTTCAAAACAAATTTCTTCATTTAAGCACACACTCCCAAACCTGTTCATCATGTTCAGCACTTGGAATTTTGAAATTCGGCTCTTCAACATCTGTTGTCGAAAATCTTTTTGAATTTTCAAAATAAAAGCTAAACTTCTAGAAAGAACAATATTGAAATGCAGTAAAGAAATATTTACAGACACTATTTTGTGAGCTTGTGTAAGAGGATCATATCAGTGTATGTGACCGATCACTAGCACTGTTAAGCTTTAAACATTTTCAGTTCTAAATGATTCACATAGATTGACGATATTGTTATCCACTTAAACTCAATCTAAAAACTTTCGAAATGCTTACCGATACGTTAAGATATATTAATTTTGCACTAAGTTCTTATGGACCCCACAATCTCAGCATATCCCTTCATCATGCAATACACTGACTCAAGTAATGCCTTTAAACTTTTATCAACTGTGATTTGTGCGAAAACAAAGCAGAATGTTTAAACATTAACAATCAGGTCGATCTTTTGATACGCAGAAAAAGTCCAATGTTTAAACAAAATAAGAAAAATAAAACAAGTTGAAGTTGTTTAGGCTTTAACCACCAGGTCGATACTCCCGTATACGCAGAGGTGATCCAAAGCTTAAACGAAAAACCAAAGAAAATAAAGCAGAACGTTTAGGCACTAACATCTAGGTCGATACTCACGTATACGCAGAGGATGTCCAATGCTTAAACAAAATAAAGAAATAAAACAAGTTTAAATCTTCGCAAAATAAAATGCACAATCACAGTGATTTTTAGCAAAGTTGTGAAAGTTCACAGACTTAACCAGTTTTATGTCTTTCGACAATCAACGATTACCGAGTAGGCACACAATCAAGAAGGACAAAACTAAGTACTATGCCTTCAATCATGTTTCCCACTAGAACTAGGCTTTTTTCATTTAAGTTTGTATCGTTATCGCAAATCTACTAGTCTAGCTGAGCCTACCATCACATCCTTAGTGAGACCATTTATCACATGTTATCTTTCCATTTCTTTAGCATGCTGTGACAGTCTAACTGATCCACTATCATTTCCTCTTTTTACAACAAAACTCATTTTTGCATTTTTCAATGTTTTTAGAATTTTCAAATTTTCTAATTTTTTTAAAATTTTTACTCCCCCTAAAATCAAAATATATCTCAATTTTGATTTTCTGGGAAAATTTGAAAACAAACTGTAGAAGGTAAAATGACAACATGATGAGAATTACTTCAATTCTCCATTCACTTGGCTTAAACAATCAGAACTCCCCTGACAACAAAACATTTTCCCATAGTGATTTCAAAACACTTAAGTTTATTTTAATCAAAATGGTTTTTTCAGAAAATTAGTTTTGTGAGTCATTTCTCAAACATGGGGATCATACATCACCTTGTTTTCTTCAACCACTTGTAAAAATATAACATTTCCCGATTTACTCAACACAAACACGTGTAGGAAATCAAGTACAGCTTAATGTCCCTGATTAACCACAAGTAAGTCGAAATATCACATAAGTGAATTTCTCAAGAAATATGCCGATTCTTGCTCCTCGCTTACCAACCTGGGAGCTCCGGCAAGTCAGGTTTTTTCATTTAAACAGATTCACCCAAGCCTGACTAACCTTGGGTGTTTTTGAGCAATCATCACTTACTTTCTTTTCAATTTTTTGTTTTGAATTTCCGTTTGACAATGATGGAAAATTTTCCTCATCCATTGCCTTAACGGAAATATCACCTTTTACCTCAACACATGGCTCTTCTGGCTTTGATGAACCAGATTCATCGCCTGAACGTTGCTTGTCTGACTTTGATGAGTCAGATTCATTGCCAACATGTGGCTCCTTTGTTTCCGAAGAAACAAATTCATCACCAGAAAGTGAACTTTCCACTTTCTTTTGTTTGTTAATCACTTGATTAATCATTTTTTCTTTCTTTAAAATCCCTTTCGTCCTCAAATTTGTATCTGATGAATCCGTTTTGCTTGATTCGTCATTCTTTGGAGAGCAAGACGATTTATCAGAACTAATATATGTTTTTCCTGTTGTATCTGAGGACAAAATCCTTTCCAGATATTCCCTCGCTTTCTTTCTTTTCTTCCTCAGTCTGTCTTTCTGCCCTTGTGAAAGCTTTACTTTCTTTTCTAGAACTTTTTGTTCTTTGGGCTTTTCTTTGATTTTGATTGGAATCTTCTTTGCCATTTTCTCAAATTCAGCCCTCGATCTTCCATTTGATCTCATTGGGCAATCTCTGGCAATATGACCTTTGATATGGCATTCAAAGCATCTTCTAGTCTAAAAACTACGACTTTGGCAGTTAACAGCAATGTGTCCTCTAACACCACAGTTATAGCACACTCTGTTATCATACCATTTACCACTTTCATACCAAACACTTAGATCATGGCATTGTTTGGCCTTGTGGTAGTCATCACTCCTCTTGAAAGCTGGATTTGGCATTTGAGCACTGTGGTCAAACCTGCACCACTTATTACCAACAGTTTTTGAGTTTTGATTTTCAACTTTTTGTGATTTTTTATCACGATTGGATGATTGAACTGATGACCTTTTATTGTCTTTTTAAGAATTTTTCAAATTTTTATCCTTTTTTTTTTGTTCTACATTCTTCTTTACAGGTTTTTGCGTTGAGCATTCACCTTTTTTCCGTAGAATGTAAAACAGTTTCTTGAAATTTTTCTTTTAATTTCAAAAATATTTTCTTTCTTTCATTTTCATCATCAGTTTTATCATCACAATCTTCAATTTTTACATTGTCAAAATTTGTGACATTGTCACTTATTGGAACAGAATTGATCGGTTTTGAACAAATATAATCTGGTACAAATGAGTTCTCAAAACCTTTCAATTTATTCTCTAACTCCTTGATTTTATTTATAGCAATTTAAGCTTCATTTTCAAGCCGAATGATTTTCTGGAGATGAGAATTTATTTCAATCTGTTTTTCAATATTATTTTTAAAAGAGTTAAATGCCATTTTAGTCCTTGTGGTTTGGGCCATTTTGCCAGTTTAGTCCAAAGGTTTCATTTTTAACCTGTGGGTCCAAAAAGGTTTCACAGTTTCCATTTTAGTCCACTGGGTTAACTTCATCCGTTTTTTCTGTTAACGAGAAGGCCAATTTGGTCATTTTATATGGCTGAATTGCCCTTTTAGTTAACAGAATTACATACAAAATGACCAAATTGGCCTTCTCGTTAACATAAAAAATGGATGAAGTTAACCCAGTGGACTAAAATGGCAACTTTGAAACCTTTTTGGACCCACAGGTTAAAAATGAAACCTTTGGACTAAACTGGCAAAATGGCCCAAACCACAGGGACTAAAATGGCATTTAACTCTTTTTAAAAATAACAGATTTTTCATCTTCTAAAATCTTTATTTGATTTTGAAACTCTTTTTCAATTTTTAATTTTTCATTTTCAAACATTTTTATTTTATTTTCAAAATCTTTTTCTTTTTCTTTCAAAATTTTGTTTTCCAATGTCAAACTCTCTACATCCTTCAAGAGTTTGACATTTTCTGATTTGGATTTATCACAATTTGAGCACATCCCAGGCATCTTTTCTGCATCAGCTTTCTTTTCATCCTTGAAAAATGGAATTTCTTTAACCTGTTTCTTTATCACCTGAACATCTTCCACATTTCCTTTTGATCCTTCATTTTTGCAGCTCGTTTATTTTTTAGTAACTCCAATTTTGCTGCAAGAAGCATATTATACAAATCAGGTGACAGCAAAACTTTATAAAATTCAAGTTGGCTAATTGCTTTACTGTCATCATTACTCTCTTCATCTGAAGAATGATAAAAAAACTGGAGCTTTTTCTGAAACAACATCTGAATTATTTTCAGCTTTTTCTGAATCAACTTCTAAACACATTTTCAGTTTCATCTAAAACAGTTTGTGAATCCTTTTTTATTGAAACTGGTTCTCTTGAAATTGATTCTTCTAAAACTTGTTCTTCTTTTCTCTCAAAATAACTCTCTTGTTGAGATACATAGTAATACAATGCTATATCTTCTTTAGAATCCATGTTTCGGTGACAAGTTACAAACAATAAGTTTCAAACGGAATTAATTCTCAAATGGAATCAACTCTTCAAACGAGATCACTTTTGAAACGGAATCACTGATTTCGTTTGAAACAGCACACTTTCAAACGGAATCACACCTTGAAGCGAAATCAACTAATTTCGCTTGAAACAACTCAAACGGAATTACACACTTGAAACGAAATCACTTATTTCAAGCGGAATTGGGTGTGTTTTTCAAACGGAATAACTATTTCAAGCGAAATAACCACACTTTTTCAAACGGAATTAGTTTGTTCGTTCAAACGGAATTACCTTTTTGGCCTGTTTTTGTCACTTTTAGTTTGAATTTAGGTCTGATTTTCTCAAGGATTTGTTAAAACAGTATTTCACATACAATATCAAAAATTCAGTCCATTTTGTCCGTTAAAACATGATTAATTTTTAAAAGAAGGTGTAGAAATCAGAATTTTCCAGCGAAAACGAGCTAAACAGTAAGAACTCTTCCTCCTGAGCTCTGATACCACATGTAGGATCGTGAAACGATCTTAATGAGTCGATCAGAAGAGATCTCAGACTGAATCAGAGGCGGAATTCATTGATTCAGTCTTAGTTTAGCTTGTATAACACTAGAAATCATTAATCTGTCTCAGTTTATTGATCTGATAGCAATTTACAAGCTGGAGACACTTCGACAGAGCTTTGCCGTCAGAAAATCTCTAAGTAATTCCGTATGAAATGACACGACCTAGCACCTATTTATAGACTTGGTAATTCCGCTTGAACATGACTCAAGAGGAATTACATGTTCAAACGAAATTATCATCTCAAACGATATTACATGTTGAAACGGAATTAGGTAGTTAATTTCCTTTGAAATGACACAAAGTCATTTCAAGAGGAATTAACTTTAAGCCTAAATTATGTTCAGTTTTCTCGTAAAACGTGCCTAGATCTGTCAATTCTAATCTAAGACTCGAACGAAGATGAAGTCGACAGACAACTGCACCAACAGTCGAATTAACCCCCAATGTTTATGTTATGAAACAAGACAGATTAAAACGGGTTATGTAAATTTATTAATCACAATCCGATTAAATGATTTCATACCCGACCAAGTGGTATTATTATAATACCATATCCCAAGCCCGTATAAGGGAAATTAAGTTAAAAGTATTTACCTGAGCTAATGTGAAAGATAACTCAGCAGTGTAATCTTAAGCTTTATGATGGTACCTTCTACTGGATGCTACTTAATCTATATAGAAGGTTTAATAACCTATTAGGATGCTAACGGGTCTTTAGTTAAGTCAAAGACTTAGACCGGCTAGCTAGAAAGAAACTTTACGGTTCTAAACGCTAGATTAAGCGGAGACCGGAATAGAATGAGGTTTCGACCCGACAAGCTTGGATACTTGTATAATATGGGTAAGCTAAACACATTCTGGAATTTGAGGATTTAATGATAAGGTTAAACCCGTTTCGGCTATTTTACGTAAACTAGTTACATAAACCGATCTGAACGCAAAAACATGTAACGGTTAACTAAATGAATTATATACAGGTCTCAAATGTTATTATGCTTAAAATATGTTAATACATCAATATGATGTTAACATATATGCCAAAAAAGTAATTTAAACCAATTTAAGTCCCATAAGGGCATTTTGGTAATTTTAATGCTTATAAAAGAGATTTTTATAACAAACTGAAGTTCTGGTCTTTTGAAATCAGTAAAAATATTTTATTTGTCACATTACATCAGTAAGATAGCATACATATGTGAAATTTACTATTTATGACCAAACTATGCCCCGAAAGGGCATTTTAGTCATTTCACATAGACTTTTAAGAGCATTTTTTGAAACCTGAGTTCATAACTTATACCTACTATAATAATATTTAAATTTGTTTAAAAATTTAGTAGGTAACAAGTCTTAGATGTTAAATATGGTTTTAAACCATACTATGCACCTAATTAGTGTAAAACTCGCTAATTGACGATAATCAAGATGTTTATGTAAATCTGAGATTTTGATCAGTTTTAAATGCTCAAAATAATTTATTTAAGGGTAAATTACAAGTTTTGTCCTTTATGTTCACATCAAATTTCAGGCATTGTCCTTTTGGCCAAAAGTTTACAGGCGTTGTCCTTTACCTTACAAAATCTTGCACGTTTTGTCCTTTAGGCCAAACCCAGTTAGATTTTTTGGTTAAATCTAGTCATGTGCAAGGCACATGAGGGTACTATTGTAATTTCACCATTCAAGGGCTATTGTGTAAGTAATATACAGATTAGGACTGTTTTGTAAAATAGAAAAGATATTTAATTACCATTCATCTGCACACACTCTCTCACTCTCTCTCTTAACTTTCTCTCCTCTTTCTTCTCTCTTTTATAACTTGCATGTTCTTTCGCACTGCTTGCATACCCGCTTCTTGACAAATTGCTGAGATCTGTAGGCAACAAGCATCTAATGAAGCAAAGAAAAGGGCCCCGTAACGTTAACATTCTAGTGACAAAAACATTACCTCAGCAGCACTGATCTTGTCGGATCGAGAAACATAATCCCAAGGACTTTGGGTGCGACGGTGATGATGGGTGGCGGTGGTGGGAGGTATACGGTGGTGGGTTTTGGATGGTGAAGGTGGATGTGATGGTGGGTTGTGGTCTGTGGATGCTGAATGTGGGTTGTAGATGGTGAAGGTGTGTTTGCGGTGGTGGAGGTGGTTTTAGGGGCGGTTGCAGGTGGTGGTGGCCAGAGTGGTGGTGGCTTCTACGACTAGCCAACGGTGATGATGAATGTGGCTTCATCGCCCTCGACAAGGTGGTTGTATGTTGGTTCATGAAAAAGACCCGGACTAAGGCAAATCAAACGATGGCGGCGAGCCCTAGAATACCAATCTCTGTGAAGCGGGTGTTACATCGGTAAGCGGTCACCGGCGAATAAAATGGATTTTTGTAGATAATGAGATATGGTGAGAATTGTTGGAATGAGTAGTGATTTTGTTTGATTCATTGTTATTATTGGATTGTTCAGCATAAAATGGATGATTTCAAAATCATAGGTATGAATAGGCTTATGCAATTGGGTATATTCTTGTTAAATATGAAACCCCCTTTCTCATGGTGGATACAAGCACCACCCGCCCAGACCGATTGGTTTGTGGTTGTTTAATATGAGGTTGGTCAAGTAGGTTTTAGGTATAGTTTTTTGAATTCGTTTGCTTTGGTAAGTTAATTTATTGTGTAAAGAAATATTGGAAAGGTGGGAGGGGTTTTGTAAGCATTTGATTCCGGCTACGAAGTCGCTGATGAGATTGAGCTCTGCAATTTCCATTTTGATCTTCACTGAAGATAGAGGATTTGTGAATGTTGAAGAGATTAGAGAGAGAGATAGGAAGTTTAGAGAGAGAAAGAGAGTGCATTATTTTGTTTTATTTTACATAATAGCCCCTTGATATATTTTATCTTACACAATAGCCCTTGGGAGGTGAAATTACAATAGTACCCTCATGTGCCTTGCATATGGCCAGATGTAACCAAAAAATCTAACTGGGTTTGGCCTAAAGGACAAAACGTGCAAGATTTTGAAAGGTAAAGGACAGCGCCTATCAACTTTTGTACTAAAGGACAGCGCCTGAAATTTGATGTAAACATAAAGGACAAAACTTGTAATTTACTCTTTATTTAATGTATGAAATCAGTAGGAAAAGGTTTGGCATTCAAATCATTTGTTAATCTCATTTTATGTCTAAAAAGGTTATTATCGTCATTAACCGGATTACACAAGAACTCTATGTTTTATACAGATAATAATCTGACCAAAAATCTTAAAATTCCTTAAAAATAATATCTTAACAGTAGGTAATGAGTTTTGGTTCAAAATCCAAGTTTAAACATGTATTATGCATGATATCGCAAATTAATTAATAAAAAGCTTCTAATTACGATATCGCGCATAACTCCTATTTGAGACCAAGAACTGATGTCAAATTTTCGGGACAAGCTTATATATCAGTAGCAAAGGTTTCTATCCACTCACATTTCTAAAAATCTCATTTGTATGACAAAAGGGCATTTACGGCATTTATAAGCATATTAACGATCAAGAGCATATAATTCAAACCACTAAGAATCATGCAATATAACTTCAGAGGGTTATACTACTGAATAATGTTGTCCTAATGGAAGCTTAAAACATGGGAGAATTAAGCTTGAACGGGTCAGAACTGAAAGTCAAAGCAAAAGTCAAGCTTTTGCGACTTTCGGTTATAAACTGACCTTAGACTGATAATTGCCGGGTTAGGACTGATTAAACATGTTCTAATATTAATTACCAAGTCATTAGAATGTTAAAATATAATTTAGAACCTCTGTTTTATTAATTTAATTCATTTTTAAACTTTCTGTCCAGTTTGACTTTTTGTCAAACTAGTTTGACCTGACAATTAACTAGTCAAACGAAATAATTAGGAGGTGCCCTTTTAAGGTTTAGTCACCTACCTTAATATGCTTCCATAACCACTTTCGTTTCGGTCAGTGGCTGGACCATTTGTGATTAAACCGAAAGTCAAAGCTTAATTACGATATATTTGACTTTTCAGTTTTTAAACTAATTAAAAGGACTAAGCAGGGATTAAAACTCTTACTTAGGGTCCTTGCTATCTTTTCTACACTTGGAATTCTTCTCCTACTGCTTGCAAGCTCCAGAAGAGAGTTTATAAGTTGTTACAAATGAAAGTGCACTAGAACACCTGAACTTATGGTCCTTTATATACTAATTTGCAAGCATTTGGATCATTCATAGCTGTTAAGGAGGCTCCTAGGATCACCCCAGGTGTCCTAATGGTATCCTAAAACCAACAATAAGCTCCTGGTTTAAATTTGGAAGGTTATAAGGCGGTTAGTGAAGAAACCTGCAGCTGTCCAAAATTTCTGCCCAGATACAGTCTTTACGGACGTAAACCTGACACCTTACGGTCCGTAACCGATGTTGAATTGTATCGCCCAGGTACCCTCCTTACGGACCGTAAGCCTTGGCCTATGCGGTCCGTAAGAGGTTGATCAGAAAAGTAATTTCTTTTTATCTTGACACTTTTGGTCCTTCAACTTTCAATTTGATCACAATTATTTTCTAGAGCGTGTTTCAACATTATAAAGTCTCGGATTTAGTAAAAGGTCACTCAGAGGCATAAATTAGCATGTTGACACTTTTAGTCCCTTTGCATACATAATTTCATCGTTTGACAACTTTAGTCCTTCAAACTAAATCTTTCACATATTTAGAGTTTAGGACACGTGTCTTTACATAATTGGACACGTTTTTACGTGGTGTTACATTGGCTAATTGCAAACCTGCTATTAAGGCCTCATACTCAGCCTCATTATTAGTGGTTTGAAACTCACAAGCAATTGATTGGGATATGATGCCCCCCTGTGACGATTTTAGTAGTATGCCTAGTCCAGTTCCCTTGACATTTGAAGCCCCATCTGTGAAGAGTGTCCAAGGATCCTTAGTCTCTTCAAGTTGTTAGACATCCAATTCAGCTTCCCTTTGTAGATCACTACTGAAATCAGCCACAAAGTCAGCTAAGGCTTGGGATTTGATGGTAGTTCTTGGTTCATATTTAATGTCATATGCACTAAACTTGACTGCCTATTTTGCCATCCTACCTGACATTTCAGGTTTCCTGGGTACATTCTTGATAGGAAAGTTAGTTTTCACAATAATTGGATGAGTTTCAAAATAATGACGTAGTTTAGTAGATGCCATGATTAAAGCAGGAATAAGTTTCTCTAAATGAGAATACATGGACTCAGCATCAAGTAGACTTTTACTTACATAGCATACCGGATGTCGAGTACCTTCATGATCCTTAACAAGGAGCACACTTACTGCCTTAGTAGAAACAGCTAGATATAAGGAAAATGTTTCTCTATTTTCAGGTTTCATTAGAGCTGGAGCTGAGGATAAGTAATCCTTGAGGGCCTTGAGGGCATTCTCATGCTTTTCAGTCCATTCAAACTTCTTATTCTTTCTCAGGATGTCATAGAACTCTTTGCATTTCTCTGATGACTTTGAGATAAATCTGTTCAAGGCCGCGATTCTTCCTGTCCACCTTTGCACATCCTTAGCATTGACAGGACACTTAATGTTCACAATGGCCTAGATTTGTTTTGGACTTGCCTCTACTCTCCTTTTTGTCACCATCTAACCTAAGAATTTTCCAACTTTTACTCCAAAGTGGCATTTGGAAGAATTAAATTTCACATTTTATCCATCAAGGATATCAAATGCTTATTCCAAATCCTTAAGGTGATCCTCCGCTCTTTTGGACTTAACCACCATGTCATCTATATAGACTTCCATTGTTTGTCCAATTTATTCTTTAAACATCATATTCCCTAGCCTTTGGTATGTAGCACTGATCAAGGTTCTCGGCATTGAAAAATCTTTGTAAACTAAATCACACGTGTATATGTTGACATTTAAGAGATATACAGTCAAGAAAATCAAGAGCAATGGTGATATATATGCGGATTAAACACCAAAAAATAAACACTCAAAAAACGGCTAAAATTTAAGGAATGTGTTTAGTGACGGCATCAAATTCCTAATTGATGGCGAAAGGTCTGGTGGCAAGAAAAGCTGCTTCCAGGAGGTTGTCAAGTGTTTTCGCTGGACGATTCCATTCTTTGGTGGTTGGTTTGGCCCTTGTTCCTGTAACTCGAATCCTAACACGGTATATCCCATTTTAGTTTTACACCATTATGAACCTTACACCTTTTTTACTCTCTGGTTGAGGTTCTCGGCATTGAAAAATCTTCGTAAACTAAATCACACGTGTATACGTTGACATTTAAGAGATATACAGTCAAGAAAATCAAGAGCAATGGTGATATATATGCGGATTAGACACCAAAAAAATAAACACTAAAAAAACGGCTACAATTTAAAGAATGTGTTTAGTGACGGCATCAGATTCCTAATTGATGGAGAAAGGTCTGGTGGTAAGAAAAGCTGCTTCCAGGAGGTTGTCAATTGTTTTCGCTCGACGATTCCATTCTTGGGTGGTTGGTTTGGCCCTTGTTCTTGTAACTCAAATCCTAGCCCGGTATCTCCCATTTTAGTTTTACACCATTGTGAACCTTACGCCTTTCTTACTCTCTGATCGAGGTTCTCGGAATTGAAAAATCTTAGTAAACTAAATCACACGTTTATATGTTGACATTTAAGAGATATGCAGTCAAGAAAATCAAGAGCAATGGTGATATATATGCGGATTAGACACCAAAAAATAAACACTCAAAAAATGACTACAATTTAAGGAATGTGTTTAGTGACGGCATCAGATTCCTAATTAAGGGAGAAAGGTCTGGTGGCAAGAAAAGTTGCTTCCAGGAGGTTGTCAAGTGTTTTCGCTCGACGATTCCATTCTTGGGTGGTTAGTTTGGCCCTTGTTCCTGTAACTCGAATCCAAGCCCGGTATATCCCATTTTAGTTTTACACCATTGTGAACCTTACGCCTTTTTTACTCTCTGATCAAGTTTCTCGGCATTGAAAAATCCTCGTAAACTAAATCACACGTGTATATGTTGACATTTAAGAGATATACAGTCAAGAAAATCAAGAGCAATGGAAATATATGTGCGGATTAGACACCAAAAAATAAACATTCAAAAAGTGGCTACAATTTAAGGAATGTGTTTAGTGACGGCATCAGATTCCGAATTGATGGAGAAAGGTCTGGTGGCAAGAAAAGCTGCTTCCAAGAGGTTGTCAAGTATTTTCGCTCAACGATTCCATTCTTGGGTGGTTGGTTTGGCCCTTGTTCCTGTAACTCGAATCCTAGCCCGGGATCTCCCATTTTAGTTTTACACCATTGCGAACCTTAAACCTTTCTTACTCTCTGATCGTGGTTTTCGGCATTGAAAAATCTTAGTAAACTAAATCACACGTGTATATGTTGACATTTAAGAGATATACAGTCAAGAAAATCAAGAGCAATGGTGATATATATGCAGATTAGACACCAAAAAATAAACACTCAAAAAATGACTACAATTTAAGGAATGTGTTTAATGACACCATCAGATTCGTAATTGATGGAGAAAGGTCTGGTGGCAAGAAAAGTTGCTTCCAGGAGGTTGTCAAGTGTTTTCGCTTGACGATTCCATTCTTGGGTGGTTGGTTTGGCCCTTGTTCTTGTAACTCGAATCCAAGCCCGGTATATCCCATTTAAGTTTTACACCATTGTGAACCTTACGGCTTTTTTACTCTCTGATCGAGTTTCTCGGCAATGAAAAATCCTCGTAAACTAAATCACACGTGTATATGTTGACATTTAAGAGATATACAGTCAAGAAAATCAAGAGCAATGGTGATATATGTGCGGATTAGACACCAAAAAATAAACACTCAAAAAGTGGCTATAATTTAAGGAATGTGTTTAGTGACGGCATTAGATTCCGAATTGATGGAGAAAGGTCTGGTGGCAAGAAAAGCTGCTTCCAGGAGGTTGTCAAGTATTTTCGCTCGACGATTCCGTTCTTAGGTGGTTGGTTTGGCCCTTGTTCCTGTAACACGAATCCTAGCCCGGTATATCCCATTTTAGTTTTACATCATTGTGAACCTTGCGCCTTCTTTAATATCTAATCGAGGTTCTCGGCATTGAAAAGTCCTCGTAAACTAAATGACACGTTTATATTTTGACATTTAAGAGATATACAGTCAAGAAAATCAAGGGCAATGGTGATATATATGCGGATTAGACACCAAAAAATAAACACTCAAAAAATGGCTACAATTTAAGTAATGTTTTTAGTGACGCCATCAGATTCCGAATTGATGGAGATAGGTCTGGTGGCAAGAAAAGCTGCTTCCAGGAGGTTGTCAAGTGTTTTTGCTCGGCGATTCCATTCTTGGGTGGTTTGTATGGCCCTTATTCATGTAACTCGAATCCTTGCCCGGTATATCCCATTTTAGAATTTTCACCATTGTGAACCTAACACCTTTTTTACTCTCTGATCGAGGTTCTCGGCATTGAAAAATCCTCATAAACTAAATCACACGTGCATATGTTGACATTTAAGAGATATACAGTCAAGAAAATCAAGAGCAATGGTGATATATTTGCGGATTAGACACCAAAAAATTAACACTCAAAAAATGGCTACAATTTATCGAATGTGTTTAGTGACGGCATCAGATTCCTAATTGATGGAGAAAGGTCTGGTGGCAGGAAAAGCTGCTTCCTGGAGGTTGTCAAGTGTTTTCGCTTGACGATTCCATTCTTGGGTGGTTGGTTTGGCCCTTGTTCCTGTAACTCGAATTCTAGCCCGGTATATCTCATTTTAGTTTTACACCATTGTGAACCTTACGCCTTTTTTACTCTCTGATCGAGGTTCTCAGCATTGAAAAATCTTCGTAAACTAAATCACACGTGTATATGTTGACATTTAAGAGATATACAGTCAAGAAAATCAAGAGCAATGGTGATATATATGCGGATTAGACACCAAAAAATAAACACTTAAAAAATGGCTACGATTTAAGGAATGTGTTTAGTGATGGCATCAGATTTCTAATTGATGGAGAAAGGTCTGGTGGAAGGAAAAATCTACTTCCGGGAGGTTGTCAAGTGTTTTCGCTCGACGATTCCATTCTTAGTTGGTTGGTTTGGCCCTTGCTCCTGTAACACGAATCCTAGCCCGGTATATCTCCTTTTAGTTTTACAACAATGTAAACCTTACGTCTTTTTTACTCTCTGATCGAGGTTCTCGGCATTGAAAAATCTTCGTAAACTAAATCAAATGTATATATGTTTACATTTAAGAGATATACAGTCAAGAAAATTAAGAGCAATTGTGATATAAATGTGGATTAAACATCAAAAAATAAACACTCAAAAACTTGATACGATTTAAGGAATGTGTTTAGTGACGGCATCAGATTCCTAATTGATGGAGAAATGTCTGGTGGCAAGAAAAGCTGTTTTCAGAAGGTTGCTAAGTGTTTTCGCTCGACGATTCCATTCTTGGGTTGTTGGTTTGTCCCTTGTTCCTGTAACTCGAATCCTAGCCCGGTATATCCCATTTTAGTATTACACCATTGTGAACCTTACGCCTTTTCTACTCTCTGATCGAGGTTCTCGGCATTGAAAGATCCTCATAAACTAAATCACACGTGTATATGTTGACATTTAAGAGATACACAATCAAGAAAATCAAGAGCAATGGTGATATATATGCGGATTAGACACCAAAAAACAAACACTCAAAAAATGGCTACAATTTAAGGAATATGTTTAGTGACGGCATCAAATTCCTAATTGATGGAGAAAGGTCTGGTGGCAAGAAAAGCTGCTTCCAGGAGGTTGTCAAGTGTTTTCGCTCGATGATTCCATTCGTGGGTGGTTTGTTTGGCCCTTGTTCCTGTAACTCGAATCCGTGCCGGATATATCCCATTTTAGTTTTACACCATTGTGAACCTTCGCCTTTCTTACTCTCTGATCGAGGTTCTCGGCATTGAAAGATCTTCGTAAACTAAATCGCACGTATATATGTTGCAATTTAAGAGATATATAGTCAAGAAAATCAAGAGTAATGGTGATATATATGCGGATTAGACGCCAAAAAATAAACACTTAAAATATGGCTACAATTAAAGGAATTTGTTTAGTGACGGCATCAGATTCCTAATTGATGGAGAAAGGTCTGGTGGCAAGAAAAACTGCTTCTAGGAGGTTGTCAAGTTATTTCCCTCGATGATTCCATTCTTGAGTGCTTGGTTTGTCCCTTGTTCATATAACTCGAATCCTAGCCCGGCATATCCCATTTTAGTTTAATACCATTGGGAACCTTCCTCCTTTTTTACTCTCTGATCGAGGTTCTCGGCATTGAAAAATCTTCGTAAACTAAATCTCATATGTATATGTTGACTTTTAAGAGATATACAGTCAAGAAAATCAATAGCAATAGTGATATATATGCGGATTAGACACCAAAAAATAAACACTCAAAAAATGGCTAAAATTTAAGGAATGTGTTTAGTGACGGCATCAGATTCCTAATTGATGGAGAAAGGTCTGGTGGCAAGAAAAGCTGCTTCCAGGAGGTTTTCAAGTGTTTTCGCTCCCATTCTTGGGGGGTTGGTTTGGCTCTTGTTCCTGTAACTCGAATCCTATCCCGGTATATTCCATTAGTTTTACACTATTGTGAACCTCACGTCTTTTTTACTCTCTGATCGAGGTTCTTGGCATTGAAAAATCTTCGTAAACTAAATCACACGTGTATATGTTGACATTTAAGAGATATACAGTCAAGAAAATCAAGAGCAATTGTGATATATATGCGGATTAGACACCAAAAAATAAACACTCAAAAAATGGCTACGATTTAAGGAATGTGTTTAGTGACGGCATCAGATTCCTAATTGATGGAGAATGGTCTGGTGGCAAGAAAAGCTGCATCCAAGAGGTTGTCAAGTGTTTTCGCTGAAAGATTCCATTCTTGGGTGGTTGGGTTAGCTCCTGTTCCTGTAACTCGAATCCTAGCCCGATATATCCCATTTTCGTTTTACACCATTTTGAACCTTACGCCTTTTTTACTCTCTGATCGAGGTTCTCTGCATTGAAAAATCTTCGTAAACTAAATCACAATTGTATATGTTGACATTTAAAAGATATACAGTCAAGAAAATCAAGAGCAATGGTGATATATATGCGGATTAGACACCAAAAAATAAACACTAAAATGGCTACAATTTAAAGAATGTGTTTTTTGACGGCATCAGATTCCTAATTGATGGAGAAAGGTCTGGTGGCAAGAAAAGCTGCTTTCAGGAGGTTGTCAAGTGTTTTCACTCGACGATTCCTTCTTGGGTGGTTGGTTTGGCCCTTGTTCCTGTAACTCGAATCCTAGCTCAGTATATCCCATTTTAGTTTTACACCATTGTGAACCTTACGCATTTTTTACTCTCTAATCGATGTTCTCGAAATTGAAAAATCTTCGTAAACTAAATCACACGTGGATATGTTGACATTTAAGAGATATACATTCAAGAAAATCAAGAGCAATGGGTACATATATGCGGATTAGACACCAAAAAATAAACACTCAAAAAATGGCTACAATTTTAGGAATGTGTTTAGTGACGGCATCTGATTCATAATTTATGGAGAAAGGTCTGGTGGCAAGAAAAGCTGCTTCAAGGAGGTTGTCAAGTATTTTCGCTCGACGATTCCATTCTTGAGTTGTTGTTTTGGCCCTTGTTCATGTAACTCGAATCCTAGCCCGGTATATCCCATTTTAGTTTTACACCAATTTGAACCTTACGCCTTTTTTACTCTCTGATCGAGGTTCTCGGGATTGAAAAATCTTCGTAAACTAAATCACACGTGTACATGTTGACATTTAAGAGATATACAGCCAAGAAAATCAAGAGCAATGGTGATATATATGCGGATTAGACACCAAAAAATAAACACTCAAAAGAAGGCTACAATCTAAGGAGTGTGTTTAGTAACGGCATAAGATTCCTAATTGATGGAGAAAGGTCTGTTGGCAAGAAAAACTGCTTCCAGGAGGTTGTCAAGTGTTTTTGCTCGACGATTCCATTCTTGGGTGGTTGGTTTGGCCCTTGTTCCTGTAACTCAAATCCTAGCCCGGTATTTGCCACTTTAGTTTTACACCAATGTGAACCTTACGCCTTTTTTACTCTCTGATCGAGGTTCTCGGCATTGAAAAATCTTCATAAACTAAATCACACGTGTACATGTTAACATTTAAGAGATATACAGTCAAGAAAATAAAGAGCAATGGTTATATATTTGCGGATTAGACACCAAAAAATAAACACTCAAAAAATGGCTACAATTTAAGGAATGTGTTTAGTGACGACATCAGATTCCTAATTGATGGAGAAAGGTCTGGTGGCAAGAAAAGCTGCTTCCAGAAGGTTGCCAAGTGTTTTCGCTCGACGATTCCATTCTTGGGTGGTTGGTTTGGCCCTTTTTCCTGTAACTCAAATCCTAGCCCGGTATATCCCATTTTAGTTTTACACCATTGTGAACCTTACGCCTTTTTTACTCTCTGATCGAGGTTCCCGGCATTGAAAAATCTTCGTAAACTAAATCACCCGTGTATATGATGACATTTAAGAGATATACAGTCAAGAAAATCAAGAGCAGTGGTGATATATATGCGGATTAGACACCAAAAAATAAACATTCAAAAAATGGCTACAAATTAAGGAATGTGTTTAGTGACGGCATGAGATTCCTAATTGATGGAGAAAGGTCTAGTGGCAAGAAAAGTTGCTTCCAGGTGGTTGTCAAGTGTTTTCACTCGACGATTCCTTTTTTCGATGGTTGGTTTGGTTCTTGTTCCTGTAACTCGAATCAAAACCCGGTATATCCCATTTTAGTTTTACGCCATTGTGAACCTTACGCTTTTTTTACTCTCTGATCGAGGTTCTCGACATTGAAAAATATTCGTAAACTAAATCACACGTGTATATGTTGACATTTAAGAGATATACGGTCAAGAAAATTAAGAGCAATGGTGACATATATGCGGATTAGACACCAAAAAATACACTCAAAAAACGGCTACAATTTAAGGAATGTGTTTAGTGACGGCATCAGATTCCTAATTGTTGGGGAAAGGTCTGCTGGCAAGAATAGCTGTTTTCAGGAGCTTGTCATGTGTTTTCGGTCGACGATTCCATTATTGGGTGGTTGGTTTGGCCCTTGTTCCTGTAACTCAAATCCTATCCCGGTATATCCCATTTTAGTTTTACACCATTGTGAACCTTACGCCTTTTTTTACTCTCTAATCGAGGTTCTCGGCATTGAAAAATTTTCGTAAACTAAATCACACGTGTTTATGTTGATATTTAAGAGATATACAGTCAGGAAAATAAGAAGAAATGGTGATATATAAGCGGATTAGACACCAAAAAATAAACACTCAAAAAATGGCTACAATTTAAGGAATGTGTTTAGTGACGGCATCAGATTCCTAATTGATGGAGAAAGGTCTGGTGGCAAGAAAAGCTGCTTACATGAGGTTGTCAAGTATTTTCGCTCGAAGATTCCATTCTTGGGTGGTTGGTTTGGCCCTTGTTCCTGTAACTCGAATCCTAGCCCGGTATATTCCATTTTAGTTTTACACCATTGCGAACCTTACGCCTTTTTTACTCTCTGATGGACGTTTTCGGCATTGAAAATTCTTCATAAACTAAATCGCACGTGTATATGTTGACATTTAATAGATATACAGTTAAGAAAATCAAGAGCAATGGTGATATATATGCGGATTAGACACCAAAAAATAAACACTCAAAAAGTGGCTACAATTTAAGGAATGTGTTTAGTGATGGCATCAGATTCCTAATTGATGGAGAAAGGTCTGGTGGCAAGAAAAGCTGCTTCCAGGAGGCTGCCAAGTGTTTTCGGTAGACGATTCCATTCTTGGGTGGTTGGTTTTGACCTTGTTCCTGTAACTCGAATCCAAGCTCGGTATATCCCATTTTAGTTTTACACGATTGTGAACATTACGCCTTTTTTACTCTCTGATCGAGGTTCTCGGCATTGAAAAATCTTCGTAAACAAAATCACACGTGTATAGGTTGACATTTAAGAGATATACGGTCAATAATATCAAGAACATTGATGATATATAAGCGGATAAGACACCAAAAAATAAACACTCAAAAAATGGCTACAATTTAAGAAATGTATTTAGTTACGGCATCAGATTCCTAATCGATGGAGAAAGGTCTGGTGGGAAGAAAAGCTGCTTCCATGGGGTTGTCAAGTGTTTTTGCTCGACGATTCCATTCTTGGGTGGTTGGTTTGGCCCATGTTCGTGTAGCTCGAATCCTAGCCCGTTATATCCCATTTTAGTTTTACACCATTGTGAACCTTACGCCTTTTTTACTCGTTACTCTCTGATCGAGGTTCTCGGCATTGAAAATTCTTCGAAAACTAAATCACAAGTGTATATGTTGACATTTAAGAGATATACAGTCAAGAAAGTCAAGGGCAATGGTGATATATAGGCGGATTAGACACCAAAAAATAAACACTCAAAAAATGGCTACAATTTTAGGATCGAGTTTAGTGACGGCATCAGATTCCTAATCGATGGAGAAATGGCTGGTGGCAAGAAAAGCTGCTTCCAGGATGTTGTAAAGTGTTTTTTCTCAACTATTCCATTCTTGGGTGGTTGGTTTGGCCCTTTTTCCTCTAACTCGAATCCTAGCCCGGTATATCCCATTTTTGTTTTACACCATTGTGAACCTTACGCCTTTTTTACTCTCTGATTAAGATTCTCGGCATTGAAAAATCTTCGTAAACTAAATCACATGTATATATGTTGACATTTACCAGATATACAGTCTAGAAAATCAAGAGCAATGGTGATATATATGCGGATTAGACACAAAAAATGAACACTCAAGAAATGGAAACAAATTAAAGAATATGTTTAGTGACGGCATCAGATTCCTAATTGATGGAGAAATGTCTGGTGGCAAGAAAAACTGCTTCCAAGGGGTTGCTAAGTGTTTTCGCTCGATGATTCCATTCTTGGGTTGTTGGTTTGTCCCTTGTTCCTGTAACTCGAATCCTAG
Source organism: Helianthus tuberosus (assembly GCA_030545235.1). Classification (NCBI taxonomy): domain Eukaryota; kingdom Viridiplantae; phylum Streptophyta; class Magnoliopsida; order Asterales; family Asteraceae; genus Helianthus; species Helianthus tuberosus. The sequence continues at coordinate 209,388,989 of CM060371.1, read as the reverse complement.
CCCGGTATATCCCATTTTAGTTTTACACCATTGTGAATCTTGCGCCTTTTTTACTCTCTGATCGAGGTTCTCGGCATTGAAAAATCTTTGTAAACAAAGTCACGGGTGTATATGTTGACATTTAAGAGATATATAGTCTAGAAAATCAAGAGCAATGGTGATATATATGCGGATTAGACACAAAAAAATAAACACTCAAAAAATGGCTACAATTTAAGGAATGGGTTTAGTGACGGCATCAGATTTCTAATTGATGGAGAAAGGTCTGGTGGCAAGAAAAGCTGCTTCCAGGAGGTTGCCAATTGTTTTCGCTCGACGATTCCATTCTTGGGTGGTTGGTTTGGCCCTTGTTCCTGTAACTCAAATCCTAGCCCGGTATATCCCATGTTAGTATTACACCATTGTGAACCTTAAGCCTTTTTTACTCTCTGATCGAGTTCTCGGCATTGAAAAATCTTCGTAAACTAAATCACACGTCTATATGTTGACATTTAAGAGATATACTGTCAAGAAAATCAAGAGCAATGGTGATATATATGCGGATTAGACACCAAAAAATAAACACTCAAAAAATGGCTACAATTTAATGAATGTGTTTAGTGATGGCATGAGATTCCTAATTGATTGAGAAAGGTCTGGTGCCAAGAAAAGCCGCTTCCAGGAGGTTGTCAGGTGTTTTCGCTCGACTCTTCCATTTTTGGGTGGTTGGTTTGGCCATTGTTCCTGTAACTCGAATCCTAACCCGGTATATTCCATTTTAGTTTTACACCATTGTGAACCTTACGCCTTTTTTACTCTCTGATCGAGGTTCACAGCATTGAAAAATGTTAGTAAACTAAATCACACGTGTATATGTTGACATTTAAGAGATATATAGTCAAGAAAATCAAGAGCAATGGTGATATTTATGCGGATTAGACACCAAAAAATAAACACTCAAAAAATGGCTACAATTTAAGGAATGTGTTTAGTGACGGCATCAGATTCCTAATTGATGGAGAAAGGTCTCGTGGCAAGAAAAGCTGCTTCCAGGAGGTTGCCAAGTGTTTTCGCTCGACGATTCAATTCTTTGGTGGTTGGTTTGGCCCTTGTTCCTGAAACTCGAATCCAAGCCCGGTATATCCCATTTTAGTTTTACACCATTGTGAACCTTACGCCTTTTTTACTCTCTGATTGATGTTCTCGGCATTGAAAAATATTCGTAAACTAAATCACACGTGTCTATGTTGACATTTAAGAGATATACAGTCAAGAAAATAAAGAGCAATGGTGATATATATGCGGTTTAGACACCAAAAAATAAACACTCTAAAAATGGCTACAATTTAAGGAAAGTGTTTAGTGACGGAATCAGATTCCTAATTGATGGAGAAATGTTTGGTGGCAAGAAAAGCTGCTTCCAGAAGGTTATCAAGTGTTTTCGCTCGACGATTCCATTCTTGGGTGGTTGGGTTGGCCCTTGTTCCTGTAACTCGAATCCGAGCCCGGTATTTCCCATTTTAGTTTTACACCATTGTGAACCTTCGCCTTTCTTACTCTCTGATCGAGGTTCTCGGCATTGAAAAATCTTTGTAAACTAAATCACAAGTGTATATGTTGTCATTTAAGAGATATACAGTCAAGAAAATCAAGAGCAATTGTGATATATATGTCGATTAGACACCAAAAAATAAACACTCAACAAATTGCTACAATTTAAGGAATTTGTTTACTGATGGCATCAGATTTCTATTTGATGGAGAAAGGTCTAGTGGCAAGAAAAGCTGCTTCCAGGAGGTTGTCAAGTTTTTTCGCTCGTCGATTCCATTCTTGGGTGGTTTGTTTGGCCCTTATTCCTGCAACTCGAATCCTAGCCCGGTATATCCCATTTTAGTTTTACACCATTGTGAACCTTACGCCTTTTTTACTCTTTGGTCGAGGTTCTCGGTATTGAAAAATATTCGTAAACTAAATCATACGTGTATATGTTGACATTTAAGAGATATACAGTTAAGAAAATCAAGAGAAATGGTGATAGATATGTGGATTATACACCAAAAATAAACCCTAAAAAAATGGCTACAATTTAAGAAATGTATTTAGTGACGGTATCAGATTCCTAATTGATGGAGAAAGGTCTGGTGGCAAGAAAAGCTGCTTACAGGAGGTTGTCAAGTGTTTTCGCTCGACGATTCCATTCTTTGGTGGTTGGTTTGGCCCTTGTTCCTGTAACTCGAATCCTAGCCCGGTATATCCCATTTTAGTTTTACACCATTATGAACCTTGTGCCTTTTTTACTCTCTGATCGAGGTTCTCGGCAGTGAAAAATCTTCGTAAACTAAATCACACGTGTATATGTTGACATTTAAGAGATATACAGTCAAGAAAATCAAGAGCAATGGTGATATATATGCGGATTAGACACCAAAAAATAAACAATCAAAAAATGGCTACAATTTAAGGAATGTGTTTAGTGACGGCATCAGAGTCCTAATTGATGGAGAAAGGTCTGGTGGCAAGAAAAGCTGTTTCCAGGATGTTGTTAAGTGTTTTCGCTCGATGATTCCATTCTTGGGTGGTTGGGTTGGCCCTTGTTCGTATAACTCGAATACTGGCCCGGTATATCCCATTTTTGTTTTACACCATTGTGAACCTTACGCCTTTTTTACTCTCTGATCGAGGTTCTCGGCACTAAAAAATCTTCTTAAACTAAATCACACGTGTATATGTTGACATTTAAGAGATATATAGTCAAGAAAATTAAGAGCAATGGTGATATATATGCGGATTGGACACCAAAAAATAAACACTCAAAAAATAGCTACAATTTAAGGAATGTGTTTAGTGAGGGTATTAGATTCCTAATTGATGGAGAAAGGTCTGGTGGCAAGAAAAGCTGCTTTCAGGAGGTTGTCAAGTGTTTTCGCTCGATGTTTCCATTCTTAAATTATGATTATAGTTTATTTAAAAAAATTAACAGAATTTCTGATGTTTTCTGATAAATCTGATGAAATTTCTGATAAAATAATCAGATTTTAATTTTAAATATTGATTATTTTAAAAATAACGAACCAGCCAAATCGAGCTAATCCGGCTTGTTATGAACTGAGCTAGGCTTGCTTTGTAGCCGAGCTGGTTGGGTCAGTTTCAAACTGAGCCATATCGAGCAAGCTTTTTTTGAGCTAAATCTGTGAGTTATGAGTCACGTGCTTTTTATATAGCCATACATGTTGAGATCGGAATGTGCATAGGGAAATTATATATAGAGCATCAATATTGATACCAAATTGATTATTTTATGTTTTTATAGACTAATAAAAACTAATCTGAAAGGACCAACAAGAAAGTATTTCCTACTACTCAAAGAAAGCATAAATGCAATTAAAGACTATATGGGGCACAGCCTGATTCTTCTAGTTAATATTAATAATATGTAGGTAATAATGATAATACAATTTCAAAAAACAATCATGAACATGTTTAACTCTATAAACACCCTTTACATCATCAAAACAAAATGATCCAACTTGAGTCATTGAAATCCTATTTACAAGGTGCATTTTTAGTTCCCACTGTCTATTTTATATTTTAATGCATCTAAGTGTTTCCCAACAATTCATGCGGGTTAAACACAGAGCTAAGTTAGATTCGTAAGATTGAATAGATTCATGTAATTTTACATTTTAATTTCTTTGTCTCTATGTACGGTGGCTTTCAGAACTAATCTCTTGCTAGATCCGTTTAAAAAAAAAACATAGCGTCTCCATGGTTTCTAGCAAGCAACTATGGCTCTTTCGCCTTGTGAAGCGGAGTTCATGGCTGCTACCACAACTATGTGCCAAGCTATATGGCTTAGTGAAATAATGGGATTGAGGTCGTAAAATGTAACATAGGGGACTTGGCATGTAATAATCTCACCTAGACCTTATTGGCCATTAATAATCCCACCTCAGAATATTCCTCCCACCAGTCCCACCTTTCACCTATTTTTCCTACAATGGTCCCCCGTTAAAAAAAACTTATCGGAGTTAAGCTTTTTTCCAAATTACAAACAAATTTTTAGGGCTTTTAATCAGAACAATGAAACGAGTCCATTGACGTAAAACTTACTTCGAAATGGTGCTCCAAGTGACTTGATTTTGGTTAATTGGAAATTTAAACACCCGAATTAAAGCGTCGTTTTCATCATTTGGAGCACTATTTCGAGGCAAGTTTTACATCAATGGAATCGTATCGTCGTTCTAATCAAAAGCCCTAAAAAATTTGTTTGTAATTTGGAAAAAAAGCTTAACTCCGTTAAGTTTTTTTAACGGGGGGCCATTGTAGGAAAAATAGGTGAAAGATGGGACTGGTGGGGTGAATATTCTGAGATGGGATTATTAATGGCCAATAAGATCTAGGTGAGATTATTACAGGCCAATTTCCCTAAAATGTATTGTTGAAGGTAGATAACATGTCGGCTATCACTCTCATTAAGAATCTTGTCAGAGACTAAATCAAGCAGGTTATTATTAGCCGGTTGGGTTGTGATTTACGATTTGTAACTAAGTTTTGAGTAATTTTCTTAGTAATATAATTTGAGATTATCCAATATTTTGCATTTTGTTTTTCTGTTTTGTCGATATCAAACTTGAAAAGTAACCCCTGATGCTAATAACGTTAGATTTCAGTTAGTTAGAAATTCACAAAATTGTAGTTGACATCCTATCTTCAAACTCTTAATGGAATAAAGTTTCCAACAATTACATGTCCACAACATCATTTCATCGAAATACTTGAAAAATAACGTTCAAGGGGATGAATGTGTGATGATGTTGTGGACATGTAATTATTGGAAACTTTCTTGACTGAGAGTTTAAAGATAAAATGGCAACTACAATTGTGTGCATTTCTAAATGTCAGAAATCTAACGTTACTAGCATTTGTTATAAGCATGATTATTAACACTAACATATGTGTAAAAAAAACCTTTCTTATTACAATAAATCAGCCAAATGTAAGGGTAAGTGTTGAACTAGTAACCATTAAAAGCCAGTATAATGCTTAACCGTTCAAATGTAAATATCTGACCAATTCAAATAAGAGGTCTTAACCATTCAGACTCGGTATAATGCTTAACCATTCAGAGGCAAATGTTTGAACCATTCAGACATCTGCTCGCGAAACAAACAATCTGAACTATTAAGAATACATTAAGAGCTGAAACAAACAGCCCCTAAGTTCCTTATAGTCATTGACCTTAAGTTATTCCCACTATTGTCAGTTGGTTTTAGAATGGAACTCCATATGATCTCATATATTAGTCAGATGAGCTAAATTATTAGTATCATAAAGGGGTGTTCATAAATCATCAAGGATATAACTTATAGTTTGAGAACAATAGATGACAATGTTGATTTACAACTCATCATGTAAAAAAGATATGTCGCGTCTTATGATTACCGGAGTACCCTAAAACTAAGCCATCATACTGTCTCATGGTCACATCATACATTCGCGTTTCAACCACCACTGCCATGACAAATAAGCAACAAACGATTACGTCAATGCTAATATTGTTTTACAATAGCGACAACCATACCCGTTAAAATCCCACCCACTGCAAAATACGAATATCGTTTTAGCAAGTTAAAACCAACAAACATTTCTAGCCGGCTCGTATAGAACTACAATAGACTATATTGTATGCACTCACTAAAGCGAACAAGATGTTGGGTAATGGGTCATTATATATTTGTGTTGGTAGAAATAAACTTTTGTAAAGGTCGCGCGTTGACCCCCAGACCATTTATGTGGGAGAAAAGTTATGAACTTCGTAAATAAGTTGTGTTAAATGTGAAAAACTTTTATAAACTTTGTAAATAAGTTGGACAAAGTAATATATGTTAAATTTGCATTTCACAAATATACTATCATGAAAATAAAACAAAAAATATAGCAGGTTAACCCGCTTTGACCCGAATGGCCGAACCCATCTAACTTGCTTTTAAACCTGCCCAACCCTTTTCGACCCGTTATGCAACCCGACTTGACCCACCTAGTTTGCCACTTAAAACAAAAAAGTAAGTATATTTGGTTTTTACCTCGATTGGATATCACCTAGGCAGCAGCCTGCAAAATATAACAATCACACCATAAAGCTAGAGACAAACACACACATACATAGATATATAGGGGAAGGTTAACGTACAATAGCTCCTTAACATGCAACGCCACACGACTTAATTACGCATGTTCATTTGTAAATTACGCACGTTATAAATTTCAAACCCTAATTACGCATGAAGAAGAAATCACGCATAGTCAAAACACAAAATCACGCATAGGTTGGTTTTTACCCTAATTACCCATGTTATATCATAATTACGCACGTTATTTTGTTGGTCGCGTACGGTCGCACGTTAAGAGACTTTTGTATTTTAAACTTGGATATAAATTACTGGCATTAAATTTATAAATATACCTTGTCATCAACAGGAGTGAAAACAGCCTTAACTGCTTCAAAAACTTCTGCAACCGGCTTCCCAGCATCGATCTATGATCAAGTTTAAATTAGTCGTCACAATATTACTAACAAAATTTTCAGCATACCATACCAGTAGTACCAATGATAAAAAAAATAAGATAAAAAATAGTGTATTTACCTTTCTGACCCTCCCCTTTGAGTTGTAATAGTTGATAACAGAGAGACTAGATTCAACAAAAACCTTAAACCGCTTCCTTATTGTGTCAATGTTATCATCTACTCTTCCCTTCATACCCCATACAACAAAGTTAAATTCAAATAGTTAAAAAAGTAGTATGGCTCAAGTACATTCGCTAGAGGTGGGAATTTCGACCCATGTACTTGAATATGGGTCGACTGTGGTTATGGTTTAAATCATACGTATGAAAGATCAATTGGGCCCATTTTTTAAACATAGCACGAGTCAAATGGATTGAGTGGGTCGCCCAAAGTGTTACTCGGATGTCTTCAAGCCCCTATATTGACTTATTCAAACACATTACAAATTATTTTTAATATAATACAATAATTATTCATAAAATTAGAGGTGTAAACAAGCCTAGAGGCTCGAGACCTACTTGGGATGGACTCGGTTAAAAGTTCGAACGAGCCGAGCCTTAACGAGCCCGGGCCCGAGCTCAAGCCTGAAATACAGCCCGTTTAGTTATCGAGTCTAAGTTCAAGCCTGAAATACAAAGCTCGTTTAGGCTCGCAAGCATAAACGAGCCCACACAAAATTTTAGTTTTTTTACATATAAATGATAATGATGATTATAACCCAATCCTAAAGAGCCCAAGTCGGTTTCAACTTAGGCCCATATGATTTAAACTAATAACATTGGTAAGCTGAGCTCGAGCCGAGCTTTGGTTCATAAAAACATGACGAGCTGAGCTCGAGCCTAGTCGGGCTCGGCCCGGCTCGTTTACACCCCTACGTAAAATCCAGAAAAGTTGGTCAAAAAGTGTTGGCAGGTCAACCTGACATGTTTTAAAACTTATCCGCTTTGGCCCAAACCCTGTTTGACCGTTACCCAATCACCCATGACCCGACCCGACCCACCCGTTTTGCCACCTCTAACATTCATCATCATTCTTCAACTAGTGATTCATTTTACAAGCTATTTAGCATTGGAATTTCTTTAAGACAGAGACAGTTTTGAAACAAATACTTTTCAAACTTGTTTAATACCATCTTGGTTTTATAATGCGTGCATAATGCATGATGCGCCCGATGCGCTACGCATCACCACACTTGATGCGTTGCATTTACGTGATGCGAGAATATTGCGCTGATTTCGCATAATGTGCTCGTCGCATTATGCTCTCCGATGCACGCAACATTGTTTGTTATGTTTTTTCTCCGGATTTTATGAAACGGGTTAGGCTTTTTTCAATAATTAATATCTTAGTATGCTTGATTTGGACCATTATGGGTCCTAAACACATTTTGTGGTTCTAGAAACATTTTAGTATACTTTATTTGAACCAAAAAGCACAACTCTTATCTTCTTATTACGGTAGTTGTTTTAGTATTTTTTTTTTATAAAGAGCGAATCAGATACATGATTCGCTCGCATCGCGCATCACGCTACTTGCATCAGATTTTTGGACCAAACGCATCAGAGCGCATCATGCAATTTAAAACCAAGAACACCATTTAAATTTGCCAAATTGACATATGGTTGATAGCACGTTTGTCTATATGGAAATTATCAAAAGAAAATAAATAAAAATTAGTAAAATTAATCAAGTTGTATACCGAACCTGGTTGCGGCTTAAGAGGCGCCTCTCCATCTCTTCCTCAGAACAATCAAAGAAAAGAACAAACTCAGGTACAATTCCGGTCTGTATATTACCATAAGATTAACTTCTTTACCAATAAAAAAACATTTTTTATGTAAATTTGGTCACAACTTACGACTGACTCAAACATTGCACGGTTTTCCTCATTACGGGGAAACCCGTCAATCAGGAACTTGTCGTTCTCACTTTCCATAATTGCTTTTTCAAGAAGCTTAATGGTTACTTCTGGTGGAACAATTACTCCTTCAGAAATCATGCTCTGGATCATGGTCCTATAATGTATCAACACAAAATTTAGATATTTATTTACAGTGGTCAAACCATCGTTGTTAATGGCGAACAGCGATGAATAGCGGACGCTGTTTTATAAATAGCGATACACTAGAAAAAAAGTTAAAAAAAGTTTATATGTATATTATCTCAAAATACCCTGGTATATACGCTATTTTGACAAAAATCGAAAAAATCCAGCTATATTTAATCGCTATTTATATTTAAAAAACTAAAAAATAAAATAACTGAAATCCCGCTGTTAATGGCTGCATATCATGTAGCGACCTTCGACCAATACGCTACGCTATTCGCTATAGCGACCACTATTGACAATTATGGGTCAAACAGGTCAAAAGAAAACATACCCGTTTTCAGATCCGGAATTTATTTCGGCCCGGAGAAGATCTCCAGCACTGAGATGCGTATACCCAAAGTGCTCTACGATATTTGCACATTGTGTGCCCTTGCCACTGCCCGGGCCTCCTGCTCGATGTAAGAGAAGACACTTATTGAAGGATATGCGAGACATTTCCAGTAAAATGTTGCAAAATTCCTACTTTTTATTCAAAGCTTTTTTTTCTAAACATGATTATTTGTAGGCCTGTAAACGAACCGAAGGTTCATGAACAGGTTCAGTGGGAAGTTCGTTTATTTAATAAAAGAACAAATATTAACACAATTTTTTGTTCATTTAATTAAACGAACGAACATGAACACATTTCTTCGTTCATTTATGTTCATGAACGTCCATTTATGTTCGTTCATCTATGTTCTCCTTTATTTACATTTGTTTATATTCGTTCATTTATGTTTATTTCAGTTTAAATACACAAGTAGTTATATTTATATAAATATTAAACATAAATGGAACTTTCTATCTACTTATATAAATATAATTAATTGGTAAATGAGCTTTCTAGTAATAAAAATGAGTTTTCCAATGGAATTTATCGTAAGTAATCACTAATTTATATAAAAAATTACTTTATGTTCGTTTATGTTTCTTCAATTATGTTCATTTGTGTTCATTTATGTTTCTTCAATTATGTTCATTTGTGTTGTTTATTGTGTGTTAAATTACGTTCATTTACATTTGTTTGTTTGTTTATGTTCGTTTACGTTCGTTTACGTTCGTGAACTGTTCTTTTAGGTCTTAAACAAACGAACACGAACATGCTCATTTTCTTAATGAACGAACACAAACAAAAAAATTAGTTCGGTTAGATGTTCGTGTTCGGTTAAAGGTAAATGAACGAACACGGTTTACAAGCCTAAATAGAACTATAGAAGTCCTCACCTAGAACAAACACAACTTTGGGCTTCTTTACACTAAGAGCGCTTTCGGTTCCTTCCTGCAACCAGTTAGACATTATTTAGCTTCTCATAAATGAACTATTCTAGTATTAAGCCGATTAAAACAATGACGTTATATAGCTACCGTATGTGCAGCATCAACGCTAGTCCCCATGATCCACACTAGAGTAGGCTTAGTTTACTGCATCCAACAACAAGGAAGTATGAAACATTTCTGCCAAATTTTTTTTATCATACTTATGATTTCAATCATTTTGTGACCCGATTTAATTACCAAAATTTCAGGAATTTTCTGGATATGATCAACAACTTTTTGCTCTCGTTAATACACCTGGCAAAACAGGTGGGTCGGGTAGAGATGTACAAATCGGATTTTTTTTTAAAACCAGTCCGGTTTTTAACCGAACCGGTTTTTTTGGTAGGGAAAAAACCAGCTCGGATTTATAATCGGTTTTACATTGTGGGATACCGAACTGGGTACTAATAGATTCGGTTCGGTTAAAAACTGATTTGGGCCCAAAAAAAACCGCTTTTTTTTAAACCGGTTTCAAAGATCAAGAATACTAACCGTATACAAACCGTCGGTTCGGGTTGAAACCGGTTTTTTTTTTAACCGGTTAAAAAAAAACCGGTTTCGGTTTTTAAACTGGTTTCAAAGATCAAGAATACTAACCGGTACACAAACCACCAGTTCGGTTCGGGCTGAAACTGGTTTTTCGGTCTAAAAAAACAGTTAAAAAAACCGGTTTTTGTACACCTCTAGCGTCGGGTGGCGGGTCAAAACGGGTTCGGGAAAATGGGTCAATTAAAAACGAGTGGTTTTGGTTCGGGTTGAAACCGGTTTCAAAGATCAAGAATACTAACTGGTATACAAACCACCAGTTCGGTTCGGGTTGAAACTGGTTTTTCCGTTTATAAAAAAACGGTTTCGGTTCTAAACCGGTTTTTTTGTACACCTCTAGGGTCGGGTGGCGGGTCAAAACGGGTTCGGGAAAATGGGTCAATTAAAAAAGGGTGGTTTTGGTTCGGGTTGAAACGGGTCGGGTCAGAACGGGTTTCGGGTCAGTATTAAATAAAACTTTTTTTTTTTAACTTTGATCCAAAAGTGATATGTTTAATCTAAGTAAATTGGATCTTATAAACAGTCTTTGATCAGTTGTCCATTCAGATTAATCTTCTACATACGTTTAATCAAAGCAAACAAGAATCAATTTTGACAGTAACCATAAAAACAAACAGACATATAGATCAAATCAATCAGATCAAAAATTCAAAATGCATGCAAACAAACAATTGAACAAGAATTAAAAAGAAATCAAACCTATTTAATAACATTAAAGGGTTCAAATTGTGTTTGACATTGAGTTGACTAGATAAAACAATGCAAGATTTTAGAGAAAAACTAACCGAGAAATGTGTGTGAGAAACTATGAATGGCGTATGGGTTGCAGCTGTTGGTGGTTCGAGCAACAAGCAAATTTGGGGAAATGTTCGAATAATATATAATTACTTTTTCAATAGTTTTCTTTTGTTATGCATATTTTTTTTTTTTTTTAATTAACGATTGACATAACCAAAAAACTTGTTAAGTTACATCGAAACAGAAGGTAGACGGGCAACAAGCTGCGCCGCCAACCCTTTCTGAATTGCAAACCCCAACCTCCCGAACACAAACCCCTGCCCCCTTGGGGTCGAACAATTGCTGTGGATAACCCGTTGAACCCTCGTCAAGAAGTTGATGGCTTCTGGCGCTAGGGAGCCAAAAGTATCAAAGGCAAAAGGGATAAAGACATGTTGGTTCTCTGCGCAAGCTTTAGCGTGCTTATCCACTTTCTTTGATTCTGCCTTTCTTGCTGCTAGTCCAGCTACAAACTCGTTTTCCCTTAAACCAACCAAAGGGGAAACCCCCGTGAGGTCTACACAAGCATGTTTCCCCCCAGCCCAGCCAAAGACGAGCAGATCCGCTGGTCGCAGAGTAGATCTCCCTTCCATAGGGTCCGTGAGGAAATTCACAGGGGCCTCTTTCTTAGCAGAAATCCCAGCTCTTCTTAAGATGTCCCCCAAAACATCTCGCACCCAGTCATGCCGATATTTAAACCCAGGGAGCTCTTTACAGTGAACTGCGTGCTCCCCATATTTATCCATACAAGCTTTACGACATATCGGGCAGGTTTCATCTTCTGGGTACATAGGGATCATTAGCCGGTATTTGAGAATGGTTCTGTATTCTACTGCCGACATGCATTGTCCTAACCCCTCAATCGGGACAACGGTCAAAAATTCCTGAGCATGGGGACCCTTCAGACACTCAAACACCGCCTTCTGGCGGGGTGACAAATCAAAAGCTTCTCCCAGGCTTTGAGCGATTTTGCTAAAAAGTGCATTCGCCAAAGTTTTTTGTGGCTTCGAGGGGGCGGTGTCCTTGTTAGAGAAACCGCCAATATCCAAGTCTGGGAGAGAGACATTTAAACGTTCGAGCGCTTGTTGATAGTCTGGGTCAAGCCCGACAACCCCACCGTTTCGAAGGATATGATCCTGTAGTTCCCAAGACTGAGCTCTAGACGCCACAAAGGCATAAGCCCCAACATCTCGGGCTGAGAAGAGGCCCAAACCACCTAGACGCATTGGCAAAGATGCTAGACGCCACTGGAGGTCACCAAAGAAGGGGCCGCCACTCACTACTATGTCTTCTATAGCCTTTCTAAGGCCATCATCGAACCGAGATACCGCATCCTCCATCAAATGGGGTTGACAAGTCCGCAGCCCAAAAAGCAACTTAGCAACACCCATGCACGACCTTAGCAGAAGGAGTTCACATTGGGGATCCCTCAGGCAGGGTAAGAGTTGCATCAGGTCAACCGCCCCCGAGGCCCGCCGCCCTGCCAACTCTCCAATGAAGCTAGGATCCCGACTAACAGCTCCACCAAGGAGCTTAACCCCCTTCTCTGGTCTACCGATCCCTCTCGGGAAAAGCCCGTCCTGAACTTTCTGGCCGTCGCATGTCGGCCAATAAACCTCTGTTTTCTTAATATTGAGATAAAGCCCTAGAGATGGCCCCTCCTCGTTGATGATGTCTAAGGCCTTAGCAACCTCAGAGGCGTTGCCGATAATCGTCCCATCATCCAAGTACCAAGCATGAAACGGGAGTTTACAGCGGTTCTGAACTCGGAGAATAAGGGGGTGTAAGGCGAGGGCAAAGAGAAGGGGCCCCAAAGGGTCTCCTTGTTGAACTCCGGTAGTAGCCCCAATACACTCGTTACCAACATACAGCCTAGCAGGCTGAGCGTAAAGAAATTGGACCCACCGATAGATTGACGGGCAACGCTGATGAACCTCTTGGAGAAAGGCTGTGCGGTCGACCGTGTTAAAAGCATTGGAGAAATCCACAGTAAGCAAGGCTAAGGAACCATCTGCATGAAACGAGTTGAGAAACCTGTTTGCACTGTGAAGTACCGCCTCTGCCCCATTTGGCATCCCCACCCCAAACTGATAGTCACCTAAGTATTGGGTCATTTCTTTCCCGACCTTCTTCATCGCCACCTTGGAAACCAACCTTCGCCAAATACCCCCCACAGCAATAGGCCGAATTCCTTTATCAGGTTTCAATAAGGGGGTGAGGGGGGCCGAGGCAACAAACTCAGCAAGCACCATAGGGCAGGACCCCCCAAGCCATAAGTTAACAACTTCAGTAATGCTCGTAAGCAAACCTGAGGAAGTCACCGAGCCCTCGCCACCAATAGCATCTAACAGGTGTTGGGCCCGCATCCCGTCTCTACCGCATGATGTCCCTTTAGGAAATGATCGAATACATTTGAGCACACAATCCCCATCAACAACAAGAGTGGGTTGGGCCAAAGGGTTGGAAGGCAATGACGGGGGCAACACCACTGGGTGTTTATCAATAAGAGCTTTCAAGGTCGAATCACCTAGAGGGGCAACTCCACTAGAGCATAGGACCTTAACCGCAGCTGTGAAATGTCCATCCCTGACTTTCCGAAGACATTGCTTAATATTAGGGTCCCTTTCTTTTTCTTCCTCTTTCCTGCATTCTCCCCTAAGGGCCCCCGTCTCCCCCACGCTATCCAATAGGGAAGCTACCAAATCATCAAACCCAGACCCATCTTTCCACATTGTAAGCGCGTGCAAGATGTTACTACACTGTAGAGATTTCCTATTCCCTGATCTCCGCTCTTGTCTGGAGGATGGTCTAACCACCCGCAAGGTGCAACGCGGTAGTAGAAGCAATTGGACCCAATTGTTGACCGATCCTGGTGACGCTACCACTTTGCGCAAAGCACCTGTTAGGACCTGAGCAAACAACAGCCGACAACTAGGGGGAATGCTTTTAACAGTCTGAATAGGGGGGAGAAAACACGCTCGAGGAGGTTAACATCACTCCCGAGCCTTGTTGGGTGAGGTGGGTTTGTGTCAACCACCACTTGGCATGGTTTCCCGATCCCAACAATGAAATCTTCAACACCCCCCGAGATCATGGCAAACGACACGACCTCATTATCATGCTTGCATCCCCTACTGAGTGCGTGCATCACCATGCACTTACCACATAACCATTTATCCCCTGCCCTTAGAACTTCTGCAACATCCATAAAAAGGTCCAGGTCCTTTGAAATAGCCTCCTTCAAAGATAGCCTTCGGTTTTCTGTCTTGAGGTGGGTGCTTTGCATGTGTTCAAATAGGCGGAAAAAACCCACAGACCCCAGTTTACCATCTTTACATTCGTGGAAAAATTTGAAAGGACAGGTCTTTAAACCACTGGCAGAGCCCTGCATATGGCCGCCTGACTTAACGTTCCGACGCCCCCTTGTAGGAGTCATGCGCGTATGTTATCGTATGTTAACTAACGATACACCAAACTCGAGATGAGTTGTTGGGGGTAGAAAACCGGTAAAATTCTATAGAAGATGAAGGAGGGCAGCAACCGCTGGTTGCCCACCCTCTAAATGGTGTCCTACCTAGCCTCTTACCCCATGCCGTGTAGTTAAAGATTAACACAATTGAATCTAAATTACAAGATCAAATCGCCTTAACCAATACCCACTCCACAAGATTGCTAAAAACAAGTTTTTTTAAAACCTTATCTTCATTGAGGCATTTGATCGAACACCTGGTGGGTCAACTTGTCATTCACAAAAATGGAGATGAAGGGAATGTGTAGTTACCGGAGAGGATCAATGTCGATGAGGTGAGATCGGAGTAACGATGTGTAGTTACCGGAGAGGATCAATGTCGATGAATGTAAAAGTTATCCGTAAACCCTAAAATAAGTATAGAACAACAAACGCAAGTTGGCAAAATCGAACTAAGATTTCATAAACGAACACTGGATGTTGGATCGTACAACTATAAAATAGAACCGCAGCAAAATCAAACGAGAGATGGTTTAAATCGAAAGATTTGAAAGGCTTACACCGAATCAGAAAAGCGCAAGAGGTTGAGGGGATGCATATATGATAATATCTATATTTTTATTATATTCTAACAATAGTTTTCATTCAAACAAGTGATTTGAATATTTCGTTTTGGGCTTATTTTAGTGTTTACTATGATTTAGGCCCGATTGAAATACATGTTGTTTGGGCCTTGGGTTATTTGTAAAAGAGTTAATTACTGTTTTCGTCCTGTGGTTTGTCAAAAACTACTATTTCAGTTCATTAATTTAAAAATTGCGATTTCAATCTCTGTGGTTTCACTTTTGTAACCATTGCAATCCATTTATTCTGTAAGTACAGGGACTGAAATGGTTACGCGGTGGACTGAAATGGTTACGAAAGTGAAACACAGGGACTGAAATCGCAATTTTTAAACTAATGGACTGAAATAGTGATTTTTGACAAACCACATGGACGAAAACAGTAATTAACTCTAAAAGAGTTAATTAAATTAAAATGGTTTCCTGTTATAAGGGTGGAGTTTGACTACAAAGTCCATTTTTTCTATAAAGTGTATAAAGTCATAAAACACTACAATTTCAGTTATAAAACACACTCAAAACCCACAAATAACAGAGTGAAGATCACTATAATACAATATCCAAACCCTAATTGTCCATAAAAACTTCACACACACCATCATAAAACTGTGAATATAAAACACAGCATGATAATCAACATAAAACACATTAATGTTACGCAATACGATAATTAAAGCCTTATCATCCAAAACATAACACAAAACTCATAAAATATGGTGTTTTAGTAATCTCCACTTTGTTATTTGTAGGTTTTGAGTGCGTTTTATGGTTAACCTTATAGTGTTTTATGACTTTTTAAACTTTGTAGGAAAATGAACTTTGTAGCCAACTCCCACCCCCTGTTATAATATGTTTGGGTCTTATAATTTGGTATTTAATGAACTAAACATTTACAAAAGAGTTAAAAGTGCCATTTACGTCCTGGTTCTCTGTCCATTTTTGTCATCTCAGGCTAAACTTCAAAATTGTACCATTTTCCTCATTGACATTCTCGAAACGTGTCATTTCAGACCAAAAAACTAACCCCAGTTAAAAAAAACTTAGTTAGCTCAGGGATAAAATGGTCATTTTACATAGGTTTAGAGGTTGGTGCACCGGTGGAGGGTATGTAAAACCTCCGAACCACTATGTAAAATGAACATTTTACCCCTGAGCTTACTGAGTTTTTAACTAGGGTTAGATTTTTGAACATAAATGGCATGTTTCTAGCAATAAAAATGGATACCGATACATGTACCGAATACCTAAAATTGATACAGATACGGGTATTTAGGAAATAAAAAATCTCATACCTAAGCCACCTAATTGGTGGGACTTATGGTGTGGCAACGATAATGATGATAATCACACTATGAATAAAATTTCTTGTATAAAACGTATGTTCTTCTTTGTGCTTCTCGGATTATTCTTTTAATTCACTTCCTGAGCTTATGCACCCCTTAAAAATATGGTAAAACTCTGATCGCAACCACAAAAAATATATCTTGGGTCCGCCACTGATTGCTAAAAGTGTTTTTTTTTTACTAACGAGAATACTTGCTGCTAAATAAGTCAAAACATAAGATGCCCTTGATAAAGACTGAAGTAGTTAAGTTACTATTACCAAGTAGCTTGGTACTATCAAAGGTTATTAACTTGTTAAGACCATGTTAATGTTGAGTATCTTAATACTAATGAAGACACTAACGATAGCAAGATGTTGACAAACCATGTTAATGTTTAGCGTCTTGATACTGATAGAGACGCTCTAATGATAGCAAGACTGATGTTGACCAAGTGCACAATATCATGGGAGATCAAGTAAGATTTTGATAAAGATAATCTTTACTTATGTTTATCTCTAGTAATCTTTGTTTGTATCCTTTAATATACCTCCTCCAGTATTACATTTTCAAAAAGAAATGCTACTTAAAAAAAAACTTCCAACAAAATTATACTAGGAATCGAATAATCGCATATTGCGACTGCTGAATGTCAGTTGAAACTAAAATCCCATTCCCATATCATCCATGTTTGGCATCCGATTTGCGAGTGGGTTTTTCTCTCCTTGACGATCCACAATGGTTGATTCGGCGGTGGTCAACAATAGCGACACACTGCACACATGCATATCATTTATAAACACATCAAAAATATGAAGAATAAATCACACAAGTAACATAAACTCAACATTTGATCACTAGTCAACTGTCTACTAGAAAGACTCAAAACACAAATTCTAGTTTCAACATTTTTCATAAGTGACTATGAAAAATGGTCAATCTTGGTAACCAAAGGAAACAAAGTATTATATGTTTCTTTTTAATGATAAGAGATGGACAAAAGTCATTTAAGCTATAAAACTTGCTACTAATTTACCTGGCAGCATCTACTAAAGCCGTTCTCACAACTTTTAGCGGATCTATAATTCCAGCCTTCACCATGTCAACATATTTTCCTAATTAAACACAAACCCACCATGTAGTTACACATTTTTTTTATCGAATAATAAGCTACAATAGGAAGAAAGAATTAAGGAGTGTTTGGATATGCATATGCATTTTAAAAATGATTGTGATATTCAATAACCAGATAAAAAATCAGCAGTAACAGAAAAGGACGTAGAAGATATATACGCTTCTATTGTACTTCTATTGTACGAAGTTGGAATAATCATAATTTTCTACAAACGGCAATGAGTTATTTCTAGGGGCGCAAACGAGCCAAGCGGCTAGCGAGCTGCTCGAGAAAAAGCTCGAAACGAGCCGAGCCTTATCGAGCCTTGGTGTAATATTAGATTTTATTAATATTTAATAACATAAACATTTACCCCTTATTTAAAGTTGTCTAGTAAACGAGCCGAGCCGGAACCTAAAAATAAGTTTGTTTAGTAAAGGAGCCCGAGCTTCACTTATCGAGCTCGCGAGCCTAAACGAGTTTATTATTTAAATTATTTTTATTTAATATATTAATAAAAGATAAGAAACGAGCCGAGCTTGAGAAATTACCAATGAGCCGAGCTCGAGCTCTCATAAGTTAATCGAGCTCGAGCCTGGTCGAGCTTGGGCTCGGCCCTGCTCGTTTGCACCCCTAGTTATTTCGTTTATTTTAATGTTGGAATAATCATATGTTTTTAATGTTTGGCCAATTTTGAATATTTATTGAATTAATTGATAAAAAGACCAGAAAGGAAAAAAAACAGTGGAAAAAGGAGCCATTTTTATGTGTTTTGGAGACAGCTTAAGCTTATGATTATAAGCAAAAACACATAATCAACTTATTGAAAACAACTTATTCCCCACCTTAGGGGCAAACTTGTAATTTTGAATTCACCAAGAATACTCTTAGGGGGCGTTTGGTTCGCGGAATGATTTGGAATTGGAATTTGTATAGGAATTAGAATTTGAAGAAATTGGATTTGGAATTTAAACATTCCAATTGGAATTGGAAATTGTTGGATTTGGAATCTCAATTCCATTTTTGTTGTGTTTGGTTGTCAAATGAATTGGAATCCATCACCCCAGCACCCACAACCATTCGCGTCGAAGCGTTTTGATTCGAAACGGTATTGGTGGAAACGGTACGGGTCGAAACGGTTCGGATGGAAACGGTTCGCGTCAAAATGGTACAGGTCGAACCGGTACGAGTAGAAACGGTTCGCGTCGAACGGTTCGATTCGAAACGGCATGAGTCGAAACGGTTCACGTCGGAACTGTAAGCGTCGAAACGGTTCACATCGAAATGGTACAGGTCGAAACGGTTCGCATCGAAATGGTACGGGTCGAAACCGTTCGCGTCGAAACGGTTTGATTCGAAACAGTACGGGTCAAAACCATTAGCGTCGAAACATTACGGGTCGAAACCGTTCGCGTCGAAACGGTATGAGTGGAAATTGTACGGGTCGAAACGGTTCGGATCGAAACCAGTATGGGTCGAAACGGTACGAGTTGAAACGGTTCGGGTCGAAACGGTCGAAGATTCCAATGAATTTACTTTAATTCCTTCACATATAGGAAGGATTTTGAATTCCTTTAGTTAAAGGAATTTGAAGGAATTCATGCCTAATTCCAATTCCAATTCCATTGTCAACCAAACACATAAAGATTGGAATTGAAATTCCAATTCCATCAAATTATGTGAACCAAACATCTTAAGAGATGGAATTCAAATTCCAATTCACTTAAATTCCATTGAATTCCTGCGAACCAAACGCCCCCTTATATGAAATAACCATAAGTAGGTTATTTTATATAATCCTATGAAACTTCCTACCTAAAGATGATTACTTGAATTAGATAACCAGAAGTAGAATTAGTTTATCCAAACATTAAAAACGGATTATATAAAACTGTATATTTAGTTTTTACTAACCTTGGGCAGCATCAAAGCCAAAACGAAGATCATCTTGTTCCAATAGCTTGCCAAGAACCAATGCACCATCACCGCCAGCATTTGAGATTATTGTAAATGTAGGTGCCTATAAATAAATAAAGATAGATAGCTATATCATGCAACACTTTTATCTTTATAAATATTAATTTTCTTTAACTAGTAACAGTCATTTTAGGGATAATATATGTGGAGACCATACAAGTATTCAACTTTTTTTCATTCAGGTTATTCTGTCACCAAATGCTGTACCCGATGTCATTAACACCAAATTCGGTCCAAAACCAAATCTTATGAAATGTACGCCTTCGAAAATACCCTTGCACTGATCTATCAAAAACAATGATTTACGTTGTTTTTTGTCATTTTACAAGATTCTAGTGTATTACATACAGGCATTATAAACATGCAGGAACATTGTAAAATAAAGAGTAAAGTACACGGATGGTCCTTGTGGTTAACCAAAATTTTGGATTTGGTCCCTAGCTTTTCAAAAGTACACAGATGGTCCCTGTGGTTTGCACTTTGTAACGCCTTTAGTCCCCAGCTAACAAATCTAAAGGTTTTAGCAGGTGCAAGTTAGGGACTAAATGCTTTACAAAGTACAAACCACAAGGACCACCCATGTACTTTTGGCAAAAAAATTGGGGACTAAATTCGTTACAAAATGCAAACCATAGTAACCATCTGTGTACTTTTGGAGAGCTAGGGACCAAGTTCAAAATTTTGGTCAACTACAAGGACCATCCGTGTACTTTACACTAAAATAAAAGAAAAACCAACTTTTTTACATCGACCCATCGCTTATTGATATATCGATGCAAGGGTATATTTGTCATTTCACAAATGGTAAATAGATCATCATCATTAAGCATTATTTTTACTAAAAGTGGTGCAAAATGAAACTGCATCATACTTTGGTGACCTATAAAATAGTTCCAACACATTGGTGGTCTTAATGATTAATGAATAAAAGCTGAATATTGGAATGGTCCCCATATATAAATATAAAGAATAAAACAAAGTGTAGAGAGAAAACCTTAAGAGCATTTTCAACTATTTCAACTCCTCTCTTCTGATCCTCGTTTGCGGTTTTAAGGCTTTTAAGAACCCTAGTAGCATATAGAAGTGCAACCCCACCACCTACAATAAAGTTATAGAATAGAGGTAGCAATTTGGACTCGTTTACTTCTTAATGGGTCAGTATGGACTTTTATATTTATCCCAAAAAGGTTAAATAAAAACAAGTAGCTGAAAGCAAAACGGGCCAAATGAGTCAAACGTAAACACTTGCAAAATGGTAGTTTTGAAGTGTATAACCTCTCAAAATCACTTTATTAAAAAAAAACTGTCAAAAATAACCTTTTTTATACCTGGAACTATTCCTTCTTCCACAGCTGCTCTTGTAGCATTTAAAGCATCGGTTACCCTATCTTTTCTTTCTCCAACTTCCGCCTCACTGGCACCACCAACCTGCAAGAAAATACGCATGTGTGATTACAAGAGTACGTAATATTAGCTGATACATGTAATAGTAGTTACTTAAGGTTATATTTAGAGTAAAGTACACGGATGGTCCCTGTGATTTAACAAAAATTTGGATTTGGTCCCTAGTTTTCCAAAAGTACACGGATGGTTCCTGTGGTTTAACGAAATTTTGGATTTGGTCCCTAGCTTTCGAAAAGTACACGGATGGTCCTGTGGTTTGCACTTTGTAACGCATTTAGTCCCCAACCAACAAATCTATAGGTTTTAGCAGGTCCAAGTTAGGGACTAAATACGTTACAAAGTGCAAACCACAGGGACCATTCGTGTACTTTTGGAAAGCTAGAGGCCAAATCCAAAATTTTGGTAAACCACAAGGACCATTTGTGTACTTTACTCTTATATTTATTTCGACTGGGTCCGACTGAGGTATTTCAAAAAATTAACTGAAAAGCAAACAGGGCTAACTATTTTAAGCTTTAAAGTTGTCCAAAGTTTACTCAAATGTTTACAACAACAACAACAACCGTACCCAGTAAATCCCACAAACAACAAAAGCTATTGGTAGGGTCTGGGGAGGGTGGGATGTAGGCAAACCTGACCACTATCCTTGTGGATAGAGAGACTACTTCTAGAGAGACCCCGAGCTCCAAAACAACCTAAATCTAAATAATGGACCAATAAATTAATTCAAGAAATATACCTTGAAGACGGCAACACCACCTGATAACTTTGACAACCTTTCTTGTGCTTTCTCTTTGTCAAACATGGCGGTACTACTCTCAACCGTTGCCCGTAATTCTTCACATCTTTCTTCAATTTGCTTCTTATCACCACCACCGTGTAGAATTATGGTATCATCAAGAGACACAGTAACCTAGTACACAAAAAACCATGAACGAAGTCTGTTAATATCTAGTTTCCAAATTATTGTTTTAGTGTTATGGTTTGTCGAATAACTTTGTATAAAACTTTAGCACAAACCTTTTTTGCAGTACCAAGTTTGTCGAGTTGAACATCGTTAAGGCTTAATCCACGTTCCTCACTAATAACCTGCATATCACCCTTGTAAGTACATATATATAGAGAGAGAGGCCAGTTAACGTACAAGACCACCTTATCGTGCGATGTGTACGCGAGCATCTCAACCGCACATCTAATCTAATCTAGGCCTTCCATTGAACGCGGTGGCACAATAGTAATTAACTTTGCATAATTACGCCTTGGTTTTAAAAAGCGCGAGGCGCACAAAAGCGACGAGGTCTAAAACCAAGGCGCAAAGTGCAGAGCGCAAAAGCGGTGGGCTTTTCGTACGCGAGGCGCAAGGCGATTATAATTTTTTTATATATATTGTATAGGTTTCTAGGATCATTTACCTGATATTTAGACACAAATAAGCTGTATATATGTTTTAATATTGAAATTACATACATGTACTGCCTGAAAAGCATGATTTACAACAATCTGCTGCACAAAATGGGTCATGTATATGAGGCGAGCGCCTCAGAGTGGATTTTTCAGCAAAAAAGCGCGCCTCAGCTGCGCTTTCTGTACAACCTATGTTGTCAAAAGCGCAAAAAGCGCGCGCCCGGGCGCACCTGGTGGCAGCCTAGGCGCAAAAATGGTTTTTTTTGAAAAAAGCGGTCTGAGGCGCAGGAAAGGCGCGCAAAAAGGCCTGAGGCGCAGCGCCAAAAACAGGGAAAAACGAAAAAAAAAAAAACAGGAAAAAGCGAAACTGAGCGAGTATAAAAAACTGCCTCACGTGGGCCCGAGTTTTTCGGAGCTGCATTCGTGTCCGCATGAGTTCAACCAAATTCTAGCTCAGAAACTCATTTTTGCACCCCCCCCCCCCCCTGCGCGCGGGTAGGACTTGTAGTAAAACATGTCATAAAGCTACAATAGAGTAGTAAAGGTTTTACCTTATAAACAACCACTCACTTTGTTGCCACACCAATGTGGGACAAAGTATTTACCACCTTTTGAGACACTTTTATTCACACACCCAAAACTTACAACATATAAGTCCTAAACTTTTGCTACTAACTATTAGCTCCATGATCATAAATGACATATATAATAGTTTTTTTAATTTTATATGTGGAATCTTATTTATTTTCAAAGCATAACATATTTTTTATATTTTTTTCTCCATGTGCGCTTTTCTTAAAAAAGCCCACGCTTTTTTTGCGCCTTGCGCCTAGGCTCCGGGCGAGGCCGATGCGCCTCGCCTGCGCCTTGCGTCTTTGACAACATAGTGTACAACCTGCGCCTCAGACTACATAAGGCGCTGAGATTTGCGCCTCGCGCCTAGGCGCGCCTCAGGCGCGCTTTTTAAACCAAAAAATTACGCACGTTATAATACATGATTACGCACGTTATTCGCATCATTACGCATGGGTTGGGTTAAACCCTAATTACGCATGGGTTGGGTTAACCCTAATTACGCACATTATATTGGTGCTCGCATACCGTCGCACAATAAGAGCCTTTTGTATCTAAACCCTTCACTATATATATAATATATATATAAGGTTGTAACTAGAAGTCGCAATTTGGACTAATTTAGATACAGATCGGTAAATTTGATATCAGTTTTGTTTCTAATGAGTCAAATGGGTTAAAATATATCAACTAAACAGTACAAACGGTTTGAAAAAAGCTTACGTAACTATTGTAATAGGGTTAACATGTTAAATTTCTATGAACAAACAGATACTATACCTGTTATACTAATTATTGTAACATATTAAGAAATTTCTCAATAACAAGTAATTAAGGAAATCGATAACTAACACACCTCGCCTCCTGTGAGCACTGCCAAATCTTCTAGATTAGCTCGCCTATTATCTCCAAAACCGGGAGCTTTAATTGCACAAACCTACGAGTATAAAGCATATAATTGTTTCTTTAATATTTATAATGAATAGTACAAAAAGAGTTAAAGTGATGTTAGATTGGCAAATACAGTGTAATAATCAGCATTGCCAGCAGCTCACTTTCGATGAAATTAAAGCTATTTTGGACTTACCTTAAGCCCAGCTTGATGCTTGTTAATAATCAGCATTGCCAGCAGCTCACTTTCGATATCTTCAGCAACAATTAGCAGTGGTCTACGTTTCTGTTTCGAAATGCCAAGTGATGATGTAGAAGTAAACAAATGTACTAAAGATGAGGCATTAAGCCTAGATATCATCATCATCATCATCATCATACTCAGTAAATCCCACCAATAGCAAAGCAAAGGTAGGGTCTGAGGAGGGTAAGATGTAGACAGCCTTACCTCTACCCCGTAGGAATAGAGAGGATGCTTCTAGTGAGACCCCCGGCTCGAGGCATTAAGCCTAGATAGAGGTGGTAAATAGATAGGTTGGGTAACGGGTCAAAACGTCGAGCTTTTGGTACATGTAAAAACAGGTGTAACAAGCAGTGTGTCAAATAACTTAAATCTTTTAATAAAATGGTTTAGAAAGTTTAATGCACTAAAAATACACTTTGGCCGACTTTTGACCCGTTTTCTATTAAGCTAATTTTCGTTAAGAGTATAATGCCAAAATTGTCCCTGAGGTTTAGTCATTTTTGCTTGTTCCATCCAAAATGACTCTTTGTGAATTTGGGTCCCTCAAGTTTGCAAAATTTCAAACTTTTTGGATGAAAATGACAAAATTTCAAACTTTTTGGATAAAAATGCCACATCGGGGACGACAATGGCATTTTACTCGTTAATTAATTACCACAAATAAAAATACATAACTTAAATGGGTAAAAATGCCACCTCTAATTTCCCATGTGTCACTGACCCACTTAAGAGAATGTAAAACACTTATCTCAGTTACCTCTACAGCGAGCTCCAAGATTCTGACAAGTGAATTCAAGTCCGAAATTTTTTTGTCATGAATAAAAATCAACGGATGCTCTAGTTCCTGCCTACATGCAAAACACAGGTTTCACATAACATGAGAAACTTAACTACCAGCAAAAAAAATGTCCACTACTTAAAAAACGCCATCAAGTGACAAAAAGAGTGGATGGAAGCGGTAACCGACATAAACAAGCCAAAAGATTAATGAATACTAGATAATTTCAAGAGCCCGTTTTTCCCAAATTCAAAAGATGATTATGCATCAGATAGTAAGATTTGATCAAGTACTCTCTTCACTGATATATACAAGTATAATTAAAATATATATACACACACCTCTAAAGTCTATTAAAAATAAGTTATCATGTTTACCCATTCGGTGGTAAACAAACAAAAGTCAGTAACTTATATGAGTCTGTTTTATGGAATAAACAAGCAGGAAAACATTGTTGTTGCTACGCATTCTCTCCACGTGTATTGTTCTCTTTATTTATTTAGTGAAACGGACTGTCATAACTATTTTATTTTAACTTATGTACGGTGTAATGGGTAAATATGATCCTTTTAGTGTTTGGAAATAGTATACATGTCATGATATATTAAAAATTAGAAAGATACAAATTTTAAACTATTAGAAGGATATATTTGAAATTGCCCCAACATATTAATTGGAACAAAATCTAATATAATTATTGGTCAAACAGTGACACTAAACTCAAATAAGTTGAGAACATACACATTTTTGTGTCTTTGTGTCGGTAACAAAATACGGAGAGATGTAACCACGGCCTAGCTTCATCCCCTCAACAACCTCAAGTTCATTATCTAAAGTATTACCGTCCTGCAGAGTTATCAAAACAATTATTTTTTTCATTAAAAAAATTAAGTTGAAAATAATAATTAACCAGGGGTCAAGTTTAAATATATATACACACACTTACAGCAACTGTAATAACTCCTTCTTTTCCAACTTTCTCCATAGCTCTTGCTATCAGTTCACCAATCTCACGTTCTCCATTCGCAGAGATAGTCGCTACCTAATTCAAATAAATATTATAAAAAAACTGAAAAAAGTTAATAACTATTTAAAAATAAATAGAAGAAAAGTGCAAGACCTGCGTTATTTCTTCTGGTGTACTTATCATTAACGCTTGATTCTTCAAATCGGTTATAACGGCATCAACAGCCATATTGATACCACTTCTTAAATCCATAACATTTACACCTGCAGCTACAGACTTGCAACCTTCGTTGAATATTGCTTGAGTCAGAACAGTAGCACATGTTGTACCTGTAAAGACATTAGACATCATATATCATAATATGAGATTTTAGCACATGACAAAAAGTTAACACTGTTGAAACAATTCATATAATGTTACCGTAATTTTTTACTTGTTTCCATTTAAGTGTTACCATTTGAAGTCTTTGTCGAGCCCTTTGGTTAGATCCGATAAGTTAGTCATTTGAATTGTTCTCTTTTTTCTAGTCGTTATCTATACTTTGCTTTTTTAAGCAGGTTTCCAGTATTGACTTAATCAACTGAGTCTGCAAATCATAAGTGTGTGTGTGTATGCAAATAGCGTATCAAAGTGTTTGTGCAGCTTCTGAACCAATAAAGGGGGTGTTTGGATGTGTGTCTTAAAAATGACTATGCAATATTGAATAATCAAAAGTAGACAACTATATGTGACAAAAAAGGCCGTCAAAAATAGCGTTTGCATGTGATTATGTTGTTTGATCTGTAATAATCAGATAATCAGATGTTCGAGTGTTTGGAAATTGTGAAGTACTGATTATTCAAAAAAAATCCATAATACTTTCCCATTAAATGCAGTAATATAATAAAGTCCCTAAACTATGTATGTCTCTTTCAGACACATATATACAAGGGCTTTTTATCAGGTAGTAAATCGATAAAGTTTAAGGACTTAACAGTTTATATTTGTGAACTTTGATATGTGTTAGAATATTAATAGCTTAGTTTAGGGGCTTTATTAACACCCAGAAAGTATAGGCTTAACCGCGTTTGATGTGAAAGTATGTAGGGTTTTTTTTTTTACGAAAACCCATTAAAAATTATTAAATAAAATAACAAGTAAATTCAGTCGTCTACCAATAACCTACATAATCAGATAGTCCGTTCCAAAACGCAAATCAAAACACCCCCAACATACTGAAAAAAGTAACCGTGTTTTCTAGTAGCATGGTCTCGCTTTTCACAATATCTAATCTTAATGGGCACTAGAAAGAAAAAAAAACACACACACAATAATAAAGATACTTACCATCTCCAGCAGTAGAATTAGTTGCACTAGCAACCTGCTTGACCAAGCTAGCACCGAGATTTTTAGCCTTCTCCTCGAAGTTAATGCTTTTGGCTACGGTAACACCATCCTTTGTGACCTTAGGACTTCCGTAACTTTGCTCAATAATCACATTACGCCCCTGATTGCAACATACGATATAAGAATGTAAAAAAACCAGTTCTTATTTCACAAAAAAAAAATGAATGTTCTCAAAAAAATAGAATCATTTGCAAGAAAAAAGGATAAATTTCATAAAAATAACAACAAGATTTTAGTTTTATCTAACCTGAGTCATTTTTGTATATAGAAGTGAACATTTTTAGACAAATTTCATTATTTAGCTTATCTTTTAACTTATTGCTATTAATTATTAAAACTTATTTCATAAAAACATCAAACACAACACACAGAAAAAGAAAATGACAACCAAAAATTTTTACCTTGGGTCCCATTGTGACCTTTACAGCTTCAGCAAGTTGGTTAACACCAAGCAACATGGCAGCGCGGGCCCTAGTACCAAACTGGATATCCTTCGCAACATAGTTTCTGCTCCAAATAACTCTACCTGATACCTTTCCACATTTCCAATCATTTAAATTTTTTAGTCGCCAAAAGAATATTTTGTGGTTCACAAGAAACCATATCATATGCATAGAAAGATACTGCGTTCAAAACTAGATGCACTTAGTACAAGGTCAAACCTTAGACCTAGTGCCTTTATGCTGCAAAACACACTACTTTTACTTGCTTATATAGATAAACTGGTTCAAACCGGTTTCATACAAGCCGGTTTCGGATCTCAATTTTTTTTTGGCTGTGCACCTCACATTAAAAGAGAACAAGAAGTAGCTCCAAGAGCATAGGTGCACATGTTTGAAACCAGTTCGGATCCAACCCGCCAGTTTGAAACAGGTTTGAGTGTATATATTTGAATCCAGTTTTGAAACCGATTTGAGAAAAACGAGTTATATAATATGTTGAATCCGGTTTGCATGGGAGGATCTTAGTTCCCCACCCCTTGTCTTTTCACTTTGAAGTGTACATTTTACCAAAATTTTCCAAAAAAAAAATTATATGTATCGAGTCAGCAACCCCCCCCCCCCCCCAATTTAAAAGTTCAAGATTGAAACCGATCCCATCCAAAATGGGGTTCCATCAGTCATCACTATAGGGGTGTTCTTCGGGTTTTTTATTCGGCTTTCAGGTCGGGTTGTTCGGGTCTTCAGCTGGGAAAAAGTGACCTGATAACCGAACCATTTAAAGTTTGGGCTGGTCGGGTTCGGGTTGTTCGATTTTGATGTAATATTAGAAAAAATGCAAAATTTAATTAAAATTCATCATGCTACTTAAAGAGTATCATGAAAATTCAAATATTATTTGACACTACGATATGATAATATTCAAAAGTCCTAAAACATAATGTTTTAGATACCAAAAACTCTAAATCAAAACACATCTAAGAAAAGGCATTAAATGTTCTGGTTTTTTTTCGGGTTCGGCTTTTCGGGTATTCTCTATGTCGGGTTGGGGTGACTTCGGGTCGGGTTTCGAATAAAAATGAACAGCCCAAAGTCTCTAGTCATAAGACACCGGTTTCAAAACCGAATACGTTGGGCCCGATCTAGTTTTAACTTTCAATGACTCGATCCAAACCGGTTTTATAATCCCAAAGTCTCAAAACAACAAGCACACACAGCAAGACAACAGTCTAAACCCTAATCTATCATTCTATCAAGATCAACCAATTCAATAAGATAATATCAATAAACTGGGGGTAAAATGAAGGGGATTGTTACCAGCTTTCTTGATGTAGACGACCTGAAAACAATTAATCACAGATTTGTTCAGATTTGTTTGATTTTTCAATAAATTATGAACATATGAAAACAACGAAACGAAGAGGAAGTGATTACCTGATCGATGAAGTCAATGCTGTAGCGAACCGGTACATGACTGCTGAGAGATTGAATTGATCAGAGAATGAGAATTAGGGAAGAAGAAAGGTTTTAGAAGAAACTAGGGTTTAAGCTAAAGAATCCAAACAGGTCTTCTCGGGTCAAATATGGGATCCATGGATATCCTCTTATTATTATCAACGGGTGTGCAATAACCGAACCGTTAACCGAAACCGAACCGAAAACCGACAAAATCGAACCGAAATTAACCGAAATCGAACTAACCGAAAGTCAGTTAATGGATATTTTTTTTACCATCGGTTAACCGAAATTAACCGAACCGAACCATTTATTTTTTTATATATTTCTAGTTTTTATACCTCTATTTCGGGCATGTTTGGCTAAGCTTTTTGAAACAACTTATTAACTTATTGGCTTTGTGGAAAAGTCAATATGAAATGACTTATTGACTTATTGGCTTTTTCCCCTCACATACACTCTCATTGCCAAACATCATTTTAGAGCTTATGACTTTTCAAAAAGCCAATAAGTCAATAAGTTGTTTCAAAAAGCTTAGCCAAACATGCCAACAGTATTTCATGTTTTATATTTTCATTTCATATATTAATACATCTATTTCATTTATTATGCCTTTATTTCATTTATTTAAACATCTATTCATACATTTATACCTCCATTTCATTTATTTATATATCCATTTCATTTATTTATACATCTATTTCATGTATTTATGCCTCCATTACATGTATTTCTAAGCAAAAAAAATTAGCCCGTGTTTGAATTGGTTATTAACCGAAAATTAACCGAACCGAACCGAAAACCGACAAATTAACCGAATTAACCGAACCGATTAACCGATGACTTCGGTTATGGTTACGGATAATGCTAATAACCGAACCGTGCACACCCCTATTATTAACTTATTTAATTAATACATTATTTTTTTTCCCTTTTCTTCAAGCTTTTGTTTAACTAGATGGATTTCTTCGTGCGAGTACTCAGTTAGTATTTGTGACACTTTGGGTCTTTCTGCACGTTTAAAATTGTAAGTTTGTAAGTGTGGGATTTAATAAACAAGGATTATTTGATAATTAACTGATTTATGGGCAATGCTAGACAGAAAACCCTCATTTTCTTAGAAAACTCTGGAAACCCAAATCTCCCCCCATTTTTACCCAACCTCCCGACATTTTTTTTTAAAATAACACATGTAATATACATGTTTTAGAGTGTTTTGGGCCAAAAAAAACAGAAAAGCGCCGAAGGGTTTTTTTTAAAAAAAATAAACAAATTTCAGCAATGTCCGGTTGCCTAACATGTGTTAGGCAAAAAAGACAGAAATTGCTGAAATTTTTTTTTTTAATTATCCCTTCGGCGCTTTTTTGATTTTTTTGGCCCAAAACTCTTAAAAACATGTATATTACATGTGTTATTTTTTTCAAAAAAAAATGTCGGGAGGTTGGGTTTTCTAGGGTTTTTTATATAGATATGGTTTTCTATATAGCCCTACCCACTGATTTATTATATGGTAGTTATGCGAAAATGTGTGATATAATTAATGTGTGCAAATGTGTATGTAGGTTTGTGAGTTGAAATCCTTCGGTTCCGACTCGAAACCTCTTGGTTCCGATTCGGAAATTCCTTGGTTCCAAACGCCCTTCTTTCCTGGACAAATGGACCATATTTACATGGCCAGGCCCATCTAATTTAAGCCCACTCGAAATCCTAGGGGTGTATGGTTTTGAAAAGGGTATAAAACCCTCATTTCAGCTGACATTAAGGATGTTGGCAGCAATCATTTCAGGACACATCAATCCTAAAATATTCCATTATTCTCTCATTCCCTCTCACTCTCCTTATCCACTTTCTCTCTCTAGAAAACCCTAAAAACACACTCAAATCTCTCCTTCTTCCTTGGAATCCGGCGGCAATTTTACCCTTCATTCAACTGCATCTTTGCCCACTTGAAGATAGCTTGCAACCGTGCATTAGGAGATGTGTTTCATCATTCACCTTACCCACTCTCGTGTCACACACTAAGATGGTTAGTTTACAATCTTTATACGATAATAATAAGTGATAAAGGTGCTAGCTTGGTGAACGATTTAAGTAGTAAATTATACGGATGACATAATTTTTTTGTGTCTTGCTGTGGTGTGAAGATGATATGCTTGTTTGATTGACATAAATGAACTTGTTTGATCAATACTCTTTTGAGTTATGAGATGAATGATATTGAGGATCTTGATTGTTTTATATGGATGAAACAGTGTAGAAGAGGTTGTGTTATGAGATATAGGTTAGATCTGTTTAGGAGGATAGTGTCATGATGATTCATATGATAAAACGGTTATATATGTTACTGTTTAGTGAAATGGATGAAACTGTGTTAAAAGATATAGTGTTAGATCTGTTTTGATGAATGGTGAACCTGATGAACTGTTTGAATATTCTAAAAATATTTGCATTTTTTGTGTCTTTAATCTGGTTTAGAGTTTGTTGTTCAATAAGTATCAAAGTTTAACAAGTGTCAAGTTTCAAGAATCAAGTTTCAAAGTATCACAAGAGTCTAGTATCACAAGAGTCGAGTACCAGAAGAATCAAGATTCATATTGTTCATGAATCAAGTCTCACAAGAGCATCATAGAGTAAAAGTTTCACATAGTTTCACATAGTTTAAGACTCAAATAAGTATCATTAAGTATTACAGGGACGAGACTTGCCAAAAGATAAAAGTTTCAAAACGCAGGGCGTTACAATACATCTTAAAACGGCAATAATGGAGCACCAAATGTAACATTGCAGTGGTGATTATCTATACCAGTGAACGGTATAAACACCATAACGTATCTGTACATGAAAACAGCATCAGAAATGAAATGATAATAAAATGTCATTTCATGTAAACTCTAAAAAACGCCAATGCATGTAACCATTGAAAATGCCAAAAGAACAAAAAAAATTGAATTTTAAAATATTACTTGTTGGAACGATATGTGGCGTCAAACGAAATCACATCACCAAACACGTGGTAGTTACGTTTGGCTTGATCGTCACACCAAAAAAGTCCCTTCAAACGATTGTCTTCGTCTGTGAAGTAATCATACGAGAAATAGGCTGGGACTGTTTTTTTATCCAAATGTCTCACAACCATCTCAGTGTCGTATTCCCATATAAACAAGTTAATTTGCCTCTTATAGTTCTTAAATTCAACTTTACTTGCACCAACGTCTTCAAAACCGCCAAAACAAGTCTTCGTAACATGAAACGCCTTGACTGAACCCAAATTCAACTTAGGCATGCTGTGTATAACATGCTTCTGGAGCTGAGTGAGGTGTCGTTCAGTTGGAAGAAAATGCTTATCAAGACGTTCAACAAGATCATGGTTGTGCTCCTCAACAAACTTATAGACCTTCCATGATCCAACCTCAAAAATTACACATAACAGTGCACCACAATCAGTCCTCTTTAAAAAGTTGGATCGCACTAACTGTTCCTTTTGATTGGGGTCGAACGTATCAACCTTCTTGTCCTTATATACCCCAGCTCTCGTACACATGTAATACTTAATATATTTTATGCCTTTAATGGTTATCTTTTTAGTCCCTTTTCTGACTGAAAAACCACAAGCCTTGGCATACGTAACATATATTGAATAACAATCATCGAGGCCTGTGAATGTCATGTCCATTCTGGGCTTTATATCTTCACTAACGTCAGGAATGATAAATGGTAAACTAGTTTTTGGGCAAAACCTTTCACTTGAGGAAGCACCTTCGTCTGAGAAAACACAGTGAGGAACAAAATTTCAGAAAAAAACGTCATTAAAAATAGAAAATGTCTCCTAATAACATTATCGATGAAAATGCGATTAATTGAATAATCAAAAAGACATAATAAACACATTATTTGAAAACACCATAATACACACAACATACCTTTATTGATTAACAAATATGATGAATTAACAATACTAATACTAATGCAGCGTGATAATGAAAACGTCATGAGATGAATAATTAAAAACAGTTAAAATGAATAATTAAAAAATAACATCATAATGAAAACGCCATAGTTAACAAAAACTGATGTTTACACAAATTAATAAATAGTAATAACTGATGTTTACAAATACTACTAAATAATATTCAAAACTAATTAGGTGTAAAACGCCAACGATCGTAAAAACATAAGAAAAATAATAGATCTGAAACGAAAATTAAAATTAATAATGAAAACTCCAATTATCAGTTCTTACTAATTGTTTAACTATCAATTAAAACACGAATAAATTGGATACATGAACAATGCCATTGAAAGCATATAACACATTATGAAATATTAATTGAAAAAAATACAATGAAACAAGCATAAAAGAACAAAACGCCATATCTGTTATATATGTGTTGCATCATTTGCTGAAACAAAAATATGAAACGTCATCAAATATTACTTTGTCGAACAGAATCAACGTTAGACTCCATAGATCTGAGAAAGCTTGGAAATGAGGTAACAACTAATACGAAATCTTTGGAGTTTTAATTTGAAATAGATTTATAACGCGAATAAGGTGGGAGTGTACAAAAGGACAATCGTACCCCTGCATATCATTTAGCGCCCCCTGCCACGTGTTGGGCCAGGATCCGTTCTCACACTTTAGGGCGTTTTCTCTTGATCTCGTACCTATATATATATATATATTTTAAAAGAATTATTAGTTTTTGGATATTGGATAATCAGATTATCCAAAATTTTAGAAATCTATATCCGAATCTGAAAATTCGGATTATCCAGTTTTCAGATATCTGAATTCTCAGATATCCAAATTTTTTGATATTTCGAATACGGATTTTCAGATATTTCGGATTAGGTTTCGGATTCGGATTTTTTGTAACTGTATGCATACAACAACAATAATATCAAATTTTGTAATCATAAAAACATAAGAAAAAGCAATAACAAAAACATACCTATAAGTTTTAGTAGATACACAAGAAAACCAACATGAATAAGCTGCTTTTGTGATTCAACATTCACTTATCATGCCCTTTTGGCATGATCTTGTAAAAGGTATCAAGTGCATCTTCTTCTACAACTTCTACTTTCACATTCTTGATATCACTCCATCGGTGAGAGACTTCTTCATCACAAACCACTTTCACTTTATCAAAAACATTGACTAAATTTGGCAACTCATGCAGTTCCGTGCAACCCCTCACATCGATTGATTGTAGACTACCAGTATGCAGTGGCAAGTTGCGCAAGTTTAAGCAGTGGGAAAGATCAATCATTCTTAATTTCTTGAGGTGTCTCATTGATTCAGGTAATGTTAGGAGCTTCGAGCATGATGCAAGCCGCAACACTTCCAAACTTGATAAGTTTCCAAATTCTTCAGAAAGTGAAGTCAACTCGTGGCAATTAGTGATGCTGAGTTTTTTAAGGCCAACTAAATTGCATAACATTGTAGGAAATGTAGCTAAATCATCACAAGATTCTATATCGATCTCCAATAAGCTGGTCAACTTGTTGGAGATTCCTTGGTTGAAACTTTCGCCTATTTTGCACATGATCAATGACAATTTCTGCAAGTTCTCCAACATTAGTATGGTTTTACTAATTGAAGATATCGAAACATGATCCAGTCGTATTCTAGTTAGACCAGATAAATATTGCGTTTCAGGGAAGTTCTCAATCTTTGAGAAGTTATATCCGTAGTTTGTGATGTTTAAAACCTTTAATCTCTTCATGTGATGCACAAACTGTGGCAAGGGATGCATCTTTGACATGAAATTAAATACAAATACTTCCGCTTGAGGGACTTGAATGTCATTCCATGCTAAAGCGAATCTTTCATCTGTCATCAACACATTATAGAAGAAACAATATGCTTTTATTATGTGTATCAACTTTCTAACAACAAGGAAATGCATCAAACAGACCTGTGGAAATTGACAATACACGGGCGTTGACAGTTTGTGGCAATAGGGGAAGATCTTGCCCATATGCGTTTATAATCAACGTCTCTCTATGTTCTATTGACTTTTGGCTGTTCAAATGAATAGCTAAGTCCCTCATCACATCATGTTGCATAACAAATTCTTCCAAACAATGGTTCCCAATAGCATGTGAATGTTTCCTAGAGTCAAGTACAATGTTTTGGTATAAGAATAATAAGATAAACCATTACCTCTTTACCATTTTGGTGGTTTGTTAGTTAGTTTTTTTATGACAAAATGAATTTTTATTTCATAGCCCTGCAGGTAGGGGTGTTCAAAAAAATCCGAATCCGAAACCGAATCCGAAATATCCGAAAACCCGTATCCGAAATATCCGAATTTTCGGATATCCGAAAATTCGGATTCGGATAGTGATTTTGAGAATTTTCGGATAATCGGATTATCCGAAAATATCCGAAAAATATCCTAAGTATCCGAAAAATATCCGAAATATCCGAAAAATATCCGAAGTATCCGAAAAATATCCGAAAAAATATCCGAAATATCCGAAATTTATATTCGGATATCCGAAACTATCCGAAAAATCTGGTTCCAAATATTAAAAAATAATAAAAAAATAAAAATTAAATAAAAAATTGGATATTCGGATATCCGATTAGCTATCCGAACCCGAATCCGAAATTTCGGATATCCGAAAATCGGATATCCGAAATTTCGGATTCGGGTTCGGATGTCAATATTTCACTATCCGAAATTTCGGATATCCGATTTTCGGATATCCGAAAACCGGATTATCCGATCTTGAACACCCCTACCTGCAGGGAAGCTACAGGACCATGATAATATCTTTTAAGATGGCGGTTTTGTAACATGTATATTTTGCGAGTTAACACGCCGCAACGTGCGTGTGGGGTTCAACGTTTTTTCATCTATTTTTTCCCGTTTGACAGACTCGTTGCAACACTTCTAGTTTCCCCCTGCTTGACAAGTTCGTCGCATCGCGCAGGTCCTTTTTTCCTATATTTTACGTTTCAGTCTAATTTCTTCGCATTAACATGTCACAACGGACGTGCATGGTTCAACAATTTTGCGTCTGCTTTTCGTTCAATGTTATTTTACCTTTTTATTTATTTTGTTTTTACGAGTTTTTCCGGTATCGGTGGTCGCTAGAAGTGGTGTAGCATTGGTGCTACTTGGCACGGTTTACGCCCCCCCGCCGCAACGCGGGGGGGGAGGGGGCTTAATACTAGTTAAATATAACCGAAAAGTTGGGAAAGTACCTTTTCGGCGACAAAGTTGCAAGGTTTATAGAAGAAAGCCTATCGAGAATATCCATGGTAGCAGATCCCTCGTCATCATGCTTGTACAAATGTGCCCATATGTCCATAAGTGCCGTAGCGGCTATCTTCTGATCTTCAGGAAACAGTCCCAAGTCCAGGTAACATTGCTTTAATTCAGGTTCTTTATCAAATAAATACAAACTCTTTTCCAGACATTCTAGTATAGACTGGTCCGAATCCAAAAGCGAATTATTCCCTGACAGCTTTTTCCACATAACTTCCCAGCGTGCCGGATGTGTCCCCTTTAGCATGCCACCAATCACAGTAAGGGCCAGTGGATGAAACTTGCAACACTTGACCAACTACAGAAATCCATTCATTCATATTGGTTTTAGTTCCATAAATATATAAATCCAAATCGGGTACTAAACACAAAAGTGGTTTCACTATACCTTCTTAACAAGTTCATCTGGTATATTACTTTGTTCTGGAGATGCTGACTGACAAAACAGATGGATGGCATCTTGAGTGTCCAAAGATGCCAATTTATATGTTTTGAATTGCTTAAAAGTGATCCGAGATGTGACAAGAATTTTGTATCTGGGTGACTTGAACTTGAAATCCGTTATAACGTTACCATGCCATACGTCGTCAAGTACTAAAAGCACTTCAGATTCATTTTCAGCCAAAAAGCTCCCCCATTGCTGGATTGCAGCGTCATCACCCGTATTATCAGGCACCTCACCAAGTAAATTTTTGATGATGACTTTCTTGTCGTAGACACGTGAGATTGTAACAAAATAAATGTTTTTACCAAATCTTCCTGCTCAAATGAGAATACTATCATTACAAGATTTTTGCAACCATAAAACTTCCCTTAAGAAAGAAAGATCATGAGTATTGGCCAAAAAAAGGCTTTTATATTAAGCTAAAGGACAAACATTATGAAAAGAGTAAAATGCCAAAATGGTCCGTGAGTTTAGGTCACTTTTGACACTTGAGTCCAAAAATGAAACATTTTGTATCTGGATCCCTAAGCCTTAAATGAAGGGTATAATCGTCATTTTAAGCCTTAACTTCTTTCTCCCCTTTTTTGTCATTTTCATCACTTAAATGAAGGGTATAATTGTCATTTTATGCCATAATATATTTTAATTAAATGAGGAAAACGAAAAATAGGGGAGAAGTTAACAAAAAATTCTAACCCAGTTTGCCAATTGGATGAAATGGCGACAAAAACGAAACCTCAGCGATCCAGATACAAAAGGTTTCATTTTTGGACTGAAGTGGCAAAAGTGGTCTAAACTCAGGGACCATTTTAGCATTTTACTCTAGATTTTCATATAAGAACCCAAAGGAACCATCTTTTGACCTTAAAATCATGTTTAATTTAGCAGATAGATGTGCCACTATTATATCTATTTCATTACATGAATCGTGATCGTCGCCTCCTTTTCATCGGCTCCACGATCAGTCTTAAAAATTCAAGCGTGGTGTCACTGTGAGTGTCATGCCAAGACCATGCGAAAAAAAAAGGATTTGACGCCATATTCACACAAAAAAAAAAGCGCGGACACCATGCCTAAAAATTTACAACGTGTGTTAATTTTTTATTTTACACTTTTTAGGCAAAATGTCATTTTTAACATATGTAAAAAGTGGTTCTTTTAGTTCCAATTCAACTTTCATTCATTCTAGTTTGTAAAATATTTAGTATTCATATCAAGTTCATTAGTTCAACTTTAGGAATCGAAATAAATCATCCATTTGTATTGAGCAGTGTTGTAAAAATCGCGATTAATCGGCGACTAGTCGCCTATTAATCGCTAGTCAGCCCTAGTCGGCCGGCCAAAAATCAGGAAAAATCGGAAATATTAGATAAATAGACAATTAGTTATTATTAGAGGGTGTGCTATGTAATTATGTTTTCTATTTATACCTCCTGTAATCATCTTTGTTAACACAATATACACAATACAATTACCAAGTTTAACTGGAAAAAACCACAAATTCCGGCCAAAACCTGCCAGATTCTAGTCAAAACTTGTCTACTTATAAAAATTGCGTATAAAAATATGCATATATATGTATAAAACCTAAAAATTATACATAAAAAGTCCGATCCGATTAATCGCTAGTCCCCACCTCACCTGCCGACTAGCGCCTAGCGAGTTCTACAACCATGGTATTGTGTAACAACATGTATTAAACTGTTCAAACAAGGGAGATGAATACCTTTTATATCAGGATCATGGCAGAACAACTTTACGAAAGTGGTCTTCCCATAGCCTCCTGCAGCCGAAACAACTACAATTGAGCAATCATCACCGGGAGAATCCTTAAACATCATGTCCTTCAAATCAGTAACTCGGTCATAAAATCCTATAACATCGCCCTTTAGCAATGGAACACTCGACCACCAACCACTTGAACTCCCTTTCTGTAGTCCCCTTTTCAAATCTTTCACCCCAACGGATGTTTCCTTTATATCCCTCGCAATCTGCAGCTGAAGGTAAATCTGCACATACGTGTGCAACGATTTATTCAAAGCGTCCAACTTCGAAGCGTGACTGTATCTCTCCCATAAATTCAGTTTGATATGGCTGCATTTCTGAACAAGGTTTTCGGCTTGTTGGAGTAGATTAACGAACCCGTCAGTTTCCTCTTTCCGTCGATCAAGTTCCTTATTTAGTTTCTCAATATCCGCGAAGATAGGGGTCTTGCTCTCTATACTTTCTTTCATTTCCTTGAGTTGGGCTTTAAAATGCCAAGTTTTCTTTATCACCACTATGATGGCACTTGATACTTTCGAAACTGCGTCTCCTAACAAAGCTCCTCCAACTAATTCACCCATTGATCACTTCAACTGTTTGATCAAACAACAAGTCAACTCAGAGCTTGTCAGTTTGACTTAAAAAAAAAAAAAACAAATTTGGAGCCACGTCAACGTCGAAAAGTATTTGATAGCATAGATAGATAAGAGTAAATTATAGGAACTTGTACTTTTAGCTAGTGTTGTTCACAAACTGAACCAAACTGAGCGTTTTTTCAACCGAGGCAAAGTCGAACAAGTGTCTTTTGATCAGAGCATTTTCCGAGCGAACGTCGATCGAGTATCGAGCGTGTCGGAACAAAAAAGGAAAGTGACGAAGAGGTTGTTAGTTTTAGTTTTAGAGTAAAGTACAGTTTTCGTCCCTGAGGTTTCGTCTAACTAGAACACAAGTATAATTTAACATATAAGTATAAGTTTAATAAATAACAAGGAATAAAAAACACTTAACTGGTTCTATTGAGATCAACTGAGAGGGAAGATAAATCATCAACCGATTGAAGCAAACCCTTGTTCTATCGGAAGTTCAAAATCGAATTAACAAATTGAAGCAAAATCATGGCGAGTGGCGATGGAGAAATCAAATAATGATGGCCGGGGGGGGGGGGTGATTAAGATTTTGTACTTCTGAATCGAATGGCGGGTTGAGACATGAGTATCGATGGACGCTTCACATTTCAGTGGACATTGGAGTATTGGGCAACGGACGATTGGTATTGGACTTCAATTCTAATGACGTAAATGGGCTCTATTTAATCTTGGACCAAACATTATTATTGTGGGCCTTTAGTCATTTTATTAAAAATTTGATATATATATTAAAATATAAATCGAGCCGAGCCGAGCGGACCTTTGCTCGTGCTTGGTTCGTTTTCAAACCCAATCGATTTGAACCGAGCATCTTTTTTAATCAAGCTGAATCAAACAAGCAAATTCCGAGCGTTTTTGGAGTAAGCATCGAACGAGTGTCCAGCGTCGAGCAATTTTAACAGCCATACTAAAATAGTTACACAACAATTATCTCACGTACCCAATTGGGTATACAGTATGGTGTATTAATATGAAATTAATCGATAATTATTATTCAGAGCAATTCAACCATTCAAGATCATAACAGTTACTGTTATAGAAGCATAGTCTAATTTTCTAACTTCTTAGATTAACAAGTCCTTAACCACCGATTGGTGGGTAGTGGCGGACCTAAGAATTTTTTCCTGTGGGTGCGGAATATTTTCAATGATCTTAGACCTGTAGCTATATAAAAAAAATCGGTTCATAGCGGGCCGGGTTGGGTCGGATCATGTAAGACAAAAAAACATCAAACTAAAATTTATAAAATCATCAAAAACACGTCAAACGTCATTACAAAGTATTTAAAATTGTGCCCTACAGGTTTTCATTTTTTGAAATATATCCAAAACAACATCTAAAGACACTAAACACGCCATAAGTTCATTACATTCTTACTCATTGTTCCTATCACATATAATTTGCTCCATAAGTTCATAAAACAACACTAAAAACTTGAACAAAATAATCATGTTCAACTACAGTCCATAATTTTCAATTTTATTTTCAAACATTCAAGCCTTAGTATTAAATGTTGATTACTTGTAACTAATAATTTAAACAAACAAAGCTATAAATAAAACAACAAATCATTTAACTACAAGTTTAGAACAACAAAAAAAAAATCAAAAAATATAAAAAGATCAAACCCTTACACATCTATATTTTCTCTAAATCATCACATAAAAAAAATTACATAAAGAAACCATACTAGTTCTATATCAGAATTCTGGCGTAATATGAGTCGGTCTAGCCTGAATTTTGGTTTTTCCGGCAAAAAAGCCGTCCGGTCGTGAGAATGGCGTCAAGTCGCTAGGAATTTTTTTGGGGGAGGGATTTGGAATTGGAATGAGTGGATGAGTTTGGGTTATTTTATTTAGTTCAAATTTCTTTGGGTTGGGTTTGGGCTTGGGTTAATAAAATAGATTGTAGATTGGACTTTGAGTCTTTGATTGGGTTAAGTAATTAAGTGAATAAGTGGTTAAAAAATATTTTTTTTTCTAAGTGGGGCGGTTGAAAATTTTCAAGGGGTGCATGTGAAAATTTCCAAGGGGTGCGGTCGGGATTTCCAGCGAAAAATAACACTAAAAAATATTTTTTCATGGGGTACGCCCGCCCACCCTTGGCTTAGGGTGGGTACGCCCCTGTCGGTGGGTACGATTTGGCCTAGCCTCTAGTTATACCACATAAGAGAGAACTAGTAAATTGCCCCCCATGTTGCCATGGTGTTTCAAAAAAAAAACCTCAAAACGTAAATAAAAATAAGCACGAATACGTATTACATTTGACCCGACTCATTTTCGAAAAAAATAAAATAAAATTTACATAAAAATTAGACAAACCGAAAACGTGCATGATAACAAGCATAAGAATATATTATATTTGATCCGCTCATTTTTAGAGAAAATTTACGTCGAAACGTAAATCAACTTAAATTTATACTCACATGTATATAAAAGTAAACATGTAAAACTCGATTACAAAGTTTTCAGAAAGTTAATTAAAAAAAATACAAAAAAGACAAAAGAATAAAGAAGAAAACGTTAAAGCACTGCTCACCAACTTTGATAACTGTATTATAGATAACTAGTAAAATATCCCACGCGTTGTTGCGGTACGTCACTTCGTGTATTTAACTCGAGTAAAACCATGAAAATGTAGAAAAAACACCGGTGAAGAAATATAGATAAAAACACTTGTGATGGTATATTCACAAATCACGAAAAAAGTCACATCCCAAATCAAACTTGAGTAAAACCGTGCGATATCCAAATTTATTTTATAACAATTCATAAATAAATTTTATTAGATAAAACTATAATCTATACTATATAATAAAAGAAACCATTTAGAGGACACTTGTCATCATATTAGGCAATGTTTTATAGATAAATATTATTTTAATTTAATCTTTTCTAATTAATTATAGATAATCCTTCTACTAAAGATTATTTAGTTTAATTTTTTATGGATAATTATTATTTAGTTTAATCTTCTTCTCATTTATAATATTATTTATTTAACTAATAGAGTAAATACGATTTTGGCCCCTGTGGTTATATCACTTTTACTCTTTTAGCCTAATTTTTTTTAACATCTGAACCCCCAACGTCTTTTTTTCTAATCTTTTTGGCCCCTAACGTCTTTTTCTAACCCTTTTGACCCCTAACATTTAATTGATGAGGTTAGTGTTAGAGGTCAAAAGGGTTAGAAAAAAAGACGTTGAGGGCTCAGATGTTAAAAAAAAAAAAATTTGGGCTAAAAGGGTAAAAGTGATATAACCACAGGGGCCAAAATCGTAATTTACTCTAACTAATATTATTTATCATTTATACATTTACGGAGTTTTAAATAATGGGTTAAATTTATTGAGACTTCGTTAACAAATTTTGCTACAACAAAACAATCTATTTATATCAATCTAAATTTTTATCTATACTATATAATAAAACATTAATGTGTGACACAAGTCGTTCATTGTAGGTATTTATTTTATGATTTTCTCGCCTTACTTTCAAACTTATCTTATATTAATTAAATGAATAATGAGCTAATATTAAATTTTATCCTACTTTAAATTTCAAATACCATTCTTCTATTTTTATAATAAAATATTATTCGAAATTGTAAATTGTTAATTTAAAACATTTTAAATAAAACAAATTATTTATCACGAAAACCAAAGTTTGTATTAATATATTAAATATTTTTATTTTCACTATACAAAATTACATTTACTAACTTTTTTATTATTTGGTATATAAAATTACATTTATTTAACTTGTGTAATAAATGAGGTTTTTTAGAGATGTATTATTTTATTATTTGGTAAATGATATTACATTTATTCAACCTGTGTGATAGATGTGGTTTTAAAGATATAATTTTTTATTTGGTATATAAAATTACATTAATTCAACCCGTACAATGTGTTTCTTATATATATATAACTTTTTATTATTTAATATATAAAATTATATTTATTCAATCCGTGCAATAAAAGAAGTTTTTAAAGATATAATGTTTTATTATTTAGTATATAAATTTATTTACTCAACCCGTGTAATACACGGGGTTATAATCTAGTTATTCTAAAAGTAAAAGTAATATATAGAACATAACATACAAACTGTTTAACATATTTAATAAATAGAAAAAAAAGGCATTTGAGGATAAAATT
Source organism: Helianthus tuberosus (assembly GCA_030545235.1). Lineage (NCBI taxonomy): Eukaryota > Viridiplantae > Streptophyta > Magnoliopsida > Asterales > Asteraceae > Helianthus > Helianthus tuberosus. Next base: position 209,345,371 of record CM060371.1, on the reverse strand, counting down.
ATGAATTATCTATATTTCGTATTTGGTAAAATAAATTATGTATAGGTTTCATGTGTCTAAACTTAAAAAGGAAAAAAAAATATGTCCAAAAAAAAGATAACTTTAGTGTAGCTGATCTGATATAAACATGCCTAGTTTCATGTGTCTAAACTTAAAAAAGAAAAAGTTGTCGATGTGTAAAATGAAACGAAAATAACTTTACTCTAGCTAATGTAATGTAGAAATATTGGATTTTAATAATCCAAATTATTTGTGATTGGCCGTCAACAGTCTTAATTTCAAAAATAACCACTGGCAGTCCCAACTATTAACATATTGGCCTCCAATGGACCCTGACTAACAGAATCCTAATGTCGTTAGCCTCCGATCGCCGGAAAAACATTTTTGGCCGGAAAACTCAACATTTTCGTCCCAAACCTCTTTGTAACCTTATTACGGACCTTTAGAACATTTTTCTAGTAAAAATCCCAATTATTGAAGTCGCCAGAAAACTCCTTTTTTTCGCCGGAAAACTTAACATCCCCGTCCCAAACCTCTTTGTAACCTTAGATCGAACCTTTAGAAACCTTTTTCTGGCCAAAAACGGTTTTCCGACGACCAGAGACTAACGGTTTTAGTTGGGACTGCCAGTTGTTATTTTTGAAGTTGTGACTGTTGACGGCTAACGGCAAATAATATGATAACTAAAACGAGAGATTAGTCGCAAATGTACCTCAATGAGTCAGGTTACTTTAGGGTGACCGATAAGTTGGTTGTTGTCGGAACTTCTTCTGAAGCCTCACTGATGCTGATGATCTTCTGATGGTCAAATGGGGTTTTGAAGGTTCCATAGATGATGGGAAATTTCAAGGAACGTTGGTCTCTCTCTCTACATGTAAGTTACGCGTCACTAGAAAAATACGAGGAAGCAACCTGGAAGGAAGTCCCTGGTTGACTAATTAAACTTAACAATTTTTTCTTCTTTTATTTTTCCTTTACTTATTTCTTAAACTACTATTGTGGAAAATTTGGTATGTACCTGTTTATATCAAATTTATATAGAGAAAACTTTTAACTTAAAGAGACAAACACCAATTTATATCACGAGTGGGCATAAATTGTAGATAAATTCAAATTTATACTGAGAAAACTTTAACTTAAAGAGACAAAAAAAAAAAAAAAAAGAGTAAATTGTCATTTTAGTCTCTCAGCTTTTGTCCAAATTGTTATTTTAGTCCAAATAGTTTTTTTTCTCCTCTGGGTCCTGACTTTTCCTTTTTCTTGCCATTTTGATCACATTGTCTAACTTAGTCTAAAAACCAAGTTATAATCAGAGGTATTTTTGGCATTAAATTATTACGAGGTTTATAAATTATGTTGTAAACTATTATTGGTTATCACTACACAACAGTTATGCCAAAAATGTCCCTGGTTATAACCTGATTTTTAGACTGAGTTATGCAATGTGATCAAAATGACAAGAAAATAGAAAAGTCAGGGACATAGAGGAGAAAAAAAATACTATTTAGACTAAAATCACAATTTACTAAAAAAAATGAAAAACTTTAAGGGTCAAAAGTGAACCATACAAACTTTAAGGACCGAAAAAATTGTAAACTACCAAACAAAAAAGACAAAAAAAAAAAAAAAGCTGTTCAAACAACATACAACAACATACCTAAATTGTTACATAGAATAATGTCGGCATTATTGATTTATTTTTGTTTGATATAGCAAAACATGATTATTTTATTTGCTATATAGCAGTTTGGCTACTCAGTGTGGGAAATGGAGGATGAGCCTTTACGTCAGCGACATGTCAACATCTAAGGCGGATGCCCCTCCAAGGATGGACTTAAAGAAATGGAGGATGGGGCTAAATATATATATGTATGTGTTGTATGTATATGTGTGTGTGAGAAGAAGGCAGGGCCGGCCCAAGCCTAAGTCAAATGAGGCTTGAGCCTTGGGCCACCAAAACTATAGGGCCTCCACGATTTGGTGAAACCATAGTCCATTTATAAAAGCTTTAGGGTGTGCGTTATCAACAGATTGATGGTTGGTAGTGTAGTGATTTTGTGTATGTATGGATGTTGGTGAGACCCAGGTTCGAATCCCTAGTTCACCATTTTCTTCCATTTTTTCCTTGTTTTTTTAATTTTAATACAATCTTTCAAATAATTACACTTGGGCCCTTCAAGTTTAACTTTCAATTACATACGTTTTTTTGGGAAAAATGCCATAAGCTTTTACTTCGCCTTAGGCCACCAAAATGGTTGAGCTGACCCTGGAAGAAAGAGGCCCGTCCTCAACGTCTTGGCCAAGACTGTCTCGACGACCACGCAGGAAATGGTTGTATGGGGCGGCGCCGCCCCACGACAGCCCGGGGACTCCCCCACACCGAACAGCCTTATGATAATATATTTTTTCTATATATAACATCATGGCTTGTTTAGAGAAGTCTTTTTAAGGTCTCAAACGTTGGAGTTTTTGCTTCAACAAGATAAATTGCATAGGTAACTAGTCACGCAAGCATAAAGTTTTCTAGACATTTTTGGTCGCTAAATGGACCCAAGTTGTGCCAACTTAAGTCCTTGATGTCTACTACTTGCAAATAATTTCTACCTTAGTTAACAATATTTGACAATTAGTACACGAATTCACTAATGAACACCACACACGACTCGAATTCATCTTCGCGATCTATTTGTTTTCCCTAACCTTTCTCGCAAAATCTTGACTCCCATGTACCTACATTGCAACGTATCAACGCGTTAATATCACATAAATAAAAAGGACGAAAAACTTAACACGTAGTCATGGTACCTTCCCATCATCATAACTGTGGCTTGGGGATTCGTGCCTGGCGATTCGTCAAAAGTCGACCCATCTATGACACGAAGCCTATGAACACCCATAACCTCGTAATTAGTGTTCACCACTTGGCCCACATGGCACCCGCCATGATAGTGCCAGATGGTGATCACTGTATCTCGACAAAACTGCTCGAGTGACTTTGTATCATTTGTGTGTCTAGGTATCAAATTAACGTTGGCGGTGACACTCATGTTGAGGAGTTTTTTGATGGTTTTTCGGTCACATTGAGTGAAATTGAGAAACGGTTTAGACCTAACGAGTTTCTCAACAATTCGGATCCCGTTAACACACGCCTTTAAATCTTGAACGTGACTAAAATAGTTAAATGTGACGGATGGATTGTCGTCGGCATTGGTGTTGACCAATTTGAGCTCCCCTTTTGACTTTGGGTAAGCAATCTTTGACAAGATAAAACCTCCATGAAATGCTTCATATGGGATATCCTTCTTGTTTCTTTTGTATGATTCGATTGCCTCACGTGTTCTTTGTTTTGGAGGAATCGTTGACAGTTGTCCAATCTGTCACAAATAACACATTATTAAGCAAACTTTCAAGATTGGAGGAACTATAACCTTTTTTTATAGTTTATAACAAATTACCATCAAAATCTTAAAAAAAAATCATCTAGACCGTACACTTGTCAATAATTTATTTGAAAAGCTGGCGTACAAACACCATTGACACACTAGCATTACACTGCTAACATGTATTACGGGTTGTATGATAGAATGCAAAAGTGGTGGTCATATGATACAACGAAAAACCCTCATATGGGTCGTATGAGGGCCAAGTCATATGACCCCATACGATGTTTTGACTAACAAAAAGCCAAAAATGTATGATGGTTTTGTTCAGTCATACGACAAATATGGATTTTGTGACAGTTAAATAATAATAAACACTTTATTAGATATTTTAAAAATTTATCTTGCAAATTATATAATTAGTCAGTCACTAACAGTATAATGTTTTTACACTAACCTCAGCCGAAGCAATACCATGGTGGCAACTAATACTATCCTTAGATTGACCATAACCGCTACTCGCTTCAATATACACACCCTTTTTTGTAATCCCGACGGTTTCGATCAGCGACTGCTTGACGGGTTTTCTGAAAGGAACATAAATCGTATTCATAGGATTGTCCGACATATCTTTCCCGACGAATTTGTTATCGTGCACGACAGAAATGTTTAGTTTCTCAAGCTCGGCTTTTGGTCCTATCCCACTAAGCAATAGTAGTTGCGGGCTTCCAATCGCCCCACACGTCACGATAACCTCACTCCCGTGCCTCCTAGAAATAAACGCTTCATGACGAACCCCATTTTCGTCGTTAAAAACCACTCCGACTGCCCTCGGCTTCTTCCCTATTTTTAACATAAAGTGTCATGTTACAAATAAATGATTGCCCCTATAAAAACACATTAAAAAGTTATTTACATTAGCATACCAGTCATGTCAAATATAATCTTCTGAGCTTTTGCGTGAATTAACACGTCAATATTTTTAGGGTTTGAAGAAGCTAATAACTCAGCAGCAGTGTGTCGACGACCATACTTATAAAAAATGGTCCCGCCAACCTTTGTACCATATAAATGGTCATATGTGAACCCGTTATCAGGTGAAACCCCGGCATCCAGTAGACCGTCATGAACCGCTCTTTGCCACGGTTCGAACAAGGGTTCGTGAACAATTTGCTTTTCAACCCATGGGTATGATTCATTGACCAATTTTGCGTCCCATCCCATTCTCTTGATGTATCTAAACAAGTCAAAAGATTACGTAGTTAATAATTGTTTTTTTTTTTCAATAAAATATAAAAGGGAAAAATATATATGTTTTGTATTATTATATTTTCTTAAATTGTAAATAGAAACAATTAGAAAAAAGGGAGTCGACGTTTCTTCAAAAAAAAACCTTATACTAAACGCTTAAACCTTATACAAATATATCAAATTTGAAACTTGTTATTATTACTTCTACTATTGTGTTATTTAAAAGTCATCTTTTACGTTATTAAATAGAAAAAAATACCTTTTGTTACGAAAAGTACAAATGAGCACATTTTCTTGTGTAAAAGTTCAAAAAAGTTAGTTATATGAAAATGTAAAGTTCAAAAAAGTTAGTTATATGAAAATGTAACTTTAAAAGTAAACTACTTAAAAAATAAATTTTTAAAAGTTGTATACATCAAATATAAATTTGAAAGCCTGATAATAAGTGTAAAGTTGAATACACTTTAATATAAGGGGACTAGGGGTGGTTCACTAGTGATAGAAAGTATCACTCACACTGTCCAATAAGATCGTGCCATGTCATCAACCAAATTTCCATCACTAGTGATAGAATTGTAGGAGGGGTGGAATCACTAGTGATGGAATTCTATCACTCCCATTTATTTTTAATTTTCATTTTAAAATTAGAAATTAAAAATTAAAAATAAAACACTAAAATTAAATATTTCATTAAATTTAAAACATACTACTTCAATTTAACATACTAGAAACATACAATTTAAAAAAAAAAAAAAAACCTAGTCCTCGTCCGAATCCGGAAACTCCAAGCCTAGAGAACCTACTAGTTCGATTAAATCGAATCTCAAACGAAAGTGAGTTTCTTCGTTACGCAATTGTAAATGGATATCTTGTGGAACTTGAACTTGCGTAGGAGGATCCGGCACCCAATCCGGGGATATTGCACGCCCGTCGTGTTTGATCAGCATATTGTGCAATATGATACATGCATACACTATGCTATGAATTGATTTCTTGGTCATCGCACGAACCGGTCGGTGTAGTATACCCCATCTACCCTTTAAAACACCAAATGCCCTCTCAACATCTTTTCTTGCCGATTCTTGCAATTTTTTGAACGCCTTTTCTTTAGCCTCGACAGGAAATGAGGGAGCTTTCACAAAAACAGACCAAGACGGGTAGATACCATCCACAAGATAAAAGCCTCGTCTGTAATGTCGACCGTTAACATAGAAAGGAGAGGAAGGTGCGGTACCATCCGTTACGCTTTGGAACAACGACGACGTGTGCAACACATTGATGTCGTTGTTTGAACCTGGAACACCGAAATACGAATGCCAAATCCATAAATCATTCGACGCCACCGCTTCTAGTATGATGGTTGGTTTTTTGATGTCTCCCCTCACATACGCCCCTCGCAACTCTCTTGGACAATTTTTCCACTCGATATGTGTACAATCGATGCTACCGAGCATCCCGGGAAAATGCCATCTAGCCTCGTGTGCGGCGTAAATACGTGAGATGTCGTGGCTCGTCGGTTTACGTAAAAACTCGTTAGTATACAACTTAATGACCGCGTTGCAAAAAAATTGCAAACATTCACGTGAAGTTCTTTCAGACATAGCTAGGTATTCATCATATTGATCGGGTGGGTTACCTGTCGCTAGTTGGCGAATGGCGGACGTGCATTTTTGTATCGTCGTGAAACTTGGTTTGCCCCTCGCATCGTAACCTTCTTGAAACCATTCCTCGCTTGCTTCGATGTCTCCAACAATCTTTAAAAATAATTCTTTGGGTAAACGAAACCGATCTCTAAACGTTTCGGCATTGTATAGCGGGTTTTCCACAAAATAATCGTTCATCAAAACTTCTTTGGCACGTATACGATCACGGTCGACCATCTTCTTCTTTGGGCGGGAGGACTCGGCATCAAGCTCGTTATACACCGACACAAAATACTTTAGGGTCTCGTTGTCGGAAGACGACTCGGTATCGCTGTCGCTAGACATCGGAAACGTCGAATCGGTAGGGAATTCCATTTGAGAAAGATATAAAATTTGTGAAATGGGTTTAAAAAGATATAGTTTGGTGTGTGAAAAATGGTTAAAGTGTAGATATATTTATAGATAAAATGGATAATTTTTTTATTTTTTTTTGGATTGAACCGTTTTAAAACGGTCGGATATATCAACGGTCGGATTTTTCAAAACTTCAACGCGTTGTGGGTGTAACGCGTTTTGTTTATAACGCGTGGAACTAGAGGTGGCGGCGGTGTTCCGTGGCCATTCAACGCGTTATGGTTGTCCATAACGGTTCCGCCCCGAGTGGCCTAATAGTCTTATTGATACTAATTGTTAAAAATGAGTCAAATGACCTATTAAATGTTATAAATTTTTCTCTGGGCAATGAAAAAAAAAACAATAAAGAGTACATCAAAGGTTAATCATGGCTTGGCAATCACATTGTTATGTAGTACTCAATAATTCAATATAATGGTTAATAAATCAATTCTAGTAGTTCGTGGTTATGATAAGATATTTAATTTTTTTCTTTCTTACTTTTTATATTTAAGTTTAATTAAAATAAATTATCTGTTACAGGTATAACTGATATAAGTTAGTAATGTAATTACATATTAATTAACCATAAGATGTTATTTGAGATTGTTTATTTATTAAAACTGTTTTTTCTGCTTCAGGAATAATTTATGATAAGTAAATTTAAACCTATTATTTCAAGCATATAATAGTTAGTTTAACTTTTTCTGAACCTCATAATTTTTTTTATAAAATTAAAGAACTAGCAAGACGCTAGAACTAGTATACTTATAACATATAAACACCAACAGCCATTTAGGCCTTTAAATATCAATCATTTTAATAAACAATCTCAAACGTTCAAGATAATTGTTTATTGTTCAATCAACATATAATAAACACGTAAACACTTTTAAAAAAAGCGATCAACAGTTAAGATAACTAGACTAAAAAAGCTTAGAGAGATGTACCTTGCACTTGCTCGAGTGTAAAATCCTGCATTGATGGAAGTACCACCACCTAAAACCCTAGCTCTTGCATTATAGACTCCATCATTAGACACAAAGTATTGTGAAGGTGAAGTATTAGAAGTGTCCGCAAGTGTAAGATGGAAATTTGACAAAAAAGACACATTTCTATTTGTAAAAGGGACACCACCCCTTTCAAGTAATAGCACATTGTATTTTTGGGACAATGTGGCTGCCAATGGACACCCTGCTGTACCACCCCCTACAACAATGTAGTCATACCCCTTTTCAGCGTTGTTCGACGACGAAGACGGAGATGAGAATGAGCTCGCCCGTCGAATAAAAGAGAACTGAGTTTGCCAATGCTTGTAATCACCTGCATTGTGTAAGTGAAGTTACTTAATTGCCACTTGGAACAAGGTTTGTGGATATGTTTTCCCCAAAGGTGGCACCTTTTGTGCAAAAAGATTGCAACTTGGACAAACCCAAAAATAAAATGAGAAAAAAAAACCCTTAAATATTTTATTTTCCTTCTAATTTATATACCTCAAAACTTTGTGTGTCAAAAGTCAAAAAGGTTTGAATAGTTTAGCTGAGTAGTCAAAACTTTAAATATATATTTTTTTACAAAGTTGCCTCCTTGTGGCAAAAAGCAGAACTCTTTTAAGAGTACCCGTAGTGGGGCGTGATTTTTTAAAAAAATTGAAAAAAAACGCCCCCTCCCCCACTACACTAGGCGTTATGAGGCGTGATTTTTTGAAAATTTGCAAGCCAGCGTTTTAATTATAACGCTAAATGGGTTGGAAGGAAAATGGATGTGGCCAATGGAGTGTGAGGAGGACTTTGACTAGCCAATGAGGAGGACTTTGACCTGCATCAACTACTTTCCTTTTTTTTTTCTTTTTTTTTTAATAATTGGAAGGGGGCATTATAAGGCATTATGCCCACTACACCACTTTTGCTATAATGCCCCATCGCTGACTAGGACGCCACGTGTCGGATAATGCCCCATGGTAGGGGCATTATAACACATTACCACTACACATGGCCATAATATAATGTTTTTGTTCCATACTTGCAAAAGACAAAACCCATAGATAAAATGAGATAATAAGTAATTAATAACTAAAACCCCAGAAATCTACTTTCCTAAAATAGCCAACTTATTGTGCCAAAGCGTAAAAACCTAGATTTGAATGGTCTGCTCAAGTCTTTGAAACTGATCGGTCTATCAGAAGATATATGTATATATATATACATATATAAAAAATGTATATATTCAAGAGAATGAAGTAAAAGAATTGCAATCATCTTAACATGTTTTACAAGTCTTTCCAAAAGAAAAGCACCAGAAACCCTAAATATATTGTTTTTTGCAAAAACTTGAAGTTACCCACTATAAACCAAGAAGTAATATGATGTAAAAACAAGAATCAACAAAAAAAATTTATATGTAACACACAAATATATGACTGTATATACACATGTTTGGATATGTTTTTATGTGTCACACACACACATATATATAGGGTTAGGATCATTAGTGAACAACCCCTTGATTGTGAGCACTAGTGAGCTAATCCTAGCCCTTGATTATCAACACACAAGTGTAAATCAATGGTCACGATTTGATGATGAAAATACACTAGTGTATTTTACGATTCGATGATGTAAATCAATGGTCAGGATTTCTTCACTCAGTTCACAAATACACTAGTGTTCACTCTATAACCTCACCCTATATATATATATATACACATACATACATACATAGAGAGAAATGAGAATAAGTACCATGAGAGGGGGTGATGAGGGTGGCAAGACAAGAAGAAAAGAGAAAAATGAAGAGAGAGAGCTTCATTTTCATTGGATCCAAAGAGACTGATGAAACCAACTTATTTGGGCTGTGGGCAAATGTGGTTGGTCTTGTTGTGTGTGTAAAAGACCCTGCTGCTTACATGCTATCACATACTCATGTCCACTTATATATACTCCACTTCTATGGACTATCCATATACACCTGTATCCATATATATACTCCACTTCTATGGACTATCCATATATCATTTATTATAATTACAACAGAAAATAATGAAAAAAATAAGCTACTATTTCTGTGTTTCAAAAATTATTCTGCATAGCTGTAAAAAGAGAGGAATTATGGCATCAATAATGTAAGGGAGATAGAGCAATAAATGATCACTAGCTAGTTCCATCTTCCTCCTACACATACATATATGTATAATATGATGAATCAATGTTTACAGATGAGTTTGGTGAGGATATAACTTAATGCAAGCTTCTTAGAGCAAGGTTTTGATTAAATTAAATTAATAAGAAGTTTAATATGCATCATGTTGAGTAGTTACAAGTACAAACGTTTATAGAACATGGCAAATGTTTAGGAATGCATAAAAGCTTTCTGCAGGCATAAATAAAATGAGTACTAGTTCGACTAACTTATAGGTTGTGAAGCTAACTTTCACTCTAAGGATGAATATGGCTACAAAGTTTACTTAAAAGTAAAAAGGTTATCCTCCTTGTTGTGTTGAGAGACACTAGTTAGTATGGGCTAGTGGATGTAGGATCGGATTAGTCTCGAGTCTTTACTTCCTAGCAGGGTTGTAGACACGTCAAGCCGCTCATGGATTACTCAAGACCGGCTCACTAAGGGCTTAAATGAGATGGATCCTGAGCATAGACGAGCTCGTGAGACTAAACACGTCTGTTAACGAGCCGAGCTTGAGTTTTAGGCGTAGAGTTTGAAATTAACAAGCTAAGCTCGAGCACTCATAAACTAAACAAGCCAGTTACACCTCTACTAATTAGTATGTGTAAGAATTGGCTCAACATAGGTTGACTTGTAATCCTTTTTTTATAACGTTATATGGTATCCTGGCTAGCTTTGTGCTTACGACCTTCACCTCATGTCACATTTGTGCTTTTGTGTTTGTGCCATGCAAAAATTTAAGGACTCTAAACCGAGATTTTCACCCGAGCATAAGGACGAAAACCGTAATAATTAAGTTTATATAAATCATATTTAAATAAGGTAGATGTGTTATATAAATACATAGCTAAAAAAACCTGTTTTATATAACCATGGCTAATATTTTTTTTTAACGGCAAATTTGCATTATTGACTAACCACTAGAATATATCGTGCTATCAGCGTAACCACCCGATCATATCCATCTCCACTAGGCTATAATGCATATACAACAATTCAGGAGGAATCTCAATAAATCTGGGAAAAACCTCATTGTAGGAAGCGTAACCAGGACCTAATGGTCCCTAAAACTTATTCCACCACCAAAATACCTAGGCTAAAATGTCATGGGCTAACCATGGCTAATATTGATCGATATTCTCTTATAAACTAAAATGTATAAGTAAATATTATTTACTTATAAACTACAACTTAATTACATTTTTTTAGCATAGAAAGAAAGTTTAAGTTGTGGGATTTTGCCTCATTTGTTTGTGAGGGATTTTGCCTCATTTTGTCTGTGAGAATATACGTGAAGAAGAGTGGCCTTCATCTTTGTCCTTAGGAGCACTCAAATTATATATACAGTTAACGAATAACGATGATTAGTAACTTTATTTTTAAAATAACGAGTTTTTAGGACCCCACGCTTTGCGGCGATACCGTCAAACCAAACCAAAAATAGACGTAAAGGCGTTGAGCCACGAACGCGTACTGCAAGATGTTAACTCGCCAAATTTAGACCGAAACATAAATATTATTATAGAAAACAATAACTAAGCCGAAATGATAACGAAACCCATGTAAAAAATTAACGTCGAAATGGCAATAAAAAGAAACCTTTTTAGTCCAAATATGCATGACGTAAGGTTATATAAACACATCTAGATATAAACCTTAGATTTAATCATAAAAGATAACATCCATTTAGCAAAATAAATAAATATAACATGTATATTGATAATTGGAATTTTTGTAAGAAATACTGATAGTTTCATCTTATCATGTTTAAAACATCTAAATTAGTGTATAGTATATGTTTAAAAAACTCATCGGTATAACTCTTTTAGCTATAATTAAAATAAAAATATCTAATAAACAATAAGAACTATAATTAATCAAAGAATATTTTTTTAATTAATTAAAGTTACTAGATAGTTAACCAACTGGGGTGTCCCAGTTGGCCAGTCCCACCTCTACTCTTCACAGAGACCCGGGTTCGAGTCCAGGCAGGGGGTATTCTGCCACCTTCTTCCCAGAGGGAAACAGACTCAGCTCAGGATGGGGTATTCACCGCCAGGCAGCATTGGGACGTTGCTAGCTTGTGAAGTGGGATCACTCCAGCGGCCGGGAGGTCCGTGCAATAACCCCCCCCCCCCCCCCCCCTAGTTTCTAGATAGTTTATATCTAAGTTTTGAAATATATCAACATATTAAGTTATTATATAATTCTATATCTAACAATTTCAAAGGCTTGTACAGTAGTATTAGTTTTTTTTTTTTTTTTTTTTTTGACTTTTTCTTTTTGTCTTTATTATTTCTCTTTCAACTTTTACCCCTTTAACTTTCAATGTTAACGATTTCAACCTCTTAACTTTCTAAAAATTTTGTAATCAAGCTTTACGTATTTATTTTTGTGTACACGTTTCTATAAATTTAAATTGATTTACGTTTAGACGTATATTTTCCCGTTAATAAGTTGGGTCATATATAATATATTCCTTATGCTTATTATTATGTACATTTTCTGTTTGTTTATGTGTTGATGTAATTTTTTTCTATAAATGAGCCGGTTAAAATATAATATGTTTTCATGCTTATTTTTATGTACGTGTTCAAATGGTCTATGTTTTGACGTAAATTTTGTTCGGAAACACGTCGAGTAAAATATAATGCGTTTTCATTAAATGCTATAAATTCGAGTCACTCTACGTTTCGACACGCCACAACACGCCGTAACTATTTTCTTACGTGTTTATTTTTATGCACGCGTCGGTATAAATTTAAGTTGGTTTATGATTCGACGTAAATTTTCTTCAGAAATATGTGTCAAATATAATTCGTTTTCATGCTTATTTTTATGTATGTTTTCAGTTGGTCTACACTTTAACGCAAATTCCAATTAGCAAATTATGTGGATAGTGTTTTTATCCTATTAACTTTTTTTTTCTTTCTTGATTTTTTTCTGGACTTTATTATTTTTATTTTTTAGTTTTCTTATGTTTAGTGTTTTAGTTTTAGGTTTGTTTTCATTAAAGTTATATTTAAAATAACATTTACGTTACCATTTACAATTAATTTAAAATCAATTCGTCCTGCTGTCCAATTTAAATTTATTTTTATGGTTTTTGGTCGATGTAAAACATGTGTCGATATTCTTTTGAGCATATTTCTTTTGATTGGTATACTAAACCAAAATAGATATCGACCGAAACCCCACAGCGTAGCGCGGGTATTCCTTCTAGTTATATACAAAATCAATCATAAAACATTTGGATTGAGACTTCTTAGATATTAACTTTTATTCACATTAAATTTTTTTAACTAAGATATAATAGTTAAGAAGGGAATATAAAATCAACACAAAAGAAAGTTAATTCAAGAAAGAAAGAAGAATGCATTATCAACCTGTAAACTAAGCTTAAAAGTTTGTAAAAAAATTGAATCGTGTTTTTGACTCGCAAACTAAATTTGATGATTAATAGTGGGGTAACGATTAATAGTGGGGTAATTAATATAGGCTCCCCTTGTTCCCACACCCCCTATATCTTATTTTCACATCCCCTAGTGTATACGGGCCGTATACACTTATACGACCCGTATAGAATGTTTTTTAATAGGAAAACGCGCAAAGAATGTTTTTTTGATTTTATTATATACGGCCCGTATATAGTTATACGAGCCGTATACATCGGTATACGATTTGTAAAACATATACGGCTCAATGGATTTATTTTGGGAGGTTTTTGATGTTAACACATTTATACGGGCCGTATATAATGTTGTTTTTTAAAGTATCACGTTTTTCCAGTAAAAACACAATCATTCTAGGGTTTCTAAACTCTTCATCAACTTTAACAATGTCGATAAACGTTGATCGAAACACGCCGCTTAAATCGGAGCATAGGTAGAGTAACGTTACCGATCAGTCCGTTGATGGAAACCTTAGCGATCGCAGAGATCTTCGTGTTGATTATTTATCGATTCCGAATAACTAGCAGAAGAACCCGACACAAACAAGTTCTCAACAGTTTGTTATTCAGATCTCTATTCGGTCATCTTTCCAAACTACAACACACCATAACTTTAAACTTTATATTGTGTGATTTGACTAGGAAATGATTGGAGTTGATTGCTACTTTTAATAAGCTGTCATAGTTGTCAAATTCGATTTCAACAAATCTTTTCATTTTCCTTCAATTTCTAGAACATTCTCCGTAACATGAAGACGTGTCGAGTTCTTCTACTAGTGGTATTTTTAATGAAGTATTGAAGATTGAATGTGCAAATCGCAACCATTTTTTACTACGGAAACGGTGGCCATGTGAAATACAAACCACAACCGTTTTTTACTACGGAAACGGTGGCTATGCAAAATACAAACCGCAACCGTGTTTTACTACGGAAACGGTGGCTATGCGAAATACAAACCGCAATCTTTTATGACTATGGGAAACACAAGTTTTCTTTTTGAGCTTGATGGATGTCCGTTATCTCAGTTGAGGCGTGCATTGTTTAAATCTGAATATAACTAGATGTTATGTGTAACTTCATTAAACCAAGAACAAAGCCTATTTCGAAACACATGTGTTCGTATCAGCGTTGTTTATCACCCTGTGTGAGCATTGGAAACCCGACAAACAGTCTTGAAAACTGTGACAACTTATCTATCTGTGTGTCACATCCATCCTGTTATAGCAATCGATATGATTAATTTTACAGATTTTTTTCTAATTAGCGTTGTTAACTACCAAAAGAATGCATACACAAATAGTTCTAGTGGACGAAGCAAAGAGACCGTTGTGTATCTGAATCAGGTTCTTAAACAATGTTCCTCTTCGTTATCCTTTGCTTTCTGCAATTCAAGCAGGCACCAATGCAAAACGTACTGTTTCAAAACACATGTAGACGAAAATAATAAAACCAACAGGCATTGATTTTGCCAAGATTGAAGGAAAGAATCTGGCCATAAGCGTTGTGGATTCTCAGCGTAGCTCAATGGTCAAGGTGGGCATGGTTTGTTCGGGAGTAAATCACCACCCAAAGATCAACAACTTGTGAGTGGGAATATGGCTATGAAGAATAGTATGGATAAGAAATCACCGGTTCGGGTGATAAGGAAAGTTGCCTCGTTCTAATAGATTAAAAGAAGGATGTTTTTTTTATAGATTAAAAGAAGGGGTTTACGGTGTTTTGGTAGGTTGAAAGAGGTGAATGGTCTAGAAAGATTTGTTGAAATCGAAGAAAATAGTAACTAGCAGAAGACGTGCCGGGTTCTTCTGCTAGTTATTTGGAATGTTTCGAATCATCACAGAAGACGTGTTGGGTTTGTATTCCCATAGCCACTGTTTCCGTATACTAAACGGATGCGGTTTGCATATTCAATCTTCATTGCTTCATTAAAATTACAACACACGATAAAATGCTTGGAAAATTGCATCAACTCTCCTATATCAACATACTCTTCTCCAGACGCTTAGTTGTTATGAATGACAACTTGAAGGGTCTAGTTAACTTTCAGATTCAGATTCAGGAAGCAGATGATTTGTCAAAAAACATGGTCAACGTAGAAAAATGTGAGCTTTTACACCAACCATATCGAGATACTTTGTGTTAGTTTGATTTGAATTTTGAAAGTTTGAAAGATGTATTCGATGGATGTCCATTATCTCAACGCTTCTCCTTACATTACTGGTCTGGAATTGGATAACCGCAATCGTTTTAGTGCTTCTCAATTAGATATTATTTATTGAATCAGAATCAGGGTTCTCAAAACAAGGATCGTTCTAATAGATTAAAGAGAATAAACCATTTTTTTACCAATTTTTACCCATAGTATACGGGCCGTATAATATTATACGGCCCAGATACAATCATCGTATACATTGTATACGATAGGGTAAAAAAAATTTACATGCTGTATACGGGCCGTATAATAGTATACGGCCCGTATTATTAGGGTAAAAAATGGTTTATTCTCTTTAATCTATTTGAACGATCCAAAAAACGAAGAAAAAAGTCAAATGTGATCAAACTTGGACATCAGACGTAAATCTTGAAGCAAATATGTGGTTCCCAATTGCTTACAGAAACCACTAACAGACATGTCGTGCATTGTTTAAATCAGAATCAGGCTCTCAAAACAAGGATCGCTCTAATAGATTAAAGAGAATAAACCCTCGTTTCTTCATCTTCATCTTCAAGAAAAATGATGAACAAGTAATGTTTTTTTTCGCAGAAACGTTGGTATACGTCGACCATAACGAGAACAGTGCAGCGACAGTTGAGTCTCCTCCTTCGTTCCCGATGCAACAACAAGAACAACGTTTGATTCAGATCTCTATTCGGTCATCTTTCCAAACTACAACACACGATAAGTTTACATTTTATAGTGTGTGATTTGACCGGTTGAGTTCAGTTAATATTCACTATGGTGGATGCAAGCATAAAGTTAGAAAAATACTCAAGAAGATATGTATCGGGAAGCTTAACTTGAACGGACGATATGTATCAGGAAGCTCAACTTGAACGGACGATATATATCTTCTATCATGCGACGGACCCAATTCTTGCTCAACTTTAGTTGCTTCTCTTGTTAAGTTTCTGAACCAACCGAAATCCACAAATTCCAATAGTTTCTTCGTAGATTCTGTCCGGTTTTCAAAGCCGGTTGATGAAACCGAAGCTATTATTTTCTGTTGTTCAGTACTTCTGAGATCTGAACCAACCGAAATCCATAAATGCCAAGAAATTGCATCAGGAAAGCTCAACTTAAACGGACGATATGTATTTTCTATCATGCGACGGACCCAATTCCATCCATGTATCTTGCAAGTTAAATCCACAATCAACGTATACAGGTGCAAGAGAATGGCGAGTTATTTCAGTTATTTCTGTTGATCCACAAATTCCATCAAATTGTGTCAGAGAGAGAAAAGGAGGGGGAGAGAGTCTGATACAATCATTTTTTACCCATAGTATACGATCCGTATAATAGTATACGGCCCGTATACACTGATCGTATACATTGTATACGATCCAGTAATTTTTTTTAACTTTGTGTATACGGGCCGTATAATTGTATACGGCCCGTATTCTTATGGTAAAAATTGGTTTATTCTCTTTAATCTATTAGAACGATCCAAAAAACGAAAGGGATTGCGAGCAGTTGGTATTAAACCAATCATTTGTTGATGTTGGGTTTTCAACAAATCTTTGTGAAGTTATTCGGAATGTGTATTTGCTTACTCTGGAATTGGAGAACCGTTGTTTATCTTAATCAGATTCTCAAACAAACACTACTAAGGACGATCTGGAATTGGACAACCACAACCGTTTTAGTGCTTCTCAATCAGATATTATTTATTGAATCATAGCTGAAACAGTCAGAAAATAACTAAACCGAACCAACATAGTTGAAGGTGCAAGAGAATGGCGAGTTATTTCAGTTATTTATGTTGATACACAAATTCCAACTAATAGTATCTAATGCAAGGATCTTCGAATGCGGTGTTTACGTGTAGCTATGGACCAGACACATGTGTAACACCCTTAAATTTACTACTTGAATTTAATAATAATCCATAAGATTTTATACAAAAGATGTCTAAATTAAAACCTTAGTTTCAAGAACCAAGTTCTAAGGTAACAAACATTAGTAATCTACCAACTAATTAAAAACATCCATAAGTTGTTTAACAAACAATTTACATCATAGCATTGTTTAAACAGAGTTAATTTATGCGGAAGCTTCAAAAGTTCGTGTTCGGTTCTTCAAAGGCTTGCTTGACCGTCATCCGTAATCCTTGAATACCTAGAAACTGAAATGTTTACATTAAACATTAGTATTAGAGTTCATGGAATTATGGTTTAAATCAAAACTACATTAGAAACAGATTCGATTTGCTATGATATACAAAACTTAGCCAACATTTCCAGACTCTACCGTAACCTACGGTATCTACCGTAAGTTACGGTAGTCCTTTTATCCTTCTGGTCCACCGTAACACAGGGGCAAACCACCGTAAACATTTGATCTCTACCGTAAATTACGGTGGATATCGTAATTTACGGTAGCCACTGCAAATCCATGTTTTGTTTGATTTGGTTATTTTGCCCAAATCCAATTCCAAGATTTCTCATTCTAACAATTAACACACTGATTTCTCGTATTCTAATGTGTCTTTCACAAACAATGACGATGACCGAGTGATCATACTACAATGCATTAACCTCGCATCATTTGATTATTCGACCCGTTTGGCTCATCTATGGAATCCTCCATTTTGATGACTACCAATGCGATCTAACCAATTCTTTATCTATCATTCAACACAGCGAACATTATCACTTTAATTCAGCTCAACTTCTATTCTAAAATTCGACTACACATATGCTAATTATTAAATTATTCAATGTAACGAGTTAAGTTACATACCTTTTAGTGCACGCCCTTCAACCGCAATTCAGCACCGGCTTGTCCACTCGACGTTCCGGTATCCTTTCCTATAGAGTTCATTTACATTATGTTTAGAACTCTTTTTAATCACATATCGCATAATAGCCAAAACATCACACTTAGGTGTTTTAACTTCAAAATTCTAGTTTCGAGCCTTCTTTGAGGCATTTCAACAAACACTTTAAAGGCAGAATTTTACATGATCATATAGCAAATTTCTAGCTTATCACTTAGCCCTAATTTCACATCAATCAACCATTTTACATGATTGTTAGCTTCTAAATTTCTGAAATCACTTCAAAATTGTCAAATTACACTAGAACAACACCAAATTTTCTAGTGTTCATCAAATTACACAAAACCCACTAATCACCTACAATGGTGTTCATAGGTTTCACTAAAATTTCACATGATTTCAACTTGTATTTGTCTAGGGTTTGTCCCTAGACACTATATAGTTCTTAATTCATCATAAAACAAACATGCAACTATGAATTTCAGATTTTCCCAATTTCATGAGAATTTCAAACAGAGAATTAGCACAAAATTTTACATACCTTGTAACCCCCTTGTGATGAGGATCACGAATCTATGTTCATATTTCGATTTGGGACATCAATTAGCCTTCAATTGATCGATTTTGTGGAGTTAGGGTTTGGTGAGAAGCTTTGGTCGCTCCCCTGCTCTGTTGATCGACCAGACACACTAATTGTGTGTTTGGTTTTTGATTATTTTGTTTTAATAAATTCTAGTTTCAGTTTTTTACAAGATTAACCCCTCATCTTTTGTATAACTTATAGTTTGGCTGTTTTTAACCCTATTATAAGTTATCTCTAGACTATTAGCTAACTAGGTTAAAACTCCTAGTTAGTAAATTCTTGTTTATTATACTTTATAATTCTAATATAAAGTTTTATATTTTCGGGGTGTTACAAGTCCACCCCCCTTAAAAAGGTTTCGTCCCCGAAACCAAAGTACGTACCAAATAATGTAGGGTGGAGACGTCGCATCTCCTCTTCGGACTCTCACGTAGTGTCCGAACCTTTCCTATGCTCCCATTTGACCTTGACTTGCTTAATTACCTTGTTCCTCAAACTCTTCTCTTTACGATCTAATAGTTGAGGCTGTTATCCACCTCGATATCATCGTAGTGGATACGAGCAGTTTCGTCCGCTAAACATTTTCGGAGATGTGACACATGGAATGTGCCATGAATCCCACTCAACTCCTCGGGTAGTTCGAGACGATATGCTACTTTACCAACCCGTTCGGTGATTCTGAATGGCCCAATGAATCTTGGGCTCAACTTTCCTCTTTTTCTGAACCGTATTATTCCCTTCCATGGCGATACCTTTAGCATTACTTTGTCGCCAACCTGGAACTCAATCGGTCTCACCCTTTTGTCAGCATATGATTTTTGTCTATCTTGAGCCGCTTTCAAGTGTGCTCGGACCACATCAATCTTTTCATTTGTGGCTCGTACTATATCTTGGTGGGCGAGTTCACGTGGACCCACTTCACCCCAACATACCGGGGTTCGGCATTTCCTACCATAGAGCATTTCGTACGGTGCCATCTTAATACTAGCATGGTAGCTATTGTTATACGAAAACTCAACTAATGGTAGGTAAACATCCCAACTTCCTCCAAAGTCGATTATACACGCCCTTAGCATGTCCTCCAATGTTTGTATTGTTCTTTCACTCTGTCCATCTGTTTGAGGATGGTACGCAGTGCTAATAAACAATTTGGTTCCCATTTGCTATTGGAAATCTCGCCAGAAATTTGAAGTGAACCGGGTATCCCTATCAGACACGATGGATACCGGTACTCCATGACGTGCTATTATCTTATTAGTGTAAAATTCTGACATCTTTTCTGACATATAAGTCTCACGAATCGGAATGAAGTGAGCACTTTTCGTCAATCTATCCACCACTACCCATATGGCATCGAAACCGCGGTTTGTCTTGGGCAATTTGGTCAACAAATCCATGGTGATTTGTTCCCATTTCCAAACTAGGATGTCTAATGGTTGCAACTTACCATATGGTTTCTGGTGCTCCGCTTTGACTTGCAAGCAGGTCAAACACTTCTCCACATATTTCACAATATCTCTTTTCATCCCGGGCCACCAATAGTTTTGTTTTAAATCATTATACATCTTGGTCGCTCCCGGATGGATGGAATAACGGGACTTGTGAGCTTCATCTAGTAGAAGCTTTTTAACTCCACATGTGTTAGGAACCCAAATTCTATTGAAACGCGTTTTCAAACCGTGGTTTCCTATTTCGAGATCCTTAACTTGGCCAACAATCCTTTCCTTTCTCCAGTTTTCCGTCTTTACTGCTTCATCTTGTGCCTCTCGGATTTGTTCAAGTAAGCCCGAGGTCACAATGAGTTGCAATGATCGTACTCGAATCGGAACATAATCTGTCTTTCTGCTTAGGGCATCCGCCACCACGTTTGCCCTTCCAGGGTGATAGTGTATTTCACAGTCGAAATCTTTCACCGTTTCTAACCATCGCCTTTGTCGCATATTTAACTCCTTCTGATCGAAGAAGTATTTCAAGCTCTTGTGATCGGTGAATATAGTGCACTTTACCCCATATAAGTAGTGCCTCCATATTTTTAATGCAAATACCACCGCAGCTAACTCGAGATCGTGCGTGGGATATTTCTTCTCGTGTATCTTCAATTGCCTCGAGGCATAAGCTATAACTTTGCCTCGTTGCATCAAAACGCATCCGAGTCCCGATAGGGAAGCATCCGAATAAACCACCAAGTCTTCGACCCCGTCCGGCAATGTCAGTACCGGAGCTTGAGTCAACTTCTCTTTTAGCGTTTGAAACGCTCTTTCTTGATCTACACCCCAAATGAACTTTTCTTCCTTCCGGGTTAGTTTTGTTAGCGGTGACGCAATTTTGGAGAAATCTTGAATGAATGTCCTATAGTATCCCGCAAGCCCCAAAAAGCTTCTAATTTCCGAAGGGTTCTTCGGAGGATTCCATTTTGACACGGCCTCGATCTTGGACGGATCCACCAATACTCCGTCGGCACTTATGATGTGGCCAAGAAATTGTACCTCTCGTAACCAAAAGGCACACTTAGAGAATTTCGCATACAACCTTTCTCGTCTAAGTGTCTCTAACACTTCTTGTAAATGGTGTGCGTGTTCAGCTTCGCTTTTCGAATACACCAAAATATCATCGATAAACACGATGACCGACTTATCCAACATTGGCTTGCAAACCCGGTTCATGAGGTCCATAAAGACGTGGGTGCATTTGTTAGCCCAAATGACATCACGAGGAATTCGTAATGTCCGTATCTCGTGCGGAAAGCTGTCTTCGGCTCATCTTCCTCCTTGACCTTTAGTTGGTGATACCCCGATCTAAGGTCAATTTTTGAAAACCAGTTCGCACCTTGTAATTGGTCGAATAAATCATCTATTCTCGGAAGCGGGTATCGGTTCTTTACCGTGAGTTTGTTTAACTCCCGGTAGTCGATACACATACGCATGCTCCCATCTTTCTTTTTCACGAACAGTACCGGTGCACCCCAAGGAGACACACTCGGCCTTATGAATCCTTTGTCAAGCAGGTCTTGAATTTGGGACATCAACTCTTGTAATTCCGACGGTGCGAGTCGGTATGGTGCTTTTGGTACGGGTTTTGCGCCCGGAATCAATTCGATCTCGAACTCTACTTCCCGTTCAGGCGGTATCCCCGGTAAATCTTCCGGTAACACATCTACATAGTCCCGTACTACCGGTACGTCTTCAATCTTCCGTGATCCTTTCTCGGGCTCATTTGCGTATATCATGAATGCCTTGCATCCTCGCTTCATAAGCTTGTGAGCTTTCAACATTGAGCATATTATAGGGTTGCCTCCTTTTTCGCCATAGATAGTGACGTGTTTCCCGCTCGGAGATATTAGCTTTATCTCCTTACGAAAACACACGACCTTCGCATGGTGTTTGTAACACCCGTCTTATAGTTTAGTTTTATAACCATAAAATACGGACTATTAAAATTCGAAATACATGACCAACAAAACTTAGTTAATAACTAAGATGTACGTCATTATAGTATTTAAACATAGTCGACTAACTAGATTAAAATATTCAATATTCAAAAGAGTTTACAAAACAACATGTTTTAAACTAGATTAGATTAGCGCGGAAGCATTTAAAACTTGTGTTCGGTTCTTGATTCCCTTGCTTGATCAACATCCACAACAAACGAGCATCACCTATGGTCAAAACCACATTAATCATTAGTTTTGACATCTTAATATTAAGTAAAAACGAGTTCTATTGCTTAAATAATGAAAAACAAACAAATTACTGCCAAACTATGAGTCACGGTTCAAGACTGTGACCCACGGTTCGCCCAGCTCAAAGCAGAACTGCTAGACTGTGAGTCACGGTTCAGGACCGTGACCCACGGTTCACCCAGCTCCAAACAGAATTGCCAAACTGTGAGTCACAGTTCAGGACCGTGACCCACGGTTCGCCCAGCTCAGCCTTCTTATATATATTTTTTCGCTTAATTCCTCATAACTTTTTATTTACATATCCGTTTTAGCCGATTCTTTTTCCTATATGTCCGTTTTAAAATTACGGATCTAATCATATAAATTTCACTTATCGAAACCCGGATTATGAACGAATGTCCCACAAAATCCTTGTTTCGATTATTCGACCCATTAACTATGTGTGCATATTGTTCGCCAACTTATTCTTTGGCATTCTAATCTTATTTACCCATCATCCGGGGCTTACGATCACTAGCGTATCAATACCAAGTCTATGGTTTTACGCTCATGTGATCCACCATCGCCATAAGCTATTCAAAACACATTCTTACTATCTACTAAACAATTAATCGACCCGTTTGGCTCATTTATGGAATCCTCCATTTCCAATGACTACCAAACATTTTCTAATCAAGTTTTTGACTCGTTTATCTAATAGTGATCTTCGTCACTTTTATTAACGAATATCTTGTCTTAAAAACACAATTTCAAACGACCGTAATTCTAATTAACATAATGTAACGGAACAAGGTTACATACCTTAGTGTACGCCCTTCAACCGCAAATCACCACCGGCTTGTCCACTCGACGTTCCGGTATCCTTTCCTATAGAGTTCGATTCAAGACATGTTTAGAACTCTTTTTAAGCCTTACATCGCATAATACACCGAAACATCATATTTATGCGTTTAATCATTAAATTTCTATTTTAAGCCTTCGTTGAGGCATTTTCACAAACACCTTAAGGGCAGAGTTTTCACATGATTATATGACAAGTTTCTAGCTTATCATTTAGTCCTAATTTCACCTCAATCAACATTTTACATGATTGTTAGCTTCTAGATTTCTGAAATCACTCCCAAATTGCCAAATTACACAAGATTAACACTCCATAACCTAGTGTTCATCAAATTACACATAACCCACTAATCACCTATAATGGTGTTCATAGGTTTTGCTAAAATTTCATATGATTTCAACTTGTATTTGTCTAGGGTTTATCCCTAGACACTATAGTTGTTCCCTAATCATCATAACACATACATGCAAGCCTAATTTCAGATTTTTCCCAATTCATGAGAATTTCAAGTTCAGAGTTTTCCTTAAATTTTACATACCTTGGAATCCTCTTGCGATGAGGATCAATAATCTATGCTCGGATTTTGATTTGGGACAGAATTTGACCTTCAATTTGAGAGTTCTAATGATTTTTGGGTTTGTGAGAGTGGGTGTCGCCCCTGCTCTTCTTTTGTGCGACCAGACCCTTCAAAAAATGGGGGTTTGGTTTTGATTTAATTGTTTAGTAAAAATCAAGTTTTAATTTTTTACAACTTAAGCCCCTCACTTTGATCAACATTTGACTTAGTTGCTTTTTAACCCTACTTTAATTTATTTCTAGACATGTAACTAACTAGGTTAAAATTCCTAGTTAGTAAATTCTCATTTATTATACTTTATAGTTTTTAATATAAAGTTTTATATTTTTCGGGGTGTTACAGTGTTGAGATAGCCAATCCATCCCAACGACTACTTGAAACTCCCCCATTGACATCGGGATTAGATCTATCAAGTATTCCTCATCGTCTATGTTTAATTTGCAGCTTCGACAAACGTCACAAACTATAAAACTTTTGTTGTCCCCTATTTCTACTTCTAAGGGCACAGACAATTTTGTCAATACAAATGAAGGATGTCGAATAAATCCATGCGAAATGAAGGATTTATTCGCACCCGTATCAAACAATACACGTGCTGGAATTGAGTTAATTGTGAATATACCTGAGACCAGGTCGGGTTCTATCTTTGCTTCAGCAGCGGTAAGTTGGAAGGACCTAGCCTTCGCCTTTGGAGCTTCCGTTGGAGACTCTGTTGTGTCTCTCTTTCCAACCAACTCGGGGCATTCAGACTTTTTATGGCCGGGTTGATAACATTTGTAACAAACGGAAACTTTTCCAGGACATAGCGATGCAGTGTGCCCCGTCTTCCCACATACCGGACACGGCTTGTCTTTGAAGCGGCACTCGCCTTTGTGCCCCTTTCCACATACTTTGCAACTTGGCGACCCGCCTTTAGTCTCCACTTTCTTCCCTGATTCAGCAGTTCTAGCTTTCTTTGTAGGGCTTGGATTCACATCCTGTGCCCTTCGCTCACCCCTTTCAACTTGTTTCTTTAACTCGATTTCCCGCTCCCGGGCGGTGTTGATGATTTCTGTGAGAGTTTCATATTTTGAGGGAGTCATAAACTCCCGGTATTCAGCACTCAGCATGTTGTAATAATAGTATATCTTCTGCTCTTCAGTGGTGACTAACTCGTCACAAAATCTCAGCTTATCCATGAAGATGCCCGTGATCTTATCAATTGATTCTCCCTTTTGTCTTAACTGGATAAATTCCTCTTTGATCCTGTTGATAACTGCTTTGGGACCATGGTGTTTAAGGAACGGCACCTTAAACTCATCCCAAGTCATGACCCTTGCCGCTTCGGCTCCCATTTCCTTCTTTTTATTGTCCCACCAATCCTTGGCTTGATTTCTCAATTGACCCGTTCCGTAAGCAACAAAGTCACCTACGTCGCAGTGGGTTCGTTCAAACACTCCTTCAACGTCACTTATCCATCTTTGGCAGATTATCGGGTCAACTTCTCCGTTATAGATTGGTGGTTTGCACGCCATAAATTCTTTATATGAGCACCCTTTACGATCTCCCGTTTTCTCCTTCATAAGGTTGACACTATCCTCCAACCTTTTAACTCGCTCTTCAACAAGCGACAACACCGTGTTTTGAATTTTGTCTATAAACCCGGATAGACTACCTTCAATTGCCTTCCCTACTTCTTCGGCAATTATTTCTTTCATTTGTTCGGTGCTTGTTTGCACCGGATTATCATCGTTTCCATCAGACATCTTGAAACTGAAATGTTTACATTTAAACGTTAAACATTTCATTTATAGCATTACTTAATTTGTTTCGGTTTAGCCAAGTTCTCAACTTGCTTTAACCGTTCACATTCGGTGCATTTTCCGGGCTTGAGTGTGTTAACATGCTCTTCCCATGCACATCAATTCATTTCTCATTTCTTACATAAATATAATCTGTTAAAATAATAAGTTAATTCTTACCGGACGATCGATCAAGCTTGAACCGAACACTTGTTGACAACCTTAAGCTCTGATTACCAACTTTGTAACACCCTTAAATTTACTACTTGAATTTAATAATAATCCATAAGATTTTATACAAAAGATGTCTAAATTAAAACCTTAGTTTCAAGAACCAAGTTCTAAGGTAACAAACATTAGTAATCTACCAACTAATTAAAAACATCCATAAGTTGTTTAACAAACAGTTTACATCATAGCATTGTTTAAACAGAGTTAATTTATGCGGAAGCTTCAAAAGTTCGTGTTCGGTTCTTCAAAGGCTTGCTTGACCGTCATCCGTAATCCTTGAATACCTAGAAACTGAAATGTTTACATTAAACATTAGTATTAGAGTTCATGGAATTATGGTTTAAATCAAAACTACATTAGAAACAGATTCGATTTGCTATGATATACAAAACTTAGCCAACATTTCCAGACTCTACCGTAACTTACGGTATCTACCGTAAGTTACGGTAGTCCATTTATCCTTCTGGTCCACCGTAACACAGGGGCAAACCACCGTAATCATTTGATCTCTACCGTAAATTACGGTGGATACCGTAATTTACGGGAGCCACTGCAAATCCATGTTTTGTTTGATTTGGTTATTTTGCCCAAATCCAATTCCAAGATTTCTCATTCTAACAATTAACACACTGATTTCTCGTATTCTAATGTGTCTTTCACAAACAATGACGATGACCGAGTGATCATACTACAATGCATTAACCTCGCATCATTTGATTATTCGACCCGTTTGGCTCATCTATGGAATCCTCCATTTTGATGACTACCAATGCGATCTAACCAATTCTTTATCTATCATTCAACACAGCGAACATTATCACTTTAATTCAGCTCAACTTCTATTCTAAAATTCGACTACACATATGCTAATTATTAAATTATTCAATGTAACGAGTTAAGTTACATACCTTTTAGTGCACGCCCTTCAACCGCAATTCAGCACCGGCTTGTCCACTCGACGTTCCGGTATCCTTTCCTATAGAGTTCATTTACATTATGTTTAGAACTCTTTTTAATCACATATCGCATAACAGCCAAAACATCACACTCAGGTGTTTTAACTTCAAAATTCTAGTTTCGAGCCTTCTTTGAGGCATTTCAACAAACACTTTAAAGGCAGAATTTTACATGATCATATAGCAAGTTTCTAGCTTATCACTTAGCCCTAATTTCACATCAATCAACCATTTTACATGATTGTTAGCTTCTAATTTTCTGAAATCACTTCAAAATTGTCAAATTACACTAGAACAACACCAAATTTTCTAGTGTTCATCAAATTACACAAAACCCACTAATCACCTACAATGGTGTTCATGGGTTTCACTAAAATTTCACATGATTTCAACTTGTATTTGTCTAGGGTTTGTCCCTAGACACTATATAGTTCCTAATTCATCATAAAACAAACATGCAACTATGAATTTCAGATTTTCCCAATTTCATGAGAATTTCAAACAGAGAATTAGCACAAAATTTTACATACCTTGTAACCCCCTTGTGATGAGGATCACGAATCTATGTTCATATTTCGATTTGGGACATAAATTAGCCTTCAATTGATCGATTTTGTGGAGTTAGGGTTTGGTGAGAAGCTTTGGTCGCTCCCCTGCTCTCTTGATCGACCAGACACACTAATTGTGTGTTTGGTTTTTGATTATTTTGTTTTAATAAATTCTAGTTTCAGTTTTTTACAAGATTAACCCCTCCTCTTTTGTATAACTTATAGTTTGGCTGTTTTTAACCCTATTATAAGTTATCTCTAGACTATTAGCTAACTAGGTTAAAACTCCTAGTTAGTAAATTCTTGTTTATTATACTTTATAATTCTAATATAAAGTTTTATATTTTCGGGGTGTTACAACATGTCACATAGTTTGTCAGTGAACAAAAGATATAGATGTAGATCTCTGCCTTAGATCGGTCATTCCTTGTGATACATGAACGTTGTATTCTTGTCTTTCAGAAGAGTTGGTATTGAACCAAGAATACTTCAAACGTTCTAAACCCTACCTGGAAACAAACCAACAAAATCCTGATAGTGAAAAACATCAGCAACAATTTTTTCTTTTCCTTCAATTTCGAGAACAATCTCCATGTGTATGTGCTTGTGCTGTAGAAACCGGTGGTGAATTTGCGTACACAACTGAAGGTTCTGTGCACGAAAAGTTTCTTACGAATATGTGACAAAACGAGTATGTTGGGAATTAAACGCATGTACGTGACAAAACAAGGATCGTTCTACTAGATTAAAGAGAATAAACCAAGTACTAATCATCTGCTTTCTGAATCTGAATCTGAATGTTAACTTTGACTCATAAACCCTTGAATCCCAATGCTTATCTAAAAAAATTTGTTTCTTTCCTTTTCATGAGGTAAAACCGGTTTCAACATCGAGGGTTGTTTTTCACCCTGTGTGAGCATTGGAAGCCCGACAAACAGTCTTGCAATTACGTCTTCAATCAAGACCGCATTGTTAATTTTAATGATGATTCGAAACATTCCGAATAACTAGCAGAAGAACCCGACATGTCTTCTATGATGATTCGAAACATTCACGAACCACAATGGACTCAGACTCATACTACTTACCCTCCCATGAGGAAAAGTTTTCCTGGCGACTCAAGATAAAGCAGTTGGTTTGTGATCATATCAGCGTTATTTATCACCCTGTGTGAGCATTGGAAGCCCGACCACTAGCAGAAGAACCCGACACGTCTTCTATGATGATTCGAAACATTCACGAACAACAATGGACTCAGACTCATTGTTGCGAATTTGGTTTCTTCGGTAGAGGCTGATGAAACCGAAGTTGTTAATGTTTGTTTTATTTTTTTTTTCTACTTTTAGAAAGGTTTGAGCATCTCACGACTGTAAAATGTCACGTGTAATTAACACCTTAAATACCTTAAATACTTTGAGAAAAATCTAATTTTCGAAGAATACGGGCCGTATAACAGTATACGGCCCGTATACAAGTTCGTATACATTGTATACGACCAGGCAACTTATTTACACATGGTGTATACGGGCCGTATAATGTTATACGGCCCCTATGGAATTAAAAAAACTTATTTACACATGAAGCAGACTTTGTCAGTTTTTTTAATTCCATACGGGCCGTATAACATTATACGGCTCGTATACACCATTTGTAAATAAGTTTTTGCCATGTGTTAATATTAGGACCCTTAATATATTGTTTTCTATTATTATTTATTATTAAATTTACTTTTTATAACAAATTTTTTCTTTTTTCTTTTTTTAGAACCATATATTTCCTTTAGCATTTTTAATAATTTTTTTTTCTTTTTTAAAACATATATTTTTTTTTGTTAGATTGAATTTTTTTTTATTTGAATTTCAATCACCAGGGCAAATTACATAAGAATAGCAGGTAGACGAGCAACAAACTGCGCCGCCATCCCTTTCTGAATAGAAAACCCTAATCTACTAAAAACAAAGCCTCGCCCCTGAGGGGTCGAAAAGTTGCTGTGGACTACACGCTGAACTCTGGACAAATAATTTGATATTTCTTTGATAATTTACGTTTATAACTTTTTTCTAAAAACTTAAGTACATAGTTGTGCTTGATTTTTTCCCTCGGCATTGTGTTATAAGTTTTGTTAAAAACGAAGTTGTACTAAAAATAAAATATTTATTTAGTATAATAAAACCGTATAATGATAAACTAAACCGTTCTAATGGTTTGGCTTTCTAAACAACATGTTTTATTTTCAAATCATGTTTGTTTTACATTATTATTTGCTCGATTTCGTCGCAACGCGTGACGTCAAAAAACTAGTAACTATTAAAAAGATGAAACCTTCATCTTTATTCTTAAGAGCACTCAAATAAATGGCCTTGATAAGAATTATCTTGAATACAATTTATACAACTTTCAACCTTTTTTTTATTTTACCCAAATGTAATATATTTTATAGGAAGAAAATGTATAACCAATATGAGAAAGAACACATGTTCCATCGCATTATTTTCCTGTTAGTATATACCTACATTCAATTATGTTTTTACAACAAATATGTGTGTAAGGCCTATGGTGATCCAACAATGACACCCCACAAATGTAATTGCAAAGTTATGATTTCGTGGTGAGAAATGAATCACATATTAATATATTCACCCTAAATTTCTGAGTCACATTCAATGTCCAAATGTCGTACACAATGACCCTTTGGCCACCAATTCCGGCCCTTTTGTGATGGAAATAAAATTTACTATTATGTCAACTCACAAACATCTTGTGTTTTCTTGTGAAACTTTCATGGCTTTAAACTATACGATTTGAAAATGGTTCGAGTCGCGTGATCATTCTCTAAAAGTTGTTTTTTTTTTCTCATTTCTAAATTTCCATTTAAACCAGAGACGATTTAGCTTTGTCTAGTTTCTAATTTGATATGAGTATAAAACCAAATCAATTTCTTTTAAAGTGATAGTATCGATTTTCAGATCGCGCTCTTTAATTTCCTTTTATATTTCTAGTTTGACATGACTATAAAATCCAATGATTTTCATCATCTACGTTTTTACTATCTTAAAATACAAGTCTTTAAGGACAAAAACGTAATTTTATCACGATTTGAATATAAAATCCAATGAATTTTATTATCTACATCTATACTACATAAAAATACAAGTCTTTAAGGACAAAAAAAGGTAATTTTATCACGATTTTAAGACACTTAAAAGAGTTTGGCGTTTTAAAATGAGGGACAAATTCCCTTAAGTCCTTCTACTTAACTTATACATTAGTTTATAAAACTAAAACTCTCAAACACATTTTGTTCCACATCGCTTGCCTGAAGAAACATTGCTAAAGAAAACCTTTATATATAGATAAGAGTAACCCAAAGAAAACCTCTCTATATAGAGAAGAGTAACTCAACAAAGTTCCTTAGCAGCTTTGTTTAGCCGCGTCGATGGGTTTGGGTTGTTTAATTTTAACTTTTTCTTGGTTCATAGGCCGGTTCAAAACTTGAACCGAATTGAAAATTTTGGTTTTGGTTATGGCTTAAAACTGAATCAAACTATCCTATGAACACTCTTAAAATCACCAATTAACTTAAGTATTTTGTTCTCTGCCACATCGAGTGGGCACCACTCTAATAATGATAGCATTATTATATATGGAGAAAATAAAGGATATGGAGTAAATATGAGGTACGTTGAGGGTCACTTGTGATTTATTACTCATTAAAATATGAGTTTTCATGCCACCCATATTTGGTTTGTACCTCAATGACCACCTTTAGTACGAGCTTTTGAATTGTCCCCTTTTCAGGGAGTAAACACTTTTTTTTTGAACTGTAACTTTCATTAACACAAAACGCCTTTTTACTACACTATGTAATGTAATTTAAATATGTCACTTAAATATTATTAAAAGGTTTAACCACTAGAGTATTAAATTTTCTCACGTGGGTAAGTTTAAATCAAATAAGTCACTTAAATGTTTTTAAAAGATTTAACCAGTAGAGTATTAAATTTTCTCATGTGGGTAAGTTTAAAAAGACTTAATACACAAATAGTTAATGTAAAATAGTTGTGACATTTTAATTGTATAAACAAAGACAATGTATAGCATCGTAGCTATAAACTATTTCGTATTATCGGCATCCAAATTTGCGATGTCACCCCCTTATTTTATGTAATAACCGGCACGCTACATTGACACATTGTTGTATGTAACCGGGTAATGCAACTTGTTGGCTTGTGTTAAAAACGTTATAAGAATTAACAAAAAAAAATGAAACTTAAACTGATAAACCTTTTGCAAAATTTTAAAAGTTCCAAGTGAAACATGGTCAAAGTTGAATAATAATTATTTTTCAATCAATTCTAATCTTAATAAATCTCTTAACATCACAAATGGGTGGTAGTCAATGTTGCCAAGTCATATGGTAGGTATGGCCTAAAAGCAACACACATTATAGGCCAACCATAACAAAAGACCGTATAAACTATGACATACTATTTTAGGTTTAAATGCAACATTCAATGTTTTCACCCACTCTTTTAATTTAAGGGTAATTTGCATATAAATATAACATAAACTACTCTCAAATTTCACTGCACATCCTATGTAATAAATAAAAAATTTGGGTTGCCACATGACATCCTTAACAATCCAAAGTTTTAGAGGGGAAGTTTTCTACAATTTAGGATTTTATATCTGTAACACCCTAAATATATCAAAATACGGATTAAAAAATGCGTTTTAATTATTATTTAAAGTAAAATAACTAGGGGTAAATAACCTAGTTAGTGTTTAGTAAGCTTATAAAGAAAACGTGTACCTTTCAAAAAAAAAAAAAAAAAAAACTTATAAAGAAAACTTGGATGATAAACATCAATTGTTAAATGAAACCAACTTGAGGGACTAAACTGGGTTAATGAGAAAATTTGGTTTTATTAAGAGTTAAATGCTTGGTTGGTCCCTGTGGTTTGCAAAAATGTCATACTTGGTACTAGTGGTTTACTGATTACACACGTGGTCCCAAAAGTTGTCAAAAATGAACTCGGTTGGTCCCCTGACCTAACCTCTGTTAAATTCAGTTAACTATGTGTGAAATGACTATATTACCCTTGAACAATTAAAAAAATGACATACCCATCATCTTCTTCTCCACCTTTTCTTCTCAAATCAACCTGCAACACCCCCACCCAATCCCCCATTTCTATTTCCCGCACACCATATGACAATCACCACCTCCTCACCTCCGGCTCAAACCTAGCCATGGCCACCTCGACCCGACTCAACCTGCTAACCCCAAGTCCCATACCCATCTTCTTCAAACTAAATCTATTATCTTCATCTTCATCCTAAACTCCACCATGGCCATCGTCATATATTAAGAAGCGCACATGAAAAAAGAAATAAAAAGCCTCAAGGGAAATATATAAGAAACGCACATGAAAAAAAAACTGCTAAACAGATCAATACAACAAATCAAACCAAACCTGTGACAGACTTGGAACCGATTGTAGACGAAAAACTAACTAGAATCAGAGAACGTTGCTGATTGCAGACGAACAGTCAATTGGAATCCGGAGATCATTGATTGCAGAAGAACGACTGGAATGGAACTAGTTGGATTCGAGGTGGCCGTGGCTAGCTTTGAGCCGGAGGTGGTGATTGTCATATGGTGTGCGGGAAATAGAAGTGGGTGATTGGGTGGGGGTGTTGTAGGTTGATTTGAAAAGAAAGGGTGGAGAAGAAGATGATGGGTATGTCTTTTTTTTAATTGTTCAAGGGTCATATAGTCATTTCACACATAGTTAACTGAGAAATTTAACAGAGGTTAGGTCAGGGGACCAACCGAGTTCATTATTTACAACTTTTGGGACCACGCGTGTAATTAGTAAACCACTAGGACCAAGTATGAAATTTTTGCATACCACAGGGACCAACCAAGCATTTAACTCTTTTATTAAAACAAAGAAAATAAAACACAACACACATATGTGCGGGTACGTGTGTGCGATCAGAGGAGAGAAAGAAACACCAAAACCCTCATTCACCAAATTGCTCAAATAGGAGGGTGGATTGGGACTTTTATTTGTGCATGAATCAAGAATAATAATCATCCATACTTGTCTAACAAAAGGTAAGTTGTAATTTCAGTTTTGGTGATACTTGATTATGGGTGAAATTTGGATGATTGAAGTTCTTGAACAATTGATTGATGTTGTGAACCAAGGAAGGTGTAATCTAAGTGTAGGATTATAATCCTAACAGAAAATAGTTGATGAATTTATAAAAATTATGGTTAAGATTATTATGTTTTGTATGAATAAGTGGTTTTTGATTCTAGTATGAAAAGCCCCATGTTCTTGTGTAAATAATATATGTAATGACATGAGTTTGTTGAAATTGCATGTTAATATGAATTATGATGAGTAATTGAGCTTGTTATGTTGAGATTCTTGGTTAGTCAAGGTTTAATTGAGCTAAATTGGCTAGCTAAAATGTATGCACACAAGGTGCTTGATGAAACGCCAAAATGAATTGCCAATTTTAATTAATGAACGAAAAATGTTGATGGAAACATGAGGTAGTGTGTTTGGCAAATTTATATGCCTTACTTATGGGCCGAGAGGTTCTAATGACATTGGCTTGTACACTTTAGGCAACGCAAGTGAAGCGTCGGGAACTCAAGCCGGAGTGGACACACTTTTAAAGGGAAAGCTTTAAGGTACGTGGCCTTATGCTTCGTAGTATTTTATTTAATTATGCGTCATTTGCGTACGATTGAAGAATGGAATGATACTCATAAAGTTTGGTTGTTTAAAGTGATGGACTTCACATAAACAACCAAATGGGTCAAAATAAAGAATGATGACGGGTTGATTCGTTCAAAATAATGGACTTCACATGAACAACTAAACGGGTCAAAATAAAGAATGATGATGAGTTTGGCTTGTTAAAGGTGATAGATTTCACACGAACAACCAAACGGATCAGAATGAAATTATAACGCACACCGGAAACGGTGCGTGGGAAAAGACTTTGGTACAAATCCGGTTAATGGATTAAGTTATGAAGACAAATGTAAATCGGGTAACAGGGACGCGAATTATAAAATTGATGAACCCGGGTAATGGGTCATATTGGAAAATTTCGAATTCTTGAGGAGAATTCAGATTAATAAAGTTCGACTATTAAAAGGTTGAACGAGATGAATGAGCGTAAACGCAAACCGGGTAACAGGAGCGTGAAACGCAAATTTTATAACCCGATTAGTAGGGTGGAATCATTAATAATTCATTTCTGCGAAAAAGATGTAATTAATATGAGTTCTAATGTTTAAACATGAGAACGGGTCAAATAATTATACATGTGAATTATGAAGCGATGGCATAAAACGTAAACTTATAAATCCGGGTTATAGGTTTTCAAGTTAAGAATGTGGGTAAATGTTTTACAGACAGTAGAAACAAATTTCGTGCGAAATGGATGAGTATTCGGAAATATACGAAATTTTTAGCAAAAAGGGCATAAAATGAAAAATCTGCAGCATTGCCCAGCCGTAGGCTACGGCAGCTACCTGTTGTTCGAAATTGTGAAGTGTGCCTTTCTCGTAAAAAAGTTGTGTTGTTGTTTTGGGATACTTGGGTTATCAAGTTATGTTTAAAGCGTTATATAACTAACGTCTAAGATGATATTTGATATTTAGGTGATTGCTAGGATGGAACGAGTGGATATCAAGCTTAGTGAAGAACCAAACGCAACCAAACGCCTAACTTCCGCATTTTGTCTATTCGGATTTTTAAATCCAACTATGTTTACATGATAAAATGTTGAATCACTTACGAAGTTTTATGAAACTCGAAGTTTTTGTATGGACGTGTATATGCTTTATATGTAATTAAAAGCAAAATTTTATAAAACTTTATCTTTTTAAGGTTGGGTCTTACAATATCAAAAAATAAATATAACTAACTAATTATATAAGTAAATAACTAATAAGGTTGTTCCGAAATATATGCTACATTACATTAGATATCTTATATTGATTTTATATCAAAAAAATAATATAACTAACTAATTATATAAGTAAACTAATTGGTTGTTCCGAAATATATGTTGCACTATATTATAGATATTTCATATTGGGGTTGGGTTCATTGCAGAACTTTGAATATTACAGAACTTTCATAACCGCTAATAAATAATTATTTTATTCATATATTTTTATATTTAACATTATTTAAGGATATATTATATGTATTTTTATGATTACATAAATGAAAAACCAAATTATTTATGTGTAATAACTAATAAACATATTTGTAAAGGAATTAATTTACATATGTGTAAATGAACCAATTTACGTATATGCAATTATAAAATTACATATGAAAAAATGATAAACCTACTCTTAACACACATGGAATCATAATAAATGATAAAAGATACCCTTAACAATGTTAAATATAAAATTATATTAGTAGAATGATTGTTAACAAGGAGTTCTGTAAGTTCTGCAATTATTTAGAGTTCTTCTGTAAGTTCTGCAATTATTTAGAGTTCTGAAATGATCTTTACCCTTTCATATTGATTTATGTCTAAGACGTTAATTTTGAAGAACTAGAAGGTGTTCGGTGATTAGTGATTTGTACAGATTTTGTAGCCGCATTATTAGAATACAAACTGTTATAGAATAATATAAAAACAATATCATATAAATATAGTTCTTTAGGCAGATGGGTGTGGGGGTCATGGTTGGGACATGATTCGCTACGTAGTAACATGAATGGAAGGCTACACCACCCCATTGGCTAATCCACCATGGTTCACATGGATTAAATTATGGCAATCATGGTCCTCTTTTCCATTTTCCAGATTTTCTTTCCTTTTTCTTTAGACAAAAATAAATTAAAATAAATAAGAGGATAGTTGTTTAGGTCATGACCACACCCTTAGGGGAGTGGTTTTGGAGGATTAGAGGTGAGTGACATGGCGCTGACATGAAGGGTCATGGTGGTCATGAGGTATGAGGTTATGACCACACCAACACATTAAAAGTTGTAATATCATATAAATATAGTTCTTTATAAAACACATTAAAAGTTGTAACCACAATCAACTATAAACATAATATCTTTCAAAATTTTATGGTATACGATAACCTTCAGAAATGCAATCATTTTATAAACCTGAAATATCTTTCAAATTTTAATGATATAACTTACAGACCCAATTAGATACCTAAGTGTCAAAAAGAATCCCGCATATAGCTCGTGTAGTCGTATTCTCTTTCTAATATGGCGTTCGTTTCCATTTTTTCTCATTTGCATATCAAATCATGTTCGTAAAACAACTCATTCATCCTGATTAGGGAATGAATCTGATTACTAATGTATTTTGGATTTCATATTCAAATTCAATGTCACACCCCCAAAATCCCACATGCGGAATTCCCCGCGAGGCGTGTGACGTACCAGGATCTAGCCACCAATCACATTGAACTCATAATAATATTTCAAATAAACTTTTATTTATTAATAATAAGCGTTACATAACATTATTTATTAGTCAGCGGAAGCATAATACAATCGTCATTAAGTTTCGTAACTCATGTGAATAAAAGCCATTAAACTTGTCTTGTGCTTCCTTGTAACTTGACCCGTGACCACTCCAGCCTTCCAGACAGCAAGTTCCCAATGCTATAACCCTATAGACATGCAAGCATGCAGATAAGTGTGTCAGACGACACTGGTGAGTTCAAAGTTTTGTTAACGCGTTTAGTTACCAGTTTCCAGTTTAAAACATTTCAATGATTCGTTGTTAATCACACGCTTACTTCCGATGGCTCCAGATTATTTGCCCTGTCCTCCAATGCCTCTATCATAGCAATGGTCAAGATCGGGGTCATTAGTTCACTCCCGTCCTCCCCGGTACGGTGTGAGGGTGCCAAACCTAAATAGCGCTATTAACTAATACCCCGTTGCCTCCCCGGCAACAATCGGTAGAAGTGACTTGAGTGATAGATATACGTGTATTAACCAACAACCCAGGTTTAACATTCCAGTCAAACCCATTTACCCGACATTCCTCCCCGAAACGTTTACCAGATGTCCCTCCCTGGGACGCATGCTTGGAAAAAGAGCAGTGAACTCACCTTGGTTTGCTCGGTAGGATTAGTTACTTATTCACACATAATCAGTCAAAGCCTATGATGTTCATGTACACGTAATCAGTTTACATTCACGTTGTTCACATATATCACGTATCCAACATACACGTTACGTGAGTAGCATACAAGTAAGACACACGTGCTTATACAAGTCGTAACTGTTAATCATGCAATCCATTAATCTATAATGTTTGTCGTAAAGTCACATAACAAGTGTTTTGTTCCCAAACGAGTCTACATCCCATGTTTATGACTCATATCAACATTCACAGATGTACTGTCTATTCATACGGGTTAAGTCAAGGTTCTCATCTGATTAACATTATTACCATGCAACAGATTGGCTTTTATAATCCAACTACTCAATTCACACAGTTTCGTTCAACTTCATATACATCATACTGTTTCATTGTATATCATACACATCATGCAGTTTCATTATATATCACACACATCATTAGCAGGCAGACAATAAATCATTCAAGTTCCATACCCATGAGGTTCCATACACATGATAAACCATAGTCCCTTGATAAACCACAGACAGACAATAAACCACATGATAAACATCAAGTTGTTCGTCGGCAGGTGTGTGACGAAACACTATGTTTCGTCGTGAAGGTGTGTGTGACGAAACACCAGGTATTTCATCGACAAGAGGGTGGCGAAACACCAAGTATTTCGTTATCATGCAGGTGACGAAACACCTGAGTTATTCGTCGATGGGGGCAGTTTCGTCACAATACCAGTTCATCATGCAGACACAGAAACCCTAGTTATCAAATAACACTAACAATGATTAACATAACCTATTCATATCAGATCAAATCATCACACTCAACAACTAAACAAATCTGATATTCATCATATTTATTAACAAGAAACTAATCAACTCATTTATCATACAACCACAAACACGGTTTAGCATGTTATCTAACAACCCCTAGATTAGCATTATAATTCGATTACTAGCAGCATCCTATCTACTGATTTCATATTTGACATGAACAAGATAGTATGTATGCATGATCTAAATCAACACTATGTTTTCAATCATTAATCCAAAACACAGCCAAGCATGACAAGAAAGATAAGACTCAGATTTAAGTAAGGAGTATCATACTAACCCAAAACGATTGTGGAATCGAACAGATGATGTTCCGCATGAATGAGGTTGTCGTTGCTCGTTTGAAGGGGAGTTAGGGTTTTCTACCTTTTGTTTTCAATAGGTGATTGTGCCAATTTACACATACTCGCATATAAGGAGAAATGGGTCAGACTCAGCTTGGGCTCAAAAGACTGGGCCCGGAATGTGTGTGCGATCGCGAAAGGGTGTGCGGCCCGAATCAATGTGCAACCCTTTTAAGATAATAAAAAGATGCCTATTAAATAATTAACCTTTTATTTATCCACCAGATCATTGATTCAAATATCACAACAATACATGGTCACAACATATAACGGGACGTGAATAGAAGCGATACGTGCATAATGAACCTTGGAAATTCGAGTTGTCACATCATCCCCAACTTGAAAGAAATTTTGTCCCAAAATTTGATAAGCGGTCAAAGAGAGGTAAAGTGATAAATCAAGATAACCGTGGTTTTTTCCTCGGGTGCCACATCATCCCCAACTTGAAAAGGAATTTCGTCCTGAAATTCGCCAGTCGCACCATGATTTGATTCAGCAATTTTGAACAGTTAAGGATACCCAAGCTTCTCCTGATCTTTGCGTTCCCATGTGAACTCCGGTCCACATCTTGAGTTCTAACGAACTCTCATAATTGGAATCTGACTATGCTTACGAACCTTAACTTCCCGTTCCATAATTTTCAGTTCTTGCCGCGGTACCACAAGTGTTTTAACAGTCAAACACTTCTGTAGGTTTGAGACATGGAAAACATCATGAGCGTTACCCAATTCGCCAGGTAACCCGAGTTTGTGAGCCATGTCACCGGTTCGTTTCAGAAATCCGAATGTCCCAACGTTTCGAAAACTAAGCCTGCCACGTTTTCCATAGCGTACCGCACCTTTCCAGGGTGAGACTTTCGATTATGACACGTTTGCTACAGCGAACTCCCAGTGCTTCCTAAGCTTAACAGCTTTCCTGACGGTCTCGCGTTGCCGCCAAATGCTTTTTGATCTGAACAATCTTCCCAAGAGATTCGAGTACCAATCCTGGATCTGTGATTAGGTTGTCACCCACCTTAGTCCAACAAGCAGGTCGGCATTGTTGTCCATGAAATGCCTCCAACAGAGCTGTCCAAAAACTAAAATGGTAACTGCTATAGTAGAGCTCAACCAAAGGTAGGTATCCTTCCAGTTTCACTAAAGTTAATCATACACATGCTCGCAGCATGTCTTCGAGTGTCAGGGTGGTTCGTTACTCTGTCCGGTTGTCCTACAGTGATAAGTAATGCTCATGTCTAGACGTGAGCCATGGGTGTTGTATTTCCTGACATGAATCAGGTATAGATCAAAATCGGAAGTAACAGGGGTTGGCACCTCGTGCCTAAAACCGCCTCTCTTAGAGGGACATTCACAAGCTGTTAAGATTCATCAGTTTCCTTGATTGCAAGAGAGTGTACTGGTTACATGGGACAATCAACGATCACTCAGGTGATATCGGTTCCATTCTGAGATTTAGGTAGGCCAGTGACAAAATCCATGGCTGTCCGTTCCAATCTCCAAATAGGTGTTTCTGATTACTGACACAACCCAGAAGGTTTCTGTTATTCCACCTTGACTTTCGCACAAGTCAAACATCGTTCACATGCTTCGCTGTGTAGGCCTTCAAGCCCAGTTGCCAGTACAAGATCCTTAGATCCTAATATATTCCATCAAAATCCTGATGACTAGAATATCGAGGCAGGTGTGCTTTGCTCAACACAAGTTCCCTACAGTTGCCGTATAATGAGATCCACATTCGTTCCGTGAGGTAATGAATATCGTCCGTCTTGCCAAAGGTTGCATCTCCATGCCCCGCATGGGTTCAACTTGAAAATCCTCTTCCTTCAGTTCTCCAGTTTGAACAGAACGAGTCTGATCAGGTAAGTTAGAGTCGATAGTGAGCTGCAAAGCTCGTGCACGTTCAGGTTTCACAGTCGTAATCATTCAAAAGTTCCATCCAGCGATGTCATTGCATGATTTAGCTCTTTTCGAAACAATGATACACGGGAGGCCCTTGTGATCGGTCTAAGTAATGCATTTGGTACCATCCAAGTAATGCCCCCAATTTAAATCCAAGGCCATGGTTTCCACCACAGGTTGTGTCTCGTGAAATTTCCCCTTCGTAAATCCGCTACGCAAATCATTACCTTCTCGTGTTGCATTGGCGTGTAACTGGGATTCTAACTCGAACCATCATGGTTCACCACTAGAGTTGGGATTCAAAAGCTGTAAAAGATGTTCTTCTGTTTTGTCTCCCATGAATTCACAGCGCCCTGCTGTGATATAGAGGTTAAAGCTGCGCAATCTTCGAAAATCCCACGATGAATCTGCGATAGTAACTAGCGAAACCAAGAAATTGCTTTATCCCCGAAGGACTCTTTGGTGCCGACCAATATCTAATAAAATGGATCTTAGCGAGATCCACATGTATTCCCACTTTGCTGACTACATCACCAAGAAAGTGTACTTCTCGACTCCTGAAACCATACTTAGGTAGACTTCGTATGGGGTTGCTCCTCCCTAGGAGCTCTAAAATGATATACAAGTTCCTCTATTGATGTTCCTTTCGCCTGGAAGTGATTCAAAATCGTCCATAAACACAGTCAACACATGTGATCCATAAAGCTGTTGTTGTGTTGATTAACTCAATGGTCATGGTGTATAAAGTCGCAATGGCGGTATTGCGTTCGATATGCCATTCCAGAAACATTCTTCCCTTGGAGTTCCATTTGATAATAGTTCATTCGTTAATCAATCCTCGAATGAAAGCTTGTCCCTTGCAACTAGTCGACAGGTTGTCAATACATGGTCAAGGCAAACGTTTCTTGACTGTCACCTTGCTAAGTTCTCGACAATCAAAACACATACGAAAAGTCCTATCTTCACGGTTACAACTGGGGCTCCCCAAAGCGAAAAGCTAGTTTCGACAAACTCCTGTTCAACAGTCCCTGTAGTGGATTAGACAGTTCTTGCAACCCTCCTGGTGCAAGACGGTAAGGAGCACGAGTAATCAGGGCTACTCCTGGTGCGAGATCAAACTGAGATTCTTCCATAAAAATGTGGGAGTAAACCTGAAAGTCCCTCAAGTAGCTCACTGAGAGGAATCACGAACAATTGGTGGATCCTCGATCCTCTTTTCCTTAGCCTTAACATCCGTAACGTGTGCTAACATAGCGGGGTAATCCTTCCGTGGACACTTCTGGCCTTCATTGCTGGTATAATGCTAACCTATACACCATGCTGATACTTTAGAATAGACGATGGTTCCCCACTAAGAAGAAGGATACGCTAAATTTTCTTCTCATAGGGTATATCTGCACGATGTCTGGATAACCAATCCATACTAACTGCATCAAAACTACCAAGGATAGCAGAAGAAAAGGTCGATGTCGTACAGATGTCCCACAAGGTCGAGTTTGCATCCCAACAAACATATGAGGTTTTAATTGACTTGCCATCAGCCGATTCCACAACAGGTTCGGTTTCAAGAAGCATCAGGATTTAACATAATAGAGACGAAGCGATTAGCTACCCATACACGCTACCATGTTCCTGTTATGCCTGGCATCGCCTACGCCAATCCTAACTGTCCTCCCACGAGCATCACCTCCAGTGTTGTTATTGTCGTCGTTCCCTTGGTTGTTGTCGTCTTGATTCTAACAACAGCCAAACCATGTCGTAGGCACCTTCATTTCCATACTGTAGGCCATGGTTACAAGTACCTTGATATCGCCGTGACTGTTGTTTCTAACGTCGTTGCTTGAAACAGAGCCCTACGATCTTTCTTCAGCAGGGTCCATCTTGTCACATTCCGTGCCACGTCCTAAAGTGCTACTCATCGTGCTGGCAGTTACACATTCCACACATGGTCAATTGTCATCGTTTATACCCCGATTAATTCGTAAGAGTTGACTCCCATAAGCTGCTGACTAGGGTTAAGGATTCGGTTGAAGTCAATCTGCTGGAGTTCGTTGCCGGTAATCAGGGTCGTTCTAATGCTAAGGTTGGTAAGGCACTACGCTCATCCTCTTGTCCATCGTTCTTGCAAGTTAACTGAGTAATACACGGTATGTTTCCAGTGCGTTGCAGAAGTGATCGCACTTCGGGGTCTAAGACGTCAGTACATTGAGTTCCCGCAAACAAAGAGGAATGAGAGAGGTACAGACCAATCATGGACGCTACAACATCCAACCTAGGGACGTTCGTACAAGCACCTAACATTCTACACAGTTCGCTAGGCGTTCAGATGGGTGTTCAGGTAATACTCGATAGCATCAAGATTCGAAAGGATTCAGAGAGGAGTGGGAAGATCACATTCAAGTAGGAGGCAATCACTGATATGACTCCTATAGACTTGTTACGTTTCACACTGATCAAATAACATATCAGAACCCCTTTTTCACTTGTTAAGCCTCACAGGGACTCACATGCACCCCACATTATTATTATGTGTGCACCCACAATAATATTGTGATTTGCATGCTCATCTCAGTTCCTCCTAACTCATGTCAAATGGTTCCTCAAACTCAGATGTCAAACAAAGAGTATCACAAAACAGGGGTCATGAACTCTAGGGTAACACCACACTATCAATCACTTAACACATGCAAGTAATACATGAATTCATATTGTTGTGCCAAACGTGCAATCACATGCAATATCATATGTAAGTGTTCACTAGTTATGCTGTGCAATGAGTAAACGAGAGACGAACCTTGCTATCTAGAGCTGAGTGTCATGGTCGTATTCTTGTTTTCAGAACTGTTCGGTTATAGTCTGGTTTTATAAAAACATTTTTTTAACCAAGTTCACTATAACCAGTGGCTCTGATACCAAACTGTCACACCCCCAAAATCCCATATGCGGAATTCCCCGCGAGGCGTGTGACGTACCAGGATCTAGCCACCAATCACATTGAACTCATAATAATATTTCAAATAAACTTTCATTTATTAATATAAGCAT
This sequence comes from Helianthus tuberosus, assembly GCA_030545235.1. Taxonomy (NCBI): domain Eukaryota; kingdom Viridiplantae; phylum Streptophyta; class Magnoliopsida; order Asterales; family Asteraceae; genus Helianthus; species Helianthus tuberosus. The sequence goes on along the minus strand of CM060371.1, from coordinate 209,301,589 downwards.
TACATGGCATTATTTATTAGTCAGTGGAAGCATAATACAATCGTCATTAAGTTCCATAACTCATGTGAATAAAAGCCATTAAACTTGTCTTGTGATTCCTTGTAACTTGACCCATGACCACTCCAGCCTTCCAGACAGCAAGTTCCCAATGTTATAACCCTATAGACCTGCAAGCATGCAGACAAGTGTGTCAGACGACGCTGGTGAGTTCAAAGTTTTGTTAACGCGTTTAGTAATCAGTTTCCAGTTTAAAACATTTCAATGATTCGTTGTTAATCACACGCTTACCGCCGATGGCACCAGATTATTTGCCCTGTCCTCCAATGCCTCTATCATAGCAATGGTCAAGATTGCGGTCATTAGTTCACTCCCGTCCTCCCCGGTACGGTGTGAGGGTGCCAAACCTAAATAGCGCTATTAACTAATACCCCGTTGACTCCCCGGCAACAATCGGTAGAAGGGACTTGAGTGATAGATATACGTGTATTAACCAACAACCCAGGTTTAACATTCCGATCAAACCCATTTACCCGACATTCCTCCCCGGAACGTTTACTAGATGTCCCTCCCCGGGACGCATGCTTGGAAAAAGAGCAGTGAACTCACCTTGGTTTGCTCGGTAGGATTAGTTACTTGTTCACACATAATCAGTCAAAGCCTATGATGTTCATGTACACGTAATCAGTTTACATTCACGTTGTTCACAAATATCACGTATCCAACATACACGTTACGCGAGTAGCATACAAGTAAGACACACGTGCTTATACAAGTGGTAACTGTTAATCATGCAATCCATTAATCTATAACGTTTGTCGTAAAGTCACATAACAAGTGTTTTGTTCCCAAACGAGTCTACATCCCATGTTTATGACACATATCAACATTCACAGATGTACTGTCTATTCATACGGGTTAAGTCAAGGTTCTCATCTGATTAACATTATTACCATGTAACAGATTGGCTTTTATAATCCAACTACTCAATTCACACAGTTTCGTTCAACGTCATATACATCATACTGTTTCATTGTATATCATACACATCATGCAGTTTCATTATATATCATACACATCATTAGCAGGCAGACAATAAATCATTCAAGTTCCATACCCATGAGGTTCCATACACATGATAAACCATAGTCCCTTGATAAACCACAGACAGACAATAAACCACATGATAAACATCAAGTTGTTCATCGGTAGGTGTGTGACGAAACACTATGTTTCGTCTTGAAGGTGTGTGTGATGAAACACCAGGTATTTCATTGACAATTGGGTGGTGAATCACCAAGTATTTCGTCATCATGCAGGTGATGAAACACCTGAGTTATTCGTCGATGGGGGCAGTTTCATCACAATACCAGTTCATCATGCAGACACAGAAACCCTAGTTATCAAATAACACTAACAGTGATTAACATAACCTATTCACATCGGATCAAATTATCACAGTCAACAACTAAACAAATCTGACATTCATCATATTTATTAACAAGAAACTAATCAACTCATTTATCATACAACCACAAACACGGTTTAGCATGTTATCTAACAACCCCTAGATTAGCATTATAATTCGATTACTAGCAGCATCCTATCTACTGATTTCATATTTGACATGAACAAGATAGTATGTATGCATGATCTAAATCAACACTATGTTTTCAATCATCAATCCAAAACACAGCCAAGCATGACAAGAAAGATAAGACTCAGATTTAAGTAAGGAGTATCATACTAACCCAAAACGATTGCGGAATCGAACAGATGATGTTCCGCATAAATGAGGCTGCCGTTGCCCGTTCGAAGGGGAGTTCGGGTTTTCTACCTTTTGTTTTCAAGAGGTGATTGTGCCAATTTACACATACTCGCATATAAGGAGAAATGGGTCGGACTCAGCTTGGGCTCAAAAGACTGGGCCCGGAATGTGTGTGCGATCGCAAAAGGGTGTGCGGCCTGAATCAATGTGCGGCCCTTTTAAGATAATAAAAAGATACCTATTAAATAATTAACCTTTTATTTATCCACCCGATCATTGATTCAAATATCACAACAATACATGGTCACAACATATAACGGGACGTGAATAGAAGCGATACGTGCATATAACGGGATGGAGTATAATAACCAAATCCCACAAAATAGGCAGATGAGTCTTGATACAACATGACTAAAACATAAGGGACATCCAGGAGCAAGAGTGAGACCACGCGTACATCCACTTTAGTTACCTGAAATACATGTAAGTTTTGGAAAATCATCAACATAATGTTGGTGTGAATTCATGCAGTTTTTGTATAGAATGTTTATATACTTGTATGAAAACATGGTATGTAATTTGTAAAGACGTATCTGAAACTGAGTTCTGTAAATGTAAGGAATACGAGATCGCTAGTGGTTTGCAAGGCCACTAACATGTGTCACGACATAGGAAGCATCCAAACCATAGGCATTTTACTTGTCGGTTAACGACTAGAGATACAAAAGCACTCCAGGTAGCACGTGGCCCAGAGTGTGGCTGCCTGAAACCCATTAGATCTAACCTTTTGTTCCGCGGTCTAGGTATATTGTTGATTAATGGTGCTTATGGCACCCTATTTGTCACATGATCTATGTGTCATTCCTTAGTTTTTGTATTCAACATACCATAGCACATGTATTTTCCCCAAGTTTAGAAAACAAGTAAAAGTTTAAAAGTGGGGACATGAACTCACAACTTTGCGTATCCTGCGCCGTAAACTTCACCGGTTGGTTTCGTAGCGTCGTGACCTATACGTGTTCTATTAATGTTAGTCACTAGACTTGTATCTCACAAGTACAAGTCACCATCTTTTGTTTATGTATATGTTCTTGCACTTTGAGTTTATATTTGTTTATACGTCTTCTTGTCAAGGTAATAAGGGTTAAAAATAATTTATATTTTCAACCTTTCAAGTATGTTACTTATATTATTTTCCCAAAAATAAATATAAGTGTTTTGTGAAATTATATTTTCAATATTATTTTTGTACAAGTATACTTAGAAAAGTCTACTTGTATTTTATGTAAATACTTGTGTATTTTGTATTCTTCACCAAAAATCAATACTTTGATTTTTATTACTTTTCGGAATTATATTTCTTAAAAATAATATATTTTTAAGACTTGTATGAAATATATATATATATATATATTGTCATGCTATAAAATATATATATGGTTATTCTTGATATTCACCCGATTTTTGCATAAACTCCATTATTTGGTAATGGTTATATAATTGTCCAAAAATACATATATAAGTCCATAGTGTCTAAATTCAATAATATGTTAAGAAATATATTTTCATAAATATATTTTCCTTGTATTTGTCCATGTGCTTCTTTGTGAGGTATTTTGTATACTTGTATACTCATGTATTTGTATGTGTATTTTTGTATTCATACTCCTTGGGAGTATTTAGTGTATTTTTCAAGTTCCTAATACACTAATATATATAGGGTTATTGGATTTTATCACCCCCAACTATCGGCCTTTGGCCGTTGCCACCCGCAACTAACACTTTGACACCCGGCACCCCCAACTTGACTTTTTGTTTGTGCTGGCACCACCCAGTTAAATCTGCACTAACTTGGTTAGTTTTTTTTGCTGACGTGGCTATTTTTTGATGACGTGTCACAACTTAGCTTATGTAGACAAGATGACATGGTGAATAGTGTCCACCAATCATCTCCATTAACTCTAATGACCCCTTGATCTTCTGAACAATGTAATGAACATTATTCATAATAAACAAATGAGCCAGAGAATTGTCTTTATAGTGCTTAGATTTGCCTTCTAAATTAAACTGCAATACCGCGATTATCCAGATCAAATGGAGAGCCAATGACTGGTGCTCATCGAGCTCATCAAAATCCATTTCGGACTCTGATAACATTCCTCGAAGAATTGCATTTTCGAGCTGCATCAAAATCCTGGAGAGTATCTCCGGTGCCTGAATTCTAATCGATTCAGCCGGTTTTGAATCGAAAACGTCATCAATATCAGGCAACAAATCGAGTAACAAATCGTGCAAATCTAAGATCTTAAACAGCTTCTCCCGCGATCTCCGGCTAATATTAATCACTTCAACGAAACTGAACAGCTGATTCGCCAGAGCTTTAACCGTTTCGATGAAACACGCATCATCTGCAGCCGTTGATCCAAGATCTTTGAAGATCTGTTTGCATAACTTCTTCTCGCTAGCGAGCCGGTGATTTTCCATCTCATGACACTGAAAAATGATGAAATGGAAGTTAGGGTTTTTAGGATTTGGTGAGTTGTGAGTGATGGTGATGAGTGGTGGAGTGGGGGGTGCCGGAACCGATGGTGGCGGAGGAGTTGAAGCTGAGGCTTTGGAGGTCGTTGGAGATATCATCATCGGAGGTCGTCGGAGAGATCATCCCTGGTGATGAAGATGAAGATGAGGCTTTGATAAGGTGTTATGAAGATGATGATTTGATTTTATTATTGAATTTGGGGATATTTATTGCCTCTTCATATACTGATATACATACACATATTGTTATATATAATTGGCCACCTCATCATGACACCTCATCAAAAACAAGCCATGTCATCAAAAAATAGCCACGTCAGCAAAAAAAAACTAACCAAGTTAGTGCGGATTTAACTTGGTGGTGCCAGCACAAACAAAAAGTCAAGTTGGGGGTGTCGAGTGTCAAAGTGTTAGTTGCGGGTGGCAACAGCCAAAGGCCGATAGTTGGGGGTGATAAAATCCAATAACCCATATATATAATACACATAATATATAGAGTTAATTACTGTTTTCGTCCCTGTGGTTTGTCAAAAATTACTATTTCAGTTTTCAAAACATGTGTTTATATTTTTCTAAAGTGTCAAAATTTTATAAAAACTTATTTTTGGAAACATGTGTTTCACCAAAACTTATATTTTTCTAAGTGTCAAAATTTTATAAAAATTTTGACATAGTTTCCCCTAAAAATGGAGGTTTCCCATGTTTTCAAAACATGTGTTTATTTTCTTTTCAACATCAAAACAATTTTCCAACAAGAATCATCAACAACAAACACTAACTTTTCCATATGAAACATCATGGTGAACTTGATTCTTGTTAAAAATGTGTAGTCTTTTAGATCTACACTTTACATATTATGATCTTTCCAAAAATAAGTGTTCTTGAGTATTTTAACAAACTTTTTATGAAACTTTATTTCATTAACCAACTCATCCATGAGTTTAATGGTCTTTAAAGTTTGTAAATCATGTTTTAAAACCACTTTTATGTTTATTAGAAAGATCATCATTTTTAACATCATGTTTAACCATGGAAATCTACCTAAGCTCCTAGGGGAGGAGAAACTCCATGTGAAATCTACCTAAGTGTGACTTCAGGATTTGAGAAGTACACTTTCTTGGTCACGAAGTTAACGAAGTGGGGATACAAGTGGATCTCGCTGAGATCCATTTTATTAGAAATTGTTCGGCACAAAGAGTCCTTCGGGGATACAGCAATTTTCTTGGTCTCGCTAGATACTATCGCAGATTCATCGCGGGATTTTCGAAGATCGCGCAGCTTTAATCTCTTTAGCACAGCAGGGTGCTATGTATTCGTGGGAGACAAAACAGGAGGACGTATTTTCAGCTTTCGAATCCCAACTCTGCAATGCACTAAGCATCATCTTTACCCGAGGGTACGGGTGATCTAGTGGTATACCATGATGGTTCGAATCAGAGTCCCAGTTATACGCCGATGCAACACGAGAAGGTGATGGCTTACGTAGTGGATTTACAAGAAGAATTATACAAGTCACAACCTGCGGTGGAAACCATGGTCTTTGGATTTAAGTTGGAGGCATTACTTGGACGGTACCAAATGCACTACTTAGACCGATTACAAGGGTCTCCCGTGTACCCTTGTTTTGAAAGAGCTAAACTTGTGAAGGCATCGCTAGATGGAGCTTTTGAATGATTTTGAGTGTGAAACCTAAACGTGTACGAGCCTCGCAGTACACCATCGACTCTAACCTACCTGATCAGATCCGTTCTGCTTGAGTCGAAGCATTGAAGGAAGAGAATTTTCGAGTTGAGTCCATGCAGGGCATGGAGGAGCAACTTTTGGCGAGTCGGATGATATTCGCTACTTCGTGGAACGAATATGGGCCCCACAACACGACAACTTTGGGAACTTGTGATGAGCGAAGCACACAAGTCTCAATATTCCACTCGTCCGGATTTTGATGGAATATATTAGGATCTAAGGATTTTGTACTGGCGACTGGGCTTGAAGGCTCATGTAGCGATGTATGTGAACGACGTTTGACTTGTACAAAAGTCAAGGTGGAACAACAGAAACCTTCAGGTTTGTGTCAGCAACCAGAAACACCCATATGGAAACGAGAACACACTGACATGGATTTTGTCACTGGTTTACTTAAGGCTCGAAACGGAAACAATATCACCTGGGTGATCGTTGATTGTCTCATGTAACCAGTACACTTTCTTGCAATCAAGGAAAATTGACAAGTCTTCGTATCCTGTGAATAATTACCTGTGAAGGGCGGTTTCTAGGCACGGGGTGCCAATTCCTGTTACCTCTGATTTTGATCTATATCTGATTTAGGACAAGCGGTACGCAACACCCTTGGCTTACGTCTAGGCATGAGCATTGCTTTTCACCGTAGGACAAACGGTCAGAGTAAACGAACCATCCTGACACTCGAAGACATGCTGTGAGCATGTGTGTGATTGACTTTAGTAAAAGTTGGAAGGACACTTACCTTACCTCTGGTTGAGTTCTACTACAGCAGTTACCATTCTAGTATTCAGACAGCTCTGTTTGAGGCATTGCATGGACGATAATGCCGATCTCCTTGTTGGACTAAGGCGGGTGACAGCCTAATCGCAAGTCCAGGACTTGTACTGAAATCTCTGAGAAGATTGTTTGGATTGGGAATCGGGTTGCGGCAACGCGTGACCGCCATGAAAGCTAATAAGCTTAGGAAACGCTGGGAGTTCACAGTAGGCGATTGTATTATGTTGAAAGTCTCACCCTGGGAGGGTGCGGTGCGCTTTGGGAAGCATGGCAAGCTTAATTTACGTTACGTTGGGCCATTCAAAACCCTGGAAAGAGTCGATAACATGGCCTACAAACTCGAGTTACCTGACGAATTGGGTAACGTTCACGAGGTCATTTATGTCTCGAACCTAAAGAAGTGTTTGTCCGATGGAGCACTTGTGATACCCTTGCTAGAGCCTAAGATTAACAACAAGTTGCAGTTTGTCGAGGAATCCATTGAAAGCATGGACCAGGAAGTCAAGGTCCGTAAGCATAGTCGAATCCCGATCGTGTGAGTTCGTTGGAACTCAAAACGTGGACCGGAGTTCACGTGGGAACGCGAGAATCAGATGAGACTCAAGTATCCGTAATTGTTCTAAACTGCGGAATCAAATTCTGTTGCGACTGGTGAATTTCGGGATGAAATTCCCTTTCAAGTTGGGGATGATGTGGCACCCGAGGAAATCCACAGTCATCCTAGTCTGTCACTTCACTTTCTTGAGACTGCTTATCAAATTTCGGGACGAAATTTCTTTCAAGTTGGGGATGATGTGACAACCGAGATTTCAAGGTCCTTTTTCCTACGAATCGCTCGTTTCACAATCCTGTTTTTACAATTTGTTTATGTGATGACATGTGTAGTTTATTTGAATGATTATAGTATGGTTATGCTTACTGGTTTAATGTTTAATGGAAACTTGGAAACTTAAAAATGACAAAGAATCCCTTGTGACGAAGGTGGATTCTTCGACACAATTCGTTGGACGAAGAATGATCCTTCGTTATCTTGGATCTCGACGAAGATTAACTTTCGTGGAACAGGTTCTTCGCCCAAAAAGGTTAGCGACCCAGATCCATTAGTGGCCCAGTAAGGTTTTAAGGTTATTTCAATTGTATACTCGGGCATGACCTGCAAAACTTAAACGGCAAACCCTAGAACTCTCTCTCTCTCACTTTCCTGTGCGACGACGGCTTTGGGTTCTCGAAACCCTTCATCCTAAGCAACCTAATCACTTCGATATCACGGTTAGATTTCTCTTGTTGACAGTATGCTGTACTTATGATGTTATTTGTTAGATGATTGATTAGGGTTTCATTGATAAGGCTGTAATTCTAGTACTTGCATGATGAGGGTTCATTGGTGTGTATGCGTTCATAGTCTGGATGAGATTGATAATTCTGCTTGATGAATTCATTCCTTGATAGAATAATAATTTGATTGTGTGTGGTCATTGGGTGATTAGGGTAATGATTGTTTGATCGGTTTGAATGATTGATATCGTTAAATGGTTAATCGATGATGATTAGGGATTATTGTAAATCATAGAATGATTCGTTATTAATAAACGACTGTAACTGTAGATTGTTTATACGAATATAAGGATGTACTGAACCATGTCATCGATCTGTAACTGTTGATACAGGGGGTAATGGGTAATCACATGAGTAACCTTGAAAACTGTCTGTCTGTTCAGTGATACATGAGTTCCGACGAAGAATTAGATACTTCGTCGACATGTTTTTGACGAACAATGGGATACTTCGTCGACATGTTTTTTACGAACAATGGGATACTTCGTCGACATGTTTTTGACAAACAATGGGATACTTCGTCGACATGTTTTTGACGAAGAATAGGAACCTTCGTCATATTTACTTCTGGACGAAGTATGGACCATCGCCATGAAGGATCTTCGTCATGAAGGTTCCTCGTCTGGGTAGGTAACCCACTGTGCATGTTGAATATGATAATGGACATTGTGTTATGATTACTATCTGATATATGATAACAATGTTGGTGATGAATGAGAAACCTGATTGACTTGTGTAAATTAGAACACTCGCATGTTGTGTGTTGTTATGTGACATTCAATGGGGTATGGACTTGTATGAGAATCGGATATGTGCTACATGTTGCGTAGTGATCTTTGTGATGAATGTAAACTGTGTAAATACGTGACTTAATTTATCACGAAACTGATTTCATTGGTAACCACGGTAGGGTTGGTTGACTAACTGGAACGGGTAACTAAATATACCGAGCAATTCTAAGGTGAGTTCACTGCTCTTTTCTAAGCATGCGTCCCGGGGAGGGACATCGGGTAAATATTCCGGGGAGGAATATTTGGTAATGGGTTTGACTGGAATGTTAAACTCGGGATGTTGGTTAATACACTCATATCTATCATTTAAGTTTTATCATATACCGAATAGGTTACTGGGGAGGCAACGGGGTTATTAGTTGATAGCGCTATTAGGTTTGGCACCCTCACACTGTACCGGGGAGGACGAGCGTGAACTAATTACCTTAACCACTTGACCAATGTTTGATAGAGCATTGGGGAAGGGCAAATAATCTGGTGCCATCTGCGGTAATCGAGTTATTAACAACATCGAATCTCTGAAATGTTTTAAACTCATATCTGGTAACTAAACGTGTTAACAAAACTTTGAACTCACCAGCGTTGTTTGATACACTTGTCGGCATGCTTGTAGGTCGTTAGATTCATGGTTGGAACTTGCTATCTGGGAGTGCTGGAGTGGTCATGGGTCGTAACTCTTGAATACATGTTCTTTGGTTTCATACACTTGTTTGAAACAGTTGAATAACAAAGTACATTATGCTTCCGCTGAACGTTTTGGTTTAAGTTATGATTTGGAACTATTTTATGAAATGAATGGAATCTTTTTTAATATATTGTTGTAGTTCAATGTGATTAGTGGCTGGATCCTGGTGCGTCACATATCCCGCGGTGTTTCCGCATGTGGTATTTTGGGGGTGTGACATATTGAAGTTATGATATCCGAATAGTTCGTTTTACTATCTGAATACATTATGTGTGAATATCCAAAATTTGAATATTCGAAATTTCGGATACGATTTTGGATAGTGAAACAGATATCCGAAAATATGAAAAAAAATTATTATTTAAGAATGTTAAAAAATATACTTAACAATTTCAATAAAAAATACTTCGGATATCCGAATTATCCAAAATATAAAAAAAATATGAAATATATGAAATATCCAGATTTTTATTAATAGTTATAATTAAATATTTTTAATTTTTTTTTTGGATGTGATCTTTGACAGTGAAACGGATATCCAAAAATATGAAAGAAAAAATATTATCTAAGAATGTTAAAAAAATACTTAAAAACTATAATAAAATCATGAGTTAATTACACAGATGGACACTGTGGTTTATAGCAAGTTTCATTTTTGGGTACTAACTTTTTTTATCAGGTTTAGGTTTCATGGTTTTACTTTTGTAACACATTTGGGTACTAACACCAAACTTAGTTAATTTTTATGTTAAATTTCAATAAAATAACTAAAATACCCTTCCATTTTAAAAGGACCATTTATCTCCTTACTCTATTTTTAATTCCAATGACAATTTATGGAGCTCAATAAATCAACCAAATGTAAGGTTAAGGGGTTGTTTAGCAACTTTTGAATGCGTAAGTGTTGAACCAGTAAGATAGTAAGATGTCTGAACTATTAAGAGTGAGTGTAATGTTAACTATTCAGAGTCAATGTCTGACAAATGACAAATTCAGACAAGAGGTCTAAACATTCAGATTCATTATAATGATTAACTATTCAGAGGTAAATGTCTGAACCATTAGACATCTGCTCTCGCCAAACAAACAATTTGAATCATTAATTGCTGAACAAGTGAAAGGAGATCAATTTGACCAACAAACACCCCCTTAGGGTGTCCGGAGTGGGGGCGGTAAACCCACCCGGCACCATCCCACCGCCAACATGTTGCCGAAAATAGTTTGCCGAAAAGGTGTAGAAAATCGGTGAGGGAACACTGATTCGGGGAGAGGGAGGAAGGAGAGAGAGGGAGGGTATTGTGGGTGGGGTTCATTCCTATCTCAACCAATCACGCATTTTTCCTTTTTTTAAATAGTTTACCACTTCACCAAGTGTCTAAACCATTGCCAACTGATGCGCGTTTAAGTGTCGTATATATTAGGTGTATATTTTAAGCCCTTTTTAACACTTATTTTAGCCAAGTTTTAAATTTATAAAACACGATATTTCACTAACACTAAACACACATATGGGCAAGTGCACCCATCGTTGAGTGTAGTATAGCGTTGGTAAGATACCGAGGTCGTCCAAGGACACAAGAGCTTTTAATACCGGTTTATCCTCAACGTCTAACCAAAACAAAAGTTTAGAAAAATGTTTTAAACTAAGAAAAATAAAACTAACTAAAATGCTGAAAATAAAAATAAAAGAAAAACAGATAGACAAGATGAATCACTTGGTTCCGACTCGTATCTAGTATAACCTTTGATTATTTCCGCACTTTTGCACATAATTAAGAGATTATCTTAGTTATTGTAGTAGGCCCCTCTTTTGAAGGCGACGTTACCCTCACCCCAGTAGTTTGAGTCAGCAGGGATACAATCCTAAAAGGGTGGATTATTGGAAGATAATGAATTAAGTTATTAATGCAGTATTGTGGTAGGCCCCGCTTTTGGCGGTGACGTTACCCTCGGCTAAGTAGTCTGAGTCAGCAGGGATACGGTCCTAAATAGCCGGGTTATAGTATTAATAGTAGTTAACTTATGAGGGGATCAAAGAGTTCGGACCCCCGCCATCCAATACCGTGAAGTATTGAAGGAGGTCCTACTAAATTTGACCCAGGTCCATTGCAGGACCTCTAAACGCTGAACAATGGCAAGACCTTTACCAAACCGTTCCCTTAACCCCCTACCAGGTAGCCAACATACCTCCATATAGACCGTGGAGATATGAATGGTGAAAATCCTTTATTTTATATAGACAGTAAAATAATGCCAAGACACCACGGACAAACGATAAGGAAAGATCACCTTCAACATAAGTAACTAGTTATTAAAGTCATTAATACAAAACCAAATAAAAAGTGCAAAAGATTAGAAATAAAAAGTATTATACTAGACACTTTGTCTTCACCAAGTGATGTAAGAGACTTAGGCAAACATGGCCTTGATTGTCAAGAACTCTTACGATCAATCTTGGATCCCGAGACGACCCACACACTCTATGATGGACAATGGATGATGGTGGTGGATGATGGTGTTGTGATGGTGGTGGGTGGTGGATGAAGTGTGAGAGAGGTGGTGTGCCAAGGGATGAGTTGCAATGAAACCAAGCACTCCTATTTATAGGCTGAACAGAAGCCTGGGCACGGCCCCGTGTTCGCTGGGCACGGCCCCGTGCCCGTCTGACACTCTCTCTCTTCATTAATTGTAATTCGCAATTACAATTAATGCGCCTGCAGTACTTTCGGCACGCCCCCGTGTCCGCTGAGCACGGCCCGTGGTGGGCAATAGAAGCTTCTATAGGTTTGTCTTTTCTGCTGCTTCTTGGGCACGGCCCCGTGCTGGCTGAGCACGGGGCGTGTTCAGCCTTCTGTTTTCTCTATTTTGCTTTGGAAGGTGCCGTTGAGGGTTCGGGCAGTCCACTATTGTTCCTTTTCTTGTATTTATGTTGGATTTAGCTGTCTTTTTGCTTCTTTTGCGTTTTTGAGCTCATTTAATCCTGAAAATACAAAAGGAAGACAAAAACACTCTTTTTCCAATATTAGTACTAAAAAAGGGTTAGTTTTATGCCTCATTTGATGTAATTTATATGTTGCATTTTACACACATCAAATACCCCCACACTTGAACTTTTGCTTGTCCTCAAGCAAAACTCTTTAATATGTGGCTTACACTCCCAAATGGAATAGGTAGAAGAGAAGGTTTTGGGCTTGTCATAGAGTGTCGGGATTTCCAAGATCTTTTTGGGTTTTATTTTTATTTATTTACACTCCTATTCGTAATGATTTATTTAGAACTGTTCATAAAAGAAATTACTTATTTGGGCATAACATGCCTTTTTTAAAATTCTATTTATATACAAGTTCACATACCTCGCGGGGAAATCACTCACACTCGGCCGAAGGTGTATTTTTAGTGAATCACTCGAGAGCGGCACGGAACTTATTCCTACCATAGGCTTGCCAAGAAATCAATCCTCCTCCTTTTTAACTTTTATACCTTTGTAGATATCAAGAGGACTTTGTGGGTTAAGGGTTGGCTAGGGTTAAAGGTAGGTGGTTGGGTTAGTGGTTAGTAGAAAAAGGGCTAAAAAGCGTAACAAGTGTCGGTTTTCGTATTTTTGCAACTTTTTATTTTTGATGAAGCTTTTATTCAAACAAAGTTATTTTTTATTACTTTGTTTGTTTATTTTCTTTTTGCTTCATTTTTTTTTTTACGAAAAACCGAACTTGTTACTAAAATAAAAGGTTAAAAATGAAAAAGGTTTTGGTGGGTGAAAAGGGTTTTTGTTTGGGTGATGAAACGAAAAGGTTTAGGCTCAAAGGGGCTAACTAGGGGGATTTTTGGGTAGGTGGTAAAAGAAAAAGAAAAATAATGGTGTAGAAGTGAAAAAGGTTAGTCCTAATGCCTCCATCATGTACTTACTCGGGTTTAAGTTGATAAGGACCGGGAATGTATTGTCATGGCAAGTTCTAGAGTTGTAAGAACCAAGCGGCTATTCACACAAGAAACGAAAAATGAGCATTTAGTCAAATGATATGAAATTGTGTGCTCAATAAAGGCTCAAAACTCACTTTTGTGGGAATGGGTTTTTATGTGATCAAGTATATATAATCAAATTTTAAATAAGTTTGTCATGCCTTTTCATAATTTTCTTATGTTGGTTCTTTTTTATCACTACGCTATCGGTTGTAAATTTGTAAAAATATAACCTTTTTGAGAACTTGAATTTCCCGAGTTAAACCTAGACAAGAAAAAAAATGAAATTTTTGAAAAAATTTGGGGTGATTAGCGGTTCCAATAGAGTTTTGTGTAAGGCTTGTATTTAGGACTTGCAAAATTCAAGGTTTTAGCATCCCCCCACACTTAAATTACACATTGTCCTCAATGTGTCCCAAAAATAAATTTTTAGGTTGATTAGATGTGTAAAATAGTGTTTAAAAAGCAAAAATTTGTGTTACTGGGCACTGAACACGGCCCCGTGTTATCCGGGCACGGCCCCGTGTTCAAGTGCCAGTAACAAAATTGAAATAAGAGAAACAGAAGTCTGGACACGGGGGCGTGTTGGGTGAACACGGCCCGTGTCCAGTTACCTGTACTGGGCGTTTTCTGCAGGTGGTTCGACACGGGGCCGTGTTGGTTGGGCACGGCCCGTGTTGAACCTTCTGAAATGGAGAAAATTGTCGGGTTGCCTTGTTCTTGTGCATAGGAGCATTTTGCTCGTTCCCCTTTTCATCCTTTACCACCATGAGTGTGTTTTATTCCTGAAAATTAAACTAGCTAGAAAACATAAAAACTAATCTAAATTAAACTAAGGATAGTTCCGTGGAATGCCTCCATGGTGCGCCACGTTTATAAGGGTCCTTGGCTAGACCCGAAGCCTGGTCATATGTTACCCAAGTGGGATGTGTTGCATCCCATGTTACACCGTCGGAGAGCGTCATCCAAGCTTGAGTCTATGACCTTCATGTAGTTGACCGGATCTTCTTCCTCTACTTGCTTTCCACATTCAAATTTCACTTCCTCATCCCCAAACTTTAATGTTATAGTTCCGTCATTCATATCCACCAATGCTTGAGCGGTGGCTAGGAATGGCCTCCCGAGGATGAGAGGAACCTCGGTGTCTTCTTCCATGTCTAGGATAACAAAGTCGGTTGGAAAGACGAACTTGTCGACCTTAACTAGAAGATTTTCGGCGACCCCATGTGGGAATTTGACGGACCTGTCGGCGAGTTGTATGCTCATCTTTGTAGGGCTTGTTGTTCCTAGGCCGAGTCGCTTGAACATTGAGGTGGGCATGAGGTTGATGCTAGCCCCAAGATCGGCTAAAGCATTTCGGACGGGGGACTCCCCAATCGAACAAGGGATTGTGAAGCTCCCGGGGTCGATTTTCTTTTGTGGAAGTTTGTTGAGTACTAGAGCTGAGCATTCTTCGCCTAGGTTAACTAATTGCAATGATTCAATTTTCCTTTTGTGAGTGAGGAAATCCCTCATGAATTTTGCATATTTAGGCATTTGGGTTAGGACCTCAATAAAAGGAATATTAACATGCAATTGTTTTAGCAAGCTTTCGAACTTTGCGAATTGCTCATCGGTCTTTTGACGATTTAACCTACCGGGGTACGGGATTGGAGGAGTCTTGGTGGGCTCTTGATTTGTTGTAGAAGCCTTTTCTGGCGCAGGAGGAGTCATAGGCTGGCTAGAATGGCTTCTTTCATTTGGCGGCAATGGAGCATCCTCGGGACCCACGGTTCGAGTTCTTAATGTGATGAGATGGACTTGTGCCTTTGGGTTCGGTTCGGTATTACTGGGTAATGCGCCTTGTGGTCTCTCGGAGAAATTTTGAGCTAGTTGATTTAATTGTTTTTCAACGTTCTGAATGCTAGCTTGTTGATTTCTAAAATTTGATTCCAATTGTTGAAATCGATCCGAGTTTTTCTTTTCAGTGTCAGAGATGAGGCGAGATACCGTATCTTCAAGCCTTTCTCTTCCACCTTGTTGTTGAGAAAAATTTTGCAGTTGTTGAAAATTAGTTCGTTGGTTTTGTTGGTTACTACTATTGCCGGGATCTCTCCAACCAAGATTTGGGTGGTTACGCCATCCTTGGTTGTAGGTACCCATTGGAGGACCCGACGGCCTAGGTCTATTATCCAAGTAGTTTACCGTTTCAGCTTGTTCATCTAATTCTTTCATACAACTCCAATTTTCATGTGACCCACCACACCCTTCACAAGCCATAACCGAGGCCGTTTTTGTCATTTCTAGCCTTTTGATTTTTGAAGAGAGGGCCTCGATTTGGGCTTGTAAAGATGTGCTTTCATCAACCTTATGGGCGCCCGGGGCAATAGATTTATTACCCCGGGGAGTGTGCCATTGAAAATTGGTTTGAGCAATTTCCTCAATTTGGTTATATATTTCATTTGGGCGACGATTACCTAAGAGTCCCCCGGAGCTTGAATCAAGTGTTTGTCTTGTGTGTGGCAACAATCCATTGTAGAAAGTGGATACTTGTTGCCATACCGCTAGACCATGGTGAGGACACTTTCTTAGAAGCTCCTTGAACCTTTCCCAAGTTTCATATAAGGATTCCCCATCCTCTTGTGAGTATGTATTAATTTCAGTCATTAATTTAGCCGTTTTAGCAGGAGGGAAATACTTATACAAAAACTTTTGGGCGAGTTCATCCCAGGTGTTTACCGATCCAGCTGGGAGGGTGTTAAGCCAAGCCTTAGCTCGGTCTTTTAGTGAAAAAGGAAACATACGAAGGCGGATGGCGTCATTTGATGCTCCATTGATCCGAAAGGTATCACATATTTCTAAGAAGTTAGTAATATGTAGATGGGGATCCTCGTCCGCAAGCCCGTGGAAGGTTGCGGAGTTTTGGAGCATTTGTATCAAATGCGGCCGAAGTTCGAAGTTGTTGGCCTCGACATTCGGGGCATTGATAGCGGCGCCAAGATTGCCTACGGTAGGCCGTAGGTAATCCATGAGGGTACGTTGGTCCGCCATTGGAAGTGGGTCCCCCGAAGCTTTCTCTTGATTTTTAGCTTTTAGTCTTTTTCTGAGAAAGCGCTCGGGTTCTTCTAGGGGTTCTTTTATGTCTCTACTAGAACTGGAGCTCATGCACTACGTAGGAGGTTCAAATGTGGCGCCTGGGTTCCAAGTCCTGCAACAAAAACAGAAAAGAACGCTGGTCAGAATGTTCACCACGGCCCCGTGCTCAATGAACACGGCCCGTGTTCAGAGGCGCAGTAATTGATTTCTGGATCCCTGTTACTGGGAGTTGGACACGACCCCGTGTTGCACCGACACGGCCCCGTGTTCAGCTCTCTGTAACTCAGAAAATAAAAACTGCCAGTGATGATTGCTGGGCACGGCCCGTGTCTGACCGGGCACGGCCCGTGCTGAGCGCTGCAGAAGCTGAAAAACTAAGAAAATCCTAAAAAACAAATAAAAAGAAAAATAAAAGATGATTAGGCCGTTGATTCCTAACTTTCTTAAAATCCTTGTGTCCCCGGCAACGGCGCCAAAAACTTGATGCGCGTTTAAGTGTCGTATATATTAGGTGTATATTTTAAGCCCTTTTTAACACTTATTTTAGCCAAGTTTTAAATTTATAAAACACGATATTTCACTAACACTAAACACACATATGGGCAAGTGCACCCATCGTTGAGTGTAGTATAGCGTTGGTAAGATACCGAGGTCGTCCAAGGACACAAGAGCTTTTAATACCGGTTTATCCTCAACGTCTAACCAAAACAAAAGTTTAGAAAAATGTTTTAAACTAAGAAAAATAAAACTAACTAAAATGCTGAAAATAAAAATAAAAGAAAAACAGATAGACAAGATGAATCACTTGGTTCCGACTCGTATCTAGTATAACCTTTGATTATTTCCGCACTTTTGCACATAATTAAGAGATTATCTTAGTTATTGTAGTAGGCCTCTCTTTTGAAGGCGACGTTACCCTCACCCCAGTAGTTTGAGTCAGCAGGGATACAATCCTAAAAGGGTGGATTATTGGAAGATAATGAATTAAGTTATTAATGCAGTATTGTGGTAGGCCCCGCTTTTGGCGGTGACGTTACCCTCGGCTAAGTAGTCTGAGTCAGCAGGGATACGGTCCTAAATAGCCGGGTTATAGTATTAATAGTAGTTAACTTATGAGGGGATCAAAGAGTTCGGACCCCCGCCATCCAATACCGTGAAGTATTGAAGGAGGTCCTACTAAATTTGACCCAGGTCCATTGCAGGACCTCTAAACGCTGAACAATGGCAAGACCTTTACCAAACCGTTCCCTTAACCCCCTATGATGGACAATGGATGATGGTGGTGGATGATGGTGTTGTGATGGTGGTGGGTGGTGGATGAAGTGTGAGAGAGGTGGTGTGCCAAGGGATGAGTTGCAATGAAACCAAGCACTCCTATTTATAGGCTGAACAGAAGCCTGGGCACGGCCCCGTGTTCGCTGGGCACGGCCCCGTGCCCGTCTGACACACTCTCTCTTCATTAATTGTAATTCGCAATTACAATTAATGCGCCTGCAGTACTTTCGGCACGCCCCCGTGTCCGCTGAGCACGGCCCGTGGTGGGCAATAGAAGCTTCTATAGGTTTGTCTTTTCTGCTGCTTCTTGGGCACGGCCCCGTGCTGGCTGAGCACGGGGCGTGTTCAGCCTTCTGTTTTCTCTATTTTGCTTTGGAAGGTGCCGTTGAGGGTTCGGGCAGTCCACTATTGTTCCTTTTCTTGTATTTATGTTGGATTTAGCTGTCTTTTTGCTTCTTTTGCGTTTTTGAGCTCATTTAATCCTGAAAATACAAAAGGAAGACAAAAACACTCTTTTTCCAATATTAGTACTAAAAAAGGGTTAGTTTTATGCCTCATTTGATGTAATTTATATGTTGCATTTTACACACATCACCAACACTTTTCACCAAAGTTTAAACACTTTTGACTGATTGACATGGCGCCAGAGCCGTCCCCGAGAATCACAAAAAAAATTTGGGCCTCGTGCGGGACAAAAAATTTGGGCCCCTCCCTATAATTGGTATTGATCGAATTTTGGTTTCGTTCGATGTCATACGATACGGGCACTCAATAATAAATTTTATGGCCAAGAGGTTTATAAACATAAATAAATTGTAATATACTAAAGTTGTAATACTACATTACCTCATATGACATTTTTATATTTTACTCATACATTTTATAATAAAAGTCATTATATTTTACTCCTACATTTTAGAGTTAATTACATAGTTAGTCCCTGTGGTTTGTATAAACTAACATACTTAGGTACTAATACTTTAAAATCACATTCTAGGGTATTAACTTTTCATTTTTTAACGTTTGGATGTATTAACGTTATTTGTAGGTTTAAAATCACATTCTATTAGTACCTAAGTATGTTATTTTGTGCAAACCACAGAGACTAACTATGTTAATACACTAGAAGTTAATACCTCTAAACGTTACAAAATGAAAAGTTAATACCCTAGAAGGTGATTTATACACTAGAAGTTAATACCTCTAAACGTTACAAAATGAAAAGTTAATACCCTAGAAGGTGATTTTAAACTATTAGTACCTAAGTATGTTATTTTGTGCAAACCACAGGGACAAACTATGTAATTAACTCTACATTTTATAATAAAAGTCACTTTTAGATGAAAGATATACCTATGGCTAAGTTATAACGATACACAACTAAAATGAAGATATAAAGTTATATGAGAAATTTGCATCATCTTTTTTGTATATAATTTTGTTTTATTATCAAGTGCGCTTGGAAATATTGATACTGCTTTTGCAAGATTTGACCAAGTTGTATAGACAGTATTAACGTGGAATTAATAAAAAAGGACAAAAAAAATTTGTTGAAAAGGGAGGGATCGAACTTGTATGCATTCTTTCATTGTTTCAATACTGAACCAATACACCAAAGGGCCATCTTTTAATTGTTTCAGAAATATATTCATTTGGGATTTAAAACTCTGTAAAGCTGAATAAAAAAGGGTATCAGAATCGAACTGGAGACTTCGAAGATATAGTAGAAAGCGTTTACCAACTGAGCTAGAGTTGTTTTCAATCAGAAATATTTATAGTATTTATAATATATATAACTTTTTATAAACTTTTCGGGCCCTTTAACAGTTTGGGCCTCGAGCCGTCGCCCGGTTTGGCCGGCCCAATAACCGGCCCTGCATGGCGTTGATTGGTTTTTTGGTTTCCCACTCAAAGTGTTTAACCACTCCCTACACCCTTAGTATCAAACATAACTACCAATTTGATCATTGACAAAGCTCACGCAAAAGTCAAAATCACCCACAAAACTCCCACAATATCTCTCTGGAATGTAAAAAATGGATTGGATTTCGAGGATGATTACCGTTTGTAGCTTGGTCATCTTCTTTTTTTCATCTTCTGAATCATTTTATCTACCTGGTGTTGCTCCTGTTGACTTTCAGAGGGTAAGTACTTTGAACTCGTGGTTACGAATCAATTATGCTTTGCTTACTTCATCAAATTGGCGTTTATGAATTGAGTTTGAAATTTGGGTTTATGGTTTTGTGTAATTGTGTTTCAGATTGAGGAGTTAAGTAGGTCATTCTTATGTGATTCAGAGTGATTTGTGTTTAAAAAGATTATTGGGGTGTAAACGAGCCAAGCTGCTCGTGCGCTACTCGAGGAGGGCTCGCTAAAAGCTTGAGTCTAGTTGAGATTAAAGAGACTTAAGCCTAAAAATAAGTTTCATTATTTGTATAAGAGTTAAATGTCAATTTAGTCCATGTGGTTTGAAACATTTTGCCAGTTTAGTCCAAATGTTTCATTTTTCGCCAGTGGGTCCAAAAAGGTTTCACCGTTGCCATTTTGGGTTAACTTCATCCATTTTTTCTGTTAACGAGAAGAGCAATTCGGTCACTTTATATGGCCAAATTGCCCTTCTAGTTAACGGAATTGCATATTAAATGACCGAATTGCCCTTCCCGTTAACAGAAAAAATGGATGAAGTTAACCCAGTGGACTAAAATGGCAACGATGAAACAAAAAATGGACCCACAGGCAAAAAATAAAACCTTTGGACTAAACTGACAAAATGTTCCAAACCACAGGACTAAAATGACATTTAACTCTTTGTATAATTTGTATTTGTTTTATCTAATATATATTATGTTATATATAACACTTATAATTATAAATATATATATATATAAATAATGAAAATATATAAATGAATTAATAAATAATAAATTAGCCGAACCCGGGCTTGAAAACCTTCTCACGAGCCGAGCTTGAGCTTTAGAAATAAAGCTCAAAACAAGCCGAGCTTGAGCTCTTGTAAGTTCAACGAGCCGAACTCGAGTCTAGGCAAACTCTGGGCTCTGCCCGGCTTGTTTACAACCCTAATTCTTAGACCATGCATAGTGGAAGACACCCCACCCTTGGGCGTTTTGCGCCATGTGGCAGTCCAGTTAGCAAGGGGGCTTTATGGGGCGTTTTCTAAAATGGGTGTAGTGGGGATGTGGGCATTATGTTAAAAGGGGTGTAAAGAATTAAATAAATAAAAAAAACCATCAAAAAAAGTGATTGGCCAAAGAAAAAGATGGTTATCTGTGATTGGCCAACAATATCTTCATCCGGCGTTGATTTTACAACGCTCCAGCCAAATTTTTGTATAAAAACGCCCACGGGGGCGGAGAAGATGGCGTGGTGGGGCGTTGTTTTATAAAACACGCCCAAAAAACGCTTGAGTACGGGTGATCTTAACATTTTTCGTTGTCCGACTGTTGAAAATCAGAAATTGTTATAAACCTTTATAATCATTTTAAATATATTTCTAGTGTTTTTTAATCTCTCTAACCATCAAAGGCTGAACCAGAGGGTGGTCACGACTCGAGGGTCTGCTAACCCCAGCCACGGGAACTTGTTGATGGTTTAATATATAAAGTCTTGAGATTTTTCTAGTGAAAAACATTATTTGGAGTTTAGACCCTGTAGTTGTAGCCGACTAGCCGGTAACTAAGAGAGACCCCTCCCATAAAAAAAGTTCTGGGTCCGCCACTACTAACCATTTTATATAATTTTCATCCTTTACATTTGCTAGGGTGATCTGCTTCAAGTCAAAGTCAACAAGTTGTCATCTACCAAGACACAACTTCCTTATGACTATTATTACTTGCACTACTGTCAACCCAGACATATTCAAAACACCATAGAAAATATCGGTGAGCTGCTAAGCGGCGATCGCATTGAGAATTCAGTGTACATGGTGAGAATGTTATCTCTTTTTTGGTTCCATCTAGTTTCTGCAACCAACCTTATTTTAACTAATACACCACATATATCAGATGCCACATATGCGAATTATACTTGTGTTAAAAGTGTTAAAATCGCTATAAGTTCGAAAACATTAGTCTCTTGTTGAAAGTTATATCTGAAAATGATTAATGATGTCATTAGATATTCAAATGTCAAGGATATACTAAGATGATATTAAGATGTCATGTCAGCAATTTTTTTTTAAATCATAAAAAATGAGCCGCTGCCCATCGTCATTTAATTTGTTGCTACAATCACTAATATGGGGTGGAGTGCGGGGAATAGTGGCGGTGACCGCTCATCGCGCAGTAACACCGCCGCCAACCCCTTAAATGGAGCGGTGAACTGAAATATCCGGGGACTGCTCACTGAATGCTATTCGACCCATTTTTTGACCGTTGGTGTGTCAAACGGGGAGTGGAGAGGAAGAGCACAGCACCCGTTACGTTTGAGTGCAAAATGGGGAATGGAGAGGGGATTTGACATGGCAGAGTTACCAGAGTATGATTGGTTGGGGTGGAGAGGGGACTACTCCCCTCGAGTGGAGCGCCCCTTACACCCTAATATACTGAACTTGATTGCTAGATTCGGTAATATAATTATAATGGAAGTTGGTTTCTATTTTGCGCCTGGTTTAATCATAAATAGTTTTTAATTAAAGTAACTTTCTCGAGCCCGAGAAGCAATCCCGGGTGTCGGGAGATAACCAAGTTATATTTATATTTAATAAAATGTCACAGTATATGCCACATGGCATATACATGTACACTAAAATGCAAGTTACTAAGTTGGTTCCTAAATCCAGAAAAAAAGTATGAAGTTTGTTATTATTTCGTGCATTTTGCCATCTTATTATATGTTAACTGTTATGATCACGTTCTTAATCGTCATTTCAGTTTCAAATGCAAGAGGAGCTACCATGCCAAGTTGTTTGTCGAGTAAAGCTCGACGCTAAATCTGCAAAAAGTTTCCAGGATATGATTGATGATGAGTATCGGGTTAATATGTATGGTTTGTCACTAGTTTACAATATATTGTATTCTTAATGTGTCAATTTCGATAAATAGGTCAATTTGGGTTATGTTACATATTTTACATTGGGGAAGTTACGAGGGAAACATGTCAATTGGGTTGAACGGTTCAAACGGGTCGAATTCCACCCAAGTTGTATGTTTATCTCTAAGTCCATAACGGGTCAAGCGGGTAAACTTTAAAAATTATTAAAAGCCGGTAGTGTGGCACTCAAATTGTATTTTAACGCCAGCCTCCTTGTGAACGGGCAGATACGAGTTATAACATGTCAAACGAGTATATTGAAAAGTGTCCTACGCTGTAAACGGGTCAAACGGGTTGGAATGTCACACAAAGTGTCTTTCAATGCATAAAACCTCCTAAGTTGTATTTTTAAAGGAAACATATAAATATATTGGAAGAGTAAAATGCCAAAATCGTCCATGAGGATTGGGCAGATTTGCGACATCCATCCAAAAAAGTTTCTTTTTTTTTTCAACTGGACCCTTCACGTTTGCATTCTGTTGCCAGTTCCATCCATTAGTTTAAACGGAGTTAGCGAATTGGATGGAACTGGGCCACTGGCAACAAAACACAAACGTGAAGGGTCCAGTTGCAAAAAAAAAAAGTTTTTTGGATGGATGTCGCAAATCTGTCCAAACCTCAAGGATGATTTTGACGTTTTACTCTATATTGAAATAAAGTTTGTAATGGTATTTGACTCACTAACTATTAATAAAAGGTTTAACCTTTAGTTTTTATAAATGACTTATTTTATACTTGTAATCTCTAGCACTAATTTTATTTTTATTTTTATAATACAATGCAGGATTTTGGATAACTTACCAGTTGCTGTTCTTAGGCAAAGACTTTATGGTAGTCAATCAACCGTTTATGAACATGGTTTTCGTGTTGGGTTCAAAGGAAGCTATGCTGGGGTGAGTTCCATATACGAAAAAATATACGTCACGGATTTAATATTTTTTTTTAAATAAATTTGTTTGTTTTTATTTTCAGAGCAATGATGAAAAATATTTCATCAATAATCACCTGAGCTTCAGAGTCATATATCACAAGAATCCGGACACCGATTCTGCTCGAATTGTCGGGTTCGAAGTTACTCCACACAGGTTTATTTTCTCATCCCTGCTTTTCATGGAGGAAAACCGAAAACCAAGATATAGTGACCCGTTTACTTATAAACGGGTCGATTTGGGCTATGTATTAAACTGATCATAAATTAAAAAAAGGTTTGTCTAAACTTCAATGCTAACATATTCAACAGCATCAGTCATGAGTACACAGAGTGGGGCCCTCAAATAACTACATGTAACAAAGATACAAAAAATATAATTCGAGGAGGCACTATACCACAAACGGTTGATACAGATGCGGAAGTTGTATTTACATATGATGTGACTTTCAAGGTACATTCTTGAGAAACTTTAGCCTTATATATGAGTTAGTTTCAACTCATTTATTCATATACAGGTCAATTTGGGTTGGGTTTTTATCTCAATGGGCTGATAAAATGAATAGGTACAAAAGATTGGTTTAGATTGGTTGAACGGGTCAAATGGGTAAAAGAAAATTGACCATTGTTTGACTACACCACCTGTCCGTCATAAAAAATATAGCAGGTGAACCTATTTAAATATTTTTTCCCACGGCGACTTATTTCAACTTGAGTCCATATTGATTGGAACCCGTTTAAATCGAACTAAATAGATACCTTTTTCGTGAAAATTTAAAAGGGTTAGAAAATAGACTAAAATGGTTTGCAGTACACCGACCCGACCCGTTTTGACCCATAGTATAAAATGACCCATTTCAACCGAACCTTATTCCATATTTTCAATTTTTCAGGAAAGCGACATTGAATGGGGTTCGCGTTGGGACGTCTACCTACTTACAAACGACGATCCACTCCACTGGTTTTCCATCAAAAACTCTTTAATTATCGTCCTCTTTCTTTCGGGGATGTTAGCGATGATCATAATGAGAACACTTCACAAAGATATCTCGAACTTTAACCAGTTAGACCCACAAGACGAGTCAGAAGAAGAAACGGGCTGGAAAGTCGTCCATGGAGACGTTTTTCGGGCCCCCGTTAATTCCGGGCTACTTAGTGTTTATGTCGGGGCTGGTGTCCAAATCTTTGGGATGACACTCACCACCCTGATATTTGCTTTATTGGGCTTCTTATCACCCTCGAACCGTGGTGGTCTTATGACGGCCATGGTCCTGTCATGGTTTTTCATGGGCTTATTCGCGGGCTTTTCCTCAGCCCGCCTTTACAAAGCATTAAAGGGTACCGAGTGGAAGGAAAACACTTTAACAACATCGTTTATGTTTCCCGGTATATCATTTGCAATCTTTTTTGTCCTCAATGCCTTAATGTGGGGACAAAGTTCGTCCAGAGCCGTACCCTTTGGCACCATGTTTGTTCTTGTTTGCTTATGGCTCGGGATTTCGGTACCTTTAGTCTTTGTTGGCAGTTACTTGGGGTTCAAGAAACCCGTTATTGAAGATCCGGTTAAAACAAATAAAATCCCTCGACAAGTTCCCGAACAAGCTTGGTACTTAAAGCCCGTTTTCACAATTCTCGTTGGCGGCATTTTTCCTTTCGGTGTGGTTTTTATCGAGTTTTTCTTCGTTTTAACATCCGTTTGGCTCAACCAGTTTTACTACATAGTCGGGTTTTTATTCATCGCTTTTGTGATATTAATAATAACGTGTGCGGAAACAACAATCATTTTGTGTTACTTCCATTTGCGCGGTGAGGACTATAACTGGTGGTGGCGGGCTTATTTGACCGCTGGTTCATCGGCTTTATATCTCTTTTTATACTCGGTTTTCTACTTTTTCACCAAGTTGGAAATTACGAAATTTGTTTCATGCGTTTTGTATTTCGGGTACATGTTAATTGCTTCGTACGCGTTCTTTGTATTGACGGGTACGATCGGGTTTTATGCTTGTTTATGGTTTGTGTGGAAAATTTATTCATCTTTGAAGATCGATTAGTATCACATTTGGCTTTATAAACAAATAGACATGTATGATGTCTATTTGTTTTTGTTTATGTATATAAATCTTTGTTGTCATAGAGGATAAGCGAACAATATTAAATAAAAGATAAAAAAAAAATGGTATGTTACTATTTAGTTCACTCTCTTTTTCCTATTATATTTGACCATATGTTACTATTTTTAAATTTTAGATAAGATAGATAATATTAGTATGTCACTATTTAGTTCACTCTCTTTTCCCTATTATATCTGACCATATATAAATCATAAATGTATTTAGTTCTTTATTTAAAACTAGAACTACCACCAGCCGTAATGCGGGGATTCGTTAGTCATATATCATGTTAAATAAAAGGCAAATGTTTCTTACATGACCGCGAGCTTGTGTGTAAAACATAGAAAATAATAACTAAGTTGATCTCTGACCCCCGCGTTGTGACATACCTTTCAAATGGGGAAATAGACGCGCGGCGACGGGTCTGTCAAACCGGAAAAAAAATAGATGAAAAAACGTCAAACTCCACACGCACGTCGCAGCGTGTTAACTTGGAAATTTAGAACAAAAGGTTAAATGGAAAACTTGCGAAAGATGAAAAGTATAAGGGACCAAAGTTGAAAGTAAAAAAATGTTGGGGTTAAATTGTAAAAGATGAAAAGTTTTGGGTTAAAAGTAAAAAAAAATTAAAGAGGTTAAATTATAAAATATGAAAACTTTTGAATTAGAAGTGAAAATCATATTAATTAAAAGGGTTAAAATTTCAAAGATTTAAACTTTAGACTTAAATTAATAAATATTGAAACTTTAGAGTTAAAATTTATAGTTTTATAATTCTATGTTTATTTGGTTGTTAGGTTCTCATTTGTCAAAATTCTTATATTTAAGTTCATAAAATCTTTGGAAACTCGTATATTTGTTTATTAAGTAATTGTTGTATTAAATTGTAAACAACACTTTTGTAGTCTTGGTTACCAATTAACACATATTTAAAAAAAAAAAAACTCGTTTTTTTTTACTTGTAAGAAACAATATGTATGACTATGGTAAACGATTAATTGGGTGGGTGATAATTGTGAGGCTAAAGGGTTAGATTAGCGGATTGAAGGAGATGAACGTAAACGATTAATTGCGTGGGTGATAATTGTGAGGCTCAAGGGTTAGATTAGCTGATTGAAGGAGATGAACCTGCTAAAGAAATACACATACCACACGTAATCAATATAGTTATTTGTGTCAAATGTATCGATTCAAACTCCATCACTGATAACCATTTAAACTAAACACACCGTAGGGTATGGTGGGACTTGGGTTGGGGCGTGGGTTGGACATTGGTTGACACATGGAATGGGGTGGCAGACATGGGCAAACCCACATTCAACACGGTATGGTGGGGCGGGGGTTTGGGGCGTGGGTTTGGTGGGCTGGAGCTGGGCTGACCCAGCGGGCTATTTCAATATTATTTAAAACAAAAAAAAAATTATTTTTAAATAAAGAAAATTACAAAAAAAAAAAAATCCTAACTTTTATATTTGTTTTTTATCTCTTCTCTCATCGCCAAGACTAGTTGTAACTCGTCACCCTGTAGGTGATCAATGGACTGAGTTAGAAATTTCATATCATCCCGTTTTTGTTTCTGGGCATCTCTAGCGGCATCTCTAGCTTCTTTGCTCCTTCGTATTTCGACTCTTTGTTGTTGGAATACATTGAATGTATCCATCTTGCATGAAATGTCATCCAACTGCTCGCTGTATATTCCCCTACGCGAGCCAGAACTCCCAGCTGAAGGCGATGCCGTATCAGATCTAGATTTTTGAGCACACCTTCTTGAGGCATTTCTTCCATACTCAGGCCGGTTTGGGCTTGGCGAATCATCCAAAAGGTCCTCCAACTCTTGATCTCGTGCATCAGATTGGGCTTGGGACGAGGCCCTTGACCTTTTGGAAGACGAGTTAGTTTCGCTACCAATGGGGATAGTCGCCCACTTTGGATGGAACTTACAAATCTCCCAACAATGCATGAAACGGAAGTCGGTCTTCACATTTGATTTGAATGCGACCACTGCATTTGTCAAAATGTCGGCTTCACCACTTTTAGGGTTTTGCTTTGCTTTATTTAAAAAAACACTAAATTTTGTAAGTTGGGTGCTTATCATGCTCCACTTTGAGGATAAGCTATCGTTTTCACGATAACTCTCCCTACCCATTTCTTCATGGAATAGTCTACTAACCGATTCCCATAGGGTGGTTCGATGTTGCGAATTTCCTATTTTAATAAAAAAAATAATTATTACAAACTTATATAAAAAATAACCATTAATAAAAACAAAGGTTAAGAATACCTAAAGTTGAATGTTGAGTTTGTTCACACCAGGCCCTCGCCAATGCAACTTCTTCAGCAACGACCCATTTTTGTTGTTTTCGTTTGGCGGTTTCAACTACTTTATCCTCCTCGGTTTTTTTCTTATGACTTCTTTTTTTGATGAGTTTCGATGCGGAAGGACCATCATTGAGTGGTTGAGTTTCGGGAACGGATTCGTATTGTGATAGGTCGATGGAGGTTGGTGAAAGGTCGATGGGCGATTGTGAAAACGGGGTAGGTATCGAATCGTCGTTGTGTGGGAAGTTAGTAAACACACGATTCCCGATATACGATGCATAACCCGCCATGTCGGGCATAGAAGAGTGTATGAAAAATGGACGAGCTATTGGACGAGTGGGTGGTGGGCTAGGATTATTTTCTTGGAATCCATACGGGTTGTTCGGGTCATAAGGACGGTTGTAAGGATGCATTTTTTTTCGTTTTGTAGAAGGAGAATGTGAGTTTTATAGTGAAGATGTGGTTGAATGTGGTAAAAAATGGAAGAAAAATGTGAGTTTTATAGTGAAAAAATGGAAGAATTTTTTTTTTTTTTTTAATATAGCCGTTGGCCAACGGTTAGCCCAATGATTCTTTTCTTTTGGCCATACACAGCCCGCCATGTCAGCTCACTTCCCCCGCCCCACGCCCGGCTTGAAACCCAAGCCCCAAGGGCCACGCCCCAACCCAAGCCCACCCGGGATGGTGGCTTGGGCGTTTCCCCCCAACCCACACCCAAACCCAAGCCCCATGGCCTAAACAGGTCATGTTTATTCAAACTTTTGTTTTAACAAACAAAATAACCTTATATATGTTTTAGTGCAAGAAAAAAAAACCATTTACTCAATATAGAAGGAACAATGTTGCATTCATCTAGTATACCTAAAAAAACAATTCGACATTATGATTATAACTTTTCAAATATTCTAATCGCAAAACGCCTTATAGATGATTCGATTCTCCTTCAAAACGATGAGCCTTTATACGACCTTGAAGCGGAGGGCCAGGACATCCACGAGCACAAATTCCGCCTAAACAAGCACAAAACCCACAACCTTTGCAAAGTGGTGCGCAATCAGATCTTGTCGTACAGTGTGGTAGACCATTAGGTCGAACCGCCACTGTTTCCCGCCACATCCCTTCACAAATAAACCAACTATTAGATGAAATACAAAAAAGACATAAAAACATATATAAAAAATATATATATATTTAACCAGATGAAATGAGAGCAATCAACATGAATAGAACCAAAGCTTGTTGTGTAATCCTCATCCTTCTATCTATCTATACTTTCTGTCTTATACATATTACATAAAATGCACATATATATACACGCATTAGCATATGAAGAATACGTTATTTATTAAAAATAAATTTAATGAAAAGTAATTATATAAGCAACTGTTACATATGTATATATGATAACATCCGATGTGTTTAATATTTAATTAATGGGCATTCATGTAACGCACCATAATTATGGGTTTTCATTTATTTTTAATTTTAATTTAATTTATAGTGATATTT
Source organism: Helianthus tuberosus (assembly GCA_030545235.1). NCBI lineage: Eukaryota > Viridiplantae > Streptophyta > Magnoliopsida > Asterales > Asteraceae > Helianthus > Helianthus tuberosus. The sequence goes on along the minus strand of CM060371.1, from coordinate 209,271,732 downwards.
GTTTGCATTCAAGACACTTCCTGTGTGTTTTCTTTCTTCCTTTTTTAACTAGAGGGATAAATACACTTCACATTTTTTTCTCTATATTGGGTTTAAATCGATTATTATTCATATATTTTTTTTGGTGGTTAGATAATTTTCATAATGTTTTAGGTAATCTATTGTTTACTTATAAAAATTAATATGATCTTATCACACGTTAATACACCATTACATGTTAATACACCGTTAAAAACATTTTAACCCCTAAACTTTTCATAGTAATATTTAAAACGATATTTTTTTTTGAACGGCCAACAAACTCAATCCCGAGTACTCTCGGGGCACCCACTGGACAAACGGAGTACTCCGAGAGTAACCCGAGTCCACCACCAATTCCGGGGAAAACCCGGTAACCCACCCGCCCGTAGGCACGACGGTGAAATTACCGGTAAAACCCGTTTGGCTCAAGGATCCAACCCAGGTTTCCCTGGGTCTCCTATCATTGCCCACCAATGCCTCACTCTGCACCAAGTGGGAGTCGAACCTGCATCTCTCAAGGGAAATGCAAGCCCTCCACCACTTGATCTAGAGATCATTGGCATTTAAAACGATATTTACATTAAAGTTTTTATACTTGCTTAAAATGAACGTGCTTTTGAAAAACAAAATATATATAAAATAATTCGTTTCCCTTTAAATTCGTCTAAATAAGATTGTATTTTTTTGCTAAAAAGTTGAATGTCACTTCATGAGATTTTTTTTTTTAAATTTAAAAGGTAACGGGTCATTATTTTAGATATACTTTGGTAATTACATTTATTCTAGAAAAAAATGTGGAGGCTTTAATATAGGATAAGAAATACAACGTTGAGCTAGGTTGATACGTAGATAGTGGCGGATCTAGAATTTTTTTTCATTGGGTTCACTTTTTTAAGTGCTCGAATTTCGGTTAATTTGACGTTAGAATTTCTGGTCGGGTCAGGTCGGTCGGGCTTTATAACCAGTGGCGGATGCAGTTTAACGTTGTTTTTATGTAGAGGTTAGTATATAATGCTATGAAGGAATTTCTTGTTGATTGAAAGCTTCAGTTTGACATTCAAAATAAACTAATAAAAAGTTGACGATTCCTATTCAATCCTCCAGCACTTTTTGAATATGATGCTATGAGTTGTTCTTTTATGAATTTTGAATTTCATAAGTTAAGAAGACATCTAATGGTTATTTTTTTACAATATAAAAATTCCATACTAAATCGCACTTGCCGAAAACATCTAATAATTCCATTGTTCTAAAACTTGAAGTGGGATAGGGAACCAATGAATACAAGCCCAAGAATAAATACAAAAACCCAATGAATAAAAAGCCCAAGAATGAATACAAAAACCCTAATTCATTAATTTTAATTTTAAAAGAAATTGCAAGAAAAACGTTTGGTACTATGATAGAAGTCACGCCACAGTGAAAGTAAAACGGGCACCTCACCATTGCATCAGTTTAGCTTTTTTGTTACGGGTTCGCTTTATAATTTATCTATGGGTTCACTTTATATTTTTATACACATTTTCTACTAATAATTCAAAACCGAAATCAGTTTCTGGAAACCCGGAACCTTTAATGTAGGTCTGCCAATGTAGAGGCTTTAATATAAGAAAATTGAGTTGAGGATAAGAAATACAACTTTGAGCTAGGTTGATATTTGTTCTTGTCCGGTTGTTTTTAAATATCATATACGTTTGAATTCCAACTAGAATCATTGAATATACTCTAGTTATTAACACGCTTATGTTATTTTTATAGTTTTACCTTACTCATTTTGACTTGATTTGTTTCGGCTAGATCCGATTTAGCTTCACTCATAGAAATTTATATTCACCAGGTGAAATTTCTATGAGTGAATTTCACCTTCCCGGGGGGGGGGGGGGGGGGGGGGGGGTTGTGTTATGACAATAAATGGATACTATGCATCACTTGTGAAGGCATAAACAAATGCACCCTTTATTTAAGAGAATATTCACGACAAGTCTTGTATGATTCTTCACGTTGCATCAAGTTAGATAACATACAACTTGCATGGCTTGCACCAATACCTTCGAGTTCATTCTTCCGAATGTACTATGGACACCCAAATGCCTAATATCAATCCTTTACAAACAAGACTATGGGGTATATATAATCCCACTCACCCCTAGCTTTCGTCTTAACTTGTTAGTGTCAGCTTAATAAAGTGCCTTGGCGTGTTATCAAATGTCTATGCATTTCATCGTTCCACATGAAACTCCATACGACCCTATCGTGATCCTTCTTGATAGCTTCCAGGGCTTACTTAAAGTTGATTCGTGTGATTTGATGGGTAAGACTAGCATTCTCTACATTATTGTGGTTGTTAACACATGTTATCCAATGCTTAATCAGTTATTCCTCCTATGCCTATGTTCCTTTTTCTATTGGCGTGTGGTCACTATATCTCAACATGAAATTGTGATGCCAGGCTTTATTATTGATTTCCCTCCAAAGGTTACATTTGATAATATTTTATGTTACGAGCATATACGGGAGTAAGAATACGTCAAATTACCAATTTAATAATAAACGGACATACAATGAAAGCTCAGAATCTCTTATTATCCGAAGAACCTGATTTTATAAACTTGTTTTGTCACACCCTCAAAATCTACAAGCGGAGTATTACCGCGAGGCGTGTGACTGACCAGGATCATACCACCAATCATAATAAACATTCAGTAAAGTAAAGTAAAACCATTACAAACTAAACGTTTAAAGTTCACCAAACCAAAGTCCAAAACCAAATTTAAAAGTCAGCGGAAGCATAAGATCAAAAACCAAAGTATAAGTTTAACGTTTCATAAATTTATCATGAACACACAGCGGTTCATGTCCCACAACGACTCCTTCCCCATGCAAGCTCCAACAAATAACCTAACGACCTGCAAAGCATGTGGTAACGTGTCAACAAAAGGTTGGCGAGTTCACAGTTGGTTGTCTGTTTTAATGTTGTTCTAAAAACCGTAAGTTGTTTCAAAACCAAAAAGTAGTTAAATTTCTTGTTCTCATAATCATATACCGTGGGGGCTACCCCATGTTGTAAACCACTAGACCCATTACCATATCGACTACTGATTTAAGTCATGTTTATGTGCCCTGCGTCAATGTCTATCATCATTGACAGTGCCCAAGTACATTAGTCCACTCCTGTCCTCTGCGGCACGGTGTGAGGCTTGTCAGACCTAATAGCGCTATTTAACTAATGACCCGTTCGCCAATGGCCCGACGATTAAGTCGATATAAAAATGAGGGACTTCATGATAGAGTTGTTGTCTAGTAATTTTAAGGTTGTTGTCCTACCCAAGGAGGACCGAGGTACGTATTCTACCCAAGGAGAATACGCAGGTTGCATCCCACATAAAGGGGATAGTTGTTGTTCCTTAACCCATTCCCAAACCACCGGGAATCCTTACTTAACCCATTCCCAAACCACCGGGAATCCCATGCTTTGACGAAAGTGTGAACTCACCTTTGGTTGCTCGGTTGGACTCTTAAAAATAGCTAATATTCAGAGTTGGTCAGTCATGTCCTAATATGATTACCATTTAGTTTATTAGTGATTTCAAATAAAGCACGTAGTTCCTACACGCATCTACCACATAACATGCACCCACTCTGACAGTTCACGCCCATACTCACATTCCACATATAACTACTCAAGAGCAAGCATACGACCTTTCACATAACGCTTTCATTGAAATATAACAAGTTGGATCATTATCAGATAACATAACTGACACTTAGACACGCGAACCTCTACTTATATTGTTTCAGCTCTAAAATCCAAAACTGGGTTGTGTTCGGGTATTTTAATAAAATAGTTAACTTGTTTCAAAAATTCCCAAAATTTTACAGAATGTTCTAAACGGTCCAAATATTAATGTGTAAAAATTTCGAGATCCAATTCGTTACTAATTATTTTACAAAGATTATTTTCCGGGCTGTAATCAGATTCGTCACTTTCTGACTGCAGTTCACAGAAAAATTCATTTAAAATTCATCATAAGTCCGATTGACAAAATTCTAGTTGGAGAATTACAAAGACACCCGTGGTAATCTACAGTAAAAATGTCCTGACCTAAATCTATCCAGGTTTCAAGTTATTACGAAAAACATAACACACATTTTCTGCAGAAAAAACGCAGCTTTTGCTCCTGTACAAAACGGACCTTTAAAAATAGCAAACGACCTCGAAAAAATATGATTTCAGTGCCATTTGATTCAATTTTCGAAAACATATAATTTAGACTTCAGAAAATCAATTTTTCGATTTATAATGGTCCGTTTACAGCCAAATGAAGTTGGCTGTTTTCATCAATCAGCATGCAGTTTTTACATTTAAACAACACCAAAACGCGTATAAACAATCCCGACCCTTCCTAATAACAAATAACAATAGGTTAAACATCCTTTACCGTCTAACCATACCAATAATCACAAAACCCTAGCCATAACACACCATGATTTTTCACAAAAACGCAGCCAATGATCATTCATGCATACAAACTATCGATTACTTCAACAAATCGCATACTTGATCGAAACAATTCATATAACATCAAAACCCTAGCACGTTAACTAAAAATCACAGCCATGTTTCTCCAAAAATCACACCAAGAATATCAATCTAAATCAAGAACACTAACCTTGAAGCAATAGAAGGGATTACACGGAAGTGAAAGTCGAATCAAGAAGCTGAACCAGGAACTAGGGCTTGATTTTCGCAGGGGGGGTCTCTTCTGGTCGACGATCACAAGGAGATGAGTTAGGGTTTTTGTTTTTGATTACTTATTCCCAAAGTCTCTTACATAATTAAAATCCAAGAGAGTTGGGCTAGTGGGCTACAAGGAAACAAGAGAGTATTGGTTTGGGCCCCAATTTTCGCACCCAAGGAAAAGGTAGTGGGATTTGGGCTTGTGTGTGGCGCAAGGGGGAGAGGGGTGGGCTTGGGTTGGGTTTTTAATAGGTAATGGTTTCTCACAAAGTAACGGTTTCGCAAGATTCGCGAAATACCTAAATTAAAACGTTTCCTATCGCAAAGTACTATAATACAAAGCTTCGTTTCACAAAATAACATATTCCAATATTTCAATTTCGAGTTTCGGTTTCACACATTACCAAGCACACAATCTTTCAAATAAAATCAATCGCCAAATTCAATTCATTTAACGTTCATACAATTAGACAGTAAAACAAAATGTTCAGGAAATTACACGAGTTGTCACATCATCCCCAAGTTGAAAGAAATTTCGTCCCGAAATTTAGCACCTCGTTGCCGGAGAAGCTAGTCGTGTTGTACGTTTTCCTGGGGTATCACATCATCCCCCCGTAGGTTTGGAATTTCGTCCCGAAATTCCGAAGTAGCTTCTGTACTTGACTCACCTTTCTTGAACAACTGGGGTACTTTTGTTTCATCTGGTCCTCACATTCCCAAGTGAACTCTGGGCTCCGACGGGAGTTCCAACGAACTCGAACAATAGGTATTTTAGTACGTTTGAGAGTCTTGATTTCCTGGTCCAAAATTTCCACCGGTTCCTCGACAAAGCGCAATTGGTCGTCGATAGTGAGTTCCTTGAAAGGAACGATGAAGGTCTCATCTGATAAGCATTTCTTCAGATTTGACACGTGGAAGACGTTGTGAGCACCGCTGAGTTCTTCGGGTAAATTCAGGCTGTAAGCCACCTTGCCGATTTTCTCAGTGATTTCAAAAGGTCCGACATATCATGGATTAAGTTTGCCCCGTTTACCAAAACAGACCACACCCTTCCATGGTGAGACTTTGAGTAGCACTCGATCCCTAACCTGGAACTCGAGAAGCTTCTTACGCGTATCCGCGTAACTTTGTCTGATTTGAGCAATCTTCTCCGTTGTGTCGACAACGAGTTCTGGGCCAGTGATTTGGCTATCACCAACTTCTGCCCAGCATAGAGGTGATCGGCATTTCCGCCCGTACAAGGGCTCGAATGGAGCAGCTTTGATGCTGGTGTGATAACTGTTATTGTATGAGAACTCTACTAAAGGTAGGTGTCTCTCCCAGCCGTTTCCAAAATCGATAACACATGCTTGAAGCATGTCTTCTAGTGTCTGGATGGTGCGTTCAGTCTGCCCATCCGTCTGAGGGTGATACGCTGTGCTCATGTCTAGACGTGAGCCGAAAGATTTGTGCATTGCCTGTCACAACTCAGATGTAAAGCGTGAGTCTCGATCAGAGATAATAGAAGTTGGCACTCCGTGCCTAGAGACTACTTCCTTCAGATAGATGTCTGCGAGCGTAGAAAACTTGTCAGTTTCCTTGATTGCCAGAAAGTGTGCAAACTTAGTTAGTCTATCCACGATCACCCAGATGGTGTCGTTTCCCCGCTGGGATCTAGGCAAGCCAATGACGAAATCCATGGAAATTTGCTCTCATTTCCATGTTGGGATCTAGGGTTGCTGGAGTAGTCCTGATGGTTTCTGGTATTCAATCTTAACTTTAGCGCATGTCAAGCATTTGCTAACATAGGTCGCTATGTTAGCCTTCATACTAGGCCACCAATACGTGGTTTTGAGATCGTGGTACATCTTATCAGAGGCAGGATGTACCGAGTAATGAGACTTGTGTGCCTCATCCATCACAAGCTCACGTAGATTACCATAAAATGGGACCCAGATATGCCCCACTAAGTAATAAGCACCGTCTTCCTTTAGTTCCAACCGTTTCTCCAATCCCCGTAGGGACTCAACTTTGAGGTTTTCTTCCTTCAATGCTTCAATCTATGCATCACGAATCTGGGTAGGAAGACTGGAGTGAATCGTAAGTTGTAATGCTCGTACACACTTAGGCTTGGTTTCCTTACGACTGAGGGCATTGGCCACAACGTTAGCCTTGCCGGGATGATATTTAATCGCGCACTCATAATTATTCAGAAGTTCGACCCACCGACGCTGTCGCATGTTCAACTCCTTCTGATCAAAGATGTGATGGAGACTCCTGTGATCGGTGTAAATGGTGCACTTGGTACCGTGCAAGTAATGTCTCCACACCTTGAGTGCAACCACTACTACTCACAACTCCGAGTCATGGGTAGTGTAGTTCTTTTCGTGAGCCTTGAGCTGGTGTGATACGTCAGCGATGACTTTCTCACGTTGCATCAACACAACCAAGTCCTTGGATAGACGCGTCACAATAAACAACATAATCGTTTGTGCCTTCTGTTAATGAGAGAATGGGTGCGCTACTGTAACACCTCGCAAAATCATGTCCGATATAGTATCGACACGTGTCATGGACTTTAAACATGTTACAAATTGAATATGAGGGACTAAAGTTGACAAACGAAGAAAGTATATGTATATAAGGATTTAAAGTGTCAACATTTGATAATTATACCTTTTAACAACCCTACACAATGTTTATACCCTTAAAACGAATGTATCATGAAGCATATGAAACTGTTTGTGGAAGAAAGTGAAAGCTTACAAGACGTGAGGGTTAAAAGTGTCAACATGTTTAAGTTATACCTCTGAGTGACCTTTTAGCGAACCCGGAGCCTTGTAACAATTAATTATACTCCCAAGAATAAGTGATAAAAAATTCACAAGGTTTCGATACCGTATGAGGAAGATACGTTAACTTTCGTAATTATGGGGTTAAAAGCGTCAACAAGGCAAAACTTGTGTTTTCGGTTATCGTTTAATGAAAACGGACCTAATGATGTTTGGTTATATCTCATGGATCATAGAAATATAAGTTATATGGGGTGAAATGTCATTAATTGAAACTTGTTTGGCTGGTAACTGGGGTGCTGGCGCTGCGCCACCACTGAAGTCTTCTGCCGTCGTGCGACGCGACGGCCTGAGCTGGATAGATTTCATGCACAGATGCGAGTTCAGCAGGTTGCACCGCCTTAGAAGCCTTGTATTCGATTCTAGGGGCTTGTTTGATGGTTTTTCATGCATAGGGACACTTGTTAATGATCAGGGATCATCTATAGACTTGTTTGGCATGATCTTGTAAGATTAAATCCCCTATATAAGAACATCTTGTTGCAACATTTTGGGCACTCACTTGAAAACATTCATAACTTAACTTCTGGTCAAGATCACTTCCTAAGGGTCATTAGTTGTGCTTAATACTTCAGTAAGCCTCCTTGACCTTTCTTAATTCAGTTTTATTAGTTTAATGGACTAAAGTCAAACCCGTCGTAATTGAGGTTTGACTTAGTGATTAATCACTAATGGTCCAGTCAATTCTCGAATTAAAAGTAGCTTTGAGTTGGTAATTATATGGGTAATAAACCCTTAAAGGGCACCCTCTAATTCCCACTCTAACTAGGTCAATTGTCGGGTCAAAGTTAATTATAAAAAGTCAACAGAAAGCAAATTTTCGCATAAACACATTATTAACAATGTAGAAGTTATGAAACCTGTTTTTATCACTTATATAACTTAATAATTAATGTAAGAACATGTCTAATCATGTTCAACCCGATAATTTTCAGTTTAAGCTCGGTTTGGAACCGAAAGTCGCAAAAATAGACTTTTGCTTTGACTTTCAGTTCTGACCCAATGTAGCATATTTTAGAAATGCCTTAGAGCTCTATTAGGACCAGGTTATAGATTAGTGTAACCCTCTAAGGTTATACAACTTGGTTCATTAGTTATTCGATTCATGTGCATGTTTCCGTTATATGCCTAAATGTTGACCATAATGCCCTTTTGACCTTAAAATGAGATTTTTGAAAATATGAGGGGACAAAAACCTCTATTACTGATTTATAAACTTGTCCTAAAAATTTGACATCAGTTTGAGGTCTAGATTAAGAGTTATACTCAATAACGTAATTAGAAAGCTTTTTATTAATTAAACGGCATAATTAGCATAAAGCCTATCTAAACCCAAATTTTGACACCAAACTTTTTACCCACTGAATTAATATAATATTTTGGGATTTTTGAAGATTTTTAATTATTTTTAAGCTGAGCATAACATAGGGTTCTTGCTATAATTCGGTAAATGTCGGTTATACCCTTTTCATGAATAAAATGAGTTTTACATAATATTTTGACACCAAACATTTTTCTACTGACTTTATATAATAAATAAAACATTTTTAACTTTATAAACTGATCAAAAACTCAGATTTCCTATTTAAACCCGAAAATCGCTTAAAACCGACTTTTACGCGTTTTTAGCTCATAGTATGGGTTAAAACTAATTTTGGCATATAAAACTTAATACCTACTGATGTTTTAAGTAAATTTTTATAATTAAACAGTAAGCAAAATTTTTGAACTCAGAATTCTAATTTTGACCTTTAAAGCTTATGTGAAATTACCAAAATGACCCTACGGTGCATAGTTTGGTTATAGAAGATAAATTTCACATATATGCAATACCCTACTGTTATGACTTATAAAAATAAATATTTTTACTGACTATATCAGACCTGAAACTCAGATTAGTATTTAAACTCTTGAGTAAATTACATTTTTGGCCCCTGTGGTTGTATCACTTTTACTATATTAGCCCAAAATAAGAATTTTTAACATATCTGCCCCCATAGTCTTTATAACTAACCATTTTGGCCCCTAAGTCTAACCATTTTAGCCCCCATGATTTCTATAACTAACCATTTTGGCCCCCAAGATCCCTAGACTTAGGGGCCAAAATGGTTAGTTATAGAGACCATAGGGGCAGATATGTTAAAAATTCTTATTTTGGGCTAATATAGTAAAAGTGATATAACCACAGGGGCCAAAAACGTAATTTACTCTAAACTCTTTTATAACCTTTAAAATGACCAAAATACCCCTACGGGGCATAATTTGAGTTTAAATCCATTTTGGGCATAATGGAAGGTATCTTACTGATATCACAATATATTTAAGGCATATTAACTTAGGAAACCTGTTCATGACTCATTTGGTTACCCGTTATGCATTATTCGCGTTCGGTGCGGTTTATGTAACTAGTTTGCATAAATTAGCCGAAACGGGTCAAACCTTATCGTTTTTATCTCAAATTCCAGAATGTGTTTAGTTTACCCTGTAACGTTTCCATTTTTATCATATAAGAGTTATAGATTGTTTAAATTTATTTAACCACTAGTAACTAGTTTTATTTTTTAATATAATTATTCGACCCAAATAGTTTTAAAACTATCTTTTGATTGGAATGTTATACTAATTAATTGGCCTGTATATGGGCGACCTTTCTATTAAAATAAAATTATATAAAAACTTATATTATTAGACAGGTAGATTACGGGTAAGTTGACTGTTAGAAATATGAAGTGCCTCGCAAAAATGGGTTTTTTTTGAAAAAAGCGACCTGAGGCGCAAAAAAGAAAATCTGCCTCACGCGGGCCCGGGATTTTCGGACCTGCATTCGTGTCCGCAGGTGCGGGCACGCATGAGTTCAACCAAATTCCAGCTCAGAAACTCATTTTTGCACCCCCCTGCGCGCGGGTAGGACTTGTGGTAAAACATGTCATAAAGCTACAATAGAGTAGTAAAGACTTTACCTTATAAACAACCACTCACTTTGTCCCCACACCGATGTGGGACAAAGTATTTACCACCTTTTGAGATTTTTATTCACACACCCAAAACTTACAACATATAAGTCCTAAACTTTTGCTACTAACTATTAGCTCCATGATCTTAAATGGCATGTATAATAGTTTTTTTAATTATATATGTGGAATCTTATTTATTTTCAAAGCATAACATATTTTTTATATTTTTTTTTCTCTATGTGAGCTTTTCTCAAAAAAGCCCACGCTTTTTTTGCGCCTTGCGCCTAGGCTCCGGGCGAGGCCGATGCGCCTCGCCTGCGCCTTGCGTCTTTGACAACATAGGTCTTAACATTTTTCGTTGTCCCGACTGTTGAAAATCAGAAATTGTTATAAACCTTTATAATCATTTTAAATATATTTCTAGTGTTTTTTTGATCTCTCTAACCATCAAAGGCTGAACCAGAGGGTGGTCACGACTCGAGGGTCTGCTAACCCCAGCCACGGGAACTTGTTGATGGTTTAATATATAAAGTCTTGAGATTTTTCTAGTGAAAAACATTATTGGAGTTTAGACCCTCTAGTTGTAGCCGACTAGCCGGTAACTAAGAGAGACCCCTCCCATAAAAAAAGTTCTGGTTCCGCCACTACTAACCGTTTTATATAATTTTCATCCTTTACATTTGCTAGGGTGATCTGCTTCAAGTCAAAGTCAACAAGTTGTCATCTACCAAGACACAACTTCCTTATGACTACTATTACTTGCACTACTGTCAACCCAGACATATTCAAAACACCATAGAAAATATTGGTGAGCTGCTAAGCGGCGATCGCATTGAGAATTCAGTGTACATGGTGAGAATCTTATCTCTTTTTTGGTTCCATCTAGTTCCTGCAACCACCCTTATTTTAACTAAATTTTAGTTTTATTTGCTGATGTGGCACTGCGAAATATACTTGTGTTAAAAAAAGTGTTAAAATCGCTATAAGTTCGAAAAAATTAGTCTCTTGTTGAAAGTTATATTTGAAAATGATTAATGATGTCATTAGATATTCAAATGTCAAGGATATACTAAGATGATATTAAGATGTCATGTCAGCAATTTTTTAAAAATCATAAAAAATGAGCCGCTGCCCATCGTCATTTAATTTGTTGCTACAATCACTAATATGGGGTGGAGTGTGGGGAACGGTGGTGGTGACCGCTCATCGCGCAGTAACACCGCCGCCAACCCCTTAAATGGAGCGGTGAACTGAAATATCCGAGGACTGCTCACTGAATGCTATTCGACCCATTTTTTGACCGTTGGTGTGTCAAACGGGGAGTGGAGAGGAAGAGGGGAGCACAGCACCCGTTACGTTTGAGTGCATATTAGACAAATATATATTTAGTTTATATTAGAGGGTTTATTATGTAAATGTGTACTATATTTACTCGTCACTTGACTCTGGAACCCTAATTCTGCCGCCACCATAATTACTCTATTTTCCGATCAGCCTATCAATCGATCAGCCTTCATCTCCGATGGCACTCCTCCAATCCTTTTCTGATGCCGCCAAAACCACTCACAATTCCCACAAGTTTGCATTCAAACTGTCTCCCACGAATTATGGCTACTGGAAAGCCAATCTACATCCCTTTTTGGTTACAAACAACCTTATGGATATGTGGATGGATCAATCCCCTGTCCAGCAGCCACAATCCCAGCAGCTTCCCCTTCCACCTAACAGCCTGCCCCCAAACCTCAAGATAATCCGAACCATGCAACTTGGCTGTCCAATGATGCGCATATTCGCATGCTTCTCTTGTCAACAATATCTGAATCTGCTTTTGGTCATGTTCAACACACCACAACATCACGTGACCTGTGGTTAGCCCTTGAACGAGCGTATGCTCCTAACACTATCTCACGTGAGTTTACACTCAAACAGCAACTATTGAAGATTGCCATGAAAAGTGACGAGTCACCGTCGTCCTATCTTAACGAGCATAAGAATATGCTGATGCACTTGCCAATATTGGTGAACCTGTTAAAGACAAAGATTTGGTTATGCTTGCTGTTGCTGGACTACGGGAAGAATATCGTGGTCTCAAAGGTAATATAGTTGCTCGACAATCTCCTCCAGCGTTCAGTGAATTATATGCACTCTTATCTGACCATGATTTTCTGGTTAGAAAACCCGAATCCATCCCCCCTACCCAAGCCTTCACAGCCGTGACCAACGGCCCGCCTCTGACCCTCAACCTTATCCAACTCTTCAGGCCTTACAACAACTTTTGACCCACCTTAAATTACAACCCACACCTACACAGCCACCATCTCAAGCCTTTTACACCAACAGGTCTGGTTACAACCGGGGTCGGGACCAAAACAATCACAATAATCATCGTGGTAGAGGCTCCTACAACAATTCCAACAACAACAACAATAACCGTAACCCGTTTCCATGGGCTTCTACCCAAACCACCGTGTATGGTACCTGTAACCGATGTGGCATCGGCCACATCCCGTCTCAATGTCCCAACAGGGACCCAACTACTATTCGGGGACGGTCACCATCTGCAAACTACTCGGATGTTCACTCTCAATCTTCCACACCTTGGCGTCCGGACACAGGTGCAACTAATCATGTTGCTCCTGATCTTTCTACTTTTGACTATTTCGAGCCATATTTCGGCGGGGACAATCTTCGTGTTGGCGATGGTAAGCCTCTCCCTATCCTTCATATTGGTTCTACTCGTTACTACTCACCCAACAAAACCTTTTCACTTAACAATATTCTTCATGTTCCCCAAATCAAACAAAACCTACTTTCTGTTCAACAATTCTGTCATGATAATAATGTGTTTTTTGAGTTTCACTCTACTTTCTTTTCTGTGAAGGACAAGTCTACACGCACTACCCTCCTCACGGGTCCCAGCAATGATGGTCTATATACATTTTGTCTTCCTCGGATTCAAGATGTTCCCAAAGTTGCTTTCTATACTGCTCGTGCCTCCTCCAAGACTTGGCATCAAAGACTTGGACATCCCCATCATCAACTTTTGAAGTCTATGTTTTCCAAATTTTGTTTACCTGTTTCTGACAAACATTCTAGTTTTGCTTGTGACTCATGTTGCGTGGGAAAATCTTCCAAACTATCTTTACCTTTATCTGATTATCATAGTTCACATGTTTTGGATTTGGTTATTTGTGATGTATGGGGACCTGCATCTGTTACCTCATTTGATGGTGACAATTATTTTCTTTTGTGTGTGGATCTTTACTCTAAATTTATGTGGTTCTTCCCATTAAAACTTAAGTCAGATGTCTTCGAAGCATTTAAACAATTCATCACCATGGCTGAGCGTCAATTTCAAACAAAATTAAAATCGGTTCAAACAGACTTGGGGGGCGAGTTCCGCAGGTTATCACCTCTCTTTTTGGAACGTGGCATCATCCATCGACTCTCTTGTCCACATACAAGCAAGCAAAATGGTGTTGTCGAGAGACGTCACCGCCATGTTGTCGAAACCGGGCTTACTTTACTGGCCCAATCACATGTTCCACAGCGGTTTTGGGATTTTTCTTTTGGCACCGCTGTTTATCTCATTAATCGAATGCCCTCTCGTTCGAACTCACGAGTCTCCCCATTCGAGCAACTTTTTCGATATCAACCCGATTTCTCCTTTCTCCGGGTATTTGGGTGTCAATGTTACCCACATCTTCGTGCATACAACTCCCACAAATTAGATTTTCGGTCTATCCCGTGTGTGTTTCTCGGGTACAGTACCCTCCATCACGGGTATCGGTGCTTTGATCCCAAAACCAATCGTCTCTATGTAGCCCGTCATGTTCGGTTTCATGAACATGTTTTCCCCTTTCAACCCTCACCTAGTGCCTCTCAACCCAGTCCTATACCCACATCTCCTTACTACTCCTCCTATCCCACTTCACATACCGTACCCTCGGCTCCATCCAACTCACCTACATCCTCTCCATTACCCGAGTCACCCACCAACAGCCCCTCCCCAAACCAGCCTACCACCCCTACTGGCCCAACATCAGCCCCTGATTCCACCTCTTCTACATCCCCAAACCAACCCACATCAGCCCCTTCAGCCTCACCGATTCCTACCCCTCCACCACCACCACCTATCCGCACTCGTCCACCAAATCTACGACCTAATCCAAAGAAAACCAACCGTTATAATCCTTCCGCAAATACCTCCTATATCTCCCCAACTACCGAACCTACATCCTTTAGCATTGCCAACAAAGATCCTCACTGGCGACAGGCCATGGCTGATGAATATTCAGCTCTAGTTCGGAATGGCATATGGTCATTGGTTCCACGTAGTCCGAACACTAATGTTGTGGATTGTAAATGGGTGTACAAAATGAAACAAGACCAAACTGGGGCTATCACGCGTTACAAAGCGCATTTGGTTGCTAAGGGTTTTCGACAACAACCGGGTGTTGACTATCATGACACTTTTAGCCCAGTCATTAAGGCTACTACTATCCGTACGGTCCTTTCTATTGTTGTTACAAAAGGTTGGCCCCTCCGCCAATTAGACGTTCAAAATGCATTTTTACTTGGGGATCTCAAGGAAACCGTTTACCTACAACAACCGCTAGGATTTGTTGATCCCATGAGACCGGATCACGTGTGCCTCCTTCACAAGTCTCTCTATGGCCTCAAACAAGCACCCCGGGCATGGTTTCATCGACTCTCTTCTGTCCTACGCAGCCTCGGTTTTAGGGGCTCCAAAACGGATCCTTCTTTGTTTATCTACTCGTCAGGTAAAACGCTGCTATACATGTTGGTTTATGTCGATGATATCATACTTACGGGAAATGACTCGGCTGCTATTGACACTATCGTACGTCGTCTAAGTCATACCTTTGCTCTACAAGATTTGGGAAAATTGTCCTACTTTTTGGGTATTGAGATTGTTTACCGTGACAGGGATATTGTTTTGTCTCAGAAGAAATATATACTAGACTTGCTTCACCGGGCCAACATGTCTCTTGCTAAACCGGTTCCATCTCCCATGACCACCTCGTCTAATCTGTCTCTCGGTGACAGTCCTCCCCATGACAACCCAGTTCAATATCGCCAAATGGTTGGGGCACTACAGTATGTTACATTGTCTAGACCCGACCTTGCCTTTGCAGTCAACAAAGTCTGCCAATTCATGCAGGCTCCTACAACTAATCACTGGTCAGTGGTTAAACGAATATTACGGTATCTTCAAGGCATGATTCGGGTTCGTTACTTCATGCTTATACGGATGCTCAACTCACTGCCTTCTCTGACGCAGATTGGGCTGGTTGCCCGGATGACCGTCGATCCACCGGCGGATTTGCTATATATCTAGGCAGGAATCTTGTCTCTTGGGTTGCCCGTAAACAGAAAACTGTCTCTCGGTCATCTACAGAATCCGAATACAAAGCTCTTGCAGACACTGTTGCTGAACTGACTTGGCTTGAGACGCTTTTGAGAGAATTATGTTTTCCTGTTAAGATTGCTCCAACATTGTGGTGTGATAACTTGGGGGCTACCTACTTGTCGGCTAATCCGGTCTTCCATGCAAGAACGAAACATGTTGAAGTTGACTTTCATTTTGTTCGGGAAAAGGTGGCTCAACGAAAATTGCATGTCCAATTTATCTCCACACATGATCAGATCGCTGATGTGTTTACTAAGGCCTTACCGTCACAACGATTTCTTCTTTTGAGATCCAAGCTACAGGTCGAACCTCGGCCTTAGCTTGCTGGGGAATATTAGACAAATATATATTTAGTTTATATTAGAGGGATTATTATGTAAATGTGTACTCTATTTATATCTCTTGTATTCTCCTTGATTATACACAATATTCAATACAATACAATTACATATTTACCAAGTTTAAGGGGCTGTTTGGTAGCCTCTTAATGACCATTCAGATGCTACCTCTTAATGGTTTAAAACCTCTGAATGAATAAGAGGTAACCTCAAGTCTGAATGGTTAAGAGGTAACCTCTAAATGGTAAATCATCACATGTCACATTCTTCTACCTTCTCATTGGTAAAATTCTTAATGGTTCCATTAAGAGTTAGCCTCTTAATGACCATTCAGAGGCTACCAAACAGCCCCTAACTGTGCAAAACGGGGAATGGAGAGGGGATTTGACATGGCAGAGTATGATTGGCTGGGGTGGAGAGGGGACTACTCCCCTCGAGTGGAGCGCCCCTTCCACCCTAATATACTGAACTTGATTGCTAGATTCGGTAATATAATTATAATGGAAGTTGGTTTCTATTTTGCGCCTGGTTTGAAGTTAGTTGGTAAATTGGTGAAAAGCTATAATTTCATTTCTATTTCGTTAAACAAACAAACGTATCTAGCTTGTCACTAGAGTCGATTGTTGATAATCGGCAAAAAAGGATGTGTAACCAGTTAAATAAGTCGTTTGTCTTTACAATCGATATCAAGGTTTAATCTATTTGCTAAAATAAGTAATCAACTGTATGTTGAATTCTATTTTGCGTGTAATTTACGGTTGGTTGCTATAATTGGAAAAAAAATGAAGTGTGTTTCTATTTCTTTACAAGAAGTCAATAAGTTAATTAGTCTGGCTACAACTTAACAACCCGTGATTAAGCTTACGAAAACTTTATAGCTCTTCTTATAGAGAAGACATTAATATGTCACGCATTTTGTATGATTTTAAGTGTGTATTAATCATTAATAGTTTTTAATTAAAGTAACTTTCTCGAGCCCGAGAAGCAATCCCGGTTGATAACCAAGTTATAATTATGTTTAATAAAATGTCACAGTATATGCACATGGCATATACATGTACACTAAAATGTAAGTTGGTTCCTAAATCCAGAAAAAAGTATGAAGCATGTTATTATTTTGTGCATTTTGCCATCTGAAGAAACACTGAACCGATTAAGGGACTAATCAGTTTGGTTTATGTTCCTACCATAATGGTTAATCTTCTTTATGGTTTCCTGAGCTCCCTAATGACTTGGGTTATCTGCAAAACAGAACACCGTTACTCGTTAAGAGGGGAATGTGGGGGTTTCCCTCTTAACCGGGCTCCGGCGTGAGAATAAGCGACTGCGTTTGGGAGATAATTAAGTATTAAGTGTGAGAGTAGAGAGAATGGAATGTTTAACCTGTGAAGTGAGGTCTCTATTTATAGCCGGAGATGTGTAAGAGGATGTGGGCTGATGGGCCTTGGGCCGGAAGGCGACAACATGGAGGATATGCTCCTTGTCTCACTGGTGTCGACCGTTAGTGGCTTCTAGGAGCTTTCTGGAGCTGGCGCAATGTGATTGGAGCCACGTGTCATTGTTGTCGGCCTGGACGCCCTTCTGCCATCAGCAGGTAAGTGGAGATCGTGGGGCAGTTGTCTCTGCCTTATGATTGGTGCCATGTAGGCGTCCTTAAGTACTTTTTGTCTCCTGCATGTCAGATGATCGTGGAGCACGATTGAGCAGAGCCAGACGGGCGTCGATTGGCTCTTTTCTTCTGCCATTTGTACCTTGTGTACTATTTGGATATGCTTTGCGCCGTAGTAGCGCATGATTCTTGCTGAGCACGTTACTACTCCGCGCGGGGTAGGGGCTTCCAAATGTTCTTTCAGAATGCTAAGTGTTAGAAATGGAGTCTCTACTTGCTCGGGCCACGCGCCGGATCGCTACTTGTGTTTGTATCCCGCGCGAGGTTGGCAATAAGAAATATGTTGAATAAGGAGTATGGTCCTGTGCGCGTCCTGACTGGAGGGTTGCGCGGCTTTTTTGGGACCATAACCCTTCAACTCCCCCCAGTCCAGTGCTGCACCATGCGCGAGGCAAGTGGTTGGAGCTCTGGACTTAGAAAAAATTGTAGTAAAATTCTTGTTTTTGTTTGGTAGGCGCGCGCGTATGAGTGTTTTATCACTCGTTACGGCGCGACTACGCGCTTGGCAGTTGGTAATGATTTGGGTAGCCATGCGTATTGCGCGTCATGGAAAACCTCTGTATTACGTTGTTGAACTTTTGGGCGGGAAAATCCTCGAAATTTGAATTTCTGACAGGTTGGTAAAAATTTCGTGGTTGGTGACGTTTGAGTTGACCTCTGACGTGTTGTCATCAACTTGTCCCTGACGAATCGTATTTCCGTCAGGCGAGTGAGGCCCACGCGCGCGTGGTAACCGTCACTCCGGGAGACACGCCTTACGTGGCGTCTACTGATTGGCCACGCTCGCGACGATTTCAGCACGGTTACCCATCGCATTAAATGCGATGGGTATATATATCTGAAGAGACATGAGGGATATCACTTTCTCTTCTACTCTTTTCCCTATTTCCTCTCGAATTCCACTGATTCTTCAAAGTTTGACGAAAAGTAGCAGCAGATCTTCAAGTTTCTCCACTATTTTTTCAAGTTCTACCCAGAATCTTTGAAGAAACTCTTACCTTCTTCTATGGCTGAAGAACATCAGGATGATATTCCCGGAGAAGAAGGCCCTGTGCCTGTTCTCCGGTGGGACTTAGGGCATTTTGAACAGATCGTACGTGGTTTCCGGTTCCCACCGGAATGGGGTGCCCGGTATCCTGGCCAGAATCAAACGGCTGCCGACGCACCGCCGGGGTATATCACCTTTTTTGAAGACTTCTTTCATCAAGGTAACTTCCGATTGCCGGCGACGAACTTCATGGCCCATATTATGCAGTTTTATGGGTTTCATATATCCCAAATGAGCCCTCCTGGGATGGTCCGGGTTCGGCACTTCGAGTTACTGTGCTGGTCTCATGGCATAGAGCCAACTGTGGAGAGATTTAGAGTCTTCTATCAGTTGATCCGGAATATGGGGTTTTACTCCTTTGCCAGTAGAGGCGCTGCCAAGAAGATATTGCTTAATCCTCCGAAGAGCTTTCATGAATGGAAACCGAAGTTCTTTTATATCCGTGAGGAGGTGATTCCGATCGCCATGACATTTCGCGCCTGGTCAGAGCCAATTGCAAAAGAGGATCTGGCGATCCCCAAGACTGAGGCTTGGTATCGGGATCTTACTGCCACCCCTAATCGCGTGTTTGGTGAGAACGTTTTAGTAGCGGCGCGTATAAGCGACCAATGGCTGCCTGATAGCCAGGAAGTTCCCATCTTGATGATTGAAGACAGAGGTTAGTGATCTTCTTAGTTTTACTGATTTTCTTGTTTCGTAACTTTGTGTTTATTTATGTAACTTGTCCTGTAGAGGCGCGTCTATATCAGGCTGCATTCTCCACCTTTGGTGGTTCTATGAGTGTGCGCCCGCTCCAGGCTGGGGAAGAGTATTGGTACGAGCAGATCAGGGGTAATTTCATGTACCCGGTTGCTGATGCATTCGCCTCGTCTCCTACTGCAACCGAAGGTGTGCACATACCTAAACCTCATCCTTTGCGCTCTGTGACTTCTGCTGGGAAAGAGGTTGTCTATCTTTCCAGCGAGGAGTCTGTAGGGTCTTCGAACGGGGAGCTAAGTTCGTGGTCTAACGTCTTTGCAGGTGTGTTGCGCGGCCTGGGTATCGACCCCGAAGAGAAGAAGAAGAAACCTTCCAGGAAGAAGAAGGTTATTACCTTGGAGCCTGAAGTGACAAGCAAAAGGGGTGGGAGTAGCCGCGCAACTGCTGGTGCTGCTGATAAAGGTACTCTTCGGCTTCGTCAGAGTGACTTGAAATATTATGTGATAATTAGTGACTCACTTGAAGGCTTGTCGCACGCAGGCGAGAAGAAAACTGAAGCAGGTGGCTCGAAAAGTGAAGGTAGCGCGGATGCTGGTGCTACTCCTTCCTCTATTGCGCATGAGGAGGAGGAAGAAGAAGAAGAGGAGGCTGCTGAAAAGTTGATCAGCAGAAAAAGAAGTAGAAGCGAGACCACAACTGGTGTGGTTGCTGCGCCGATAGCTGGTGCGGTTCCCTTGATCGGGAAAACGAGCCACTTGCGCTCTCTCTACAAATTCTCTCCGGGTAAGTTCTTAGTTTCTCTTCCTTTTGCTACTTTCTCTTCTTAACCACTTAGTTTCTTCAGAGACCAAGAAGAAGACCCCTGAGAAGGGTGTTGTGTTTACGGAGCCAGAGCCAAAGAGGCCAAAGATTACCATCAAATCTTCCAAGACTGCTGGGGCTGAATCTGCCAAGGATAAACATGTTTCTGAGGGTGATAAGGCGAAGGCTGCCGAAGAGAAGAGGAAGGTTGATGAAGAGCGTAGGAAGAAGGCTGATGAGGACAAGAGGAAAACTGAGGAAGAGAAGAAGAGGAAAGCTGAGGAAGATAAACAGGCTGAGGAGGCGAAGAAGAAGAAGGGCTCTGATATAGAGAAGGAGAAGGAGAAGAAAAAGGCTGTTGAAAAGCCTATTGATGATGCCTTGAGATATACCGGTGCCGCTGCTATCGCTACTCAAGAGAAGGCGTAGGGTTCGGAGGTTGTGAGCGTCGCGGGGTCTGCCAAGCCCCATCAAGAGAAAAGAAAGGACCTTGAGGTTGAAAAACCTACCCGCCCTACGCATACTGATATCCCCCATCGCTCTAAGGTGACTTCTACTGGGGGATCAGGTCCGTATGTTTCTAGTGGCGCGAGCTCTGGTGGCGCTGGGGGTTATAACCCACAAGTTATCGGGGCGAAGGATACCCTTGGTGGCATCTACTATAAAAGTTATACCGAAGAGGAACGTGGTAATGCCCCCCACCAGGCTCCTTGGGGTTTGAGGCAAAAGGACACCTTTCAAGAGTTCGGCCCTTGCCGCGATTGGTTCTTAAACTCCTTCACTCCTGGTGAGGTTATCCGGCAGAGGGTGAAGACTCATGAAGGGCTATATCGTACCTATGTGATCGGGGAGGCCAATACTCGCGCTGCTAACCATCAAATAGTTCGTGAGTGGCGGACAATGGTTAGGGAGCGGTCGAATTGGGAGAAGTACCGCGAGCGGATGCTGAAGCGTGTTAGTGAGTTTGAAAAGTCGAAAGCTGCCTTTGATGAAGAGAAGGCCAAGTTTGAGGCTGATAAGAAGGCAGAAGAATGGGGGCGCGAGGGCCTGAAAAACAAACTTTAAGCTGCTGAACAGCAGTTGGCCAAGGAGAAGGCGGAATTCAAGCGCATATATGAGAAAGACAATGAGCGCGCGTTCGCGGCTCGTAACAAGATTGTCGACCTTGAAGCCAAGGTTGCTGAGTTGACAGCGAAGGTCGAGGATGCGCAGGCTGCTAAGGAGCGGATTGAGGTTTGTGAAACTTTTAACCCTTTCCTTCTGTGTTTTGTTTGCAAAATATCGTAAGTCTTGTCCTTTTTTAGGTTGAGTTGGCTGATGTGAAGTTGCAGCTGTCGAGCAAAGACAAGGATCTGCAGGCCAAGGATGTCGAGATCGCTGAACTGAAATGCCTCCTGAATGATCAGGTTGATAAATGCGAATCCTTGGAAATCGACCTTGAGGCAGAGAAAGTTAAGGCCGCGACTGCTGAGGAGGCCAAGCAGCGAGCTGAAGAAGCGCGTGATGTGAGTACCTCTGCCCTCAATGTAGCACAGACTAACTATGCTGAGGCTCAGGGCATCGTTGATACTCTTGTCTCTGAGGCCGAGTGGATGCGCGGCCGCGGAGTAGTGCTGGTATGCTATTCCTTTCCCTTAGAAGTTTTATTTTGTTGAATGTTGTTTTTAATGCGCAGACTTTGCTATAGGTTGCCAACTCTGTCCTTAACGCTGGAGAACTAGATCGCGCTGTTGCTGCTTTGACAGATGCTGCGCGCACAGTTGGTCATCGAGGAGGGTATCTGGAATGTGCGCAACACGTTGAAGAGGTATTTGGACAGGAGTTTGACATTAGTCATTGCTCGGTGACTGACCAGGCTAGTGCCGAGTTGACACGTGCTGAAAATGCTTATGATCACTTATCGCTGCCTGTGATGGACTTGGTCGCGAAGGCTCTAGAGCATGATGACTGGTGTCAGCGCCTTAAGGCCATTCTCGACCCACCGATAACTGTCGAACTATCAGATGGAGAGGAGCCAGCTGGTGATGATGGTGGAAACGATGGTGATGACGGTAAGCCTGATGATGATGATGGTGATGAAGGCGATCAGCATGATGGTAGTGGGAATGATGAATTTGAATAGGTTGTCTACAGGCTTTGTGCCTTGTAATTTTTTGTTTGTTTTAGATGTAAGTTCTTGTGCGGTCGCGCTTGTTTTAGACTGAATGAATGCTATTTGTTTTCTATATAACTGTTGCGCGGTCGCGCTTGTTTAAATATGATGTTTGTTTTATCCTTTCCCGTTACAATTATTGCACTGTTGCTAGAAACTTTGGTTAAGTTAGCGCGAATAAAAGTAAGAGTGGCTCTTGTGCGAGTGTGACTGGAGTGTTTTCGTGCTAATCAGAAGTTTAACATGCATTTGTAACGAAAGGAGTCAGCGTGAAAGAAAACATGTCGTATGCTTTCATTGCTTGGGTAAACGGGCGCTTATGCCGACATACATTGCTTGTAAATTAAAGGGCGTTTAGCCAACATAGGAAAGTAAAGAGGCGCATGGCCAACAACAGTGGTGAAGGCGCAAGGCCGGAAGCAAATACATATAGCATTTGCGCAGTTGTTACGCGTTCCACGTTCGTGGGATGATGTGCCCATCCAGGGTGCGTAATTTGTAAGCCCCTTTTCCTAGCACCTCGTGAACCAAGTATGGGCCTTCCCATTTGGGTGCTAGCTTTCCTGTGTCACACCCCAACCGATGGCGGAATCATCGGGGCGCGGCACTAGGCGAATCAGATTGCTCAAGAGAATCCATAACAACTATGTTGCGATAATATTTAATACATTCGTTATCCCATACTAACAAATAATACAATCACATAGGTTATCACAGATTTCTTGTCCTCTCGAACAATACAAATCCGACAACCTAGATTTTAGTTGAGTTTCTAGACTTCCTAGCTTGATTTGAAATAGTCTGCGGTCTAACCTGCAACATACGTTAAAATATTTGTCAATACAAAAGTATTGGCGAATATACAGGTTTGATATGTATAGCGTAATAGATAAAAAGTGTAGCGAATTTCCATATGCATAAACGTAACACACGACATATATACTCACAAAGCTGATACTACCAACTAAGTCCTCGATGCTCGAATATGCGATGGCAAACTAGACCCCGTCGGGCGCAATAGTACTATACTTAGTCATGGTGGGACGTCGCGGGTATAAGCCCTAGCACATATGCAACTAGCATCACGTATAACTATGCATAACAGTTATTCGCAAGTGATAATTCGATTGATTTAGTAATTCGTTTGATAAGTTCGATTTGCTAGAAACGTATGTTACACCCAAAATACGATTAAAAGGGGTTCAAGTATACTCACAGTGCGTAATCGACAAGTAAACATAACTTGAATTGGATCGTTTGAGAGTACGTCGGAGTTATCCTGGTTGTAGATTGTTAAATGGTGAATAGCGCGTTAAATAGTGGCGGAAAGACCAAGGTTTGGTTCGAACATCGATGCTTGGCCCGTTCGGTCGACTGGACATGTTGTCCGGTCGGTTAACATGCTAGCCGATCGGTTGGCATGCTGTCCGATCGGTTGGCATGCTAGCCGATCGGTTTGCATGCTAGCCGATCGGTTTGCATGCTAGCCGATCGGTTGGCATGTCATCCGATCGGTTACCATCTTGTCCGTTCGGTTGATTGAGTCTTGTTTGCTGTCCGATCGGCAATTCGTTTCCATCGTCCTGATCGTGTCACACTTGTTGGGTTTTGGAAAGATTTCAGGTGATTTGACTGAGATGGGGTGTCCTTGCGTTAAACTACCGAAACCCCATCAAATCCGACTCGTTCTAACGGCCGGGAACCACCTCGTTCCATCAGATCTGGCCGTCCTTGATGGTCTTTCCAGTGTTTAACCCGAAAACACTCATACTTTGGTTAGAAAACGTAGATTTAGACTAGATTTGTGTAAAAACGTATGGAAACCACTCAGATCTGGGTCGTTCCTGCTTGGGATGACATCACCCATGAAGTTCATAAGAACTTTATGGTGATGTCACTCTAGAATGCCCAAAATCCAGCGATTCCACGGTTAAAAGTGGAGATTTCACAGGTAGAAAGGTGTAGAATTTGTTATAGATTAAGGAAGTACAAGGTTTGAGTCGAAAACATACAAGAATCGCGAGAAATCGAGAGATAAAGGGGTTGGAACGTCTGGTCGAACTGCAACAGTAACAGCATGTGTGCTTGATATGACAATGGGGTATTTATAGGCAAAGAGGGAAGGAAAGAATGTGCAGGTCCGTCCGATCGGATGGCTGTCCGATCGGCTGGCCTTGTCCGATCGGCTGGCCTAGCCGTTCGGCTGGCCTAGCCGTTCGGCTGGCCTGTCCGATCGGTTGGCCCAGCCGTTCGGTTGGCCATCCGTTCGGAGGCCTTTCGATCCTTGTTTTTGGTGCGTTGCGATAGTTGAGCCACATTTCCTTATATTTATATTAATATATATATTATAATTAATCACCAAAGGGTCGTATATACGTATTCATATTTCACAGTTTCGATAAAACAAACAGGTTTCGATTCGAGTATGCGATTATTAGCGACACGTCACGGCCACTGAGGTGGGTAGAATAGATCCTCACTCAATGCCTCCGTGAGTGTTAGTGTTTGCGATAATAGTGTAGTATAATGAAAATATGCGATTATCCTTCGAATAGCGATGTATGCGATATAGTTACATTATGATCCGAATCTCTAGTGCTAGGCGTAACGAGTATATCGAGTGGTAACAACGCACGAAAGTGCGGGTTGTTACAGTCTCCCCTGCTTTAGGAAATTTCGTCCCGAAATTAATCCAACAGGTAGACCTTTGAGGGTTGATCCTGCGTAAGTAGCGATACAGCGAGCGATTTGACTGTGAGTTAACAAGAGAGAGTGTTTCAAATAAGAGGGATCGATTGCGATAGCGAGAAGGCGACGAAAAAAGATCAAAATAATATCCCCCGAGTTGGCGTTCAACAGTACCTCGGGTCTTGTAGAATCCGTTAGTTTGATATGATTGCAATTCTAAAGAGCTTGAAAGGTCTCTCGTGAAGTGGAATTAACTGAGTCGATCGTTAACCAACGTTACAAGAAGCGTTCGTTTTAGATATTCGAAAGGAATTTTAGATGGAAATCCTGAACTATTTCCTTTTAACGTATGGTCAACTGAGTCGATGTTAACCAACATTGCAGGGAAGTTTAGGTCTTACACACTTTAAGAAATTCGAAGATGAAAACGGGGGTTACGAAAACTCTCCTACGACATGGGTTCAGCTGAACTCGATGTCAAACCGACGTCTCAAGAAAGTCTTGTTTTTGATATTGCAATAGGTTTTAAGGAAAAAATTTGGACTCATGAAAGCTTCCCTTGGGCATGGAGTTAAGCTGAGCCGGTGTTAACTCCCACGTTGTGAGGAATTTTCACTTGTCCCGTGGTTTTAATAAAAGTTTTGTAAAATCAGTTTTAGCCGTTTGAAAAAGACAATTTAGCATTGGGCCCCACTTGGCACCTTCCCACGGAAGTTGGTTAATATGATTAAAACACTTATATATATAGGAAGTACCAGCGGCGTATCCACCATGTTTCTCCCATATTACTTCCGTTTCATGAGGCGGTGTCATGTGTGCCGATATGACACGGATAGTAATTGCGTTCACTCGGTTCAATCGATAGAAAGTCAGACCGAGTATAAGATAGAATCAGATAGGTTAAACCGGCGAGTTGAATTGCGAACGTAGCTACAACAGCGTGCGCGAGTAGCCTGATGACACGAACCGCTTGTGTGTCGTGTCTAGGTAGGCGTCGAGCGGTAGACGATGAGCGATTAGCGCGATGTCGATTAGATTCCACATTGAACCCGCATGGCACGTTTCCACGAGAGTTTGCTAACATGGTAAACACCACGTTTAACCAGGCTAGTTTTGCCTCGTGAGGCGATGTCATGCGTGTTATTATCTCATAGGTTGTACCAATCGAGTGAATAAGCAGTAGTTTATACACGATAAGCGATAAGCAGTTAGGTGATTTAGCGAATAACGCAACACCAACAATGACGGCGATGATAAACGAGTTACGATGAGCGACAGTTGTTGCGTTGCAAGCGATGGAGGTATACACGATTTATACGGTTTGATTCGATTGATTTACACCACAGAGGTTAACTGACATCAGACCCCACATGGCCTTTTTCCACGAAATCCCGCCGATATGACTAAAACACCTTGCTTTAATCATATGAGCTTCATCTCGTGAAGCGAGGTCATGTGTGCTAACTAACACAAACACCACGGATAACTGTAGGCGACAGCGATAGATCGATACACAGCAAGCGATATAGGTTCACATAATAAGCGACAGAGATTGCGAGATACACATGACAAGCGATTGCGATTCGTCGAGTTTTGTTTCGAATAAGCTTAACGTTACGTTGCGTTGCATCACGGCTAGTGAGGAGGGTAGAATAGGTCCTTACTCAACAATACCGTGAGCGTTTATTTACTTGATTGGAATTCGTTGCACAGACTTACGACCAGTCTTGCATCGATGCAATTGTCCTGCGAGGTAGACTCCCCAGAGTCCATCGATGAGGCGATTGCATTGCGTTTGCAGACTTACGACAAGTCTTGCGATGATGCGATTTAGTTGTTACGCCTTGCGATTGAGTGTAGTGTGTTGAAAATAATCACAATAGTATAATAGGTCTAATAACGTTCAAATCCACGTGGCACTTTCTTCACGGAACTTTGGTAGTATGATAAAGCACACCTTGCTTGACCCCTACTACTTAGATCCCGTGGTTTGGTGTCATACTTCGTCGTAACGCTTATGGCACCTTAGAATTTACTACGATCTCCGTGCACTGACCCAAATAATCCCGTGTGCACCCGTGATTAATCGTTCCTTGCACGTTTATCGTACCTCGTTCTAAGAGTGCAGTGAGGGTAAAACACATTGTTTCGTGATATAGTATATAGTATGTGTGTGAATCTAGTCTAAGTGCGACGATTAGAGAGTGGAGGAGAAAACGAAAACGAGAGTTAGTGTTACGCATAGTGGCAACATCGAGTAAGAGAGCAGGTTCAAAACTTAGAAACTAACGTCGAAAATCGTATCATTACAACTTTATCCTATGCTTGCTAGATGTTTGAGGCTGAAGACTTTTGATGGAGCTGTTGTTGTTGTACTCAAGTTCGTGGTTCGATGCGGCAGTTGCGAGTGAAGTGACCGTAACGGTTGTAGTTATTGCAATAGCGACAGTCAGCCCCAACTGGATGATGATAGGTACACGAGTAACACTGAGGATGAGCTCCAGTGTATGCTCGTTTTGGAAACACCGGAACTGTTTGAAGAGGTTTCGGTCGCAGCAATTCGGTTGTTGATGAACTCGGGCTTGAAGTCTTTCGCTTGCGGCTGGGTTTGTCGGTGTCTTGCGATGAGGTGTCGTCGTTGGAGGATTCGTCGAAGGACTCACTTGCAGATTCCTTGACCGAGTCGTTGGAAGAATCGTCGGCAGAGTCATCAGAAGAATCGTCGGTAGATCCGTCAGAGGAATCGTTAGCAGATTCGTCCGAAGGATCGTCAGTAGATTTGTCAGAAGACTCGTTGCTAGGATCCTTTGAGGAATTAATGTCGATCGCCTGATAAGCTTGCTTGACAGGATTCTTGGAGAAAAGCCCTTCCGTGAGTCGTTTGTTGTTGATTTCTGCGGCTAAGCGGTAGGTTTCTTCGATAGTAGCAGGTCTTGCAGCTTTGACAAAATCACCCACACACTCAGGCAAGCCGCGAATATACTTCGAAATGGATTTTTCTGAAGTGTTGACTTGACTTGGGCAGATTATGCTAAGCTGTTTGAACCTTGCGGTGTAGCCAGTGTTGTCACCTTTGTTTTGCTTGATTTCCCAAAATTCGTTTTCTAGCTTCTGAATTTCGTGAGGGGGACAATACTCTTTCTTCATGAGCTCTTTCAGCTCATCCCAAGAGAGAGCGTAAGCTGCGGAGATTCCACGTTTGTTACGTTCGGCGGTCCACCAGTCGAGTGCTCGTGATTGAAATACTCCGGTGGCGCAAGTAGTACGGAAACTATCGGGACACCCACTTTGACGAAGGGTAACTTCGATAGACTCGAACCACTGGAGTAGTTGAGTTACACCTCCCTCACCTGTGAATTCCATCGGGTCACACGCTTTGAAGTGTTTGTAGAGAAAAGTAGATTGCGGCTCTCCTGTCTTAACGTCTTCCGAAGCTCGAGAGTGGCTGGGAGAGTGCACTCGAGCGGCAATTTGAGGAATAAGCTTACCCACTTCCTTAGTCACAAGTGATGCAATCCTCTTATCGGCGCTTCATTTGGCTCTTCTCCTGGCTACTCGTCTCTAGGTAGAGTTGTTGAAAGGCATCTAGACAGGAAGAGACTTGGAATGAGATTCGATCATAATGATTTTTGAGTTCGCGATGCGATTGAGCGCGTTCAAAACTTGATACGATAGTATAGTAGTAATACGAATCACATAGGAGCCACATAGGAAACACGAAATCCCTAAGTTCTCGCACATTGACTTGTTTGTTTATACGTATTCATATACCTATACAATTGTAGTTTGTAATTATACACATACAGGTCAATTTAGAATAAGCGAGAACGCGTTGAGGTGAGAAAACGATAGCGAAGGCGATAGATTATGCATTAGTTTTGTTGCGATCATTCGGGTTTCATTTTAGATTGAGATGGTTGTGCGAATTGCGCGTTTATAAAGCAGGGAGTGAAAATCGTTAAATCGAGAAATCGATAACACATAAAGCGTAATTACGTTCGTTAAAGCGTAAAATCAGCGAATCGTAGGTTTAGTAAAACATCTGGATTGCCTCGGGTGTTTAGGCGTCGACTACCCAAGGTAACCCAACTATATTCAACAAGTTCGAGCATGCGCGTTGACTTAGAAGACTTCATGCTTCCACTGGGATGCAGCTCATGGCATTCGTCTTCCTAGCCATCACGTGGCTCGAGTTATCATGATAGTCGAGTCCTTGGTGAGAGCTTTTGAAAACCAATTTAGAGAGTGGAACGTCTTATTGAGGTACGGGTTTCACCCCTGACTTAACAGCTTCGTTCCTAATTGTGGTTACGCTCTTCGAATAAATTCGTGAGTTCCACCAGATTTTGAAATGGAGACTTTCGTCGAGATGTGGATGTCACTCCTAACTCGATCAAAGGTTCTCGTGCCAGAAAAATGCGCTGAGTGAGCGATCTCGTTGAGAGTTCTTGGTTTTCACACCTGATCTCGACTGGATCGCTCGGTTTTGTTATGCGAGTATTTTCGAAAACATGTGTATTGTGTCGGCCTTAGGAAAGGCTAAGTAGTATTTCAGCCTTAGGAAAGGCTTCTTCGTGTGAAGTTGTAGTACGCGGTGTTCACACGAAGTTGTAGTTTTTAGCAATTTCGATCGAGAGTATCGAGTAGGCCCGATACAAACCCTACTGGATTCGTACGAGTCGGCCTGTTGGTACTTAGACTATAGACTAGGTCAATTTCCAAGACGTCGACCCGGACTAGGTCGAGTCTGGCCTAATTCCCTATAGTTATGGCTCTGATACCAATCTGTCACACCCCAACCGATGGCGGAATCATCGGGGCGCGGCACTAGGCAAATCAGATTGCTCAAGAGAATCCATAACAACTATGTTACGATAATATTTAATACATTCGTTATCCCATACTAACAAATAATACAATCACATAAGTTATCACAGATTTCTTGTCCTATCGAACAATACAAATCCGAAAACCTAGATTTTAGTTGAGTTTCTAGACTTCCTAGCTTGATTTGAAATAGTCTACGATCTAACCTGCAACATACGTTAAAATATTTGTCAATACAAAAGTATTGGCGAGTATACAAGTTTGATATGTATAGCGTAATAGATAAAAAGTGTAGCGAATTTCCATATGCATAAACATAACACACGACATATATACTCACAAAGCTGATACTACCAACTAAGTCCTCGATGCTCGAATATGCGATGGCAAACTAGACCCCGTCGGGCGCAATAGTACTATACTTAGTCATGGTGGGACGTCGCGGGTATAAGCCCTAGCACATATGCAACTAGCATCACGTATAACTATGCATAACAGTTATTCGCAAGTGATAATTCGATTGATTTAGTAATTCGTTTGATAAGTTCGATTTGCTAGAAACGTATGTTACACCCAAAATACGATTAAAAGGGGTTCAAGTATACTCACAGTGCGTAATCGACAAGTAAACATAACTTGAATTGGATCGTTTGAGAGTACGTCGGAGTTATCCTGGTTGTAGATTGTTAAATGGTGAATAGCGCGTTAAATAGTGGCGGAAAGACCAAGGTTTGGTTCGAACATCGATGCTTGGCCCGTTCAGTCGGCTGGACATGTTGTCCGGTCGGTTAACATGCTAGCCAATCGGTTGGCATGCTGTCCGATCGGTTGGCATGCTAGCCGATCGGTTTGCATGCTAGCCGATCGGTTGGCATGTCGTCCGATCGGTTACCATCTTGTCCGTTTGGTTGGTTGAGTCTTGTTTGCTGTCCGATCGGACAGCAGTCCGATCGGACGGCAATTCGTTTCCATCGTCCTGATCGTGTCACACTTGTTGGGTTTTGGAAAGATTTCAGGTGATTTGACTGAGATGGGGTGTCCTTGCGTTAAACTACCGAAACCCCATCAAATCCGACTCGTTCTAACGGCCGGGAACCACCCCGTTCCA
The DNA here is from genome assembly GCA_030545235.1 of Helianthus tuberosus. Taxonomy (NCBI): domain Eukaryota; kingdom Viridiplantae; phylum Streptophyta; class Magnoliopsida; order Asterales; family Asteraceae; genus Helianthus; species Helianthus tuberosus. The sequence continues at coordinate 209,240,424 of CM060371.1, read as the reverse complement.
TCAGATCTGGCCGTCCTTGATGGTCTTTCCCGTGTTTAACCCGAAAACACTCATACTTTGGTTAGAAAACGTAGATTTAGACTAGATTTGTGTAAAAACGTATGGAAACCACTCAGATCTGGGTCGTTCCTGCTTGGGATGACATCACCCATGAAGTTCATAAGAACTTTATGGTGATGTCACTCTAGAATGCCCAAAATCCAGCGATTCCACGGTTAAAAGTGGAGATTTCACAGGTAGAAAGGTGTAGAATTTGTTATAGATTAAGGAAGTACAAGGTTTGAGTCGAAAACTTACAAGAATCACGAGAAATCGAGAGCAACAGTAACAGCATGTGTGCTTGATGTGACAATGGGGTATTTATAGGCAAAGAGGGAAGGAAAGAATGTGCAGGTCTGTCCGATCGGATGGCTGTCCGATCGGCTGGCCTTGTCCGATCGGCTGGCCTAGCCGTTCAGCTGGCCTGTCCGATCGGTTGGCCCAGCCGTTCGGTTGGCCATCCGTTCGGAGGCCTTTCGATCCTTGTTTTTGGTGCGTTGCGATAGTTGAGCCACATTTCCTTATATTTATATTAATATATATATTATAATTAATCACCAAAGGGTCGTATATACGTATTCATATTTCACAGTTTCGATAAAACAAACGGGTTTCGATTCGAGTATACGATTATTAGCGACATTTCTCGGCCATCAAGGAGGGTAGTATAGGTCCTTTCTTGATGTTATCGTGGACGTTATCGTGTGTTGTGCCACAGTGACTGACGGGGTACCGTTCACTCTTACTGTCCTCATCGTCACGACGACTGGAGCTACAGCACTCACCCGAGAGTCCTTGTTAGCGTTAATTGTCTGCATTTCGACACGTCACGGCCACTGAGGAGGGTAGAATAGGTCCTCACTCAATGCCTCCGTGAATGTTAGTGTTTGCGATAATAGTGTAGTATAATGAAAATATGCGATTATCCTTCGAATAGCGATGTATGCGATATAGTTACATTATGATCCGAATCTCTGGTGCTAGGCGTAACGAGTATATCGAGTGGTAACAACGCACGAAAGTGCGGGTTGTTACATCCTGGGCGTTCAGCATTTGACGCTTCGTTATCGCGGAAGACGTATTCTCCTGGAGTGAAGGTACAGATGCGGACTCTCGCATTGTAGTACCTTTCTAGTTGTGTTTTGTACTTGGCTTCTTTAATTCGCGCGATTTCGCGCCTTTCTTCTAGCAAATCCAAGTCAAGACGTCGCTCTGCCTCGTTGTCGATTGCGTTGAATGCTGTCAAGCGCGGGGAGGGCAGGCCAACTTCAGCCGGGATAACCGCTTCTGAGCCATAGACTAGGCTAAAAGGGGTTTCGCCGGTACTTGTCTTTGGCATGGTTCGGTGAGCCCACAAGATACTCAGGAGCTCATCCACCCAGCCTCTTCGCTTTGTGCCCAGTCGGGCCTTTATCCCATCGACGATACACTTGTTCACACTTTCAACCTGCCCGTTGCCTTGAGGATGCGCAACGGAGGAGAAAGTGTGTTCGATTTTCATCTCTTTCATCCACTTCTGGAGGTCCTCAGACGCAAAGTTGGTGCCGTTGTCAGTTACAATCTTGAGTGGTAGGCCAAATCTGCAGATGATGTGTTCCCAAATGAACTTGCGCACCATCATAGCTGTAGTTGAAGCGAGAGCTTTGGCCTCCACCCATTTCGTGAAGTAATCGACGGCCACTATTATAAATTTGACGGCGCCAGGAGCCTCTGGGAAAGGTCCCACCATGTCGATTCCCCACTGCTGAAAAGGCCAAGTAGTGGATACAGGGATAAGATCGTTTTTAGGGCGCAGGGTTTTTGGAGAGTGTCGCTGACAGGAGTCGCACTTGCGCAGCTCCTTCAGGGCATCGACATGCATCCCTGGCCAGTAATATCCGGCGTTCATAATCTTCGCGACAACCATACGTGGCCCTGCATGGATGCCGCAGATCCCTTCGTGGATCTCCCTGATTAAGTAATTCGCATCTTGGGGGTCCACACAGCGCAGCAGTGGTCCCAAGAAGGATTTTCGGTACAGAATACCACCATTCATCTCGTAATGCAGGGGCTTGTTTTGAATCTTTTTCGCCTCTGCTTTGTTCTCAGGGAGTATCCCCTCTTGCAGATATTGAATTATATGGGTCATCCAGAATGGTTGCCCTATCTCGATCACGTTGACTTGTCGTTGCAGGACTGATGGATTCTTGAGTACTTCAATCCTTACATCTTTGGCAAGATGTTGAAAGGAAGTTGAAGCAAGCTTGCTCAAAGCGTCAGCTAGTTTGTTTTCAGAGCGATTGATGTGGATTACCTTGTGAGACTTGAACTGTTGAAGCAACTCTTTTGCCTGCTCTAGATATAGGGCCATAACCTCGCCCTTTGCATCGTATATACCGTTAACTTGGCTGGCTATCAGGAGTGAATCAACGTGTGCTTGTAAATTTTTAGCTCCCATTTTTATGGCGAGACGCAAGCCTGCCAGAAATGCCTCGTACTCCGCCTCGTTGTTGGTATTCTTAAAATCCAACTTGATGGCGTAAGTGAATTCATGGTTTTCAGGGCTCACTAGGCGCAATCCAGCTCCCGCGCCGTCCTCGTTTGAGGCCCCATCAGTATAAAGCATCCAAGTCTCGTTTGTCGTGTCTTTCACGGGAGTTTCCACAAGCTCACAATCCTTGATTTTATCAACTGGGACTTCTGTAATGAAGTCCGCCAGAACTTGTGTGACAACTCGAGTTTCCAAGATTCCATGTTCGCACTAATGCAAGATTAATTGTTTAAATTGTCCGATACACGACTCGTTTATTTCATAACTGAACACGTTGTAATGTGTTAAACACGTATTGTAGTTGATGATGTATACTTGATGGGTGTTGAGTGTATTTATGCATTGATGTGGTAACATTATGTCTTGTGTTATTAATATGTTGTAATATGATAAGCAATACATTTTAATCATGTCAGATACCCTATGAAATCACCCTATTCCCTATGAAATCACCCTATGACCGAAAACAATAAGTGTTTTCGTCCACAGGAGCCAACGAAATCACAATGGGCTTTGGCCCAGTATCGAATTATTAGAGGATCTGTTTATATTATGCGCATGTTTTGGTGTAACTTGTAAAACCCTAATCGCACATCTCACTCTCTCGTTCTCCTTGAAACCCGACGGCAGCCCTCCTCTTTCTCGTTTGATCATCGTTGGTTAGTGGCTATTGTCTTGTGCTGTTCATATTTGTATATTGTTTGTATGATTATTGAGTATGATCTAATTAATAACTTGATGAGAAAATGGATGCATGATATCGATATCATACATAGATAATGGGTAATCCTTTATATACTAATTTACTTCTGACATAACACATGATTCTTCAATTGGTCATAATTGAGATAAGTGGGGTGGAACATGATAGAAATCGGTCCAATGGTAGTAGGACTAGGGGTATGATTGTCGGCCACTAGGTCTTATATTTCATGAGATTTGAATAGTGTTTACAATTAGATGGACGGCCATATTTGTCTTTAGTACATGTGCAGTGTCAGGAAATAATTGATTTTATATATGTGTGCATGTAAATCAGTTTGGTTGAGTAGGTGTAGTATGAGGTTGTTGACTTCAAGAGAAAGTATGATTTAATAATTGTGGTGGTAGATGATTTAGGGATTTGGTGTTATTCGTAAACTGTTGTTATTGATAATGATGTATATGGATGAAAACCCCCACCCCCATTGTCATACGACCCAACGAAATCACTTTAAGTGATTTCGGCTCAATCCCTAAAGGGATTTCGGCAAGATGGATTTTCGAACCAAAGGAGATTTATGCCAAAGTGTTTTCGGCCCATGATCTGTAACCAATGTGTTGAAACATAACTTGTTAACTCCGTTAATTCATACTTTGTTAAGTTAAATGTGTAAACTTGTTACGCATGTCAACCTCTGTTAAGATGTTAAGTGGTTAACGCTATTTGTTTACTAATTCAGTTAGCTAATAACTCTGTTAAAATATGTTACTCTTTTAAGCATACTAATTGGTTAAAGAACTTGCAAGTAACTTCGTATCTTGTATGATTGACAAACTGTTTATGTGATATTTGAGGTTAACGGCCAAATCACTTTGTAATACTCATTGAACGAGAAACATTACGAATATGAACTGATTATTGTATACGTGCGTACTTTAGGACGTGATTGATTTACTTTGAGCACATACTTAGCATACCGAGCAAACCAAGGTGAGTTCACACAGCCAAGGCATGGGATTCCCGGGGTGGGAATGGGTTGGATTATTTACTCGTTCAGCTTATGGAACTTAGATATATGATCCTCGGGAGGGGAAGGGTTATGGATAAGAACTGACTAGACTGGTTATACTAATTGAACCGATCTTCGCACACACGCCAAGGGTTGGCCGCGATAATATGACAATCTTCGCACACATGCCAAGGAAGGCCGCGAACTATATACTCTAATCTTCGCAAACATGCCTGGGAGGGCCGCGATACTACTATACCTAGTCTAGAATACATGGGAAACCCCCACTATACTTCGCAAACATGCCTAGAGGGCCGCGATACGATATATACGATACATGATTACTAAACGAACACACGAACTACAATACGAACACTATAACTTAATAAACTCACTGTGAACTCGCTCAACTAGTTGTTGACTCTCTGTTACATGCCTTGCAGGACCTTAGGTACTTATGGAGCTTGCACGGGAGGCACGGTCGTTGTGGGCACATATTGTGGATCTTATGATGAACGACACTTAAACATTGAACTTGCTATTTATGATTGGGTTTATTTTATGCTTCCGCTAAACGTACTTAAAACAATGTTTGTTTTGAACATCAATTGTATTGAATTGGGTTTTACGAATTACTTTACTTACTATATGAAATGTTCAATATGATTGATGGCTTGATCCTGGTCATGTCACGCCTCCAAGCGGTGGTACTCCGCGTGTGGATTTTGGGGGTGTGACAGATTGGTATCAGAGCCATTGGTTATAGAGAACTCGGTTTTAATAAGGGGAAAACGATTTTGTTAAAACCAGACTATAACCAGAACAGTGCTCTCAACGATCCAGAACGACGCCTCGCTCCACGTGCAGACTCAATATCCTAGGTAATAAGGTTTATGTTTATTGCCTACTTGCTAGAATTTCGTAGAACTTTGCTCGTGGTATGCTTAGATTACATTGTTTACTGCTTAAGAACGCTTATATGCTCACACTCTTCTGTCATCGCACGATTCGTGATCCTCTCTGACTTATGCTATCTTTACTATGAAGATCATGTCTGGACGTATCAACATGACACAAGCCCAGTTGACGGCTCTCATCACTGAACAAGTTACTGCGGCGGTTGCAGCTGCACAGGCAGGAGGTATACCCTGCAGTTGAAACTCACACTAGGATCCTTAGATCCTACAATTCTAAACCAACTCTTGTGCTAAACTTTTATTTACTCTTACGCACACCACAGGTCAACCACCTGTTTGCACTTTCAAAACGTTCATGGACTGTCGCCCAAGTACTTTCAGCGGCACTGAGGGAGCAGTCGGACTCCTCCACTGGTTTGAGAAGATTGAAACTGTATTCGAAATGTGTGAATGCCCTGAAGCACGCAGGGTGAAGTATGCTACTGGTACTCTAGAGGGTTTAGCCCTCACGTGGTGGAAAGCTCAGGTGCAAATACTGGGGTTGGTTGCTGCTAACGCCACCCCATGGAACAACTTTAAAGAGATGATTAAAGAGGAGTATTGCAGTCGGGATGACATTCATAAGTTGGAAGTAGAGTTCTTTAACCTCAAGATGACGGGGTCAGAGATTGAGGCGTACACCAAGCGATCGAATGAACTTGCTCTATTGTGTCCTACGATGGTGGACCCTCCGATCAAGCGAATCGAACTTTATCTCAAGGGTCTAGTGCCAGAGATCCAGAGCCACGTAACTTCGGCAAACCTCGCCACTTATCAGCAGGTTGTTCAGTTGGCTCACCGTCTCACTGATCAGGCGGTGGAGCAAGACAGGTTACCCAAACGTATCAGCGCTACAACTACCGCTACTGCTTCAGTCACTCCTGCTACTCCCAGTGACAACAAGCGGAAATGGGATGGGGATTCCAGCAAAGGTTCAGCTATAGTTCAAACTCAGGCTCAGCAACGCAAGACTAATGATTTCCAGAGCCCAAGCCAGCAAGCTTCTGGTGGTCATAGACAGGGTGGATATCGGGGAAATCATCCACTATGTAACAGGTGCTACAAACATCACAGTGGTCAGTGTCGCAAGGCCTACTGTCAGAGATGTCTAAAGATGGGGCACGAAGCTAAAGATTGCAGGAGCTCAAGGCCTGCGAATCAGAACCAGCAACAACAACCACCTGCTCCACGAAACCAGCCACAGCAGCAGCAGCATGGAAATAGGGGATGCTTTCAGTGTGGGGCTGAAGGCCATTACAAGCGGGATTGCCCTCAGTTAAACCAGAACAATAATAACAACAACAATAATCAGGGCAATGGGAACAACAATAACGGGGGAAACAACAACAACAATGGTGCTAGGGGTCGTGCATTTGTGATCGGTCAGGGTGATGCAAGGAACGATCCCAACGTAGTTATGGGTAAGTTTCTCCTCGATGACTTTTACGTTACTGTCTTATTTGATTCGGGTGCGGATACAAGTTACATGTCTTTAAAAGTTAGTGAAATGTTAAAACGTGCACCAATTTCCCTAAACACCAAGCATGTCGTAGAGTTAGCTAACGGTAAAAGTTTAGAAGCCACACACATAGTTAAAGGGTGTAATCTTATTCTCGCTGGTCAGACTTTCTCCATCGACCTTATTCCTATAACCCTGGGTAGCTTCGATGTCGTCATTGGTATGGATTGGTTGTCTCAACAGCAAGCAGAGATCTTATGCAAAGAAAAAGTTATTCGTATTCCTCGTTCGGGCAAGGAACCTCTCGAAGTTCAAGGCGACAAGAGTGGTGTCGTGAGTGGTATCATTTCTTTCTTGAAGGCTCAGAAGTGTCTGCGCAAGGAGCACACTGCTATATTAGCACTCGTTACAGATACCTCGAAGAAAGAGAAAAAGATGGAAGATATTCCTGTAGTACGCGATTTTCCTCAAGTGTTTCCTGAGGAATTACCTGGATTACCGCCTCATCGTCAAGTCGAATTCCAGATCGAGCTCGCTCCAGGAGCAGCACCCATAGCTCGAGCACCTTATCGCCTAGCTCCAACCGAACTGGAAGAACTATCTAAGCAACTACAAGAGCTTTTGGAAAAGGGATTCATACGACCTAGTTCTTCGCCCTGGGGAGCTCCAGTGCTATTTGTGAAGAAGAAAGACGGAACTTTCAGAATGTGCATAGACTATCGTGAACTGAACAAGGTAACGGTGAAGAATCGTTATCCTCTTCCACGCATCGACGATTTATTCGACCAGTTGCAAGGGTCGAGCTACTACTCCAAGATTGACCTGAGGTCAGGTTATCATCAACTGAGAGTCCGGGATGAGGACGTCTCCAAGACAGCGTTCAGAACACGCTACGGCCACTACGAGTTTCTGGTCATGCCTTTCGGATTGACGAACGCGCCTGCGGTTTTCATGGATCTTATGAACAGGGTGTGCAAACCCTATCTCGACAAGTTCGTCATTGTTTTCATCGACGACATCCTGATCTATTCGAAGAGTCAGGAGGAACATGAGCAGCACTTACGACTCATACTGGAACTTCTACGATCGGAACAGCTATACGCTAAGCTTTCTAAATGTGACTTTTGGCTTCGTGAAGTCCACTTCTTAGGCCACGTGGTGAACAAGGATGGGATTCATGTCGATCCATCCAAGGTAGATTCGATCAAGAACTGGCCTGCACCTCGTACACCAACAGAAATACGCCAATTCTTGGGTTTGGCGGGTTATTACAGACGATTCATCAAGGACTTTTCAAAGATCGCACAGCCACTAACACTGCTGACACAGAAAGGTGTGGTTTATCGTTGGGGTAATACACAAGAAATAGCTTTCCAACACTTAAAGGATAGACTTTGCAGCGCACCTATCCTCTCACTGCCTGAAGGCACAGACGATTTTGTGGTCTACTGTGATGCATCAATTCAAGGTCTGGGATGTGTGTTGATGCAACGAGATAAAGTTATTGCTTACGCGTCGCGCCAACTAAAGATTCACGAACGAAATTACACTACGCATGACTTGGAGCTGGGAGCTGTTGTTTTTGCACTCAAGATATGGCGACATTACTTGTATGGCACTAAGTGCACTATCTACACTGATCACAGGAGTCTCGAGCACATATTCAAGCAGAAAGAATTGAACATGCGACAACGTAGATGGGTCGAACTACTGAACGATTACGAATGTGCTATAAAGTACCATCCAGGCAAAGCCAATGTTGTGGCTGACGCCCTCAGTCGAAAGGACACCGCACCTAAGCGCGTGCGAGCTTTACAACTCACTATACAGTCTAGCCTTCCTTCCCAGATACGAAATGCTCAGGTAGAAGCATTGAAACCAGAAAACGTCAGGGCTGAAGCCCTACGCGGCTCAAGGCAACGCTTAGAACAGAAGGAAGATGGTGCTTACTATGTCACAGGACGCATTTGGGTCCCACTTTACGGCAACTTACGCGAGCTGGTAATGGATGAAGCTCACAAGTCTCGCTACTCGGTACATCCTGGTTCGGATAAAATGTACCACGATATCAAAACTACATACTGGTGGCCTAGCATGAAGGCCCACATAGCCACATACGTTAGCAAATGCTTGACTTGTGCGAGAGTCAAATCCGAATATCAGAAACCGTCAGGGCCACTTCAACAACCAGAGATACCGCAATGGAAATGGGAACAAATTTCCATGGATTTTGTTACGGGCTTACCTAGATCGCAGCGCGGAAATGATACTATTTGGGTGATCGTGGATCGACTCACAAAGTCTGCTCACTTCTTGGCTATTAAAGAAACAGACAAGTTCTCTACCTTAGCAGACATCTACTTAAAAGAAGTGGTTTCGAGGCACGGGGTGCCAACCTCTATTATCTCTGATCGTGACGCACGTTTTACTTCGGAACTGTGGCAAGCAATGCACAAATCGTTTGGCTCTCGATTAGACATGAGCACAGCTTATCACCCTCAGACAGATGGGCAGTCTGAGCGGACGATTCAAACTCTGGAAGACATGCTTCGGGCGTGCGTAATTGACTTTGGAAATGGTTGGGAAAAACATCTGCCACTTGTGGAATTTTCGTACAACAACAGCTACCACACCAGCATTAAAGCTGCTCCATTCGAGGCATTGTACGGGCGTAAATGCCGGTCACCTCTCTGTTGGGCAGAGGTGGGAGATAGTCAAATCACAGGTCCAGAAATGGTAGTTGATACTACAGAAAAGATTGCTCAAATACGACAACGCATGGCGGCAGCTCGTGACCGTCAGAAAGCATACGCCGATAAAGACAGGAAACTACTCGAATTCCAAGTTGGGGATCGAGCACTACTCAAAGTTTCACCCTGGAAGGGTGTTGTCCGTTTTGGCAAACGCGGCAAACTTAATCCACGATACGTCGGACCTTTCGAGGTTATTGAAAAGATAGGCAGGGTGGCCTACAGATTGAACTTACCAGCTGAACTCAGTGCGGTTCACAACGTCTTCCACGTGTCGAATCTGAAGAAGTGTACGTCAGATGAGACCCACATAGTTCCCTTGAAGGAACTCACTATCGACGAGCGGTTGCACTTCGTTGAGGAACCTGTTGAAATCACGGACCGGGATGTTAAGATCCTCAAGAACACGAGAATCCCTCTTGTGCGAGTTCGTTGGAACTCCCGCCGCGGCCCAGAGTTCACCTGGGAGCGTGAAGATCAAATGGAACTCAAATATCCCCAGTTATTCGGAACCAATGCAACTACTACTGAGGCTGAAGCTACTACTGCAGAATTTCGGGACGAAATTCCAAATCAACGGGGGGATGATGTGACACCCCAGGAAAACCAGTGAACGATACAACTTACCTAGCTTCCTCAGTAACCGTATGCTAAATTTCGGGACGAAATTTCTTTCAAGTTGGGGATAATGTGACAACTCGAGTTTCCAAGATTCCATGTTCGCACTAATGCAAGATTAATTGTTTAAATTGTCCGATACACGACTCGTTTATTTCATAACTGAACACGTTGTAATGTGTTAAACACGTATTGTAGTTGATGATGTATACTTGATGGGTGTTGAGTGTATTTATGCATTGATGTGGTAACATTATGTCTTGTGTTATTAATATGTTGTAATATGATAAGCAATACATTTTAATCATGTCAGATACCCTATGAAATCACCCTATTCCCTATGAAATCACCCTATGACCGAAAACAATAAGTGTTTTCGTCCACAGGAGCCAACGAAATCACAATGGGCTTTGGCCCAGTATCGAATTATTAGAGGATCTGTTTATATTATGCGCATGTTTTGGTGTAACTTGTAAAACCCTAATCGCACATCTCACTCTCTCGTTCTCCTTGAAACCCGACGGCAGCCCTCCTCTTTCTCGTTTGATCATCGTTGGTTAGTGGCTATTGTCTTGTGCTGTTCATATTTGTATATTGTTTGTATGATTATTGAGTATGATCTAATTAATAACTTGATGAGAAAATGGATGCATGATATCGATATCATACATAGATAATGGGTAATCCTTTATATACTAATTTACTTCTGACATAACACATGATTCTTCAATTGGTCATAATTGAGATAAGTGGGGTGGAACATGATAGAAATCGGCCCTCTAGGCATGTTTGCGAAGTATAGTGGGGGTTTCCCATGTATTCTATACTAGGTATAGTAGTATCGCGGCCCTCCCAGGCATGTTTGCGAAGATTAGAGTATATAGTTCGCGGCCTTCCTTGGCATGTGTGCGAAGATTGTCATATTATCGCAGCCAACCCTTGGCGTGTGTGCGAAGATCGGTTCAATTAGTATAACCAGTCTAGTCAGTTCTTATCCATAATTAAGATAAGTGGGGTGGAACATGATAGAAATCGGTCCAATGGTAGTAGGACTAGGGGTATGATTGTCGGCCACTAGGTCTTATATTTCATGAGATTTGAATAGTGTTTACAATTAGACGGACGGCCATATTTGTCTTTAGTACATGTGCAGTGTCAGGAAATAATTGATTTTATATATGTGTGCATGTAAATCAGTTTGGTTGAGTAGGTGTAGTATGAGGTTGTTGACTTCAAGAGAAAGTATGATTTAATAATTGTGGTGGTAGATGATTTAGGGATTTGGTGTTATTCGTAAACTGTTGTTATTGATAATGATGTATATGGACGAAAACCCCCACCCCCATTGTCATACGACCCAACGAAATCACTTTAAGTGATTTCGGCTCAATCCCTAAAGGGATTTCGGCAAGATGGATTTTCGAACCAAAGGAGATTTATGCCAAAGTGTTTTCGGCCCATGATCTGTAACCAATGTGTTGAAACATAACTTGTTAACTCCGTTAATTCATACTTTGTTAAGTTAAATGTGTAAACTTGTTACGCATGTCAACCTCTGTTAAGATGTTAAGTGGTTAACGCTATTTGTTTACTAATTCAGTTAGCTAATAACTCTGTTAAAATATGTTACTCTTTTAAGCATACTAATTGGTTAAAGAACTTGCAAGTAACTTCGTATCTTGTATGATTGACAAACTGTTTATGTGATATTTGACGTTAACGGCCAAATCACTTTGTAATACTCATTGAACGAGAAACATTACGAATATGAACTGATTATTGTATACGTGCGTACTTTAGGACGTGATTGATTTACTTTGAGCACATACTTAGCATACCGAGCAAACCAAGGTGAGTTCACACAGCCAAGGCATGGGATTCCCGGGGTGGGAATGGGTTGGATTATTTACTCGTTCAGCTTATGGAACTTAGATATATGATCCTCGGGAGGGGAAGGGTTATGGATAAGAACTGACTAGACTGGTTATACTAATTGAACCGATCTTCGCACACACGCCAAGGGTTGGCCGCGATAATATGACAATCTTCGCACACATGCCAAGGAAGGCCGCGAACTATATACTCTAATCTTCGCAAACATGCCTGGGAGGGCCGCGATACTACTATACCTAGTCTAGAATACATGGGAAACCCCCACTATACTTCGCAAACATGCCTAGAGGGCCGCGATACGATATATACGATACATGATTACTAAACGAACACACGAACTACAATACGAACACTATAACTTAATAAACTCACTGTGAACTCGCTCAACTAGTTGTTGACTCTCTGTTACATGCCTTGCAGGACCTTAGGTACTTATGGAGCTTGCACGGGAGGCACGGTCGTTGTGGGCACATATTGTGGATCTTATGATGAACGACACTTAAACATTGAACTTGCTATTTATGATTGGGTTTATTTTATGCTTCCGCTAAACGTACTTAAAACAATGTTTGTTTTGAACATCAATTGTATTGAATTGGGTTTTACGAATTACTTTACTTACTATATGAAATGTTCAATATGATTGATGGCTTGATCCTGGTCATGTCACGCCTCCAAGCGGTGGTACTCCGCGTGTGGATTTTGGGGGTGTGACAACTTGACCCTTGATGGCTGGGCGCGGCCTGTACAAAATGTTGTGGCCCCCCAGCTCGATGGCCCATTTCGCTAACCGCCTGGATGTTTCTGGCTTTTGCAATATCGTGCCGATGTGGAAATTGGTAAGTACGGTGATCACGTGCCCTGTAAAATATCTGCGCAGCCTTCGTGAGGCGTGTAGCAGCGCAAGCACCAATTTTTCCATCGTGGAATATCTTGTTTCCGGGTCAGTGAGTACCCTGCTGACGTAATAAATTGGAGTTTGGACTCCATTTCTTTCCACCAGTAATACTGACCCTACTGCCTTATCCGAAGAAGATAAGTACAGTATGAGTGGCTCTTTTTCAAACGGTGCAGTCAGGGTAGGGAGTTCGATCAAACACTCCTTCATTTGCTGAAAGGCCTTCTCTGCTTCAGGGGTCCACCTGAACTCTTGTTTCTTCACACAATTGCGCAGAGTGCTGATAAAAGGATAGGACTTGGCAGCGTGGTTTGACAGAAAACGGTTAAGCGCGGCTAGGCGGCCGGCCAACCTTTGCATCTCTTTGATTGTTCTTGGCGATGGCATTCGTTCTATTGCTTGGACTTTTTCTGGATTCACCTTAAAGCCGCCATTTGTGACTATGAAGCCTAAGAACTTCCCTTCTTCCATACCAAACGAACACTTGGCTGGATTCAATTTCATGTTTACGCTGCGCAATGAGTTGAACGTTTTTTCGATGTCTTTTAACATCTGATCTTCTTCGGGGCTTTTGACCACCAGATCATCGATGTAGACCTCAATATGCTTCCCTATGTCTCCCGCGAAAGTCTTATCCATCAGGCGCTGGTATGTGGCGCCAGCGTTTTTGAGGCCGAATGGCATCTTTGTATAGCAAAAAATCCCAAGATCAGTACGAAAAGCTGTCTTGTCTTCATCCTCGAGCTTCATTTGAACTTGATGGTACCCCTTGTAGCAATCCAGGAAGCATTTCCATCTGTATGGCGCGAGAGAGTCTATCTTTTTGTCGATCTCCGGCAAAGAGTAGCAATCTTTCGGACATGCCTTGTTGAGATCAGTATAATCAACACACATTCTCCATCCTCCGCTAGACTTCTCCACCATCACGGGGTTCGCAACCCAACTTTGATAACGTACTTCTCGCAAGATTCCAGCTTTGAGTAGTTCGCATACTTGCTCATTCATTGCTTTAGTTTTGTCTGCCCCTAAGCTGCGCCTTCTTTGGACTTTTGGCTCAACCGAGGGGTAGGTGTTTAAACAGTCCTCAGTAATGTCGCGCGGGACCCCGGTCATGTCAGCCGGAGTCCAGGCGAAGATATCCATATTCCTGAACAGGAGTTGCTTGAGACGCGTTCTTATGTTTGGTGAGATTGCGTGGCCTATCGTCACCGTTTGCTCCGGGTACTTGCGGTTTAATACCCATTTTTCAGGCTCGGTTGTTGAAACTTTCGTCGCTTTTGTTAGGCGCATCTCTTCCGTCGACATTACTTCTTTCTTTGCATACACGATTGCCACCCCCGTCTTAGTTGGGAAACCAATCGCAGAGTGGGGGGTGGAAGTTATCATGTTCAGCTCGCCTTGCGTCTCTCTACCGATCAGCACATCATGTCTTGACTTGACAGGCATCACCATGAAGTTTACAGTCGTTGTTCTTGAGTGCTTTCCATCAGAAAGCGTGACGGGAAAGCTGATTTGGCCAAGCGGGAAGACCATTTCATTGCAAAATCCTGACAGGGGGTAGTCAACTGGCTCGAGTCTCGCTTTGTCTTCATCGTCGAACTGATTAAAACACTGCTCATAGATGATGTCTGCTGTACTCCCCGGGTCAATGAAGACGTATTCAGTTTCGTAATGGCCGATGATACCGGTGATGACGATGGGTCGTGTGGCTCGAGGACCCCCGCGCACCACCGGGAAAATGACCTGTTGCTCTTGCCATGAAGGCTCATACGGTCGTTTTCCTTTTTATCTTGCGCTATACCTTGGTCCGTAGACCATATGAGTTTCTAGGCGTCTGACTTTCTTGTGATTCCCCTCATCGTGGCGTTGGAGCTACCGAGTATCTTTGCGCACGTTTTTTACCAGGTGGCTTAGCTTTCCACTTTTCAGTGCTTTCTCGATCTCTTGTCGTAAGCTGTAACAATCATCAGTTAAGTGGCCTGTATCCTTGTGGAAATCACAATACAGGTTGGGGTCTTGCCCCTTTTTGTTCGTCATTGGCCTTGGTGCCTTGAAATCATGATTCTCCGTCATCAGCACCTCTTTTGGTGTTTTTATGAGCGGAGTCCAGTGCTTATCTCTGTTGTCATCCCTGATTTCCTTTCGATACCCAATTCGATCAATAGTGTCTCGCACATCCTCTTTGTAGCGTGGCCGTTCTTCATAACGAGATCGTTCACCATAACCGCTGGAGTGGTTGGCTTTCCACCCAGGGTTTTTGCCTTTGTTTCGTCTGTTGTCATCGCGCGAGTGACCCCCCTTAGAAAATCGATCTTCAGTACGATAACTGTTGTTTCTGGCGAGTGACTCTTCAGTTTGCGCGACTATCTTCGCGGCTTCCATGAGTTTATCCCATTCCTTGGGCATTCCATCTTTCCCAGTGATGGTTCTAATTAGGCTATCACAGCGGATGGCTTTCTTGAAATGGCAGCGCATGAGTTGCTCACTAACGCCGCCGATTTCCAAGCACTCTTTGTTAAAGCGAGTGATGAAATCTTCCAAACCCTCGTTATCTCTGCGCCAGATGTCTTCAACCTCGGCTGTGTCGCGCTGGTATCGTCTTTGTTGACTGAAGTGACTCAAAAACTGAGTCCTGAAATCCACCCATGATTTTATCTTTCCCGGAGGAAGGCTGTCGAACCAGGCGCGAGCAGCCCCCGTAAGCGTTTGGATAAACAGATGGCACCACATGGGCATATTCCATCCTTCCATGCAGCCCACGCTTGTGAAAACTCTAACGTGATCATCAGGATCAGTCAATCCGTTAAATTTCCCGACTGTCGGAGGTAATTCTCTCTTTTAAGCGGCGCAAGCGCGATCTTTGGGATGAACTTTGAATGCTCTACAGCTTCAGCTGGTCGATAAGTGAGGCGAAAGTCTTGCTCTGCCTCTTTGGTGTACCCCACGTGCTGTCTTGGTTTGTAGTATTCGTGATTTCTTTGTAAACGATTGAAGACCGAAGATTCTTCATCGTTCTCCCAAGTTGGATCATTTGGGTCAGTATCTTCCCATTCATTGTTCATGTTGCGCGGAGTGAGCCGGCTATGAACTGGGCCTCTTTGGATGTTTGACGGGTCGTCATAATAGCTTTCTGTTTCTCCCCGTGTATCGCGCGTGTCCTGCACGCTTAGTCTTCGGGTAGGGGGAGGTCTGTTGGCTCTTCCTTGGATATTTTGCGGTGGTGGCATCTGGCGCGGCCCGTGAGTGGGGCCGGTTGGTGTAACCAAGGACGGTTCTGCCGTTAAGACTGCTTGTTGCGCGCTCAAGGATTGATATGCCGCGTTAATAGTGGCAAGTTGCTTGGCGTACCATGAGGCTGGGGTTTTGCCCTCTGGTAGCCCTTGTAGCGCCGAGATATTCTGAGGTGGAGCTGGGTTTGAAGGTCCAGCACCGTTGTTTCCTGGGGTTACCGTTTGATAGATGCGAGTGATGCTCCCGCGCGGTCCCCCCGTATTGTTTACTTCGATTTCGCCAATTTCTTCAACGTTTTGGGGTTGGATGTTTTGATTATCCACCCCCAACGCTGCATTAGGGTTTGCTCCAAGGCCAACAAACTCGGGAATGATTCCTTGATCAGCCATGATCGAAGGAAGGAAAAAACACGAAAAACTCAGGAAAGAAGAAGATGAAAGTGATTTGTAGAAAAACCGGTGGGCGCCAATGAAGAAACACTGAACCGATTAAGGGACTAATCAGTTTGGTTTATGTTCCTACCATAATGGTTAATCTTCTTTATGGTTTCCTGAGCTCCCTAATGACTTGGGTTATCTGCAAAACAGAACACCGTTACTCGTTAAGAGGGGAATGTGGGGGTTTCCCTCTTAACCGGGCTTCGGCGTGAGAATAAGCGACTGCGTTTGGGAGGTAATTAAGTATTAAGTGTGAGAGTAGAGAGAATGGAATGTTTAACCTGTGAAGTGAGGTCTCTATTTATAGCCGGAGAGGTGTAAGAGGATGTGGGCTGATGGGCCTTGGGCCGGAAGGCGACAACATGGAGGATATGCTCCTTGTCTCACTGGTGTCGACCGTTAGTGGCTTCTAGGAGCTTTCTGGAGCTGGCGCAATGTGATTGGAGCCACGTGTCATTGTTGTCGGCCTGGACGCCCTTCTGCCATCAGCAGGTAAGTGGAGATCGTGGGGCAGTTGTCTCTGCCTTATGATTGGTGCCATGTAGGCGTCCTTAAGTACTTTTTGTCTCCTGCATGTCAGATGATCGTGGAGCACGATTGAGCAGAGCCAGACGGGCGTCGATTGGCTCTTTTCTTCTGCCATTTGTACCTTGTGTACTATTTGGATAGGCTTTGCGCCGTAGTAGCGCATGATTCTTGCTGAGCACGTTACTACTCCGCGCGGGGTAGGGGCTTCCAAATGTTCTTTCAGAATGCTAAGTGTTAGAAATGGAGTCTCTACTTGCTCGGGCCTCGCGCCGGATCGCTACTTGTGTTTGTATCCCGCGCGAGGTTGGCAATAAGAAATATGTTGAATAAGGAGTATGGTCCTGTGCGCGTCCTGACTGGAGGGTTGCGCGGCTTTTTTGGGACCATACCCCTTCACCATCTTATTATATGTTAACTGTTATGATCACGTTCTTAATCGTCATTTCAGTTTCACATGCAAAAGGAGCCACCATGCCAAGTTGTTTGTCGAGTAAAGCTAGACGCTAAATCTGCAAAAAGTTTCCAGGATATGATTGATGATGAGTATCGGGTTAATATGTATGGTTTGTCACTAGTTTACAATATATTGTATTCTTAATGTGTCAACTTCGATAAATAGGTCAATTTGGGTTATGTTACATATTTTACATTGGGGAAGTTACGAGGGAAACATGTCAATTGGTTGAACGGTTCAAACGGGTCGAATTCCACCCAAGTTGTATGTTTATCTCTAAGTCCATAACGGGTCAAGCGGGTAAACTTTAAAAATTATTAAAAGCGGGTAGAGTGGCACTTAAATTGTATTTTAACGCCAGCCTCCTTGTGAACGGGCAGATACGAGTTATTAACATGTCAAACGAGTATATTGAAAAGTGTCCTACGCTGTAAACGGTCAAACGGGTTGGAATGTCACACAAAGTGTCTTGCAATGCATAAAACCTCCTAAGTTGTATTTTTAAAGGGAACATATAAATATATTGGAAGAGTAAAATGCCAAAATCGTCCATGAGGTTTGGGCAGATTTGCGACATCCATCCAAAAAAGGGTTTTTTTTTTTTTTTTTTTTTTTTTTTGCAACTGGACCCTTCACGTTTGCATTCTGTTGCCAGTTCCATCCATTAGTTTTAAACGGAGTTAGCGAATTGGATGGAACTGGCAACAAAACGCAAAACGTGAAGGGTCCAGTTGCAAAAAAAAAAGTTTTTTGGATGGATGTCGTAAATCTGTCCAAACCTCAGGGATGATTTTGGCGTTTTACTCTATATTGAAATAAAGTTTGTAATAGTATTTGACTCACTAACTATTAATAAAAGGTTTAACCTTTAGTTTTTATAAATGACTTATTTTATACTTGTAATCTCTAGCACTATTTTTTTTTTATAATACAATGCAGGATTTTGGATAACTTACCAGTTGCTGTTCTTAGGCAAAGGCTTTATGGTAGTCAATCAACCGTTTATGAACATGGTTTTCGTGTTGGGTTCAAAGGAAGCTATGCTGGGGTGAGTTCCATATACGAAAAAATATACGTCACGGATTTAATATTTTTTTTTAAATAAATTTGTTTGTTTTTATTTTCAGAGCAATGATGAAAAATATTTCATCAATAATCACCTGAACTTCAGAGTCATATATCACAAGAATCCGGACACCGATTCTGCTCGAATTGTCGGGTTCGAAGTTACTCCACACAGGTTTATTTTCTCATCCCTGCTTTTCATGGAGGAAAACCGAAAACCAAGATATAGTGACCCATTTACTTATAAACGGGTCGATTTGGGTTATGTATTAAACTGATCATAAATTAAAAAAAGGTTTGTCTAAACTTCAATGCTAACATGTTCAACAGCATCAGTCATGAGTACACAGAGTGGGGCCCTCAAATAACTACATGTAACAAAGATACAAAAAATATAATTCGAGGAAGCACTATACCACAAACGGTTGATACAGATACGGAAGTTGTATTTACATATGTTGTGACTTTCAAGGTACATTCTTGAGAAACTTTAGCCTTATATATACAGGTCAATTTGGGTTGGGTTTTATCTCAATGGGCTGATAAAACGAATAGGTACAAAAGATTGGTTTAGATTGGTTGAACGGGTCAAATGGGTAAAAGAAAATTGCATATGGGTTCATTTGGGTCAACTCAAATTAGACAACGGGTCTTTTTGTGTCTACTCAAGTTATAGAACGGGTCATTCTTGACCATTGTTTGACTACACCACCTGTCCGTCATAAAAAATATAGCAGGTGAACCTATTTAAATATTTTTTCCCACGGCGACTTATTTCAACTTGAGTCCATATTGATCGGAACCTGTTTAAATCGAACCAAATAGATACTTTTTCGTGAAAATAGACTAAAATGGTTTGCAGGTACACCGACCCGACCCGTTTTGACCCATAGTATAAAATGACCCATTTCAACCGAACCGTATTCCATATTTTCAATTTTTCAGGAAAGTGACATTGAATGGGCTTCGCGTTGGGACGTCTACCTACTTACAAACGACGATCCACTCCACTGGTTTTCCATCAAAAACTCTTTAATTATCGTCCTCTTTCTTTCGGGGATGTTAGCGATGATCATAATGAGAACACTTCACAAAGATATCTCGAACTTTAACCAGTTAGACCCACAAGACGAGTCAGAAGAAGAAACGGGCTGGAAAGTCGTCCATGGAGACGTTTTTCGGGCCCCCGTTAATTCCGGGCTACTTAGTGTTTATGTCGGGGCTGGTGTCCAAATCTTTGGGATGACACTCACCACCCTGATATTTGCTTTATTGGGCTTCTTATCACCCTCGAACCGTGGTGGTCTTATGACGGCCATGGTCCTGTCATGGTTTTTCATGGGCTTATTCGCGGGCTTTTCCTCAGCCCGCCTTTACAAAGCATTAAAGGGTACCGAGTGGAAGGAAAACACTTTAACAACATCGTTTATGTTTCCCGGTATATCATTTGCAATCTTTTTTGTCCTCAATGCCTTAATGTGGGGACAAAGTTCGTCCGGAGCCGTACCCTTTGGCACCATGTTTGTTCTTGTTTGCTTATGGCTCGGGATTTCGGTACCTTTAGTCTTTGTTGGCAGTTACTTGGGGTTCAAGAAACCCGTTATTGAAGATCCGGTTAAAACAAATAAAATCCCTCGACAAGTTCCCGAACAACCTTGGTACTTAAAGCCCGTTTTCACGATTCTCGTTGGCGGGATTCTTCCTTTCGGGGTGGTTTTTATCGAGTTTTTCTTCGTTTTAACATCCGTTTGGCTCAACCAGTTTTACTACATAGTCGGGTTTATTTAACCGCGGGTTCATCGGCTTTATATCTCTTTTTATACTCGGTTTTCTACTTTTTCACCAAGTTGGAAATTACGAAATTTGTTTCGTGCGCTTTGTATTTCGGTACAAAGTATATTATCGTACAAAACGTACGAATGGTACGGAAAAGTAAAAAAGAATGCAGGGACATTTTGATAATTATTTTAATCGTAATTACCCTACAAGATCAAAATTTTCATACAAGATCATTTGTAGAGTAATTACCCTATAAGATCAAAATTACCCTACAATATCGTTTGTAGATTAATTATGATACTCTATAAAATTGTCTTACAAGATCAAAATTACCCTTTGTAGAGTAATTTTGATAATTACCCTACGAGTAATATAATTACGAAAAATGTCACCACGTTTTTTATTTTTTATTTTTTTAACTCTATTCATACGTTTTGTACGATAAGATACTTTGTATTTAATCTTTTGTCTAAATCATAAACGTATTTAGTTCTTTTTCTAAATTGTTCATGTTTATTTGGTTGTTGAGGTTCTCATTTGTC
Organism: Helianthus tuberosus; assembly: GCA_030545235.1. Taxonomy (NCBI): domain Eukaryota; kingdom Viridiplantae; phylum Streptophyta; class Magnoliopsida; order Asterales; family Asteraceae; genus Helianthus; species Helianthus tuberosus. The sequence continues at coordinate 209,219,533 of CM060371.1, read as the reverse complement.
AAAATTCAAATATGTAAAACTGATCGCCTTTATCTAAACATGTCATAATCGATATAGTTATTTCTGTCAATCAAATGTATCGATCCAAACTCGATCACTCATAACTATTTAAACTAAACACCTTTATCTAAACATATGATGTTTATTCAAACTTTTGTTTTAACAAACAAAATAACCTTATATATGTTTTAGTGCAAGAAAAAAAACATTTAATCAATATAGAAGGAACAATGTTGCATTCATCTAGTATACCTAAAAAACAATTCCACATTATCGATTATAACTTTTCAAATATTCGAATCGCAAAACGCCTTATAGATGATTTGATTCTCCTTCAAAACGATGACCCTTTACAAGATCTTGAAGCGGAGGGCCAGGACATCCACGAGCACAAATTCCGCTTAAACAAGCACAAAACCCACAACCTATGCAAAGTGGTGCGCAATCAGATCTTGTCGTACAGTGCGGTAGACCATTAGGTCGAACTGCAACTGTTCCCCGCCACATCCCTTCACAAATAAACGAACTATTAGATGAAATACAAAAAAGACATAAAAACATATATAAAAAATAGAGTTAATTGCCCGGATGGTCCCTGTGGTTTCATGTTTTTTCACGTTTAGTCTCCACCTTTTGAAAATAGCAGGTATGCTCCATATGGTTTGTTATTTTGTTACTCAGATAGTCCCCTGAGTAGATGTCAATTAGTTTGGAAATATCAGGTATGCTCCCTATGGTTTGTCATTTTGTTACTCGGATAGTCTCCTGAGTAAATGTCAGGGGACTATCTGTTAAGGTTCCAATCGGACAATCGGTTAGATAACCCGTGAGTGGGTCAAACTCAAAGAAAATAGAGGGGAAACTTGAAAGAAATATAGAGGGATATATTAGAATTAATTCATAATTTCATTCATATCAATACAATAAACACCATTGCCTTTTTATAGGCTCTCCAAAGCAATACACAATAAATGCCCACTACCTAAACAAGTGGAAAACATGCTCTCCTGGAAAGATGGTATAACCCACGAAACAATAAATGCCCATCAATCCCTTTATTCTCTCACCACTCATCAAAATCCAACAAACTCATAAAACACACATCACACTCATCAAATAAACAAACAAATAAACATACAGTATGCATGCATGGTTCTTCATGGGTTCATGGGTGTCTTCTCTTGCAAGATGTTAGGACCGTAACAATCCACCCCACTCGAACTCGCCTTGTCCTCAAGGCGAAAATCCGAATATGACTTGGAGAACCATGGTGGACGCCACTCAACTCGTACAATAGCATGCGGAGCCCTTTCCATCAAGCGCCACGGTGGACGCCACTCATGTTTTGCATGTACACCATAGGTCGGTTCCTCTCTGTTTACCCATGAGCTTCGGTTGGTACGCAGCATGAGTGGAGGAGGTTTGGTTGCGGGTGTGGATTTTGGAGTTGGTTTCGGTGGAAATTTTGGAGCCATCGGTTTGGTTACAGGGGCTTGCTTTGGTGGCAAGGTAATGACGGATGGTGATGGTGCGGAAGTCGGTGGTTTAATGGCGGAAGTTGGTGATGGTGCAGCGGAGGAAGGTGGTGGTGGTGTCTCAGATGGTGCAGCAACGGTTGATGGTAACGGAGGGGGTGGTGTAGGGTCTGTTGGTTGCGGTTGGGTAGCAGTTTGTGGTGGTGTGGTGGGAACGGGTGACACAAGTGGTGGTGTCGCGGCGGAAGCGATGTGGCTGTAGGTTGCCCATCTTTGGGACTCCATTTTTAGAAGATTGATCATCTCTAAAAGAGTCGACTCAATCCGACTAAATGTAGCCTTCACTTCAAGAGCGTCCATTGATGGGGATCAAGACCGCTCTGATACCACTGTTAAGGTTCCAATCGGACAATCGGTTAGATAACCTGTGAGTGGGTCAAACTCAAAGAAAATAGAGGGGAAACTTGAAAGAAATATAGAGGGATATATTAGAATTAATTCATAATTTCATTCATATCAATACAATAAACACCATTGCCTTTTTATAGGCTCTCCAAAGCAATACACAATAAATGCCCACTACCTAAACAAGTGGAAAACATGCTCGAAAGATGGTATAACCCACGAAACAATAAATGCCCATCAATCCCTTTATTCTCTCACCACTCATCAAAATCCAACAAACTCATAAAACACACATCACACTCATCAAATAAACAAACAAATAAACATACGGTATGCATGCATGGTTCTTCATGGGTTCATGGGTGTCTTCTCTTGCAAGATGTTAGGACCGTAACAATCCACCCCACTCGAACTCGCCTTGTCCTCAAGGCGAAAATCCGAATATGACTTGGAGAACCATGGCGGACGCCACTCAACTCGTACAATAGCATGCGGAGCCCTTTCCATCAAGCGCCACGGTGGACGCCACTCATGTTTTGCATGTACACCATAGGTCGGTTCCTCTCTGTTTACCCATGAGCTTCGGTTGGTACGCAACATGAGTGGAGGAGGTTTTGTTGCGGGTGTGGATTTTGGAGTTGGTTTCGGTGGAAATTTTGGAGCCACCGGTTTGGTTACAGGGGCTTGCTTTGGTGGCAAGGTAATGACGGATGGTGATGGTGCGGAAGTCGGTGGTTTAATGGCGGAAGTTGGTGATGGTGCAGCGGAGGAAGGTGGTGGTGGTGTCTCAGATGGTGCAGCAACGGTTGATGGTAACGGAGGGGGTGGTGTAGGGTCTGTTGGTTGCGGTTGGGTAGCAGTTTGTGGTGGTGTGGTGGGAACGGGTGACACAAGTGGTGGTGTCGCGGCGGAAGCGATGTGGCTGTAGGTTGCCCATCTTTGGGACTCCATTTTTAGAAGATTGATCATCTCTAAAAGAGTCGACTCAATCCGACTAAATGTAGCCTTCACTTCAAGAGCGTCCATTGATGGGGATCAAGACCGCTCTGATACCACTGTTAAGGTTCCAATCGGACAATCGGTTAGATAACCCGTGAGTGGGTCAAACTCAAAGAAAATAGAGGGGAAACTTGAAAGAAATATAGAGGGATATATTAGAATTAATTCATAATTTCATTCATATCAATACAATAAACACCATTGCCTTTTTATAGGCTCTCCAAAGCAATACACAATAAATGCCCACTACCTAAACAAGTGGAAAACATGCTCTCCTGGAAAGATGGTATAACCCACGAAACAATAAATGCCCATCAATCCCTTTATTCTCTCACCACTCATCAAAATCCAACAAACTCATAAAACACACATCACACTCATCAAATAAACAAACAAATAAACATACGGTATGCATGCATGGTTCTTCATGGGTTCATGGGTGTCTTCTCTTGCAAGATGTTAGGACCGTAACAATCCACCCCACTCGAACTCGCCTTGTCCTCAAGGCGAAAATCCGAATATGACTTGGAGAACCATGGCGGACGCCACTCAACTCGTACAATAGCATGCGGAGCCCTTTCCATCAACCGAAGCTCATGGGTAAACAGAGAGGAACCGACCTATGGTGTACATGCAAAACATGAGTGGCGTCCACCGTGGCGCTTGATGGAAAGGGCTCTGCATGCTATTGTACGAGTTGAGTGGCGTCCGCCATGGTTCTCCAAGTCATATTCGGATTTTCGCCTTGAGGACAAGGCGAGTTCGAGTGGGGTGGATTGTTACGGTCCTAACATCTTGCAAGAGAAGACACCCATGAACCCATGAAGAACCATGCATGCATACCGTATGTTTATTTGTTTGTTTATTTGATGAGTGTGATGTGTGTTTTATGAGTTTGTTGGATTTTGATGAGTGGTGAGAGAATAAAGGGATTGATGGGCATTTATTGTTTCGTGGGTTATACCATCTTTCCAGGAGAGCATGTTTTCCACTTGTTTAGGTAGTGGGCATTTATTGTGTATTGCTTTGGAGAGCCTATAAAAAGGCAATGGTGTTTATTGTATTGATATGAATGAAATTATGAATTAATTCTAATATATCCCTCTATATTTCTTTCAAGTTTCCCCTCTATTTTCTTTGAGTTTGACCCACTCACGGGTTATCTAACCGATTGTCCGATTGGAACCTTAACACTATCCGAGTAACAAAATGACAAACCACAAGAAGCATACCTGCTATTTCCGAAAGGTGGGGACTAAAAGTGAAAAAAACGTAAAACCACAGGGACCATCCGAGCAATTAACTCTAAAAATATATATATATATAACTAGATGAAATGAGAGCAATCAACAATAAGAAATATTATACAAAAAGACATAAAAACATAAATAAAGAATATATATTTAACCAGATGAAATGAGGATAATCAACATGAATAGAACCAAAGCTTGTTGTGTAATCCTCATCCTTCTATCTATATTTTCTGTCTTATACATACTACATAAAATGCACATATATATACACGCATTAGCATATGAAGAATACGTTACTTATTAAAAATAAATTTAATGAAAAAGTAATTATATAAGCAACTGTTACATATGTATATATGATAACATCCGATGTGTTTAATATTTAATTAATGGGCATTCATGTAACGCACCATAATTATGGGTTTTCATTTATTTTTAATTTTAATTTAATTTATAGTGATATTTGTTTGATTCAAGACACTTCCTGTGTGTTTTCTTTCTTTCTTTTTTAACTAGAGGGATAAATACACTTGACATTTTTTTTCTCTATATTGGGTTTAAATCGATTATTATTCATATATTTTTTTGGTGGTTAGATAATTTTCATAATGTTTTAAGAAATCTATTGTTTACTTATAAAAATTAATATGATCTAATCACACGTTAATACACCATTACATGTTAATACACCGTTAAAAACATTTTAACCCCTAAACTTTTCATAGTAATATTTAAAACGATATTTTTTTTTTTTTTTGAACGGCCAACAAACTCAATCCCGAGTACTCTCGGGGCACCCACTGGACAAACGGAGTACTCCGAGAGTAACCCGAGTCCACCACCAATTCCGGGGAAAACCCGGTAACCCACCCGCCCGTAGGCACGACGGTGAAATTACCGGTAAAACCCGTTTGGCTCAAGGATCCAACCCAGGTTTCCCTGGGTCTCCTATCATTGCCCACCAATGCCTCACTCTACACCAGGTGAGAGTCGAACCTGCATCTCTCAAGAGAAATGCAAGCCCTCCACCACTTAATCTAGAGATCATTGGCATTTAAAACGATATTTACATTAAAGTTTTTATACTTGCTTAAAATGAACGTGCTTTTGAAAAACAAAATATATATAAAATAATTCGTTTCCCTTTAAATTCGTCTAAATAAGATTGTATTTTTTTGCTAAAAAGTTGAATGTCACTTCATGAGATTTTTTTTTAAATTTAAAAGGTAACGGGTCATTATTTTAGATATACTTTGGTAATTACATTTATTCTAGAAAAAAAATGTGGAGGCTTTAATATAGGATAAGAAATACAACGTTGAGCTAGGTTGATATGTAGATAGTGGCGGATCTAGAATTTTTTTTCATTGGGTTCACTTTTTTAAGTGCTCGAATTTCGGTTAATTTGACGTTAGAATTTCTGGTCGGGTCAGGTCGGTCGGGCTTTATAACCAGTGGCGGATGCAGTTTAACGTTGTTTTTATGTAGAGGTTAGTATATAATGCTAAGAAGGAATTTCTTGTTGATTGAAAGCTACAGTTTGACATTCAAAATAAACTAATAAAAAGTTGACGATTCCTATTCAATCCTCCAGCACTTTTTGAATATGATGCTATGAGTTGTTCTTTTATGAATTTTGAATTTCATAAGTTAAGAAGACATCTAATGGTTATTTTTTTACAATATAAAAATTCCATACTAAATCGCACTTGCCGAAAACATCTAATAATTCCATTGTTCTAAAACATGAAGTGGGATAGGGAACCAATGAATACAAGCCCAAGAATAAATACAAAAACCCAATGAATAAAAAGCCCATGAATGAATACAAAAACCCTAATTCATTAATTTTAGTTTTAAAAGAAATTGCAAGAAAAACGTTTGATACTATGATAGAACTCATGGCACAGTGAAAGTAAAAGGGGCGCCTCACCATTGCATCAGTTTAGCTTTTTTGTTATGGGTTCGCTTTATAATTTTATACACATACACATTTTCTACTAATAATTCAAAACCGAAATGGGTTCCTGGGAACCCGAAACCTTTAATGTAGGTCCGCCAATGTAGAGGCTTTAATATAAGAAAATTGAGTTGAGGATAAGAAATACAACTTTGAGCTAGGTTGATATTTGTTCTTGTCCAGTTGTTTTTAAATATCATATACATTTGAATTCCAACTAGAATCATTGAATATACTCTAGTTATTAAAACGCTTATTTTATTTTTATAGTTTTATCTGACTCATTTTGACTTGATTTGTTTCGGCTAAATCCGCTTTAGCTTCACTCATAGAAATTTCTATGCATAGAATAATGGACATGAGGCCTTTGCTTCGTTCTTACCTTCTCTTGAGGGGGGGGGGGGGGGGGGGGGGGGGGGGGGAGGATTACAACAATAACTGAATACTATGCATCACTTGTGAAGGCATAAACAAATGTGCTCTTTATTTAAGAGAATATTCACGAAAAGTCATGTATGGTTCTTCTCGTTGCATCAAGTCAAATAATACACAACTTGCATGGCTTGCACCAATTCCTTTGAGTTTCATTCTTCGAAAAGTACTATGGTCTATGGACACATGATGTTAGCTACAACAACATGCGTGTCGGTGCACCCAAATGCCTAATATCAATCCTTTACAAACAAGACTATGGGGTATATATAATCCCACTCACCCCTAGCTTTCGTCTTAACTTGTTAGTGTCAACTTAATAAAGTGCCTTGGCGTGTTATCAAATGCAGGGGCGGATCCAGAGGTGTTTTGGGGGTTCCTGGGAACCCCCTTGGTTTGAAAAAAGTGAAAAAAAAATTAGTGGAAACCTTATATGATTTGAAAAAATTAGTAAGAATCTACTAAAAGGAACCCGGTGGAAAATATTTCTGGATCTGTCACTGATCAAATGTCTATGTATTTCATCATTCCACATGAAATTCCGTACAACCCTATCATGATCCTTCTTGATAGCTTCCAGGGCTTACTTAAAGTTGATTCGTGTGATTTGATGGGTAAGACTAGCATTCTCTACATTATTGTGGTTGTTAACACATGTTATCCAATGCTTAATCAATTATTCCTCGTATGCCTATGTTCCTTCTTCTATTGGCGTGTGGTCACTATATGTCAACATGAAATTGTGATGCCAGGCTTTATTATCGATTTCCCTCTAAAGGTTACATTTGATAATATTTTATATTATGAGCATATACGGGAGTAAGAAGACGTCAAAATTACCAATTTAACAATAAATGCACATACAATGAAAGCTCAGAATCTCTCATTATCTGAAGAATCTGATTTTATAAACTTGTTTGTAAAGAAAATACAGATTAAGTACCTATGATAAACTCATAAATGAACACATATAACCCTAGTTGATAATTTGAGCCTCACTCAATGTACATTCGGAATTCATCTCACACATGTCACATATCTCGCGTATATAAGACCCAACTTGAGACTTCACCTCTTTTCAGCAAGGAAATATAAAACTACAAGGTATATAACTCTAAGGGGCTGTTTGGCAAATGGCAACTTCATTGAATGAGTAAGTGCTGAACCAGTAAAATGTCTGAACCTTTAAGAGTCAGTATAATGCTTACCGTTCAAAGGCAAATGTCTAACCAATTCAGATAAGAGGTCTTAACCATTCAGACTCGGTATAAATGCTTAGCCATTCAGAGGCTAATATCTGAATCATTCAGACATCTGCTCGCGAAACAAACAGTCTGAACCACTAAGAAGTCTGAACCATTAAGTGCCTTATCAAAAACTATTAATCTCAAGAAACTTAATAGGTTTGTTACTTAGGGAAGGGAGTCAAACCAAAGTCTCTAATAAAAAGTAGTTGTCTCTAAAAAGGAGGTGATCCATACGATGAATAACAAGAATTTGATGTTGAATAAGGGGGTAGGGGTGGTTAGCATCAGGGGCGGACCCAGTGCACAAGCAGCCTGGTCTCGGGCTACGGCTCAACTTTTTTCGGGTAGTGTAAATTTGTTATTTTTTTTCGATTTTTAGACTTAGGACACCCCTAAACAAGTACGAGGACACCCGTAAGAGTTAAGAGCATGTTTCTGCAGGGATTTTGTGGAGTTATAATGCCCATCAGCTGCTGTAAAGCTTCTCCTGTTGGTCTGCAGATGTTCCTGCAGGGAATTTTTTTTTTTTGGGGACACCCCTGAGATTAGGTTCTGGTTCCGCCACTGGTTATCACTCACCGCCAATTTATCACTCACAACTTCCAATCAAGTTCCGCCACGTCAACGAGCTTTATTTCATCACTCACAACCTTTTTAGTGGAAATGCCCATCACTCACCACCACACCCAACAATTTCCCCCCAACCAACAATTCCTCTCACAACCATTAAAACATAACGCGTCAAAATGTTAACGCGATTTCAAGTCCACGCATTAAACTTATGCGGTGGCGGTGGTTTGTTCCAATCTTCCACGCGTGAACATTTTGTATAACGTGCAAATATGCCACCGCCCCGGGTGGCCTAAGTATTATGATTTTTAGTCCGTATTGATGAGACGTTTAAAGGTCCAACACATGTATTTTTTTTTTTTTTTGAGCTAGACTATCCTAAAGCTAAGGGGGTAGAGGTGGTCATCACTCCCCACCAATTTATCACTCACAACTTCCAATCATGTTCCGCCACGTCATCGAGCTTTATTCCATCACTCACAACCTTTTTAATGGAAATGGTCATCACTCACAACCTTTTTTATTCCATCAACAATTAAAAACGTACAACTCCTCAACACTAGAATACAACCCACCATATACAAACGGATAAAATTCAACACGTCAAAAATGTAACGGGATTTAATGTTTATGCGTGATGGAGAGGGTGTGACGGTGATATTTGGCCAACTTCCACGCGTGGAAGAATTTCATCACGCACAAAATAATGACCACCCCAGGTGGCATCCATATCTTCAACCTTTTATACACTATTTGTTTCACTAAGTTTACATACAAAAACGTATACAACAAGATTCTAAAATTACATGTTATGATAGAAATTTACATATGTTGCTTTTAAGACGCAAGAGTTGCCCGCCACTATAAACACCACTTTCCATAAGGATTGTATGTGTTAGGTACTCCGTCGCGGGCCGCGAAACACTATAATTATTTATTTTATTTGATTTTTATTAATATAAAGGTATTTTAAGGTTATTTTTCGTATACGGGGTGTATTTTAGGACATGTATGAGTGCTTTAATGGTTTTGGGAGAGTTGTTATATCCTCCTCACCTTGTTTTAGATCTCGTCCTCGAGGTCTACTGGAACAGGTGTGGATATTTCCTTTGCATTTCGAGCTCCCAAGTGTACTCTGGTCCTCTTTTGGAATCCCATTTCACTTTGACTAGAACTAATCTCTTGTGTTTGAGATTCTTAATTTTTCTTTCTTCAATCTGCAGGGGTTTCTCTACAAATTTAAGTTTCTCATTTACCTCTATGTCCTTAAGAGGTACCATTAATGATTCATCTGCTAGACATTTCTTGAGATTACATACATGAAATACGTCATGTATTCCTGCCATTTCCTCTGGCAGTTGTAGCTGGTAAGCTACTGGTCCTATTTTTCTAATAATCTTAAAAGGTCCAACATACATGGGGCTTAGCTTTCCTTTCTTAATAAATCTGACCACTCATTTCCATGGAGAAACTTTTAATAATACCTTATCTCCTACTTGAAATTCCAATGGTTTTCGCCTGTTATTAGCATAACTCTTTTGGCAATCGTGTGCTGCTCTTAGTCTTTCCTTGACTTGAATAATCTTGTCCGTTGTTTCTTGTACTATCTCTGGTCCAGACAGTTGCTTTTCTCCAATTTATGCCCAACAGACTGGAGTCCGGCACTTTCGTCCATAAAGTGCTTTAAATGGTGCAGCATTGATACTGGTATGATAGCTGTTATTGTAGGAAAATTCTATTAATGGTAAATGATCGTCCCAATTTCCTCTGAAATCAATTACACAAGCTCTAAGCATATCTTCCATTGTCTGAACTATCCTTTCGCTTTGTCCGTCCGTTTGAGGATGATAAGCTGTGCTTAGATTTAACTTGGTTCCCATTGCTTTTTGGAAACTAGTCCAAAAAATGAGAAGTAAAACGACTATCTCTATCAGAAACAATAGATAAAAGAATTTCATATAATGAAACTATTTCATTTACATATAACTTAGCTAATTGTTCCATACAGAAAGTTTCATTCATTGGTAAGAAATGAGCAGACTTGGTTAATCTGTCTACAATCACCCAGATTGTATCATTACCTTTTCGTGTCTTGGGTAATTTAGTAACAAAATCCATTGTTATCAATTCAAATTTCCATATTGGCATTTCTAGTTGCTGCAATAAACCTGAGGGTTTCTGATGTTCAGCTTTAACCTGTGAACAGGTTAAACACTTGGCAACATAGGTTGCTATATCCTTTTTCATTCCTATCCACCAGAAATTCTTTCTTAAGTCTTGATACATTTTATCATTACCAGGATGTATCGTATACTTAGACTTATGGGCTTCTTCTAAAATTCGGTGTCGTAGGTTTCCTTGTTTGGGTATCCAGAATTTTTTCTTATGGAATCTCCAAATTCCATCTGTTTCTTGTTCTAATTTCATAATCATTCCTTTTAATTTTTCAATATTGTCCTTGATTATCGATTCCTGTATTTCTTTAATCTGCTCGTTTTAATCTATATGCTGGTTTAACTTAAGAGAACGTACTCGTCTTAGCTTTTCATGATACTTTCGACTTAAAGCGTCAGCTACCACATTAGCCTTTCCTGCATGATACTGGATGTCACAATCAAAATCACTAAGAATTTCCATCCAGCGTCTCTGTCTCATATTTAATTCCTCTTGTCCGAAAACATATCTTAGACTCTAATGATCGGTGAAGATAGTAAACTTGCTACCATACAGGTAGTGTCTCCAAATTTTAAGGGCAAAAATTATGGCACCTAACTCTAAATCATGGTTTTATAATTCTCTTCATGATTCTTAAGTTATCTAGAGGCATAAGCTATAACCTTTTGACGTTGCATCAACACACATCCATAACCTAACTTAGAAGCGTCACAATAGACTATAAAGCCTTCAGTTCCTTCTAGTAATGCAAGTATGGGTGTGTGGGTTAACCTTTGCTTAAGAATTCTAAAAGCTTATTCCTGTTTTGGTACCCATTCAAACTTAACTGATTTGCAAGTCAGCTTTGTTAAGGGAATGGCTATTCTAGAAAAGTTTTGAATAAAACGTCTGTAATAACCTGCTAGTCCAAGAAAACTTCTTACTTCCGTTGGTGATTCATGGACTTTCCATTTAGTAATCGCCTCGATTTTTGTGGGATCCACATGAATTCCTTCATGATTAACTAGGTGTCCAAGAAATTGCACTTCTTGTAACCAAAATTCACATTTTGATAATTTAGCATAAAGCTTTTCTTTTCTCAGCAAATTCATAAGTATTAACAAATGCTCTGCATGATCTTCTTTACTCTTAGAGTAAATTAGAATATCATCTATAAAGACAATTATGAATTTATCCAGATATGGTTTACATATTCTGTTCATCATGTCCATAAATGCGGCTGGGGCATTGGTTATACCAAATGGCATGACTGTAAATTCATAATGACCATACCTTGTTCTGAAAGCAGTTTTAGGAATGTCCTCTTCCTGTACTTTCAATTGATGATATCCTAAGCGTACATCGATCTTAGAAAAGAATCGATCTCCTTGAAGTTGATCGAACAGATCATCGATTCTCGGTAATGGGTACCGATTTTTAATCGTGACCTTATTCAATTCTCGGTAATCAATGCACATACGCATTGATCCGTCCTTCTTCTTGACAAACAAGATTGGTGCTCCCCATGGTGATGAACTAGGCTGTATGAAACATTTCTCCAGTAGTTCGTCCAAATGTTTCTTCAATTCTTGCATCTCTACTGGTGCTAACCGGTAAGGTGCCTTGGCAATCGGTGTTGTCCCTGAAACTAGGTGAATTCTGAATTCAACCTCTCTATATGGCGGTAATCCAGGCAACTCTTCTGGAAAAACATCAGAGAATTGAGATACTACAGGAATATCTTTCAATTCTTTTCCTTTAGTGTTAATGATTATAGAAATCATATACACTAGTGATCCTTTCCTTGTATAGCTTGCCGTTTTTATCACAGAGATGAATTTTGTGGACCTAGTTGGCTTATCTCCTTTAATTGTGATTTTTTCACCCTTTGGTGAACTTACATGTATTGACTTTTGATCACATAGAATACTGGCATGGTTGGCTACTAACCAATTCATTCCTAATACGATATCAAATCCAGCCAGATTCATTGGGTAAAGGTTAGCAATAAAGTCATGGTTTAAAATTTCTATTCTTGCTCCCTGTAAGATTTCAGTAATCTTAATGGATTCTCCATTTGCCATTTCTACCAGACATTCTTGTTGAAGTTTAGTTAATGGTTGATTGAGAAGTTTGCAAAACGAAGTATTAATAAAACTTTGGTTTGCACCAGAGTCAAATAATACTTTAGCAAAAATATCATTAACTAAAAACGTACCGGCAATCACATCCGGGATCATCTTGGCTTCTTCAGCTGTCAGAACAAATGCTCTGGCGTTCTTAGCAGTTTTGCTGTTTGTGGCTGGAACTAGTTTTGGACAGTTCGTTTTAATATGCCCCGTCTCTCCACAGTTAAAGCATAACTTATTGCTGGGTTTCTTCCTGTAGTCTTCTTCCTTGTGTCTAGATATCTTGTAGAATTTGTAGTATATGGAACATCTCCCTGAATGCTTCTTCTTGTAGTACTTAAAGTAAGGTGCAGAAGTAGAACCTCTACCTTTCCCACGGTTGTAATTACCATAGCGAAATTCCTGGGTAAGCTTTTGGGCTAGGTTCTTTCTCTGGTTTTCTTCTTGCGTACGTACTAATTCATCAGTCAAGGTATTGGCTAGTTCTACGGCTTCTTCTATGGTTTGTGGTCTAGCTGCCTTGACTACATGTCTTATTTCACTAATTAATCCCCAGATGTAACGGGATATTAACACTGGTTCTGGTGAGGCTAGGGTTGGCACTATTCTAGCATATTCGAAGAATATGGTAGTGTAACCCTTGCAGTCTATTCTAGTCATTCTAAGGTTTAAGAACTTATTAGCGATTTGTTCTTTTTCATGAGAAGGACAAAATTTTCTTTCAACCATTTCCTTAAAGTTGATCCATTCCATATTATAAACTCTGTCACTTCCCCTAGAACGGAGAATAATATTCCACCATTCTAAGGCTGCATTCTTAAAAAGATTGGAAGCAAACATAATTTTATCTTCTTCTGCACATTTGCTTATTTTTAAGACTGCCTCAGTCTTTTCTATCCAATGTAGAGCTGCAATGGCTCCTTCATTGCCAGAGAATTCTAGTGGTTTGCAAGACCAGAATTCTTTGTAAAACAACCATATGAGATGGTTCTCCTTCTTTTTGGAATAGGTAATTGGAGTAGCGGTCCATTATTCAAGCTGTGACTGGGTTCAGTAGGTGGTCGTTTACTTCCACTGTTAGTTTTATTATTTTCTGCTTCCTTAACAGTCTTGATAATATAGGGCATAGCATCTATGATTCCTTGTGCTACTATGTGTTGAATGACACTGTTATCTATTTGGTTTCCATTATTCTCATTATTCTGGTTTTCCTGATTTACTTCGTTGTCCATCTGAATTATAAACATTTATCAGATATTAATATCACAGAATAAGATTTAATGCAAACAATCACACAAACAATTTGATCAAAATCGTCGAGCATTGCGACATTTACTTTTTTTCATATATATATATATATATATATTACAATCTACAACTGGAATTTAAACACACTACTAGTTATGCATCAATAGGTATTAGGTTATCTATTTTAGTTGATTTGAATTTTTTTTTCAACTACACATCTTTATATATATATATATATATATATATATATATATATATGGTGAGGTTCCTGTGAAAAGGACCTTTTTCGTGAGAAGTGTGAGAAGGCATAGAAATTGACACGTAGGCATCATGTTTTAAACTTAGGCATGGTGTTTTGGGTTGTTTTCGCAAGAAAAACACCAAACACAACAATTTAAAACACAATGAAACGTATTATGGGCTTGAAATTTAAAAGACACTTCTTAACACTTAAAACACACTACTTAACGTCCTTGGCATGGTGTTTTAAGTTTTAAGCGTAGAATTCATTGTATTGTGTTTTAAATTGTTATCCTTGCTGTTTTTCTTGCCAAAACAACCCAAAACATTATGTCCAAGTCCAAAACATGATGCCTATATGTCAATTCTTATGCCTTCTCATGAAAAATGTCCTTTTTACAGGATCCTGAGACTATATATATATATTATTACTAGGGGTTGTTCCATAAATGCATTTCTCGCTCATCGTATTTCCACACGAGCTTCTCTCCTATTTGTTTTATCCTCTCTCCTTCCTCTACTAATTCATCACCAAATGTGCGGAGTTCCTTCACATTCTCTTCGCTCATGGATGGCAGTGGTGCGGGTACTGGGTCAGGGTACTGAGGTATAGGTTCTCCATATGGGTATGGGTTGTTTAATATTTCCTGCATATACTGATCGGTATTCCAATATGGATCTAAAGGATTAAGGTTGGTACATTGTGCTATGGGATTTGGTATCGGTTCTCCCTGTGGATAGAGTTCCTGGTAATCCCTATGGTCATCCTCCCATGGATCATACATTAGAGGATTAGGCGCTGGGATTCTAGGTATCTCGTTAGGGTCAAATGCTGGTATGGGAATTTGGTCTCCTTGGTCAAGTTCTATCTCCATTGGTTGGGTTGGGAATAGTGGCAATGGTTGTGGTGCAATTATTTGGTCTAGGTTTGGATCTGTTGCAGTAGTGGCTAGTATATGAAAGTTTGCCAACCGTCTATTCACTATTTCTTGTGTCTGGGCAATTACTTCCCTATTGGTTGCTACTGTCACGGCCCATGACCCGGTTTGACCTGTTTCAGGAGCCGCGGCAGAAAATACTGCGGTATTGATTTAATTGAGTTTAACAGCGGAAACAGGATCGTTTAAAGCTAAAATTTTTCCCCGGTTATTTTATTTCACAATTCGGGATAAAACCCGATAATTTACAATAGTATAATTTTTCTAGGAAATCGTTATGTTACAAAACTTATTTCTTTATTTTATAATGAGCCACTATTTTAAGCTTGAAATGCTCCCCAGCACTTTTCCTGAATTACAACAGATCACCTGAAACATGTTTGAAAAAAGGTTTTGTCAGCGGGAAATACTAAGTGAATCATTCTATTTTGCATAATGATGCATAGTTATCAATTACAGCATAAGAGCGATTACAATGGCTTCTATCTTATTTTTATCTGGCATTCTGTCACAATGGTGACAAGTCACAATGGTGACGATGGTCATACCACTATTTAGATCAATGAACCTAAATAGTGACGATTATCCCTGTAGGTCAATGAACCCAACAGTGATTATCCCGAGTAGGTCAATGAACCTAACTGGGTGAAAATTAGTAATGTGCACAATACCCCACTAACCAGTAATTCAAGATATCCACGACTTAGTCCCTGTAATTATAATCTTGAAATAATTTGGAGTATTGTAAAATATTTAATAAAAATAACTCACAAACGGTGAGAATAGTTGTATAAAGCAATTTGATAAAAAGAGAATAACTCACAAACTGTGAGAAAAGAAGAATGACTCACATTGCAGATTTATACGGGCAGAGCCTAGCCTACTGATTAGCCTTTTATCCTAATTTCAATAACAAGCACACAATTTGGAATTAGTAATCAATCCAGCATTTACGATAACTCACGAGATCAAATTCTCACAATTAATGTCAAAATGCAATACTTTGTCCATCGAATTAACGATGATCCGTTGAATTAACAACGAATGACAAGGAATAATACTTTACCCATCGAATTAACGATGATCCGTTGAATTAACAACGAACGATAAAGTATAATACTTTACCTATCGAATT
Source organism: Helianthus tuberosus (assembly GCA_030545235.1). NCBI lineage: Eukaryota > Viridiplantae > Streptophyta > Magnoliopsida > Asterales > Asteraceae > Helianthus > Helianthus tuberosus. The sequence goes on along the minus strand of CM060371.1, from coordinate 209,203,348 downwards.
AACGACAATCCGTCAAATTAATGACGAACGATAAAGTATAACCCTAAAGTGGGCGGCACTTAAACATTCATTGGATATTTGGATCAATCGGACAATGAATCGTAGCAGCGATTGTGCTAATACCCTGATTGCAGCTTCAATTTAGTGCCTGTGTGTGTTAATTGTGAGTATTTGGATGATATCTCCGCGCCTGAAGTGAATTTCTTCGTCGAACTAACGTACAGAAGCAAGTGCCAATGTTCTGAATTTATACACAATTTTTACCAAGCTTACGGACCGTAAGCTTAATGACCTTACGGTCCGTAAGGTATACAAAATGCCTATATTGTTGCCACGTGTGGGACTAGCTCAGATGAGTCGACATTTTCTGAAAATTCAACTTGGAGAGCACGTAATTCGGATAATCGTCAAGTAGGGAATGCCCCCCTGAGTTTTAGGGCCCTAATCCTGATTCTGAAAATTATGAAAATTTTAGGGTTTGCACAGAATCACTTGGGTGTCTCAATTAGGGTTTCCTATTGGTCAAATTACTTTAGTAATTATGACTTTTGATGAGAGTCGTTACATTCTCCCCACCTTAATAAAAATCTCGTCCTCGAGATTTACTGGAATAATTGAGAATACTTTCTCTTTCTTTTTTATTCCAGTTCCCAAGTATATTAGGATCCTGTGTTTGAATCCTACTTTACTTAAACTAACACTTTTTGTTTACCTTTACATCTTAGAAAGGTACTACCAAAGATTCGTCTGATAGACATTTCTTTGAGATTGGATATATAAAATATATCATGTATTCCAACTAACCTTCCTGGTAGTTGTAAACTATAAGTAACTGATCCAATATGTGAAATTATTGGAAATGATTCTCCATAATTTGGTCTTAGCTTTCCTTTCTTACCAAATCTAACAATTCCTTTCCAAGGAGATACTTTTAATAGTATTTTGTCTCCAACTCGAACTCCAACGGCTTTTATCTATTATCTGCATAATTCTTATGACTATTTCTTGCCGTTTTCAGCTTTTCCTTCGTGATACTGAATATCACAATCGTAGTTACTTAGGATTTTCATTCATCTCTTTTGCCTCAAATTCTTTTCGCCTAAATATATATATCTTAACTTCTTATAATCCATATAGATAGTATCCTTACTTCCATACAGATAATATCTCCAAATCTTAAGGCAAAAATTTATGGTTCTAATTCTAACTCATGAGTGGTATAGTTCCTTCGTACCTTTTTCAATTGTCTTGAGGCATACGCAATTTCCTTTTTGCGTTGCATTAAGGAATATCCAAATCCTAGCTTTGAAGTATTACCTTATACTCCAAAAATCTTCAATTCCTTAATGTCTATAATACTAAACCTACAAAATTCCTAATTCCCATTGAGGTTTACAGAATCTTCCATTTGGTAATCACGGCTATCTTAGTAAGATCTAAGTGAATACCTTCATAGTTCACCATATGACCTAAAATTGCACTTTATCCAAAATTTATTCTTCAAAAATTTTGGGAGTAAAGCTTTTCTTTTTCTTAATAACCAATATTGTGCTAACCGATAAGGTTCCCTGACTTATCGGTAAAATTCCTGGAATTTAGATGAATTTTAAATTCTATCTTCATGTAATCCAGGTAAATCTTCTGGAAATATATCTGGGTATTCTAAAACTACAGAAATTTCCTTAAATTATGTATCTTTAGTATTAATGATTACTGAAATCATATATACTATTCCTTGCTTTCGTTCATAATTAGCAATTTCCATTACTGATATGAACTTCATAGGCTTACATGGTTTATCTCCTGTAATCATAATTACTTCTCCGATGGTTGATTGAATTTCTAAGAAATTCTGATCACAGATAATGATCACATCATTGAACTCAACTAATTTCATAGACAATAGAATTGCAGAAAACTTATAACTTATTTCTAGGTTCTGCATAACCTTATCTATTTTAACTGAATTCTCATCTGCCGTTTCTAATATATAGAAATTTATCTAATGCTGGTTAACGGTAGGTTAAGAGTTTGGCAGAGTAAAGTATTTATAAAACTTTGGTTTGCACCAGAGTCAAATAATACTTTTATGTAAACGTTGTAAGCTAAGAACATACCGGCTATCACATCTGGAATCATCTCGGCTTCATGAGTAGTCAGCTGAAAGGTTCTCGTATTCCTTTTTGCTCCTTCTGCTGGTTTGACTTGATTGTCAAATGGTTTATTCAGTTTTGGACAATCTGGCCTAAGATGTCCAGTTTCTCTACAGTTGTAGCAAACTGAAAATTTCTTCCTCTTACAATCTTCTTCTTGATGCCCTGGGATCTTGCAAAAATTGCAATATCCTTTGCATCTTCCAAAATGCTTCCTTTTGCAAAAATTGCAAAATGGACTAGTAGAAGATTGCCCATTCCCTCCTTTCTTGAAATGGTTATGGTTACCCGAACTGAATTCTTGGGTAATCTTTTGGGCTACTTCCTTCCTTCTGTTTTCTTCTCTTGTCCGTACTAGCTCGTTAGTCATAGTATTGGCTAATTCTACTGCATCATCAATTGTGCGAGGTTTCGCAGCTTTGACGATATTACGGATCTCGGAAATCAATCCCCAAATATAACGAGAAATAAGTACCGGTTTTGGCGAAGCCAGGGTTGGTACCACTCGAGCATATTTGAAGAATGTCGTAGTATACCCTCGACAATCTATATCCACCATCCGATGGGTTAGAAACTTATTTGCCATTTGATCTTTTTCATACTCAGGACAGAATTTTCTTTCTACAACGCTCTTAAATTCTTCCCAGTTCATAGCATACGCCATCCTTCTTCCTTTTGCTTGTAACATCGTATTCCACCATTCTAGCGCCACTTCTTTGAAAAGGTTTGATGCGTACATGACCTGATCATCCTGAGCACATTTACTTATGGCAATTACTGCCTCGGTTTTCTCTAACCAACGCAGTGCCGCAGTCGCTCCTTCATTGCCTGCAAACTCAGTGGGTTTACAAGCAAGAAATTCTTTGTAAGTGCAACCAGGCGTTGCAACTTTCCTTTTCTTAGGGAGCGGAGCTTGCCGTGGTTCATTATCATGATTAACATGATTATTACCTCCATTTACGCTATTACTGAAATTATCTTCAGAAATGCGTTTACTAGGAACAACTTGTTGCGGTTCGATTGGATTTTTAACAGCAGCAATGATTGCTGGAATAGCATTGGCTATCCCTTGAGCAACTATTCCTGGAATAGCGTTGGCTATTTCTTGAGCAATAATATTTTCTATATCTTGCCTAGTCACATATTGATTCCCTGATTGTTGCTCAGATTGATTACCCTCATTAACTGGTTCATTATTAGCGTTTTCCATCTGATATCTATTTTATAGATACATAATTAGTATAAAGGAAATAATCCAATGTCACAATTTAGTTGCACATAATCACATAAACGAATATACAAACAAAATTGTAACTTTTCTAATATTTCCTTATATCATGTTTCTATATACACCCGTTTTATTATTTATTTTACACATACTGATTTTACTATTACTATTACACAAACACAGTTTCATAATCCCCTATCCTTTGTCAGATGATGTTCTAGTAGCGGCGTTTCTTCTCATCGTATTTCCAGGAAATCTGTCCCAAAGTCTCTTGGATCCTATTCCCAGCATCCATGTTGTCAAAATGATGAAGTTCAGTCCTATTCTCGTTACTTATTGGTAAATTTGGTAAAGGTTCTGGATTGTACTTAGGAAAAAGCCTATAGGGATGGTTTTGTAACAGTATTTCATTATCCAACCATTCGTCTATATTCCAGTAATTTGAAGAATTTGGAATAGATGGTTCTAAGTTTATAAAATTATTTTCATTAACAGGCTCAATAGTATCATCAGTTGCCATTATAAAATATAGTTCTTCTTGAGATGGTAATTCCTCCATTTGCCTAGAACTTTCCCCAATTTCCATTTTCTTAGGCTTAGGTTTCTCGAAAGGTAAAGCATTGAATTCTATAGGTCCTTCTATGTCTGGAATATACCTATTAAAATCTCTGGAAACTTCTATTCTTACTGGATAGAGATTTAAATTCTGAAGGGCTTCCGACAGATCACTCATGCTGATTAGTAAAATACACATAATTATTAAATCATACTAAAATTTTATGTAACAACTTTTTAAATAGTATTTCATATTACCAAAACAACTAAAAATTTAAACATACTAGGTTTTATTTGTAATTTATTTATAAATTTTTTCTAGACTGTAGATAATAAAAATACAAAACTTTAAATCAGAATATTTAAAGATTTATATTTACTATTACAGTAGTTAACATATAAAAATCTATATACTAACTAAGTATGATGACTTAATTTATATATATTAACTATTCATTATCATGGTGGATATTGGTTAGTGCTGCCTTGTTTAAGCATAGGTGATCAGTCCATGCCTAACTAAGGCTAGGTTCTCCAATATCTGCCTTTGATAATAACCCTAGTATTTAAAAATAATCTTAATACTACTACTACTATTAATATATTATTATTAATAATAAAATTATTAATAATAAATAACTAGCAAAATTTTAAATAAAAGTATACTTCAAACATAAAAATATAATTTCTTTACCACAATATAGTAATACTATATTAGGTAATTCCATATATTAATCAAATAAATTTATATAATGTTTTTCGATTAACGATGTTAGAGCAACAAATATTACAATATATATAAAAATATGCCCATATTAAAATTAACAAATAGCCAGTTAATAACACACATAATCATATAATAGTAATCAGGAAAAATTAAGTATTTCTAAATACTTAATTAGCTTAACCCAGTGGCTCTGATACCACCTTTTTCTGTCACGGCCCATGACCCGGTTTGACCCGTTTCAGGAGCCGCGGCAGAAAATACTGCGGTATTGATTTAATTGAGTTTAACAGCGGAAACAGGATCGTTTAAAGCTAAAAATTTTCCCCGATTATTTTATTTCACAATTCGGGATAAAACCCGATAATTTACAATAGTATAATTTTTCTAGGAAATCGTTATGTTACAAAACTTATTTCTTTATTTTATAATGAGCCACTATTTTAAGCTTGAAATGCTCCCCAGCACTTTTCCTGAATTACAACAGATCACATGAAACATGTTTGAAAAAAGGTTTTGTCAGCGGGAAATACTAAGTGAATCATTCTATTTTGCATAATGATGCATAGTTATCAATTACAGCATAAGAGCGATTACAATGGCTTCTATCTTATTTTTATCTGGCATTCTGTCACAATGGTGACAAGTCACAATGGTGACGATGGTCATACCACTATTTAGATCAATGAACCTAAATAGTGACGATTATCCCTGTAGGTCAATGAACCCAACAGTGATTATCCCGAGTAGGTCAATGAACCTAACTGGGTGAAAATTAGTAATGTGCACAATACCCCACTAACCAGTAATTCAAGATATCCACGACTTAGTCCCTGTAATTATAATCTTGAAATAATTTGGAGTATTGTAAAATATTTAATAAAAATAACTCACAAACGGTGAGAATAGTTGTATAAAGCAATTTGATAAAAAGAGAATAACTCACAAACTGTGAGAAAAGAAGAATGACTCACATTGCAGATTTATACGGGCAGAGCCTAGCCTACTGATTAGCCTTTTATCCTAATTTCAATAACAAGCACACAATTTGGAATTAGTAATCAATCCAGCATTTACGATAACTCACGAGATCAAATTCTCACAATTAATGTCAAAATGCAATACTTTGTCCATCGAATTAACGATGATCCGTTGAATTAACAACGAATGACAAGGTATAATACTTTACCCATCGAATTAACGATGATCCGTTGAATTAACAACGAACGATAAAGTATAATACTTTACCTATCGAATTAACGACAATCCGTCAAATTAATGACGAACGATAAAGTATAACCCTAAAGTGGGCGGCACTTAAACATTCATTGGATATTTGGATCAATCGGACAATGAATCGTAGCAGCGATTGTGCTAATACCCTGATTGCAGCTTCAATTTAGTGCCTGTGTGTGTTAATTGTGAGTATTTGGATGATATCTCCGCGCCTGAAGTGAATTTCTTCGTCGAACTAACGTACAGAAGCAAGTGCCAATGTTCTGAATTTATACACAATTTTTACCAAGCTTACGGACCGTAAGCTTAATGACCTTACGGTCCGTAAGGTATACAAAATGCCTATATTGTTGCCACGTGTGGGACTAGCTCAGATGAGTCGACATTTTCTGAAAATTCAACTTGGAGAGCACGTAATTCGGATAATCGTCAAGTAGGGAATGCCCCCCCTGAGTTTTAGGGCCCTAATCCTGATTCTGAAAATTATGAAAATTTTAGGGTTTGCACAGAATCACTTGGGTGTCTCAATTAGGGTTTCCTATTGGTCAAATTACTTTAGTAATTATGACTTTTGATGAGAGTCGTTACAGCTACTAATGCTCTTTGTTTTTGCAACTTTCTCATTCGCTTTCTCCTCTCATGTGCTCCCCGACTGAACCATCCTCTCTTTTTCGAAGGGAATGGTTCCTCGGATTGCGCCTTAAATATGAAGATTCCTTCTCCAGTGTCAGCAGAATACCCCGAAGGAGTAGGCTGTGATGAAGTTCCTTCACTTCTGGGAGAACTAGCTAGGTGACGATAGGCGTCAGACGTACCTTGCTCACTCATACTGAAAACTAGCAGATTGTCAAATAACACAAAACAATAATATACATATATACACATAGTCACATATATTATTTCCTAACACAAATAATAAAATCTTGGTGTCAGCAGAACACTTCTGTGGCTTAAATCAGTGGCTGTGGCTCTGATACCACATTCTGTCGCAACCCCCGACCCCTGCCCCGGGAGGTGGGCGGCCGCGGCACGCAGAGCGGGTGGTATCGATGTTTATTAATTTGGCAGCGGAAATTACATCAAGACCGTAGTTAGGAAATAGTTTATCAGAGTAAAACACCACACTTTTTTTTAAATAATAAATATATGGGAAAAACCCAAGTCTCTATTACAATACGTTTATAGGGATAAACCCTATTTTATTGAAAATAAACTTCTTCTTTATTTAGGTAACTTTTATAGCCACTTTTCCAAGCCTTCGGTGTTCTCCAGCTGGCTTCTATTTGGCTTTCACATTTTGTTACCTGAAACGCGTTTTAAAAAGTTTTATCAGCAAGAAATACTGGCGAGTGAATCCCAGTTTAATCAAAACATGCTTTTATATCTTTACAGTATTGAGAGCGATTACAATGTTTTTATCTATTCAATTACGACCCACGGTACTGTCAATCTTGACTTGTGGTCATGCGACTACTCAAAGTGTAGTAACAAGTAATGTATACAAAACCCCAACATACCGACAGTAATTGTAGACTACATAGACTCAATCACTGTTAAATATAATTGAAAACAATTGAGGTTTTGTAAAAACCGTTTACAAAAAAAGGGAATGACTCACTTTGCTATTTTGGATAATACTGCTTTCTGGTGACTTCCTGGTTATAATCTATTAAATTAAACAATGCACACGTGTTAGTAAGATAACCCAATTTACATTAGCTATACCCCCGAGACAGAACTCCAACGACTGAGTCAGGCAGAGCCTTGACATGCGTTACGGAACTCTAGATCAATCGGGCAGAGTAACTAATACGTAACCGGGGGTTATAATACTTACAACGAGGCAGAGCTTCGCTTTTTAGGGGTATTATCCCCGATATAATAACACTATATCTTTGAGAGAGAAAGAGATTTTGAACATCGAACAACTGAGCTCTCGTTCTCAATTTATAGGGCTGATCAGCCACTCCGTCGCGCCCCGCGACGCCACAGACTAAGCCTGTCGCGGGCCGCGAGCCGCGAGCAGCCTATAGCTAGGGTATAGGTTGGTCGAGTTAAGGGTTAGACCTGCCACGACTAGGACACGTGGCACTATTGTGTGTCCGACAAACAAAGGCCGTCGCGCCCCGCGACACCCTTGAGGTGTGTCCGTCGCGGGCCGCGAGACACTATTATTATTTATTTTATTTTATTTTTATTAATATAAAGGTATTTTAAGGTTATTTTTTGTATACGGTGTGTATTTTAGGACATGTGGGAGTGCTTTAATGGTTTTGGGAGAGTTGTTATACAACCCCTTACACGTTATGTCCTTTAGCCCTAACTCAATTAATTTTCATGGTTAAATCTGACTTAATGGACCCCATGTAAGGGGAAATAAGTCTTTTTACCCATTTTCTTTTTAAATTAATACATAAAATAAAATAATACACATACACATATACTCTTTATCTTTCTCACCCCACTCTACCTTTCTCTCTGTCGCTCTAGACGCCCTCCAGCACTGTCACCAACCACCACACTCCACCACCGGATCCAACGTCGCCGTCAACCACCGCCAAAAGATGGAGCACCCATACTCGCCGTATCCCCCCACAACAACCTTCGACAACAACTGTAAGGACCTTCAAAAATTTCCTAAAAACGACCTGTAAGTGAAAACCCGGACCCCTGAAACCCAGATCCATAACAAAAACCAAGAAAACAAGAAATCTGGTCTTCAGGCGGGCCGCGTAAGGGTTAAGCATAACCTCAAGCGGGCCGCGTCAACATGTGATTGACCGGATAAGCGTTCCCAGGCCACGTGACGTACACGTGGCAGCACTACTGATGACGCGCTAGCCCTAGTCTACGACTAGGGTTCCTCGCGGGCTGCGTAAGGGTCAAGTAAAGGTTCACGCGAGCCGCGTGAGAACCAAATTTCTAGGGGTGTTCAAAACCGGATATCCGAATTTTGGATATCCGAAATTTTCGGATACCAGATTTCACTATCCGAAATTTCCGATACGGATTCGGATAGTTAATCGGATATCCGAAAATCCAACTTTTTATTTAATTTTTATTTTTTTATTATTTTTTTCATATTCGGAAACGGATATTTTGGATAGTTTCGGATATCCGAATATAAGTTTTCGGATATTTTTCGGATATTTCGGATATTTTTCGGATATTTTCGGATATATTTCGGATATTTTCGGATACTTCGGATATTTTCGGATATTCGGATATCCGAAAAAAAATGAAAATTAAATTTTCGGATATTTCGGATATCCGAAATATCCGAAAATTTTGAAAATCACTATCCGAATCCGAATCCGAAAAATTCGGATATCTGATTTTTCGGATATTTCGGATTCAGATATCGGATATTTCGGATTCAGATATCGGATATTTCGGATCGGATTTTCGGATACGGATAGTTTTGAACACCCCTACAAATTTCAGCTATAAATAGAACTGATCATGGCCTGTTCACTGGTGTCGAAAACAATTCTCAAAAACGAAGTTATACTGTTCGAAATTCACTTTCAATATAGCAAGGTGCTGCTACGATACAGGGTATTAACTCGATCGCTGCTACGATTCAATGTCCGATAGATTGAAACTATCTGATGAATGTTTAAGTGCTGCCCAAATTAGGGCTATACTTTGTCATTTGTCGTGAATTCGATAGATGTTTAAGTATTGCACTTTGTCATTCGTTGTGAGGGTTTAATCTCGTGAGTTATCGTAAATGTTGTATTAGTTACTGACCTAGTTCGTCTGCATTGTTATTTAAATTAGGTTACAAGGCTAATCAGTAGGCTAAACTCTGCCCGTTTAAATCTGCAAGTGAGTCATTCTCTTTTATCAAAAGTATTTTACAATACTCCAATTATTTTCAAAAGTTATAATTACAGTGATTAAGTCGTGGTTATCTTGAATCACTGGCTAGTGGGGTATTGTGCACATTACTAATTTCTCACAGTTAGGCTAATAAATCCTAACAGTGATAATCATCACTACTTGGGTGAAAGGACCCAATAGTGGTATGACCATCGTCACCAGGAGGTGACACGGCGCCAGATAAAAATAAGATAGAAGCCATTGTAATCGCTCTTATGCTGTAATTTATAACTATGTGTCATTTTATCAAAATTGAATGACTCGCCAGTATTTCCCCGCTGATAAAATATTTTACAAAACATGTTTCAGGTGACTACTGTGAACCAAGGAAAAGTGCTACGGAGCACTAACAAGCTTGAAGTAGTGGCTCAATTAAATAAATAAATATGTTTTGTAAACCAGGGAATTTCCTAGTAAAATTCCTCTATTGTAAATTACGGGGTTTTATCCCGAATTATGAAATAAAATAATCGGGCATTTCAAGTTTTAAAAGATCCTGTAAATCCTCCGCTGTCAACTCAATTAACAAATACCACGAGTTTCTGTCCCGCGGCTCCGGGACCGGGTCAAACCGGGACGGGGGCCGTGACAGAAAAAGGTGGTATCAGAGCCACTGATTTAAGCCAATTAATTATTTAGAAATACTTAATTTTCCTGATTACCATCTTGTGATTATGTGTTTTGTTAACTGACTGCTTGTTAGTTACAGTATGGGTAAGCAAAGAATTTCGGACATCTATCGTCAACTAGATAGTACACCAAAAGATAAGGGAACCTCATTCCAATCAAATTTCTCAAGATACTCAACAGATACTGAGGAAGGAATATTTGTTCGTAAGGCACAGTTTGAGAAACCACTTACCCCTAATAAAAGAAGTTGGATTATTATAAAAAGTCAGGAGAAAATAAAGAAATCACAACCAAAAGAAGTGATTATTAATAAAGAGACTCAGGAAACAGGTGATAACCCACCATGGGAAGATGAATTAGACGAACAATGGGCAGATCTCTATATGCTAGCCACTACAGCAGTAAATGCTAACTTTTAATTAAGTTAAACTGCCAACACCCTTACCCAGTACTAGCACCCATATCATCCCTAAGCCAGAAACTTTAAAGAAACTTGCCCATCAGATAAATAACTTAGTGAGAAAAGATAGACTAAAATAAATTATCCCTAGTATATTTCGAATTTCAGTTGTAATTTGTAATATATATATATATATATAGGGTAGGGATCCTAAGAGAAGAGCACACTATTTGAGAAACTTGAGAAGAAATCTGGACCACACATTTTTCTAAGCTTTTCGTAATATACACATATGTATAGATTACAATTGACTATATACATATGTGTATAATTCAATATACATATATGTATATAGTCAATTTTACACTATACATATGTGTATATTACGAAAAGCTTAGGAAAAATGTGTGGTCCAGATTTCTTCTCAAGTTTCTCAAATAGCCTACTTCTTCTCACATGATCCTAACCCTATATATATATATATATATATATATATAATCACAATATTTTGTTTTAATATATTATACTTATTTGCCTTTCTGTGATTATTCAATTTACAAAATTTTAACCAAGAATTTTGTGTGTTTCTTCATATCTGCTAAACAGCATGAATGAATTGTCTGAAGCCCTTCAGAATCTCAACCTCTATTCTGTCAATGTGGAAGTTTCCAGAGACTTTACCGGTTATTGTGCCGATGTTGAGGAACCTATGGAATTTAAAGCCCAGCCTCCGGAGAAACCCAAGCCAAAGAAGAGAAGAAGATTAGTGGGCTGGAGACGTGTGCGTAGGAGGAAACCAGCGACACGGAAAGTTATAAAAACGGAGGATCCCAAAGGAAAAGGCAAGGAAATAGAGATTGGAGAAAGTTCCAGGCCAGACCAGGAAATGCCACCCTGGGAGGAGCTGGACCATAAATTAGCACTTAATGACCTCATCGGACCTGTCGGTGAAAACCTCTTTAATTACCCAGCAGAATCACAACTTCCAGTTGACCTAGAGCCTGAAATCCCAGATCCTATTATCCACTCCCAACCTCTACCAGCAGAGTTGGAAGAATGGTGGACCACTGACTGGCAGTTTCAAAATCTTCTAAACAACCCTAATACCTTTTTCCCTCAATTTGACCCTGAACCTCCACTACACCCACCGATGAGCTCAGAAAATTTGGCTGAACTCCGCCATTATGGCGAGGAGCTGGTGGATGCCGGGAATAGAATCTGAGAAGTAGGGGAAAGAATATCTTGGAAATACGACGAGAGGGAACGTCGTTTCTGAGATGCCAAGCTGACAGGGATGGTGTGACTGTGGTTGTGTGGTTGCAGGAATATGTGTTTAATAATACTAGTAATAAAAATATAATTATGTGAAATAACTTAAAAATAAAACGTTGTAAGATAGTCAGTGTGTATGGATGCCTATTATAATATATAAAATATCGAACATCGAAAATCGATAATTTTGTCTATACGTGTTAATCTGATTATATGCGATTGTTTGGTTGTTAATTATTTTCTGTTAATGACTCGTATATATTAATTACCAGATGGCACATGCTGGTAATGAACAAGTTAACGAGGGTAACCAATCCGAGCAAAAACATGAGGATCAATTTCTGAATAGGCAAGATATCGAGAATATCGTTGCTCAGGGAATAGCCAATGCTATTCCAGCAATCCTTGCTGCTGCTCGGAATCCAGTTGAACCTCAACAAATTATTCCTAGCAAACGTACATATGAAGACAACTTCAGTAATAGCATAAATGGAGTAGGCAACATTAATAATAACGATGATGTGATGCAGGCCACTAAGAAAATGAAAGCTGTAACGCCTGGTTGCACTTATAAAGAATTTCTTGCTTGTAAACCAGTTGAATTTGCAGGCAACGAATGGGCGACTGCTACACTGCGTTGGTTAGAGAAAACCGAGGCGGTGATCAAAATAAGTAAATGTGCCGAGGAAGACAAGGTCATGTACGCGTCGCATCTCTTTAAAGGAGGGGCACTAGAATGGTGGAATACAGTACTACAAGCCAAGGGAAGCGATGTGGCCTATGCCACGAGTTGGGAAGAATTTAAGCGGCTGGTGGAAAGAAAATTCTGTCCCGAATACGAAAAAGAACAAATGGCAAATAAATTCCTCAATCACCGAATGGTAGACGTAGACTGTCGAGGGTATACTTCGACATGATTCGAATATGCTAGAGTAGTACCAACCCTGGCTTCGCCAGAACCGGTACTTATTTCTCGCTACATATGGGGATTGATTGGCGAAATCCGTGATATCGTTAAAGCTGCGAGACCTCGCACAATTGACGATGCAGTGGAATTAGCCAACACTTTGACTGGCGGACTAGTGCGTACGCGAGAAGAAAATCGGAAAAAGGAAGTAGCCCAAAAGATTACCCAGGGATTCCATATGGGTAACCGTAGTAATTTCAAGAAAAAGGGAACTGGGCAATCTTCCACTGTTCCATTTTGCAATGCCTGCAAAAGAAAGCATTTTGGAAGATGCAAAGGGTATTGCAATTTCTGCAAAACTCCGGGGCATCAAGAAGAAGATTGCAGGAAGAAGAAAGCAACAGTCTGCTACAACTGCGGAGAGGCTGGACATTTTAGGCCAGACTGTCCCAAATTGGTCAAACCAACTGATAACAAATCCAAACCTGCAGAAGGAACTACCAAGAGAAACGCAAGAGCTTTCCAGTTGACTACTCAGGAAGCAGAACTTATCCCTGACGTGATAGCTGGTACGTTCCTAGTTCACGACGTTTATGCAAAAGTATTATTTGACTCTGGTGCAAACCAAAGTTTTATAAATACTTCATTCTGCCAAGCACTTAACTTACCCTTAACCAATCTTAGGCAGATTTTTACTGTCGAAACGGCAGATGGGAATTCTGTTAACATAGATAAGGTTTTGCGAGAAGGAAAGATAGAAATCTTAGGCCATAAATTTTCTGCAAACCTGTTACCTATGAATTTAGCCGGATTCGATGTGGTATTAGGAATGGATTGGTTAGTAGCCAACCGTGCTCGAATTCTTTGTGATAAGAATTCCATAGAAATACATACACCTACAGGAAAATTAGTGGTGATTACAGGAGATAAGCCGTGAAAGTCACTGAAATTCATTTCAGTAATGAAATTGGCCAGTTATTCAAGAAAACAAGAAGTAGTGTATATGATTTCAGTAATCATTAACACTAAAAGTAAGGAACTTAAAGAAATTCCGGTAGTATCAGAATACCCAGATGTATTCCCAGAAGAACTACCGGGATTACCACCCAATAGAGAAGTAGAATTTAGAATTCATCTAATTCCTGGAACTACACCAATAGCTAAGGCACCTTATCGGTTAGCACCCACCGAAATGCTAGAATTGAAAAAGCAGTTAGATGAATTATTAAGCAAAGGATTCATACAACCTAGTTCCTCCCCGTGGGGAGCTCCAGTGTGTTTGTGAAAAAGAAAGACGGGTCGATGCGAATGTGTATCGATTATCGGGAATTGAATAAGGTTACAATTAAGAATCGATACCCATTACCTAGGATTGATGATCTTTTTGATCAATTGCAAGGAGCTAGATACTTTTCTAAGATAGATTTACGCTCCGGATACCATCAGTTGAAAGTACAAGAAGAAGACATACCTAAAACTGCTTTCAGAACTGGGTATGGTCATTACGAGTTTACATTCATGCCCTTTGGATTAACAAATGCTCCGGCAGCATTTATGGACATGATGAATAGGATCTGTGAACCGTATTTGGATAAATTCGTGTAACAACCCTCGGTAAAACCAACACCCTCATAATATGTCTAACACTCTAGTATATTTCAAATTATCCTTATATGTCTTTAAATATACCCCGTATGTGAAGACCGAGCCGAAATGTGTTATAATATATAAAATAAAATATAATATTTGAAATATTAAGCTAAGGCGGGCCGCGTAGACCCACCCCAAGCCTTTACGCGGGCGGTATAGAGGGTTAAATCAGAATTCGTTAACTTATAAGTTGATACGGGCCGCGTAAGAGTTCCCGTTAGTGTATGCGGGCCGCGAGAGATCATCAAACGCGGAGTACCAGAGGCCGACACGTGTCGACATCGTGGCGGACCTACAAGCTGACCCAACTAAGCTACACAGTTGACCGGAGTCAACGCGGGCCGCGTAGCCCTATGACTTCCCTTACGCGGGCCGCGTGGAGACCAGTTTTAGCAACTATATAAGCAGGCCATCGGGTTTCACTTTCCGTCGCTCACAATTTCATTCTCAATCTCACTTTCTGAATTAGAGGCATTATAGACGGGTATTATACCCCTAATTAGCGAGGTTCTGCTCCGTTGTAAGTATTATAACCCTAGTTTCATAACAGTTACGCTGCCCGATTGATTTAGGGTTTCGTAACAACTGTCGTGGTTCTGCCCGACGTAGTTGTTGAAATGCCGTCTCGGGGAGGGTATCATCAATATTTTCAAAGGGTTATGATACTAACCAATGTACATTTGTATAAATTATAGATTATATCCAGGAAACCCTTACAAGAAGTTTAAGATAGCAATCTGAGTTTATCCTCTTTTTGTTAACCTTTTTAGAATATTTTACAAAACCTTAATTATTTTACAATGTGATTAAGCGGTGATTGAGACTTTGTAGTTCTTCAATTACTGCCGGTATTATGGGGTTTTGTATACAAAATTTATTACTACGAGTAGTAGTAATAGTCAGAATGACTGTACATTACCATTGGACGACGAGTTAGCCAATGGGTAATTTGACCATAGCCATAGATCCGGTCGAGTGGCAAATACTGAATGAGTAATTGTGTAGACATAAACAATGTGATCGCTCTCAATACTGTTTTAATTAATAAAATGTTTCTTGATTAAACTGGGATTTACTCACCCCTATATCAAGAACCCGCACCCCAGATTCCAAACCTAGTCCGAGAACCTGCACCCCCAATGAGTGCAGAAAACGTGCAAGAACTTAGGACTTTTGGGGAGGAAATTTTAGAAAGCAGTGGGAGAGCGTCTCGTATGGAAATACGATGAGCGCAATATGGATTTTTGGATAAATCCATATCCGTGATGTGATGGCAGGAAACGGTGGTAGTAATAGTAAAATATAATAAAAATAAAATAAAATATGTGTGTACGGATGCATAGTACTATTAGTGTAATTTTCTTTCTGTTGGTATTGTAATCTTTATTTCAGTACTAGTGTGTAATAGACACATAGTATATGAAAATAGAGTACAAGTCGCAATGATCGACGTTTTTAGTTAGATTGCGTGTCATGTGAATTACGATATTATCTATTATCTTGTGATATTAATATGGGATAAATGTTTAAAATTCAGATGGCCGACGAAGTAAATCAAGGAAATCTGAATAATGATAACCAGAGTAACATTAACGTGGTTAATGAGAATCCAAGCATCAATAACAATAACAATCAAGTGGATAATAGTGCTATACAACACATAGTAGCACAGGGAATTATAGATGCAATGCCATTTATTCTTCAAACTGTTAAGGATGCTGATAATAAAAGCAAGCATAGCAGTAAGCGACCAAGTGAACCAGAAAACAGCGTGAACAATGGACCTGTACTTCAAATGCCCATTCCCAAAAGAAGAAGAACCATGTCTTATGGTTGTTCTTATAAAGAATTCTGGTCTTGTAAACCAATGGAATTCTCGGGCAACGAAGGGGCCATTGCAACCTTACGCTGGATAGAGAAGACTGAGGCAGTCTTAAGAATAAGCAAATGTGCTGAAGAAGATAAGATACTGTTTGCTTCTAATCTGTTTAAGAATGCAGCACTAGAATGGTGGAACACAATCCTCCAAACAAAAGGAAGTGATAGAACTTACAATATGGAATGGGAAGAATTTAAGGACAAGGTAGAAAGAAAATTATGCCCACCCAATGAGAAGGAACAAATAGCAAACAAATTCCTAAACCTTAGGATGACTGGTGTGGATAGTAAGGGATACACTAAAATATTCTTTGAATATGCCAGAATAGTGCCAACTCTTGCTTGACCAGAACCAGTGTTAATCTCCCGTTATATTTGGGGATTAATTGGAGAGATAAGACACGTAGTCAAGGCAGCTAGACCTCAAACTATAGAAGAAGCTGTAGAACTAGCAAATACCTTGACAGATGAATTAGTCCGTACCCGAGATGAGGATTGTCACGGCCCCTGACCCGGTTTGACCCGTTTCAAGAGCCGCGGGACAGAAATACTGCGGTATTGATTTAATTGAGTTTAACAGCGGAAACAGGATCGCTTAAAGCTAAAATTTTTCCCCGATTATTTTATTTCACAATTCGGGATAAAACCCCGATAATTTACAATAATATGTTTTTACTATAAAAGCGTGATATTACAAAATTTATTTATTTATTTTATAATGAGCCACTATCTTAAGCTTGGAATGCTCCCCAGCACTTTTCCTGAATTACAACAGATCACCTGAAACATGTTTGAAAAAGGTTTTGTCAGCGGGAAATACTGAGTGAATCATTCTATTTACTAAAATGACACATTTGTTATAATTTACAGTATTAAGAGCGATTACAATGTTTCTGATATCAAGCCAACTACCCACGGTAATTGTCACTCGACCCATTGGCCCATTCGTCCAATGGTGTCTGTGGCTATGGTCATATCCCCCATTGGCTGCCCCAATGGTGACGATTATCAAGTAATGTATACAAAACCCCACATACCGGCTGTAACTTGGTGATTACAAAGACTTAATCCCCGTAATTATAACTTTGAATAAAACATGATTTTGTAAATAGATTTGATAAAAAGAGAGAATGACTCACAAACTGTGAGAAAAGGAGAATGACTCACATTGCTGATTTAATATGGTCAGAGTCTAATCTATGATTTAGCCTTGTTAACCTAATATAAATACAATGCACACAAAACTGGGTTAGTAATCAATCCAGCAATTACGATAATTTATGAGATCAAATTCTCACAATGAATGTCAAAATGCAATACTTTGTCCATCGAATTAACGATGATCCGTTGAATTAACAACGAATGACAAGGTATAATACTTTACCCATCGAATTAACGATGATCCGTTGAATTAACAACGAACGATAAAGTATAATACTTTATCTATCGAATTAACGACAATCCGTCAAATTAATGACGAACGATAAAGTATAACCCTAATGTGGGCGGCATTTAAACATGCATTGGATATCTTGATCGTAGGATAAATGAATCGTAGCAGCGATTGTGCTAATACCCTGTTTTGTAGCAGAATTTCGATACCCGGGGGTGTAATTTCGGAATAACAGTTCGTAATACAGTGTGTGAATGGAATTCTTTCGACGTAAAATGTTCAGAATTCGAATGCCACAGCCTGCTATTTATAGGTGAAATTTTACTAGCTTACGGACCGTAAGCTTATCAATGTTGCGGTCCGTATGACTGCTTACGGACCGTAAGGTTGAGAGTGTTGCGGTCCGTATGGAATCAAAATAGGTTATAGGGTAGCCACGACTGGGACTAGCTTAGCTGAGTTGACATACTTGAATTTCAGTTACTTGACAACGAATTAAGTGGATAATCGTCCACTAGGGTTTATCCCTCCTTGAGTTTTAGGGGCCCTAATCCTGATTCTGAAAATTATGAAAATTTCAGGGTTTGTTCAGAATCACTTGGGTTTCTCAATTAGGGTTTCCTTTTGGACTAATTAATATATTAAATAGTACTTTTGATGAGAGTTGTTACATTCTACCCACCTTAAGAAAAATCTCGTCCTCGAGATTTACTGGAATAAGTATGGATACTTTCTCTTCATTTCAGATTCCAGTTCCCAAGTGTATTCAGCTCCTCTCTTTGAATCCCACTTTACTTTAACTAGCACTAGGCGTTTGTGCTTGAGAAATTTGATCTTTCGATCCTCAATTTGAAGAGGTTTCTCAACAAATTTCAACTTTTCGTTTACCTCTATATCTCGAAGAGGTACTACCAGAGATTCATCTGATAAGCATTTCTTGAGATTGGATACATGAAATACATTATGTACTCCAGATAATTCTTCTGGTAATTGTAAACGATAAGCTACTGGTCCTATACGTTGGATCACTGAAAATGGTCCTACGTACCTTGGACTTAGTTTTCCTTTCTTTCCAAATCTGACTACTCCTTTCCAAGGAGAAACTTTCAACAGTACTCTGTCTCCAACTTGGAATTCAAGTGGCTTGCATCTATTGTCTGCATAACTCTTCTGACGATCTCGAGCCGTTTTCAGTCTTTCTTTGATTTGAGTAACCTTATCAGTTGTTTCTTGCATTATTTCAGGTCCTGATAACTGACTTTCTCCTATTTCTGCCCAGCAAACGGGAGTTCTGCACTTTCTTCCATACAGTGCCTCGAATGGAGCAGTTTCAATACTTGAATGATAACTATTGTTATAGGAGAATTCAATTAATGGTAAGTGATCATCCCAACTTCCACCAAAGTCTATTACACATGCTCGGAGCATGTCTTCTAGAGTTTGGATCGTCCTTTCACTTTGTCCGTCTGTTTGTGGATGATATGCAGTGCTCAGGTTTAGTCGAGTTCCCATAGCTTGCTGGAAACTTTTCCAAAAATGGGAAGTAAAACGACTATCTCTATCCGAAACAATGGAGAGTGGGACTCCATGTAAGGATACAACTTCATCTACATACAATTTAGCCAGTCTTTCCATACTAAAGGTTTCTTTCATAGGTAGAAAGTGAGCAGATTTGGTTAATCGATCCACAATTACCCTAATTGCATCATTACCTTTTCTGGTTTTGGGTAACTTAGTAACAAAATCCATTGTTATAAGCTCCCATTTCCATACTGGCATCTCTAACTGTTGTAGTAGTCCTGAAGGTTTCTGATGTTCTGCCTTAACTTGTGAACAAGTAAGACATTTAGAAACATAGCTGGCTATGTCCTTTTTCATTCCTATCCACCAGAAGTTCTTCCTTAAATCTTGGTACATCTTATTGTTTCCTGGGTGCATAGTGTACCTAGATTTATGAGCTTCTTCTAAAATCTTAGGTCTTAAGTCTCCCTGCTTAGGTACCCAAATTCTACTTTTGTGGAATCTCCAAATTCCATCTGCTCCTTGTTCTAATTCCTTTATTCTTCCTTTCATTCCTTCAGCATCATCCTTGATTGCTGTAGTCTGAACATTCTTCAATTGTTCCATTAAATCTATTTGTAGATTTAATCTGAGAGCACGAACTCGTCGTTGTTTCTCATAATACTTACGACTTAAGGCATCTGCAACTACATTCGCCTTTCCTTCGTGATACTGAATATCACAGTCGTAATCACTTAAAATTTCCATCCATCTCCTTTGCCTCATGTTTAACTCTTTTTGCCCAAATATGTATCTTAAACTTTTGTGGTCAGTGTAGACAGTAAATTTACTTCCGTAAAGATAGTGTCTCCAAATCTTAAGGGCAAAAATTACGGCTCCTAACTCTAAATCATGAGTCGTATAATTCTCTTCGTGCTTTTTCAACTGCCTAGATGCGTACGCAATTACCTTCTTGCGTTGTATAAGCACACATCCATATCCTAATTTTGAAGCATCACAATATACTTCAAAATCTTCAGTTCCTTCTGGTAAGGCTAAGATTGGTGCATGAGTTAGTTTCTGCTTCAGGATTCTAAAAGCTTCTTCCTGTTTAGGTCCCCATTCAAACTTAGTGGCTTTACAGGTTAACTTAGTTAATGGTACGGCTATCTTGGAAAAATCCTTAATAAACCGTCTATAATACCCAGCTAATCCTATAAAACTTCTAATTTCCATTGCTGTTTGTGGAACCTTCCATTTGGTAATTGCCTCTATCTTAGCAGGATCTACATGAATACCTTCATGATTCACCATATGTCCTAAAAATTGCACTTCCTTTAGCCAAAATTCGCATTTCGAGAATTTGGCGTACAACTTTTCTTTTCTTAACAAAGTTAAGAGTGCATGAAGATGTTCACAATGCTCTGTCTGACTTTTGGAATAAATAAGTATATCGTCTATGAAAACAATTACAAATTTATCCAAATACGGTTTACAGATCCTATTCATCATGTCCATGAATGCTGCAGGTGCATTCGTTAACCCGAAGGGCATGACTGTAAACTCGTAATGACCATACCTAGTTCTAAAAGCAGTCTTAGGTATGTCTTCTTCTTGTACCTTCAATTGATGATATCCAGAGCGTAAATCTATCTTAGAAAAATATCTAGCCCCCTGAAGTTGATCAAAAAGATCATCAATCCTAGGTAATGGATATCGATTCTTAATTGTAACCTTATTCAATTCCCTATAATCGATACACATTCTCATTGAACCATCCTTTTTCTTCACAAACAACACTGGCGCTCCCCAAGGGGATGAGCTAGGTTGTATGAATCCTTTACTTAGTAATTCATCTAATTGCTTTTTCAATTCTAACATTTCTGTGGGTGCTAACCGATAAGGTGCCTTGGCTATCGGTGTAGTTCCTGGAATTAAATGAATCCTAAATTCTACTTCCCTATCTGGAGGTAATCCTGGTAAATCTTCTGGAAATATATCAGAATATTCTGATACTACTGGTATTTCCTTAAGATCTTTTCCTTTAGTGCTAATGATTACTGAAATCATATACACTATTCCTTGTTTTCGTTCATAATTAGCAACTTTCATTACTGATATGAACTTCATGGGTTTTCGTGGTTTATCTCCTGTAATCCTAATCACTTCTCCGGTAGGTGATTGAATTTCTATGGAATTCTGATCACAAAGGATTCTAGCATGGTTGGCTACTAACCAATCCATTCCTAATACAACATCAAATTCAGCTAAATTCATCGGCAATAGTCTTGCAGAGAATTTATGTCCTAAAAGTTCTATGTTTCCTTCTTGCAACACTTTATCTATTTTAACTGAATTTCCGTCTGCTGTTTCAACTGTAAAAATCTGCCTAATATTGGTTAAAGGTAAACTAAGAGCTTGACAGAATGAAGTATTTATAAAACTTTGGTTTGCACCAGAGTCAAATAATACTTTTGCATACACGTTGTGAACTAGGAACGTACCCGCTATCACATCCGGAATAAGTTCTGCTTCTTGAGTGGTCAGCTGAAATGCCCTAGCATTCTTCTTAGTAGTTCCTTCGGTCGTCTTGGGTTTGTTATCTATTGGTTTGACCAATTTAGGACATTCTGTTTTATAATGCCCTGCTTCACCACAGTTAAAACAGATTACTGTTTTCTTTTTGCAGTTTTCTTCACGATGTCCTACAGCTTTGCAAAATTTGCAAGTAATATCGCATCTTCCATAATGCTTCTTTTTGCATTTCCTGCAAAATGACGGAGTTGGAGATTGCCCTGTTCCTTTTCTCTTGAAGCTGTTATTATTACCCACACGAAATCCTTGGGTAATTTTCTGAGCTAATGCCTTCTTCCTATCTTCATCTCTTGTGCGCACCAATTCATCGGTTAGAGTGTTGGCTAATTCTACCGCATCATCAATAGTGCGTGGTCTCGCAGCTTTAACAATATTGCGGATTTCGCTAATTAGCCCCCAAATATAGCGAGAAATGAGTACCGGTTCTGGCGAAGCCAGTGTTGGTACCACTCTTGCATATTCGAAGAATGTCGAGGTATAACCACGACAATCTACATTCATCATCCGATGATTTAGAAACTTATTCGCCATCTGTTCCTTCTCATACTCAGGACAGAATTTTCTTTCCACCAAACCTTTAAATTCTTCCCAAGTCATAGCATAAGCTATTACTCTTCCTTTTGATTGTAACACAGTATTCCACCACTCGAGTGCTCCTTCTTTGAACAGATTGGATGAATACATGACCTGGTCATCTTTACCACATTTACTTATTGCAATAACTGCTTCGGTTTTCTCTAACCAACGCAGTGATGCAGTTGCTCCTTCATTGCCTGCAAATTCAGTGGGTTTACAAGCAAGGAATTCTTTGAAAGTGCAACCAGGCGTTGCAGTTTTCATTTTCTTGGGTAATGGAGCTTGATGTGGTTCCTTATTATGGTTATTGCCTCCATTTACACTATTACTGAAGTTATCTTCAGTAATCTGTTTACTAGGAACAATTTGTTGCGGTTCAATCGGATTCTTTATAGCAGCAACGAATGCTGGAATAGCATTGGCTATCCCTTGAGCAACAATGTTTTCGATATCTTGCCGAGTCATATATTGATCTCTGGAATGTTGTTCAGAATGATTAACTTCATTAATAGGTTCATTACCACTGTTTGCCATCTGATAATGTATATATATAAATTTTATTAGTAACGGACAAATAATAATTATATACAAACAATTAGAAAATTTTATAATACAGATATAATCAAAACAATCGATTTCTCGATTTCATTTATATATCTATTATAATATGCATCATTACTCACAGATATCATACAGAGTTTTATTGGTTATTTACAGACTAACTTTATTAGTACTATTTTTACAACTACCATTTTATCATCGTTCTAACTTTCGTTACTTGCTGTTAAAAACGCATTTCCCTTTCGTCGTACTTCCAAGCAATTTGTCCACCTATCTCCCTCATTCTATTCCCCATATCAAATAACTCTTCGCCAAAGTGGCGAAGTTCAGCCATGTTTTCATTGCTCATGGGTGGATTAGGTAATGGTTCTGGATCGAATTGTGGAAGAAAAGAGTAAGGATCGTTGACAATATTTTGAAATTGCCAATCGTTCGTCCACCATTCGTCCATTCCTATGGGTTGGGAGTGAACTATTGGATCTGGAATTGCTGGTTCCCAATTCATAGGGAGTTGGTTTTCAATAGGATAGGTAAAAAGATTTGTCTGGACAGGCTGAATCGTCTCACAGTTTTTCAACAGAAAATCTATCTCATCTTGAAAAGTTCTTTCCTGGTTTGGATTGGAACTCTCCCCGATTTCTCTCTGAGCTGGTATAGACCCTTGCCCAACTTCCATTACTACTTCTTTAGTAATTTCCTCCATCTGTATTTCTATCTCCTTATCCTTCTTTTTGTCTCCAGTTTCCATTTCTTGTGGTTTATAACTCTCTTCAGTTATAATTTCTTTTCCCTTTTTCAAAGGATTATTTATTTTGGGCAGTTTTTTAACTGGCTTCTTCTTACGGATTTTCCTCCATCCTACATAAGTTCTTTTCTTTTGTTTTGGCTTACTCAAAGGTGGAACCTTGAATTCTACTGGTTGTTCAACATCGGGATAGTAGCTAGTATATTCTTTGGAAGCTTCGACATTTACGGGATAAAGATTAAGGTTCTGAAAATCTTCGGATAGCCCACTCATGCTGATGTAGCATATATGCAAAATGCATGAGATACTAAGTTAAAATTTACAAATAATTTTGTAATTTATTACATACTGTGTACTAGTTGATTACAAAGATAACTAATAAACATACTCAGGTTTCAAATTTTATTTATCACACAAGGTTTCTAGATTTATGAGAGTAGGGTGCTAAACTTTAAAGATTTATATTTTCTGCTACAGTGGCTAGCATATATAAATTTGCCCATTTCTCATCTAGTTTATCTTCCCAAGGTGATTTATCAATTAATTCCTGAGTTTCTCGTTTAATTCTCTTTTCTCGGATTTTCTCTTTACTTTTCTTAATAATCATTTCTCTCCTTTGAGGAGAAAGTGATTCCTCGTATTGTGCCTTTCGCACGAATATTCCTTCTTCAGGAATTTCAGTCTGATTCGAGGATTTGGTTCGGGATGAACTTCCCTTCTCATTAGATGATATATCTAATTTAAGATAGATGCTTGACAGCTTTTTCTTACCCATACTGTAACTAACAAATAATCAAATAATCAGTTAATAATACAAATAATTACACAATAGTAATCAGGAAAAATTAAGTATTTCTAAATACTTAATTAGCTTAACCCAGTGGCTCTGGTACCACCTTTTTCTCTGTCACGGCCCCTGACCCGGTTTGACCCGTTTCAAGAGCCGCGGGACAGAAATACTGCGGTATTGATTTAATTGAGTTTAACAGCGGAAACAGGATCGCTTAAAGCTAAAATTTTTCCCCGATTATTTTATTTCACAATTCGGGATAAAACCCCGATAATTTACAATAATATGTTTTTACTATAAAAGCGTGATATTACAAAATTTATTTATTTATTTTATAATGAGCCACTATCTTAAGCTTGGAATGCTCCCCAGCACTTTTCCTGAATTACAACAGATCACCTGAAACATGTTTGAAAAAGGTTTTGTCAGCGGGAAATACTGAGTGAATCATTCTATTTACTAAAATGACACATTTGTTATAATTTACAGTATTAAGAGCGATTACAATGTTTCTGATATCAAGCCAACTACCCACGGTAATTGTCACTCGACCCATTGGCCCATTCGTCCAATGGTGTCTGTGGCTATGGTCATATCCCCCATTGGCTGCCCCAATGGTGACGATTATCAAGTAATGTATACAAAACCCCACATACCGGCTGTAACTTGGTGATTACAAAGACTTAATCCCCGTAATTATAACTTTGAATAAAACATGATTTTGTAAATAGATTTGATAAAAAGAGAGAATGACTCACAAACTGTGAGAAAAGGAGAATGACTCACATTGCTGATTTAATATGGTCAGAGTCTAATCTATGATTTAGCCTTGTTAACCTAATATAAATACAATGCACACAAAACTGGGTTAGTAATCAATCCAGCAATTACGATAATTTATGAGATCAAATTCTCACAATGAATGTCAAAATGCAATACTTTGTCCATCGAATTAACGATGATCCGTTGAATTAACAACGAATGACAAGGTATAATACTTTACCCATCGAATTAACGATGATCTGTTGAATTAACAACGAACGATAAAGTATAATACTTTATCTATCGAATTAACGACAATCCGTCAAATTAATGACGAACGATAAAGTATAACCCTAATGTGGGCGGCATTTAAACATGCATTGGATATCTTGATCGTAGGATAAATGAATCGTAGCAGCGATTGTGCTAATACCCTGTTTTGTAGCAGAATTTCGATACCCGGGGGTGTAATTTCAGAATAACAGTTCGTAATACAGTGTGTGAATGGAATTCTTTCGACGTAAAATGTTCAGAATTCGAATGCCACAGCCTGCTATTTATAGGTGAAATTTTACTAGCTTACGGACCGTAAGCTTATCAATGTTGCGGTCCGTATGACTGCTTACGGACCGTAAGGTTGAGAGTGTTGCGGTCCGTATGGAATCAAAATAGATTATAGGGTAGCCACGACTGGGACTAGCTTAGCTGAGTTGACATACTTGAATTTCAGTTACTTGACAACGAATTAAGTGGATAATCGTCCACTAGGGTTTATCCCCCCTTGAGTTTTAGGGGCCCTAATCCTGATTCTGAAAATTATGAAAATTTCAGGATTTGTTCAGAATCACTTGGGTTTCTCAATTAGGGTTTCCTTTTGGACTAATTAATATATTAAATAGTACTTTTGATGAGAGTTGTTACAAGGATCAAAGAAGGAACCTAACCCAAAGGCTCACACAAGAATTTCGTTCTGGAAATTCTAACCGTGGGAAAAATATAGGTTCTACCTCTGCACCCTACTGTAGGTATTGCAAAAGAAAGCATTCCGGAAGATGCTCCATATATTGTAACTTTTGCAAAATATCGGGACACAAGAAAGAAAACTGCAGGAAGAAAGTTAACAGCAGGGTATGTTACAATTGCGGAGAACAAGGTCATATCAAGCTAAATTGTCCAAAATTAGCTCCAGCTCCAGACAACAAAAAAAATACTAAAAATGCTAGAGCATTTGTTCTGACTGCGGATGAAGCCAAAATGATTCCAGATGTTATAGCTGGTACGTTTTTAGTTAATGATGTTTTTGCTAAAGTATTATTTGACTCTGGTGCAAACCAAAGTTTTATTAATACATCATTTTGCAAATTTCTAAATCAGTCATTAACTAAACTACCACAAGAATGTTTAGTAGAGACAACCAATGGAGAAACCGTTAGTGTATGCGGGCCGCGAGAGATCATCAAACGCGGAGACACCAGAGGCCGACACGTGTCGACATCGTGGAGGACCTACAAGCTGACCCAGCTAAGCTACGCAGTTGACCGGAGTCAACGCGGGCCGCGTAGCCCTATGACTTCCCTTACGCGGGCCGCGTGGAGACCAGTTTTAGCAACTATATAAGCAGGCCATCGGGTTTCACTTTCCGTCGCTCACAATTTCATTCTCAATCTCACTTTCTGAATTAGAGGCATTATAGACGGGTATTATACCCCTAATTAGCGAGGTTCTGCTCCGTTGTAAGTATTATAACCCTAGTTTCGTAACAGTTACGCTGCCCGATTGATTTAGGGTTTCGTAACAACTGTCGTGGTTCTGCCCGACGTAGTTGTTGAAATGCCGTCTCGGGGAGGGTATCATCAATATTTTCAAAGGGTTATGATACTAACCAATGTACATTTGTATAAATTATAGATTATATCCAGGAAACCCTTACAAGAAGTTTAAGATAGCAATTTGAGTTTATCCTCTTTTTGTTAACCTTTTTAGAATGTTTTACAAAACCTTAATTATTTTACAATGTGATTAAGCGGTGATTGAGTCTTTTTAGTTCTTCAATTACTGCCGGTATTATGGGGTTTTGTATACAAAATTTATTACTACGAGTAGTAGTAATAGTCGGAATGACAGTACATTACCATTGGACGACGAGTTAGCCAATGGGTAATTTGACCATAGCCATAGATCCGGTCGAGTGGCAAATACTGAATGAGTAATTGTGTAGACATAAACAATGTGATCGCTCTCAATATTGTTTTAATTAATAAAATGTTTCTTGATTAAACTGGGATTTACTCACCAGTATTTCCGGCTGACAAATGTTTTTAAAACGCGTTACAGGTAACACAATGTGAACAGCCAATTAGTGAAAAGCCAGCTGGAGAGCACTGAAGGCTTGGGAAAAATGTAACACCTCGAAAATTTACGTCCATTAATATACTGACACGTGTCATGGGCTTTGAATATGTGAGAACATACTTTAGAGGGACTAAAGTTGACAAACAATGAAACTGTGTGGATATAAGGGTCCAAAGTGTCAACAATTGATAAATAGGCCCTACAATAGCCCTACATGGTGTTTATAATCTTAAACGGATGAATCATGGATCATACGAAGCGAAAAATGATAGAAAGTGAGGAATTTCAAACTACAGGGGCTAAACGTGTCAACATGTTGAATTTATACCTCTGAGTGATCTTTTGGCAAACCCGAAGCTTTGTAATGATGAAATATACTCACGAGAATATATGATAAAAATTTCATGAAGTTTCGTGAACGTATGAGAAAGTTATGATTAAAACCGTACACGAAAGGTTAAATACGATATCGTGAATTTCGTGACTTTTCGGGTAAGCGCAAAGTTAACCAAGGACATGCCCAAGTTTATAAAAGTCCCAAGGTTTATAAAAGTCAGATATAAGGGCCAAGAGTGCTAAATAAATAGCTTAAACACGTATCATAAGACCAGGGACTGAATTGCAACATTTGAAACTTGGAATGCTGGTCAAGCACACCCTCGCGTCGCGCGAGGGGGGTCTCGCGTCGCGCGACACCTGCCCAGCGACAGAAAACGTGCAAGTGCCAGTTCTGAGTCTGTTCTCGGTCATTTACAGCTGTACTCGACTCTAGGAACCCACCAATCGACTTACATGCAGTTGAGGACACTTGTGTAAGTCTTACAACCCTTATAAACATCTGTAGCACCTCCAATTCAGGTCAAAATCATCATAAAAGCTCACCATTGTTGCAAACATTCAAGCACTTGCATTCAAAAATTCACAAGACTTTTCCTGGAGCTCTCTGGACGCCAAGGCACCCTCATAGTGATCTCTAAGCTTGTTTAGGACCATTGTAAGTATTCATATCCTTCTCTAATTCGTTCTAGCTTAGTGTATTCACCGAAAGTCAAAGTATCGTAATTTAAATTTGACTTTATGATTAAACGAGATTAGCTCTGTCTTTTATCAAATTGAAAGTACCCATATGTTGGTATTTATGAGTATAACAAACCCCTAAAAGGGTATGTTCAGATTCACACTCTAAACATGCTAATTGTCGAGTCAAAGTTCTTCTTAAAAAGTCAACATAATGTGTTTTTGCAAATTTAAGCATAATCAGTAATGTAGGCTACATGCAACCTGTTTGATCATCAAAATAACTTTATAAATAATGTAAGAACATGTTTCAACTTGATCAACTCGACAATTTTCAGTTTAAATACGAATCGGAACCGAAAGTCACATAAATTGACTTTTTCTTTGACTATCGGTTCTGATCCGAACATGCATGTTAAGATCTGCATTAGAGCATATTTTAGACCAACTTTCATATATGTCTAACCCTCTAGAATTTTACATCTTGGTTCCATGTTTAACCGATTCATATGCATGTTACCGGTTTATGCTTAAATATGACTATTTTGCCCTTTTTGCTATAAAACGTGATTTTTGAAAAAGTGAAAGACTAGAAACATTTGTTACTGATATATAAACTTGCACCGAAAATTTCATATCAGTTTGAGGTCCAGAATATGAATTATGCTCATTATCGTAAATTACAAGCTTTATGTTACTTAAACGGCGTAATTAGCATATAACCCACTTAAACCCACTTTTTAATATAAAACTTTTTACTCACTGATATTATATAATATTTTAGGATTTTTAAAGATTTTTATTTTATTTTTGGCTGATCATAACATAGGTTTCTAAGTTTAATT
Source organism: Helianthus tuberosus (assembly GCA_030545235.1). Lineage (NCBI taxonomy): Eukaryota > Viridiplantae > Streptophyta > Magnoliopsida > Asterales > Asteraceae > Helianthus > Helianthus tuberosus. The sequence goes on along the minus strand of CM060371.1, from coordinate 209,173,694 downwards.
CGGTAAATACTGAATTTGCCCTTTTAGGCCATAAAACGAGTTTTATAAATCCTTTTGACCCCAAACCTTTTTCTACTGATTTTATTTGTTAAATATAATACTTTGAGCCTTCTGGAAATATAAAAATATCAGATTTCTTTTACAAACCCGGAAACGGCTCCAAATCGCCTTTTTAAGCGTTTTTAACGCATAGTACGTATTATAACCATATTGAACATATAAGGTTTATACCTACTGATGTTTTTAGTATATTTTTATAAAATAACAGTAAGTACAAGTTTATAAACTCAGGTTTCCAATTTTGACATTTTTTGTCCTTGTGAAATTACCAAAATGCCCCTATGGTGCATAGTTTTGTTTTAAATGATAATTTTCACTTATGGGTCATACCCTACTGTTATAATATGTAAAATTAAATATATTTACTGTATGGACCAGACTTGTAACTCAGATTTATAAATAAACTCTTTTACATACTTTAAAATGACCAAAATGCCCTTATGAGGCATGAATTGTGTTTAAATCCGTTTTGGGCATAATAGAAAATAACTTACTGATGTTATATCATAATTATAGCATATTACCTCTGGGAACTTGCATATGACTCTTACGGCTACCCGCAACGCTCTTTTCGCGTTCGGTTCGGTTTATGTAACTAGTTTGCATAAATTGACCAAGACGGGTCAAACATTATCATTTTTGTCTCAAAGTCCAGAATGTACTTAGTATACCCATATTATACAAGTATTCCAACTTGTCGGGTCTAAATCACATTCTATCCGGTCTTCGCTTAATCGTGCGTTTAAACCGTTTCGTCCTTTTAAATAACCGGTCTAAGCTTTAGCTTAAATAAAGACCGTTAGAAATCTAATAGGTTATTTATAAACCTTCGTTCCAGATTAGGAGCACCGGTAAAAGCTACCTGCCTTTTTGCTTATTGAGATATATACTTACCAAGGTAAATACTTTTAACTTATTTTCCCTATACGGGCTTGGGGTACGGTATATAAAATACCGCTTGGTCTAGCATTAAATTCTTTAATCGAATAGTGGTTAAATTTATTGAGATGCCATGTTTTGATTGTGTGTTTTGTTTGCTTAAAGCCTTTGGGGGATTAATGACCATGTCCCGGATATCCTCGGCATTATCTTACGAGATGGCCACGACCTGAGCACGGGGTGTAGGCGTACACCTGTCAAGTGTATAACTCAATATTGTGGTGTGTCTATTGATCTTTAACCCGGCATGAACCGGGCTACTGAACGCATAAGTAACATGTAAATCCTTTACAAGATTATGTAATATAATTATCCCAAGTTATAAAATATTTTTGTGCCATGAGCATTCAAATCAATTTTCAATCATTTCAAAATGAGTCAGTTAATTTGTATTTACCAGTGTAAACTGACGTATTTTTCCCAAAAGGTTAAGTGCAGGTACTACACGTAATAGGTTGGCTGTCTTCTAGAGCGTCCACAATAAGTCTCGCAAGCTCGGACGACATTAAACTGTTGAACAATATCTTATTTTATTTTGATCCGCCTGTGGATCCGTTTCAACTATCAGTGATATTTATTATTACGCTTTATTAAAGTTGAAATGAATCTATCTTTGCTTCCGCTGTGCATTATTACACTGTGTTGTTTGTCTATGATGATACCAACTACGTCACTATACTCCCCACCGGGCCCACCGGTGACACGTGGAAAATAGGGGTGTGACAAAAAATGTGGCTATAAAAGTTACCTAATAAACGATGTTTTAAATTCAATAAAATAGGGTTTGTCCCTATAAATGTATTGTAATAAGAAACTTGGGTTTTGCCCATGTTATTATTAATAGCAAATATGGTGGTTTTACTCTGATAAACATTTCCTAACTACGGTCCTGATGTAAATTCTGCTGCGAGATTAAACAACTGATACCACCAAACTCTGAGCTCGCGTCCGCCCGTTCCCGGGACAGATAAGGGATCGGGGGTTGCGACAATTCGTAATTGTCTTCATCGACGATATACTTATTTATTCCAAAAGCCAGAATGAACACTGTCAGCACCTGCATACACTCTTAACCTTGTTAAGAAAAGAGAAGCTTTTTGCCAAATTCTCGAAGTGTGAATTTTGGCTACAGGAGGTGCAATTTTTAGGTCACATGGTGAATCATGAAGGTATTCACGTAGATCCTGCTAAGATAGAAGCAATCACCAAATGGAAAGTCCCGCAATCAGCTATGGAAATTAGAAGTTTTCTAGGATTAGCTAGATACTATAGACGGTTTATTAAGGATTTTTCCAAAATAGATGTGCCATTAACTAAGTGAACATGTAAAGCAGCTAAGTTTGAATGGGGACCTAGGCAAGAAGAAGTCTTTAGAATTTTGAAGCAAAAGCTAACAAATACCCAAATTCTAGCCTTGCCAGAAGGAACATACGATTTTGAAGTTTACTGTGATGCTTCTAAGCTAGGCTTAGGATGTGTGCTAATGCAACGCAAGAAGGTAATTGCGTATGCCTCAAGGCAATTGAAAAAGCACGAGGAAAACTATACGACTCATGACTTAGAATTAGGAGCCATAATTTTTGCACTTAAGATTTGGAGACACTATTTGTATGGAAGTAAGTTTACTGTCTATACAGATCATAAGAGTTTAAAATATATATTTGGGCAAAAAGAGCTGAACATGAGGCAAAGAAGGTGGATGGACATTCTAAGTGACTACGACTGTGATATTCAATATCACGAAGGAAAAGCAAACGTAGTAGCAGATGCCTTAAGTCGTAAATATCATGAAAAGCAAAAGCGAGTTCGTGCTCTTAGATTAAATCTACAGTTAGATTTAATGGAACAACTGAAAAACATTCAAAAAACAGTAATCAAGGATGATGCTGAAGGAATGAAGGGAATAATAAAGGAATTAAAACAAGGAAGCGATGGAATTTGGAGATTCCACAAAAAAAGAATTTGAGTACCTAAGCAAGGAGAGTTAAGAAATAAGATTTTAGAAGAAGCCCATAAATCTAGGTATACCATGCATCCTGGTAACAATAAAATGTACCAAGATTTAAGGAATAACTTCTGGTGGATAGGAATGAAAAAGGACATAGCTAGATATGTTTCTAAGTGTCTTACTTGTTAACAAGTTAAGGCAGAACACCAGAAACCCTCAGGTCTACTACAACAATTAGAAATGCCTGTTTGGAAATGGGAACTCATAACAATGGACTTTGTTACTAAGTTACCCAAAACCAGAAAATGTAATGACGCGATTTGGGTAATTGTGGATCGATTAACCAAATCAGCTCATTTTCTACCCATAAAGGAAACCTTCAGCATGGAAAGGTTAGCCAAGTTGTATGTAAATGAAGTAGTATCCTTACATGGAGTCCCACTCTCCATTGTATCAGATAGAGATGGTCGTTTCACTTCCCATTTCTGGACAAGTTTCCAAGAAGCCAAGGGAACCCGACTAAATCTAAGTACTGCATATCATCCTCAGACAGACGGCCAAAGTGAAAGGACGATCCAAACCCTAGAAGACATGCTCAGAGCATGTGTAATAGATTTTGGTGGAAACTGGGACGACCACCTACCTTTAATCGAATTCTCCTATAACAATAGTTACCATTCAAGCATTGAAGCTGCCCCATTTGAAGCACTGTATGGACGAAAGTGTAGAACTCCAGTATGTTGGGCAGAAATAGGAGAAAGCCAATTATCAGGTCCTGAAATAGTACAAGAAACTACCGACAAGATTACTCAAATCAAGGAAAGATTAAAGACGGCTCGCGATCGCCAAAAGAGTTATGCAGACAATAGGCGTAAGCCGTTGGAATTTCAAGTTGGAAACAAGGTTCTCTTAAAAGTTTCTCCTTGGAAAGGAGTAGTTCGGTTCAGTAAGAAAGGAAAGTTAAGTCCAAGGTACGTTGGACCATTCCCAATAATCCAGCAAATAGGACCAGTTGCTTATCGTTTACAGCTACCAGAAGAAATGGCTGGAGTACATGACGTATTTCATGTATCCAATCTCAAGAAATGTCTATCTGACGAATCCCTGGTAGTACCTCTTCAAGATATAGAGGTAAATGAAAAGTTAAAATTTGTTGAGAAGTCACTGTAAATAGAAGACAGAAAGATCAAGTTTCTCAAACACAAAAGACTAGTATTAGTCAAGGTCAAGTGGGATTCGAAAAGAGGACCCGAATACACCTGGGAACTGGAATCGGAGATGAAGCGAAAGTATCCTCACTTATTCAAATAAATCTCGAGGTTGAGATTTTTAAATAAGGTGGGGAGGATGTAAGGACCTTCAAAAATGTCCTAAAAACGACCTGTAAGTGAAAACCCGGACCCCTGAAACCCTGATCCATAACAAAAACCAAGAAAACAAGAAATCTGGTCTTTAGGCGGGCCGCGTAAGGGTTAAGCATAACCTCACGCGGGCCGCGTCAACATGTGTTTGACCGGATAAGCGTTCCCAGGCCACGTGGCGTACACGTGGCAGCACTACTGATGACGCGCTAGCCCTAGTCTACGACTAGGGTTCCTCGCGGGCCGCGTAAGGGTCAAGTAAAGGTTCACGCGGGCCGTGTGAGAACCAAATTTCAGCTATAAATAGAACTGATCATGGCCTGTTCACTGGTGTCGAAAACAATTCTCAAAAACAAAGTTATACTGTTCGAAATTCACTTTCAATATAGCAAGGTGCTGCTACGATACATGGTATTAACTCGATCGCTGCTACGATTCAATGTCCGATCGATTGAAACTATCCGATGGATGTTTAAGTGCTGCCCAAATTAGGGCTATACTTTGTCATTTGTCGTGAATTCGATAGATGTTTAAGTATTGCACTTTGTCATTCGTTGTGAGGGTTTAATCTCGTGAGTTATCGTAAATGCTGTATTAGTTACTGACCTAGTTCGTGTGCATTGTTATTTAAATTAGGTTACAAGGCTAATCAGTAGGCTAAACTCTGCCCGTTTAAATCTGCAAGTGAGTCATTCTCTTTTATCAAAAGTATTTTACAATACTCCAATTATTTTCAAAAGTTATAATTACCGGGATTAAGTCATGGTTATCTTGAATCACTGGCTAGTGGGGTATTGTGCACATTTCTAATTTCTCACAGTTAGGCTAATAAATCCTAACAGTGATAATCATCACTACTTGGGTGAAAGGACCCAATAGTGGTATGACCATCGTCACCAGGAGGTGACACGGCGCCAGATAAAAATAAGATAGAAGCCATTGTAATCGCTCTTATGCTGTAATTTATAACTATGTGTCATTTTATCAAAATTGAATGACTCGCCAGTATTTCCCCGCTGATAAAATATTTTTCAAAACATGTTTCAGGTGACTACTGTGAACCAAGGAAAAGTGCTACGGAGCACTAACAAGCTTGAAGTAGTGGCTCAATTAAATAAATAAACATGTTTTGTAAACCAGGGAATTTCCTAGTAAAATTCCTCTATTGTAAATTACGGGGTTTTATCCCGAATTATGAAATAAAATAATCGGGCATTTCAAGTTTTAAAAGATCCTGTAAATCTTCCGGGTCAAACCGGGACGGGGGCCGTGACAACAACTACCACCACTCTCGTTGTAATAACACTAAAAAACACATTATAAGGAACCCTATTGGAGACCCCAAAACATGTATGGCGTGACCCGAAATGAAAAACAGGAAACAGGGGCCTCCGGAGGCACATGGGGGGGGGGGTACCCCTAAACCTTCCGTGACGTGCGAAAGGTATCTAAGACGTGTATTTTCATATAAGACTGACACCACAGGCCTAGAAACACAACAAGGCTATCCTAGGTGAACTAGGTGTCTCCCGCAACACGCGAAAGGTAAGATGGGGGGGGGGGGGGTGTCGCGACGCGTGGGGCCAGTCCATCTGGGCTATAATTAGCCTGGCTTGGGACTGAAGTTTTCACATTATTTCGACAAAATTTTGACGTAAAACGCTGCTCTTTTACTCCGTTTCTTTCAAATATTACACCCCTAAATCGCGAAGCTTTGCCACGTTATAAGTGTTTTAACCCCTAATCACTACTCGATACCCTGTCCGATCGATCCAGAACCCACCAACTGATGTCAAGGTGCTGCCTGAATAAGGCTATGCTTTTCTAACTACGTTGGGGTTCTGATCTCATGATGTATCGATAAAGTCGAATTGGGTTATTATACTAACACGTGTGCATTGTATTTTTTATTAGGAACTCAGGAAATTCACCAGAAATACTATCAGGAAACTTATAGTTAAACCCTAAATTTGCAACGCGAGTCATTCTTCTTTTCCTCACATTATTGTGAGACTTAAAATGCTTTACAAAACCCTAAATGTTTTCAGTTATACTTACAGTGATTAAGTCTTTGTATTTTGCAATTACTGTCGGTATGTGGGGTTTTGTATACACTACTTGATAAACTTCACTATTGGACGAAAGTTAGCCAATGAGTGATATGACAACTGTCACGACGGAACTGCCACCGTGTGACAAATACTGATTGAGTTTTTGTTAGATATAAACATTGTAATCTCCATCTTGATACTGTAAAATATAATAATGTGTCTTTTTATAAATTGAAATGAACTCACCAGTATTTCTTGCTGATAAAATATTTTTTCAAATGCGTTTCAGGAATCCCACTGTGAAAGTAATAGAAGCCAGCTATGGAGCACTGAAGGCTTAAACAAAGTGGCTATGATTACCTGAATAAAAGAAGAAATTTATATTTTCAGCAATTAGGGTTTATCCCTATAGATACATTTGAAATGAAATATGGGTTTTAGCTCATTTGTTTAATATTAAAAGTTTGGTGTTTTACAAACTCTGAAATTATTTCCTAATTACAATCCTGATGAATTAACTCCGCTGCAAATTTAATAAACACTGATACCACCAGTCAGGCTCGCGGCACCTACTCCCAGGGTAGGGTCGGGGGTCGCGACACTCGTGTTCTCCCAGCGCAACCTTTGGCAACAACCACCACCACCATCTCCGAAAACGACCACATACCTCGTCTTCTTTGGCGCACTGGAACTTGGTTGAAAGAATAATGTATAAACTCCAACATAAAATCCTAAAAGTTGTACTCTCAGAAATAACCCTAAAAGATCAAACCTTCTACTGCAGCAACAATTGCATCATCTACATCACAAATCCTTTAACAATTTGATGAATTAACATACGAATTCAACTTCGTAAGCAACCAGTCCAAACTTCAACAATCTTCTTGAAACCATAGCTGTTGTTATTTGGGCTTTACTAGAAGATGATGTTGAGTTCAGAGATCTATACATCGATGTACTCCAGCCTCTTCAACCAACGTTGTCTGCACCTCCGAGCCCCAACCAAAAGACGAACAGATCACCTATCTGCAACGATTTCGACATACTTGTGAGTTTTTTACTGTTTATACTGTTTATGTTGTTTATGTGAGTGCTTTTGGTGTCAATTTGGTTGATTGATTGAGTTAATTGATGGTTTTGAGTAGGAGATTGAGGAGAGGGTGAAGGTTGTTGAGCATATGTGGTATGTGTATGTTAATAGCCGTCAGATCAATTTGCAAAGGTTCTGGAAGGATGCGTTTGTGGCTGCTTATGAGGATTTGACTAGTGATGTAGTTGGAGTGAGAAAAGCTGCTATAACGAAGATTGCTAAGATGTCTTTTCGGTTTGTTAATTTTGATGGAGATCGACTTTTAGGCACCGGCCGATTCAACGGTGGGTTGTGGAGGTGGTGGTAGTCCGGTGGGGTGTGTGCAGGTGGTGGCAGTGGTCCGGTGAGTTGTATGGCGGTGGTGGTCGGTCTGGTGAGGTGTATGGCGGTGGTGGTCGGTCTGGTGGTGGTGGTCCGGCAATTAGAGAGAGAGAGAGAGAGAGGGAGAGAGAGAGAGAGAGAGCTGGTTTGTATTGTGTGTGAGAGAGAAAGATGTTTATGTGAGTGTATGTATAGGTATTTATAAATATAAGAGTAAATTTCAAAGTTCGTCCTTTATGTATGTCTAATATATCAAAGTATGTCCTTTGTCTTTAATAACCTCAGAAAACATCCTTAATGTTTGAAAAACCAATCAAATTATGTCCTTTATCCTAAACCTTGTTTGTTTTCCCAGTTAAGTTAGGTCATGTGAGAAGCACATGAGGGTATATTGGTCATTTTACCCTAAATACTAAAAAAATTATAAAAAATTCAGATTTTCCTCTCTCTCTCTCTTTGAACGCAGACCTTTATTTCATCATCATCTGCACACTCCTCAGCCAATTCATATCTAAACAAAACCACACACAAAATCAAAAACCCAAATCAAGATAAGTCTTTCTTATACACTCCATTAAATTCAAGACCCACATCCATCTCCCCCATTTCTGTAAATACAAAACAACTTTACTCCAACAAAACCCAACTACACACATGAACCAAAAACCCAACAATAAAGAGTATAAAAGAGGCTCAGATCTGTAAAGAATCAGAACAAAGAGGATAAATCCGCCATGGCTGCAACTCTCTCGGCTGAATCAATGGTAGATTTCTACCACAAAACAGCCGGAGAATCGCCCCGCCAAGTTACGGAGCATCTCAAACTTTCTTTAAACGATGAAATCGAGACTCTGGCCAAATCACAGGAACCAAAACTGTTTTTTTGTTTTTTTTGAACGGCTTGCTAAAACAAAGCCTGTCTCGTCCTCTTATATATACACACACACAGAGAAAAGGGTTGTCGATTTGGGGGCAAATCGAAAGTCATCGGCGGCGTAGGGCGGCGACCACCCTTCAGAAACCTTCCCTCCGCTGCCTCATTTCTTGGTTGTATTGTTTGCCCCAAACCCTCGTTCTTAGACGAAAGGCGTGTTTTGTAACTGACTTTGTAGATCAATTTACTGTTTTGCCCCAAACTTCGAGTAACCGCCGTAACCGACTCACCGGATCTCGTGTTTTCCGCTTTCGATTCGCACCAGGTGACGTCAGAAATCGGTAGACAGTCCGGAAATTCATCGAAATCGACCGTTCCTGGAACCCTAACTTACGTGAAGGAGCTTGGAGTTCTAGCTGCAACCGCGATAACGTCTGGAGCGTTCGGTTTCTCTGGTTACATTCGTCTATGGGATCCGAGAACAGCGTGTGTGGTTTGGGAGACGAACGAGCCAGGTTCGGGCCGGAGTAGTAGGAAGTTGGGGGATGGTGAGATGTATGGTGGTGGTTGTCGGTCCGGCTGTGGTGGTCTGGCGATTAGAGAGAGAGAGAGAGAGCTGGTGTGTGTTGAGAGAGAGAGGTGTTTATGTGAGAGAGAGAGAGAGAGAGAGAGAGAGCTGATGTGTGTTGTGAGAGAGAGGGAGAGAGAGAGAGAGAGCTGTATGTATATATATATATATATAATTTTTAATATTTCTTTTAATATTTGTGATAAAATGACCAAAATACCCTTATGTGGGGCTGACTTAGTCAAATTTAACCATGAAAAAGTAACTGGATTAGGACTAAAGGACGTAACATGTAAGGATTTGCAAACATTAAGGATGTTTTCTGAGGTTATTAAAGACAAAGGACATACTTTGATATATTAGACATACATAAAGGACGAACTTTGAAATTTACTCTAAATATAATCTATATATATATAATTTTTTTGATTATTTATTTTAGTATTTAAGGTAAAATGACCAAAACACCCTCATGTGAGGTTCATTTGGTCATATCTAACCATAAAAATTAACTGGGTTAGAGTTAAGGGATATAGGGCATGTTTGGCTAAGCTTATTTTGGAGCAACTTATAACTTATTGACTTTTTGAAAAAGTAAATAAGTCAGGATTGAGTGACTTATTTACTTTTCCCCCTCACATAATAAGCTAACCCAAACACCTTTTAACTTTTCAAAAAGTAAATAAGTCAATAAGTTGTTAAAATAAGCTTAGCCAAACATGCCCATAATGTGCAAGAGTTTGCAAACATCGAGTACGTTTTTATACTTATTAAAGACAAATAATACACTTTGCTAGCATGTCTAAAAGACATTTTCGTAGTTTACTCTTACGAAAATATATGCTTCTAAACTTTGCTACAATTACCCTAAACTAAACATATCGATTGTGTTCGCACCTCGCACCACCATATATATATACACACACACGAACAAGTGAACAACATCAACAACAATCCAGCAGCCGAACAGAGGCGGTTTACAACATACAAAATGAGTCGTTACGACAGCCGTTCCGGCGATCCCGCTTCCTACCGCGACCGGAAAAGGTGAACCCTAACTTTCTATGTATACATTTCTTAAATTGCATAAGTTAATTTCTGTTGTTAGGGTTTCAACTCCGTATCTAGGGTTCATATTAGGGAAATTTAACCCAAACCTCATTCAATCAATTTGTGTATATACATATTCAGAGAATCAATACACTCAATTGTTTTTAAGTTTGGTTTACCAAAAAGATAATTCACTCACTTGAATGTTGTTTGAGAATTGAGATTGGTTTGTTAATCTTAATGTTTAAATCGTTTGATTGTTAATATAAAGGATAATTAGATGTTAAATCATTGGAAAACCAACTATATACAACTAGGGATTAGCTCAGTACCGTACCTATCCCGAAATTCGCCTAAAATGGTTACCGGTACTGGTACGACACAGTATTCAAAGGTAAAACTCGGGTAAAATACCGTACTGATACTGAACCGAAAGTATCGATCATGGAAAACACTAAAAATGGGTACATAATTGGTACCGAATTTGGTCGGTACGGTACGGTTCGGTACTGGTATTTTTTCGGTACCCAGTACCGATTGCCATCTCAATATACAACAATTGAGTGAGTCAATTCTTCTGCGGCTCATTTATTATTTATTAATTAATATATACACATCTATAGTTATTTATTTATACATACGTATTTTTATTATAATAATTGTATATATAATAAATTTTATTATATAAAATATATTTAATATATGTTAAATAAAAATTATATAAGTCGTAGGCTCGTTTAGGCTTGCAAGCCAGCTCGAGCTCAGTAAATGAAGCTCTGGCTCTGGCTCGTTTATTAAACAGCTTATTTTTAAGCTTGAGCTTGTTTAAGCTTGGCTCGATTTGAGTTCGTAGCCAGTTGAACTCGAGTAGCACACGATCAGCTTGGCTTGTTTACACCCGTAGCATCACCTACCCTGAGTCCCTGATTATGACATCATGTTCGGTTTGTTCAGTGATTCAGGATTAGGTGGGTATAACTCTTCATCTAGCAAGAGGGACTATGAAAGTACTGAGCCTCAAAAGAAGGTGGATTTAGATGGGCTGATTCCTTTTGAGAAGAACTTCTATGTGGAATCTCCGAATATCGCAAAAATGTCGGAGAGTGAGGTGGAAGAATATAGGGCAAAAAGAGAAATTACCGTTGAAGGTCGCGATGTGCCTAAACCTATTAAGACGTTCAGTGATGCGAGATTTCCAGGTAAAAAGCATGCAAGTTCTTGTTATGCACTAGTAACACGTTGATGATCTTTTTTTAATGAATTTTGTGTATTATAGATTATGTTATGCAAGAAGTTGAGAAAGCGGGCTTCACAGAGCCTACTGCTATACAAGCTCAAGGATGGCCGATGGCTTTAAAAGGCCGAGATCTCATTGGAATTGCCGAAACGGGATCCGGAAAGACTCTCGCTTACTTACTGCCTGCTATCGTGCACGTTAATGCTCAACCAATCTTATGTATGTATTTTTGTTTCTTTTGTCCTAAATTCTTTGTTTTTTTGACCATTCATTTTATTCGATTAGAGTTAACTGCCATTTTCGTCCCTGTGGTTTGTCCAATTATGCCGGTTCAGGCCAAATTTTTTAGTTTGTACCATTTCCGTCTCTGACATTCTTGAAACATGTCAGTTCTGTCCAAAAACTAACGTCTGTCAAAACCTGCCCTTTAATGAAGGGTAAAAAAATTGGAAAATGACGTTTTTACCCTTCATTAAACAACAGGTTTAAACAGATGTTAGTTTTTGGACGGAACTGGCATTTATCAAGAATGTCAGGGACGGAAATGGTACATAATTGAAATTTGGCCTGGACTGACGCAATTGGACAAACCACAGGGACGAAATTTGCTGTTAACTCATTCGTTTATTTTTTAAGTTCTTTTAGACAAGATTACAATATTGTTTTTTTTTGTAGCCCCTGGAGATGGACCAATTGTGTTGGTTTTAGCTCCGACTCGTGAACTGGCGGTTCAAATACAACAAGAAGCAACTAAATTTGGCGCATCGTCAAAGATTAAGAACACTTGCATATACGGTGGGGTCCCAAAAGGGCCTCAAGTTCGTGATTTACAGAAAGGTAGGTGGTGATAAGCACAAGATGACTTTACTACTGTATCTCGTGATGTTCATGGATCGGGTATATCCTAATGCTTATGCTTACATAGCAATTTCTAGCATAATCCTCATTGTTACATAAGAACGCATTTTACCACAAATGCTTACGCGTTTTATCATTTTTTTTCTATAAGGTGTTGAAATTGTTATTGCGACACCTGGAAGGTTAATTGATATGTTGGAGTCTCATCATACAAACTTGCGGAGGGTCACGTATCTCGTGCTCGATGAAGCGGACCGGATGCTAGACATGGGTTTTGAACCGCAAATGAAGAAAATTGTTTCCCAGGTTTGTGATTTATGTGAAAGTATGTAACTTGAGTTTATTTAGAAGTATAATCATCAATGCCAAACATTTAACTGAGATACAGTTTCCATGATTGAGTCCTTTTTAAATCCAAAATATGCATCTTCATATTGTATTTGAGAGTTTAAGAGCTTAGTTATTAATGGTCGTTCTTAAATAATTTAGCGTGAACTTGTTTTTACTTAAATTTTATTTAATTCGTAAAATGTCATAATCCAAAAATGACTCAATACTCAATGGGGATTAGATGTCAAGGCAAATAAATTAACTGGTGGGGACTATGCAGTTAATATCGGTGATATATCGGTTATTGGTGCCCATGTAAAATATCGGTGTCTATATCGGTACCGATAGTGTCGGCGATATTGACCGGTATATCACCGATTTTCCCGATATCAATATCTTTCTTCTTAGTTCTATCAGTTGTCTTTCTTCTTATTGCTGCTATTAGTGTTTTAAGTCGTAATTGTTAACTGTTAGTGTTTTAAGTCTTAATGAGTTCCTACTTGCTACAATTGTTAGTGTTTTACAGGTTGCAAAAGGTTAATTTGGTAATGGTAGGAGAGTATACTGAATTGTTAGTGTTAAATTGCTATATTTATAAATTCTGCATGATATTAAAATTACCGATATCCCACCGCGATAACCTATATCTCAAATATCGGTCCTTGACCGATATCCGATTTTTTACCGCATTAACTGCGTAGATTTAGAAGTATAATCGTCAATGTCAAACATTAATTGAGATACAGTTTCCATGATTAAGTCCTTCTAAATCTAAAATCCGTATCTTCATATTGTATTTGAAAGTTTAAAAGCTTAGTTATTAATGGTTGTTCTTAAATAATTTAGTGGAAACTTGTTTTTACTCAAATGTTACTTAATTCGTAAAAATGTCATGGTCCGAAAATGACTCAAATACTCATTTGGGAGTAGATGTTGGGCTTTCTGTTATGTTCATGTTAATATCACTCTCTTGAAGTTTAACGCATATCATTTCGTGATGTATGTTCAGATTCGGCCAGATCGTCAAACTTTGTACTGGAGTGCTACATGGCCAAAGGAAGTTGAGCAACTTGCAAGGCAGTTGCTTTATAACCCTTACAAAGTAAGATATTTAATTTTGAAATGTTAAAATTAAAGGTAGCAATTTCAACACGTTTTTATTGAAAAGGTTTAACTCGGGTTGTATTTCATTGAAAACGCGATACACCAAAAACATAGAAAATTTCATCGTGTTGACACATTGTTGTTTGAAATATATACAGGTGGTGATTGGTTCTTCAGAATTGAAAGCTAACCATTCAATTCACCAGCATGTGGATATTATGACCGAAAATCAGAAATATAACAAGTAAGTTAAACCATTTTTATTGGTACCAACCAAAATTCTTCACTACACTTTGTCAACTACTCAACTCACAAATATAGTTGATTAATTGGGTATTCAGATTACTTAACGGTTTGTCGGTTAACCTAGCCAATAGTTTTTATAATTTTTGTTTTAATAATTAAACCGGCATTTTTGTTTTTAGATTGATAAATGCTTAATGATTTTTGGTGACACATATTAAATTGAAATACCAATTTGATTTCTTTGTTATATAGTGGTTTGTGTATATGATTTTTTTTTTTTGCTTTAGAATAAAATAATAAGATCAGTGGTTAATGGTTTTTGCATTTATATATATTGAACTTCCTTTTAAAAATGCATTTCTTTATTCTTACATAAAAAATGGTTAAATGGTTAACTGCATGGCTGAATCAAATAATGGTTAACCGATTACTGGTTAACCGTTTGTGAAGATCACTGTTATTAGATGTTTGTAAGTAGTATATTGGGTGGTTTTCAGATTGGTGAAGCTGTTGGATGACATCATGGACGGTAGTCGTATATTGATATTTATGGACACCAAAAAGGGGTGCGACCAAATCACTCGCCAGCTCAGGATGGACGGTTGGCCTGCTTTGTCTATTCACGGAGATAAAAGTCAAGCAGAGAGAGATTGGGTTCTATCCGAGTTTAAATCCGGTAAAAGCCCGATAATGACCGCCACAGATGTTGCAGCCCGCGGGTTAGGTATGTGTAGTGCGTAGCAGCTAAACCTTGTTGTAAGTCTTTATTTATTAAAAGAAAATGTCATAGATAACAATATAGTTTTGACGGTAGTCCATTTAGGTGATTATGAGTTATGACGCTTTTCGCTCACTTTGGTATATATAGAGTAAAAATGTGATATAATAATTGGGTAGCAGCAAATAAAGCTATTTTTTTTTACCAAATATGGACATAAAACCTTATATTATTCAAGTAAGCTGTTTGAAAAACTTGCCATCGCCAAAAAAGCGATAGGAAAAAGTTGTAAATTACCAAAATGAAACACTGTCGAAAGTGTGTTGCTATTTTATGACGTTTGCCCTTTTTTTCTTAAAACATTTTACTGGTGACACTTGAAGAACTTCAAAGTCATGTACTCATGTACCTTATATTCACTTTTTTAAGTTATTATTTAATAAATTATTGTTTTCCATTTAGGTGATTATGACGCTTTTCGCTCACTTTGGTGTATATATATATAGTAAAAATGTAAAATATAATCATTGGATAGCGGCAAATAAAGCTTTCTTGTTACCAGTTAGAGACATAAAAACTTATAAAAACTTTAAATAATTCAAGCAAGCTGTTTGAAAAACTTTCTATCACCAAAAAGCGTTCGAAAAAAGATTCAAATTACCAAAATGGAACACCGTCAAAAGTGTATTGCTATTTTATGACATTCGCCCATTTTAACATTTTACTGGTGACACTTGAAGAGCTTCAAGGTCATGTAACTTATATTCACTTTTTTAGTTATTATATAATAAATTATTGGAGTAAATTACACTTTTCTTCCTTTATGTTTATACCAAATTTCAGTGGATGTCTTTCACCTTTAAAAATGTCAGGAATCATCCGTTACGTTTTAAAAACTTTTGCACGGTCTGTCCTTTGACTCGGAAAACCCAGTTAAGATTTTCAGTTATGTTTGGTCACATAAGGGTAGTTTTGTCTTTTTATGGTATTTAGAGAGAGAGAGAGAAGGGGTGTTTATATCGCTTATTTTTTTTATTCTTTTTGTTTTATATTTTAATATAAGTTTTAAATAAATGTATAAAATGACTAAATTGCCAAAACATAACTTAAAATTTTAACTGGATTAGTGTCAAAGGACAAACCATGCAAGGTTTTTAAAACGTAAAAAGATGATTTCTGACATTTTAAAAGGTAAACAAAGGACATCCACTGAAATTTGGTATAAACATAAAGGATGAAAAGTGTAATTTACGCTAAATTATTGTTTCATAACTTTCGTAGTAATTAATTATCACAGCAGTTTTCTTTTAACAAGCAAGACAAACTACAAAAAGGCAAAAGAGTTTAGAAGAACTGAAGAAGTTATAAATCACTTTTTGACTATTTTTTAGAGTTTTGTGGGCCCACTTTAATCTTTTATCTTTAAAACCATCACATGTAAGAGCATTCACATCCAATCCACTAAAAATATACATACATTCCACTAAAAAACAACTCATATATCAATATATTTCCACTAAAAACAAATACTTTTTCTCTCTCCTTTTCAATATATATTACATTTTTCTCTCTCCTTCACCCACAACCACTTTCAATATATATTAAAAAATTATAGTGGGTGAACAGTGTCCCTCCAATTATACAGATGAACAGTAACATTTTCTCTCTCCTCCACTCAGAACCACTTTTTATACTCTTTATATTATAAAAACTCTACACACTGGATATGATGGACTGGATGGGAATGCTCGGGGTTGGGGCGTGGGTTGGGTACAAATGCCCAAGTCACCATCCCGGGTGGGCTTGGGTTTCGGCATGGCCTATTTGGCGTGGGATTCAGCCCGGGCGTTGGGCGGGGCTACCCACATGACATGGCGGAACCTCATTGGGCAAGAGCACTAGCCATGGCGGAACCTCAGTATGATGTGGCTTGGCCACGCCCCACCATACCCCTTTGAAATTGGCTTTTGGTCTTGGGTGCCCCATACTCCACGTGTCACACCATGCCCCCAACCCACGCCCCACCATACCCCACGGTCTAAATATGTATGCCCTTTGACAATTTATCATGATAATTTCAGGGGAACTTTTTTTTTCTGGTAAAATACAAAATCATATGGTTGATATCTTTACAAATTAATTGCAGATGTGAAGGATGTTAAATACGTGATAAATTACGACTTTCCGGGTTCATTGGAAGATTATGTTCATAGGATTGGTCGAACAGGAAGGGCTGGGGCTAAAGGCACAGCGTACACCTTTTTTACAGCAGCAAATGCCAGATTTGCTAAAGAACTTATAGCAATTCTTCAGGAGGCCGGTCAAAAAGTCAACCCCGATCTAGCGGCAATGGGTCGTGGTGCTCCTCCTCCTCCATCAGGTTGGTTGACCCTATTATATATACTTTTTTTATTTTGTATTCGGTTATGATTAGAAGTGCCAAAAAATGGGTAGGTTGGGTGGGTTTGGTAACAAGTCAAAAACCGGTCAAAACAAGTAGCTTTTTGGTATGGCTGAAACGGTTCAGTTCATGTTGGACCAACTTGATACGCACTTTATTCGATCTTAGAAAATGTCAATGAAATATGTGTTTTGTATGAGTACAAATGTGCAGTTGAGTTGCTCGCGTACGCATCGCACGATAAGGTGGTCTTGTACGTTCTCTATATATATGCGTGTGCGTGTATATATATTATTTAAATGGTAATATTATCTTTTGAGTTAAGTGAAATTACAAAAGTGACCAACATAGGTCCCACACATCCCAAAGGTACGATTTTTTCTGAATCTCATGCGAAATAATCCTATATTTTATGAAAATTTACCGAGAAATGATTTCACGCGTTATAAAGTCGCCTCAGGATTTGTATAGCTACATAACACCAATTTGGAACACAGAGATAAGTATGTTTAAAATTTTTATCACTTACCTTCTTTAGATTTCTTTGGGCGGCTTTCAACCTTTTTGATCGTTTCCCTTTTAGCTATTTTCTTTGCCTGTTACAGATATAAACTGTACCACATCGTCCCATTGGGTCAAATATGCCATCTCTAAACAGAAAAAGTTATGCAGAACATACACAACCGTATATGCTGCAGTTGGGTTTGGGACTTTTATACTTCTCTAACTACGGAATATCTTTTGCTTGTGTTGAATAGGACATGGCGGTTTTCGTGATCGTGGTCGGGGTTACAGCGGTGGTCGATCTTGGAACTGAGCAGCAGCAACAATACCATGTGATATGCATAATAGGGGTATTATCGTCTTTTTCATTGTAATTTTAACCTTGTTTATAGCGTAGTAACGACTGTTCTGTTTGTGTACTCGTCGAGTAGAACTATTTATGTTGCTCCTATTTCTGACTTGAAATTAGTGTTGTTGAATCGCCTTCATCTTTATTACTTGTTGATGTTAGTTGACTCGTGAAAACGCTAACATATATATATGTAGTAGTATAGGTTTCAAATAATAAGTCAATTCACTTGATTTGGTCTATCAAAATAATAAATGTGGATTTATTGCATGTAGAACACTATGCTAAACAAGTTATTTATTAAGATTTGATTTAGTATATCAAAAAAATAAATGTGGATTTATCAAAATAATAATTTATTAAGAACTAGTGGGATTTCTGCACTTTACGACGGGCTTTCGATCAGTAGCGGTTTGCTTCCTTATAGTACTAGCATGATACCAACACTTGGCATCGTTATGGTACTGGTATGTTAACTACATTCGAATATACTTGTACCAATACTGGTGTTATTTGGTTGGTATTGGTTTGGTTGGTTACCGTACCGATATGGTATCTGCATTCGATATAGCATACAATACCCAAAAAAATATTTTATTGTGAATACAAATCTGTGTTTAACGAATTTTATACTGTCACGTTGAGAAGAACCATAAAGACAGATATGGGACACCTGTACCGATGTTGATCCCCGCGTTGCGGACACGGGGGTCGTAAAATTGTGCCAAGTAGTAAGGAAACAACACCAAAACCAAGAAAAATAGTAAAACAAAATTGATAGGAGACTGGCATCAGTTATTGGAAGAGCCAAAACCCTTGAAAAGCTAGAAGCTAAAAGAAGAAAAGCTCAACCAGAAGTTCCAGAAGTTCAATTTCCAGAAACAGCTAGCCGTAGTAAAGACTCAAACAGCTAGATCAGACATTATCACCAAAACTAAACTATTTGGAGAATGTAAAGAGAATGGAGGAAGAGGCTTTTCAAGAATTCACAGAAAATTAAACAAAAATGAAGGAAAGAAAGACTCAATACATCTTGGAAAGAAGAATGAAGGAGGCCAGAGCTTATGAACAACACATGTATAAAAAATCTCAAAAGCTCGCTCAAATAACACCCTTCAAAGATCCAACAGTTGCAAAATCATCAAAGGAAGAATGCCTTGATTAGATTAAAAGAAATGCTCCTTATCCAGTCAAGCATTTCTACATCTTCAACTACTCGAGTCTTCAACAACTGCTCGATGAGATAGAAAGGATCAGGAAAATCATTGGTGATTTAAGGTTAAGGCGACACCTCCCAACTGGAAGCTTGGCTGGAAAAGAAAGCCAAGACTAGAACCAACATCAAAAATATTTAAAATTAAATAAGAACTAAGTGAAGCTGAATGGAAACAAAAGAACTAAGAAACATTAATATGTCATTTGGACCTCTGTGAAAGCATTGGAGCTTTCTGGATCGATAACATACAACATCCATTGCACTTGAACAAGACATGAAACAACAAAAAACAAAGAAGATAGAGTAGAAGATATAGGAGAAACTCTTTCAAATCATTCAATCAACACAGATTTACAATACCGAATGAATATACATCTCCTACAAGATGGTTTAGATCACAAAGATCTAAACCCTAGCTTTCTCTCTCTAACACATAGTCTCTCTCACTAACATCACATCGAACTTTCTAGAAAAGCTATTCCAAAAGCTTTTTTTTTGTCTAACCTACACAACACACACACACACACACACATAGGCTAGAACATAAACCCGGACAACTATTAATATTCAAGATGTTCCGAGTTTAACATCATAAACTCGGAACTTACAAATGATTACATTAAATCCGGAACATAGAAAAGCCAGAACTACATAAGTATCCGGGTTTCGTCCTTTTTCCGTATTACATAAATTCGGACAAACTGAAAAACTTGGAACCCACTCTTCCGAGTTAAACCATGTCCTTCGGACAACTTTTATGCCTTTGACTTGTTCTTTGACTTCGTTGACCCGAACTGATAAAGCCACAGTTACCCAACATGAACTGAACTTACAGACTTCCCCTTAATTGTTGTTATCAGTTCTGTCTGACGCTGATATCTTCAGTCACCGGGTATTGCACTTACAGAATATCAAACCAATTTACAATAAACAAAGCCAAACTTACAAGCCTGGACTACACAAACAACCAAAACAACACAATGTACAAACACACGTTGCACAAACATGTTGCTAATTCACAACAACACAAGTCGGATGCACAAACATGTCACTAACAGGTGCTATACAAAAGCACAGGAACATTCCGAACACAACCTCAAAATACCAAAGCTCATAAACTTCAGTCGGTTGCAACAAAGTGCCAAGCCCAAACCAAAGTTCCATCACGGCGACACTCTCAGATGACAACGGTATCATCTTCATCAAGAGTCAATACGAACATCTGTTAACAAAAATAAGCCTTATACATAAACAAAAAACTAACTGTCATGAAACAAGTCTCCAATGACGAATCATGCACCATCATCATAGACACAGACACTTGCTAAAATAACTAGCCATAAAATCCATCAATACCAACTCATAAACAAACTAAATTGTGGTCAAACAAAGGTCACATTTATCCTTGGATGAAGTATAAAAATCATCCTCAGCGACTACAACCGGCTCATAAACATCCACATACAAACTCATCCAAGACCGACCAAAAGTAAAACAACAAGAAAAAACCATTCATTAAACCTACAACCAACAAACGCCAAATATTCTGATTAGGGCTTGCAATCAACGAAACCCACTTAAAAAAACCAAAAATCGGAACAACATAAAAAAGCAAGATGCAAGCCAAAAAAAGGCACACAATCACAACAAAATAAACGTTGAACAAAGCCCAAGTAGGAACCTCCGGCGGTCGGAGAACCCACAGGCCACAACCACCAAAGAAACAAATATCGCAAAAAACAAAAACACAAAGTCTTAAATCCACCATTCAAAGTGAAACAACAAAAGGCTACTCGTCAAACCGAAACCAACACATAGCGTTGATCAGAAAGAACACAAAAGCCGAAAGCGGCAAATGACAAAGCCCCATTACCTATTAATAAAAAAGAAAAAAATGTGATTGGCTCTTGAAAAGTGGTCCCCACATGTGTAGCCCTCAACGCTCGCCAAAACCATGGTGAAACCATCAATCACCCCCCTCCCTGGGCGGTGGAGGGGCGGTGTTTTCGGGAGCTGTACGCTGAGGTGGTGGGTGGCGCTAAAACACACCACCGAACCTAAATACCAGACCAAGTTACAAAAGCAAAGCCAAACTTACAAGCCTAAACAACACAAACTAACCAAAAAGCACAACATACAAACACACGTTGCACAAACATGTTACTAATTCATAGTATATAAATTT
Source organism: Helianthus tuberosus (assembly GCA_030545235.1). Taxonomy (NCBI): domain Eukaryota; kingdom Viridiplantae; phylum Streptophyta; class Magnoliopsida; order Asterales; family Asteraceae; genus Helianthus; species Helianthus tuberosus. The sequence goes on along the minus strand of CM060371.1, from coordinate 209,152,284 downwards.
GTTTTCAAACTAGTTTACACCCACTTACAAATCTAGCCCTCATTTGAAAAAAATTCAACAATCCAGTCCCTGTTGTTGTCGATTGCTTGCAATCAAGTCCTTCCACATAACTTACCATTTATAATTCAGTGAAAATACCAAATACCCCGATAAGTTTACTTACACTTTCGGTCCCTGAATGTATATATCTAGCTATTCCCTCCATATTCAAAACAATTCCTAATCTACCAACTAAGCACCGATTAACCTTAATTAATCTGTAGTAAGAAGGTTATAACAACAACAACAACAATTGCCTGTAATAACACAAGTAACCCGATTTGAAACATCTTTGACTTTTTGAGCTTGACTTGGGTTTGACTTATAGAACTTCAAATGGGTTTGACTTCTACAACACCAAAGCTGTTTTGACCTTTGTTTATTAAATTCCCAAACACCTTACTGCACTTGGTACAGCATACATAACTTGGTTTTGACCTCAGTTTTGTTGCCTCATGTTTGAATAGGGGTGCAAACGACGAGCGGCTCGCGAGCTACTCGAGATCGGCTCGAGAAAAAGCTCGAAACGAGCCGAGTCTTATCGAGCGCAAGCCGAGCTTGAGCCTCAAAACAAAGCTCGTTTGTTTATCGAGCCCGAGCTCGAGCCTCACATGTGAAGCTCGTTAGGCTCGTCGAGCCTTAGTGTAAACGAGCCGAGTCGAGCCGAGCTTATTTAAACTTGTTTACAAGCCGACCTCGAACCTAAAAATAAGCTTATTTAGTAAACGAGCCCGAGCCCGAGTTTTACTTATCGAGCTCGCAAGCCTAAAAAGTCTATTATTTATATTATTTTTATTTAATATACTAATTAATAGATAATAAACGAGCCGAGCCCGAGCCGAGCTCGAGCTTTGAAAACAAAGCTCGAATCGAGCCCGAGCTCTCATAAGTTAATCGAGCTCGAGCTCGAGCCTGGCCGAGCTCGGGCTCGGTTCGGCTCGTTTGCACCCCTATGTTTGAACATCAAAAGACCTTTTTAAGTAAAAAATGTTTCAACATCAAAATGGTGGATTACAGTTAAATCCCTGTGGTTTTGTTGAATCAAATACATGTTCATTCAAATAAAAGGTTATCTACAGTCAATTACATGCATTCAAATACTAGTTCATTCAAATACATGCATTCATTAAATGCACAAACAGATCTAAAACTAAACAAATAGAAACTGTATAATTAGTGTTTCATCATCATAAATTGTAAAGTAGAAACTGTAAAATCAGTGATTCATCATCATTGATAAATATCATTAAGTCATACAACATTCATACATATTCAAAACATGGGTTACCACTGATAATCAACGACTAAAACCCAAAACTTGACCAACCCAAGTAAACCACTTAAACTGTTGTAACTAACACTGATCATCAATGACTAAAACCCAAAAATGACCGGACCAAACGAACCAAAAACAACAGTTATAGTTACGCTATTAGCTATGCATCATATATGTACAGGAAAAACAGCCGGAAGCCTTCACAGGCGACGACCGAAACAGACGTCCACTCGAAACCCCCTGCCGGTTCATCAGGACCCCGTACTAGATCCTAATGTGACGCCTTGTCACCTGACCTTGAATCCCACTAGAAATCCAAGAAAAACAAAGCACATTCAAGCTATTATACAAACAACACACAAATCAAATGACCAAATGATAGTTCAAATACAAAATTAAGACAATGTCGTACCTATAACGTGGAATGTGATCAGAAGAACAACGTATTGATGATGATCGGAGCTCGCAGTCGCCGGAATTTGGTAATCGCTGGTGGGGTTGTTGAATTCGAGAGGATTTTTGGGGAGGAGGGACTTGAGTGTGGCTTATAAGATAAGTTAAAGGATTAAATATTTAGGAGACTTTTCAGATTTTGGGAAATGCCCGTTTTGCCCTCCACGCCGTTAACTTAATGGACGGTCAACTAACGGAAATTATGTGGAGGGACTTGATTGCTAGCAATCGACAACCACAGGGACTGGGGTGTTGAAAATTTTCAAATAAGGGTTGGATGTGTAAGTGGGTGTAAACCACATGGATGAAAATTGTACTTTACTCCTAAAATTTATTTTAGTTTACCTTTTCGGTTCCAAACATACCCTTGCAATATGTTGTTTTCTCTACGTCTCCATATAGTTTTGGCACTTTAACGCGACACAATGATATCGTCTGATGAAAAGTTAATTTTTTGACTTTCGATCGATGTAACATATGTGTCGATATCCTCTCTAGCTTACTTCTTTTGATTACTTTACTGCCAAACCAAGCTGATAATGGCTGAAATTAACCTCACAACGTAGCGCGAGTAATCTCACCGCGTAGCATAGTACGGGTAATCTCACTACTTTTAAACAATATCTTTCATCTCATCCTTCTATTTGTTCTGTTTTTTTCAGGCTTGTCTTAAGTAAGGTCTTTTATTTATAATATTTCAGCTATTTAAAAAACAACAAAACAACTTTTAATTCAATAAACTATTTTACGATAACCATTTTATGCAACACGGGACAAAATAGTTCATTACAAACGACAACATGATAATTTAGTCAATAAATACAATCAATCCTTATATTTTCTATTCTTTTAAAAATTGCATTAGGAAACATACCTAATTTTTCTAGGGGTTTATTCACTTCTCATAACCAATTTCCATTAAAAAATTACATCAATTTGAAAAAAAAAGGAGATTAAGAGAGAGTTTTGAAAAAAAAAAAACAATTTATCTTTTAGAGTTCAACTTTGAAGAAACAATTCAATGCATCTTTTTCTTTACTCTAATCGATTTCTCTATTCACAAGTGCAGATACATTTTTATAGAAAAAATGCTTATCCATTTCGCTATATATTTTTTTTTACTATGAAACGACGTCCATGCTCATTGTATGTTTGAAGGAGTAAACACGAGTTTCCAATGTCCAACATTTCTGTTTTATTATCCAATAATGGTTGTGTCTGCCATCGTAATATACTAATATACACATTAGAATATATTATATACATAAATCATAATTTGTTCATATAAAAATATTATACATATATAAATTGTTGTTTTATGGTTCCTATAAAATAAGTACATAATCGTGTTCGCGTGAAAGAGAATTAAGTGCTTTCGTTGAAGGATCAAAAAAATTAAAGGGGTGGATTTTGAAAAGTTTTAAACTTATTATCTTGGAAAAAGGGTCAGAAAAGTAAAAATGGAGGTGTATTTAGCCTACCCCTTTAATAATTCATCACACACCACCAAAGTTGATGACCCAATGACGTTTAGAAGTAGGAGTAGGATAATTGTAGTTAAAATAATAGTAAAAAAAGTAATTCATCATACTATGTAAAAGAAATATACTTTTTTTAGCAGTAATTGAAATTGAAAACACACAAATGTCGGTTCTCAACCCTAATCCGCCGGTGCCGGGGGGTTCGACGAAGTAAGGATTTTTGAGGTTAGTGTGCGAGGACGCTTCTTGTTGGGCTTGTCCTTTCTCCCTAACCTGAACTGTTTGGCCTTCCATTCACCTTCTGGGCTTGGCATTCTGTTCGTTTTCCATCTCGTTTCTGGAAGCTATTCGCTGGGGGCTCGACAACGAAGTTGTCCTGTGGATAGAGCTGTAGGATTGACCTGAGTGCATATCGGTTGCAGCTCTAACGTATCCTTAAGTTCTATCTTTAGGTCCTCTGAATCCATTCGCTTGCTGGGAATAGTTTTCCTTCGGGCTCTCTATGGAAGAAGAAGAAGGTCCATGGGAGCTTCCTCATCATCTGAAGAAGAAAGATAGGAATTCTCACAGGAACTCATCAAGGCCAGAGAATGTCACTAAATTTTTCATTACTAATCTTCCTCAGGGGTATACTCCGTGGGAGGTTTCGGAGTTCGTTAAAGTATTCGGAGAAGTATCTGGAGTATACATTGCCAGGAAGAAGGACAAGATCGGTAACAGGTTCGGTTTTGTTAGCTTTAAGAATGTGCTTGATGTTAAAGAAATGGAGAGGGCCATTAACAGGACGAAGATGGGAGGCAACAAGTTAAAAGCTAACTTAGCTAGGTTTGCTAAAGAAAATGAGGATGTGCATACCGTTAATCAGGTTGTGGGTAATGGAAACGAATATCTACCAGTGAATAACTTGCACCATCAAGGACATAAGATTCTCAACCAAGCTTATGTTAGACAGGGTGAAGGAAAGAAATTTAGTGATTTGTTTGCTAAACCAAATGGAGACGCTGGAAGTGACCAGCACAAGGTTTACAATGCCGGGAAAGTGATCGTGGTCCCGGATGAATCTATGGCGTTTAAAGACCAGATGGGGAGAGCTCTAATAGGAAGGTGTAAGGATTTGGAAACTCTAAGAAACCTCAATCGCTTGATAGCCGACGCCAGAATTCCGGGGGTATCTTTAAGCTATCTTGGCGGGTTATCAATGGTAATTAAATTTGTAGACGACACTGTCTGTGGTGAATTTTTGCTGGATCATCAACGTTGGAATAGCTGGTTTTTATCTTTAGACCTTTGGAACGGACAATCTTTCCCGTTCGAGAGGCTTGCATGGGTCAGGGTCCAAGGAGTTCCAGTTCATTTGTTCGAGGCCGACGTCCTCAATTCAATTGCAGGGCATTTCGGGAAGATCGTGCATGGAGCCCAGATCTCAGCGGGGGATGGAAACTGGTCTTCTTGTTGGATTGGAGTGTTGGTCGGTGACGGTGTCAGAATCCAGGAGTATGTCACCGTCCGATGGAGACAATTGCAGTTCAGGATATGGGTAGAGGAGGAAGTTGGAGAATGGAAGCCGGCCGGTACCGGAGAGGTTACCCTTCCGGCTGATGTTTTTCAGTCTCCGGTTAGAAGCACCAATAATCCGGAGGAAATCGAAAAGTCGGGAGTCGGTCACGGTAGGGACGGCTCAAATTCTAATGAGATTAATTGCTCCAAAGACCTAGGAGACGGTTCATATCCCAAGGTGAACCATGCGCCGAAGAATAATAATATGGAGGGGCCACATGATAAGGTTTTGTCGGTCAGTAAGTTGGAAAAAAATATATTTCTTTAAATCAGGCCCAGGAGATCAAGATCTGCTCCAAACGTTCAGCACAGCCCGTCCTCTCTTGACAGGCCCAAGAAGAGACCGAGGGAAACAGGGGAGTTCAACTTTGACTTAAATGTTAGGGCAGAATCAAGTGGAGACGAGACTCTTATCTCTGATTCAGCTGGGGAGGTTAATTTGGGGCCAAATTTGGAGAATATTGCCGTGGAATCCAGGTATGCCGAGTCCGATCCGGTTCCGAATATCGGCGAGTCTGACGGGGGATCTGGGAACCATCCAGTGGATCCAGGAGAAGATGTCTGTGACTCGTTTCAGGTGAATGAGCTAGAAGAAGTGGTGGACACGATTAAGATCGGGAATGTTTTAGGTGTGGATCTCGGCAATCATCATAATTTGGTCAGAGCTTCAATTTTTGGCGAAGGTAAGAATGTGGTTAACCAATGAATATTCTTTCCATTAATATTCGTGGGATTTTCGGGGGGGGGGGGCAAGGCTTCATGGGATAAAGATATCAAGAATCGTAATAAGGTCAACATCATTGCAATCCAAGAAACAAAGGTAGAATCGATCTCTAAATCTGATTTGGTGGGTTACTAGGGGAACATGGATTTTGAATTTGCTAGTTCTGCTGCTGTGGGTCTTTCGGGGGGCCTTGTCTGTATTTGGGACCCAAAAATTCTGAAAGTTGAGTCGATTGTTCAGAAAATGTGTTTTCTTATTCTAAAGGGTAAGTTGGCTGGTAGTGGGGACAGGGTGAACTTAGTGAATGTGTGCGCTCCACAAGGCACAACGGCCAAACTTCAATTGTGGACTGAGATCTCTGATAGTATTAACTCTTCGGAAGGCAAAAGGGGGTCCGGGCTCCTGAGGAAAGAAAAAATTCCAAGTTCAAGCGTGTTTGTGCCGAAAACTTCAACAGCTTTATTTTCGACAACGGATTACTAGAATACCCTGTTCAAGGTCGTAAATTTACTTGTGTTAGGGATAACGGTAAGAAACTCAGTAAACTGGATCGGTTTCTGGTGTGTCAGGAGTTTTTCATCAAATGGCCAACGGCGTGTGTTAGAGTTTTGCCGTGTAGACACTCGGACCATTGTCTGATTCTCTTGGAGCTTGTTGACCTTAATTTCGGACCTCGTCCATTCAGAGTGTTTCGTTCTTGGGTAGGGAAACCAGGCTTCCAGGATGCCGTTAAGGATGTCATGGAAAATTTTGAACCTTTCGACCTTCCTGATGCCTGCCTTACCTCGAAGTTCGCTAGTATCAGAGCCCGCTTGAAAACTTGGAGAGATGAGTATCTTCTTAAAGAGAGGGAGACTGAGATGTTGGCTTTATCGAAGTTGGAATCCTTGGAATTGGAAATGGAAGGGAGGAACCTGACGGAAGAAGAAGAGTGGGTCTTGGTGGAGAATAGGAGAATTATTAAAGAGGTGGATTATAGGAAAAACTTAGATCTCAAACAAAGAGCTCGTTCGAAGTGGGCGTTGGACGGAGATGAGAATTCTAAATTTTTTCACGCTTTGATCAACAACAGAAAAGCTTCAAACACAATTCATGGTCTTAATATTAACGGTGAGTGGTGTTCTAAGCCTAATGCTATAAAAAAACAGGTTCTTTCTTTTTTCAGAGATAAATTCAAAGAAGAGGTGCCTATTAGACCCGAGTTTTTGTGCGGTAATTTGAAAAAGATATCGGATTTGGAGAGTGAGATGTTGGTGGACTTGTTTACCGACAGTGAGATCAAAGAAGATGTTTTTGGTTGCGGGGATGATAAGGCTCCAGGTCCGGACGATATGAACTTCCACTTCATTAAGCATTTCTGGGAGTACTTTAAAGATGATTTTTCTAGAATTTTCTCTAAATTTCATGAGCTTGGTGAAATAAGTCTTGGAAGTAGTTCGTCTTTCATCGCCTTGGTTCCTAAAGTTGAAGACCCGGTGACTTTGAATAACTACAGGCCTATAAATCTCGTTGGAGTTATCAGTAAAGTTATCTCTAAAGCTTTAGCTAATCGTATGTGGAAGGTTTTGGACGGTATCATTTCGGAATCTCAATCGGCTTTCTTGAGTGGAAGATATATTTTAGATGGCCCCCTTATTGTTAACGAACTCATATCATGGATTAAAAAGAAAAAGTCCAAAGCTTTTTTTCCTTAAACTCGACTTTGAAAAAGCTTATGATAACGTAAATTGGAATTTTGTGGTTAGCACTCTTTCTCAAATGGGTTTTCCGTCAAGATGGCGTCGTTGGATTTTGGGAGTGCTCGAATCGGCTAGTTCTTCCGTCTTGGTCAATGGGGCTCCTACTTTTACTTTCAAGTGTGGTAAAGGCATGAGACAAGGGGACCCGCTTTCTCCATTCCTTTTTCTCGTGGTTATGGAGGCGTTGTCATGTATGTTTGACCGGGTAAAGGAAGTGGACGTCATCAAAGGTTTAGTTACTCACAACAACGGTCCGAGTATTTCTCATCTTCTTTACGCGGATGACGCCATTGTGGTTGGAGAATGGAGTAAGAGCGAAGTCGTTAATATTGTGAGAATCCTTCGGTGTTTTCACATTGTGTCGGGTTTGAAAATAAATATTGAAAAGTCAAATCTAATCGGTATAGGAGTGGATTCGGAGGAGATCGGGGTTATGGCTAATGAGGTGGCGTGTAGGCCGAATTGCACTCCTTTCAAATATCTTGGCCTTAAAGTTGGGGCCAATATGAATCAGATAGCTAACTGGCAACCAGTGGTTGACATATTTAGGGCCAGACTTGCGAAATGGAAATCCCATATGCTATCTATTGAGGGTAGGGTTGTTCTCATTAAATCTGTTATGGAGAGTTTGCCGACTTATTACTTTTCTATATACAAAGCTCCTAAAAAGATTATCGAAGTATTGGAAACTATGATTAAGAGGTTCCTTTGGGGAGGCTCGGATGTAGAAAAGAAAATGCATTGGGTTGCGTGGGAGAAAGTTTCTCGCCAAAAGAAGAATGGAGGGCTAGGTTTGAATAAACTTCAAGAAATAAACACGGTGCTTTTGGTTAAATGGGGTTGGCGTTATAAATCGGAGAAAGAGAACCTTTGGAAAAGAGTTATAGACGCCCTTCACGGGTCGAGAGTAGGGTGGGAATGTTTACCATTTAAGAAATCTTTATCCGGGGCGTGGAATAACATAGCTAAAACTGTTATAAACACTAGAGTCGGAGGGGTTCCAATCAGACAATTATTTAAAGGAGCTGTGGGTAATGGTAAGGAAGTTCTTTTCTGGCTTGACACTTGGATCGCTGATGAGCCACTCAAAACTTTGTTCCCAGATCTGTTTTCTCTGGAAACAAAGAAAAAGTGTTCAGTTGTGGACAAGATCAAAGTTCTTGATGCTTCTCAGGTGGCGGAGTGGAGTTGGAGATCTCAAATCGTCTCCCCGGGCCTTCTGGACAGTGTCGATCAGCTTTCCTCTTTGATTAACGCCGTCCAGATTTCTTCGGATAAGGATCGATGGAGGTGGGCAGCGGATTCGGGAGGAATTTTTTCTGTTAAGTCCGTTAAACAATTATTAAGAGCCGAGGACAACAGTGGTTCAGGTTCCATCTTAGATTGGTGTAAGTGGGTGCCCGCGAAGTGTAATATTCATGTTTGGAGGTCCGGTCTGAATAGCATTCCGACGGCGGAAGCGTTAAAGAAAAGGAACGTTCAAGTTGAAGACTCGTTATGCTCTTTCTGCAGCTCGGTTGAGGAATCCGTTGAACATATTTTTATTTCATGTTTCTCGACTGCTGTTGTTTGGAACTGTATAAGCATGTGGTGCAAGATACCTAGCATTTTTGCTTTCTCTATTCAGGATTTGTTCGTTGTTTTCAAGAGTACCAACGCCTCGGAAAGGAAGAAAGACGCAGTTCAAGGTATTATCATGATTGCCTGTTGGAGTATATGGCGATCTAGGAACAACGCAAGATTTTCGAATGCCCCGTTTAGAATAGAGAATATTGTAAGTGAAATTAAAGTTTTAAGTTTCTTTTGGTTTTCGAGTAGATCCAAACACAAAGGGATAGGATGGAAAGAGTGGCGATCTTTTGTAAATATGTAATGTAGTCTGGTTGTTTGTTTTGTCGGCCCGGTTTGGGTCGGCTGTTTCGTGTTAATGAAATTTACCTTTCAAAAAAAAAAAAAAAACTACGTAAAAGAAGGGGTTAGGTAAAATACTTGTTGAAAAAAGTAATCATACTACTTAAAAGAAGGGGTTAGGTTAAAGACTTGTTGACTTGGTTTTCTTTCCTTTTTTTTTATGAAAACAATTGTCTCCACTTTTAAAAGTATTTTAACATTAGGAGAAAATCTATGTTTATATTACTTTAAATTAAGAATACTCTATAGGATAAAATCTATGTTTATAATACTTTAAATATTATTTTACAAAATTTTAATTGCTTCTTTATTTTCTTTCTTACAAAATATTGAGTTGTAACTTAAGTATACAATTCCATTTAAAAAAAATTATTTTATTTATGTATTCATTTGTGTGTGTGGGACAAATGTTGAGTTGTAACTTAATTATGCAACTAGTATTTCACGACCGCACGTTGCAGCGGATGCATTGAAAACAAATACAAACTTCACATGTTAATTCAAAAGTTTATTTAAAAAACATAATATTTTATGTAAACACACGACTTATAATAGAGCTGAGGACGATATCCGAAATATTATGTAAAAAGGTGAGCGTGTTGCGGCGCTACCGTTAAACTGAACGAAAAATTATGGTGTGTTAACTCGCAGCTCAATCGGGTTTGAATTCTTATAAAAAGTAAATAATAATGATGATGATGATAATAATAATGATAGTTAAATAAATTTAAAAAAATACTTGTACTCCAAGGGAAACTTTTTTACATTTAGTAATAGTCTAAGGGAAGAAAATATACATATTTATATGCAATAGAAGCTTGTACATATAGCTTTCAGACTTGTACATATAGATGAAGAAAATCAAAAAAATTAGTGGTTGTCATATAACATTCACCCATTAGTTTACAAAGATCACCAACCAATTAAAACACTAAAAAAGGAATAGTAAAACCTCCTCGTAAAGATTATTTGATAAATTATAGATAGGAAAATTGCCCAAAAAGTTATTTTTATTTGTTTATTCATTGAGGGTTTAATGTTTGAAGAAAGTTAAGTCTAATAATTTTAGCAACAACCCTTAGCATGGCATTATACTAAAGTCTAAGAATACTAAAGTCTAAGAAAGAAAGACGCTAACCATCGTTATAATTTATCTCTATGATGAAAGTTGCAAGTTACCCACGGAAGCAAGGCATAGTGTATATGATCTTTATGATCATTAACACTAAAGGTAAGGAACTGAAAGAAATTACGATAGTGACGTCCACATCTCAACGGGGGAAAGTTAAATTGCAACTCGACCACTTTCATGACAACCACTCGATTAAAACTTATGCTTAAACCTTTTATCATTATGTCATTTTTCACACTTATGCATAATCTAAAATCCTATTGTTTATTCAAATGTGTTTTTTACCCTACAATCTATTTACATAAATCACATACGCGAAATTCTTAATCATGCTTTAAAGCATTTTCTTACCCTTTCCAGGCCTTACAAAATGCTACCTATCAACCTAGTTGGTTTAATGGATTTCTTGCCTACGAAATTTTTATTTGGTCCAATCACTAAAACATACTCACATTATACTATTATTCTAAAAACACTCTGTTCCCAATAGGGAACCAACGAAAGTTTCACTCACATACGTATAAATCTTATATATGCCGTTTCGTTAACCTCGCTTAGTTAGTAAACATAATTGATCCGTAGTGATACGCGGTTGATAACTGGTGCTTTATTATGTTTAAGTTTATGTTTTTACATAACTTTTAGTTTCGAATGGACTACTTTTGATTAGAATTGTATTTTGCAGGTCTAACGGAGTTTAAGGAGTTATTCGGAAACTATACAGAGCATCAGGAGCGAACAAGATCAACCGGGAATGCAAGAAACAATATTCCCGATGACGAACCGTATAGTGTTCCCGGTTATCAATCGCCGGAACATGTGAGTATTCACTCGAATTACTCAGATGATGGTGGGAATTATAATGAGCGGGTTGAAGATGATGTATGGGGCGACGACAATGCGGGTAATTTCTACAATGCTCGAGGTTTTGAGTACGAAGATTTTGGCTACCAAAATGGCAACTATGTGGGAAACAATAATGATTATGGGTAAGATTATGCTCGAAATTAATGACGGTTACGACAATAACCGTCAATCACGAAACAATCAAAGGAATCGGGATGACGGGGATTACAATAATAACAATAACGCCAACCGTAAGCGGATTCCGCAATTCGTGGGCGTAGGTAACCAAGGTGGCAATCAACACTACGTCAAAAACTAGATACAGCCACACTAAAACTGTGACCATACGCCTATGGCCTCATATTTTTTCCAACGCAAGTGTGACCAAAGGTCGAGTCATCATAGGTATCATACAGCTACATTCACATATATGTGGTCGTAGCTCATAAACGTGTGGCTAAAGGGTCTTGCTAGGATCAAGAATTTTGTCCAATTTTGTCCAATAGTTGTGGCTAAAGGGTTGTAACGGCCACATGAATTTACTATAAGTGTGGCCATTTCTCTTATATAGTCACTGAAAAGTTTGTTTTGGCCACATCAATTTAAAAAAACGTGACAAAAAGTTTGTTGTAATCAAGAAAATGGTCTATTAAGTGTGGCTAAATGGTATTAACGGCCACACGAATTTACTATAAGTGTGGTTGTTTCTATTATATAGCCACATGAATTTACTACAAGTGTAGCCATTTCTATTATATAGTCACTAAAAAGTTTGTTTTGGTCACATTAATTAAAAAAATTGTGACAAAAAGGTCAGTGTAATTAAGCGAATGGTCCATTAACTTTGGCTAAATGGTATCATTGGCCACATGAATTTATGGTAAATGTGTTTGTTTCTATTGTAGAGTCACTTAAAAGTTTGTTTTAGCCACATTAATTTAAAAGAATTGTGGCAAAAAGGTTGTTGTAATCAAGCAAAATGTCTATTAAGTGTAGCTAAATGGTATCAATGGTCACGTGCATTTACTGTAAGTGTAGTCATTTATGTTTTATAGTCACATAAATTTACTGTAAGTGTGTCTGTTTAAAAGAACTGTTTTAACCACATCAATTTAAAAGAACTGTGGCAAAAAGGTTATTATAATCAAGCAAATGGTTCATTAAGTGTGGCTAAATGGTATTAACGACAACATGGATTTACTGTAAGTGTTGTCGTTTCTATTATATAGTCACATGGATTTATACTTTAAGAGTGACTATTTTATAACATTTGGTCACACATTGATTTTGGTTCTATGGCAACTTTTATGCAATTAACCATTTTGATTTGTTTTTATTTTGTAAAATAAAAACAACATTAAACATGAGAAACCTAAAAACTATAGGATATTAACAATAATAAAACCAAATCCATAAAATCATACATAAGTTTTTAACAATAAGCCAAATTCATACATAAGTTTTCAATTTGAATATTAAAGACAAAAACTTCTAATCCAAAGCTATCAATAAAAGTTGCAAAGGGATATGAATGTACACATAAGCTAAGATATATATGAAAGTATCTGTCTTTTATGAACAGAAACGGGACTCCATCTGATGAGCAAGTAGCTGCAAGCCTGCAAGTGATGAAATCATTGTGACCTGTTTACAAATCATAATACAAATTCACAATTTTAAGTTCAAATTCTATACAAAAACCATCTCTTGCATAAGAAAGAAAAAGACTGTACCTTGGCAAAGTGAGCATGCATTAAGCATGCTTGAAGATAGCTAGCCTTTCTAACCAAAGGAAAGAATGCTATCAAATTACCACTTCTGCATCTCTGAAAGAAGAAAACAAGAAATAGACAATGAGATGTCTTCAACAATATAAATGTAATTATGAAATATTAGACAAACCTAGCTACATTATGAGCAAACATAACTTGTGCAGCTTGTCGTATGCCAGGTGTCATCTTGGCAAGATCGAGTGAGAGCTCTGAAGCTTCAACCTACAATGATTTCCACTATGAAAAGACCATATGCTAAAAGAGAAAGTAGTACAACCATGTTGGCACTTGGCAAATAGCTTATGTTGTATTATGTTACACGCTTTGACCCGTTATCTTTATTACAGTTTTCCTTGTTTTATATTACACGCTTGACCCATTAAAGAGAACAAAATATCAGCCTGAATTCACTTACTTCCTATCTGTTATATGATGTCACTAAACTTTACTATTTGGAACATAACAGGTACTGGGAAATTTAATATGCTGGTTTGACTACAAAAATACAATGAAATTGATGCTACTAGACTGGAGTATTTTCCTCATGTGATATCTATAGATGGAAAAAGAGGGATTATTTATAGACTCGAGTATATGATTTCCCTAAACTTGGTTCATATGGCCCTTAAACTAGGAAAGATTACTTACACTATTTAATCCTACATCAATTAGTGGATGCCCCCACAGAACTCTCATACAACTTTGTACATGCATATTATATTCTTAGAACTTGATCATGTTATATAACTTATGAATTTTGTAAAATTACTTGTATAATGTACTTTTTAAATGTTTTAAACAAATTTAGGAGCATTTTCCAATCCAAGTTCACGGTAATTTTAAATACCCTTTATAAAGTGTAAATATTATATTCTCTACATAAAAAAGTCATATCTTGCCAATTATGTACCTCAAAAACAACCCATCTGACACTTCAAAACACAAATGTGGAGCCTAATAAAGATGCGTTGTCTGAAATATCTTAGGGGCACTTTCCAAACCAAAATATCTCAAGTACCAATTCGGTACCGACTTTTGGTGTTTTTGGTACCAATTTGGCACCGACTTTTGGCGTTTTCTGTACCAGGCTGGTGACGATTTTTACCTTCATGTGCCGGTAATTAATATGCATACATTAACATATTTTTAAAATTAAAATGAGTAGTAACAAATACGGTTTAGAATATATAATATTAATTAGTAGTTTGAATTTTTAAATATGTAGTAATATTTGTTTTTGTTTTTTTTAATATTAATTAATGTAATTTTTTAAATGAGATTATTTTTGGGGGGAATTTAAATTTTAGGATGAAATATTTTGGGAAAAATTTTATGATGAAATATTTTTGGGGGGAATTTTAGGACAAAATATTTTGGAGGGAAGTTTAAATTTTAGGATGAAATATTTTGGAGGGAACTTTTAAAGATGTAGTTAATTTAATATATGGTAACACATTTTTTGTATGACATTTGATATCATTTCGTCACACAAAATAAACAAAGTGATGATAGTGTGGCAAATGTTTATGTAAAGTCACATGAAATTTTGTAATTTTAAGTGTGATCATTGTTTAATCTTTGGTCATACAAAATAATATATGTGGCCATATGTATTACCTTTTAGGCACATTATCAAACATATATTATGGTCATAGATCCCATTTGGCTACACTATTCTAATGTGGCGTTTTTTCTTAACGTGTGCCTAAAGGTTTCGAATACATCTGTTTTTAGTCACATGAAACAAATATTATGGCCATAGATCATATCTGGCCACATTTTTTTAGCATGGCTAATAAATCTCACATTTTTTTTTAAAGTGTGGCTAAATTTTTGGAATACATAAAAACAAATAATCTGGTCGTATATAACATTTAGCCACACTTTGCAAGTGTGGCTAATAAATGTCACATTTATTTTCATAAAGTGTGTATAAGGTGTCAAATGCATGTGTTTCTGGTCACATCAAACAAAAATATGTGGCCATAGATCACATTTGGCCACACACTTTGAGTTGTGGCTAATAAATGTCACATTATTTTCTAAAAGTGTGGCCAAAGGTTCTGAACTGGTATACAATTGTCAGATTAATAATAAAATGTGTGGCTAAAGATGTTTTAAAATGTTACGAGTGACCTTTAGCCACACATTTTTTCAAATGTGTGGCTCGGCTGTTTTGCCAAAAGTGTGGCCGTAGCCCATTATTCACGTAGTGCAAAGTGGTGATCGAAGGGGCAATCCAAGACCAGTCAATCAAGAGGTTAACGGTTCTCCACTACGTCAACCGCATCAACACGTCCCACGAGGTGTAAATGGTCGGTTTAGACCGGTGGTCACCAAAAATGACTCTCCCATTGTTCCTACAACTCGAGGGAGGAGATCATTCAAGTGTAAACCCAACTATATCAACATCCTACCCCATTTCAATGGTAGGACGCATGACGAACCTTATACTCATTTGGCGGAGTTCTCCGCTATATGTGGCACTATTAGGACTCATAATTTTGAGATAGAGGAAGTGAAGCTACGGTTGTTCCAATTTTCTTTGAAGGATATGGCGAAACAATTGTTTCTCACGCTTCCGACGGGTAGTATCCATACTTGGGCAGAAATGCAACAAGTATTCCTTGACGAATACTATTCGATAGCAAAGACCGACAATGCAAGAGATGAGATACGGTCGTTTCGACAGTTATCAGGAGAGTTGTTACACAAGGCCCTTATTCGATTCAAGGAGTTGGTTTGAAAATGCACTCATCATCAGATTCCTAGATGGGAGTTGTTGAAGTGCTTTGTTCGGGGGTTGAATGCCGAGGATCATAAATACTTGATATTGGCAAGTAATGGGACATTGTTGAACAATGATGAGGAGGATGATTGGGAGTTCTTGGAAAGGTTGAGTAAGAACTCCAAGGCTGTGGCTATGGCAGACCGAGCTAAAAAGCATCCAATCTCAAAGTCTTGGTGTCACACCCCAATATTTCCACACTTTACCGGTGGGCCCGGTAGGGGAGTAACGTGACGTGGTTGGCAACATCATAGTCAAACAACACAATATATAGATGCACAGCGGAAGCAAAAGGATAAATATATTATAATCCGAAATAATGTAACATCACAATATTACAACGGAAGTAAGGGATCCACAGGCGGATCGAAAATAAAATAACACTGTTCAACAGACTTTAGGCATCTAAGCTTGCGAAACTCTTTATTGATGCTAGGAGTAGCCAGCCAATTCCGATTAGTACCTGCACTTAGCCTTTTTGGGAAAAATACGTCAATTTACACTGGTAAATACAATCAACCGACTCATTTTGAAAAGGTTTTAAAAAATGATTGATTTGAATGCACATGGCACAAATAATATTTTATAACTTGGGATGCTTATTTAAATATATAAACTTGTAAAGGATTTACATGTTCCTTATGCGTTCAGTAGTCCGGATCGAGCCGGGTTAAAGATCAATAGACACACCACTTTATTTAAATGAGACACTGACAGGTGTACGCCTACACCTGAGTGCTAAGGTCGTGGCCATTTCGTGAAATGATGCCAGGGATATCCGGGACACGGTCATTAACCCCCAAAGGCTTTAAGCAAACAAAACAATTTAAACGAAACATCTCAATACTTTAACCATCATACAATTAAAGATTCAATGTCCGACCAAGCGGTATTTTATATACCGTACCCCAAGCCCGTATAGGGAAATAAGTTAAAAGTATTTACCTGAGCTAAATATAAATTCAATCCCAGCCGTATCAAATCAGCAAGTACAGATAGCTTTTACTGGGCTCCTAAATCTGGAACGAAGGTTTTTAATAACCTATTAGAATCCTAACGGGTCTTTAATTAAGCCTTGACTTAGACCGATTAGTTTTCAAGAGAAAGATACGGTTCAAACGCATGATAAAGCGAAGACCGGAATAGAATGTGATTTAGACCCGACAAGTTCGAATACTTGTATAATATGGGTGTTTCATACACATCCTGGATTTTGAGATAAAACTGATAAGTCTTGACCCGTTTCGGCTAATTTATGTAAACTAGTTACATAAACCGAACCGAACGCGTATGACGCGTAACGGGTAACCATAAGAGTCTTAAACAGGTTTCCTAAGTTAGTATGCCTTAAATATGTTGTGATATCAGTAGGATACCTTCCATTATGCCCAAAACGAGTTTAATCTCATATTAAGCCCCGTAGGGGTATTTTGGTCATTTTAAAGATTATAAAAGGATTAATTAAGTTCCTGTGATCACGGGTCTGATTTTATCAGTAAAACATCATAACTTAACAGGTTATATCCATTGGTGTTAAGTCTTATGTGGCAAAATAGTTTTAAACCCAACTATGCGTATAATACGCGTATAAAGCCGTTTTAAGCGACGTACGGGTTAAAATAGGGTTCTGAGTTTTCTGATCAGTTAAACAGGCTCAAAACACTTCATTTATTATTTAAAATCAGTAGCAATTGGATTGGCACCATTTGGACTTGTAAAACTCATTTTATGGCCTAAAAGGGTATATTCGGTATTTACCGAATCAAGGTACTAATCCTAGCTTATGATCAGTTTAAAAATAATTAAAAATCTTCAAAAATCTCAAAATATTCTATTACATCAGTGGGTAAAAGTTTTGGTGTCAAAAATTGGGTTTAGATAGGCTTTATGCTAATGACGCCGTTTAATTAATAAAAGCGTTCTTAATTACGCCATTGAGCATATCTCCTAATCTAGACCTCCGATTGACGTGAAATTTTAGGGACATGCTTAATAATCAGTAACAAAGGTTATTGTACTTTCACATTTCCAAAAATCTCGTTTTATGATCATAAGGGCATTACGGTCACTATTTAAGCAATTAACGGAAACGTCGGACAATCGAGGTTTCAAGTGGTATAAACGCAGAGGGTTATACACACATGTAACTAGGTCCTAATGGAACTTTAAGGCATGTCTAAACCTATCTAAACCGGGTCAGAACTGAGGTCAAAGCAAAAGTCAAACTTTTGCGTCTTTCGGTTCCGAATCGGTTCAAAACAGAAAGTTGTCGAATCAAACAAGCTTAGACAAGTTCTTATGCTTATTATCAGGTTATATGAATGATAAAATAGGTGATACGCCTTTTACATTGTTAATCATGCGTTAAATCGAATATTACATTTCTGTTGACTTTTTCTAAACATCTTTGACTCGACAAATGACCTAGTTAGGATGGGAATCAGTGAGTGCCCTCTTAAGGGTTTAAAGCCCACATAATTACCAACTTATAACTACCTTAGGTTTGCCTAATCGCTGGACCATTAGCGATTAATCGTTAAGTCAAACCGTAATTACGACGGTTTGACTTCTAGGCTAATAACTAAGCAAGACTTAATTAAGAAGGGTTAAACATACTTACACAAGTCCTATGAACAATTTATGATGCTTGAAGATGATCCTTGTGCTCCAGAAAAACTCAGATGATGAAGGGAATGGATGAACACAAAGTTGCAACTTTGTGTGACTTTATAACTTGATCAAAAACCCATTTGATTGTTGACATGTAAGTCTATAAATGTTCATGGATACTTACAAGTGCCCCCTATAGCCTCAAAACCAGTTTAGGAAGCCCATGGTATCATACAAAGGCATTTGGAGTCGGTTGAAGGGCTGAACAGGCAGTTGCCTATTGTTTCTGCATCTGGCAGTCTCAGGCGGCCCGCTTTAGATATTGGTATTTCTTAGGCGGGCCGCATGGCCCTTCTGATCAAGTTACAAACTTTCCTTTAATTGCATTTTTGGCCCTTGGTCCCCCGAAACATCGCTTTCTCATGTTTTCTTGCATTAAGAGGCTTCTAAAATGAATTCTAAGGGCTTCAAGGCTTATACCATCTTTTTCAAGTCCTCGGGTAACTTTGTGATCACCCGAAAAGTCATAAATTTCATTGTTGACGCATCTAACCCCTCGAATACGAATTTTATCATAACTTTCTCATATGATAACGAAACTTGGTGAAATTTTTATGGTGCATTCTTGTGAGCATAATTAATTGTTACAAGGCTTTGGGTTTGCTAAAAGGTCACTCAGAGGTATATCTTAACATGTTGACACATTTAACCCCTGTAGTTTGTAATCTCTCACTTTCTTTCACAATTCGCTTCGTATGATCCATGATCCATTCGTTTAAGGTTATAAACATCATGTAGGGTTATTGTAAAGTATATTTATTCGTTGTTGACACTTTGAACCCTTATATTTACATAGTTTCATTGTTTGTCAACTTTAGTCTCTCTAAAGTATTCTTTCACACGTTCAAAGCTTATGACACGTGTCAATACATTATTGGACGAAATTTTCGAGGTGTTACACTTGGCCCGACCGCGACGCTAGTTCCAAGGATCGGATTGAAACGTTAGAACGGGAGTTGGCCCGTATGAAGAAGAAAACGGTGGGTGAGGTACAATATGCCGTGTGCGAAGATTGTGGTGACACCGGTTATCGAGCCACTAAGTGCAATGTTAACATGGCCCAAACCACCAACTAGGTGAATCAAGAGTATGGAGACGGGAAGCAAGTTGATATGAACTCCAACACTTACCACCCCGGGGTTAGGAACCATCCTAATTTTAGGTATGGTAACGCCTCCAACCAAATGAACCCAAATTTCCAACCGGGAAATCAAGATAGGTCGTCGTACCAAAACCGTCAAGGCGGTAACCAAGGTGGTTACCAACGGAACTATAATCAAGGGTACCAAAGGAACTACAACAATGACGGTAATGGTAATGGGTCGGTGAATAACCAAGGTGGTGGTGATGACTTAAGTGCAAAAATGGACGCCATGTTGAATATGATGAAGGAGACAAGGAAAGAGAGTGAGTTGCGAGACAAGTCGCACAAGGCCTTAGTGAGGCAAGTGGGTCAATTAGTGAGGCAAGTGGGTCAATTAGCTGAAGATGTGGCCCAACTCAAAGGAAGTGGAGGACGACTCTCGAGCGACACTACGGTGAACCCAAAGCATCAAAGTTCAAGCACGAATAATGTGAGGAATGTGCACATTAATGCGGTAAGTCTTATTTCAAATGATAAGGTTTGTAGTGTTGAGAGTACCCCACCATCGCAACTTGTTGATGGTGTAGTGGAGGATTTTAATGATGAAAGCGAACATGAGCAAGAAACAATTTCACAACCAAAAATTGAAAATGATAAGTTAATTTTTTTTGTGAAAATTGTTTAAATGAATTGCATGCTAGGGCCAATGATATAGGTGTGGAGTTTAATACCATCCCATATCCATTGGCTCTATTAAAACCAATTAAGGCATCAACACTAAATAAACAAACCCCACCAAAGGACGGGAGGTGGGAAAATTTTAAACAAGCAAAAATCAATTTACCATTGCTTGATGCCATAATAAAGGTTCCTGCTCATGTCGAATGTTTGAAGGAGTTAAGCACCGAAGAAATGCACAACAAACTATCCACACCGGTTGATTTGATATCTCATGTTAGTGTCGTTTTATCGAGTGCCCTCCCCCAAAAAGCTCAAGATCCGGGAGATCCTCTTATTCTAATCCAAACTGGTAAATTTAAAATTAAGAGGGCGCTCCTAGATCTTGGAGCTTGTGTGAGTATCTTGCCTGGGAGTGTCACACCCCAACCGATGGAGGAATCATCGGGGCGTGGCACTGAGCGAAACAGATTGTTCAAGAGAATCCACAACAACTATTAAATGACAATATCTTTAATGTTAATATCCTATACTACTAATAGATAAAGCAAAAACACTCCTTACAGATAATAAGTCTAAAAAACAAGTCTATTCCGACAACTCAGATTTTATTGTGGGTTTCTAGACTTCCTAACTTGATTCATCACAACATAGCATAGCATAGCATCCTATCAACCTGTCACATACGTTAAAATAAAGTCAATACATAAAATGTAAAGGTGAGTACACAAGTTTGCATAGCATATAGTATAAAAAGCGTTTACGCATAACCAGCATGTATCACGTAACGGGCGAAGCATGTAACTATCAAACAATGATTACAACTTAACCACGAGACTGCGTTGTTGAGTATGCGCGACACATGTTCAACGAACACGTGAAGTAAAGTGATGTGATCCCTAGCAACCCCTGTCCACGACAGGTGCTGAGTCCAAACTATAATACTATCGTTGCTAGAGGCGGTATAGTGTAACACTGTATAGCATAGTACAAGCATTCAAAGTACACGTATAGCATGTGGGAACGGTTAGCGTTCATAAAGTGTTTGCGTGGTGTGTTGTGTTTTGATATAGAACGTATGTAACACTCAAAAGTGCGTTAAAAGAAAATGGGTTCGAGTATACTCACAGTGAGTTCGTAGCTGCTAAACACACACTGTATTGGCTTGAAGGGAGACTTTGGGTTAGTCTGAGCATGGAAACAGTAGCATAAGTCATTGAGCAGAGTGTTGAACAGTGTGTAAACAGAGTGCCGGATGGTTATGTGTTTGGATGGTGATCCGAACGAATGGGTATAACCCATCCGAGCGGATGGTCATCCGGACGGATGGTCATCCGAGTAGATGACCATTCGAACGGATGGTCATCCGGACGAACGGATGGCCATTCGAATGAGTGTTTGAATGTTTGTAAATTGTTGAAAATTCGAAGTTTCGTTAAAAGTATTAAACAATAGATAATACAAATGTCAGGTCATCCAAGCGGATGGTCATCTGATCAGATGGCCATTCGAGTGAGAAGTCTGTTATTTGAAATTTTATACAAGTTTTCCAATAAAAATTTGAAGTTTAACGGAGACGACGTGACGACGTGTCAAACAACGGGAATACACAAAGCCTAGCTCATTCGATCGAATGGTCTCAGCCCATTCGGTCAAACTTACTGTTCTTGATGAAGATTCCTGTTTAACCCGTAAGTCAGTCCATCTCCCCTATGGAAATCCGTTTTCAAGCCGACTCTCGACTAAGGAACGAGTAGAGAGTCTGAATGAGGCCAGATTCCATCGGAAATGTGTAAAAGTTGAAGAGAAGTTGAGAACCGATGAAAAGTGTTGAGATCTTGTTGTGATTTAGTTTAAAAAGTGTGGAAATCCTTTAGATCTAGAACCATTCTCGATCAAATGGTGTTCCTTAACCGTTTGCCGAAGCAAAACGGGTGGAACCCACCTTCAAGAGGTCCAAATCAGTGATTTCAGAGAAAAAGCAAGTGTTTGTGTGTGATTTTGATGAAGAAGATGTAGAAGTGATTAGAGATGAATATTGTACAAGATTTGCGGAGAAATACTTACGAAATAGCCTGGAATTGTGATTAAGAGTGACTGAGAGAACCTTGAGTGCGTGTGAGCGGATGGAAGTGTCAAATCAGTGAAAAGGAGGCGTACGACAGTATTTATAGAGTGAGGTGCGAGGGTTAAGTCGGTGGAGAGACAGTGTCGGATGGCTCATCCGATCTAATGGCCATCCAAGCGGATGGCCATCCGAACGGATGTCCATCCGGACGGCCGTGTCGTGTTTGTTAGTTTTCCAACTTTCGTTTCGTGCGTTAAGCGTTGCGTTGCGTTTAATCGAGTTGCGAGTGAGCGTTTGAGCGTATAAGCGTTGCGTTGATAACCACATAACAACTAATCACACAATTAACACATAAAACATAATTAAATCTGCGTTGAGTTCGCGTTGAGTTTGCGTTGCGATAGCGTTTAGTCTAAACAAGCGATGTAACATGCGACAAAATGCGTTTAAGTATTAAGCATTGTAAACAGCGTTTAAATGTGATAACTGCGTTTTGAATAAGCGTTGTAATATGCGTTTGAAAATGCGTTGAAAAATATAGTTTAAACCCTTTTGCGTTAATCGGAATCTCAGGAATACATGCGTTTACGAAATGAATAACGGTTAACAAGTAACGATCTGGAAAGTCTGTTAGGCCTTTGGATCAGGATCTCTTCTTATGGACATGGTTGAATCAATCTCGTTTAATGTGCGGAATCCATAAACAAGTCAGAGAATCAATCAACAGAGTATTCAACGTTTAACACCGACTGATCTTTTGATTAAAATGCTTTGAAAGTACACAAGAACCGGAAGAAGTCAGACTTGACAGAGTTTCCTAACAGAATGGCAAAAGTATTTTATGACATACCCAACTCGGTTATTTATAGGCAGGCTCAGGAACTAAGCAAGTGCTGTCCGATCGGATGACAGTGCTGTCCGATCGGATGGCCCATCCGATCGGGTGACACAAGTCAACCTTCGGTTAACACTTTTACATATAAGTGCCATTTCCTGAGCTGTCTTTCTATATACATACATATATAAACATAAATGTTCACAAAGGACATAAACAGACAAAACAAGACTCAATGCTGACGGAAGCTACAGACGTATGAACTAACAAAGTCGGGTTGTTACAGCCTCCCCTAC
Organism: Helianthus tuberosus; assembly: GCA_030545235.1. Taxonomy (NCBI): domain Eukaryota; kingdom Viridiplantae; phylum Streptophyta; class Magnoliopsida; order Asterales; family Asteraceae; genus Helianthus; species Helianthus tuberosus. Next base: position 209,128,935 of record CM060371.1, on the reverse strand, counting down.
TTAAAGGAATTTCGTCCCGAAATTAAGGAGCAGGCATAACAAAGATTTGTGGATATTTAGCTTTCATATCACTTTCGAGTTCCCAAGTGAACTCGGCACCGCGTTTGCCTTCCTAGCGAACCTTCACTATAGGAATGCGAGAACGTCGAAGTTTCTTGGTTTCTCGATCCATGATTTCTACTGGCTTTTCCACAAAGTGTAGAGTTTCGTTCACTTGCAAATCTTCAAGAGGAAGGTCGGATGTACGTTGTTGAGTTCCTCCGGTAATTCTAGTCGGTAGGCCACTTTGCCAATTCTTTCCAGAATCTTAAAGGGACCCACGTATCGTGGCACTAGCTTTCATTTCTTGCCGAATCAGATCACCCCCTTTCAAGGTGAAACCTTTAGGAGTACGTGATCACCAACTTCAAACTCAAGGGGCTTGCGGCGTTTATCGGCGTAACTCTTCTGACGACACCGAGCTTTCAAGAGATTGTCTCGGATTTGGAGGATCTTTTCAGTCGTTTCTTGTAACAGCTCAGGACCGGTGATCTGAGCGTCTCCGATCTCGTGCCATACAATATGCGATCGACATTTTCTACCATATAATGCCTCAAATGGTGCCATTTGAATACTAGCGTGATAACTGTTGTTGTACGAGAATTCTACTAAAGGTAAATGCGAATCCCAATTACCACCAAAATCTATAACGCATGAACGAAGCATGTCTTCAAGGATGCGAATCGTGCGCTCAGTCTGACCGTCGATCTGGGATGAAATGCGGTACTGAGATTAAGAATAGTACCGAGAGCGGATTGAAATGTCTCCTAGAGACGCGAGGTAAATCGACCATCACGGTCAGATATGATGTCACAAGGTGTCCCATGTCGATAAATGACTTCGTCGGTATAGATTCGTGCTAATCGTTCTACCTTGAAGTCTTCTCGTATCGGTAAGAAGTGAGCGGATTTCGTAAGACGATCAACAATAACCTAAATGCTGTCATGACCTAATGGTGTGCGAGGAAGTTTCGTAATGAAATCCATAGCTATACTCTCCCATTTCCACATCGGGAGCTCGGGTTGTTCGAGTAAGCCAGAGGGTCGTTGATATTCGGCCTTAACTTTCGAGCAAGTTAGGCATTTCGAAACGTAGAGAGTGATGTCCTTCTTCATTCCTGGCCACCAATACCTGGAGCAAAGGTCCTGGTACATTTTGTTGGCACCAGGGTGAATGGAATATCGGGATTTGTGGGCTTCATTCAGCAAAATCTCTCGGAGATTATTGCGATTTGGTATCCAGATTCGGTCCAGATAGTGAAAAATACCATTATGTTTATTCACTAATTGGTTTTCGATTCCAAGTATTCTTTCTTCCTTTAAGGTGTTCTCGGTATAACAAGAGTGTTGAGCGTCACGAATGAGGGCTTCGAGGTCGTGTTGGGCTTGAACATTACGAACGCTATGTAAATAGCTTCGTCGGCTAAGAGCATCGGCAATGACGTTTGCTTTGCCTGGGTGGTAACGTATCTTACAGTCGTAGTCGTTGAGAAGTTCAACCCATCTGCATTCGCGTATGTTTAGTTCTTTCTGGTTCAAGATGTGTTGTAGGCTCTTATGGTCGGTGAAGACCGTACACTTGGTACCATACAGGTAGTGTCGCCATATCTTTAACGCAAAAACAACTGCACCGAGTTCAAGATCGTGGGTTGTGCAGTTCTTCTCGTGGACCTTGAGTTGACGAGACGCGTACGCGATAACCTTGTCTCGTTGCATAAGAACATAACCAAGACCTAGGTTAGAGGCATCGCAATAAACAACAAAGTCGTCATTTCCATCGGGTAGCGTGAGTACGGGAGCGTTGCAAAGCATACACTTAAGAGTCTGAAAGGCATCCTCTTGTTCGGTTCTCCAACCAAAGGGCTTGTCTTTATGCGTTAGAGAAGTGAGAGGAATGGCGATTTTATAGAAATCGGCGATAAATCGATGGTAATAACCCGCCAATCCGAGGAAAGAACGAACTTCGGACGGGGTTTTCGGTGTAATCCAACTCTGCTTCAATCTTCGCGGGATCGACGTGAATACCTTGGCTGTACAAATCATCAACATTCAATAAGGGGATATTGTTTCCAAATTGTGAGGAATGAACTCACCAAACCCTAACGATGTGTTCTTCAGTTATAACTGAAAAGAAAATAAAGAAAATATATATTGTATTTTCATGTTTTTGAGTTGTACAGAAAGGAAGTTTTATTGTTTCTTTTTTCAATGTTCTTGAGCCGGAAGGAAAGGAGATAGGTTTTCATGTTCTTGATTTGTAGAGAAATAGAAGTGAGCCTATCTCATGTAAATATTTGTTTATATATTTCTCTCTTATCCTTTAAAAGGGGTAGCTAATTTTTATATATTTCTCTCTTATCCTTTAAAAGTGGTAGCTAATTTTTAAGATCACCTTATACCCTTTTTTGACCTGCCAGTATTCTAAGAGAATCAAAATGACCTTTTTAAGATGACTCGTTACCCTGCCTGTTTTTCAAGAATCATGGTGTGCAAATGGAGCTCTTCGAGTGACTTAAAGCTGCAACTTACAAGTGTTTTACTCAATCGGGTGAAAAGAAGGTTGAGTATCTCAAAGGGAAGAGTTTAAGGTGTGTAATACACAATTACACACACTTTTACGTACCAGATTCTGATTTTTTCAAACTGTTAAATGAAACATTTCTATAATGTTTCAAACTGTTGTCATATGGTGTAATGTGGGAATGTCTGTTTCTGGTGTTTTGTAGGTAAAAAGGGTCAAGCCTAATGATTGTCTTTGTTAATTAAGAGTTGGAGGTGTTTTAATGAGCATGTACGTATCTTTTTTCTTTTACTTTGTACTTGCATGTAGTCTATTATAACCTATTAAATATATTTTTTGCATGAGCTAATATGATCAGAACATGAACTCATAAAAGTAGTAAAACATCCTATAAATTTGAGACTATCATTTATTAATTGATGTTCTTAGCAAACTTGCTTATCATTCTTATGTCAGTTTTTATATTATTCTTATCATTAAGTTGTTAAACTCACCGCTTGAATTTGATTTGTCTTAATATATTCCTCAAATGTGACGCATCATGTTTGTAGGGATTTAAGTTGACCAAACAGTGGCGTTGCAAACCCTCTTATATAAACCATGTAGTAAACCTAAAACACTCATTATTTTTCATTCAACACTGTTTGCTGGGATTCGTCATGTCTGAAGACGAAGGTACGCATATCTCTATCCCTAATTTCATCAAATTCATTATCACGTGTACATATTCTCATACTTCTATTTGATTTTTTAAATTTATAATTTCATCAAATTCATTATCACGTGTTCATATTCTCATACTTCTATTTGATTTTTTAAATTTAATCGGCCTTTGAAATAATATCCCTAAAATTGATCGTAGTTGTGTGAATCATTGATAAATACCGGCGATTGCAAACTTTGAATGACGGTTTTCAATGATATCTATAAGGACATAAGGTTCGTGTAACAACAACTGGATTGTCAATCACTAACTGTTATAATCATCCTTTCCGATTCAGATATGAGCTAATTTTATGTACTGAGCCATTATTTGTGTTGCAGTCTAAGCATATCCAGTAAGTTTTGGCGTAGTACATTTAGTGTTTTGCATTGTTTGGTTGGATTATGGCAAAACTATGAGTGTGGTGCGTCCAAGCTTGCATGATAAAAGTCTTGAACCACAATATAAGTGATAACACATTGGAAGGCACTTTGACACCATCTGACAAAAGGATTCCTGTCAAGTTTCAACGATGACAATTCTCGATGATATCCGTATGTTTTTCAATTGTGACACCTGTGCCTCTGCAACCATCAAACAAATACCAAATCAATGAAATATTGTGTTTCATATTTGGGATTTGTATAAATATGTGTATCATGTGCACATATCAATTCATGTTCGATTTTGAGCTTTAAATCGCTTTCTGGAAGGTTATACGCGATCTAATGCGTAAATGTAAAACTTGTTTAGGTGTAGTGACGAGTCATAGTTTCGGTCAAAATGCGTATTCATGCGTATTTTGCAACCAAACTATTCTTGGGTATCAAAACCCTTTTTTTTGATATCAAACTTGTTTTCTAACTTCGTTAAACATGTTTAACTCGTCGCTTTTAGTTTAGTGCTTATATAGGGTCGTAAGATAAGCGGTCTAAACAACCGCTTAAACTTTCGAACCCGACCCGTTTGGTCGATCATTAGGATCCAACCAAGCATGTTTAGTGACCATAGTTGTATAGGGAATAACCTTCTGAGGTTATACCTTATGGTCACTTCGTTTAAGTAGTTGTATGATAGGTAACAGTTTATATGCCTTAGGAAAATGACCAAAATGCCCTTTTTACGCATAAATTCATTTTAAGCATATGTAACCTAAATTTTTATAACTAAACTGATTAGGTAACATTATTAGACATGTTAAGGCGTATAATACTTGTCATAGGACTAGTTAGGCGGCCTGAACGCGTTTTACGCGAACGACACGTTATAGTAGCGTAAGCTACCTAAACAAGTCGTAATGGGTCGTAAGCACTTAGGTTAGGTTTCGTTTTATAATGTAGGATTTGTTAAGCCATCTTTTACATGAGTCCCTACACTCATTTGGTTTACGAAACCTCATCCTATCCGATCTTCCAATTTAGGTCCGGTTTATTAACATAGTTACCTATATTAGGTACCGTTTGATTTCCGTGATCCCTCTAGCTTTGCTTGGTTGTTAGTCAAGACTTCTAAGCATCCTCAAGTGAGTACATAGTCCCCTCTTTTACTGTTTTCAAATGTTTTGGGGGTGGAACACATGTGCCTACTTGTTACTTTCATGTTTTACGTGCTTTTATATCATATGCTTGCTATGTTCATTAGTACGTATATAGTACATGATTTCATTATGTTTTGCTATGTATGTTCTCTTAGCATGCTAGCACATTGATTTTTATTTATTACATTTTGTTGCATATGTTCTTCCAGCATATGGACACATTGTTTTACATTTTGAATTGTTTGAACCGTTGAAATTGTTTGGTCTATGTGAGCCGTTTGAATCTGATTGATTGTGTGAACCGTTTGAATTTGATTGATTGTGTGAACCGTTTGAATCTGATTGATTGTGTGAACCGTTTGAATCTGATTGATTATGTGAACCGTTTGGTACTGTTTGAACCGTTGGGTTAGGGAAGTGATTAGGTAACGGGGCGGGTGTAATGTCTTAAAAGCATGGTGGATACGCCGCTGGTACTTCCTATATATAAGTGATTTTAACACATTATATATCGTTGCGTTATCTAGATCGCTTGGGCAAGGTTATCAAAAAAAGTTATATTACAAGATTTTTCTAATGATATAAACCATACGAGTTTTATTAACGAGTTTTTACGAGATGTTTTACAATTTGATTTAATAAAATAAATGTTTTGGGTTAAGAATCATGGCTACGAGATTTTATAAAGTATAACCAACTTGATTTGAGTTGGTTAGTTATGTCGCAATACTATACTTTTCAAAACAAGGTTTTTAATTAGGTATTGCAACATGTAAACTAGCCATGGATCAGACAGTCACATAAAACCTATGTACTCGCCGGCATTTTTATGCTGGCGTATTTTCACATGTATTTCAGGTACCATAGTTGGTGATGTTTGATGATGATATTGATGCATACTCACATAGGAACGGACGAGGCCTTAGTGACTTAATAACAATGAAAGTCTATTTGTTCATGTTTTGTTTCTAATTTCAATGTAATGTAATATATTTAATTCAATAAAACAAAACTTCAATCCATGTGTTATGAAACAATGATTCTGTTACAACACTCCCCGAGGTTTCCGCCACGATTTGTTGTTTTACGTGGTCGGGGTGTGACGGCAATAATGATAAACAAAAGTCCAGACAGTCTCTATCAAGGGTTGGATTGTATCTCAAATATCCAATTTTCTCACATGGTCAACTATATGTTGCATTGTCAAGAGTAAAAAGCAGAGCCGATGTCAAGTTACTTATACTACATAACGATGGAAATGTTACAAACAAGACAAACACTATGCTTTACAGGGAACTATTTACTAAAATTAGAATGATTTGTTATTTGTTTCTTCTAATGTGTTTGCTTTTTAAACGATCTTATATTTCAACAAATAATATTATTTTCATTTTTGAAACCGCGTGTTAACGCGGGTAATAACCTAGTAAGCGTAATAAAAGAAACGGGTAATTATTTAGAATAATTATGGAGAGCCAGATTAATATTACCTATATATTAAAATTAGAGTGGAATGAATAGTAACATCACTAACAGATGAGAAAATGGTATCGGGTACCGGTACCGGTACCAAATTTACCAAACCGGTGTATTTTTGGTACCGGTTCGGCACCGGTATTCACCGGTTTTTACCCTCAAATACCGGTTTCCTACTAGTACCAACCGGTACCGAACCGTACCAGGTATATTCGGCACCGGTACCCACTTTTAGGGATTTCGGTAACGGTATTTTCTGTACCGGTTGGTGCTGAGTTCATCAAATCCTGTAGCAACGCAGCAATGCAAGTAATTGCACCGTTTAGATTACTTTTCATACACACAGTAAGTAAACTGTATTTCGTTTGAATGAGGTTTTATATACACAACAACTTATTTTGCTTTCTTTTTTGTCTTTTTCTATAATGAATAAATTGTAGCATGTAAAATTAACTTGGATATTTAGAATGTTGATGAGTAAATCGTATCAAATCCTGTAATCAAACCGGTATCGTATTGGTACCAAATTTACTATACCAAATCATTTTCGGTACCAATTTGGTACCCACCTTTTGGCGTTTTCAGAATCGTTACTTTCGGTTCGACACCGGTCTAGCACCATACCTGTATTTATTGATTTTACCTTCAAATACGATACCGTATTGTACCGGGCATTTTCGGTGCTGGTATCTAATTTCGATGATTTTCCGGATCGGTACTTTCGGTTCCGTTACCGGTACCGAGCTCATCCATATTTTAACGTGTTAGCACTGTAATAACATAAATGAAAACAACCGAATTTCCAACGTGTAGGACGTGTGGGTCCTATTATTATATATTAAGTTATTTAAAATCGTTTTTTAGGACGAAGTGACTATCCCTACCACGTCATTTTTATTTATGTTTTGTTATTCGGTATCTGCTTGCCGTTGCTGACACGCCTTTTGTAGTCATTGGGCCCCCGCCGCAACGCGCGGGTGGAAAATCAACTAGTTATAATTAATTTGTTAATTATAATTAATATTAGACAATTAAAAGGAAAGAGATAATTGTTATAATTATAAGATAATTATGTGGAGTTGTGATTAGAATACAATTCTAGTCTTGATTTTAAAATTAAAGATATATAAGAAAGATTTTGTCAAATTAAATTCCACAAATCCTTTTTGAATTCAGGGATAGAATTCTTATTAAATTGATATATGTCTCCATTCCAAATAGAATTTTCTAATGATCTTGAATTGCCATCGTCAAAAAGTAACTTTGGAATTCTAAAAGCGATATAATTCTTATTAAATTGATATATCTTCATTCCAAATAGAATTTTCTAATAATCTTGAATTGCCATCGTCAAAAAGTAAGAACCAAGAAAAAGAATGCTCTGACGCAACAACTTGTTCTTATTTGCAATATTTCAAAGGTAAGTAAAGCTTTCAACTTTACTTTCTTAAGATTAAGGTTTTGTTTGAATTCGTTTCAAACGAACAAATCGAATTTCATGGTTAATGATCATTTAGCGAGATCGTTCGTTGAACCAAGGTGTCTTACTTGGTAGTCACGATTCTTTAATATTTTATTTAACCTTTTTTGATTGTAACGAGATCACTGGTGGAATCGGTTTACAACCGAACCTCGTGTACATGTTTCCGTTACGTTCAGTTTGCTTGACAAATTGACAAATTATTTTCTAAAAGTTACACAAAAATTCCAACATTTTGGAGGCTCAAGCCTGGATTACTTGTATTATAGGTCTGGCCCTGGATATACCAAATGTTTACTTAATATCAGTAACTAAAGAGTTGAGATTTTTTTTATGTTGAATAAATTTAAATACCTTGAGTACATATTGTCGCAACCCCCGACCCCTACCCGGGAGCGGGCGCCGTGAGATACAGATCAGTGGTATCGGTGTTTATTAATTTAGCAGCGGAAATGACACATTAGAACCGTAGTTAGGAAATATTTTATCAGAGTTAAACACCAAACTTTTTATAACAAATCATTGGGATAAAATCCAAGTTCATTTGATAATACATTTGTAGGGATAAACTCTAATTATTGAAAACAAAACGCCTTTTTATTTAGGTAACTTTTATAGCCACTTTTCCAAGCCTTTAGTGCTCTCCAGCTGGCTTTTATTGGCTTTCACATTGTGTTACCTAAAACACGTTTCTAAAAACATTTTATAAGCAAGAAATACTGGCAAGTACATTCCATTTTGTAAAGCATCAGTTGTTACACATTACAGTATTAAGGGCGATTATAATGTTTATATCTACACAATTACTCGTTCAATACGTGTCACTCGACGGATCTGTGACTATGGTCATATCACACATTGGATACCCGTGCCCAATTGTGAAGGTTATCAAGTACTGTATACAGACCCCATAATACTGGCAGCAATTGTAGAATTACAAAGACATAATCACTGTAATTGTGTTTGAAAACATTTGAAGTTTTGGTAATACAATTTGACTCACAAAAAGTGTTTATAAAAGAAGAATGTACTCACATTGTTGTCTTAGGTGATACTATTATAGCTTCCTGGTGATTCTCCTGGTTATTATCTATTAAAATTAAACAATGCACAAGTGTTAGTAAAGTAACCCAAATCACATTAACCGTACAACTCAAGACAGAACTCCAATGACTGAGTCAGGCAGAGCCTTGACATGCATTTTGGAGTCCTAGATCAATCGGGTGTAACACGAGACAGAACTCTAACGACTGAGTCAGGCAGAGCCTTAACATGCGTTATGGAGCCCTAAATCGATTGTGTATGGTAATAGCCGGGTTATAATACTTACAACGAGGCAGAGCTTCACTTTATAGGGGTATAATACCCGAGTATAATAATTGTCTACAGAAGTTTGAGAGAGATTTTGGAAATGAATGGTGACCAAATGAGGCTGAAGCCTCTATTTATAGGGCTGCCCGAGGGCGGCTCGCGGCCCGCGAAGCCCTTCTCTCATTCTTTCGTGGCCCGCGACTAGGGTAGACTAGGCTCTAGCTTGGTTGAGTCAGGGGTGTAGGATTAACACGCTTCAGGACACGTGGCGCAATGCCTTGTCCGACAAACAAAGCCACTCGTGGCCCACGAGGACTTTAGCCAAGGGGGTCAAGCCCCGCAAGCGACTCCCAGATTTTGTTTTTCTTGTTTTTTTATATATATAAGGGTATTCTGGGTCCGTTTTTTGTATGCGAAGTATATAAGGAATGTTTAGGGTCACGTTAAGGGTCTTAGGAGGGTTGTTATATCCTCCCCACCTTGTTTTAGATCTCGTCCTCGAGGTCTACTGGAACAGGTGTGGGAATTTCTTTGCATTTCTGATTCGAGCTCCCAAGTGTATTCTGGTCCTCTCTTGGAATCCCATTTCACTTTGACCAGAACTAGTCTCTTGTGTTTGAGATTCTTGATCTTTCTATCTTCAATCTGAATGGGTTTCTCGATAAACTTAAGTTTCTCATTTACCTCTATGTCCTTAAGAGGTATCACTAATGATTCGTCTGCTAAGCATTTCTTGAGATTACATACATGAAACACATCGTGTATTTTTGCCATTTCCTCTGGCAGTTGTAGCTGATAGGCTACAGGTCCTATTCATCTAATAATCTCAAAAGGTCCAACATACCTGGGGCTTAGCTTTACTCTTTTAACGAATCTGACTACTCCTTTCCATGGATAAACTTTTAACAATACTTTATCTCCTACTTGAAATTCTAAAGGTTTTCGTCTGTTGTCTGCATAACTCTTTTGACGATCTCGTGCTGCTTTTAGTCTGTCATTGACTTGAATTATCTTATCTGTTGTTTCTTGCACTATCTCAAGTCCAGATAATTGGTTTTCTCCATTTTCTTCCCAACAGACTGGAGTTCGGCACTTTCGTCCATAAAGTGCTTCAAATGGTGACACATTAATGCTAGTATGATAGCTGTTATTGTAGGAAAATTCTATTAATGGTAAATGGTCATCCCAATTTCCTCCGAAATCAATTACACAGGCTCTAAGCATATCTTCCATTGTTTGTATTGTCCTTTCACTTTGTTCGTCCGTTTGAGGATGATAAGTTGTGCTTAGATTTAACCTGGTTCCCGTTGCTTTTTGGAAACTTGTCAAAAAATGAGAAGTAAAATGGATATCTCTATCAGATACGATAGATAAAGGAATTCCATGTAATGAAACTATTTCATTTACATATAGCTTGGCTAACTGTTCCTTATTGAATTTTCCTTCATTGGTAAGAAATGAGTAGATTTGGTCAATCTGTCAACAATCACCCATATTGTATCATTTCCTTTTCTTGTCTTGGGTAATTTGGTAACAAAGTCCATTGTTATCAATTCTTATTTCCATATTGGCATCTCTAGTTGTTGCAATAATCCTGAGGGTTTCTGATGCTCAGCTTTAACTTGTGATCAGGTTAAACATTTAGCAACATAGTTTGCTATATCCTTTTTCATTCCTATCCACCAGAAATTCTTTCTTAGATCTTGATACATCTTATCACTTCCGGGGTGTATTGTATACTTAGACTTATGAGCTTCTTCTAGAATTCTGTGGAGTAGGTTTCCTTGTTTAGGTATCCACATCCTTTTCTTATGGAACTTCCAAATTCCATCTGTTCCTTGTTCTAATTCTTTAATCATTCCTTTTAAACCTTCAGCATCGTCCTTGAATGCTATTTCCCGTACCTCTCTAATTTGATCATTTAAATCTACTTGTAGATTTAACCTGAGAGAACGTACTCATTTCGGCTTTTCATGATACTTTTGACTTAAACCATCAGCTACTACATTTGCTTTCCCAACATGGAATTGAATATCACAATCATAATCACTAAGAACTTCCATCCAACGTCACTGTCTCATATTTAATTGTTTTTGCCAAAAAATGTACCTGAAACTCTTATGATCGATGAAGACAACAAATTTATTTCCATATAAATAGTGTCTCCAAATCTTAAGGGAAAAAACTATGGCTCCAAATTATAGATCATGGGTTGTATAATTCTCTTCATGTTTCTTAAGTTGTCTAGAGGCATAAGCTATAACCTTTTGACGTTGCATCAACACACATCCATATCCTAACTTAGATGCATCACAATAGACTATAAAGTCTTCAGTTCCTTCTTGTAATGCGAGTATGGGTGCGTTGGTTAACCTTTGCTTAAGAATCTTAAAAGCTTCTTCTTGTTTTGGTCCCCATTCAAACTTAACTGATTTGCATGTCAGTTTGGTTAATGGAATGGCTATTCTAGAGAAATATCAGATAAACCGTCTATAATATCTTGCCAGTCCAAGAAAAGTTCGTACTTCTATTGGCGAATCAGGGACTTTCCACTTATTAATCGTCTTGATCTTTGTGGGATCCACTTGAATTCCTTCATGATTAAGCAGATATCCAATGAATTGCACTTCTTGTAACCAAAATTCACATTTTGAGAATTTAGCATAAAGCTTTTCTTTTCTCAACAATGTTAGAAGTGTATGCAGATGAGCTGCATGTTCCTCTTTACTCTTAGAGTAAATTAGAATATCATCTATAAAAACAATTATGAATTTATCCAGGTATGGTTTACATATCCTGTTCATCATGTCCATAAATGCGGCTGGGGCGTAGGTTAAAACAAATGGCATGACGATAAATTCATAATGACCGTACCTTGTTCTGAAAGCAGTTTTAGGAATGTCCTCTTCCTGTACTTTCAGTTGATGATATCATGAGCGTAAATCGATCTTAGAAAAGAATCGAGCTCCTTGAAGTTGATCGAACAGATCATCGATTCTCGGTAGTGAGTACCGATTCTTAATTGTAACCTTGTTCAATTCTCGGTAATCAATGCACATACGCATCGATTCGTCTTTCTTTTTAATAAACAACACCGGTGCTCCCCATGGTGATGAACTTGGTTGTATAAAACCTTTGTCAAGAAGTTCGTCCAATTGTTTCTTCAGTTCCTGCATCTCCATTAGTGCTAATCGATATGGTGCTTTTGCAATTGGTGCCGTTCCTGGTATTAGGTGAATCCTAAATTCAACCTCTCTATGAGGCGGTAATCCAGGTAACTCTTCTGGAAAGACGTCTGAAAATTTGGATATCACAGTGATATCTTTTAATTCTTTTCCTTTAATATTAATGATTACAGAAATCATATATACTAATCATCCTTTCCTTTCATAGCTTGCAACTTTCATCACAGTGAAGAATTTTGTCGATTTGGTTGGCTTATCTCCTTTAATTGTGATCTTTTCACCACTCTGTGTACTCACTTGTATTGACTTTTGATCACATAAAATACTGGCACGATTGGCTACCAACCAATCAATTCCTAATACAACATCGAATCCGGCTAGATTCATTGGATAAAGGTTAGCTGAAAAGTTATGATTCAAAATTTATATTCTTGCTCCCTGCAAGGTTTCCCTTATCTTAATGGATTCTCCGCTTGCTGTCTCTACCAGACAATCTTGTTGAAGTTTGGCTAAGGTTGGCACTATCCTAGCATATTCAAAGAATATGGTAGTGTAACCTTTGCAGTCTATCCCAGTCATTTTAAAATTTAGGAACTTATTGGCAACTTGTTCCTTTTCATTAGGAAGACATAATTTTCTTTCAACCATTTCCTTAAAGTTGATCCATTCCATATTATAAACTCTGTCACTTCCCCTAGAATGGAGAATAGTATTCCACCATTCTAAGGTTGCATTTTTGAAAAGATTAGAAGCAAACATAATTTTATCTCCGTATGCACATTTACTTATCTTAATGACTGCTTCTGTCTTTTCTATCCAACGTAAGGCTGCAATGGCTCCTTCATTGCCTGAGAATTCTATTGGTTTGCATGCCAAGAATTCTTTATAAGAACAACCGTAAGAGACGGTTCTTCTTCTTTTAGGAATTGGAGCTTGGATTATAGGTCAGTTATTATTGTTCACACTGTGACTTGGCTCAGTGTGTTGGCGTTTACTTCCGTTTGCAGATTTATTATTTTCTGCTTCTTTAACAGTCTTGATAATATAGGGCATAGCATCTATAATTCCTTGTGCTACTATATGTTGGATGACATTGTTATCTATATGGTTTTCGTTATTCTCATTATTCTGGTTTTCCTGATTTACTTCGTTGTCCATCTGAATTGTGAACATTTATCAAGTATTAATTATTACAGAATAAATTTAGCACAAATATTTATACACAATCACACAAACAAATTGATCAAAAACGTCGATCATTGCGACTTTTACTCTTTCTATATATATATATATATATATGCATCGGTTACATACTACAACTGGAAAATAAAATATACTAGTAGTTATGCATCCGTATCTATTTTAGTCTATCTAGTCTCGTTTTTTTTATCAAAATACAAAATTACACATATATCTAGGCATTTTCTAAGTATCATGTATCCAATCATGTATATCGCGCTCGACATGCTTCCACAAAAGCTTCTCTCCTATTTGACGAATTCTATCTCCTTCTTCCACTAATTCGTCACCATATGAGCGAAGTTCTTCCAAATTTTCTTGGCTCATAGGTGGCATGGGTGCTGGTACTGGATTAGGGTGTCGAGGGATAGGGTGTCCATAAGGGTATGGATTGTGTGTCACACTCTGCGTCCACCAGTCGCTGTTCCAAAAGGGGTCTAAAGGGTTAAGGTCAGTGTGCTGAGCTATAGGGTTTGGTGGGGGAATTCTAGGAATCTCATAGGGATCTACATCTGGAATTGGAAACTGGTCTTCCTGGTCGGGTCCTAGCATTTGTTGGTCTGGGAATAAAGGCAACAGTGGCGGTTCAGCTATTTGGTTTAGGTTAGCGTCTACTGCTGTAGTAGCTAGCATATGGAAATCTGCCAACTGTCTATCTAGTTCCTCTTACAAAGGTGGCCTATTGACTGTTTCTTGAGTCTGTGCATTCGCTTCCCTATTGTCTCTAACTATCGCTCTCTGTTGTTGTAATTTCTTCATTCTTTTTCTTCTCTCATGTGCTCCTCTATTAAACCAACCACGTCATTTTTATTTATGTTTTGATATTCGGTATCTGCTTGCCATTGTTGACACGCCTTATGTACTCATTGGGTCCCCGCCGCAATGCGCGGGCGGAAAATCAACTAGTTATAATTAATTTGTTAATTATAATTAATATTAGATAATTAAAAGGAAAGAGATAATTGTTATAATTATAAGATAATTATGTGGAGTTGTGATTAGAATATAATTCTAGTCTTGATTTTAAAATTAAAGATATATAAGAAAGATTTTGTCAAATTAAATTCCACAAATCCTTTTTGAATTCAGGGATAGAATTCTTATTAAATTGATATATATCTCCATTCCAAATAGAATTTTCTAATGATCTTGAATTGCCATCGTCAAAAAGTAACATTGTAATTCTAGAAGGGATAGAATTCTTATTAAATTGATATATCTTTATTCCAAATAGAATTTTCTAATGATCTTGAATTGCCATTGTTAAAAAGTAAGAACCAAGAAAAAGAATGCTCTGACGCAACAATTTGTCCTTATTTGCAATATTTCAAAGGTAAGTAAAGCTTTCAACTTTACTTTCTTAAGATTAAGGTTTCGTTTGAATTCGTTTCAAACGAATAAATCGAATTTCGTGGTTAATGATCATTTAGCGAGATCGTTCGTTGAACCAAGGTGTCTTACTTGGTAGTCACGATTCTTTAATATTTTATTTAACCTTTTTTGATTGTAACGAGATCACTGGTGGAATCGGTTTACAACCGAACCTCGTGTACATGTTTCCGCTACGTTCAGTTTGCTTGACAAATTGACTAAAATTATTTTCTAAAATTTACACAAAAATTCCAACATTTTGGAGGCTCAAGCCTGGATTACTTGTATTATAGATCTGGCCCTGGATATACCAAATGTTTACTTAATATCAGTAACTAAAGAGTTGAGATTTTTTTCATGTTGAATAAATTTAAATACCTTGAGTACATATTGTCGCAACCCCCGACCCCTACCCGGGAGCGGGCGCCGTGAGATACAGATCAGTGGTATCGGTGTTTATTAATTTAGCAGCGGAAATGAGACATTAGAACCGTAGTTAGGAAATATTTTTATCAGAGTTAAACACCAAACTTTTTATAACAAATCATTGGGATAAAATCCAAGTTCATTTGATAATACATTTGTAGGGATAAATCCTAATTATTGAAAACAAAATGCCTTTTTATTTTGGTAACTTTTATAGCCACTTTTCCAAGCCTTCAGTGCTCTCTAGCTGGCTTTTATTGGCTTTCACATTGTGTTACCTAAAACACGTTTCTAAAAACATTTTATCAGCAAGAAATACTGGCAAGTACATTCCATTTTGTAAAGCATCAGTTGTTACACATTACAGTATTAAGGGCGATTACAATGTTTATTTCTACACAATTACTCGTTCAATACGTGTCACTCAACGGATCTGTGAGTATGGTCATATCACACATTGGATACCCGTGCCCAATTTTGAAGGTTATCAAGTACTGTATACAGACCCCATAATACGGGCAGCAATTGTAGAATTACAAAGACTTAATCACTGTAGTTGTATTTGAAAACATTTGAAGTTTTGGTAAAACAGTTTGACTCACAAAAAGTGTTTATAAAGAAGAATGTACTCACATTGTTGACTTAGGGGATACTACTATAGCTTCCTGGTGATTCTCCTGTTTATTATCTATTAAAATTTAAACAATGCATAAGTGTTAGTAAAATAACCCAAATCACATTAAGCGTACAAATCGAGACAGAACTCCAATGACTGAGTCAGACAGAGCCTTGACATGCATTACGGAGTCCTAGATCAATCGGGTGAAACACGAGATAGAACTCCAACGACTGAGTCAGGCAGAGCCTTGACATGCGTTACGGAGCCCTAAATCGATCGTGTAGGGTAATAGCAGGGTTATAATACTTACAACGAGGCAGAGCTTTGCTTTGTAGGGGTATAATACCCGAGTATAATAATTGCCTACAGAAGTTTGAGAGAGATTTTGGAAATGAACGGTGACTAAATGAGGCTGAAGCCTCTATTTATAGGGTTGGCCGAGGGCAGCTCGCGGCCTGCGAAGCCCTTCTCTCATTCTTTCGCGGTCCACGACAAGGGTAGACTAAGCTTTAGCTTGGTTGAGTTAGGGATGTAGGCTTGACATGCTTCGGAACACGTGGCGCAATGCCTTGTCCGACAAACAAAGCCACTCGTGGCCCACGAGGACTTTAGCCAAGGGGGCCGCGCCCAGCGAGCGACTCCCAGATTTTGTTTTTCTTGTTTTTTTATAAATATAAGGGTATTCTTGTTCCGTTTTTTCGTATACGGGGTATATAAGGAATGTTTAGGGTCATGTTAAGGGTCTTAGGAGGGTTGTTATATCCTCCCCACCTTGTTTAAGATCTCGTCTGTCACACCCCGACCACGTAGAACATACAAAACGTGGCGGAAACGTCGGGGAGTGTTGTAACAGAATTAATTGTTTCAAATCCATGGCAATTGAAGTTTCGTTTTATTGATTAAAGTGTTACAATGTCTTATCAAACTAGGAAATACAACATAATTAACTAGTCTTGCATCTTTTATTGTCACTAAAGCCCAAGTCTGCCTATATGTATCTTGATCATCTTATGCAACAGTTCCTGAAAACACATGTGAAAATAGGTACGTCAGCATAAAAATGCCTGTGAGATACATAGGTTTTGTGAAAATAGGTTCCATGACTTATGTTTTGAGAAAATGTTTAGTCATGAACCTTGTAATTTGCTTTGTTTTGTAAATCATTTGAAAAACAATGAGTTCAGATGATATGTATAAAATAAGTGAATAATGTATGGTTACATGAATAACCATAGTAAAATGGGTATGTATAAGATAAGTTGTTTGTAAAACAATGTCTTGTGAAAAGTATGTTATTTGTATAAAATGTTATATGTCTCAAACTGAAATGATTCAAATAACGCTACGATATGTAATACCATACAAACACTTATATATAGGAAGTACCAGCGGCGTATCCACCATGCTTATATCATATTACACACCCATCGTTACTTAATCACTTAATCAAACCAAACCAATGTAAGAAGTCTATGTTTAAATCAATTGTCAAATGTATTGGGTAATATGTCAAAGTATTCATGTCAAGATGTAAATCATATCAAAATGTCTATGTCAAATATCCATGTCAAATGTCTATGTCAAGATGTCGTGTATGGCAAGTGAAATGTCTCAACTAAACCATATGCACAAAAACAAAGTATTGAAGTAAATCTTGGTTTAAATCAAAGTTATGTTTTGTGGGAAATGCATGATCAAATGTCAATCATGTTAAAATGTCTATGCCGAAATGTCTATGTCAAAAGTCTATGTCAAAATGTCATGTAAAACGATGTACTAAGTAATGCACACAATTGGGCACACCTAGCATGAAATGTCATAAAATCATGTACTATAATGTACTAACGAACATAGCAGTATATGATGTTAAAACAGGAAAGCATGAAAGTAACGAGTAGGCACATGTGTTCCACCCCAAAACAGTTTGGAAAACAGTAAAAGAGGGGTCTATGTACTCACTTGAGATTGCTCAGTAGTCCTTGAGTAACAACCAAACAATGCTAGAGATCGCGGATATCAAACGGCACCTAGTATAGGTAGCTACATAAATAAACCGGACCTAAATCGGAAGATCGGGTAGCATTAGGGTTTGTAAACCAAACGAGTGTAGAGACTCGTGTCATTTGGTTTAACAAAGCCTACATACTAAATGAAACTTAACCTAAGTGATTTCGACCCATTACGACCCGTTTAGGTAGCTTATGCTACTTTAACGCGTCGTTCGCGTGAAACGCGTTCGGACCGCCTAACTAGCCCTATGACAAGTGTTATATGCCTAAACATATTACATAATCAGTTATGTGACAAAGGTTTAGGTTACATATGCTTAATTACCAATTATACATGAAAAGGGTATTCTGGTAATTTACCTAAGGCATATAAACTACCTATCATACAACTACTTAAACGATGTGACCATAGGGTATAACCTCGGAAGGTTATTCCCTACCTACTATGGTCACCTAATGTGTTTGGTCGGATCCTAATGATCGACCAAACTGGGTCGGGTTCGAGGTATAAGCGATTCATTAGATCGCTTACCCTACGACCCTAGACAACGTGGTAATCAGTGGGCATAGTCCCAAGGGACTATGACCAACGTGATTACACTCACGTTGCGAAGTTCAAACGAACTTCGCATTGACCATTACTGGTCAACGCTGAAAGTCAAACAAAGTTTGACTTTCTGACTCGAAAAGCAGTAAAATAAGGAAAAGAACGAAAGAATACTTACGAAGGGTCCCCGAATGCTAAACTCGATTCAAAAATCTCAGGTATGAAACAAATGTTTCAACTTAGAGTTTCTCAAATCAAGTTTCTAGTGATTTTAGCAATGGGGGGTATGGGGTATTTATAGGAATACCCAAACCGTTAAGATCGTTTCATGGAAGACGTGCCTTAATCCCATCCGTACATGTGTTGAAAAGTTATGGTGTTTAGGTGTTTAAATTCCATCCATACATGTGTTGCAAAGTTATGGTGTTTAGGTGTTTAAATTCCATCCATACATGTGTTGCAAAGTTATGGTGCCAAAATTCCATCCTTATCCGCTGACTAAGCAAGTTTAGAATGTGTGGTTGTGAATTAAACAACGGCTGCTAATACATCGAATCTGGTCCCGAATGCGAAAAACGAACCAAATGACGCGACGAATGGATTTTTCATATGGCGAACACTAAAATAAAATATTTTAGTGCTTACATAAATTTTTGGATGTCCGGATGTATTCAGAACGTAAGTTATGCGCGAAAATGCAAACTGGTGCACTTTTTTGACACTTTTAGTCCCTGAATGACCCAAAAGTTTATTTTAGCACACCGAACCCCTCAAAGCCTATTTCTAAGCTATGTAAAGGATATTTATGGTGTGTTTAACTTATGGTCATGTTCCGGAATGTCTGTTACAGTTCAAATTGGCATACTTTCGCAGTTTGTCAACTTTAGTCCCTGTAAGCGATTAAACTTGATTTCACCACACCAAACCTTCCAAAACTTATATATAAGTTATGTAAAGGTTATTCAAGGTATGTTAAGCCTATTTCACTATTCCGGAGTGTTCGTTGGATTAAACTGGTTATATTTACGCATTAGTGCGCGTATAACCTTCCAGAAAGCGATTTAGAGTTTGAAATCGAACAAGAGTTGATATGTGCAAAAGATACACATATTTATACAAGTCCAAAGTATGAAATACAATATTTCATTGGTTTGGCATTTGTTTGATGGTTGAAATGACACAGGTGTTACAGTCTCCCCTACTTTAGGAAATTTCGTCCCGAAATTAATTCGTAGGAGTCTATTTGTGACTTTGTGTTAAATAACCATCAAAGATGAACAAGACGTAATCCTGTAATTTCTCTTTAACGAACATTTTTCAGAAATGAAAAATGAACAGAGTTATTTTCAACAGGCATTCTTTTGAAACAAAAATGAACAGAATAGTCATTTTCCACAACATCTTCAGAAACAAAAATGAACAGAATAGTCATTTTACATCTTCAGAAACAAAGATGAACAGAATAGTCATTTTACATCTTCAGAAACAAAAATGAACAGAATAGTCATTTTACATCCTCAGAAACAAAAATGAACAGAATAGTCATTTTACATCTTCAGAAACAAAAATGAACAGAATAGTCATTTTACATCTTCAGAAACAAAAATGAACGGAATAGTCATTTTACATCTTCAGAAACAAAAATGAACGGAATAGTCATTTTACATCTTCAGAAACAAAAATGAACGGAATAGTCATTTTACATCTTCAGAAACAAAAATGAACGGAATAGTCATTTTACATCTTCAGAAACAAAAATGAACGGAATAGTCATTTTACATCTTCAGAAACAAAAATGAACGGAATAGTCATTTTACATCTTTAGAAACAAAAATGAACGGAATAGACTCTAGACACATGACAAAATTCACTGTGGTTTCTGTGCACTGAATTTCATAATTATGTATGCATCCATAATTACGCAATTCCTTGCATAGTCCGCACAATTTGTCTGAAATGTGAAGGGGAGGAAAAATCAAACCTGATGATGAGTGTGACTAAACTACCATAGGGTCCTTTTAATTAGATCGACAAGGGATCTTTTTAAATTAGGCCACCAAGGAGTCCTTTCAGCTATATCATCACATGATATTCCTAACCAGATTTTTGGATCAATCTGTTTACCTAGACCTCTCAGGGTCTAATTATGGAATGGTATAATATAATCCAAGGGTCTTTACTGTTACGTACAAGCCCGTTGAGGATTTAGTATAGCACCCAAAGATATGGAAGATTCTACGAGGATTTGGATGACAAGAATTTGGATCACACAATAATATAAAAAGGAACACATAAGCACATAATCACATAGTTGTTTAATTTGTTTATTAATTTGTTATATTTGGACGCGGATACTTAAAGTACACCAGGAATCCAATTCGTGGATTTCATTTGGTACTTTAATCATTTCAAGAATCCATCCATGAAGATAGGATGATCTACCAAAAATTCGATTTTCGTTTTTCAAGAAAACGCAATATTCGAATTAAGGTACACAGTAATTTAGGACATACGGAAATACCCTTGGGTACCCTATTAAAAATTTATAGTGGTACTTGGGGTATTCGTACAGAATTATAACTTTTATCTTGTACTTCGTTTCATTGCAAGAGACGGGTACTTGGGATCTTTACGCAAGAGATTGTAAAATGGAAGAATTTTGGGGGTAGTTTGCCTTTCAAGTAATACGATTCCTTGATTGTCGGTATTATAGGGGATATGTTGTTTATGCATACAACCACATAATATACATTGTAATGTAAATAAAAAGATTTATTTATTAACAATGATAACAACTGTTTCATGGACCTTGACAACAAAAGAAAATAATACATAAGATATGATTATTTCTAAAGAGTGTTGTCTTCTAGTCGATCAGATGCTCATCTCTGTGTTGGATTAGCATTTGCAAGATTTGGGCAATTTCTTCGGAAATGTCCCATCTTACCACACTTGTTGCAAGAACCTGGCGGAAAGCGAGCTCGAGCAGGTTTGTTGTCGGCTTGATTCGGTGCAATTGCTGCAACGCAAACTTTTGCCATATGACCTTTAAGTCCACAAATTTGGCATTCGCGGCACTTCACATTAGCATGATGATGTAGGCCACATCGGTTGCACAAGGGTGAAGTTCCATTGTATGGCTTCCTAGTACGGGGTTGAGCTGGTTGGTTGGGGACGGCTTGACCATTGTGAGCGACCATGGCGAAGTTCTGAGAAGCCTTTTGCTTCTTTGACCGCTCAAGGGATCCAGTCTGCTCATCCATGGTCTTTGATTCCTCGATTGGTTTCGATTCCTCGACTGGTTTCTTGTCACCCTTCCGGAAAAGCTTACGTTTCCTGATCTGAGATTCAGTCAGAGTTGCAGATAGCTCAATGGCCTGCCTAACCGTAGTGGGGTTACTACCAGTAACAATGTCTTGAACTGAGTCAGGGAGACCATCAATGTATTTTTCGATCGCCTTATCCAAAGGCGTAACCATGGTAGGACACAACAGGCTCAGCTCCTCATATCGATCAGTGTATGCTCGATGTTCGCCGCTGTCTTGCTTAAGGTCATCGAATTCCCTTTCCAATGCCCTGATCTCGTGACGAGGACAGAATTCCTTCATCATCAGTGCTCGAAGTTCTTCCCAAGTTTGGGCCAGTGCCACTTCGGCACCCCTATCTCTCACCACACCGTTCCACCACGTCAAAGCTCGTTTCTCAAAGACACTAGATGCGAAATCTACCTTTCGCTCATTTGGACATTGTACATGCCTGAAGGTGCTCTATAGACTCTCGAACCATTGCAGAAGTGCTGTCGCTCCTTGAGACCCAGAAAACTTTGATGGCTTGGCCGAGTTGAACGTCTTGAAGTTGCAGAGGGCATTATTGTTGTTGATAGCTTGGTAACATTGAGCAACGACGTTCGGGATTGCAGCAGTCATTTGCTGTGTAATGACAGCTGCCAGCTCATCAATAGATACCGGGTTTTCGCGTCGTGGAGGCATTCTAAAAGAGGAAACATGAAAGGAAACGAGTGAGAGAATTAGACGAAATGAATGAGATGAAGCAAATCTGATGAAAGCAAGGGTAGTGGTCATTTGTTTGTTACTACAAAGCAACAAACGACCTCGGTGAATAATCAAAGTAAATCGGTCAAAAAAATAATGTATCGCGAAGACATGCTCGCCTATAAGTGAACACTCATCCCAAGAATTCCCAGGTAAGCACAACTGGTCTCGCGTCTGGTTGAGATGTATACGAAGTGCTTGCCTAGACAGAAAACTCAGAATACAGGCATTCACCCTTCCAGTTTGCACGTGTTCACATTATTTAAAACCCAAAACCTTGACGAGATTTTGAAAATTCAAAGGGGTTCGAAACCATATAACAGAGGGTTCAAAACCTAGTAATCAATCATCCTAGAACAGATGATTAGTTTTCAAAGCGGTTTTGAAATTTATGTTCTTGTTGTGGTCGTCGCCTAAGGATAGGTGACGGTATTGTTTTATGACTAAACGCAAGTAAACTCGCGTTAGGGTCCTAAGAAAGTTATAGACTAGGTCAAAGCATTACTAATAACCTAATTCCCTATAACCATTGGCTCTGATACCATCTTTTCTGTCACACCCCGACCACGTAGAACATACAAAACGTGGCGGAAACGTCGGGGAGTGTTGTAACAGAATTAATTGTTTCAAATCCATGGCAATTGAAGTTTCGTTTTATTGATTAAAGTGTTACAATGTCTTATCAAACTAGGAAATACAACATAATTAACTAGTCTTGCATCTTTTATTGTCACTAAAGCCCAAGTCTGCCTATATGTATCTTGATCATCTTATGCAACAGTTCCTGAAAACACATGTGAAAATAGGTACGTCAGCATAAAAATGCCTGTGAGATACATAGGTTTTGTGAAAATAGGTTCCATGACTTATGTTTTGATAAAATGTTTAGTCATGAACCTTGTAATTTGCTTTGTTTTGTAAATCATTTGAAAAACAATGAGTTCAGATGATATGTATAAAATAAGTGAATAATGTATGGTTACATGAATAACCATAGTAAAATGGGTATGTATAAGATAAGTTGTTTGTAAAACAATGTCTTGTGAAAAGTATGTTATTTGTATAAAATGTTATATGTCTCAAACTGAAATGATTCAAATAACGCTACGATATGTAATACCATACAAACACTTATATATAGGAAGTACCAGCGGCGTATCCACCATGCTTGTATCATATTACACACCCATCGTTACTTAATCACTTAATCAAACCAAACCAATGTAAGAAGTCTATGTTTAAATCAATTGTCAAATGTATTGGGTAATATGTCAAAGTATTCATGTCAAGATGTAAATCATATCAAAATGTCTATGTCAAATATCCATGTCAAATGTCTATGTCAAGATGTCGTGTATGGCAAGTGAAATGTCTCAACTAAACCATATGCACAAAAACAAAGTATTGAAGTAAATCTTGGTTTAAATCAAAGTTATGTTTTGTGGGAAATGCATGATCAAATGTCAATCATGTTAAAATGTCTATGCCGAAATGTCTATGTCAAAAGTCTATGTCAAAATGTCATGTAAAACGATGTACTAAGTAATGCACACAATTGGGCACACCTAGCATGAAATGTCATAAAATCATGTACTATAATGTACTAACGAACATAGCAGTATATGATGTTAAAACAGGAAAGCATGAAAGTAACGAGTAGGCACATGTGTTCCACCCCAAAACAGTTTGGAAAACAGTAAAAGAGGGGTCTATGTACTCACTTGAGATTGCTCAGTAGTCCTTGAGTAACAACCAAACAATGCTAGAGATCGCGGATATCAAACAGCACCTAGTATAGGTAGCTACATAAATAAACCGGACCTAAATCGGAAGATCGGGTAGCATTAGGGTTTGTAAACCAAACGAGTGTAGAGACTCGTGTCATTTGGTTTAACAAAGCCTACATACTAAATGAAACTTAACCTAAGTGATTTCGACCCATTACGACCCGTTTAGGTAGCTTATGCTACTTTAACGCGTCGTTCGCGTGAAACGCGTTCGGACCGCCTAACTAGCCCTATGACAAGTGTTATATGCCTAAACATATTACATAATCAGTTATGTGACAAAGGTTTAGGTTACATATGCTTAATTACCAATTATACATGAAAAGGGTATTCTGGTAATTTACCTAAGGCATATAAACTACCTATCATACAACTACTTAAACGATGTGACCATAGGGTATAACCTCGGAAGGTTATTCCCTACCTACTATGGTCACCTAATGTGTTTGGTCGGATCCTAATGATCGACCAAACTGGGTCGGGTTCGAGGTATAAGCGATTCATTAGATCGCTTACCCTACGACCCTAGACAACGTGGTAATCAGTGGGCATAGTCCCAAGGGACTATGACCAACGTGATTACACTCACGTTGCGAAGTTCAAACGAACTTCGCATTGACCATTACTGGTCAACGCTGAAAGTCAAACAAAGTTTGACTTTCTGACTCGAAAAGCAGTAAAATAAGGAAAAGAACGAAAGAATACTTACGAAGGGTCCCCGAATGCTAAACTCGATTCAAAAATCTCAGGTATGAAACAAATGTTTCAACTTAGAGTTTCTCAAATCAAGTTTCTAGTGATTTTAGCAATGGGGGGTATGGGGTATTTATAGGAATACCCGAACCGTTAAGATCGTTTCATGGAAAACGTGCCTTAATCCCATCCGTACATGTGTTGAAAAGTTATGGTGTTTAGGTGTTTAAATTCCATCCATACATGTGTTGCAAAGTTATGGTGTTTAGGTGTTTATATTCCATCCATACATGTGTTGCAAAGTTATGGTGCCAAAATTCCATCCTTATCCGCTGACTAAGCAAGTTTAGAATGTGTGGTTGTGAATTAAACAACGGCTAATACATCGAATCTGGTCCCGAATGCGAAAAACGAACCAAATGACGTGACGAATGAATTTTTCTTATGGCGAACACTAAAATAAAATATTTTAGTGCTTACATAAATTTTTGGATGTCCGGATGTATTCAGAACGTAAGTTATGCGCGAAAATGCAAACTGGTGCACTTTTTTGACACTTTTAGTCCCTGAATGACCCAAAAGTTTATTTTAGCACACCGAACCCCTCAAAGCCTATTTCTAAGCTATGTAAAGGATATTTATGGTGTGTTTAACTTATGGTCATGTTCCGGAATGTCTGTTACAGTTCAAATTGGCATACTTTCGCAGTTTGTCAACTTTAGTCCCTGTAAGCGATTAAACTTGATTTCACCACACCAAACCTTCCAAAACTTATATATAAGTTATGTAAAGGTTATTCAAGGTATGTTAAGCCTATTTCACTATTCCGGAGTGTTCGTTGGATTAAACTGGTTATATTTACTCATTAGTGCGCGTATAACCTTCCAGAAAGCGATTTAGAGTTTGAAATCGAACAAGAGTTGATATGTGCAAAAGATACACATATTTATGCAAGTCCAAATTATGAAATACAATATTTCATTGGTTTGGCATTTGTTTGATGGTTGAAATGACACAGGTGTTACATCGTCCTCGAGTTCTACCGGAACAGGTGTGGGTATTTCCTTTGCATTTCTGATTCGAGCTCCCAAGTGTATTGTGGTCCTCTCTTGGAATCCCATTTCACTTTGACCAGAACTAGTCTCTTGTGTTTGAGATTCTTGATCTTTCTATCTTCAATCTTAATGTGTTTCTCGATAAACTTACGTTTCTCATTTACCTCTATGTCCTTAAGAGGTATCACTAATGATTCGTCTGCTAAGCATTTCTTGAGATTGCATACATGAAACACATCGTGTATTCCTGCCATTTCCTCTGGCAGTTGTAGCTGATAGGCTACGGGTCCTATTCTTCTAATAATATCAAAAGGTCCAACATACCTAGGGCTTAGCTTTCCTCTTTTAACGAATCTGACTACTCCTTTCCATGGAGAAACTTTTAACAATACTTTATCTCCTACTTGAAATTCTAAAGGTTTTTGTCTGTTGTCTGCATAACTCTTTTGACAATCTCGTCCTGCTTTTAGTCTTTCCTTGACTTGAATTATCATATATGTTGTTTCTTGCACTGTCTCAGGTCCAGATAATTGCTTTTCTCCAATTTCTGCCCAACATACTAGAGTTTGGCACTTTCGTCCATAAAGTGCTTCAAAAGGTGCAGCATTAATGCTAGTATGATAGCTGTTATTGTAGGAAAATTCTATTAATGGTAAATGGTCATACCAATTTCCTCCGAAATCAATTACACAGGCTCTAAGCATATCTTCCATTGTTTGTATTGTCCTTTGGCTTTGTCCGTCCGTTTGAGGATGATAAGCTGTGCTTAGATTTAACCTGGTTCCCATTGCTTTTTGGAAACTTGTCCAAAAATGAGAAGTAAAACGGCTATCTCTATCAGATACGATAGATAAAGGAATTCCATGTAATGAAACTATTTCATTTACATATAGCTTGGCTAACTGTTCCATACTGAAAGTTTCCTTCATTGGTAAGAAATGAGCAGATTTGGTCAATCTGTCAACAATCACCCAGATTGTATCATTTCCTTTTCTTGTCTTGAGTAATCTGGTAACAGAGTACGTTGTTATCAATTCCCATTTCCATATTGGCATCTCTAGTTGTTGCAATAATCCTGAGGGTTTCTAATGCTCAGCTTTAACTTGTGAACAGGTTAAACATTTAGCAACATGGTTTACTATATCCTTTTTCATTCCTATCCACCAGAAATTCTTTCTTAGATCTTGATACATCTTATCACTTCCGGGGTGTATTGTATACTTAGACTTATGAGCTTCTTCTAGAATTCTGTGGCGTAGGTTTCCATGTTTAGGTATCCACATCCTTTTCTTATGGAACTTCCAAATTCCATTTGTTCCTTATTCTAATTCTGTAATCATTCCTTTTAAACCTTCAGCATCGTCCTTGAATGCTATTTCCAGTACCTCTCTAATTTGATCATTTAAATCTACTTGTAGATTTAACCTGAGAGAACGTACTCGTTTCGGCTTTTCATGATACTTTCGACTTAAAGCATCAGCTACTACATTTGCTTTCCCAGCATGGTATTGAATATCACAATCATAATCATTGAGAACTTCCATCCAGCGTCTCTGACTCATATTTAATTCTTTTTGCCCAAAAATGTATCTTAAACTCTTATGATCGATGAAGACAACAAATTTATCTCCATATAAATAGTGTCTCCAAATCTTAAGGGCAAAAACTATGGCTCCTGACTCTAGATCATGGGTTGTATAATTCTCTTCATGTTTCTTAAGTTGTCTAGAGGTATAAGCTATAACCTTTTAACATTGCATCAACACACATCCATATCCTAACTTAGACGCATCACAATAGAGTATAAAGTCTTTAGTTCCTTCTGGTAATGCGAGCTTGGGTGCGTTGGTTAACCTTTGCTTAAGAATCTTAAAAGCTTCTTCTTGTTTTGGTCCCCATTCAAACTTAAATTTATTTGCAGGTCAGTTTGGTTAATGGAATGGCTATTCTAGAGAAATCTCGGATAAACTATCTATAATATCATGCAAGTCCAAGAAAACTTCGAACTTCTATTGGCGACTCAGGGTGTGACATCTGTGCCTCCACGACCATCAAAAAATACCAAACCAATGAAATATTGTGTTTCACAGTTGGGATTTGTTTAAATATGTGTATCATTTGCACATATCAATTCTTGTTCGATTTCGAGCTCTAAATCGCTTTCTTGAAAGTTAAACGCAAACTGGTGCGTAAACGTAATCAGTTTAACGCGACGAACACTCTGGAATAGTGACATAGGCTTAACATACCTTAAATAACCTTTACATAACTTAGAAATAAGTTTTGGAGGGTTTGGTGTGTCGAAATCAAGTTTATTCGCTTACAGGGACTAATTTCAACAAACTGTGAAAGTATGCCGATTCGTACTGTAACGAACCTACCGGAATATGATCATAAGTTAAACATGCCCTAAATATCCTTTAAATAGCTTAGAAATAGGCCTTGAGGTTTTTGGTGCGCAAAAATAAACTTATTTGATCAACAGGGACTAAAAGCGTCAAAAAGTGCATAAGTTTGCATTTTCGCGCATATCTTACGTTCTGAATATATCCGGACATCCAAAAATTTATGTAATCATTAAAATATTTTATTTTCGTGATTGGGATGATAAAATTCCATTCATCGTGCAATTTGGATCGTTTTTGCGTCCGTTACGACTTCCGTCATAATTAACCGAACAACGCAACCGTACGGCCAAACGAACCGACATCCGAGATGTTTTTGAGCATGTTTCATGTTCTATATACTTTAACTTCATTTTAGAGCCTTGAAATGTGGTTAACGGGGCTTAAACGTGTCAAAAATGCATCGAAATGCAAGTTTTTCAAGTGCAGGGACTAATTTTGACATTCTGCCAAACATGGCTAGGCGGGCCGCGTAAGACCATGTGCAGGTCTATGCGGGGCACGACCTATGCACAGACAGAAACATTGAACTTGGTCCATTTTAGCTGTTTTGATGGTTTTTAATCCCTGATTTCAATACCATTTGATGGTTTTAAGTGTCCCATAGTATCATAAACCTTGGGCTACACATGGAGGGTCATGATCAAAGCACGATTTACGAGAAACGATCCTAACGGTTCTCCGAAATCTATAGAAACCCACTTGTTTCACTTCATTATGCATACCTTGATCTGAATTCACTCTAAGTTGGGGTTCAAAACCTCATACCTGAGTATTTTTAGATCAAGTCTTCCTAGCTTGGACCTGTTGTAAGTATTCTTTCATGCTTTTATGCGTAAAAGTCAAACTATGTTTGACTTTATGCTTTGACCAGGTTATGGTCAACACGAAGTTCATTTGAACTTCGCAACGTGAGCGTAATCACGATGGTTATAGTCCCTAGTGACTATACCTACTGATTACCACGTTGATTAGGTGTAGTGACGAGTTATAGTTTCGGTCAAAATGCGAATTCATGCGTATTTTGCAACCAAACTATTCTTTGGTATCAAAACTGATTGTTTTGATATCAAAACCTTTTTTCTAACTTAACTAAACATGTTTTAACATGTTTAGCTCGTCACTTTTAGTTTAGTGCTTATGTAGGGTCGTAAAATAAGCGGTCTAAACAACCGCTTAGACTTTCGAACCCGACCCGTTTGGTCGATCATTAGGATCCGATCAAACATATTTTGTGACCATAGTTGCAAAGGGAATAACCTTCTGAGGTTATACCTTATGGTCACTTCGTTTAGTTAGTTGTATGATAGGTAGTTATATGCCTTAGAAAAATGACCAAAATGCCCTTTTTACGCATAAATTCATTTTAAGCATATGTGACCTAAATTTTGACAATTAAACTGATTAGGTAACATTATTAGACATGTTAAGGCATATAATACTTGTCATAGGACTAGTTAGGCGTTCCGAACGCGTTTCACGCGAACGACGCGTTAAAGTAGCGTAAGCTACCTAAACAAGTCGTAATGGGTCGTAAGCACTTAGGTTAGGTTTCGATTTAGTATGTAGGCTTTGTTAAACCATGTCATATGAGTTCCAATACTCATTTGGTTTACGAAACCTCATCCTATCCGATCTTCCGATTTAGGTCCGGTTTATTTACATAGTTACTTATATTAGGTGCCGATTGATTTCCGTGATCCCTCTAGCTTTTCTTGTTGTTATTCAAGACTTCTAAGCATTCTCATGTGAGTACATAGTTCCCCTATTTTACTGTTTTTGATTGTTTTGGGGTGATTCATAAGTGTTATATGATTTCGATGTTTTTAACGATGGTTTCAAAAGTGATTAAAATGGTTTATATTAAATTAATAACGATTTCGATAAAGTGAACAAACTTGTTGGTTGTAATTACATAACGAATAACATTCATTAATTAATTTTGGCCGAACCGACCAGTATTAGGTTATGGTACCATAGGATCTGACAAATCCCGTTATCCGACTGCACCCATGGTTATGTGTGGGTTAGGTGGGTAACGACTGAATTTGTGATTGTTAACTTACCCTTTGGTGGTTTGTTAATGCGAGAAGCGAGAGGCGAGTTGCGAAGGTTTGGATGTTATTAGTGAGGCGACCAAAAGTAGATTTCACAATTAAAACGAGAATGATTTAAACGACTGAAGCGATTTTAACGAGTTAAACGATTTGGGTAAACGATTGGTTTTTGGTTAGTGTTTAGATAACGGGACGGGTGTAATGTGATGAAAACATGGTAGATACGCCATTGGTACTTCTTATATATAAGTGTTTTCGTCATATTACATACCGTGATGTTATTTAGTTCACTTGGGTAAATAATTTTGAAACAATGTCACATAACGATGTTTTCTAAATAATATAAACCACACGAGTTTTATTAACAAGTTTTTACGAGATGTTTTACAATTTGATTTAATTAAATAAATGTTTTGGGGTTAAGAATCATGGCTACGAGATTTTATAAATTATAACCCACTTGATTTGAGTTGGTTAATTATGCTGCAATACGATACACTTTTTCAAAACA
Organism: Helianthus tuberosus; assembly: GCA_030545235.1. NCBI lineage: Eukaryota > Viridiplantae > Streptophyta > Magnoliopsida > Asterales > Asteraceae > Helianthus > Helianthus tuberosus. Next base: position 209,097,913 of record CM060371.1, on the reverse strand, counting down.
AGGTTTTAAATTAGGTATTGCAACATGTAAACTAGCCATGAATCTGACACTCTCATAAAACCTATGTGCTCGCCAGCATTTCTTTGCTGACTTTGTTTTTACATATGTTTCAGGTGTTGTTGAATGATGTTGATTGCTAGGATGCATGCTCACATAGGACTGGACGAGGTCTTAGTGACTTAATAACAATGATAGACTATGTTTAACTTGTTTGTTTAAGTTTCAAGACAATGTAAATGGTTAATCTTTAAATAAAACAAAACCTCAAATTTCTGTGTGTTATGAAACAATGATTCTTTTATAACACTCCCCGACGTTTCCGCCGCGATTTGTTGTTTTACGCGATCGGGGTGTGACAGAAAAGTTGGTATCAGAGCTCATGGTTATAGGGAATTAGGTTACTAGTAATGCTTTGACCTAGTCTGTAACCTTCCTTGGACCCTAACACAAGATTCTTGTGTTTAGATCTTAAAAACAATACCGTCACTTATCCTTAGGTGACAACCACAACAAGAATACAAATTTCGAATCCGCTTTGAAAACCAATCATCTGTTCTAGGATGATTCATTATAAGGTTTTGAACCTTCAAAGTTTTCAAAATCCTATCAAAGTTTGGGTCTTATAATGTGAACACGTGCAATCTGGAAGGGTGGATGCCTGTACTCTGAGTTTTCTGTCTAAGGCTAGAGTGTTCGTACAAATCCACATAGTCGGACCAGTCACTCTTACCCGGGAACTCTTGGGGTGAGTATCCACTTATAGGCTAAAGCATGTCTTCGCGATACATCAATGTGACCCGCTTACTTTGATTAGTCACCGTCTCATTTGTTTGCCTTTGGTAAAAAACAAATGATCACAATTTTATACGATGTCATTATCCGATAACATTTCACTTGTTTTCTCCTATGTCTTTCATTTCCTCCAGAATGTCTCTTCATCGCAGCGACACTCAAATGTCCGAGCAGACTACCAAATTTGCTCATTGAATAGGCGAAGTAATCCTGAAGACTGTTGATTTAGCTATCGCCATGTCTCGTCTCAATAATGAAGCCACCCAAGAACATCAAAGGAAGCAGAAGTCGAGCCTTCGAAAAAGTCAAAGAAGCGTAAAGCTTCAAAGAATCCTCCAGCCGTTGCACCAAAACAGGCAGGACCTAGCCAGGTGGCAGCACCACCAGCCAAGAAGCCTTACAACGGAACTGCACCCTTGTGCAACCAATGTAACCTTCATCATCATGCTAGTGTGAAGTGCCGCAAATGCCTAATTTGTGGATTTATAGGTCATACAGCTAGGGTTTGCCGAGCTGCTCCATGGTGCAATCGATGCAACCGTCATCATCCGAATCACATACCCTGCTTCAAATGTACCCACTATGGACGATGGGGACATTTGGTTGACATGTGCCGCTTTGCTATCCAAAATAAAGCTGTTACAGATCTTGCTGCTGCTTTTGAATTACTTTAATCTTGTTGCTTTTGTTTCTTTTATTTTTCTTGAACTCTGGAACAATGTGTTTAGTTTATAAATAAATCGTTGTTTGCAATTCTGATGTACAAGTGTAGTTACATGTGTGTATGGCATTTCCCTACGATACCTACACCAAAGAACCATATTTGTAGTTCTCTCATTCATGTGATCGCTCATGATTTCCTCGAAAATTCTAAGTGCTCATTTCATTCTAAGAAACGAAGTACAGAAAATAAGTGACATTTTGAGTAATCACTTTAAATCCTTGGTTAGATAACTAAGGGTATTCTTCGATCTCATACCCATATCATTACATTCTAGTTTTTATAACAACATGCATAGTATATATTTTTCAAAAACGACCTTCATGATTTCAAAATATTTCATATAGTTTGGAAACAATTTTAACACAATACATTTACTTAATATATCAAGTGCATGATTTCAAAAAGCATTATTCATGTTTTCAAAAACCTTATACATAATTTCAAAATTCATCCTACATGATTTTTATAAACATATTTACCTAATACATCTACCGTATGATTTCAAAAGTATTATGTAAGATTTCAAAAACATTAAACATATTTCTAAAGAACCCTATGCATAGATTTCGAAAAGCATTCTGCTCATATTACCCAACCTTCAAATTCTGCTTCATATGTTGCCTTGGCATATCTAGCACCTCAACTTCATGAGCATTCTACCTCGTGTATCGACTTAAGCACGTCTAGTGCAAGGTTTTGAAGCATCTCCCGCTTTTCAAATTCCAAAATCCATATAGGATCTTCTTATCTTCACAAATTAGATCATGGTGGATGATTATCGCTCAAATCGGAGCCCTTAATTGAATTATTCGTATGCCTTAATACGTACATTAAGATTCAATAAGGACAAAACCAAATTCCTATTAAGATCTTCCTATCTTCATAGTTAGATTCTTGAAAATGTTTAAAGTGCCAAATGAAATCCACGGATTGGATTCCTGGTATGCTTTAAATACCCGTGTCCAATGATAACAAATTGATAATCAAGTTAAACAATTATTCGATTATGTGATTATGTGTTCATGTGTTTTCTTTTATGATTTTGTGTGATCCGAATTTTTGTTATCCAAATCCTCGTAGAATCTTCCATATCTTCATATGAGGGATTCATAGTAGGATATCCAAAGGTATTACCTCAAATCCTTAATGGGCTTCTACGTAATAGTTAAGACCCTTGGATTATATAGTACCATTCCATAATTCGAAAGAGACCCCTTGAGTGGTCTAGTTAAAAAGATTGATTCAAAATCTGGTTGAGAATGTCATGTGATGATATAGCTGAAAAGACTCCTTGGTGGTCTATTTAAAGAGATCATTTGTTGATTTAATTAAAAGGACCCTATGGTGGTCTAGTCACACTCATCACAGGATCGTTCATTTGGTTTTCCCCTACATATTATATAATACACTGTGCGGACTATGCAATGAATTACGTAATTATGAACGCGTACATAATTATGAAATTCAGTGCACAAGAACCCTAGTAAGATTTATCATGTGTAAGAACCTATAGTGGCAACAATAACGAAACGTGAACAATGTAATGGAGGTACGGTGGACGCACCAATGGCGCTTTATATACTTGTATATAAGTATCCCTCTTACATTGCAAGCATGATGTTATTTGAAGTTACTAGAAGTTCAGAACCCTAACCAGTGTTGTTTTATCTTTTAGACTTCATGTTTCGAGCTCTCACAAGTTTCCTCTAAATAAATTTCGGGACGAAATTTCCTGAAGTAGGGGAGACTGTGACATCTGTGCCTCCACGGCCATCAAAAAAATACCAAATGAATGAAATATTGTGTTTCATACTTGGGATTTGTTTAAATATGTGTATCATTTGCACATATCAATTCTTGTTCGATTTCGAGATCTAAATCGCTTTCTGGAAAGTTAAACGCAAACTGGTGCGTAAACGTAATCAGTTTAATGCGACGAACACTCTGGAACAGTGAAATAGGCTTAACATACCTTAATAACCTTTACATAACTTAGAAATAAGTTTTGGAGGGTTTGGTGTGTCGAAATCAAGTTTATTCGCTTACAGGGACTAATTTTGACAAACTGCGAAAGTATGCCGATTCGTACTGTAACGAACCTTCCGGAATATGATCATAAGTTAAACATGCCCTAAATATCCTTTACATAGCTTAGAAATAGGCCTTGAGGTGTTTGGTGCGCAAAAATAAACTTATTTGATCAATAGGGACTAAAAGCATCAAAAAGTGCATAAGTTTGCATTTTCGTGCATATCTTACGTTCTGAATATATCTGGACATCCAAAAATTTATGTAATCATTAAAATATTTTATTTTAGTGATTGGCATGATAAAATTCCATTCGTCGCGCAATTTGGATCGTTTTTGCGTCCGTTACGACTTCCGTCGTAATTAACCGAACAACGCAGTCGTACGGCCAAACGAACCGACATCCGAGATGTTTTTGAGCATGTTTCATGTTCCCTATACTTTAACTTCATTTTAGAGCCTTGAAATGAGGTTAACGGGGCTTAAACGTGTCAAAAATGCATCGAAATGCAAGTTTTTCAAGTGTAGGGACCAATTTGGACATTCTGCCAAACATGGCTTGGCGGGCCGTGTAAGACCATGTGCAGGTCTACGCGGGGCGCGACCTATGCACAGACAGAAACATTGAACTTGGTCCATTTCAGCTGTTTTGATGGTTTTTAATCCCTGATTTCAATACCATTTGATGGTTTTAAGTGTCCCATAGTATCATAAACCTTGGGCTACACATGGAGGGTCATGATCAAAGCACGATTTACGAGAAACGATCCTAACGGTTCTTCGAAATCTATATAAAACCACTTGTTTCACTTCATTCTGCACACCTTGATCTGAATTCACTCTAAGTTGGGGTTCAAAACCTCATACCTAAGTATTTTTAGATCAAGTCTTCCTAGCTTGGACCCGTTGTAAGTATTCTTTCATGCTTTTATGCATAAAAGTCAAACTATGTTTGACTTTTTGCTTTGACCAGGTTATGGTCAACACAAAGTTCGTTTGAACTTCGCAACATGAGTGTAATCATGATGGTTATAGTCCCTAGTGACTATACCTACTGATTACCACGTTGATTAGGTGTAGTGACGAGTCATAGTTTCGGTAAAATTGCGTATTCATGCGTATTTTGCAACCAAACTATTCTTGGGTATCAAAACCGTTTGCTTTGATATCAAAACCTTTTTTCTAACTTAACTAAACATGTTTTAACATGTTTAGCTCGTCACTTTTAGTTTAGTGCTTATGTATGGTCGTAAGATAAGCGGTCTAAACAACCGCTTAGACTTTCGAACCCGACCCGTTTGGTCGATCATTAGGATTCGATCAAACATATTTTGTGACCATAGTTGCATAGGGAATAACCTTCCGAGGTTATACCTTATGGTCACTTCGTTTAGTTAGTTGTATGATAGGTAGTTATATGCCTTAGAAAAATGACCAAAATGCCCTTTTTACGCATAAATTCATTTTAAGCATATGTGACCTAAATTTTGACAATTAAACTGATTAGGTAACATTATTAGACATGTTAAGGCATATAATACTTCTCATAGGACTAGTTAGGCGGTCCGAACGCGTTTCACGCGAACGACTCGTTAAAGTAGCGTAAGCTACCTAAACAAGTCGTAATGGGTCGTAAGCACTTAGGTTAGGTTTTGATTTAGTATGTAGGCTTTGTTAAACCATGTCATATGAGTTCCAATACTCATTTGGTTTATGAAACCTCATCCTATCCAATCTTCCGATTTAGGTCCGGTTTATTTACATAGTTACTTATATTAGGTGCCGATTGATATGTGTTAAATGATTTCGATGTTTTTAACGATGTTTTCAAAAGTGATTAAAATGGTTTATATTAAATTAATAACGATTTTGATAAAGTGAACAAACTTGTTGGTTGTAATTACAAAACGAATAACATTCATTAATTTTGGCCGAACCGACCAGTATTAGGTTATGGTACCATAGGATCTGACAAATCCCGTTATCAGACTGCACCCATGGTTATGTGTGGGTTAGGTGGGTAACGACTGAATCTGTGATTGTTAACTTACCCTTTGGTGGTTTGTTAATGCGAGAAGCGAGAGGCGAGTTGCGAAGGTTTGGATGTTATTAGCGAGGCGACCAAAAGTAGATTTCACAATTAAAACGAGAATGATTTAAACGACTGAAGCGATTTTAACGAGTTAAACGATTTGGGTAAACGATTGGTTTTTGGTTAGTGTTTAGATAACAGGACGGGTGTAATGTGATGAAAACATGGTAGATACGCCACTGGTACTTCTTATATATAAGTGTTTTCATCATATTACATACCGTGGCGTTATTTAGTTCACTTGGGTAAACGAATTTGAAACAATGTCACACAACGATGTTTTCTAAATAATATAAACCATACGTGTTTTATTAACAAGTTTTTACGAGATGTTTTACAATTTGATTTAATTAAATAAATGTTTTGGGGTTAAGAATCATGGCTATGAGATTTTATAAATTATAACCCACTTGGTTTGATTTTGTTAATTATGCTGCAATACGATACACTTTTTCAAAACAAGGTTTTAAATTAGGTATTGCAACATGTAAACTAGCCATGAATCCGACACTCTCATAAAACCTATGTGCTCGCCAGCATTTCTTTGCTGACTTTGTTTTTACATATGTTTCAGGTGTTGTTGAATGATGTTGATTGATAAGATGCATGCTCACATAGGATTGGACGAGGCCTTAGTGACTTAATAACAATGATAGACTATGTTTAACTTGTTTGTTTAAGTTTCAAGACAATGTAAATGGTTAATCTTTAAATAAAACAAAACTTCAAATTTCCGTGTGTTATGAAACAATGATTCTGTTATAACACTCCCCGACGTTTCCGCCGCGATTTGTTGTTTTACGCGGTCGGGTGTGACACAGGGACTTTCCACTTAGTAATCGCTTCGATCTTTGTGGGATGCATATGAATTCCTTCATGATTAACCAGATGTCCAAGGAATTGCACTTCTTGGAACCAAAATTCACATTTTGAGAATTTAGCATAAAGATTCTCTTTTCTCAACAATGTCAGAAGTGCATGCAGATGCGCTGCATGTTCCTCTTTACTCTTAGAGTAAATTAGAATATCATCTATAAAAACAATTATGAATTTATCCAGGTATGGTTTACATATCCTGTTCATCATGTCCATAAATGCGGCTGGGGCATTGGTTAAACCAAATGGCATGACGGTAAATTCATAATGACCGTACCTTGTTCTGAAAGCAGTTTTAGGAATGTCCTCTTCCTGTACTTTCAGTTGATGATATCCTGAGCGTAAATCGATCTCAGAAAAGAATCGAGCTCCTTGAAGTTGATCGAACAGATCATCGATTCTCGGTAGTGGGTACCGATTCTTAATCGTAACCTTGTTCAATTCTCGGTAATCAATGCACATACGCATCGATCCATCTTTCTTTTTAACAAACAACACTGATGCTCCCCACGGTGATGAACTCGGTTGTATAAAACCTTTGTCAAGAAGTTCGTCCAATTGTTTCTTCAGTTCCTGCATCTCCGTTGGTGCTAATCGATATGGTGCTTTGGCAATTGGTGTCGTTCCTGGTATTAGGTGAATCCTAAATTCAACCTCTCTATCAGGCGGTAATCCAGGTAACTCTTCTAGAAAGGCGCCTGAAAATTTGGATATCACAGGGATATCTTTTAATTCTTTTCCTTTAATATTAATGATTTCAGAAATCATATATACTACTTCTCCTTTCCTTTCATAACTTGTAGCTTTCATCACAGAGATGAATTTTGTCGATTTGGTTGGCTTATCTCCTTTAATTGTGATCTTTTTACCACTCGGTGTACTCACTTGTACTGACTTTTGATCACATAAAATACTGGCACGATTGGCTACCAACCAATCCATTCCTAATACAACATCGAATCCGGCTAGATTCATTGGATAAATGTTAGCTGAAAAGTTATGATTCAAAATTTCTATTCTTGCTCCCTACAAGATTTCCCTTATCTTAATGGATTCTCCGTTTGTTGTCTCTACCAGACAATCTTGCAGAAGTTTGGCTAAGGTTGGCACTATCCTAGCATATTCAAAGAATATTGTAGTGCAACCTTTGCAGTCTATCCCAGTCATTTTAAGATTTAGGAACTTATTGGCGATTTGTTCCTTTTCATTAGGAGGACAAAATATTATTTCAACCATTTCCTTAAAGTTGATCCATTCCATATTATAAACTCTGTCACTTCCGCTAGACTGGAGAATAGTATTCCACCTTTCTAAGGCTGCATTTTTGAAAAGATTAGAAGTAAACATAATCTAATCTTCGTCTGCACATTTACTTATCTTTATGACTGCTTTTGTCTTTTCTATCCAATGTAAGGCTGCAATGGCTCCTTCATTTCCTGAGAATTCTATTGGTTTGCAGACCAAGAATTCTTTATAAGAACAACCGTAAGAGACGATTCTTCTTCTTTTAGGAATTGGAGCTTGGATTATAGGTCCATTATTATTTTTCACACTGTGACTTGGCTCAGTGTATTGGCATTTACTTCCGTTTGCAGATTTATTATTTTCTGCTTCTTTAACAGTCTTGATAATATTGGGCATAGCATCTATAATTCCTTGTGCTACTATATGTTGGATGGCACTGTTATCTATTTCGTTTCCCTTATTCTCATTATTCTGGTTTTCCTGATTTACTTCGTTGTCCATCTGAATTGTGAACATTTATCAAGTATTAATTATTACAGAATAAATATAGTACAAATATTTATACACAATCACACAAAAAAAAATTGATCAAAAACGTCGATCATTGCGACTTTTACTCTTTCTATATATATGCATCGGTTACATACTACATCTGGAAAATAAAATATAATAGTAGTTATGCATCTGTATCTATTTTAGTCTATCTAGTCTCATTTTTTATCAAAATACAAAATTACACACATATCTAGGCATTTTCTAAGTATCATGTATCCAATCATGTATATCGCGCTCAACATCCTTCCACAAAAGCTTCTCTCCTATTTGACGAATTCTATCTCCTTCTTCCACTAATTCATCAACATATGAGCGAAGTTCTTCCAAATTTTCTTGGCTCATAGGTGGCATGGGTGCTGGTACTGGATCAGGGTGTCGAGGGATAGGGTGTCCATAAGGGTATGGATTGTGTGTAACACTCTGCGTCCACCGGTCGTTGTTCCAAAAGGGGTCTAAAGGGTTAAGGTAAGTGTACTGAGCTATGGGGTTTGGTGGGGGAATTCTGGGAATCTCATAGGGATCTACATCTAGAATTGGAAACTGGTCTTCCTGGTCGGGTCCTAACATTTGTTGGTCTGGGAATAAAGGCAACACTGGCGGTTCAACTATTTGGTTTAGGTTAGCTTCTACTGCTGTAGTGGCTAGCATATGGAAATATGCCAACTGTCTATCTAGTTCCTCTTCCCAAGGTGGCCTATTGACTGTTTCCTGAGTCTGTGCATTCGCTTCCCTATTACCTCTGACTATCGCTCTCTGTTGTTGTAATTTCTTCATTCTTTTTCTTCACTCATGTGCTCCTCTATTAAACCAACCATGTCATTTTTATTTATGTTTTGATATTCGGTATCTGCTTGCCGTTGCTGACACGCCTTTTGTATTCATTGGGTCCCCGCCGCAACGCGCGGACGGAAAATCAACTAGTTATAATTAATTTGTTAATTATAATTAATATTAGATAATTAAAAGGAAAGAGATAATTGTTATAATTATAAGATAATTATGTGGAGTTGTGATTAGAATGCAATTCTAGTCTTGATTTTAAAATTAAAGATATATAAGAAGGATTTTGTCAAATTAAATTCCACAAATCCTTTTTGAATTCAGGGATATAATTCTTATTAAATTGATATATATCTCCATTCCAAATAGAATTTTCTCATGATCTTGAATTGCCACCGTCAAAAAGTAACTTTGGAATTCTAAAAGGAATAGAATTCTTATTAAATTGATATATCTTCATTCCAAATAGAATTTTCTAATGATCTTGAATTGCCATCGTTAAAAACTAAGAACCAAGAAAAAGAATGCTCTGACGTAACAACTTGTTCTTATTTGCAATATTTCAAAGGTAAGTAAAGCTTTCAACTTTACTTTCTTAAGATTAAGGTTTCGTTTGAATTCGTTTCAAACGAACAAATCAAATTTCGTGGTTAATGATCATTTAGCGAGATCGTTCATTGAACCAAGGTGTCTTACTTGGTAGTCATGATTCTTTAATATTTTATTTAACCTATTTTGATTGTAACGAGATCACTGGTGGAATCGGTTTACAACCGAACCTCGTGTACATGTTTCCGCTACGTTCAGTTTGCTTGACAAATTGACTAAAATTATTTTCTAAAAGTTACACAAAAATTCCAACATTTTGGAGGCTCAAGCCTGGATTTCCGGCCCTGGATATACCAAATGTTTACTTAATATCAGTAACTAAAGAGTTGAGATTTTTTTTATGTTGAATAAATTTAAATACCTTGAGTACATATTGTCGCAACCCCCGACCCCTACCCCGGGAGCGGGAGCCGCGAGATCCATATCAGTGGTATCGGTGTTTATTAATTTGGCAGCGGAAATGAGACATCAGGACCGTAGTTAGGAAATATTTTTATCGGAGTTCAACACCAAACTTTTTATAACAAATCATTGGGATAAAATCCAAGTTCATTTGATAATACATTTGTAGGGATAAACCCTAATAATTGAAAACAAAACGCCTTTTTATTTAGGTAACTTTTATAGCCACTTTTCCAAACCTTCAGTGCTCTCCAGCTAGCTTTTATTGGTTTCACATTGTGTTACCTGAAACGCGTTTTTAAAAACATTTTATCAGAAAGAAATACTGGCAAGTACATTCCATTTTGTAAAGCATCGGTTGTTACACATTACAGTATTAAGGGTGTTGATATACTTTATGTGGACGCGGCTCGGTTTGGTTCGACTCGGTTAGATTCGGCTCAATACCGACGTCGCGACATTCCTCCGTCGTGCGCTCCAGAGATCGACACACGAAGCACAAAGAGCCGCAACCTTCCCGACCCTACATCACCATGACATCACCATGTTGATGTCATGATGATGTCATGTGTTACTTATAAATGCATGTATTGCATATAGGCAACGTGAATTCTACCAATGATTATATATTGACATATTTCATGCATATGTGTTGCTGTTAACGAAGAACCCAGCCTAACATGTGATCACGAAGAACTTGGTCACCATGCAAATGACGAAGAACCCTTTACCATATATGACGAAGAACCATGTTAACATATATGACGAAGAACCAAAGGTTCTTCGTCAATTTGAGTTTTTCGTGGGACTTGCAGACTTGTTTACCTATATAAACATCAGATGTAATTCAGCACACAACAGAGAGAGAGAACAGCGAGTGAATATCAAAGAGTCTTTGTGTTTTATTGTAATATCATTCTGTAACGAAACTCTGTTGAATCAATACAAGTGTGCTTTTAATCGTTATATCTTTCTTGTATTCTATCTCTCGCTCGGTTTGTGTTGTAACAAAGATTCCGCATCTGTTTCGGCATCCGAAACAAGATCTCGTAGTTGTCCGAAGATCCGTATCGGGACCTACAAGTGGTATCAGAGCTTTGGCTCTTATCCTTGTTTAAAACCAAACATAGTTGTGTTTTATCAATTTGTTTATGTGTTTTTCAGAAACTATGCTCATTTGACATTCATAATTTTCTGGAAAAAGTCTTTAAAATCAGTCAAAATCTTGTTATTTGCTATAAGTTTTATCAAAAACCTTGTTATATTGCATGTTCACATGATAAAATTGGGTTTTTATTGAAAGTTTAAGCAAATTTAGTGTTTCGAAAAATTTCTCCGGTAAACAGTTTGGCCGGAAACTTCATATCTTCAAAAGGGTTCTTCATATCTTCAAAGGTGTTCTTGAATTTAATTAAAATATAATTGTTGAAAATTGGTACACATGATGGGTTGGTAAATCAGGGCATGTTGTTAGGTTGAAAAAGGGTGTCTGTGTCAGGACAAGGATAAGATTTCCTTTTTGAAAATATCTCAACAACTTTTTGTGTCTGATTGTCAACGAAGAACCCAGCGACGAACAACCAGGTCTTTCGTCAAATTTTCCTCGACGAAAAACCCAGTTTTTTGTAAAGGTGTTGTTGACGAAGAACCTGTTCTTCGTAGTGATTGTTTTTGACAAAAAATCATTCTTCGTCTAACCTGGTCTTTCGCGAAGAACCTAGTTCTTCGTGGGTGTCACTTGTGAAATTTTTAACAGAAGCTTTGTAAAAGTTATTTAACAGTTTCATTTCAAGTTTATGACTAGGTATTCTCATTCATACATCAAATATGAGTACTAGTCCATGGGATTGGAGCAGTGGCCCAAGCTCGGGTCAAGATCCGACCTCCGCTGCGGCTTGGATGAAAAATATGATGCCACAACAAACAATTACTGCAAGTCAATGGGCATGCGTAGCGAATCAAAATCAAAGCATTCAGAATTTGTTATTAAGTGAAAGTGAAACGGGTAGCAACAATCGCCCGCCAAAGCTAAATCATATGAACGACTATCCATCTTGGAAAGGTCGATTTCACACTTATGTTCTAGGGCAAAACACCGAGCTATGGACGTGTTTCACTACGCCATATAACACAGCTCTTTAAGAAGCAGGATCAAATCCAAGGACCTTGGCAAATATGTTGGAAAGCGACAAAAAGGCATATGATCTGGAAAAGAAGGCGTTTGCTATCCTTACACAAGCACTCCACAAAGACATTTATCATCAATTTGCTTATTGTACTAACACGAAAGCCTTATGGGACGTCTTGGTAACAAGAGGAGAAGGAAATGCGGCTGCAAGAAAGACACGCCACGATTTGTTGAAAAAGGAATTTGAAGCATTTCTATTCATGGGAAACGAAACATTAAATGATATGACAACTCGTTTTTTATCATTTACTTAGTGAAATGTTTTCTTATCATGTTGTTGCAACTCAACAGGAAATGGTTGCAAGGTTTGCTGATGCTCTACCCCCAAAATGGAGTCCATTCATTGAATTGTTAAAGCATACGTGTGTTTTAGATACTGTCAGTATCTATAAATTCGTTCAGAAGTTGGAAAACAAGAATGAAGAAGATATACGGAAGGCTAAATGCATTAGAGTTCCTCAAAATCTGGAAATGTATTTTGGAGGGATTAATCCTGCAGCCAGTTCCAGTCAGCAACCAAAACTGCAAACGACTTTTATGTCCAACACAAGTCCCTTTCCCCAATCAGCTTCAACAAGTGTTCAAACATTGTATGGTCATGTTTTCGATCCAAATGCCTATCTTCCATGACCACAACCTGCTGCACAACCTCAAGTCCCTTCACAACCCCAATTCGATCCGAGTGCCTGGTTCCCTCAACCTCAAACTCAACCTCAAGTTTCAGCATCTCAACCCCAATTCGATCCAATTGCCTCATTCCCTCAACCTCAATCTCAACCTCAAGTTTCCACATCCCAACCCCAATTCGATCCAAGTGCCTATTTCCCTAAACCCCAACCTCAACCTCAAGTCTCCATAACTCAACCTCAATTTGATCCAAGAGCCTATCTTCCGCCACCACCAGTTGCTACACCTCAATGATGGAGAGGGTTAAACCCGAGCTTTAGAGTGTTTAAATATCATGTTTTATGTGTATTTGATGTGTTTATTTGATTAGAATGAAGTAACTACGAGAATTTGTTGATTTGTAGGTAAAACACGTAATTCGATGCATTTACGATGGTTAAAGATGAAGTTGTGAGCATAGGATGGGATATCGCAGCTCAAGGATGGATGTTAAAGCTTGTTCGGGTGATATAAAGGCTCACGAGTGGAAGAAATGTGGAAAACTGAAGTTCGGGGACTAATTCGGTAATTTATGAAAGTTGTGTGGAGCTTATATGTTCAAGAATCAAGAAGGTATAAAGTCCAGGGGGTTATTGGTACTTTATTGAAAGTTATTATATGCTCAAGTATGAAAGAAATTGGAAGAAACAAACTACAGGGGCCAATGTGTCATTTGCTGAAAGATGTGAGAAGAAGGAAAAGGGGAAGTGTGAATTCGATTGTAGGCTACGAGTGTTAACTCGTAGCTTACGAGTTGTGATGGTATTGGTTGATTTTGGGACAGAACTTGTAAATCGTAAGCTACAGGTTTCAACCTGTAGCTTACGAGTTAATGTATGCAGCAAAGAAGGGAGCAAGAGGTACGTGACCGTAGCTTACGAGCCCTAACTCGTAGCTTACGGTTTGGGTTAAAGGGGCAACCAGAATTTTTAAAGTGTAAGCTACGGTTCTGAACTCGTAGCTTACGACCCGGGAAAGTCTAAAAACGCGAAAAAAGCCCTCCGGGGTATATATTAGGGTTTTAATGATGGGATATGATTATCTATCACTAAAGGTCGATCGAAGGCACTAATACACTCGGAATTCAAGGCTTCTTTCATCCCAATCCATCAAGATTCTCATTCTAGTTATCGAATTAACCATGATTTCCGCATCAACTCAAGCTTTTGAAGATTCTTCGTGCGAGATGAGCGGCTAAACTTTTGTGGTTTCCTCCGGATGGAGGTTTTTTTGTAAGTTAATGGATATTATGTGTTTGATACAATCGTTTTAACCTTGTGATCTAAGCATTCGATGCTTTTCACCATGGATTTGATTTATTGGTTGTAAACAGTTACATTTATTTAAACCATAATTTCTAAGCATTCAGTTCCTGAGAGTTCTAGTAATTGGGATATATTTGACATGGAGTTAGGGTTTGTAAATTGTGATTTATAATCATTCGATAACCTCCCGTTAGGTATTGACCAGAGTACTTAGTTGTTGGTTATCACAATTAATTAATCAAAATTAACACCTATATCTATGTAGGTAACGATTAAACACATAGTTGAAGCTAACTGTAAAACCTGAAATATGGAGGAACCATCTTCTCTCCTATTGATTTAAATCACAGTTTTTGTTCGTTAATTTAGATAATTCTCATAACCAATCAAACCGATTTTCCAATTCAGTAGTAATTAATTAATACTTAGCATCATAACACTTTCCACAATCCTCCTCCTCCTCTGGTTCGATATCCGACTTACTCTAGCTACTAGTTTATTTTAGTGTTAAGTTCTAGTTTTAGTTAAATATACAAAAATCCAAAAATAGTGTCTTTTTAGTTTGTTCTGTTTTGTTCGGATTTACGCGAGGTTTTCTTGTTTTTGTTTGTGCAGGTGATCTAGGAAGTGTATGCATCATACTCGGAATTCCGGGAAGTCATCACCATTAGTGTTCGACCCAGAGATTAAGAGAACAGTAAAGCATACAAAGCGAGTACTACATCGTGAGAACAAGATTCTACAATCACCTATACCAACATCTAAGACAATGGAGAACTCAGCAACCCCGGAGAAACAACTGCAAGACCCACTTCCACAGCGACAATTCTCACCAACACCTACCCACCCTTCACCAAACACTACCATACCACCACCACCACAGTCTACACAACCTACTTCTACATCTCCAGTACCATCATTCTCAACATTTTTCCCAAACCTTGATAACATTCAACCAACTTCCACCCAAGCAACATCTCTTCAATACCCAACTACAACCTAGACTGTCAATTTACAGCAGTCGTCTCCTTACGTTAGAATTATTCCCGATGACACTCAAGCACCTAATGCAACATCAATTCAGCCAGCCACCCGACCGGTTATTTCACAGCAAAGTCAGCCAATGCCACATCTTTACAGATCGAACTTTTATGATCAAGGAAATAACTCAGGGGATTTCGACGATGGCTTTGAGGAATATGATAACTATGTGGGTCAAAACGAGAGACAAGTGGTTAATACGGGTACCTATGAGAGGCAAATAGTTGGGGCAGGTGGATTCGAAGGAGTTAATCAAGGGAATTTGGGTTATCAAATGTTTGTGAAGCAACAACAAGTTCCATATCAATAACCGCAGGTGCAACCGATACCGATGCAGCAGCAATATAATCAGCCTGACCCAATCAATCAGCAGCCTGTTTCGAGAAGGCCGGTGGTGGATATTCCATTACCACCACTGGTACCTCAAATGCCGGGTCAGGTAAGACCACTGCCGCGAAACTTACACCAACCGGTGAATTTACCGCAAGGTATTCCACGGTGAAATAATCAGGGTCTAGTTCAGGGTATCGAGAGCCACTTTAGGCCTGCTATAGCTAACAACCCATCACCGGTTGTGATCCCGCAATTACAAGGAGGGCGGTCATTCGAAGTGCAAACACAATCAATATCCAGCCTGCCTAAGTTTCATGGTCACGCACATGAAGAACCATATCTACACATTACTACATATGATGCACGTTGCAACACAATCAACAGTCAAGGTTTCTCAGCTGATGATGTGAAGTTGGTACTCTTCCAATTCACACTCGAAGACAAAGCGCATCAATGGTTCCATTCGCTACCGTCAGCTTTGATCTTCACATGGGGCGAAATGCAACAACAATTTTTAGATGAATTCTATACTCATTTTCGTACTAACAACGCCAGGAAGGATATTCGGGGTTTTTGACAACAGCCCGGTGAGTTATTTCACGAAGCGTTCAATCGCTTCAAAATGATGCTCAAGAACTGTCCACATCATGGTATATATTTGTGGGAGCTTATGAATACATTCCATGAAGGCCTAACAGATGAAGATGCAATGGACGTAAATTCAATATCCAATGGTACTTTTGTAACGAAATACGAAGAGGATGATTGGGAATACTTAGAAAGAACCGCAAGGGCGTTAAAACGCAAAGCTCAATCTTCTAGAAGTGCACGACATTCGACAGTGAGAGCAGTAGAGAATCCACCGGAAGTAAGTGGTCAATTTTCGTTGTGTGGAAATTGTGGAGATCTAGGGCATATAGCGGATCAATGCCCAGCCATTCATGGTGAAAGTGAGGATGTGAACTTTGTGCAAAGCGGAGGTGGTGGAAGAAATTTCAACAATGCAGTCCAACACACATCATCCGGGCCTCAGAAATCACCCGAATTTTAGCTATCGGAATACGAATAATCAGCTAAATCCGGGATTTCAAGGCATCAATCAATCTGGTGGTCAAAGAAATTTCAATCAGAACCGATTTCAAGGTAACTTTTAGGGTGGCTACCAAAACGATCAAAGAGGACCAACTGGGTCTTCTAACACTTCGGGGAATAATGATATGATGGAGATGTTGAAAGCAATTCAGCTTGACTTACAAAATCAAAGGCTTGAATTGCAAAATTGTGCTCAAAAGGATGAGATGCGAGATAAGGCCGTTCAATCATTAACTACACAAATGGCCAAACTTGCAACCGAGATGAAGGAGCTGAAGCAGAATAGTGGGAAATTACCAAGTGATACAACACCAAATCCCGCTCATCAAAAGAAAGGCAGTCCAGTCGGCCAGGTAAGTACTTTACGTAGTGGTAGGAATTATCAAAAGGTTGACACTTCACCACAGCCCGTTGATGGTGTGGTGGATGATTTAGGTGAAAATGGTGAGAGTGACGATGAGTCGGAACCAAACATTGTTAAAAATAATGGTAAAAACACCCGTGCTACAACTTCTGAGCCAACCAAGGCTAAGGAAGGGGAACCGATTCTACCTCCCTTTCCCGAAGCCTTGAAGGATCCGGGTAATACAAAAATAATCAATAAAAGGGGACCTCAACCGGAGGAAATTTTAGAGGTATTTAAACAAGAAAAAAATCAACTTATCCTTAATTGACGCTAGTAAACGGGTTCCGGCTTAAGCTAAGTATCTTAAGGATTTGTGGACTCAAAAAAGGCAGCACAAACTCCCTAAAAAAGTTGATCTCACTGATACAGTTAGTGCCGTATTGAACGGGGTCCTTCCACCTAAGCTACGAGATCCCATGACGCCTTTAATTTCAATAAAAGTTGGTGATTTTAAAATGAGTAGGGCATTGTTGGATCTCGGAGCTAGCGTGAGTATCCTTCCGGGAAGCTTGTACGACCAATATGAGTTTGGTCCACTGCGTCGTGCCGACACAACTGATGTGTTGGCAGATTTGACCCCTAAGCTTCCTCGAGTGATAGTTCATGATGTGATAGTTAAGGTGGAAGAGTTCTACTTTCCTGTTGACTTTTTGGTGCTTGACTATGTTTCTGTTGATCAAGTCAATCAACCAAATGTCATCTTGGGCTGACCTTTCTTAGCCACTACACATTCTCAGATCGATTGTCGCACCGGCACTGTCGACATGACATTTGGCAACAGAAAGGTCCGATTGAATGTGTTTTCTAACGTTTCTAACATGTTTCAAAGTAATGAATGTTTCATGGCAGATATCATAGATGGATGCTATCCTTATGTCGAGGATGAGGTGCCCGAGTTTTGTTTGTTTTGTGACAGGGTAGAAGAAAACCACTTGTGTGATTTAGAAGAAGAAGTTCGGAAGTTGGAGGTGCAAGCGGTGCAGGAGAGAAGGCCTCCATGGTCCCATCAAGTGGAGAGCCTTCCAGCTGAGATTTCATCAGGGTTGAAGCCATCACTAATCATCCCACCAAAGGTAGAGTTGAAAGAGCTGCCCGCGCATTTAAAGTATGCGTTCTTAGGAGAGGATCAGACTCTCCCGGTTATTATAGCAGCTAATTTGGAGAAAGAACAAGAAGAAGCACTACTAAAGGTGCTGAAGACCCATTGAGC
Organism: Helianthus tuberosus; assembly: GCA_030545235.1. Lineage (NCBI taxonomy): Eukaryota > Viridiplantae > Streptophyta > Magnoliopsida > Asterales > Asteraceae > Helianthus > Helianthus tuberosus. The sequence continues at coordinate 209,079,609 of CM060371.1, read as the reverse complement.
TGCGATTGGGTGGACTCTCGCCGATTTGAAAGGTATAAGTCCTTCTGTTTGTATGCATAAAATTATTACTGATGCAGATGCGAAGCCTGCACGGGATACACAAAGGAGGCTTAATCCTAACATGCGAGAAGTGGTAAAGAAATAGGTAATCAAGTGGTTGGACCATGGGATCATATATCCCATTTCAGATAGCGCATGGGTGAGTCCAACCCAAACGGTGCCGAAGAAAGCAGGCATTCAAATTGTCAAGGGCGATAATGGCGAGCAGATAGCCACTCGACCGGTAACCGGGTGGCGGGTATGTATTAACTACCGGAAGCTGAACGCCGCCACATCAAAGGATCACTTTCCTTTCCCCTTTATTGACCAGATTGTCGAAAAATTTTCAGGTCAGAAATTTTACTACTTTCTTTATGGTTATTCAGGGTATAATCAGATTGCTATCCACCCTAATGACCAAGAAAAGACCACCTTCACATGCCCCTATGGCACATTCGCATTTAGGCGAATGCCATTTGGGCTGTGCAATGCCCCGGCCACCTTCCAAAGGTGTATGATGAGTATATTCTCGGATATGGTCGGGGATGCCCTAGAGATATTTATGGATGACTTTTAAGTCTTTGGGTCATCATTTGATACATGTTTAGATGAATTATCTAGGGTATTAGAGAGATGTGTCCAAACGAATCTAGTACTCAGATGGGAGAAGAGCCATTTTATGGTTCAAGAGGGTATAGTGTTAGGACATGTCGTGTCAAGTAAGGGGATAGAAGTTGATAGAGAAAAAGTGAGAGTCATTTCTACTTTACCCCCCTACTAATGTGAAGGGCGTTCGTTCTTTTTTAGGACACGCCGGATTTTACCGTAGGTTTATTAAGGGCTTTAGTGTTATAACGAAACATTTATGTAATCTATTGTTAAAAGATGTTCCATTTGAATTCGATGATAAATGTCTAAATGCTTTTAATGTATTAAAGGAACAATTGGTACAAGCCCCAATCTTGCAATCACCTGATTGGACAAAACCATTTGAAATAATGTGTGATGCAAGCGATTTCGCTATTGGGGCTGTACTTGGCCAACGAGTAGATAAGAAGCCGATAGTTATCTACTACACAAGCAAAACCCTCACCAATGCTCAGTTGAATTATACCACAACGGAGAAGGAGTTGCTTGCCGTTGTTTATGCTTTGGATAAAGTCTGGTCTTATATTTGTGGAAGCAAGGTAATCGTTTACTCTGATCATAGTGCAGTCAGGTATCTAATGGAGAAAAAGGATGCCAAACCGAGACCGATTCGGTGGGTCCTACTATTGCAAAAGTTTGATCTTGAAATCAGAGACAAGAAAGGATGTGAAAATGTAGTTGCTGACCATCTGTCATGAATACCGATTGAAGTAGAGGAGTTCACACCCGAGATCAATGAGCATTTTCCGGATGAGTTTATAATGGCTGCAAGTTGCGGACCTTGATATGCTAACTTTGCAAATTATCTTGTTTCAGGTACGATACCGGATGCGTGGAACAAGCGAAGGAAGCAACAATTCCTGTCGCAGGTGAAGAATTATATTTGGGATGAACCGGATTTGTTCCGGATTGGTGCTGATCAGATTATTAGAAGATGTGTGCCCGAGACAAAGTTCTTGGAAGTATTACAGCATGCTCACTCATCTGCATGTGGCGGTCACTTTAGCGGACAAAAGACGGGCCATAAAGTTCTTGAAGCTGGTCTTTATTGGCCAACCATGTTTAAAGATGCTTTCGAGTTTGTTAAACATTGTCCGAATTGTCAAAAGATGGGTGGAATTTCAAAAAGGGATGAAATGCCAATGCAACCAATAGTGGTTGTTGACATTTTTGATGTTTGGGGAATTAATTTTATGGGACCATTTCCCAATTCGAATGGTAACCTATACATCTTAGTGGCGGTTGATTATGTTTCAAACTGGATTGAAGCAATTGCCACTAAGACAAACGACCATACCGTTGTCCATTCAAACATTTTTTCCAGGTTCGGGATTCCTCGGGTGATAATTAGTGATGGAGGATCCCACTTTAAAAACTTTAATTTTGGCAAACTCTTAAAACGGTATGGCGTTGACCATCGAATTGCTACACCATATCATCCACAAACGAGTGGACAGGTTGAAGTGTCGAATAGGCAAATTAAAGAAATTTGGCAAAAGACGGTGCGAACTGATTGTAAGGCCTTATGGGCATATCGCACCGCTTATAAAACTTCTATCAGCACTACACCCTATCGTTTGGTGTATGGGAAGGGTTGTCATTTACCCCTAGAGATTGCACATCATGCATTGTGGGCTGTTAAATAGGTGAATACTGACTATTCTGATGCAGATGCCCACAGGTTGTTGAAATTGAGTGAATTGAAGGAATTACGCAATGAGGCGTATAATACCGCAGCCGCATACAAAGACAAGATGAAGGCGGTGCACGACGCAAAGCTGAGGCGTTTGGCGTTTTCGGTAGGTCAAAGAGTTTGGTTATTTAACTCCCGCCTTAAAATGTTTCCAGGTAAATTAAGGAGTAAATGGACTGGACAGTTCGTCATTACACGAGTCGGACAGTATGGAGATGTGGAGATCGAGGATCCAAAGGACCAACGAAGACAAGTAGTTAATGGTCATAGGCTGAAACCGTATCTAGACGTTGATGATTTGAATCCGTTACCAGAAGAGGTGAGCTTTCTTGAAGGTTCACCGGAATACATGACCGACTGAGGGTCATGAGAAGTCCGGCTGAAGACTAAAACTTAGCGCTACCGGGAGGCAACCCGGATGTTTGGTACATATTTCCTTTGTTTTTGTTTATTTGTTTTTCCTTGTTTTAATGGTTAAAGAGTTTGTTTGTGAGTATACCCACAACTTCAAGCAAGTGTGGGGACGTTGAACAGGCCCAGGTACGTTTCTGAATTAGGTTGTGTGTCGAGGACGACACGAATATTTTAAGGGGGGTGGAGCGGGCAAGTATTCGATTTATTCGATAAGAGAAATAATTAAATAAACAAGTTTCATAAGCTCATACTACAAACACAACTTTTCAACTATTAAAAAAAAATTTAGAAGTGGACCATAAGCTACGGGTGGGAACCGTAGCTTACGAATGGGAAATTCTGCTCACAATTACAAAGGAAACCATAAGCTACAGGTTAGAAACCATAGCCTACGATTGAAAGTATATAATGAACAGAAAATTGAAACCGTAAGCTACGGTCCAAGGACTATACGGTCGCTGTAGGTGAGATGCAGGTGGACCCGGTTGGGTTTGTTTGTTTGACCCGAATTATTTTTTAAAGAAAAAAACCTGAAATTCAAACAAATCATAACTATCTCCACCTAATCTGTGTCAGATCTCCTTCCATTCTCACCATACATCTTGATCGATCAATAATCATCATCTTCTTTCTCATAAAAGAAAACCCATAACCTCCATAACCATCTTCTACCTCCAACCATCATAACTTGCTCGTTTCTCAACCAAATCAAGCGATTCAAGAGCCTAACTTGGCTATTTTTTTCGAGAGGAACAAAACCCTACCCTCGGTTTTCACCAAAAACGCCCAGATTCACACGAATCAGATCGAGCTCCAAGAACCCTAAAATTCAAATTTGGGGCTTTTTGCTCAAATTTCATACACAAGCTCTCTAAGTGTTCTCTAGCCCTTCTAAACTAAAAAGGTATGATTTTTCCTACAATTTTGTTCCAATTTGATGAAGTCAAGGTATTTTTGTTATATTCATGCTTTGTTCTTGTTTGCTTAGTCATTTAATGGTTGAATGCATGTAATGAGTAATGAAATTCTGATGTTATCTTGGTTAATGAATTGAAACGGGGAAAAAGTGTTACATGAGGGGTTGGATTAGTGTTATGGCTTAAAGGGATGTTGTTAAATCTGTTATAATACTAGTTAATGAATCACATTATGATTTTTGGATTGAATTTGTGAATCGGAATTGTATTGGGTAATGATTTAACTAGTAACAAGTTGAGCTATGGTTTAGAACAAGTGTGGGGAGGTTCATATATTACACACTTATTCTAGTGTATTAGTGTCAGCTGATTCGAACTAACTTGAGGTGTTTGCTTGTTTTTGTGTGATTGTAGATGGTTAAACCACGCAGGGGAAAAGAAAAAGAAACCGCACCGCAAGAGAATGTATCGGTTGGGTCGAAGAGGACGAGAAGAGGTACCGGAGTTGAGATCCGGGAAACACCATTGGATGATTTTGTTCAGCCTTCACATGGACTTGGCGATATTCCTTATCGTCCTACGTGGAAAGATGGTCCTCTGTACAAGCAAGAAGTAGCGTATCAGAATGATCTCTTTTATGAAAAGATGGGAGATGCACACTCTATTAGATCAAATACTTGCTTCGAGAAGCGCATCTATAGGCCAGATCTTCGGGCGTTGGGACTTTATGAAAAATTCATGGCAATTGGTTGGGAAGAAGTTCTGAATTTCAGAGGTAATGAAAGTGGAGAGGTTTACCTCGAAAGTATTATGTAATGGCTAAGTACACTGATAAAGAATGACGGGAATAATCCGCCGAGAACCGTCACACTGACGGGAAAGGTTAACGGGAAGCCGGCGACCATGTCTTTGGCTTCATTGAGCCAGATTGCAAAATTTGATTCTAAGGCGGATAATTTCTACACTTATATCAAAGAAGATGATTACTTCAGTGATCCGAAGAAGATTGTGGCTGAAAATGTGATGTACTCGGAATTGTTTTTGTTGGAGAAGGGGGTCGCACTGAAGCGAAACAACCTCAAGCCATTGGTGAGGGTGTTATTAAGTTTGGTAGTGTCGAATGTGGCTCCCCGGTTGGGAGATATGATGGGTATACGGAAATGGGAATTGGTGGTGCTTTATGCTCTCATGACGGGGGAAATTCATTTGTCATTTCGGTAGTTGGTGATGCTTCATATATGGCAAAGCCGAAACAAAAGACAAAAGAAATTAATTCTGCATGCCCGTTTGATTAGTGCTTTTCTTCGTAAGCAAGGGGTGGTGCCGATTTCTGAACACGCCTTTGAAAAGCCACATGCTACTTGGTTAATTGCTGAAATGTGCAATGGTCATAGAGTAACACATGTGAAGACAAAATTATGGCACAAAATAAAGTTTGGAGATGGTGCTAAATTGAAGGTGTTGTAGTGGGGGAAGCAACCGCCAAGTCAAGGCGAAATGGATAGCTTGGATTCTAGTGATGAAGAGGTGTTGAGGTTGAGGCAAGAAGCGGGTTTTCCTGGAAGAGAAGGTGGAAGTGGGCAGCATGAGGGGCCACGACAATCAGACTACTCCTGGGGAGTGTTCGACGATGATATGCAAGCGAGGGTACATAGCAGCCAGCCACCAGAATATGCTGGCTGGGAGACATGGCAATAATCTCTATATGATCAGAATTCAAGACTAGAGATCAGCAGAGAGAGACAACATAAGGATATGATGGGATTCCTACGACGTGCTGATCAGGCACGTCACATCAGTGGTGAAATGGAGCTGAATATGAGGGCGTATGATGAAAACCAAACGCGTCACTATTTCAATTATTATAATGGAGTTCCATATTGCAAGAATCCACCTCATGTGGATTTCAGTCAGTTGCCACCCAATGAGCCAGGTATGCCCCGTCTTCCGATGCCCCAAGTTCATGGATCGATGTGGTTGCCAAGAGAATATTCGGAGCCGCATTTTCAAAGCTCCTACCCATATCGACCACCACCATATGATTACTCGGCTCGCCAAAGTCAACAACATGCAGCTCAATCATCTTCATCCCAGTCGCAGCAAGGTCCGCAAAGAGGTTTAGCGGACATTTTCGATATAAGCTCATTTTACGAGCATTTGGGCGGATACTATGGTGGACCACCGGGTCCATCATATCAGTGAGCACTCTCTCACATGTTCAGGTCCATGTGCTCTTTCCTTTATAAACAATTAACTGTCTTTTTATTTTTGTTTCATGTTTTGCGGTGTTTAAACTCTATTTGTTGTGTAATGGGATGTGTTCGTTTGGTTTGTTTTGTGATAAGTTAGCTGCTCATTTAGGATTGTTGGTTTGTTTTCCGGGGCTATATTTTAAAAGCACCATACATTGGGGACAATGTATCCCAAGTGTGGGGATGGGGGAGCCCGGGAAGGGATTCGTGGATAAAGCTTGAAGATATTGAAATGTGATTGAAATCGATGAAATTTGGTAAAAATTGAAAATTTTGAAAATTTTAAATTTTTTCATTGCCTTAAACAAGCTAATTGGATACGAAAACCTGAAGTTTCAATCACTAATAGGCTTCTTACCGTTAGTAGACTAGATTAGTCCCTTGTCATGGTTATCCCTTTAAGTTTCATGAGAGTAGGTTTGGAAAGTGTTTAATAGGAAATGAGTTGAAAAGAGATGTCTATCTAGGGGTAACATGTTTTAATTGCATATGCTACATGTCGTCAACCTTTTTACCTTTTCTTGGTGAGATCTTGAGCCTGTAGACGGATAGGATACATTATATGATGAATTCGTTTGTTGAGTGCAGGCTACGTATTATTCTGTGTTAGAACTTGTATGATTCGATGCATGCTAAGACTGTGGGGTTGACATGTGCACATATATGATAAAGGCATTAGGATTCCCTGTTACACCCTTTTGTGTTTGTGTTTCTTTCGTGTTATTCACCAATTTTCCTTAGTAGCCTTGTTGAGCCTAATTACCTTTCGTTTGTTTGCCCATTGTCTATTGTGAAAAACCGACCGTGATGATATTGTTATGAAAGAATAAAGAAAGAAAAAAAATAATAAAAAAATGAGAAAAAGAAAAATATGTGAAAAATGAAAAGAAAAGAACAAAAATAGAAGTATTGTGAATATCATATATGTTCTTGGGTAGAAACCAACCCAAAAGTATAAGTTGTGTTTGAATAAAGTTATCACGGTTTGGTTATTGTTTGTGAGCCAATTAGAAAAGAAAAAGAACCTAAAAATATTTTCCTACCTTTACCCTAAGCCCAAAACCCGAAAGTCCTTTTGATATGTGCCATGTTAGATGATACAGTGGAGGTGTGATTGTCATACAAGCCTATGATTACAGGATCTCATGTTTGCTTTTTGAGTGTTTATATACTAGCACATTACTTGCTAGTCTAGATATTAACCCGAGAGGAGAGTACATTGTGAGGGGTGTGTAGCATGTGTCTAATTGTAAACATGTTAGTTTTAGATAGACAAGTCTTGAGTTTTTGAAATTGCATCATTTGCTTGTCAGACTGTCAATCTCGATTGTGTCAGTCCATGGGATGGGTATGACATGGGATTGAACAGGTTGAACCGGTTAGGGAGTTTAGAGGTGTTGTTGCTATGGTGACTAGTTCTAGTTGGTTTGCTTGGGGACAAGCAAAGACAAGTGTGGGAATGTGATGGAGAGGGTGAAACCCGAGCTTTAGAGTGTTTAAATATCATGTTTTATGTGTATTTGATGTGTTTATTTGATTAGAATGAAGTAACTACGAGAATTTGTTGATTTGTAGGTAAAACACGTAATTCGATGCATTTACGATGGTTAAAGATGAAGTTGTGAGCATAGGATGGGATATCACAGCTCAAGGATGGATGTTAAAGCTTGTTCGGGTGATATAAAGGCCCACGGGTGGAAGAAATGTGGAAAAGTGAAGTTCGGGGACTAATTCGGTAATTTATGAAAGTTGTGTGGAGCTTATATGTTCAAGAATCAAGAAGGTATAAAGTCTAGGGGGTTATTGGTACTTTATTGAAAGTTATTATATGCTTAGGTATGAAAGAAATTGGAAGAAACAAACTACAGGGGCCAATGTGTCATTTGCTGAAAGATGTGAGAAGAAGGAAAAGGGGAAGTGTGAATTCGATCGTAGGCTACGAGTGTTAACTCGTAACTTACGAGATGTGATGGTATTGGTTGATTTTGTGACATAACTTGTAAATCGTAAGCTACAGGTTTCAACCTGTAGTTTACGAGTTAATGTATGCAGCAAAGAAGGGAGCAAGAGGTACGCGACCGTAGCTTACGAGTCCTAACTCGTAGCTTACGGTTTGGGTTAAAGGAGCAACCAGAATTTTTAAAGTGTAAGCTATGGTTCTGAACTTGTAGCTTACGACCCGGGAAAGTCCAAAAACGCGAAAAAGCCCTCCGGAGTATATATTAGGGTTTTAATGATGGGATATGATTATCTATCACTAAAGGTCGATCGAAGGCACTAATACACTCGGAATTCAAGGCTTCTTTCATCCCAATCCATCAAGATTCTCATTATAATCATCGAATCAACCATGATTTCTGCATCAACTCAAGCTTTTGAAGATTCTTCGTGCGAGATGAGCAGCTAAACTTTTGTGGTTTCCTACGGATGGAGGTTTTTTGTAAGTTAATGGATATTATGTGTTTGATGCAATTGTTTTAACCTGTTGATCTAAGCATTCGATGCTTTTCACCATGGATATCATGTATTGGTTGTAAACAGTTACATTTATTTAAACCTTAATTTCTAAGCATTCAGTTCCCGAGAGTTCTAGTAAGTGGGATATATTTGACATGGGGTTAGGGTTTGTAAATTATGATTGATAATCATTCGATAACCACCCGTTAGGTATTGACCGAAGTACTTAGTCGTTGGTTATCACAATTAATTAATCAAAATTAACACCTATGTCTATGTAGGTAACGATTAAACACATAGTTGAAGCTAACTGTAAAACCTGAAATCTGGAGGAACCATCTTCTCTCCTATTGATTTAAATCACAATTTTTGTTCGTTAATTTAGATAATTCTCATAACCAATCAAACCGATTAATTAATACTTAGCATCATAACACTTTCCACAATCCTCCTCTGGTTCTATATCCGATTTACTCTAGCTACTAGTTTATTTCGGTTTTTGCATGTCGCTAACGACAGACATCACTCAACCACAACAAGCATGTTACAGTAACAACTTTCAACCCTAAAACCCCAACACCGTCAGAGTTGATACTTCAAACCTTTCAAAAGTCAGTATAGAAGTTGCAAAGGAACATATGGAACTTCTCAACACAATGTTCAGTGCCTACTGTGGACTAGTCGCAGGTCAAATTGGAAACATTAATTTGACCAATGAAGATTATCAACAGATAGACCGTGATGAAATGGAGTTAATGGACATTAAGTGGGCGTTTGCGAGTGATGTTTGAAGGCCTAAGGATTATATGAGCTGAACTGGGAGAACTACCCTGGAAAGCAAAAAGGATACAAAGTACGGTTTCGATAAGGATGCAGTTACGTGCTTTAATTGTGGCGAAATGGGTCACTTCAAGCGTGAGTGCACTCGACCGAGCAGACAAGGCAACCAAAATACCTTCCGAAATCAGACAAGTACTTCCAACACAAATCAAGGTAACCATGAAAGAGGGATAGTAGCTGTGAATAACACAACCAACCAAAACCAGTCTGGGCCTTCAAACACCAATCGAGCATTAGTCGTTCAAGCTGATGAAGGGTGTGACTGGTCAGTACAGTTTGTGTGACACCTGTGCCTCTGCGACCATCAAACAAATACCAAATTAATGAAATATTGTGTTTCATACTTGGGATTTGTAAAAATAATGTGTATCGTTTGCACATATCAATTCTTGATCGATTTCGAGCTCTAAATCGCTTTCTTGAAAGGTTATACGCGAACTGATGCGAAAATATAACCAGTTTAATGCAACAAACACTCCGGAATAGTGACATAGGCTTAACATACCTTAAATAACCTTTACATAACTTAGAAATAAGCTTTGGAAGGTTTGCTATGGCGAAATCAAGTTTATTCGCTTACAGGGACTAAATTCGACAAAACTGGCGAAAGTATGCCGATTCGTACTGTAATGGACATTCAGGAACTTGATCATAAGTTAAACATACCCTAAATATCCTTTACATAGCTTATAAATAGGCTTTGAGGGGTTCGGTGTGCTAAAATAAACTTTTTGGTCATTCAGGGACTAAAGGCGTCAAAAAGTGCACAAGTTTGCATTTTCGCGCATATCTTACGTTCTGAATATATCCGGACATCCAAAAAGTTATGTAATCATTAAAATATTTTACTTTAGTGATTGGCTTTATAAAAATCCATTCGTCGCGTAATTTGGATCGTTTCGCGTTCGTTACCACTTCTGTCGTAATTAGCCGAACAACGCAACCGTACGACCAAACGAACCGACATCCGACATATTTTTTAGCATGTTTCATGTTCCCTATGCTTTAACATCCTTATGGAGCTTAAAAATGGGTTTGACGGGTGTTAGAAGTGCCAAAACACGACAATACGCGCACAGGGGTCTGTTCTGCCAAACTTCAAAGTTAGCTGACCTGCAGGGTCCTTACGGACCGTATGGACTTCTTCTTGCGGTCCGTAAGCAGGTGCCAGATATCAGAATCATGTTTCCAGCTTGTTCCAGCTGTTCCACACATTTGCACAGGGTTTTGGGCAATCTATGGGCTGGTTTGGAGGCTCCCATGGTTTTACAAATCTATGGGTTGTTTTAACATGTTTAGCTCGTCACTTTAGGTTTAGTGCTTATATAGGGTCGTAAGGTAAGCGGTCTAAACAACCGCTTATACTTTCGAACCCGACCCATTTGGTCGATCATTAGTGTTAGGGGTCATTTTCTTAACATACGTATCCTGACCAATATCCTGCCTTTGTTTGTTAATTTGTGACCAGGATGCTGGAAGGGGATATTGCTAACATCTTGGGCGATATCCTGAGGTTTATAGAATTAACCACGTGCAGGTTAAAGGCTGAGACTTGCTAACGGTCAAGAGGACTTCTTCTCCTCAAGACTCGGACGAGTTTGTTGAAGGAGAGACGTTGAGCCCGAGAGACCAGGTCTACAACGTTCGATGAAGGAATATTCGGTGGATCCCGGAACTTTAGGATAGTTTTTTATTTTATCTTTACTATAAATAGATGAGGTCGGATCAGTTTAAGTCACACAATCTACACTTACACTCTCGCATACTTTCACTTTCTAGCTCATTGCAAACACCACACTTGTATTCAAATTTCGTTGTAACACTTAGTCGATCCGTACCACATCCTGCACTGTATCCTGATATTTGAAGCAATAGAAGAACAAGGCAGCTGCGATTGTCAACTCCTGAGGTTTTATGCCGGCGATCTAGATTGATCAAGGGCTTTCCTCGTACATCTCGTGTCATTTACTTTACTTTTGCTCATAGTTTGATCTTAGATACAGCTTTATATCCTGAGCCGTATCCTGAACACTGATTTTCTAAACAACTTAACAAGCACATTTTTAATTTACTTTCTAGCACACTACCTCACTTTACTAATTTGATCACTTAATTGCTTCGGTAATTTTTTACCAAAACAATTTGGCGCCCACCGTGGGGCAAGTGGTGCTCTCTTTACTAAAATTTTTTGTCAAATCGCTAATCGGTTTTCTATTTTCAAAACTTTTTGCTACATTGTCCATAATGGCCTCAAGATCAAACATGAGTTCCTCTACTGTGTCTGCTATGACTTCTGCTACTACCGGTCCGGTGCTTCCACCACCTCCTCCAAGGATGCCAGCCTCTACACGACCTCAGGATATTATCCCTACTCGCAGTGTTCAGGAATCTGCTCCCGTTCTAGCTTCTAATGATGAAATTCTTACTTTATTTGGAAGTGTGCAGGAACAAATGAGGCAGCAACAGGAAACAAACCAAATGCTTTTAAGGGAAATACAACTCCTGAAGTCTGGCTCGAGCAGATCTGCTGAGGACAATGTCACTCCATTACACCCCAGAGCGTTGAACTTTAGTTCAGCTGTGTATACTGAGGATAACAGGGGGAATATCGTGCCCAGTCTTCCTCAGAATCATACTCCTGAAATACCCTCCTCGATCAGGATGTCAACCATGAGGAGCTCAGGATATGCTTCAAGATATGGGCAAAATCCTCCAACGGGTAACGTGTCAAATAATAATAATACTCATGCTACTAACAATAGTGGATCTTTGCAGGATACAGGTGTGACATCAGCACTTACTAGGGAACTTCAAAAGCTGAAGGACATGATATCCAGTGTACCTGGGGTAGTCCAGCCGATCCCGGAAGTGTCCCAAGACAGCCATAAGATATCTCGTTTTGCACATCCTATCTGTGATGCTGAGATCCCAAAGAGATTTCAAACTCCCAACATGAAGCTTTACGACGGAACTACGGATCCTGAGGAGCATATTGCTCAGTATAGGGAAAGAATGGAGATTAACCCTATCCCTCCGGAGCTCAAGGAAGCGTGCTTGTGCAAGGGATTTGGTTCTACTCTAACAGGATCAGCCTTAAAATGGCTGTTAAACGTTCCTTCACACTCAATTACTTCGTTTGCTCATTTGGTTAATTTATTTAACAGTCAATTTTCTTGTAGTCGGAGTTTTGAGAAACTAACCAGTGATCTTTACAGGATAACTCAAGGGCCTCAGGAATCCTTGAGGGATTATGTGAACAAATTCAGTCGAGAATCCTTGGATATCCCACATCTTGATGTTGCAACAGCTGTGCAAGCTTTTAAGATGGGATTACAAAAGGATTCTCAGTTTTATCAGGATCTTGTAATGAATCCCTGCAGGAATCTCGACGAAGCTCGTAACAGGGCTTTAAGATATATCCGTCTGGAGGATGACAGGAAGATGCAAGAAAGGATGAACTCATCTAACACTTATGAGTCAACTAACAGGAAGTCAGAATCCTCATTCAAGTCATATCGGCCTAAGCCATATGGTAGAAATGAAAACAAGAGGGTGAATGCTGTCGAAGATGAGGATCCTGAAGAGTATCCTGAGTTATCTGAATATTGCTTTTCTGTTAACATTCCCGAATTGATGTATGCCATGCAGGGTCTGGGAGACAAGGCTAGGTGGCCTCGAAAGAATCAACAAAAGGCTGACTGGAAAGATAAGTCAAAATGGTGTGCTTTCCACGAAGATTTCGGACATATAACCGAGGATTGCATTGCTCTAAGGAAAGAAATAAGCTATCTTCTAAGCAAGGGATATCTGAAAGATCTCTTAGGAAGAAAGAAGAATAAGGGTCAGGATACTGAGAAGGATCCTGAGCGAGCAGCATCACCTCCCGCGGATGCCAAGATAATCAACTTCATCTCGGGAGGATCCGACATTTGTGGGACCTCGTATTCGGCAGCAAAAAGACATGCAAAGGAAGCTAAGGCCAAAAGGGGAGACAAACCTGTCAGGATGACTACCCTCACAACTGACAAAGTGATCACTTTTGATGCAGATGACAGGGATACTATCCAGGATCCGCACCATGATGCTCTGGTAATAACGTTATATGTGGCTAACCATTTTGTACGCAGGATACTGGTTGATAATGGCAGCTCCGTCAACATAATCCAAATAGAAACTCTGAAGAGAATGAATGTATCTGTCACACCCCCAAAAATCCACACGCGGAGTATCACCGCTTGGAGGCGTGACTGACCAGGATCAAGCCACCAATCATATTGAACATATAAGTAAATACCAAAAATCATTCATCAATACGAAAGGTGTTTTCAAAACCAAACATCAACAAGTGTGTAGCGGAAGCATAAGTATGTAAACCCAATGTAAATAGTAAATTCAAATGTTTAGATAGATAACATGGCATCATCGATCCATGTCCCACAACGACCTGCTCCTCCCTGTGCAAGCTCCATATGTACCTAAGGTCCTGCAAGGCATGAAAGAGAGAGTCAACAACTAGTTGAGCGAGTTCACAGTTAATAGTTCAGTAATAGTATAGCGTGAGTAGTAGTATGTTCGTTCGTTACAAAGTATCTTATTAATTCCCATCGCGGCCTTCCAGGCAGGTGTGCGAAGATATTGGGGAATGTCTTTCCCAAGTATTCTAGACTAGGTTTATTTGTATCGCGGCCTCTCCAGGCAGGTGTGCGAAGATTTGTAAGTTTAGTTCGCGGCCATTCCATGGCAGGTGTGCGAAGATTTGTAAGTTTAGTTCGCGGCCATTCCATGGCAGGTGTGCGAAGTCAGTCATAATATCGCGGCCAATCCTTGGCAGGTGTGCGAAGATCAGTTCAAAAAGTGTTACTAGTCTAGTTGTATCTGATCGTTAGGTTCTACTTTATGAGTATACACAATAATTCATCAAATCCCATTCCCACCCGGGAACCCCATGCCTTGGCTGTGTGAACTCACCTTGGTTTGCTCGGTATGCTAGGTTATGTGCTCGCAAATAAGTCAATCACGTCCTAGAGTATGCACGTATATAAAATCAGTTTGTGTTCAAGTTGTTCACGTATAAGCAGGTAACACGTAATCATAATCATACTAGTCATGTTTGACATTTAACAGCAGTTAGATATTCCAGTTATCACTTAACAGAATTAACCCAAGTTACTGTGCTGAGCTCACATATTGGCGATACACACATGTTGGCGAAACACAATAGTTGGCGAAACACAATATTGACGAAACACATTCTGTTTCGTCGTGGCCTTGTTTGGCGAAACAAAATTCTATTTCGTCGACAGTCCTTGGCGAAACACAATCTGTTTCGCCGAAAGTTCTGTTTCGTGAATCAGCTCAGTTACGTCAAAAACAGTTACATGCAGAACTCTAGTGCTCATCTAGTAATCATACCACTTCATCATATAATCATTCGGTAATAACAAGTCATGCGAGTAATTGATTAGTGGCACCCATTTGTGATATTAATTGATTTTAGTTAATGGCACACACAATGAGAACATCACATGTCTCTGACAAACCCATATGCAAAACATGAGTAGATCCTTATCTGATGAGTGCCCTATTCAAGACATATCACATGCATACATCATAACATCACAATCGGTTCATCATTTACATCAGATTATATGATCGCGAACATTATGTAGTAACAGTTAAGCATTTTCATAATCATCTATGGCAGTTTTCGATTTCAAGTTTCAATTAATAAACTATTATCATAACACTCTAAAGATCATTCATCCCAACATATATAACAGTCCACAATCCTCTCGATGCCATCTATATTGAACCATTCGAAGCCATGAATCACATCATTGTTACCACTGACATATCATATCAAAAATAATTAACACATTTAGATCGGCTCACACGAAATCATCGACACACCATGTAGACAGATAGCATACAACATAATCAATACTCAAGAATCAGTATAACTGTGCATGCGATTCAAGGAGGTTTCATTCAATACATGAGAAGATTATACTAACCGAAAATAGAGAAGAAAATAAGGAGAAACTTCACAAAAGAATTGTTGACGTCATTCTCTAGGCATAGAGGCTCTAGGGTTTCGGTTGTGGTGATGAGTGCCACGAATGAAACAGTTTTGTGATATAAAACTCACGTAACAAGGTTGGGCCCATAACTGGGCTTCGGCGTATTACTGGGCCGGCGAAACAGTTTGTTTTGTCGAGTTCGGTTTGGCGAAACAGGCTTGTTTCGTCGAGTATGTTCATGGCGAATCACAACTCTGTTTCGTCGAGTTGTTTGATGGTAAATCATTCTAAGTGTTCTTATAATAATCCATACTATATTTTACAACAACAATAGATCACATATATGCACAAACGTAGCACGTTTCATTAAAACATAACATGTTTGGTTACAAATCAAACAAGTCAAACAACTAAACAGTCAAGATCAACGTGCATTAAATGCGAATAAAGAATGTCGGAAATTCGAATTGTCACATTATCCCCAACTTGAAAGAAATTTCGTCCCGAAATTTAGCATGCGGTTACTGAGGAAGCTAGTGGTGTGACGTTGTTTACCTGTATCGTATCGCGGCTCCCCGAGCAGGTTTGCGAAGATTACTGGTTTTCTTGGGGTGTCACATTATCCCCCCGTTGATTTGGAATTTCGTCCCGAAATTCTGCATTGGTAGCTTCAGCCTCAGTAGTAGTTACTTGGTTTCCGAAATACTGGGGATATTTGAGTTCCATTTGATCTTCACGCTCCCAGGTGATCCCTGGGCCGCGGCGGGAGTTCCAACGAACTCGTACAAGAGGGATTTTCGTGTTCTTGAGGACCTTAACATCCCGGTCCGTGATTTCAACAGGTTCCTCGACGAAGTGCAACCGCTCGTCGATAGTGAGTTCCTTTAAGGGAACTATGTGGGTCTCATCTGACGTACACTTCTTCAGATTCGACACGTGGAAGACGTTGTGAACTGCACGGGGTTCAGCTGGTAAGTTCAGTCTGTAGGCTACCCTGCCTATCTTTCAATAACTTCGAATGGTCCAATATATCGTGGATTTAGTTTGCCGCGTTTGCCAAAACGAACCACACCCTTCCTGGGTGAAACTTTGAGTAGCACTCGATCCTCAACTTGGAACTCGAGTGGTTTCCTGTCTAAATCGGCGTATGCTTTCTGACGGTCGCGAGCTGCCGCCATGCGTTGTCGTATTTGATCAATCTTTTCAGTAGTATCAACTACCATTTCTGGACCTGTGATTTGACTATCTCCCACCTCTGCCCAACAGAGAGGTGATCGGCATTTACGCCCGTACAATGCCTCGAATGGTGCAGCTTTAATGCTGGTGTGGTAGCTGTTGTTATACGAAAATTCCACAAGTGGCAGATGTTTTTCCCAACCATTTCCAAAGTCGATTACGCACGCCCGAAGCATGTCTTCTAGAGTTTGAATAGTGCGCTCAGACTGCCCATCCGTCTGAGGATGATAAGCTGTGCTCATGTCTAAACGAGAGCCAAAAGATTTATGCATTGCTTGCCATAGTTCTGAAGTAAAACGTGCGTCACGATCAGAGATGATGGAGGTGGGCACCCCGTGTCTCGAGACCACTTCTTTTAAGTAAATGTCTGCTAAGGTAGAGAACTTGTCTGTTTCTTTGATAGCCAAGAAGTGAGCAGACTTTGTGAGTCGATCCACGATCACCCAAATAGTATCATTTCCGCGCTGAGATCTAGGTAAGCCAGTAACAAAATCCATGGAAATTTGTTCCCATTTCCATTGTGGTATCTCAGGTTGTTGAAGTGGTCCTGACGGTTTCTGATATTCTGCATTGACTCTCGCACAAGTCAAGCATTTGCTAACGTATGTGGCTATGTGGGCCTTCATGCTAGGCCACCAATATGTAGTTCTGATGTCGTGGTACATTTTATCTGCACCTGGATGTACCGAGTAATGGGACTTATGAGCTTCGTCCATTACAAGCTCGCGTAAGTTACCATAGAGTGGGACCCAAATGCGTCCTATTACGTAATAAGCGCCGTCTGCCTTTTGTTCTAATCGTTTCCTTGAGCCACGTAAGGCTTCAGCCCTGACGTTGTCTGGTTTCAATGCTTCTACCTGAGCATCTCATATCTAAGAAGGAAGACTAGACTGTATGGTGAGTTGTAAAGCTCGCACGCGCTTAGGTGCGGTGTCCTTTCGACTGAGGGCATCAGCCACAACATTGGATTTGCCTGGATGGTACCTGATTGAGCATTCGTAGTCATTCAACAGTTCTACCCATCGTCGCTGTCGCATATTCAGTTCCTTCTGTTTGAATATATGTTCGAGGCTTCTGTGGTCAGTGTAGATAGCACATTTGGTGCCATACAGGTAGTGTCGCCATATATTAAGTGCAAAAAAAACCGCTCCCAGCTCTAAATCGTGTGTTGTGTAATTCCGTTCGTGAATCTTAAGTTGGCGCGAAGCATACGCAATGACTTTATCCCGCTGCATCAACACACATCCAAGACCCTGGATAGATGCGTCGCAGTAGACTACAAAATCGTCCGTGCCCTCAGGCAATGAGAGGATAGGTGCGCTACAGAGTCTATCCTTTAAGTGTTGGAACGCTGTTTCCTGTGTATTACCCCAACGGTAAACAACACCTTTCTGTGTCAGTAGTGTAAGCGGCTGAGCAATCTTCGAGAAGTCTTTGAAGAACCGTCTGTAATAACCTGCCAAACCCAAGAATTGGCGTATTTCTGTTGGTGTGCTAGGTACAGGCCAGTTCTTGATCGAATCCACCTTGGATGGATCAACATGAATCCCATCCTTGTTGACCACGTGGCCTAGGAAATGGACTTCACGAAGCCAGAAGTCGCATTTCGAAAACGTAGCGTATAGCTGTTCCGTTCGAAGAAGTTCCAAAATGAGTCGTAAGTGCTGCTCGTGTTCCTCCCGACTCTTCGAATAGATCAGTATGTCATCGATGAAAACAATGACGAACTTGTCAAGATAAGGTTTGCACACCCTGTTCATAAGATCCATGAAAACCGCGGGCGCGTTCGTCAACCCGAAAGGCATGACCAGAAACTCGTAGTGGCCGTAGAAACTCGTAGTGGCCGTAGCGTGTTCTGAACGCTGTCTTGGAGACGTCCTCATCCCGGACTCTCAGTTGATGATACCCTGACCTTAGGTCAATCTTCGAGTAATAGCTCGACCCTTGCAACTGGTCGAATAAATCGTCGATGCGTGGAAGAGGATAGCGATTCTTCACAGTCACCTGTTCAATTCGCGGTAGGCTATACACATGCGGAAGGTACCGTCTTTCTTCTTTACAAATAGTACTGGAGCTCCCCAGGACGAAGAGCTAGGTCGTATGAAACCCTTTTCCAAGAGTTCTTGCAGTTGCTTAGACAGTTCTTCCAGTTCTGTTGGAGCTAAGCGATAAGGTGCTCGAGCTATAGGTGCTGCTCCTGGAGCGAGCTCGATCTAAAATTCGACCTGACGATGAGGCGGTAACCCAGGTAACTCTTCTGGAAACACTTGAGGAAAGTCGCGTACTACAGGAATATCCTCAATCTTTTTCTCTTTCTTCGACGTATCCGTAACGAGAGCTAAAACGGCTGTGTGGCCCTTCCGTAAACATTTCTGAGCCTTCAAGAAAGAAATGATGCCACTCACGACACCACTCTTGTCGCCTTGAACTTCGAGAGGTTCTTCACCAGAGCGTGGTATACGAATGGTCTTCTCCTTGCATAGGATCTCTGTTTGTTGTTGGGATAACCAGTCCATACTAATGACGATGTCTAAACTATCGCAACGCTGGGGTCATTCCTAGTATCACCCTGACCAATCACGAACACTCGACCCCTGGCACCATTGCCGTCGTTATTACCCCCGTTGTTGTCTTCGCTAGTTCCCGTTTCCTTGGTTGTGGTTCTGATTCTGGTTCAACCGTGAGCAGTGTCTTTTGAAGGGTCCTTCAGCACCACACTGATAACATCCCTTGTTACCTTACTGTTGCTGCTGATTCTATAGATCTTGTGGCTGTTGTTGGTGGTTCTGGTTTGCAGGACGTGAGTTTCTACCATCTTTGGTTCCATGACCAAGCTTGTTACATCATTGGCAATGATTTCGGTTGCACTGCCCGCTGTGGTGCGAGTTACATCGTTTGCACTTAGGGTAGCAGAAGTAGTGGAAGTAGTAGTGGTAGTAGTATCGCTGATACGTTGAGGCAGCTTGTTCTGTCCCACTGTCTGGTCTGTGAGACGATGAGCAAGATGAGTAACATCTTGAATAGTAGCAAGATTAGCCGTCATCACATAGTTTTGAATTCCTGGTACTAAGCCTTTGAGGTACAGCTCAAAGCTCTTTATGGGAGGATCCACCATAGTTGGACACAAAATTGCCAGTTTGTTGGATCGTTTCGTGTACGCTTCTATCTCTGACCCCGTCATCTTTATGTTAAAGGACTCCACTTCCAGCTTGTGGATGGCATCATAACTACTGTATTCACGTTTGATCAGTTCCTTAAAACCATTCCATGGGGTGGCATTAGCAGCCGCCAGCCCCAGCATCTGAACTTGCGCGTTCCACCAAGTTAACGCAGTGCCTTCGAGAGTATCAGTGGCATATTTCACCTTACGAGCCTCGGGTCATTCACACACTCGAAGACCGATTCGAGTTCCTCGAACTAATGGAGGAGTCCAACAGCTCCTTCAGTGTCGCTGAAAGTAGTAGGACGACAGTCCATAAAAGTCTTGTATTTGCATACAGGTGGCTGAGCGTGTTGACTTGTCGTGTGCGTTAGAGTAATCAAAATTAAGCACAAGTGTTGAGTTACGAGAGTTGGATCTAAAGATCCTAGAGTAAGTGGTGATGGCAGGTTACACCTCCTGCCTGGGCAGCTGCGAGTGCTGCAGTAACTTGTTCAGTGATCGAAGCCGCCAACTGGGCTTGAGTTAGGTTAACGCGTCCACTCATGATCTTGACACCAAGGAGAACATGTGGGTGAGAGGTTCGCGAATAGTGCGAAGAGAGTGAGCACACAAGCATTCTCAAACAGTAACATATGGTAGGTTCTGTAATCTAAGCATACCACGAGCAAAGTTCTATGAAATTCTAGCAAGTAGGTAAGGTATCATGAATAGTAGTACCTATGATGTTGAGCCTTGCACGTGGAGCGAAGCGTCGTTGTGGATCGTTGAGAGCACTGTTCTGGTTATAGTCTGGTTTTAACAAAATCGTTTTCCCCTTATTAAAACCGAGTTCTCTATAACCAATGGCTCTGATACCAATCTGTCACACCCCCAAAAATCCACACGCGGAGTATCACCGCTTGGAGGCGTGACTGACCAGGATCAAGCCACCAATCATATTGAACATATAAGTAAATACCAAAAATCATTCATCAATACGAAAGGTGTTTTCAAAACCAAACATCAACAAGTGTGTAGCGGAAGCATAAGTATGTAAACCCAATGTAAATAGTAAATTCAAATGTTTAGATAGATAACATGGCATCATCGATCCATGTCCCACAACGACCTGCTCCTCCCTGTGCAAGCTCCATATGTACCTAAGGTCCTGCAAGGCATGCAAGAGAGAGTCAACAACTAGTTGAGCGAGTTCACAGTTAATAGTTCAGTAATAGTATAGCGTGAGTAGTAGTATGTTCGTTCGTTACAAAGTATCTTATTAATTCCCATCGCGGCCTTCCAGGCAGGTGTGCGAAGATATTGGGGAATGTCTTTCCCAAGTATTCTAGACTAGGTTTATTTGTATCGCGGCCTCTCCAGGCAGGTGTGCGAAGATTTGTAAGTTTAGTTCGCGGCCATTCCATGGCAGGTGTGCGAAGATTTGTAAGTTTAGTTCGCGGCCATTCCATGGCAGGTGTGCGAAGTCAGTCATAATATCGCGGCCAATCCTTGGCAGGTGTGCGAAGATCAGTTCAAAAAGTGTTACTAGTCTAGTTGTATCTGATCGTTAGGTTCTACTTTATGAGTATACACAATAATTCATCAAATCCCATTCCCACCCGGGAACCCCATGCCTTGGCTGTGTGAACTCACCTTGGTTTGCTCGGTATGCTAGGTTATGTGCTCGCAAATAAGTCAATCACGTCCTAGAGTATGCACGTATATAAAATCAGTTTGTGTTCAAGTTGTTCACGTATAAGCAGGTAACACGTAATCATAATCATACTAGTCATGTTTGACATTTAACAGCAGTTAGATATTCCAGTTATCACTTAACAGAATTAACCCAAGTTACTGTGCTGAGCTCACATATTGGCGATACACACATGTTGGCGAAACACAATAGTTGGCGAAACACAATATTGACGAAACACATTCTGTTTCGTCGTGGCCTTGTTTGGCGAAACAAAATTCTATTTCGTCGACAGTCCTTGGCGAAACACAATCTGTTTCGCCGAAAGTTCTGTTTCGTCAATCAGCTCAGTTACGTCAAAAACAGTTACATGCAGAACTCTAGTGCTCATCTAGTAATCATACCACTTCATCATATAATCATTCGGTAATAACAAGTCATGCGAGTAATTGATTAGTGGCACCCATTTGTGATATTAATTGATTTTAGTTAATGGCACACACAATGAGAACATCACATGTCTCTGACAAACCCATATGCAAAACATGAGTAGATCCTTATCTGATGAGTGCCCTATTCAAGACATATCACATGCATACATCATAACATCACAATCGGTTCATCATTTACATCAGATTATATGATCGCGAACATTATGTAGTAACAGTTAAGCATTTTCATAATCATCTATGGCAGTTTTCGATTTCAAGTTTCAATTAATAAACTATTATCATAACACTCTAAAGATCATTCATCCCAACATATATAACAGTCCACAATCCTCTCGATGCCATCTATATTGAACCATTCGAAGCCATGAATCACATCATTGTTACCACTGACATATCATATCAAAAATAATTAACACATTTAGATCGGCTCACACGAAATCATCGACACACCATGTAGACAGATAGCATACAACATAATCAATACTCAAGAATCAGTATAACTGTGCATGCGATTCAAGGAGGTTTCATTCAATACATGAGAAGATTATACTAACCGAAAATAGAGAAGAAAATAAGGAGAAACTTCACAAAAGAATTGTTGCCGTCATTCTCTAGGGATAGAGGCTCTAGGGTTTCGGTTGTGGTGATGAGTGCCACGAATGAAACAGTTTTGTGATATAAAACTCACGTAACAAGGTTGGGCCCATAACTGGGCTTCGGCGTATTACTGGGCCGGCGAAACAGTTTGTTTTGTCGAGTTCGGTTTGGCGAAACAGGCTTGTTTCGTCGAGTATGTTCATGGCGAATCACAACTCTGTTTCGTCGAGTTGTTTGATGGTAAATCATTCTAAGTGTTCTTATAATAATCCATACTATATTTTACAACAACAATAGATCACATATATGCACAAACGTAGCACGTTTCATTAAAACATAACATGTTTGGTTACAAATCAAACAAGTTAAACAACTAAACAGTCAAGATCAACGTGCATTAAATGCGAATAAAGAATGTCGAAAATTCGAATTGTCATAGTATCTCCAATGGATATCACTTCAAAGTCTACTGTGCTTGTTGGGTTCAGTGGAGAGGCTAGAAACACAGTGGGAGAGATAAAGTTGCCAGTATACGTTGAAGGAGTCAACTCGATACAACGTTTCTGTGTGATGGATTCCCTATCCTGCTATAACATCATACTGGGAAGACCGTGGATTCACGATATGAAGGCCGTGCCATCAACGTATCACCAATGCATCAAGATACCTACCCCTTGGGGAGTTGTCAAAGTTGATAGTGATCAGCAGGAGGCGAAAGAATGCTACTCATCCTCGATGAAATCCTCAACCAAACCTAGTGCAGCATAGCAATTAAAGACGTGGGCCCAGGATATCGTGGAGGATCCGGAGCAGGATGTGAAGAAAATTATCCTAGACCAGGATAATCCCGATATTTCGGTGCTCGTGGGAACCAATATCCCTCAGGATATTGAAGAACAATTAATTAACTTTTTGAAAAGCAGGACGTCAACGTTTGCATGGAAGCATGAGGATATGACAGGCATATCCAAAGACATCATCACTCACAAACTTGGAATTGATAAATCATTCAAGCCTGTTTAGCAAAAAAGAAGGAAGTTTGCTCCTGAGCGGAACACGATTATCCAGGAGGAAGTTGAAAGATTATAAAAGTCCAGAATGATCAGAGAGGTTAAGTTCCCAAGGTGGCTAGCAAACGTGGTTGTAGTACAAAAGAAAAATGGGAAATGGAGAGTTTGTGTAGACTACACAGACTTGAACAAAGCTTGTCCTAAAGACCCATTTCCTCTTCCCCACATTGATGCAATGGTAGATGCCACTGCCGGGCATGAGATGCTGACCTTCATGGACGTATCCTCAGGATTTCAACAGATCCAAATGGAGCTTTCTGACCAGGAGGATACTGCCTTCATGACACCAACAGGTATTTATTGTTATACGGCTATGCCTTTTGGTTTGAAAAATGCAGGAGCAACATACCAAAGATTGGTAAACATGATGTTCAAAGACAAACTGGGGGACACCATGGAGGTATATATCGATGATATGGTGGTGAAATCTAAAAAAGGCTGAGGATCACCTCCAGGATATCAAGGGAGCATTTGATATCCTGGATCAATACAACATGAAGCTGAATCCTGCTAAATGCCATTTCGGAGTGGGGGAAAGAAAGTTTCTTGGATATATGGTGACGAAAAGGGGGATAGAAGCAAGCCCAGAGCAGATCAAAGCTATCCTGGATATAAAATCACCCTCAAATATGAAGGACGTACAAAGATTGACAGGCCGAGTAGCAGCTTTAAACAGGTTTATCTCAAGATCCTCAGAGAAATGCAAAGACTTTTATGATATCCTGAAGAAGAACAAAAGATTCGAATGGGGGGAGAAGCATGAAGCAGCCTTGCAGGATTTAAAACGATATCTCTCAACCGCACCTCTATTGATGAAGCCTGAAAATGGTGAACCACTATCCCTATACCTTGCTGTATCAGGGAATGCTGTAAGTGCCGTTCTCATAAAGGATCATGAAGGTCAGCAATATCCTGTTTATTATGTTAGTAAAAGTTTATTAGATGCTGAAACTAGGTACTCTCACTTAGAAAAATTAATACTAGCATTAGTCCTGGCATCAACGAAACTTAGGCATTATTTCGAAACACATAGGATACATGTTAAAACAAATTATCCTGTCAAAAATGTACTTAGGAAACCAGAGATGTCAGGTAGAATGGCCAAGTGGTCAGTAAAGTTAAGTGCTTATGATTTAGTATATGAACCTAGATATGCCATAAAATCTCAGGCTTTAGCTGACTTTGTGGCTGACTTTAGTAGTGACATTCAGGACGAGGTAGACCTAGAAGTTCAACAGTTAGGAGAATCCTCAGGATCCTGGACATTATATACTGATGGTGCATCTAATGTAAGAGGAGTAGGATTAGGAATACTACTAAAATCGCCACAGGGGGACATATTACCCCAGGCAATTAGGTGTGAATTTCCTGCTACTAATAATGAGGCAGAGTATGAAGCTTTAATTGCAGGATTAGAATTGGCTAAGAGTATGAGTATCAAAAATTTGCAGGTATATGTTGACTCTTTGTTAATTACTAACCATTTTAATGGATCCTATGCAGTTAAGGGTGAGAAATTAATCGAATATCTCGATATTCTCAAAAAATTAGCAGGATATTTCGATGTTTTTATACTTAAACAGGTACCAAGGGAGGATAATGCTGAAGCGGATGCCTTAGAAAATTTGGGATCATCGATCAGGATACCTGAAGGGACGCAAATACCAATATTACATGTCTTATATCCTGCAACGAATCCTCAGGATAAAGAAGTAGCTGGTATTCAGGATCCTGGAGCAGAACATCCTGGAGAGGATCCTAAATCCTGGACGGCTCCAATCATGAGATATCTCAAAGAAGGACACATCCCTGAAAATGAGAATCCTAAGGCATTTAGGATGAAGGTATCACGATTCACTATTATAAATAATATTTTATACAAGAAATCTCTTGCAGGACCATATTTGAGGTGCTTGGAGGATCCTGAAGCCAAAGAAGTACTTCAGGATATACATGAAGGGGATTGTGGTAACCATGCTGGGGGCAGGTCGTTATTCTCAAAAGTGTTAAGGACAGGATATTATTGGCCAACAATGAGAAAAGATGCCGCAGAATATGTTCGAAGATGTGACGCATGTCAAAGACATAGTAACATACTGCATCAGCCGGCTGAACCATTATATCCTATTGTTTCCCCTTGGCCATTTATGAAGTGGGGTATGGATATAGTGGGAAAGCTACCAAAAGCTCCGGGAGGAAAAGTCTTTATGCTAGCAATGACGGATTATTTCTCTAAGTGGGTTGAAGCAGAAGCATTTGTTCAAGTTAGAGACCAAGAAGTAGTATCCTTCATCAAAAGAAATATCCTGACCAGATTCGGAGTACCAGCCGAGATAATCTGTGACAATGGTTCTCAGTTCATAAGTAAGAGGACTACTGACTTTTGCAAGAGTTGGGGAATCAAAATGATTACGTCTACTCCGGTACATCCTCAAGCAAATGGACAAGCAGAATCCTCAAACAAGATAATTGTCAATAACTTGAAGAAAAGGCTTGGAGCCAAAAAAGGAAGATGGGCAGAAGAATTACCCTTTGTTTTATGGGCTGATAGGACAACGGTAAAAAATGCAACAGGCCAAACCCCATTTTCCTTGGTGTTTGGAGCAGAAGCAATGATTCCGATGGAAATGACAATACCTACTGCAAGATCTACCTTAAGTGATCCTGAGCAGAATCCTGAAGCCTTGAGTCAGGATTTAGACACTATAGATGAAAAGAGAGATGCGGCAAGGCTAAGGATGGCAGCTTATCAACAGAGAATATCCAGGGCATATAACAAGAATATTAGAACCAGAAGATTTAAGGTTGGAGATTGGGTGTTAAGAAAGGCTTTTCAGAATACTACTAATCCTGCCGATGGTAAGTTAGCTCCAAAATGGGAAGGACCCTATGAAGTTGAATCAGAAGCAGGGAAAGGAGCATACAGACTCAAGAATATGGAGGGAGATATGCTACCGAGGTCTTGGAATGCTATACACCTTAAGCTCTATTTCAAGTGAGTTTAGAATTTAATTTCTAGCTCAGGATGGTATGAATTCTATCTTTTTTAAATATGTTTGGTTTAATTTGTTATTTGCAACCCAATACTGACTTAAGCATCGGAGGGGTGTTAGCCAAGCTAACACCCACCTTAGTTTACAATTGTTTTGCAAGATATGTTTCAGGATATAGCTCCAGGATATGTACTCAGGATAACTCAGAAGATTAGAGGATTGGCCCCCTCTCTCACGTTTAAGGGATACTGATCCCTTCACAGGTTTAAAGGTATTCACCTTTCTTCCGAATTGGGTTTAAACACCCCGCCTGGAGCGCAAGTTATTCAGGGATAGTTCAAGGTGGCGGGACCAGTCCATGTAAAAGTGGCTGACAATTTCGTTACTGTTGGCTATATCCTGAATCCTAAAGGTATATGAGGATTGATCACCCTCTCTCACGAAAGGGTATTTTCATACTCTCTAAGGTTTAAAGGTTTTCACCTTTCTAAGCCTTGGAGTTTATACACTCCCGCCTGTAGCGCATGAAAATTTGGGATTTTCCCCAGGATACAAGGGATTTATCTCCAGTATATTCTTAAAGTCTTTTTCAGAATATTTGATTAAGGTGTTTGAAACTAATGTTGGTTTGGAACTTTGATCATTTAAATATTATCAAAACTTGGCTTTGAAAAGATAGACTGTTTTTCACTCTCTAAAGAAATTTTTACAAAGTTGAAGGAATGTTTGGAAGTTCTATCTAATAAAAGGTTTTTACAGTATATCGCTGAGCATACTGATCAGGATATTTTATAAGATAACAGTATGAAATTTTTTGCAAAGCTAAGATTTACACTTAGAAAAATAAAAGATGAAATTATTCTTAAGCAATCAATACTGGTTGATAACCGAAGGTTTCATCCTGAAACCCAGGATCCATCCACCTTCGGCTATCAAGTTGTTTCGATACAGAAATATAAATTGTTCATAAAAACATAAAATTGTTCGAATGATTTAAAGGAAATAAGATCTAGGGGGTAGTGCCTTCTTGGTCCATAGCGGTTTCAGCAACATCCGTCTTGGGATCAGCCTCAGCATCCTTCTCAGCATCGGTTGTTTTTTCAACTACTTTGGAAGGTTCTTCGACAGTTGATTTGGAAGAGGTGCCGCCGAGGTTCTTCAGCTTGGTCTCCCAAGCAGCAACATCCCAGGAAGGGCATTCGAAACCTAATGTTTTGGCTTCATGAGCCATCTTCAGACTGGCTTGAAGGAGAGAAATGACGACGAAACTTTTGAGGCTTTCCCGGTAGCTGACCATATCCCGTTCGTATTGCACATGGGCGGCTTCCAGATCGGCCTGGGCTTGAAGAGTAGCTTTGTTGAGAGCAACTTGATGTTCTTGGGTCATAGCTTTGTATTTCTCCTCATAATGACGAGATTTGGCGGCTGCAATCATACCTTGGTCGGAGATTGTGATTTCTGCTTCCTTTAGCTTTGATTCAAGTGTTTTGTTAAGCTTGCAGGATTCTTGATATAAATGAACCAAACGCTCAAGACCCTACAAAGGTAAGAGGACAGGGATTAATATTATTAAATCTTTGAAAATAGTCTAAATTGCAGGATATAATATGAAGATACTAACCTTGTTAAGAAAAGAAGTCATAAACCCACTGGCTTCAATGAACCCGTGCTTTTCGTAAGGAAAGGTGTCAGAAATGACAGGGGAATCGGGTTCTTTCCTTTTGCGGGAACTTGAACTCCGGGGCTTGGTAGCCGGTGAAGGTTTAGGAATGATGATGGCTTTGGAGCTGCTGGGTTTGGATGTAGCTGTGGTCTTGGGGCTAGGTTCTTTCTTGACCTGGATCTGGTCAGAATAGCTGTCCAATTCGTCAAGATCAAAGACTTCGGGGATCTTAGCTGGTGCTGCATAAAGGGAAAAGTTTTACTCTTTATCTTATCATTTTGCTGTTGTGACTAATTATTTTGAAATAAATTCTTACCAGACATCTCGGATGATGAGTATTGACTGGAACTAGGGACGTGTGTGGTGAAAGTCCTGTCTATTGCAGGTAACCGGTAGATAGTATTGATTCTCTTCTCTGACTCAGCGGTAGGGGGAGCAACTTCCTTGAAGTTCACTGCATAAAGATCAAAGAGAAGAGTATTAATAGAAGATAACAATCAAATGATCTATCAGGATATTTATAATCCTACCGGTGGTTAACCACTCCACCGGAAGGTTGGCACCCTCAGCAATGGAATCTCTTTTGACAAAGAAGAATTTGCGTTGCCATCCGTCTTCGTTTTTGGTGGCTTTGAGAATCAGGGGTTTGCTGGAGGTCGAGAAGAGCAAGAACCGACTAGAGCCATGGGATCGAAGGCGATAAGCAATAGGTAAATCCTCGATGCAGAGGTCGGAGCAATGGAGGTTGTTGATTTGGTTGAGTACAATTAGTACTCTCCAAACCTTGGGCATGGTTTGAGCAAAAGAGATGCCGGTAATTCGAAAGAATTGCATCATGAATTCAGGAAAAGGGTATCGAAGACCTAATGAAAAAGGATATGCTGGAAAACAGACCCATTCGGTGGAAGAAACATCCGATCGGATTGACCGGTCGAATGGTCTAAAGACCGTGCTGTCAGGGAAAGCGCCGGAGGTTCTTAAAGCTGCAATGTCTGCGTTGTCAAAAGCGCAGATCTCCTTTTCGGGATTTTTAAGAAGATTCTGCTGGGTAAAGGTCTCGGCGTCCATTGCAAGTAAGGTGAAGTAAATTGACAAGAAGAAAATCAGAAATGGAGAATTACCTGAAGGTTCTGTTGAAGATATCTGCTTTTCAAACAAGAAAAGAGAAGATATAGGGGCATCGTGGATCTCCATTGAGTAAAAAACGCGTTGGAAGTTACGATGTGATCTTGACCGTCGCTTCGTTTTAAATGCCTTGAGTTATGGGATAAGATTTTTGAAATATATCCGTTGGATTGGTATACCAACCGATATATTTGGGGACAATTGTTAGGGGTCATTTTCTTAACATACGTATCCTGACCAATATCCTGCCTTTGTTTGTTAATTTGTGACCAGGATGCTGGAAGAGGATATTGCTAACATCTTGGGCGATATCCTGAGGTTTATAGAATTAACCACGTGCAGGTTAAAGGCTGAGACTTGCTAACGGTCACGAGGACTTCTTCTCCTCAAGACTCGGACGAGTTTGTTGAAGGAGAGACGTTGAGCCCGAGAGACCAGGTCTACAACGTTCGATGAAGGAATATTCGGTGGATCCCGGAACTTTAGGATAGTTTGTTATTTTATCGTTACTATAAATAGATGAGGTCGGATCAGTTTAAGTCACACAATCTACACTTACACTCTCGCATACTTTCACTTTCTAGCTCATTGCAAACACCACACTTGTATTCAAATTTCGTTGTAACACTTAGTCGATCCGTACCACATCCTGCACTGTATCCTGATATTTGAAGCAATAGAAGAACAAGGCAGCTGCGATTGTCAGCTCCCGAGGTTTTATGCCGGCGATCTAGATTGATCAAGGGCTTTCCTCGTACATCACGTGTCATTTACTTTACTTTTGCTCATAGTTTGATCTTAGATACAACTTTATATCCTGAGCCGTATCCTGAACACTGATTTTCTAAACAACTTAACAAGCACATTTTTAATTTACTTTCTAGCACACTACCTCACTTTACTAATTTGATCACTTAATTGCTTCGGTAATTTTTGACCAAAACAATTAGGATCCAACCAAACACATTAGGTGACCATAGTTGTATAGGGAATAACCTTCCGAGGTTATACCTTATGGTCACTACGTTTAGCTAGTTGTATGATAGGTAGTTTATATGCCTTAGGAAAATTACCAAAATGCCCTTTTTATGCATAAATTCATTTTAAGCATATGTAACCTAAATTTTGACATCTAAACTGATTAGGCAACATTATTAGACATGTTAAGGCATATAATACTTGTCATAGGACTAGTTAGGCGGTTCGAACGCGTTTTACGCGAACGACACGTTAAAGTAGCGTAAGCTACCTAAACAAGTCGTAATGGGTCGTAAGCACTTAGGTTAGGTTTCATTTTAGTATGTAGGGTTTATTAAACCATATTACATGAGTTCCCATACTCATTTGGTTTACGAACCCTCATTCTATCCGATCCTCCGATTTAGGTCCGTTTATTTACATAGTTACCTATATTAGGTGCTGTTTGATTTCCGTGATCTCTACCATTGCTTGGTTGTTACTCAAAGAATTCTAAGCACCCCCAAGTGAGTACATAGTCCCCTCTTTTACTGTTTTTCAAACGTTTTGGGGTGAAACACATGTGCCTACTTGTTACTTTCATGCTTTCCATGTTTTCATATCATATACATGCTATGTTCATTAGTACACTATTAGTACATGATTTCATTATGTTTTGCTATGTATGTTCACTTAACATGCTAGCCTATTGTTTAACATTTTGAACTATTTGAACCATTTGTTACCATTTGATATATGTGAACCATTTGTAACCATTTGATATATGTGAACCATTTTTAACCATTTGATATATGTGAACCATTTGTAACCATTTGATATATGTGAACCATTTGTAACCATTTGTTATATGTGAACCGTTTGATATTGTTTGAACCGTTGGGTTGGGGAAGTGATTAGGTAACGGGGCGGGTGTAATGTGTTAAAAGCATGGTGGATACGCCACTGGTACTTCCTATATATAAGTGCTTTTAATACATTATATTTCGTTGCGTTATCTAGATCACTTGGGCAAAGATTATCAAAACAAGGTTATATTACAGGGTTTTTCTAACAATATAAAACATTCGAGTTTTATTTCTAAATTGATTTACAATTTAGGTTTACTTAAACAAATGTTTTTGAGTTAAGATTCATGGTATCGAGGTTTTATAAAACAAATTTGTTTTGACTTGATTATTTCAATTTACATTACAAACATTTTACAAAACTTGGTTTTCAAATTAATAATTTACAAAGGTGTTTAAGTTATATTTTATTATAAATAAATAATTATAAGGATTTGTTCTAGAATATTCCATCCTGCATGGATAGGCCACGCAACCAAATCTACAACTTTTTGGGAGGATCATGCAAATCCCTAACTTATCGGAGCCCATCCTAAGTTAGGGGAAACCCTAATAGCAAACTATAAATAGAGGTAAACGTATAAGGTATGGAATATATTATTCTCATATACTCTTTTCTTCATCTTTACTCCCAAAACCGAGACTTATTCTCACGCCGGAGGGTGGTTACAGGAATAACCCCATTCCTGTAACGAGTCCTAACGGTGCTTCTGTTTTGCAGCTAACTGTTCGGGTCACTGATAGTTGAAGTCTTAGTCGGATACTACCGTCAAGGTCAGTGTTTCTTCATTGGCGCCATCCGTGGGACCTTTTTTGGTAACAGTTAGATTGAACCCCATGGCAAGTGATCGGAACGTAGCAGTTACCCCAAACCAAATAATGACAGATAACAACCCGGTGTCGGGAGCAGGCCTTGTCACCACCGCACCGGCCTCACCGGCGATCACCAGGTCTCTTGACCTGGAGTTTGAGGCGGAAGGACCACCACCAGGTTTTACAGGCATTACCGCTGTCTCCTCTGGGACTACGGCGGCAGATCTGTTTCCCTATACATCTTCACGGTTGCAGTCGGGGGAACCGAGCATAACCGGCGGTAACATGTTCACCCCAGTGGCAACCACTAGCGTACAGATCTTGCACCTTAACTCTATGCCAGTTATTACATCGGCAAACCCAAGCACCTTTATACCACAGGCCAGCATGCCTCAGTATTACCAACCTTCGGTTACTTAGGCCATGCCGCCCTTATATTCTGTAGCACTAACAGCGGCACTGTCAACGCCACCTTACCAACCGGTGATCATGCCAACAGGAATTATGAACGCTCCAGTCACGCAGGGCAATCAGGCATATTTCCCCGGGTACTATTACGCACCCCCGTATGGATATTTACCCCCGTACGGTAACTCAATGTGCACGCCCCAGGGAGCCACTCAAGGTCATGCTCAATCGCCATATGCGGCTTATATGCCGCCTTGGTGGACTTTTCCAACGTCACAACCGGTTTACACTCAAACCCCGCCAACAGCAGAACCAGTTTATGATAGCGGGAACACATCCAGGCCCAGATTCTCTTCAGGAGGGGTTCCCAGTCCCATGCTAAACGTCACTTCGGCTCAACCCCCAGTCACTCAGGGTGTAAGCCAGAGCGGGATCGTCCTTCCAGTACAACCCATCAATGTAGAAGAAGATGAACTCACCAGACCTTACAAGCCAGTGGATGCGACCTTCAAATCCAAGTTCACCAAAAGAATAGCAGAAGCTCCTATCAAGGAGAAACCCAAGATGCCTCAAACTGTAGGTAAATACGATGGTCTAGGTGACCCTGATGACCATCTTAACCTATTCAAAAGTGCAGGGGAGGTAGCCTGTTGGCCCATGCCCCTATGGTGTAAAATGTTTGTGCAGACGCTGGTAGGCGTGACACGGGTCTGGTGGGATAGTCTACCCACTGGGGAGATTGACAGTTTTGAAGACCTAGAATCCAAATTCATCTTGTAGTTCAGCCAGCAGCGTAGGCACACGAAGGATAGGAACGAGCTCCTCCACATCCGTCGACGAGACAATGAAACGGTGGAAAATTTTATTGTTAGATTCAACAAAGAGAGCCTGGCAATCCCGGGTGTAACGAACGATCTAGCATGTGGAGCTTTCCTACAAGGAGTGAACGACGATGAGTTGTTGAGAACACTTCATGGAAGGGATGGCGTACCGCCAACCATCGATGAAATACTGCGGATAGCTAAAGTTTATGTAATACAAGAAAAGGCAGTAGCGGTCAGTCACGCGGCCAATAGGAAAAAGTAGGCTCTGAAAAACCAAGAAGACAGGGAATAGCGGGGCTCTAAAGGTAGGGGTAGAGGAGATCGATACCAAAGGAACGACAAGACAGACTCGCGGTATGATAGACCCAGAAGCGCCTATTCAAGGAATGAGTCCTCGAAACCTCGATCCGACTACCCCAACCTGAGCAAGACACCGGCAGAGATCCTAGCTTCGGAGAACCTCAAGTTCAATCCCCCAAAGCCGTTGAAAGATAACCCTAACAAAGACACAAGTAAATACTGTGAATATCACAAAGGGAGCGGTCATGATACAAACGACTGTTTTCAGCTGAAGAAGCAGATTGAATATTTTGTGAAAGCGGGTAAATTAGCACACTTAGTAAGGTACATCAAGCAGGGCCCGCCGGCCATCAAGGAAGAGAACGATAAGGTGGCGGGTACGAGACCGCGAGAACTGAATATGGTACACGCCGACAAAGGGAAAGGGGCAAAACGGAGTTTCTCCACGCTCGAACCCTGGATGTTAGCAACCGTGACCATCGAACCTCGCGTGGAAGACTTACACCTCACCACGGACGCCCTGATCATATCCGCTGCAGTGGGAGATTATCGCATGAGGCGAATCCTGGTAGATACCGGAAGTTCAGAAGACATTATCTACGAACACTGTTTTAACAGAATGCAACCAGAAGACAAAAAGCTGCTTGAATCAGTACACGTCCCCATTAAAGGTTTCACAGGGGAAAGGTTGACCCTATCGGTCAGATTACTTTCCCGGTCACATTCGGACAAGAGCCTCGAGAAAGAACCATACTCCTAACATTCCTTGTGGTACGTGCTGAATCGTACCACAATGTGATCATCGGAAGGTTCACTTTGGGAAAATTAGACGCCATATTCTCTACGGCGCGAGGTTTTATGAAGTTCCCTACCCCGCGGGGTGTCGCAACAGTGTTTCGCGACAAACTAGGGGAGGTATTAAATGCCAAAAGATGTCGCCAGGGCCCTACCGGAGCCGTGGGCCTAGAGAGATGGGTATTAAGCACACGCCATCCAGACAAGAGAGTTACAATCGGAGACAGCCTCTCCCCTGAGGTTAAAAACGATTTGAAACAGCTGCTGAGAAGGAACGTCGATGCCTACGCTTTCGAACATGCTGATATGACGGGTATATATCGTGATAAGGCAGAACACAATTTAGCAACACTCCCAGGCATTAAGCCAGTCGCACAGGGTAAACGCAGTATGGCCCCGGATAGAAAGGCAGTAGTTGTCAAAGAGGTACGAAAATTGGTGGAAGCCGAAATCCTCAAAGAAACATGGTACCATACGTGGGTATCAAACCCGGTGATGGTAAAGAAGCCAGACGGCACATGGCGAATGTGCATTGATTTTAAAGATCTGAATAAAGCATGCCCCAAAGACGCGTACCCACTACCTGAGATGGACTTCAAGGTTGATTCCCTGGTCCCCTACAGGTATAAGTGCTTTTTAGACGCGTATAAAGGATACCATAAGATTAAGATGTCCAAGGAAGACGAAGAAAAGACGGCGTTTCATACTGATATCGGCATCTTTTGCTACACGAAGATGCCTTTCGGTCTACGAAATGCCGGGGCCACTTACCAGCGACTCATGGACAAAGCTTTCGAAACACAAATTGGCAGAAATTTGGAAGTATACGTTGATGATCTTGTGATCAAAAGCAGGGAAGAGAAACAAATGTTAGAAGACATTGAAGGAACTTTCCAAAAGCTTAGAGAATACAACATCAAACTCAATCCCAAGAAATGCTCTTTTGGGGTAAAGGAAGGAAAGTTCTTAGGCGTGGTTGTTACCCAGGACGGCTTTAAAGCTAACCCAGAAAAAGTAGCCGCCATAACACGGATTCCCTCTCCAAGAACTTTGAAAGAAGCGCAGGCGTTAAACGGACGTTTAGTCGCGATCAACAGATTCTTAGCAAGACATGCTGAGAGATCTTTGCCGTTTATTAAGACATTAAAAGACTGCCTCAACAAAAAGAATTTCAAATGGACCGGTGAAGCGGAAGAAGCCCTGCTAGACATGAAACGTTTCATAGAAAAATTACCCATGCTGACAGCGCCGTCTCCTAATGAAGTGCTTAAAATGTATTTGGCAGCAGCCCATAACGCGGTAAGCGCGGTACTCATGGTGGAAAGGGACGGGAAGCAGACACCCATATATTACATCAGTCAAGTATTGGCGGGACCCGAAACGCGGTACCCAACCCTTGAAAAACTGGTCTTGGCATTAGTTCACGCCACTCGGCGATTGAGAAGATATTTTCAAGCACACCGCGTACAAGTCCTGACGAATTACCCGCTACAGCAAATCTTGCACAAGCCAGAAATCTCTGGGAGACTGGCCAAATGGGCGATTGAACTAGGCGCTTTGGATATTGAATACAGAAAACGAACAACAGTCAAAGGGCAGGTAATCGCCGACTTCTTAGCTGAGATCCCTGAAGGGGAAACTATAGTGGACCCCGCCATCCAAGGGGCAGAGCCCCTGGCTGGGGTCGAGCTGCCAGGTCAGCTGGAAATTTTTTTATTTTGGACAAAAGTCCTTTATCGAAAATGCATCAGAAATTAAATTTCGGGCTAAATATGCACTTTTGAAACATGAGGGACTAAAGGGGTTTTTTGTTAAAAATTGAAAATTGCAGCAGTTGTGGAAAACTGCATATACGCTCTCAAACGGTTTATGGAAAACCCTAGACGAATTTGCAGTTCGTCAAAAATCCCTCAAAAATTCTATCAACCAAATTCTCATACAGAAATCTAGAATCAATCTGATTTTATCCGATCAAAGATTGGTAGCCACTCCAATTGTTTGATCTGAAAGTGATTACACGACTTCAGATTTATCCAAGCAATTTTGAATTTCCCCAACAAAGATCAAACAATTCAGTGAAGATGACAAGCGGTGGTGAATCTGCGAAGGCTATGACGAACAAATTTGTGAAATTGGACAAGTTTGAAGGGCAAGACTTCCGTCGCTGGCAAAAGAAGATGCATTTCCTGTTGACGAATTTGAAAGTGGTGTACGTTCTGAGTACCCCGATGCCTGAAGAAGTGACGAATGAGCCGCTAGAACTAACTAGGAAGCGTGGAAAGTGGCTGAATGATGATTACATCTGTCGTGGGCATATTCTGAATGGTATGTGTGACTCTCTTTTTGATATATATCAAAATGTTGAATCTGCAAAAGAACTGTGGGAATTACTAGAGGCCAAATACATGGCTGAAGACACATCTAGTAAGAAATTCTTAGTCAGTGATTTTATGAATTATAAAATGGTTGATGATAGATCCATCATGGAACAATATAATGAATGTCTAAGAATTCTGGGTCAATTCGAACTACATGGTTTAAAGATGGATGAAGCAATTTCTGTTCCATCTATCATTGATAAACTTCCTCCTTCTTGGAAAGATTTTAAACATACTTTAAAACATAAGAAGGAGGAAATGAATCTGGTTGAACTTGGAAGTTGTTTTCGAATTGAGGAGTCTTGTCGGGCCATGGAAAAGGTTAACAAAGATAAACACGCTGGTGGGTCTTCTGTTAACATGGTGGAAGAAAGTGGTCCTATTTTTAAAAATTCTAACAAGGGAAACAACAAAAGGAAGTTTCAAAGTGGGCCTAACAAGAAGAACAAGGCTGTGAAACATTCAAAACAGACTAAGGATGAAGGCTGTTGGAAGTGTGGTAAACCAGGACACTTCAAGAGAGATTGTCGTGTTGTTAAAGGCAAGAACGAAACTGGTACTAGTGGATCCTCTAAGGATCCAAAGCAACAAGGTCAGAAATTAAACTTTAATTATAATTCGGATGTGAATTATGTTTCACTAATTTCTGAAGCATTTTATGTGCAGGATGATTCTGTTGCTTGGTGGTATGACTCGGGAGCAACAAGTCACGTATGTAAGGATCGAAGATGGTTCAAGGACCTTACATTAATTGAAGATGGATCTGTTTTAAAGATGGGAAATGTTGCAACCGAGCCAATCCACGGAATTGGAAGTGTAGTACTAGTCTTTACTTCTGGAAAAACTCTAAGTTTAAGTAATGTATTGTATGTACCTGGCATTCGGAAAAACTTGTTATCCGGTATTGTATTAAATAATTGCGGGTACAAACAAGTGTTAGAATGTGACAAGTATATCTTGTCAAGACATGGTTCTTTTATCGGATTTGGTTATTTATGTAATGGTATGATTATGTTAAATCTAGAAGTGCCGTTTAGTGATGATTCTGTTTCTAGTGTAAATTTGTCTAAATCTGAATTATGGCATGCTAGATTAGGACATGTACATTATAAACGACTTATGGAAATGTCTAAAATGAGCTTAATTCCGGCAGTAACTTTAACAAATGAAAAATGCCATATCTGCAAGTTGAATAAAATAACTAGAAAACCCTTTATGCAACATGTTACTAGGGAAAGTAAACTGTTAGATTTGATACATAGTGATTTATGTGACTTTCATGGTACACCATCATTAGGAAACAAGAAGTATGTTGTAACCTTTATAGATGATGCTACTAGATTTTGTTACGTTTACTTGTTACATGCAAAAGACGAAGCTCTGGAAAAGTTTAAAATCTATAAACAAGAAGTAGAGCTTCATCAAAGTGAATTGATCAAAACTCTACATACCGATAGAGGTGGTGAGTATTTTGATCCGGTGTATTTCCAATCAACTGGAATAATACACCATACCACAGCTCCTTACACACCAGAACAAAATGGTGTGGCGGAAAGGAAGAATAGGACACTAAAAGAGATGGTTAATACCATGTTGTCCCATTCGGGTCTAAATAATGGGTTTTGGGGAGAGGCGATGTTGACGGCTTGCTATTTGTTAAACCGAGTTCCTAATAAAAGGAACAAAACAACCCCTTTTGAGCTTTGGTATAAAAAGCCACCCGAGTTGCAAAAACTGAGAGTTTGGGGTTGTAGAGCCGTGGTAAGGCTCAATGATCCTAAGATAAGAAACTTAGGGGAAAGAGGTATAGAATGCATTTTCATTGGATATGCGGAGCATTCATTTGCTCACAGGTTCTATGTAATAGAACCAAATGACCACGTGTCAGTCCATATGGTCATTGAGGCAAGAAGTGGAAATGTAGAATATGATGAAGAGAGATTCACATCTATACCTAGGCCAAAGGATATGAATCCTTCTTTAAAGATTTCTAGTGGAAAAGAAATTATGCCTTCAACTAGTACTGAACCAAGAAGGAGTTCGAGAGAAAGAAAGGCCAAGTCTTATGGTGACGACTTTCAATTGTACTTAGTTGAAGGTTCGAGGGTTGATATTAATTTTCAATATCAATATTGTTTCAATGTCGATGAGGATCCAAAGAAATATAGTGAAGCAATGGCTTCAAGGGATGTTTCTTTTTGGAAAGAAGCCATCCAAGATGAAATGGATTCTATCTTGCAAAATAACACTTGGAAATTGGTGGATTTACCTCCTGGTTGTAAACCATTGGGAAGTAAATGGATCTTCAAGAGGAAGATGAAGGTGGATGGTACTATTGATAAGTTCAAAGCCAGATTAGTAATCCAAGGGTTTAGACAAAAGGAGGGTATTGACTTCTTTGATACATATGCTCCTGTAGCAAGGATATCTACCATTAGATTATTATTAGCACTTGCTGCTATACATAATCTTAAAATTCACCAAATGGATGTGAAAACTGCATTTTTAAATGGTGAATTAGATAAGGAGATTTACATGAAACAACCAGAAGGGTTTGTTATGCCTGGAAGTGAAAACAAGGTGTGTAAACTAATTAAATCTCTTTATGGCTTGAAGCAAGCACCTAAACAGTGGCATCAAAAGTTTGATGAGATTGTGTTGTCTAATGGTTTTGTTTTAAACCAAGCAGACAAATGTGTTTATAGCAAGTTTGATGCTTCTGGAAACGGAGTCATGATCTGTTTGTACGTAGATGATATGTTGATTTTTGGTACTAACCAAGATCAAGTTGATAGAACAAAGGAATTTTTATCATCTAAGTTTGCTATGAAGGATATGGGGGAGGCTGAGGTGATTTTAGGTATTAAAATCAAACGTGAGAACAGAGGCATTTCAATCTCTCAATCCCACTATATTGAGAAGATCCTGAACAAGTTTAATTTCAAGGATTGTTCTCCCGCAAGTACTCCTGTTGATCCTAGTTTGAAGCTATTGCCTAATAAAGGTATTGCAGTATCTCCACTTGAGTACTCAAGAGCAATTGGATCACTTATGTACGCTATGATCAGTACCAGACCAGATATAGCGTATGCTGTTGGAAAGCTTAGTAGATTTACTAGCAATCCTAGTACTCATCACTGGCAAGCATTAGGTCGAGTATTCAAATACTTGAAAGGAACCATTGATTATGGTCTGACTTACATTGGATTTCCTTCAGTGATTGAAGGATATTCAGATGCAAGTTGGATAAACAATAAGGAAGATCATTCTTCCACAAGTGGTTGGGTATTCCTACTTGGGGGAGGTGCTATTTCTTGGGCTTCAAAGAAACAGACTTGCATAACCGACTCAACTATGGAATCTGAGTTTGTAGCCTTAGCGGCAGCTGGTAAGGAAGCTGATTGGCTAAGAAACTTGATTTATGAGATTCCATTGTGGCCCAAACCAATATCTCCCATTTCTATAAGGTGTGATAGTGAAGCTGCATTGGCTAAGGCATATAGTCAAGTGTATAATGGCAAGTCAAGACACTTAGGTGTGAGACACAGCATGGTTCGTGAGCTCATCATGCATGGTGTGATTTCGGTTGAGTATGTCAGAACTCAACAGAACTTAGCTGATCATTTAACCAAAGGGTTAACTAGAGATCTCGTGAAAGTATCAGCTGTGGGATCAGGGTTAAAGTCCATCTGAAAACTCTCATGTTAAGATACCCAATTCCCACCTAATATGACGTTAGGTGCAGAATTCAATGTGGAAAGCTTAACATCTAAAGTTTGGAACACAACATTAAATTGTCCCAAAGGTATGTGTTTAGATCTGCAAGTTAAGGAAGGTTGAGGTATATCTTCTTAATAGCTCTTTTGAAAAATTGCATTTGCAGGTGCAAGAGTAAAAGAGCTACCTATATGAGCATGAAGTTTAGCTGCTTCAAGAAGCTTGGACTTGGCTTTGATATGCTTATGAAGGATAGGGACATAGGCTAGTAAAAGATAGTGTCAACTTAGATCTATGTATGTAAACTAATGTGTATATTATCTTCATGTATTCATTATGGATATTAAGGGTTCAATCCTTAGTGACACCCTTAAATTCGAATATTTGGAATGTGTAATATACTAATATGAAATTCAATCTTCACGACATTTCATTTATGCATTAGTTTGTTTTGGTTGCGGTGAACAAGTTAGTTAATCTATGATTACACTAAAATGGGGGAGGTATGTTGGATATTTTAGTGTAATTTGAGATTGCGTGTGACATACAAATAAGAGTGCACGCTTATTTGAATGTCACCGGGACTAACGGGGGATCCAAGGGGGCAGCGCCCCCTTGGCGGGGGTTCGGGGGCAGCGCCCCCGAGAGAAGCGGGGTCCAAGGGCCAGAGCCCCTGGCTGGGGTCGAATGTCCTTTATCGAAAATGCATCAGAAATTAAATTTCGGGCTAAATATGCACTTTTGAAACA